>CAUYWW010000053.1:0-1472102 GCA_963576845.1 Megachile leachella | reverse complement strand
TACAGTTCTAGCGATAATAACTGCATTATATGGGTAATAATGCACGTTATATTGCTAAACAATATAAGCAATAAGTATAATTATTACAGTTCTAGCGATAATAACTGCATTATATGGGTAATAATGCATGTTATATTGATAATATCGGGAGTAATAAGTATAATTAGTATAGTTCTAGCGATAATAATAGTAAAATATGGCAAATAGTGCATGTTATATTGATAATAATAAAAGTAATAAGTATATTTATTACAGTTCTATCGACAATAACTGCATAATATGGGTAATAATGCACGTTATATTGCTAACAATATAAGTAATAAGTATAATTATTACAGTTCTAGCGATAATAACTGCATTATATGGGTAACAATGCACGTTATATTGCTAATAGTATAAGTAATAAGTATAATTATTACAGTTCAAGCGATAATACCTCCATTATATGGGTAATAATGCATGTTTATATTGATAATGATATAAGTAATAAGTATAATTATTACAGTTCTAGCGATAATAACTGCATAATATGGGTAATAATGCACGTTATATTGCAAATAATATAAGTAATGAGTACAATTATTACAGTTCTAGCGATAATAACTGCATTATATGGGTAATAATGCATGTTATATCGATAACAATATAAGTAATAAGTATAATTATTACAGTTCTAGCGATAATAACTGCATTATATGGGTAATAATGCATGTTATATTGATAATGATATAAGTAATAAGTATAATTATTACAGTTCTAGCGATAATAACTGCATAATATGGGTAATAATGCACGTTATATTGCAAATAATATAAGTAATGAGTACAATTATTACAGTTCTAGCGATAATAACTGCATTATATGGGTAATAATGCATGTTATATCGATAACAATATAAGTAATAAGTATAATTATTACAGTTCTAGCGATAATAACTGCATTATATGGGTAATAATGCATGTTATATTGATGATAATAAAAGTAATACGTATATTTATTATAGTTCTAGCGATAATAACTGCATAATATGGGTAATAATGCATGTTATATTGAGAATAATATAAGTAATAAGTATAATTATTACAGTTCTGGCGATAATAACTGCATTATATGGGTAACAATGCACGTTATATTGCTAATAGTATAAGTAATAAGTATAATTATTACAGTTCTAGCGATAATACCTCTATTATATGGGTTATAATGCATGTTATATTGATAATGATATAAGTAATAAGTATAATTATTACAGTTCTAGCGATAATAACTGCATAATATGGGTAATAATGCAGGTTATATTGCTAATAATATAAGTAATGAGTACAATTATTACAGCTCCAGCGATAATAACTGCATAATATGGGTAATAATGCATGTTATATTGAGAATTAATATAAGTAATAAGTATAATTAGTACAGTTCTAGCGATAATAACTGCATTATATGGGTAATAAGGCATGTTATATTGATAACATCGGGAGTAATAAGTATAATTATTATAGTTCTAGTGATAATAATAGTAACATATGGCTAATAGTGCATGATATATTGATAATAGTAAAAGTAGTAAAGTGTATTTATTACAGTTCTGTCGATAATAAGTGCATAATATGGGTAATAATGCATGTTATATTGATAATAATATAAGTAATAAGTATAATTATTACAGTTCTAGCGATAATACCTCCATTATATGGGTAATAATGCATGTTATAGTGATGATAATGAAAGTAATACGTATATTTATTATAGTTCTAGCGATAATAACTGCATAATATGGGTAATAATGCACGTTATATTGCTAATAATATAAGTAATGAGTACAATTATTACAGTTCTAGCGATAATAACTGCATTATATGGGTAATAATGCATGTTATATTGATAATATCGGGAGTAATAAGTATAATTATTATAGTTCTAGCGATAATAATAGTAAAATATGGCAAATAGTGCATGTTATATTGATAATAATAAAAGTAATAAATATATTTATTACAGTTCTATCGATAATAACGGCATAATATGGGTAATAATGCATGTTATATTGATGATAATAAAAGTAATACGTATATTTATTACAGTTCTAGCGATAATAACTGCATAATATGGGTAATAATGCATGTTATATTGATAATAATCTAAGTAATAAGTATAATTATTACATTTTCTAGCGATAATAACTGCATAATATGGGTAATAATACATGTTATATTGAGAATAATATAAGTAATAAGTATAATTATTACAATTCTGGCGATAATAACTGCATTATATGGGTAATAACGCACGTTATATTGCTAATAGTATAAGTAATAAGTATAATTATTACAGTTCTAGCGATAATACCTCCATTATATGGGTAATAATGCATGTTATATTGATAATGATATAAGTAATAAGTATAACTGCTACAGTTCTAGCGATAATAACTGCATAATATAGGTAATAATGCACGTTATATTGCTAATAATATAAGTAATAAGTATAATTATTACAGTTCTAGCGATAATAATAGTAAAATATGGACTAATAGTGCATTATATATTGATAATAGTAAAAGTAATAAGTATATTGATTACAGTTCTATCGATAATAACTGCATAATATGGGTAATAATGCATGTTATATTGATGATAATGAAAGTAGTAAGTATATTTATTACAGTTCTAGCGATAATAACTACATAATATGGGTAATAATGCATGTTATATTGATAATAATATAAGTAATAAGTATAATTATTACAGTTCTAGCGATAATAACTGCATTATATGGGTAATAATGCATGTTATATTGATAATATCGGGAGTAATAAGTATAATTATTATAGTTCTAGCGATAATAATAGTAAAATATGGCAAATAGTGCATGTTATATTGATAATAATAAAAGTAATAAGTATATTTATTACAGTCCTATCCATAATAACTGCATAATATGGGTAATAATGCATGTTATATTGATGATAATAAAAGTAATACGTATATTTATTATAGTTTCTAGCGATAATAACTGCATTATATGGGTAATAATGCACGTTATATTGCTAACAATATAAGTAATAAGTATAATTATTACAGTTCTAGCGATAATAACTGCATTATATGGGTAAAAAATGCATGTTATATTGATAATATTGGGAGTAATAAGTATATTTATTATGGTTCTAGAGATAATAACTGCATAATATGTGTAATAATGCATGTTATATTGATAATATCGGGAGTAATAAGTATAATTATTATAGTTCTAGCGATAATAATAGTAAAATATGGCAAATAGTGCATGTTATATTGATAATAATAAAAGTAATAAGTATATTTATTACAGTCCTATCCATAATAACTGCATAATAGGGGTAATAATGGGTGTTATATTGATAATAATCTAAGTAATAAGTATAATCATTACAGTTCTAGCGATAATAACTGCATTATATGGGTAATAATGCATGTTATATTGATAATATCGGGAGTAATAAGTATAATTATTATAGTTCTAGCGATAATAATAGTAAAAATATGGCAAATAGTGCATGTTATGTTGATAATAATAAAAGTAATAAGTATATATATTACAGTTCTATCGATAATAACTGCATAATATGGGTAATAATGCATGTTATATTGATGATAATAAAAGTAATACGTATATTTATTATAGTTTCTAGCGATAATAACTGCACAATATGGGTAATAATGCATGTTATATTGATGATAATGAAAGTAGTAAGTATATTTATTAAAGTTCTAGCGATAATAACTGCATAATATGGCTAATAATGCATGTTATATTGAGAATATTGGGAGTAATTACGTATATTTATTATAGTTCTAGCGATAATAACTGCATAATATGGGTAATAATGCATGTTATATTGATAATAATATAAGTAATAAGTATAATTATTACAGTTCTAGCAATAATACCTCCATTATATGGGTAATAATGCATGTTATGTTGATAATAATATAAGTAATAAGTGTAATTATTACAGTTCTAGCGATAATACCTCCATTATATGGGTAATAATGCATGTTAGATTGATAATGATATAAGTAATAAGTTTAATTATTACAGTTCTAGCGATAATAACTGCATAATATGGGTAATAATGCACGTTATATTGATGATAATGAAAGTAATACGTATATTTATTACAGTTCTAGCGATAATAACTGCATTATATGGGTAATAATGCATGTTATATTGATAATATCGGGAGTAATAAGTATAATTATTATAGTTCTAGCGATAATAATAGTAAAATATGGCAAATAGTGCATGTTATATTGATGATAATGAAAGTAATACGTATATTCATTATAGTTCTACCGATAAGAACTGCATAATATGGGTAATAATGCATGTTATATTGAGAATAATATAAGTAATAAGTATAATTATTACAGTTCTAGCAATAATACCTCCATTATATGGGTAATAATGCATGTTATGTTGATAATAATATAAGTAATAAGTATAATTATTACAGTTCTAGCGATAATAACTGCATTATATGGGTAATAATGCATGTTATATTGATAATAATATGAGTAATAAGTATAATTATTACAGTTCTAGCGATAATAACTTCTTAATATGGGTAATAGTGCATGTTATATTGATGATAATGAAAGTAGTAAGTATATTTATTACAGTTCTATCGATAATAACTGCATTATATGGGTAATAATGCACGTTATATTGCTAACAATATAAGCAATAAGTATAATTATTACAGTTCTAGCGATAATAACTGCATTATATGGGTAATAATGCATGTTATATTGATAATATCGGGAGTAATAAGTATAATTATTATAGTTCTAGCGATAATAATAGTAAAATATGGCAAATAGTGCATGTTATATTGACAATAATAAAAGTAATAAGTATATTTATTACAGTTCTATCGACAATAACTGCATAATATGGGTAATAATGCACGTTATATTGCTAACAATATAAGTAATAAGTATTATTATTACAGTTCTAGCGATAATAACTGCATTATATGGGTAACAATGCACGTTATATTGCTAATAGTATAAGTAATAAGTATAATTATTACAGTTCTAGCGATAATACCTCCATTATGTGGGTGATAATGCATGTTATACTGATGATAATGAAAGTAATACGTATATTTATTATAGTTCTAGCGATAATAACTACATAATATGGGTAATAATGCACGTTATATTGCTAACAATATAAGTAATAAGTATACTTATTACAGTTCTAGCGATAATAACTGCATTATATGGGTAATAATGCATGTTATATTGATAATAATAAAAGTAATAAGTATATTTATTACAGTTCTACCGATAAGAACTGCATAGTATGGGTAATAATGCATGTTATATTGATGATAATAAAAGTAATACGTATATTTATTATAGTTCTAGCGATAATAACTGCATAATATGGGTAATAATGCAGGTTATATTGATAATATTGGGAGTAATGAGTATATTTATTATGGTTCTGGAGATAATAACTGCATAATATGGGTAATAATGCATGTTATATTGATAATAATATAAGTAATAAGTATAATTATTACAGTTCTAGCGATAATACCTCCATTATATGGGTAATAATGCATGTTATATTGATGATAATGAAAGTAATACGTATATTTATTATAGTTCTAGCGATAATAACTGCATAATATGGGTAATAATGCATGTTATATTGAGAATAATATAAGTAATAAGTATAATTATTACAGTTCTGGCGATAATAACTGCATTATATGGGTAATAATGCATGTTATATTGATAATATCGGGAGTAATAAGTATAATTATTATAGTTCTAGCGATAATAATAGTAAAATATGGCAAATGGTGCATGTTATATTGATAATAATAAAACTAATAAATATATTTATTACAGTTCTATCGATAATAACTGCATAATATGGGTAATAATGCAAGTTATATTGATGATAATAAAAGTAATACGTATATTTATTATAGTTCTTGCGATAATAACTGCATAATATGGGTAATAATGCATGTTATATTGAGAATAATATAAGTAATAAGTATAATTATTACAGTTCTGGCGATAATAACTGCATTATATGGGTAACAATGCACGTTATATTGCTAATAGTGCAAGTAATAAGTATAATTATTACAGTTCTAGCAATAATACCTCCATTATATGGGTAATAATGCATGTTATGTTGATAATAATATAAGTAATAAGTATAATTATTACAGTTCTAGCGATAATAACTGCATTATATGGGTAATAATGCATGTTATATTGAGAATATTGGGAGTAATACGTATATTTATTATAGTTCTAGCGATAATAACTGCATAATATGGGTAATAATGCACGTTATATTGATAATAATATAAGTAATAAGTATAATTATTACAGTTCTAGCGATAATAACTGCATTATATGGGTAATAATGCTTGTTATATTGATGATAATGAAAGTAATACGTATACTTATTATAGTTCTAGCGATAATAACTGCATTATATGGGTGATAATGCACGTTATATTGCTAATAGTATAAGTAATAAGTATAATTATTACAGTTCTAGCGATAATACCTCCATTATATGGGTAATAATGCAGGTTATATTGATAATAATATGAGTAATAAGTATAATTATTACAGTTCTAGCGATAATAACTTCTTAATATGGGTAATAATGCATGTTATATTGATGATAATGAAAGTAGTAAGTATATTTATTAAAGTTCTAGCGATAATAACTGCATAATATGGCTAATAATGCATGTTATATTGAGAATATTGGGAGTAATACGTATATTTATTGTAGTTCTAGCGATAATAACTGCATAATATGGGTAATAATGCATGTTATATTGATAATAATATAAGTAATAAGTATAATTATTACAGTTCTAGCAATAATACCTCCATTATATGGGTAATAATGCATGTTATGTTGATAATAATATAAGTAATAAGTGTAATTATTACAGTTCTAGCGATAATACCTCCATTATATGGGTAATAATGCATGTTAGATTGATAATGATATAAGTAATAAGTTTAATTATTACAGTTCTAGCGATAATAACTGCATAATATGGGTAATAATGCACGTTATATTGATGATAATGAAAGTAATACGTATATTTATTATAGTTCTAGCGATAATAACTACATAATATGGGTAATAATGCATGTTATATTGATAATAATATAAGTAATAAGTATAATTATTACAGTTCTAGCGATAATAACTGCATTATATGGGTAATAATGCATGTTATATTGATAATATCGGGAGTAATAAGTATAATTATTATAGTTCTAGCGATAATAATAGTAAAATATGGCAAATAGTGCATGTTATATTGATGATAATGAAAGTAATACGTATATTCATTATAGTTCTACCGATAAGAACTGCATAATATGGGTAATAATGCATGTTATATTGAGAATAATATAAGTAATAAGTATAATTATTACAGTTCTAGCAATAATACCTCCATTATATGGGTAATAATGCATGTTATGTTGATAATAATATAAGTAATAAGTATAATTATTACAGTTCTAGCGATAATAACTGCATTATATGGGTAATAATGCATGTTATATTGATAATAATATGAGTAATAAGTATAATTATTACAGTTCTAGCGATAATAACTTCTTAATATGGGTAATAGTGCATGTTATATTGATGATAATGAAAGTAGTAAGTATATTTATTACAGTTCTAGCGATAATAACTGCATTATATGGGTAATAATGCACGTTATATTGCTAACAATATAAGCAATAAGTATAATTATTACAGTTCTAGCGATAATAACTGCATTATATGGGTAATAATGCATGTTATATTGATAATATCGGGAGTAATAAGTATAATTATTATAGTTCTAGCGATAATAATAGTAAAATATGGCAAATAGTGCATGTTATATTGACAATAATAAAAGTAATAAGTATATTTATTACAGTTCTATCGACAATAACTGCATAATATGGGTAATAATGCACGTTATATTGCTAACAATATAAGTAATAAGTATAATTATTACAGTTCTAGCGATAATGACTGCATTATATGGGTAACAATGCACGTTATATTGCTAATAGTATAAGTAATAAGTATAATTATTACAGTTCAAGCGATAATACCTCCATTATATGGGTAATAATGCATGTTATATTGATAATGATATAAGTAATAAGTATAATTATTACAGTTCTAGAGACAATAACTGCATAATATGGGTAATAATGCACGTTATATTGCAAATAATATAAGTAATGAGTACAATTATTACAGTTCTAGCGATAATAACTGCATTATATGGGTAATAATGCATGTTATATCGATAATAATATAAGTAATAAGTATAATTATTTCAGTTCTAGCGATAATAACTGCATTATATGGGTAAAAATGCATGTTATATTGATAATATTGGGAGTAATAAGTATATTTATTATGGTTCTAGGTATAATAACTGCATAATATGGGTAATAATGCATGTTATATTGATAATAATATAAGTAATCAGTATAATTATTACAGTTCTAGCGATAATACCTCCATTATATGGGTAATAATGCATGTTATGTTGATGATAATGAAAGTAATACGTATATTTATTATAGTTCTAGCGATAATAACTGCATAATATGGGTAATAATGCACGTTATATTGCTAACAATATAAGTAGTAAGTATATTTATTACAGTTCTAGCGATAATAACTGCATAATATGGCTAATAATGCATGTTATATTGAGAATAATATAAGTAATAAGTATAATCATTACAGTTCTAGCGATAATAACTGCATAATATGGGTAATAATGCACGTTATATTGCTAATAATAAAAGTAATGAGTACAATTATTACAGTTCTAGCGATAATAACTGCATAATATAGGTAATAATGCATGTTATATTGATAACATTGGGAGAAATACGGATATTTATTATAGTTCTAGCGATAATAACTGCATAATATGGGTAATAATGCATGTTATATTGATAATAATATAAGTAATAAGTATAATTATTACAGTTCTAGCGATAATAACTGCATTATATGGGTAATAATGCATGTTATATTGATGATAATGAAAGTAATACGTATATTTATTATAGTTCTAGCGATAATAACTGCATAATATGGGTAATAATGCATGTTATATTGATAATAATATAAGTAATAAGTATAATTATTACAGTTCTAGCGATAATAACTGCATTATATGGGTAATAATGCACGTTATATTGCTAACAATATAAGCAATAAGTATAATTATTACAGTTCTAGCGATAATAACTGCATTATATGGGTAATAATGCATGTTATATTGATAATATCGGGAGTAATAAGTATAATTAGTATAGTTCTAGCGATAATAATAGTAAAATATGGCAAATAGTGCATGTTATATTGATAATAATAAAAGTAATAAGTATATTTATTACAGTTCTATCGACAATAACTGCATAATATGGGTAATAATGCACGTTATATTGCTAACAATATAAGTAATAAGTATAATTATTACAGTTCTAGCGATAATAACTGCATTATATGGGTAACAATGCACGTTATATTGCTAATAGTATAAGTAATAAGTATAATTATTACAGTTCAAGCGATAATACCTCCATTATATGGGTAATAATGCATGTTATATTGATAATGATATAAGTAATAAGTATAATTATTACAGTTCTAGCGATAATAACTGCATAATATGGGTAATAATGCATGTTATATTGCAAATAATATAAGTAATGAGTACAATTATTACAGTTCTAGCGATAATAACTGCATTATATGGGTAATAATGCATGTTATATCGATAACAATATAAGTAATAAGTATAATTATTACAGTTCTAGCGATAATAACTGCATTATATGGGTAATAATGCATGTTATATTGATAATGATATAAGTAATAAGTATAATTATTACAGTTCTAGCGATAATAACTGCATAATATGGGTAATAATGCACGTTATATTGCAAATAATATAAGTAATGAGTACAATTATTACAGTTCTAGCGATAATAACTGCATTATATGGGTAATAATGCATGTTATATCGATAACAATATAAGTAATAAGTATAATTATTACAGTTCTAGCGATAATAACTGCATTATATGGGTAATAATGCATGTTATATTGATGATAATAAAAGTAATACGTATATTTATTATAGTTCTAGCGATAATAACTGCATAATATGGGTAATAATGCATGTTATATTGAGAATAATATAAGTAATAAGTATAATTATTACAGTTCTGGCGATAATAACTGCATTATATGGGTAACAATGCACGTTATATTGCTAATAGTATAAGTAATAAGTATAATTATTACAGTTCTAGCGATAATACCTCTATTATATGGGTTATAATGCATGTTATATTGATAATGATATAAGTAATAAGTATAATTATTACAGTTCTAGCGATAATAACTGCATAATATGGGTAATAATGCAGGTTATATTGCTAATAATATAAGTAATGAGTACAATTATTACAGCTCCAGCGATAATAACTGCATAATATGGGTAATAATGCATGTTATATTGAGAATAATATAAGTAATAAGTATAATTAGTACAGTTCTAGCGATAATAACTGCATTATATGGGTAATAAGGCATGTTATATTGATAACATCGGGAGTAATAAGTATAATTATTATAGTTCTAGTGATAATAATAGTAACATATGGCTAATAGTGCATGATATATTGATAATAGTAAAAGTAGTAAGTGTATTTATTACAGTTCTGTCGATAATAAGTGCATAATATGGGTAATAATGCATGTTATATTGATAATAATATAAGTAATAAGTATAATTATTACAGTTCTAGCGATAATACCTCCATTATATGGGTAATAATGCATGTTATAGTGATGATAATGAAAGTAATACGTATATTTATTATAGTTCTAGCGATAATAACTGCATAATATGGGTAATAATGCACGTTATATTGCTAATAATATAAGTAATGAGTACAATTATTACAGTTCTAGCGATAATAACTGCATTATATGGGTAATAATGCATGTTATATTGATAATATCGGGAGTAATAAGTATAATTATTATAGTTCTAGCGATAATAATAGTAAAATATGGCAAATAGTGCATGTTATATTGATAATAATAAAAGTAATAAATATATTTATTACAGTTCTATCGATAATAACGGCATAATATGGGTAATAATGCATGTTATATTGATGATAATAAAAGTAATACGTATATTTATTACAGTTCTAGCGATAATAACTGCATAATATGGGTAATAATGCATGTTATATTGATAATAATCTAAGTAATAAGTATAATTATTACATTTCTAGCGATAATAACTGCATAATATGGGTAATAATACATGTTATATTGAGAATAATATAAGTAATAAGTATAATTATTACAATTCTGGCGATAATAACTGCATTATATGGGTAATAACGCACGTTATATTGCTAATAGTATAAGTAATAAGTATAATTATTACAGTTCTAGCGATAATACCTCCATTATATGGGTAATAATGCATGTTATATTGATAATGATATAAGTAATAAGTATAACTGCTACAGTTCTAGCGATAATAACTGCATAATATAGGTAATAATGCACGTTATATTGCTAATAATATAAGTAATAAGTATAATTATTACAGTTCTAGCGATAATAATAGTAAAATATGACTAATAGTGCATTATATATTGATAATAGTAAAAGTAATAAGTATATTGATTACAGTTCTATCGATAATAACTGCATAATATGGGTAATAATGCATGTTATATTGATGATAATGAAAGTAGTAAGTATATTTATTACAGTTCTAGCGATAATAACTACATAATATGGGTAATAATGCATGTTATATTGATAATAATATAAGTAATAAGTATAATTATTACAGTTCTAGCGATAATAACTGCATTATATGGGTAATAATGCATGTTATATTGATAATATCGGGAGTAATAAGTATAATTATTATAGTTCTAGCGATAATAATAGTAAAATATGGCAAATAGTGCATGTTATATTGATAATAATAAAAGTAATAAGTATATTTATTACAGTCCTATCCATAATAACTGCATAATATGGGTAATAATGCATGTTATATTGATGATAATAAAAGTAATACGTATATTTATTATAGTTCTAGCGATAATAACTGCATTATATGGGTAATAATGCACGTTATATTGCTAACAATATAAGTAATAAGTATAATTATTACAGTTCTAGCGATAATAACTGCATTATATGGGTAAAAATGCATGTTATATTGATAATATTGGGAGTAATAAGTATATTTATTATGGTTCTAGAGATAATAACTGCATAATATGTGTAATAATGCATGTTATATTGATAATATCGGGAGTAATAAGTATAATTATTATAGTTCTAGCGATAATAATAGTAAAATATGGCAAATAGTGCATGTTATATTGATAATAATAAAAGTAATAAGTATATTTATTACAGTCCTATCCATAATAACTGCATAATAGGGGTAATAATGGGTGTTATATTGATAATAATCTAAGTAATAAGTATAATCATTACAGTTCTAGCGATAATAACTGCATTATATGGGTAATAATGCATGTTATATTGATAATATCGGGAGTAATAAGTATAATTATTATAGTTCTAGCGATAATAATAGTAAAATATGGCAAATAGTGCATGTTATGTTGATAATAATAAAAGTAATAAGTATATATATTACAGTTCTATCGATAATAACTGCATAATATGGGTAATAATGCATGTTATATTGATGATAATAAAAGTAATACGTATATTTATTATAGTTCTAGCGATAATAACTGCACAATATGGGTAATAATGCATGTTATATTGATAATAATATGAGTAATAAGTATAGTTATTACAGTTCTAGCGATAATAACTTCTTAATATGGGTAATAATGCATGTTATATTGATGATAATGAAAGTAGTAAGTATATTTATTACAGTTCTAGCGATAATAACTGCATAATATGGCTAATAATGCATGTTATATTGAGAATAATATAAGTAATAAGTATAATCATTACAGTTCTAGCGATAATAACTGCATAATATGGGTAATAATGCACGTTATATTGTTAATAATAAAAGTAATACGTATATTTATTACAGTTCTAGCGATAATAACTGCATAATATGGGTAATAATGCATGTTATATTGATAATAATCTAAGTAATAAGTATAATTATTACATTTCTAGCGATAATAACTGCATAATATGGGTAATAATACATGTTATATTGAGAATAATATAAGTAATAAGTATAATTATTACAATTCTGGCGATAATAACTGCATTATATGGGTAATAACGCACGTTATATTGCTAATAGTATAAGTAATAAGTATAATTATTACAGTTCTAGCGATAATACCTCCATTATATGGGTAATAATGCATGTTATATTGATAATGATATAAGTAATAAGTATAACTGCTACAGTTCTAGCGATAATAACTGCATAATATAGGTAATAATGCACGTTATATTGCTAATAATATAAGTAATAAGTATAATTATTACAGTTCTAGCGATAATAATAGTAAAATATGACTAATAGTGCATGATATATTGATAATAGTAAAAGTAATAAGTATATTGATTACAGTTCTATCGATAATAACTGCATAATATGGGTAATAATGCATGTTATATTGATGATAATGAAAGTAGTAAGTATATTTATTACAGTTCTAGCGATAATAACTACATAATATGGGTAATAATGCATGTTATATTGATAATAATATAAGTAATAAGTATAATTATTACAGTTCTAGCGATAATAACTGCATTATATGGGTAATAATGCATGTTATATTGATAATATCGGGAGTAATAAGTATAATTATTATAGTTCTAGCGATAATAATAGTAAAATATGGCAAATAGTGCATGTTATATTGATAATAATAAAAGTAATAAGTATATTTATTACAGTCCTATCCATAATAACTGCATAATATGGGTAATAATGCATGTTATATTGATGATAATAAAAGTAATACGTATATTTATTATAGTTCTAGCGATAATAACTGCATTATATGGGTAATAATGCACGTTATATTGCTAACAATATAAGTAATAAGTATAATTATTACAGTTCTAGCGATAATAACTGCATTATATGGGTAAAAATGCATGTTATATTGATAATATTGGGAGTAATAAGTATATTTATTATGGTTCTAGAGATAATAACTGCATAATATGTGTAATAATGCATGTTATATTGATAATAATATAAGTAATAAGTATAATTATAACAGTTCTAGCGATAATAACTGCATTATATGGGTAATAATGCATGTTATATTGATAATATCGGGAGTAATAAGTATAATTATTATAGTTCTAGCGATAATAATAGTAAAATATGGCAAATAGTGCATGTTATATTGATAATAATAAAAGTAATAAGTATATTTATTACAGTCCTATCCATAATAACTGCATAATATGGGTAATAATGGATGTTATATTGATAATAATCTAAGTAATAAGTATAATCATTACAGTTCTAGCGATAATAACTGCATTATATGGGTAATAATGCATGTTATATTGATAATATCGGGAGTAATAAGTATAATTATTATAGTTCTAGCGATAATAATAGTAAAATATGGCAAATAGTGCATGTTATGTTGATAATAATAAAAGTAATAAGTATATATATTACAGTTCTATCGATAATAACTGCATAATATGGGTAATAATGCATGTTATATTGATGATAATAAAAGTAATACGTATATTTATTATAGTTCTAGCGATAATAACTGCATAATATGGGTAATAATGCATGTTATATTGATAATAATATGAGTAATAAGTATAGTTATTACAGTTCTAGCGATAATAACTTCTTAATATGGGTAATAATGCATGTTATATTGATGATAATGAAAGTAGTAAGTATATTTATTACAGTTCTAGCGATAATAACTGCATAATATGGCTAATAATGCATGTTATATTGAGAATAATATAAGTAATAAGTATAATCATTACAGTTCTAGCGATAATAACTGCATAATATGGGTAATAATGCACGTTATATTGCTAATAATAAAAGTAATGAGTACAATTATTACAGTTCTAGCGATAATAACTGCATAATATAGGTAATAATGCATGTTATATTGATAATATTGGGAGTAATACGTATATTTATTATAGTACTGGCGATAATAACTGCATAATATGGGTAATAATGCATGTTATATTGATAATAATATAAGTAATAAGTATAATTATTACAGTTCTAGCGATAATAACTGCATTATATGGGTAATAATGCACGTTATATTGCTAACAATATAAGCAATAAGTATCATTATTACAGTTCTAGCGATAATAACTGCATTATATGGGTAATAATGCATGTTATATTGATAATATCGGGAGTAATAAGTATAATTATTATAGTTCTAGCGATAATAATAGTAAAATATGGCAAATAGTGCATGTTATATTGATAATAATAAAAGTAATAAGTATATTTATTACAGTTCTATCGACAATAACTGCATAATATGGGTAATAATGCACGTTATATTGCTAACAATATAAGTAATAAGTATAATTATTACAGTTCTAGCGATAATAACTGCATTATATGGGTAACAATGCACGTTATATTGCTAATAGTATAAGTAATAAGTATAATTATTACAGTTCAAGCGATAATACCTCCATTATATGGGTAATAATGCATGTTATATTGATAATGGTATAAGTAATAAGTATAATTATTACAGTTCTAGCGATAATAATAGTAAAATATGACTAATAGTGCATGATATATTGATAATAGTAAAAGTAATAAGTATATTGATTACAGTTCTATCGATAATAACTGCATAATATGGGTAATAATGCATGTTATATTGATGATAATGAAAGTAGTAAGTATATTTATTACAGTTCTAGCGATAATAACTACATAATATGGGTAATAATGCATGTTATATTGATAATAATATAAGTAATAAGTATAATTATTACAGTTCTAGCGATAATAACTGCATTATATGGGTAATAATGCATGTTATATTGATAATATCGGGAGTAATAAGTATAATTATTATAGTTCTAGCGATAATAATAGTAAAATATGGCAAATAGTGCATGTTATATTGATAATAATAAAAGTAATAAGTATATTTATTACAGTTCTATCGACAATAACTGCATAATATGGGTAATAATGCACGTTATATTGCTAACAATATAAGTAATAAGTATAATTATTACAGTTCTAGCGATAATAACTGCATTATATGGGTAACAATGCACGTTATATTGCTAATAGTATAAGTAATAAGTATAATTATTACAGTTCAAGCGATAATACCTCCATTATATGGGTAATAATGCATGTTATATTGATAATGGTATAAGTAATAAGTATAATTATTACAGTTCTAGCGATAATAATAGTAAAATATGACTAATAGTGCATGATATATTGATAATAGTAAAAGTAATAAGTATATTGATTACAGTTCTATCGATAATAACTGCATAATATGGGTAATAATGCATGTTATATTGATGATAATGAAAGTAGTAAGTATATTTATTACAGTTCTAGCGATAATAACTACATAATATGGGTAATAATGCATGTTATATTGATAATAATATAAGTAATAAGTATAATTATTACAGTTCTAGCGATAATAACTGCATTATATGGGTAATAATGCATGTTATATTGATAATATCGGGAGTAATAAGTATAATTATTATAGTTCTAGCGATAATAATAGTAAAATATGGCAAATAGTGCATGTTATATTGATAATAATAAAAGTAATAAGTATATTTATTACAGTCCTATCCATAATAACTGCATAATATGGGTAATAATGCATGTTATATTGATGATAATAAAAGTAATACGTATATTTATTATAGTTCTAGCGATAATAACTGCATTATATGGGTAATAATGCACGTTATATTGCTAACAATATAAGTAATAAGTATAATTATTACAGTTCTAGCGATAATAACTGCATTATATGGGTAAAAATGCATGTTATATTGATAATATTGGGAGTAATAAGTATATTTATTATGGTTCTAGAGATAATAACTGCATAATATGTGTAATAATGCATGTTATATTGATAATAATATAAGTAATAAGTATAATTATAACAGTTCTAGCGATAATAACTGCATTATATGGGTAATAATGCATGTTATATTGATAATATCGGGAGTAATAAGTATAATTATTATAGTTCTAGCGATAATAATAGTAAAATATGGCAAATAGTGCATGTTATATTGATAATAATAAAAGTAATAAGTATATTTATTACAGTCCTATCCATAATAACTGCATAATATGGGTAATAATGGATGTTATATTGATAATAATCTAAGTAATAAGTATAATCATTACAGTTCTAGCGATAATAACTGCATTATATGGGTAATAATGCATGTTATATTGATAATATCGGGAGTAATAAGTATAATTATTATAGTTCTAGCGATAGTAATAGTAAAATATGGCAAATAGTGCATGTTATGTTGATAATAATAAAAGTAATAAGTATATATATTACAGTTCTATCGATAATAACTGCATAATATGGGTAATAATGCATGTTATATTGATGATAATAAAAGTAATACGTATATTTATTATAGTTCTAGCGATAATAACTGCATAATATGGGTAATAATGCATGTTATATTGATAATAATATGAGTAATAAGTATAGTTATTACAGTTCTAGCGATAATAACTTCTTAATATGGGTAATAATGCATGTTATATTGATGATAATGAAAGTAGTAAGTATATTTATTACAGTTCTAGCGATAATAACTGCATAATATGGCTAATAATGCATGTTATATTGAGAATAATATAAGTAATAAGTATAATCATTACAGTTCTAGCGATAATAACTGCATAATATGGGTAATAATGCACGTTATATTGCTAATAATAAAAGTAATGAGTACAATTATTACAGTTCTAGCGATAATAACTGCATAATATAGGTAATAATGCATGTTATATTGATAATATTGGGAGTAATACGTATATTTATTATAGTACTGGCGATAATAACTGCATAATATGGGTAATAATGCATGTTATATTGATAATAATATAAGTAATAAGTATAATTATTACAGTTCTAGCGATAATAACTGCATTATATGGGTAATAATGCACGTTATATTGCTAACAATATAAGCAATAAGTATCATTATTACAGTTCTAGCGATAATAACTGCATTATATGGGTAATAATGCATGTTATATTGATAATATCGGGAGTAATAAGTATAATTATTATAGTTCTAGCGATAATAATAGTAAAATATGGCAAATAGTGCATGTTATATTGATAATAATAAAAGTAATAAGTATATTTATTACAGTTCTATCGACAATAACTGCATAATATGGGTAATAATGCACGTTATATTGCTAACAATATAAGTAATAAGTATAATTATTACAGTTCTAGCGATAATAACTGCATTATATGGGTAACAATGCACGTTATATTGCTAATAGTATAAGTAATAAGTATAATTATTACAGTTCAAGCGATAATACCTCCATTATATGGGTAATAATGCATGTTATATTGATAATGGTATAAGTAATAAGTATAATTATTACAGTTCTAGCGATAATAACTGCATTATATGGGTAAAAATGCATGTTATATTGATAATATTGGGAGTAATAAGTATATTTATTATGGTTCTAGGGATAATAACTGCATAATATGGGTAATAATGCACGTTATATTGCTAATAATAAAAGTAATGAGTACAATTATTACAGTTCTAGCGATAATAACTGCATAATATAGGTAATAATGCATGTTATATTGATAACATTGGGAGAAATACGGATATTTATTATAGTTCTAGCGATAATAACTGCATAATATGGGTAATAATGCATGTTATATTGATAATAATATAAGTAATAAGTATAATTATTACAGTTCTGGCGATAATAACTGCATTATATGGGTAACAATGCACGTTATATTGCTAATAGTATAAGTAATAAGTATAATTATTACAGTTCTAGCGATAATACCTCTATTATATGGGTTATAATGCATGTTATATTGCTAACAATATAAGCAATAAGTATCATTATTACAGTTCTAGCGATAATAACTGCATTATATGGGTAATAATGCATGTTATATTGATAATATCGGGAGTAATAAGTATAATTATTATAGTTCTAGCGATAATAATAGTAAAATATGGCAAATAGTGCATGTTATATTGATAATAATAAAAGTAATAAGTATATTTATTACAGTTCTATCGACAATAACTGCATAATATGGGTAATAATGCACGTTATATTGCTAACAATATAAGTAATAAGTATAATTATTACAGTTCTAGCGATAATAACTGCATAATATGGCTAATAATGCATGTTATATTGAGAATAATATAAGTAATAAGTATAATCATTACAGTTCTAGCGATAATAACTGCATAATATGGGTAATAATGCACGTTATATTGCTAATAATAAAAGTAATGAGTACAATTATTACAGTTCTAGCGATAATAACTGCATAATATAGGTAATAATGCATGTTATATTGATAATATTGGGAGTAATACGTATATTTATTATAGTACTGGCGATAATAACTGCATAATATGGGTAATAATGCATGTTATATTGATAATAATATAAGTAATAAGTATAATTATTACAGTTCTAGCGATAATAACTGCATTATATGGGTAATAATGCACGTTATATTGCTAACAATATAAGCAATAAGTATCATTATTACAGTTCTAGCGATAATAACTGCATTATATGGGTAATAATGCATGTTATATTGATAATATCGGGAGTAATAAGTATAATTATTATAGTTCTAGCGATAATAATAGTAAAATATGGCAAATAGTGCATGTTATATTGATAATAATAAAAGTAATAAGTATATTTATTACAGTTCTATCGACAATAACTGCATAATATGGGTAATAATGCACGTTATATTGCTAACAATATAAGTAATAAGTATAATTATTACAGTTCTAGCGATAATAACTGCATTATATGGGTAACAATGCACGTTATATTGCTAATAGTATAAGTAATAAGTATAATTATTACAGTTCAAGCGATAATACCTCCATTATATGGGTAATAATGCATGTTATATTGATAATGGTATAAGTAATAAGTATAATTATTACAGTTCTAGCGATAATAACTGCATTATATGGGTAAAAATGCATGTTATATTGATAATATTGGGAGTAATAAGTATATTTATTATGGTTCTAGGGATAATAACTGCATAATATGGGTAATAATGCACGTTATATTGCTAATAATAAAAGTAATGAGTACAATTATTACAGTTCTAGCGATAATAACTGCATAATATAGGTAATAATGCATGTTATATTGATAACATTGGGAGAAATACGGATATTTATTATAGTTCTAGCGATAATAACTGCATAATATGGGTAATAATGCATGTTATATTGATAATAATATAAGTAATAAGTATAATTATTACAGTTCTGGCGATAATAACTGCATTATATGGGTAACAATGCACGTTATATTGCTAATAGTATAAGTAATAAGTATAATTATTACAGTTCTAGCGATAATACCTCTATTATATGGGTTATAATGCATGTTATATTGATAATGATATAAGTAATAAGTATAATTATTACAGTTCTAGCGATAATAACTGCATAATATGGGTAATAATGCAGGTTATATTGCTAATAATATAAGTAATGAGTACAATTATTACAGCTCCAGCGATAATAACTGCATAATATGGGTAATAATGCATGTTATATTGAGAATAATATAAGTAATAAGTATAATTATTACAGTTCTAGCGATAATAACTGCATTATATGGGTAATAAGGCATGTTATATTGATAACATCGGGAGTAATAAGTATAATTATTATAGTTCTAGTGATAATAATAGTAACATATGGCTAATAGTGCATGATATATTGATAATAGTAAAAGTAGTAAGTGTATTTATTACAGTTCTGTCGATAATAAGTGCATAATATGGGTAATAATGCATGTTATATTGATAATAATATAAGTAATAAGTATAATTATTACAGTTCTAGCGATAATACCTCCATTATATGGGTAATAATGCATGTTATAGTGATGATAATGAAAGTAATACGTATATTTATTATAGTTCTAGCGATAATAACTGCATAATATGGGTAATAATGCACGTTATATTGCTAATAATATAAGTAATGAGTACAATTATTACAGTTCTAGCGATAATAACTGCATTATATGGGTAATAATGCATGTTATATTGATAATATCGGGAGTAATAAGTATAATTATTATAGTTCTAGCGATAATAATAGTAAAATATGGCAAATAGTGCATGTTATATTGATAATAATAAAAGTAATAAATATATTTATTACAGTTCTATCGATAATAACGGCATAATATGGGTTATAATGCATGTTATATTGATGATAATAAAAGTAATACGTATATTTATTACAGTTCTAGCGATAATAACTGCATAATATGGGTAATAATGCATGTTATATTGATAATAATCTAAGTAATAAGTATAATTATTACATTTCTAGCGATAATAACTGCATAATATGGGTAATAATACATGTTATATTGAGAATAATATAAGTAATAAGTATAATTATTACAATTCTGGCGATAATAACTGCATTATATGGGTAATAACGCACGTTATATTGCTAATAGTATAAGTAATAAGTATAATTATTACAGTTCTAGCGATAATACCTCCATTATATGGGTAATAATGCATGTTATATTGATAATGATATAAGTAATAAGTATAACTGCTACAGTTCTAGCGATAATAACTGCATAATATAGGTAATAATGCACGTTATATTGCTAATAATATAAGTAATAAGTATAATTATTACAGTTCTAGCGATAATAATAGTAAAATATGACTAATAGTGCATGATATATTGATAATAGTAAAAGTAATAAGTATATTGATTACAGTTCTATCGATAATAACTGCATAATATGGGTAATAATGCATGTTATATTGATGATAATGAAAGTAATAAGTATAATTATTACAGTTCTAGCGATAATAACTGCATTATATGGGTAATAATGCATGTTATATTGATAATAATATGAGTAATAAGTATAATTATTACAGTTCTAGCGATAATAACTTCTTAATATGGGTAATAGTGCATGTTATATTGATGATAATGAAAGTAGTAAGTATATTTATTACAGTTCTAGCGATAATAACTGCATTATATGGGTAATAATGCACGTTATATTGCTAACAATATAAGCAATAAGTATAATTATTACAGTTCTAGCGATAATAACTGCATTATATGGGTAATAATGCATGTTATATTGATAATATCGGGAGTAATAAGTATAATTATTATAGTTCTAGCGATAATAATAGTAAAATATGGCAAATAGTGCATGTTATATTGACAATAATAAAAGTAATAAGTATATTTATTACAGTTCTATCGACAATAACTGCATAATATGGGTAATAATGCACGTTATATTGCTAACAATATAAGTAATAAGTATAATTATTACAGTTCTAGCGATAATGACTGCATTATATGGGTAACAATGCACGTTATATTGCTAATAGTATAAGTAATAAGTATAATTATTACAGTTCTAGCGATAATAACTGCATAATATGGGTAATAATGCACGTTATATTGCTAACAATATAAGTAGTAAGTATATTTATTACAGTTCTAGCGATAATAACTGCATAATATGGCTAATAATGCATGTTATATTGAGAATAATATAAGTAATAAGTATAATCATTACAGTTCTAGCGATAATAACTGCATAATATGGGTAATAATGCACGTTATATTGCTAATAATAAAAGTAATGAGTACAATTATTACAGTTCTAGCGATAATAACTGCATAATATAGGTAATAATGCATGTTATATTGATAACATTGGGAGAAATACGGATATTTATTATAGTTCTAGCGATAATAACTGCATAATATGGGTAATAATGCATGTTATATTGATAATAATATAAGTAATAAGTATAATTATTACAGTTCTAGCGATAATAACTGCATTATATGGGTAATAATGCATGTTATATTGATGATAATGAAAGTAATACGTATATTTATTATAGTTCTAGCGATAATAACTGCATAATATGGGTAATAATGCATGTTATATTGATAATAATATAAGTAATAAGTATAATTATTACAGTTCTAGCGATAATAACTGCATTATATGGGTAATAATGCACGTTATATTGCTAACAATATAAGCAATAAGTATAATTATTACAGTTCTAGCGATAATAACTGCATTATATGGGTAATAATGCATGTTATATTGATAATATCGGGAGTAATAAGTATAATTAGTATAGTTCTAGCGATAATAATAGTAAAATATGGCAAATAGTGCATGTTATATTGATAATAATAAAAGTAATAAGTATATTTATTACAGTTCTATCGACAATAACTGCATAATATGGGTAATAATGCACGTTATATTGCTAACAATATAAGTAATAAGTATAATTATTACAGTTCTAGCGATAATAACTGCATTATATGGGTAACAATGCACGTTATATTGCTAATAGTATAAGTAATAAGTATAATTATTACAGTTCAAGCGATAATACCTCCATTATATGGGTAATAATGCATGTTATATTGATAATGATATAAGCAATAAGTATAATTATTACAGTTCTAGCGATAATAACTGCATAATATGGGTAATAATGCACGTTATATTGCAAATAATATAAGTAATGAGTACAATTATTACAGTTCTAGCGATAATAACTGCATTATATGGGTAATAATGCATGTTATATCGATAACAATATAAGTAATAAGTATAATTATTACAGTTCTAGCGATAATAACTGCATTATATGGGTAATAATGCATGTTATATTGATAATGATATAAGTAATAAGTATAATTATTACAGTTCTAGCGATAATAACTGCATAATATGGGTAATAATGCACGTTATATTGCAAATAATATAAGTAATGAGTACAATTATTACAGTTCAAGCGATAATACCTCCATTATATGGGTAATAATGCATGTTATATTGATAATGATATAAGTAATAAGTATAATTATTATAGTTCTAGCGATAATAACTGCATAATATGGGTAATAATGCATGTTATATTGAGAATAATATAAGTAATAAGTATAATTATTACAGTTCTGGCGATAATAACTGCATTATATGGGTAACAATGCACGTTATATTGCTAATAGTATAAGTAATAAGTATAATTATTACAGTTCTAGCGATAATACCTCTATTATATGGGTTATAATGCATGTTATATTGATAATGATATAAGTAATAAGTATAATTATTACAGTTCTAGCGATAATAACTGCATAATATGGGTAATAATGCAGGTTATATTGCTAATAATATAAGTAATGAGTACAATTATTACAGCTCCAGCGATAATAACTGCATAATATGGGTAATAATGCATGTTATATTGAGAATAATATAAGTAATAAGTATAATTAGTACAGTTCTAGCGATAATAACTGCATTATATGGGTAATAAGGCATGTTATATTGATAACATCGGGAGTAATAAGTATAATTATTATAGTTCTAGTGATAATAATAGTAACATATGGCTAATAGTGCATGATATATTGATAATAGTAAAAGTAGTAAGTGTATTTATTACAGTTCTGTCGATAATAAGTGCATAATATGGGTAATAATGCATGTTATATTGATAATAATATAAGTAATAAGTATAATTATTACAGTTCTAGCGATAATACCTCCATTATATGGGTAATAATGCATGTTATAGTGATGATAATGAAAGTAATACGTATATTTATTATAGTTCTAGCGATAATAACTGCATAATATGGGTAATAATGCACGTTATATTGCTAATAATATAAGTAATGAGTACAATTATTACAGTTCTAGCGATAATAACTGCATTATATGGGTAATAATGCATGTTGTATTGATAATATCGGGAGTAATAAGTATAATTATTATAGTTCTAGCGATAATAATAGTAAAATATGGCAAATAGTGCATGTTATATTGATAATAATAAAAGTAATAAATATATTTATTACAGTTCTATCGATAATAACGGCATAATATGGGTAATAATGCATGTTATATTGATGATAATAAAAGTAATACGTATATTTATTACAGTTCTAGCGATAATAACTGCATAATATGGGTAATAATGCATGTTATATTGATAATAATCTAAGTAATAAGTATAATTATTACATTTCTAGCGATAATAACTGCATAATATGGGTAATAATACATGTTATATTGAGAATAATATAAGTAATAAGTATAATTATTACAATTCTGGCGATAATAACTGCATTATATGGGTAATAACGCACGTTATATTGCTAATAGTATAAGTAATAAGTATAATTATTACAGTTCTAGCGATAATACCTCCATTATATGGGTAATAATGCATGTTATATTGATAATGATATAAGTAATAAGTATAACTGCTACAGTTCTAGCGATAATAACTGCATAATATAGGTAATAATGCACGTTATATTGCTAATAATATAAGTAATAAGTATAATTATTACAGTTCTAGCGATAATAATAGTAAAATATGACTAATAGTGCATTATATATTGATAATAGTAAAAGTAATAAGTATATTGATTACAGTTCTATCGATAATAACTGCATAATATGGGTAATAATGCATGTTATATTGATGATAATGAAAGTAGTAAGTATATTTATTACAGTTCTAGCGATAATAACTACATAATATGGGTAATAATGCATGTTATATTGATAATAATATAAGTAATAAGTATAATTATTACAGTTCTAGCGATAATAACTGCATTATATGGGTAATAATGCATGTTATATTGATAATATCGGGAGTAATAAGTATAATTATTATAGTTCTAGCGATAATAATAGTAAAATATGGCAAATAGTGCATGTTATATTGATAATAATAAAAGTAATAAGTATATTTATTACAGTCCTATCCATAATAACTGCATAATATGGGTAATAATGCATGTTATATTGATGAAAATAAAAGTAATACGTATATTTATTATAGTTCTAGCGATAATAACTGCATTATATGGGTAATAATGCACGTTATATTGCTAACAATATAAGTAATAAGTATAATTATTACAGTTCTAGCGATAATAACTGCATTATATGGGTAAAAATGCATGTTATATTGATAATATTGGGAGTAATAAGTATATTTATTATGGTTCTAGAGATAATAACTGCATAATATGTGTAATAATGCATGTTATATTGATAATAATATAAGTAATAAGTATAATTATAACAGTTCTAGCGATAATAACTGCATTATATGGGTAATAATGCATGTTATATTGATAATATCGGGAGTAATAAGTATAATTATTATAGTTCTAGCGATAATAATAGTAAAATATGGCAAATAGTGCATGTTATATTGATAATAATAAAAGTAATAAGTATATTTATTACAGTCCTATCCATAATAACTGCATAATATGGGTAATAATGGATGTTATATTGATAATAATCTAAGTAATAAGTATAATCATTACAGTTCTAGCGATAATGACTGCATTATATGGGTAATAATGCATGTTATATTGATAATATCGGGAGTAATAAGTATAATTATTATAGTTCTAGCGATAATAATAGTAAAATATGGCAAATAGTGCATGTTATGTTGATAATAATAAAAGTAATAAGTATATATATTACAGTTCTATCGATAATAACTGCATAATATGGGTAATAATGCATGTTATATTGATGATAATAAAAGTAATACGTATATTTATTATAGTTCTAGCGATAATAACTGCATAATATGGGTAATAATGCATGTTATATTGATAATAATATGAGTAATAAGTATAGTTATTACAGTTCTAGCGATAATAACTTCTTAATATGGGTAATAATGCATGTTATATTGATGATAATGAAAGTAGTAAGTATATTTATTACAGTTCTAGCGATAATAACTGCATAATATGGCTAATAATGCATGTTATATTGAGAATAATATAAGTAATAAGTATAATCATTACAGTTCTAGCGATAATAACTGCATAATATGGGTAATAATGCACGTTATATTGCTAATAATAAAAGTAATGAGTACAATTATTACAGTTCTAGCGATAATAACTGCATAATATAGGTAATAATGCATGTTATATTGATAATATTGGGAGTAATACGTATATTTATTATAGTACTGGCGATAATAACTGCATAATATGGGTAATAATGCATGTTATATTGATAATAATATAAGTAATAAGTATAATTATTACAGTTCTAGCGATAATAACTGCATTATATGGGTAATAATGCACGTTATATTGCTAACAATATAAGCAATAAGTATCATTATTACAGTTCTAGCGATAATAACTGCATTATATGGGTAATAATGCATGTTATATTGATAATATCGGGAGTAATAAGTATAATTATTATAGTTCTAGCGATAATAATAGTAAAATATGGCAAATAGTGCATGTTATATTGATAATAATAAAAGTAATAAGTATATTTATTACAGTTCTATCGACAATAACTGCATAATATGGGTAATAATGCACGTTATATTGCTAACAATATAAGTAATAAGTATAATTATTACAGTTCTAGCGATAATAACTGCATTATATGGGTAACAATGCACGTTATATTGCTAATAGTATAAGTAATAAGTATAATTATTACAGTTCAAGCGATAATACCTCCATTATATGGGTAATAATGCATGTTATATTGATAATGGTATAAGTAATAAGTATAATTATTACAGTTCTAGCGATAATAACTGCATTATATGGGTAAAAATGCATGTTATATTGATAATATTGGGAGTCATAAGTATATTTATTATGGTTCTAGGGATAATAACTGCATAATATGGGTAATAATGCACGTTATATTGCTAATAATAAAAGTAATGAGTACAATTATTACAGTTCTAGCGATAATAACTGCATAATATAGGTAATAATGCATGTTACATTGATAACATTGGGAGAAATACGGATATTTATTATAGTTCTAGCGATAATAACTGCATAATATGGGTAATAATGCATGTTATATTGATAATAATATAAGTAATAAGTATAATTATTACAGTTCTGGCGATAATAACTGCATTATATGGGTAACAATGCACGTTATATTGCTAATAGTATAAGTAATAAGTATAATTATTACAGTTCTAGCGATAATACCTCTATTATATGGGTTATAATGCATGTTATATTGATAATGATATAAGTAATAAGTATAATTATTACAGTTCTAGCGATAATAACTGCATAATATGGGTAATAATGCAGGTTATATTGCTAATAATATAAGTAATGAGTACAATTATTACAGCTCCAGCGATAATAACTGCATAATATGGGTAATAATGCATGTTATATTGAGAATAATATAAGTAATAAGTATAATTATTACAGTTCTAGCGATAATAACTGCATTATATGGGTAATAAGGCATGTTATATTGATAACATCGGGAGTAATAAGTATAATTATTATAGTTCTAGTGATAATAATAGTAACATATGGCTAATAGTGCATGATATATTGATAATAGTAAAAGTAGTAAGTGTATTTATTACAGTTCTGTCGATAATAAGTGCATAATATGGGTAATAATGCATGTTATATTGATAATAATATAAGTAATAAGTATAATTATTACAGTTCTAGCGATAATACCTCCATTATATGGGTAATAATGCATGTTATAGTGATGATAATGAAAGTAATACGTATATTTATTATAGTTCTAGCGATAATAACTGCATAATATGGGTAATAATGCACGTTATATTGCTAATAATATAAGTAATGAGTACAATTATTACAGTTCTAGCGATAATAACTGCATTATATGGGTAATAATGCATGTTATATTGATAATATCGGGAGTAATAAGTATAATTATTATAGTTCTAGCGATAATAATAGTAAAATATGGCAAATAGTGCATGTTATATTGATAATAATAAAAGTAATAAATATATTTATTACAGTTCTATCGATAATAACGGCATAATATGGGTTATAATGCATGTTATATTGATGATAATAAAAGTAATACGTATATTTATTACAGTTCTAGCGATAATAACTGCATAATATGGGTAATAATGCATGTTATATTGATAATAATCTAAGTAATAAGTATAATTATTACATTTCTAGCGATAATAACTGCATAATATGGGTAATAATACATGTTATATTGAGAATAATATAAGTAATAAGTATAATTATTACAATTCTGGCGATAATAACTGCATTATATGGGTAATAACGCACGTTATATTGCTAATAGTATAAGTAATAAGTATAATTATTACAGTTCTAGCGATAATACCTCCATTATATGGGTAATAATGCATGTTATATTGATAATGATATAAGTAATAAGTATAACTGCTACAGTTCTAGCGATAATAACTGCATAATATAGGTAATAATGCACGTTATATTGCTAATAATATAAGTAATAAGTATAATTATTACAGTTCTAGCGATAATAATAGTAAAATATGACTAATAGTGCATGATATATTGATAATAGTAAAAGTAATAAGTATATTGATTACAGTTCTATCGATAATAACTGCATAATATGGGTAATAATGCATGTTATATTGATGATAATGAAAGTAGTAAGTATATTTATTACAGTTCTAGCGATAATAACTGCATTATATGCGTAATAAGGCATGTTATATTGATAATATTGGGAGTAATAAGTATAATTATTATAGTTCTAGCGATAATAATAGTAAAATATGGCTAGTAGTGCATGATATATTGATAATAGTAAAAGTAATAAGTATATTTATTACAGTTCTATCGATAATAACAGCATAATATGGGTAATAATGCATGTTATATTGAGAATAATATAAGTAATAAGTATAATTATTACAGTTCTAGCGATAATACCTCCATTATGTGGGTAATAATGCATGTTATACTGATGATAATGAAAGTAATACGTATATTTATTATAGTTCTAGCGATAATAACTGCATAATATGGGTAATAATGCACGTTATATTGCTAACAATATAAGTAATAAGTATAATTATTACAGTTCTAGCGATAATAACTGCATTATATGGGTAAAAATGCATGTTATATTGATAATATTGGGAGTAATAAGTATATTTATTATGGTTCTAGAGATAATAACTGCATAATATGTGTAATAATGCATGTTATATTGATAATAATATAAGTAATAAGTATAATTATAACAGCTCTAGCGATAATAACTGCATTATATGGGTAATAATGCATGTTATATTGATAATAATATAAGTAATAAGTATAATTATTACAGTTCTAGCGATAATAACTGCATTATATGGGTAATAATGCATGTTATATTGATAATATCGGGAGTAATAAGTATAATTATTACAGTTCTAGCGATAATAACTGCATTATATGGGTAAAAATGCATGTTATATTGATAATATTGGGAGTAATAAGTATATTTATTATGGTTCTAGAGATAATAACTGCATAATATGTGTAATAATGCATGTTATATTGATAATAATATAAGTAATAAGTATAATTATAACAGTTCTAGCGATAATAACTGCATTATATGGGTAATAATGCATGTTATATTGATAATATCGGGAGTAATAAGTATAATTATTACAGTTCTAGCGATAATAATAGTAAAATATGGCAAATAGTGCATGTTATATTGATAATAATAAAAGTAATAAGTATATTTATTACAGTCCTATCCATAATAACTGCATAATATGGGTAATAATGGATGTTATATTGATAATAATCTAAGTAATAAGTATAATCATTACAGTTCTAGCGATAATAACTGCATTATATGGGTAATAATGCATGTTATATTGATAATATCGGGAGTAATAAGTATAATTATTATAGTTCTAGCGATAATAATAGTAAAATATGGCAAATAGTGCATGTTATGTTGATAATAATAAAAGTAATAAGTATATATATTACAGTTCTATCGATAATAACTGCATAATATGGGTAATAATGCATGTTATATTGATGATAATAAAAGTAATACGTATATTTATTATAGTTCTAGCGATAATAACTGCATAATATGGGTAATAATGCATGTTATATTGATAATAATATGAGTAATAAGTATAGTTATTACAGTTCTAGCGATAATAACTTCTTAATATGGGTAATAATGCACGTTATATTGCTAATAATAAAAGTAATGAGTACAATTATTACAGTTCTAGCGATAATAACTGCATAATATAGGTAATAATGCATGTTATATTGATAATATTGGGAGTAATACGTATATTTATTATAGTACTGGCGATAATAACTGCATAATATGGGTAATAATGCATGTTATATTGATAATAATATAAGTAATAAGTATAATTATTACAGTTCTAGCGATAATAACTGCATTATATGGGTAATAATGCACGTTATATTGCTAACAATATAAGCAATATGTATCATTATTACAGTTCTAGCGATAATAACTGCATTATATGGGTAATAATGCATGTTATATTGATAATATCGGGAGTAATAAGTATAATTATTATAGTTCTAGCGATAATAATAGTAAAATATGGCAAATAGTGCATGTTATATTGATAATAATAAAAGTAATAAGTATATTTATTACAGTTCTATCGACAATAACTGCATAATATGGGTAATAATGCACGTTATATTGCTAACAATATAAGTAATAAGTATAATTATTACAGTTCTAGCGATAATAACTGCATTATATGGGTAACAATGCACGTTATATTGCTAATAGTATAAGTAATAAGTATAATTATTACAGTTCAAGCGATAATACCTCCATTATATGGGTAATAATGCATGTTATATTGATAATGGTATAAGTAATAAGTATAATTATTACAGTTCTAGCGATAATAACTGCATTATATGGGTAAAATTGCATGTTATATTGATAATATTGGGAGTAATAAGTATATTTATTATGGTTCTAGGGATAATAACTGCATAATATGGGTAATAATGCACGTTATATTGCTAATAATAAAAGTAATGAGTACAATTATTACAGTTCTAGCGATAATAACTGCATAATATAGGTAATAATGCATGTTATATTGATAACATTGGGAGAAATACGGATATTTATTATAGTTCTAGCGATAATAACTGCATAATATGGGTAATAATGCATGTTATATTGATAATAATATAAGTAATAAGTATAATTATTACAGTTCTGGCGATAATAACTGCATTATGTGGGTAACAATGCACGTTATATTGCTAATAGTATAAGTAATAAGTATAATTATTACAGTTCTAGCGATAATACCTCTATTATATGGGTTATAATGCATGTTATATTGATAATGATATAAGTAATAAGTATAATTATTACAGTTCTAGCGATAATAACTGCATAATATGGGTAATAATGCAGGTTATATTGCTAATAATATAAGTAATGAGTACAATTATTACAGCTCCAGCGATAATAACTGCATAATATGGGTAATAATGCATGTTATATTGAGAATAATATAAGTAATAAGTATAATTATTACAGTTCTAGCGATAATAACTGCATTATATGGGTAATAAGGCATGTTATATTGATAACATCGGGAGTAATAAGTATAATTATTATAGTTCTAGTGATAATAATAGTAACATATGGCTAATAGTGCATGATATATTGATAATAGTAAAAGTAGTAAGTGTATTTATTACAGTTCTGTCGATAATAAGTGCATAATATGGGTAATAATGCATGTTATATTGATAATAATATAAGTAATAAGTATAATTATTACAGTTCTAGCGATAATACCTCCATTATATGGGTAATAATGCATGTTATAGTGATGATAATGAAAGTAATACGTATATTTATTATAGTTCTAGCGATAATAACTGCATAATATGGGTAATAATGCACGTTATATTGCTAATAATATAAGTAATGAGTACAATTATTACAGTTCTAGCGATAATAACTGCATTATATGGGTAATAATGCATGTTATATTGATAATATCGGGAGTAATAAGTATAATTATTATAGTTCTAGCGATAATAATAGTAAAATATGGCAAATAGTGCATGTTATATTGATAATAATAAAAGTAATAAATATATTTATTACAGTTCTATCGATAATAACGGCATAATATGGGTTATAATGCATGTTATATTGATGATAATAAAAGTAATACGTATATTTATTACAGTTCTAGCGATAATAACTGCATAATATGGGTAATAATGCATGTTATATTGATAATAATCTAAGTAATAAGTATAATTATTACATTTCTAGCGATAATAACTGCATAATATGCGTAATAATACATGTTATATTGAGAATAATATAAGTAATAAGTATAATTATTACAATTCTGGCGATAATAACTGCATTATATGGGTAATAACGCACGTTATATTGCTAATAGTATAAGTAATAAGTATAATTATTACAGTTCTAGCGATAATACCTCCATTATATGGGTAATAATGCATGTTATATTGATAATGATATAAGTAATAAGTATAACTGCTACAGTTCTAGCGATAATAACTGCATAATATAGGTAATAATGCACGTTATATTGCTAATAATATAAGTAATAAGTATAATTATTACAGTTCTAGCGATAATAATAGTAAAATATGACTAATAGTGCATGATATATTGATAATAGTAAAAGTAATAAGTATATTGATTACAGTTCTATCGATAATAACTGCATAATATGGGTAATAATGCATGTTATATTGATGATAATGAAAGTAGTAAGTATATTTATTACAGTTCTAGCGATAATAACTGCATTATATGCGTAATAAGGCATGTTATATTGATAATATCGGGAGTAATAAGTATAATTATTATAGTTCTAGCGATAATAATAGTAAAATATGGCAAATAGTGCATGTTATATTGATAATAATAAAAGTAATAAATATATTTATTACAGTTCTATCGATAATAACGGCATAATATGGGTTATAATGCATGTTATATTGATGATAATAAAAGTAATACGTATATTTATTACAGTTCTAGCGATAATAACTGCATAATATGGGTAATAATGCATGTTATATTGATAATAATCTAAGTAATAAGTATAATTATTACATTTCTAGCGATAATAACTGCATAATATGCGTAATAATGCATGTTATATTGAGAATAATATAAGTAATAAGTATAATTATTACAGTTCTAGCGATAATACCTCCATTATGTGGGTAATAATGCATGTTATACTGATGATAATGAAAGTAATACGTATATTTATTATAGTTCTAGCGATAATAACTGCATAATATGGGTAATAATGCACGTTATATTGCTAACAATATAAGTAATAAGTATAATTATTACAGTTCTAGGTATAATAACTGCATTATATGGGTAATAATGCATGTTATATTGATGATAATGAAAGTAATACGTATATTTATTATAGTTCTAGCGATAATAACTACATAATATGGGTAATAATGCATGTTATATTGATAATAATATAAGTAATAAGTATAATTATTACAGTTCTAGCGATAATAACTGCATTATATGGGTAATAATGCATGTTATATTGATAATATCGGGAGTAATAAGTATAATTATTATAGTTCTAGCGATAATAATAGTAAAATATGGCAAATAGTGCATGTTATATTGATAATAATAAAAGTAATAAGTATATTTATTACAGTCCTATCCATAATAACTGCATAATATGGGTAATAATGCATGTTATATTGATGATAATAAAAGTAATACGGATATTTATTATAGTTCTAGCGATAATAACTGCATTATATGGGTAATAATGCACGTTATATTGCTAACAATATAAGTAATAAGTATAATTATTACAGTTCTAGCGATAATAACTGCATTATATGGGTAAAAATGCATGTTATATTGATAATATTGGGAGTAATAAGTATATTTATTATGGTTCTAGAGATAATAACTGCATAATATGTGTAATAATGCATGTTATATTGATAATAATATAAGTAATAAGTATAATTATAACAGTTCTAGCGATAATAACTGCATTATATGGGTAATAATGCATGTTATATTGATAATATCGGGAGTAATAAGTATAATTATTATAGTTCTAGCGATAATAATAGTAAAATATGGCAAATAGTGCATGTTATATTGATAATAATAAAAGTAATAAGTATATTTATTACAGTCCTATCCATAATAACTGCATAATATGGGTAATAATGGATGTTATATTGATAATAATCTAAGTAATAAGTAAAATCATTACAGTTCTAGCGATAATAACTGCATTATATGGGTAATAATGCATGTTATATTGATAATATCGGGAGTAATAAGTATAATTATTATAGTTCTAGCGATAATAATAGTAAAATATGGCAAATAGTGCATGTTATGTTGATAATAATAAAAGTAATAAGTATATATATTACAGTTCTATCGATAATAACTGCATAATATGGGTAATAATGCATGTTATATTGATGATAATAAAAGTAATACGTATATTTATTATAGTTCTAGCGATAATAACTGCATAATATGGGTAATAATGCATGTTATATTGATAATACTATAAGTAATATGTATATTTATTACAGTTCTATCGATAATAACTTCTTAATATGGGTAATAATGCATGTTATATTGATGATAATGAAAGTAGAAAGTATATTTATTACAGTTCTAGCGATAATAACTGCATAATATGGCTAATAATGCATGTTATATTGATAATATCGGGAGTAATAAGTATAATTATTATAGTTCTAGCGATAATAATAGTAAAATATGGCAAATAGTGCATGTTATGTTGATAATAATAAAAGTAATAAGTATATTTATTTCAGTTCTATCGATAATAACTGCATAATATCGGTAATAATGCATGTTATATTGATGATAATAAAAGTAATACGTATATTTATTATAGTTCTAGCGATAATAACTGCATAATATGGGTAATAATGCATGTTATATTGATAATAATATGAGTAATAAGTATAGTTATTACAGTTCTAGCGATAATAACTTCTTAATATGGGTAATAATGCATGTTATATTGATGATAATGAAAGTAGTAAGTATATTTATTACAGTTCTAGCGATAATAACTGCATAATATGGCTAATAATGCATGTTATATTGAGAATAATATAAGTAATAAGTATAATCATTACAGTTCTAGCGATAATAACTGCATAATATGGGTAATAATGCACGTTATATTGCTAATAATAAAAGTAATGAGTACAATTATTACAGTTCTAGCGATAATAACTGCATAATATAGGTAATAATGCATGTTATATTGATAATATTGGGAGTAATACGTATATTTATTATAGTACTGGCGATAATAACTGCATAATATGGGTAATAATGCATGTTATATTGATAATAATATAAGTAATAAGTATAATTATTACAGTTCTAGCGATAATAACTGCATTATATGGGTAATAATGCACGTTATATTGCTAACAATATAAGCAATAAGTATCATTATTACAGTTCTAGCGATAATAACTGCATTATATGGGTAATAATGCATGTTATATTGATAATATCGGGAGTAATAAGTATAATTATTATAGTTCTAGCGATAATAATAGTAAAATATGGCAAATAGTGCATGTTATATTGATAATAATAAAAGTAATAAGTATATTTATTACAGTTCTATCGACAATAACTGCATAATATGGGTAATAATGCACGTTATATTGCTAACAATATAAGTAATAAGTATAATTATTACAGTTCTAGCGATAATAACTGCATTATATGGGTAACAATGCACGTTATATTGCTAACAATATAAGCAATAAGTATCATTATTACAGTTCTAGCGATAATAACTGCATTATATGGGTAATAATGCATGTTATATTGATAATATCGGGAGTAATAAGTATAATTATTATAGTTCTAGCGATAATAATAGTAAAATATGGCAAATAGTGCATGTTATATTGATAATAATAAAAGTAATAAGTATATTTATTACAGTTCTATCGACAATAACTGCATAATATGGGTAATAATGCACGTTATATTGCTAACAATATAAGTAATAAGTATAATTATTACAGTTCTAGCGATAATAACTGCATTATATGGGTAACAATGCACGTTATATTGCTAATAGTATAAGTAATAAGTATAATTATTACAGTTCAAGCGATAATACCTCCATTATATGGGTAATAATGCATGTTATATCGATAATGGTATAAGTAATAAGTATAATTATTACAGTTCTAGCGATAATAACTGCATTATATGGGTAAAAATGCATGTTATATTGATAATATTGGGAGTAATAAGTATATTTATTATGGTTCTAGGGATAATAACTGCATAATATGGGTAATAATGCACGTTATATTGCTAATAATAAAAGTAATGAGTACAATTATTACAGTTCTAGCGATAATAACTGCATAATATAGGTAATAATGCATGTTATATTGATAACATTGGGAGAAATACGGATATTTATTATAGTTCTAGCGATAATAACTGCATAATATGGGTAATAATGCATGTTATATTGATAATAGTATTAGTAATAAGTATAATTATTACAGTTCTAGCGATAATAACTGCATTATATGGGTAATAATGCATGTTATATTGATGATAATGAAAGTAATACGTATATTTATTATAGTTCTAGCGATAATAACTGCATAATATGGGTAATAATGCATGTTATATTGATAATAATATAAGTAATAAGTATAATTATTACAGTTCTAGCGATAATAACTGCATTATATGGGTAATAATGCACGTTATATTGCTAACAATATAAGCAATAAGTATAATTATTACAGTTCTAGCGATAATAACTGCATTATATGGGTAACAATGCATGTTATATTGATAATATTGGGAGTAATAAGTATATTTATTATGGTTCTAGAGATAATAACTGCATAATATGTGTAATAATGCATGTTATATTGATAATAATATAAGTAATAAGTATAATTATAACAGTTCTAGCGATAATAACTGCATTATATGGGTAATAATGCATGTTATATTGATAATATCGGGAGTAATAAGTATAATTATTATAGTTCTAGCGATAATAATAGTAAAATATGGCAAATAGTGCATGTTATGTTGATAATAATAAAAGTAATAAGTATATATATTACAGTTCTATCGATAATAACTGCATAATATGGGTAATAATGCATGTTATATTGATGATAATAAAAGTAATACGTATATTTATTATAGTTCTAGCGATAATAACTGCATAATATGGGTAATAATGCATGTTATATTGATAATACTATAAGTAATATGTATATTTATTACAGTTCTATCGATAATAACTTCTTAATATGGGTAATAATGCATGTTATATTGATGATAATGAAAGTAGAAAGTATATTTATTACAGTTCTAGCGATAATAACTGCATAATATGGCTAATAATGCATGTTATATTGATAATATCGGGAGTAATAAGTATAATTATTATAGTTCTAGCGATAATAATAGTAAAATATGGCAAATAGTGCATGTTATGTTGATAATAATAAAAGTAATAAGTATATTTATTTCAGTTCTATCGATAATAACTGCATAATATCGGTAATAATGCATGTTATATTGATGATAATAAAAGTAATACGTATATTTATTATAGTTCTAGCGATAATAACTGCATAATATGGGTAATAATGCATGTTATATTGATAATAATATGAGTAATAAGTATAGTTATTACAGTTCTAGCGATAATAACTTCTTAATATGGGTAATAATGCATGTTATATTGATGATAATGAAAGTTGTAAGTATATTTATTACAGTTCTAGCGATAATAACTGCATAATATGGCTAATAATGCATGTTATATTGAGAATAATATAAGTAATAAGTATAATCATTACAGTTCTAGCGATAATAACTGCATAATATGGGTAATAATGCACGTTATATTGCTAATAATAAAAGTAATGAGTACAATTATTACAGTTCTAGCGATAATAACTGCATAATATAGGTAATAATGCATGTTATATTGATAATATTGGGAGTAATACGTATATTTATTATAGTACTGGCGATAATAACTGCATAATATGGGTAATAATGCATGTTATATTGATAATAATATAAGTAATAAGTATAATTATTACAGTTCTAGCGATAATAACTGCATTATATGGGTAATAATGCACGTTATATTGCTAACAATATAAGCAATAAGTATCATTATTACAGTTCTAGCGATAATAACTGCATTATATGGGTAATAATGCATGTTATATTGATAATATCGGGAGTAATAAGTATAATTATTATAGTTCTAGCGATAATAATAGTAAAATATGGCAAATAGTGCATGTTATATTGATAATAATAAAAGTAATAAGTATATTTATTACAGTTCTATCGACAATAACTGCATAATATGGGTAATAATGCACGTTATATTGCTAACAATATAAGTAATAAGTATAATTATTACAGTTCTAGCGATAATAACTGCATTATATGGGTAACAATGCACGTTATATTGCTAATAGTATAAGTAATAAGTATAATTATTACAGTTCAAGCGATAATACCTCCATTATATGGGTAATAATGCATGTTATATCGATAATGGTATAAGTAATAAGTATAATTATTACAGTTCTAGCGATAATAACTGCATTATATGGGTAAAAATTCATGTTATATTGATAATATTGGGAGTAATAAGTATATTTATTATGGTTCTAGATATAATAACTGCATAATATGGGTAATAATGCACGTTATATTGCTAATAATAAAAGTAATGAGTACAATTATTACAGTTCTAGCGATAATAACTGCATAATATAGGTAATAATGCATGTTATATTGATAACATTGGGAGAAATACGGATATTTATTATAGTTCTAGCGATAATAACTGCATAATATGGGTAATAATGCATGTTATATTGATAATAGTATTAGTAATAAGTATAATTATTACAGTTCTAGCGATAATAACTGCATTATATGGGTAATAATGCATGTTATATTGATGATAATGAAAGTAATACGTATATTTATTATAGTTCTAGCGATAATAACTGCATAATATGGGTAATAATGCATGTTATATTGATAATAATATAAGTAATAAGTATAATTATTACAGTTCTAGCGATAATAACTGCATTATATGGGTAATAATGCACGTTATATTGCTAACAATATAAGCAGTAAGTATAATTATTACAGTTCTAGCGATAATAACTGCATTATATGGGTAAAAATGCATGTTATATTGATAATATTGGGAGTAATAAGTATATTTATTATGGTTCTAGAGATAATAACTGCATAATATGTGTAATAATGCATGTTATATTGATAATAATATAAGTAATAAGTATAATTATAACAGTTCTAGCGATAATAACTGCATTATATGGGTAATAATGCATGTTATATTGATAATATCGGGAGTAATAAGTATAATTATTATAGTTCTAGCGATAATAATAGTAAAATATGGCAAATAGTGCATGTTATATTGATAATAATAAAAGTAATAAGTATATTTATTACAGTCCTATCCATAATAACTGCATAATATGGGTAATAATGGATGTTATATTGATAATAATCTAAGTAATAAGTAAAATCATTACAGTTCTAGCGATAATAACTGCATTATATGGGTAATAATGCATGTTATATTGATAATATCGGGAGTAATAAGTATAATTATTATAGTTCTAGCGATAATAATAGTAAAATATGGCAAATAGTGCATGTTATGTTGATAATAATAAAAGTAATAAGTATATATATTACAGTTCTATCGATAATAACTGCATAATATGGGTAATAATGCATGTTATATTGATGATAATAAAAGTAATACGTATATTTATTATAGTTCTAGCGATAATAACTGCATAATATGGGTAATAATGCATGTTATATTGATAATACTATAAGTAATATGTATATTTATTACAGTTCTATCGATAATAACTTCTTAATATGGGTAATAATGCATGCTATATTGATGATAATGAAAGTAGAAAGTATATTTATTACAGTTCTAGCGATAATAACTGCATAATATGGCTAATAATGCATGTTATATTGATAATATCGGGAGTAATAAGTATAATTATTATAGTTCTAGCGATAATAATAGTAAAATATGGCAAATAGTGCATGTTATGTTGATAATAATAAAAGTAATAAGTATATTTATTTCAGTTCTATCGATAATAACTGCATAATATCGGTAATAATGCATGTTATATTGATGATAATAAAAGTAATACGTATATTTGTTATAGTTCTAGCGATAATAACTGCATAATATGGGTAATAATGCATGTTATATTGATAATAATATGAGTAATAAGTATAGTTATTACAGTTCTAGCGATAATAACTTCTTAATATGGGTAATAATGCATGTTATATTGATGATAATGAAAGTAGTAAGTATATATATTACAGTTCTAGCGATAATAACTGCATAATATGGCTAATAATGCATGTTATATTGAGAATAATATAAGTAATAAGTATAATCATTACAGTTCTAGCGATAATAACTGCATAATATGGGTAATAATGCACGTTATATTGCTAATAATAAAAGTAATGAGTACAATTATTACAGTTCTAGCGATAATAACTGCATAATATAGGTAATAATGCATGTTATATTGATAATATTGGGAGTAATACGTATATTTATTATAGTACTGGCGATAATAACTGCATAATATGGGTAATAATGCATGTTATATTGATAATAATATAAGTAATAAGTATAATTATTACAGTTCTAGCGATAATAACTGCATTATATGGGTAATAATGCACGTTATATTGCTAAAAATATAAGCAATAAGTATCATTATTACAGTTCTAGCGATAATAACTGCATTATATGGGTAATAATGCATGTTATATTGATAATATCGGGAGTAATAAGTATAATTATTATAGTTCTAGCGATAATAATAGTAAAATATGGCAAATAGTGCATGTTATATTGATAATAATAAAAGTAATAAGTATATTTATTACAGTTCTATCGACAATAACTGCATAATATGGGTAATAATGCACGTTATATTGCTAACAATATAAGTAATAAGTATAATTATTACAGTTCTAGCGATAATAACTGCATTATATGGGTAACAATGCACGTTATATTGCTAATAGTATAAGTAATAAGTATAATTATTACAGTTCAAGCGATAATACCTCCATTATATGGGTAATAATGCATGTTATATCGATAATGGTATAAGTAATAAGTATAATTATTACAGTTCTAGCGATAATAACTGCATTATATGGGTAAAAATGCATGTTATATTGATAATATTGGGAGTAATAAGTATATTTATTATGGTTCTAGGGATAATAACTGCATAATATGGGTAATAATGCACGTTATATTGCTAATAATAAAAGTAATGAGTACAATTATTACAGTTCTAGCGATAATAACTGCATAATATAGGTAATAATGCATGTTATATTGATAACATTGGGAGAAATACGGATATTTATTATAGTTCTAGCGATAATAACTGCATAATATGGGTAATAATGCATGTTATATTGATAATAGTATTAGTAATAAGTATAATTATTACAGTTCTAGCGATAATAACTGCATTATATGGGTAATAATGCATGTTATATTGATGATAATGAAAGTAATACGTATATTTGTTATAGTTCTAGCGATAATAACTGCATAATATGGGTAATAATGCATGTTATATTGATAATAATATAAGTAGTAAGTATAATTATTACAGTTCTAGCGATAATAACTGCATTATATGGGTAATAATGCACGTTATATTGCTAACAATATAAGCAATAAGTATAATTATTACAGTTCTAGCGATAATAACTGCATTATATGGGAAATAATGCATGTTATATTGATAATATCGGGAGTAATAAGTATAATTAGTATAGTTCTAGCGATAATAATAGTAAAATATGGCAAATAGTGCATGTTATATTGATAATAATAAAAGTAATAAGTATATTTATTACAGTTCTATCGACAATAACTGCATAATATGGGTAATAATGCACGTTATATTGCTAACAATATAAGTAATAAGTATAATTATTACAGTTCTAGCGATAATAACTGCATTATATGGGTAACAATGCACGTTATATTGCTAATAGTATAAGTAATAAGTATAATTATTACAGTTCAAGCGATAATACCTCCATTATATGGGTAATAATGCATGTTATATTGATAATGATATAAGTAATAAGTATAATTATTACAGTTCTAGCGATAATAACTGCATAATATGGGTAATAATGCACGTTATATTGCAAATAATATAAGTAATGAGTACAATTATTACAGTTCTAGCGATAATAACTGCATTATATGGGTAATAATGCATGTTATATCGATAACAATATAAGTAATAAGTATAATTATTACAGTTCTAGCGATAATAACTGCATTATATGGGTAATAATGCATGTTATATTGATGATAATAAAAGTAATACGTATATTTATTATAGTTCTAGCGATAATAACTGCATAATATGGGTAATAATGCATGTTATATTGAGAATAATATAAGTAATAAGTATAATTATTACAGTTCTGGCGATAATAACTGCATTATATGGGTAACAATGCACGTTATATTGTTAATAGTATAAGTAATAAGTATAATTATTACAGTTCTAGCGATAATACCTCTATTATATGGGTAATAATGCATGTTATATTGATGATAATAAAAGTAATACGTATATTTATTATAGTTCTAGCGATAATAACTGCATAATATGGGTAATAATGCATGTTATATTGAGAACAATATAAGTAATAAGTATAATTATTACAGTTCTGGCGATAATAACTGCATTATATGGGTAATGATGCACGTTATATTGCTAAAAGTATAAGTAATAAGTATAATTATTACAGTTCTAGCGATAATACCTCTATTATATGGGTAATAATGCATGTTATATTGATGATAATGAAAGTAATACGTATATTTATTATAGTTCTAGCGATAATAACTGCATAATATGGGTAATAATGCATGTTATATTGAGAATAATATAAGTAATAAGTATAATTATTACAGTTCTGGCGATAATAACTGCATTATATGGGTAACAATGCACGTTATATTGCTAATAATATAAGTAATGAGTACAATTATTACAGTTCTAGCGATAATAACTGCATTATATGGGTAATAATGCATGTTATATTGATAATATCGGGAGTAATAAGTATAATTATTATAGTTCTAGCGATAATAATAGTAAAATATGGCAAATAGTGCATGTTATATTGATAATAATAAAAGTAATAAATATATTTATTACAGTTCTATCGATAATAACGGCATAATATGGGTAATAATGCATGTTATATTGATGATAATAAAAGTAATACGTATATTTATTACAGTTCTAGCGATAATAACTGCATAATATGGGTAATAATGCATGTTATATTGATAATAATCTAAGTAATAAGTATAATTATTACATTTCTAGCGATAATAACTGCATAATATGGGTAATAATACATGTTATATTGAGAATAATATAAGTAATAAGTATAATTATTACAGTTCTGGCGATAATAACTGCATTATATGGGTAATGATGCACGTTATATTGCTAAAAGTATAAGTAATAAGTATAATTATTACAGTTCTAGCGATAATACCTCTATTATATGGGTAATAATGCATGTTATATTGATGATAATGAAAGTAATACGTATATTTATTATAGTTCTAGCGATAATAACTGCATAATATGGGTAATAATGCATGTTATATTGAGAATAATATAAGTAATAAGTATAATTATTACAGTTCTGGCGATAATAACTGCATTATATGGGTAACAATGCACGTTATATTGCTAATAATATAAGTAATGAGTACAATTATTACAGTTCTAGCGATAATAACTGCATTATATGGGTAATAATGCATGTTATATTGATAATATCGGGAGTAATAAGTATAATTATTATAGTTCTAGCGATAATAATAGTAAAATATGGCAAATAGTGCATGTTATATTGATAATAATAAAAGTAATAAATATATTTATTACAGTTCTATCGATAATAACGGCATAATATGGGTAATAATGCATGTTATATTGATGATAATAAAAGTAATACGTATATTTATTACAGTTCTAGCGATAATAACTGCATAATATGGGTAATAATGCATGTTATATTGATAATAATCTAAGTAATAAGTATAATTATTACATTTCTAGCGATAATAACTGCATAATATGGGTAATAATACATGTTATATTGAGAATAATATAAGTAATAAGTATAATTATTACAATTCTGGCGATAATAACTGCATTATATGGGTAATAACGCACGTTATATTGCTAATAGTATAAGTAATAAGTATAATTATTACAGTTCTAGCGATAATACCTCCATTATATGGGTAATAATGCATGTTATATTGATAATGATATAAGTAATAAGTACAACTGCTACAGTTCTAGCGATAATAACTGCATAATATAGGTAATAATGCACGTTATATTGCTAATAATATAAGTAATAAGTATAATTATTACAGTTCTAGCGATAATAATAGTAAAATATGACTAATAGTGCATGATATATTGATAATAGTAAAAGTAATAAGTACATTGATTACAGTTCTATCGATAATAACTGCATAATATGGGTAATAATGCATGTTATATTGATAATAATCTAAGTAATAAGTATAATTATTACAGTTCTAGCGATAATACCTCCATTATATGGGTAATAATGCATGTTATATTGATAATGATATAAGTAATAAGTATAACTGCTACAGTTCTAGCGATAATAACTGCATAATAAAAGGTAATAATGCACGTTATATTGCTAATAATATAAGTAATAAGTATAATTATTACAGTTCTAGCGATAATAATAGTAAAATATGACTAATAGTGCATGATATATTGATAATAGTAAAAGTAATAAGTATATTTATTACAGTTCTATCGATAATAACTGCATAATATGGGTAATAATGCATGTTATATTGATAATAATCTAAGTAATAAGTATAATTATTACATTTCTAGCGATAATAACTGCATAATATGGGTAATAATACATGTTATATTGAGAATAATATAAGTAATAAATATAATTATTACAATTCTGGCGATAATAACTGCATTATATGGGTAATAACGCACGTTATATTGCTAATAGTATAAGTAATAAGTATAATTATTACAGTTCTAGCGATAATACCTCCATTATATGGGTAATAATGCATATTATATTGATAATGGTATAAGTAATAAGTATAACTGCTACAGTTCTTGCGATAATAACTGCATAATATAGGTAATAATGCACGTTATATTGCTAATAATATAAGTAATAAGTATAATTATTACAGTTCTAGCGATAATAATAGTAAAATATGACTAATAGTGCATGATATATTGATAATAGTAAAAGTTATAAGTATATTGATTACAGTTCTATCGATAATAACTGCATAATATGGGTAATAATGCATGTTATATTGATGATAATGAAAGTAGTAAGTATATTTATTACAGTTCTAGCGATAATAACTGCATAATATGGGTAATAATGCATGTTATATTGATAATAATCTAAGTAATAAGTATAATTATTATAGTTCTAGCGATAATAATAGTAAAATATGGCTAGTAGTGCATGATATATTGATAATAGTAAAAGTAATAAGTATATTTATTACAGTTCTATCGATAATAACTGCATAATATGGGTAATAATGCATGTTATATTGATAATAATCTAAGTAATAAGTATAATTATTACAGTTCTAGCGATAATACCTCCATTATATGGGTAATAATGCATGTTATATTGATAATGATATAAGTAATAAGTATAACTGCTACAGTTCTAGCGATAATAACTGCATAATAAAAGGTAATAATGCACGTTATATTGCTAATAATATAAGTAATAAGTATAATTATTACAGTTCTAGCGATAATAATAGTAAAATATGACTAATAGTGCATGATATATTGATAATAGTAAAAGTAATAAGTATATTTATTACAGTTCTATCGATAATAACTGCATAATATGGGTAATAATGCATGTTATATTGATAATAATCTAAGTAATAAGTATAATTATTACATTTCTAGCGATAATAACTGCATAATATGGGTAATAATACATGTTATATTGAGAATAATATAAGTAATAAGTATAATTATTACAATTCTGGCGATAATAACTGCATTATATGGGTAATAACGCACGTTATATTGCTAATAGTATAAGTAATAAGTATAATTATTACAGTTCTAGCGATAATACCACCATTATATGGGTAATAATGCATATTATATTGATAATGGTATAAGTAATAAGTATAACTGCTACAGTTCTTGCGATAATAACTGCATAATATAGGTAATAATGCACGTTATATTGCTAATAATATAAGTAATAAGTATAATTATTACAGTTCTAGCGATAATAATAGTAAAATATGACTAATAGTGCATGATATATTGATAATAGTAAAAGTTATAAGTATATTGATTACAGTTCTATCGATAATAACTGCATAATATGGGTAATAATGCATGTTATATTGATAATAATATAAGTAATAAGTATAATTATTACAGTTCTAGCGATAATAACTGCATTATATGGGTAATAATGCACGTTATATTGCTAACAATATAAGCAATAAGTATAATTATTACAGTTCTAGCGATAATAACTGCATTATATGGGTAACAATGCATGTTATATTGATAATATTGGGAGTAATAAGTATATTTATTATGGTTCTAGAGATAATAACTGCATAATATGTGTAATAATGCATGTTATATTGATAATAATATAAGTAATAAGTATAATTATAACAGTTCTAGCGATAATAACTGCATTATATGGGTAATAATGCATGTTATATTGATAATATCGGGAGTAATAAGTATAATTATTATAGTTCTAGCGATAATAATAGTAAAATATGGCAAATAGTGCATGTTATGTTGATAATAATAAAAGTAATAAGTATATATATTACAGTTCTATCGATAATAACTGCATAATATGGGTAATAATGCATGTTATATTGATGATAATAAAAGTAATACGTATATTTATTATAGTTCTAGCGATAATAACTGCATAATATGGGTAATAATGCATGTTATATTGATAATACTATAAGTAATATGTATATTTATTACAGTTCTATCGATAATAACTTCTTAATATGGGTAATAATGCATGTTATATTGATGATAATGAAAGTAGAAAGTATATTTATTACAGTTCTAGCGATAATAACTGCATAATATGGCTAATAATGCATGTTATATTGATAATATCGGGAGTAATAAGTATAATTATTATAGTTCTAGCGATAATAATAGTAAAATATGGCAAATAGTGCATGTTATGTTGATAATAATAAAAGTAATAAGTATATTTATTTCAGTTCTATCGATAATAACTGCATAATATCGGTAATAATGCATGTTATATTGATGATAATAAAAGTAATACGTATATTTATTATAGTTCTAGCGATAATAACTGCATAATATGGGTAATAATGCATGTTATATTGATAATAATATGAGTAATAAGTATAGTTATTACAGTTCTAGCGATAATAACTTCTTAATATGGGTAATAATGCATGTTATATTGATGATAATGAAAGTTGTAAGTATATTTATTACAGTTCTAGCGATAATAACTGCATAATATGGCTAATAATGCATGTTATATTGAGAATAATATAAGTAATAAGTATAATCATTACAGTTCTAGCGATAATAACTGCATAATATGGGTAATAATGCACGTTATATTGCTAATAATAAAAGTAATGAGTACAATTATTACAGTTCTAGCGATAATAACTGCATAATATAGGTAATAATGCATGTTATATTGATAATATTGGGAGTAATACGTATATTTATTATAGTACTGGCGATAATAACTGCATAATATGGGTAATAATGCATGTTATATTGATAATAATATAAGTAATAAGTATAATTATTACAGTTCTAGCGATAATAACTGCATTATATGGGTAATAATGCACGTTATATTGCTAACAATATAAGCAATAAGTATCATTATTACAGTTCTAGCGATAATAACTGCATTATATGGGTAATAATGCATGTTATATTGATAATATCGGGAGTAATAAGTATAATTATTATAGTTCTAGCGATAATAATAGTAAAATATGGCAAATAGTGCATGTTATATTGATAATAATAAAAGTAATAAGTATATTTATTACAGTTCTATCGACAATAACTGCATAATATGGGTAATAATGCACGTTATATTGCTAACAATATAAGTAATAAGTATAATTATTACAGTTCTAGCGATAATAACTGCATTATATGGGTAACAATGCACGTTATATTGCTAATAGTATAAGTAATAAGTATAATTATTACAGTTCAAGCGATAATACCTCCATTATATGGGTAATAATGCATGTTATATCGATAATGGTATAAGTAATAAGTATAATTATTACAGTTCTAGCGATAATAACTGCATTATATGGGTAAAAATTCATGTTATATTGATAATATTGGGAGTAATAAGTATATTTATTATGGTTCTAGATATAATAACTGCATAATATGGGTAATAATGCACGTTATATTGCTAATAATAAAAGTAATGAGTACAATTATTACAGTTCTAGCGATAATAACTGCATAATATAGGTAATAATGCATGTTATATTGATAACATTGGGAGAAATACGGATATTTATTATAGTTCTAGCGATAATAACTGCATAATATGGGTAATAATGCATGTTATATTGATAATAGTATTAGTAATAAGTATAATTATTACAGTTCTAGCGATAATAACTGCATTATATGGGTAATAATGCATGTTATATTGATGATAATGAAAGTAATACGTATATTTATTATAGTTCTAGCGATAATAACTGCATAATATGGGTAATAATGCATGTTATATTGATAATAATATAAGTAATAAGTATAATTATTACAGTTCTAGCGATAATAACTGCATTATATGGGTAATAATGCACGTTATATTGCTAACAATATAAGCAGTAAGTATAATTATTACAGTTCTAGCGATAATAACTGCATTATATGGGTAAAAATGCATGTTATATTGATAATATTGGGAGTAATAAGTATATTTATTATGGTTCTAGAGATAATAACTGCATAATATGTGTAATAATGCATGTTATATTGATAATAATATAAGTAATAAGTATAATTATAACAGTTCTAGCGATAATAACTGCATTATATGGGTAATAATGCATGTTATATTGATAATATCGGGAGTAATAAGTATAATTATTATAGTTCTAGCGATAATAATAGTAAAATATGGCAAATAGTGCATGTTATATTGATAATAATAAAAGTAATAAGTATATTTATTACAGTCCTATCCATAATAACTGCATAATATGGGTAATAATGGATGTTATATTGATAATAATCTAAGTAATAAGTAAAATCATTACAGTTCTAGCGATAATAACTGCATTATATGGGTAATAATGCATGTTATATTGATAATATCGGGAGTAATAAGTATAATTATTATAGTTCTAGCGATAATAATAGTAAAATATGGCAAATAGTGCATGTTATGTTGATAATAATAAAAGTAATAAGTATATATATTACAGTTCTATCGATAATAACTGCATAATATGGGTAATAATGCATGTTATATTGATGATAATAAAAGTAATACGTATATTTATTATAGTTCTAGCGATAATAACTGCATAATATGGGTAATAATGCATGTTATATTGATAATACTATAAGTAATATGTATATTTATTACAGTTCTATCGATAATAACTTCTTAATATGGGTAATAATGCATGCTATATTGATGATAATGAAAGTAGAAAGTATATTTATTACAGTTCTAGCGATAATAACTGCATAATATGGCTAATAATGCATGTTATATTGATAATATCGGGAGTAATAAGTATAATTATTATAGTTCTAGCGATAATAATAGTAAAATATGGCAAATAGTGCATGTTATGTTGATAATAATAAAAGTAATAAGTATATTTATTTCAGTTCTATCGATAATAACTGCATAATATCGGTAATAATGCATGTTATATTGATGATAATAAAAGTAATACGTATATTTGTTATAGTTCTAGCGATAATAACTGCATAATATGGGTAATAATGCATGTTATATTGATAATAATATGAGTAATAAGTATAGTTATTACAGTTCTAGCGATAATAACTGCATTATATGGGTAATAATGCATGTTATATTGATAATATCGGGAGTAATAAGTATAATTATTATAGTTCTAGCGATAATAATAGTAAAATATGGCAAATAGTGCATGTTATATTGATAATAATAAAAGTAATAAGTATATTTATTACAGTTCTATCGACAATAACTGCATAATATGGGTAATAATGCACGTTATATTGCTAACAATATAAGTAATAAGTATAATTATTACAGTTCTAGCGATAATAACTGCATTATATGGGTAACAATGCACGTTATATTGCTAATAGTATAAGTAATAAGTATAATTATTACAGTTCAAGCGATAATACCTCCATTATATGGGTAATAATGCATGTTATATCGATAATGGTATAAGTAATAAGTATAATTATTACAGTTCTAGCGATAATAACTGCATTATATGGGTAAAAATGCATGTTATATTGATAATATTGGGAGTAATAAGTATATTTATTATGGTTCTAGGGATAATAACTGCATAATATGGGTAATAATGCACGTTATATTGCTAATAATAAAAGTAATGAGTACAATTATTACAGTTCTAGCGATAATAACTGCATAATATAGGTAATAATGCATGTTATATTGATAACATTGGGAGAAATACGGATATTTATTATAGTTCTAGCGATAATAACTGCATAATATGGGTAATAATGCATGTTATATTGATAATAGTATTAGTAATAAGTATAATTATTACAGTTCTAGCGATAATAACTGCATTATATGGGTAATAATGCATGTTATATTGATGATAATGAAAGTAATACGTATATTTATTATAGTTCTAGCGATAATAACTGCATAATATGGGTAATAATGCATGTTATATTGATAATAATATAAGTAGTAAGTATAATTATTACAGTTCTAGCGATAATAACTGCATTATATGGGTAATAATGCACGTTATATTGCTAACAATATAAGCAATAAGTATAATTATTACAGTTCTAGCGATAATAACTGCATTATATGGGAAATAATGCATGTTATATTGATAATATCGGGAGTAATAAGTATAATTAGTATAGTTCTAGCGATAATAATAGTAAAATATGGCAAATAGTGCATGTTATATTGATAATAATAAAAGTAATAAGTATATTTATTACAGTTCTATCGACAATAACTGCATAATATGGGTAATAATGCACGTTATATTGCTAACAATATAAGTAATAAGTATAATTATTACAGTTCTAGCGATAATAACTGCATTATATGGGTAACAATGCACGTTATATTGCTAATAGTATAAGTAATAAGTATAATTATTACAGTTCAAGCGATAATACCTCCATTATATGGGTAATAATGCATGTTATATTGATAATGATATAAGTAATAAGTATAATTATTACAGTTCTAGCGATAATAACTGCATAATATGGGTAATAATGCACGTTATATTGCAAATAATATAAGTAATGAGTACAATTATTACAGTTCTAGCGATAATAACTGCATTATATGGGTAATAATGCATGTTATATCGATAACAATATAAGTAATAAGTATAATTATTACAGTTCTAGCGATAATAACTGCATTATATGGGTAATAATGCATGTTATATTGATGATAATAAAAGTAATACGTATATTTATTATAGTTCTAGCGATAATAACTGCATAATATGGGTAATAATGCATGTTATATTGAGAATAATATAAGTAATAAGTATAATTATTACAGTTCTGGCGATAATAACTGCATTATATGGGTAACAATGCACGTTATATTGTTAATAGTATAAGTAATAAGTATAATTATTACAGTTCTAGCGATAATACCTCTATTATATGGGTAATAATGCATGTTATATTGATGATAATAAAAGTAATACGTATATTTATTATAGTTCTAGCGATAATAACTGCATAATATGGGTAATAATGCATGTTATATTGAGAACAATATAAGTAATAAGTATAATTATTACAGTTCTGGCGATAATAACTGCATTATATGGGTAATGATGCACGTTATATTGCTAAAAGTATAAGTAATAAGTATAATTATTACAGTTCTAGCGATAATACCTCTATTATATGGGTAATAATGCATGTTATATTGATGATAATGAAAGTAATACGTATATTTATTATAGTTCTAGCGATAATAACTGCATAATATGGGTAATAATGCATGTTATATTGAGAATAATATAAGTAATAAGTATAATTATTACAGTTCTGGCGATAATAACTGCATTATATGGGTAACAATGCACGTTATATTGCTAATAATATAAGTAATGAGTACAATTATTACAGTTCTAGCGATAATAACTGCATTATATGGGTAATAATGCATGTTATATTGATAATATCGGGAGTAATAAGTATAATTATTATAGTTCTAGCGATAATAATAGTAAAATATGGCAAATAGTGCATGTTATATTGATAATAATAAAAGTAATAAATATATTTATTACAGTTCTATCGATAATAACGGCATAATATGGGTAATAATGCATGTTATATTGATGATAATAAAAGTAATACGTATATTTATTACAGTTCTAGCGATAATAACTGCATAATATGGGTAATAATGCATGTTATATTGATAATAATCTAAGTAATAAGTATAATTATTACATTTCTAGCGATAATAACTGCATAATATGGGTAATAATACATGTTATATTGAGAATAATATAAGTAATAAGTATAATTATTACAGTTCTGGCGATAATAACTGCATTATATGGGTAATGATGCACGTTATATTGCTAAAAGTATAAGTAATAAGTATAATTATTACAGTTCTAGCGATAATACCTCTATTATATGGGTAATAATGCATGTTATATTGATGATAATGAAAGTAATACGTATATTTATTATAGTTCTAGCGATAATAACTGCATAATATGGGTAATAATGCATGTTATATTGAGAATAATATAAGTAATAAGTATAATTATTACAGTTCTGGCGATAATAACTGCATTATATGGGTAACAATGCACGTTATATTGCTAATAATATAAGTAATGAGTACAATTATTACAGTTCTAGCGATAATAACTGCATTATATGGGTAATAATGCATGTTATATTGATAATATCGGGAGTAATAAGTATAATTATTATAGTTCTAGCGATAATAATAGTAAAATATGGCAAATAGTGCATGTTATATTGATAATAATAAAAGTAATAAATATATTTATTACAGTTCTATCGATAATAACGGCATAATATGGGTAATAATGCATGTTATATTGATGATAATAAAAGTAATACGTATATTTATTACAGTTCTAGCGATAATAACTGCATAATATGGGTAATAATGCATGTTATATTGATAATAATCTAAGTAATAAGTATAATTATTACATTTCTAGCGATAATAACTGCATAATATGGGTAATAATACATGTTATATTGAGAATAATATAAGTAATAAGTATAATTATTACAATTCTGGCGATAATAACTGCATTATATGGGTAATAACGCACGTTATATTGCTAATAGTATAAGTAATAAGTATAATTATTACAGTTCTAGCGATAATACCTCCATTATATGGGTAATAATGCATGTTATATTGATAATGATATAAGTAATAAGTACAACTGCTACAGTTCTAGCGATAATAACTGCATAATATAGGTAATAATGCACGTTATATTGCTAATAATATAAGTAATAAGTATAATTATTACAGTTCTAGCGATAATAATAGTAAAATATGACTAATAGTGCATGATATATTGATAATAGTAAAAGTAATAAGTACATTGATTACAGTTCTATCGATAATAACTGCATAATATGGGTAATAATGCATGTTATATTGATAATAATCTAAGTAATAAGTATAATTATTACAGTTCTAGCGATAATACCTCCATTATATGGGTAATAATGCATGTTATATTGATAATGATATAAGTAATAAGTATAACTGCTACAGTTCTAGCGATAATAACTGCATAATAAAAGGTAATAATGCACGTTATATTGCTAATAATATAAGTAATAAGTATAATTATTACAGTTCTAGCGATAATAATAGTAAAATATGACTAATAGTGCATGATATATTGATAATAGTAAAAGTAATAAGTATATTTATTACAGTTCTATCGATAATAACTGCATAATATGGGTAATAATGCATGTTATATTGATAATAATCTAAGTAATAAGTATAATTATTACATTTCTAGCGATAATAACTGCATAATATGGGTAATAATACATGTTATATTGAGAATAATATAAGTAATAAATATAATTATTACAATTCTGGCGATAATAACTGCATTATATGGGTAATAACGCACGTTATATTGCTAATAGTATAAGTAATAAGTATAATTATTACAGTTCTAGCGATAATACCTCCATTATATGGGTAATAATGCATATTATATTGATAATGGTATAAGTAATAAGTATAACTGCTACAGTTCTTGCGATAATAACTGCATAATATAGGTAATAATGCACGTTATATTGCTAATAATATAAGTAATAAGTATAATTATTACAGTTCTAGCGATAATAATAGTAAAATATGACTAATAGTGCATGATATATTGATAATAGTAAAAGTTATAAGTATATTGATTACAGTTCTATCGATAATAACTGCATAATATGGGTAATAATGCATGTTATATTGATGATAATGAAAGTAGTAAGTATATTTATTACAGTTCTAGCGATAATAACTGCATAATATAGGTAATAATGCATGTTATATTGATAATAATCTAAGTAATAAGTATAATTATTATAGTTCTAGCGATAATAATAGTAAAATATGGCTAGTAGTGCATGATATATTGATAATAGTAAAAGTAATAAGTATATTTATTACAGTTCTATCGATAATAACTGCATAATATGGGTAATAATGCATGTTATATTGATAATAATCTAAGTAATAAGTATAATTATTACAGTTCTAGCGATAATACCTCCATTATATGGGTAATAATGCATGTTATATTGATAATGATATAAGTAATAAGTATAACTGCTACAGTTCTAGCGATAATAACTGCATAATAAAAGGTAATAATGCACGTTATATTGCTAATAATATAAGTAATAAGTATAATTATTACAGTTCTAGCGATAATAATAGTAAAATATGACTAATAGTGCATGATATATTGATAATAGTAAAAGTAATAAGTATATTTATTACAGTTCTATCGATAATAACTGCATAATATGGGTAATAATGCATGTTATATTGATAATAATCTAAGTAATAAGTATAATTATTACATTTCTAGCGATAATAACTGCATAATATGGGTAATAATACATGTTATATTGAGAATAATATAAGTAATAAGTATAATTATTACAATTCTGGCGATAATAACTGCATTATATGGGTAATAACGCACGTTATATTGCTAATAGTATAAGTAATAAGTATAATTATTACAGTTCTAGCGATAATACCTCCATTATATGGGTAATAATGCATATTATATTGATAATGGTATAAGTAATAAGTATAACTGCTACAGTTCTTGCGATAATAACTGCATAATATAGGTAATAATGCACGTTATATTGCTAATAATATAAGTAATAAGTATAATTATTACAGTTCTAGCGATAATAATAGTAAAATATGACTAATAGTGCATGATATATTGATAATAGTAAAAGTTATAAGTATATTGATTACAGTTCTATCGATAATAACTGCATAATATGGGTAATAATGCATGTTATATTGATGATAATGAAAGTAGTAAGTATATTTATTACAGTTCTAGCGATAATAACTGCATAATATGGGTAATAATGCATGTTATATTGATAATAATCTAAGTAATAAGTATAATTATTATAGTTCTAGCGATAATAATAGTAAAATATGGCTAGTAGTGCATGATATATTGATAATAGTAAAAGTAATAAGTATATTTATTACAGTTCTATCGATAATAACTGCATAATATGGGTAATAATGCATGTTATATTGAGAATAATATAAGTAATAAGTATAATTATTACAGTTCTAGCGATAATACCTCCATTATGTGGGTAATAATGCATGTTATACTGATGATAATGAAAGTAATACGTATATTTATTATAGTACTAGCGATAATAACTGCATAATATGGGTAATAATGCACGTTATATTGCTAACAATATAAGTAATAAGTATAATTATTACTGTTCTAGCGATAATAACTGCATTATATGGGTAATAATGCATGTTATATTGATGATAATGAAAGTAATACGTATATTTATTATAGTTCTAGCGATAATAACTACATAATATGGGTAATAATGCATGTTATATTGATAATATCGGGAGTAATAAGTATAATTATTATAGTTCTAGCGATAATAATAGTAAAATATGGCAAATAGTGCATGTTATATTGATAATAATAAAAGTAATAAGTATATTTATTACAGTCCTATCCATAATAACTGCATAATATGGGTAATAATGCATGTTATATTGATGATAATAAAAGTAATACGTATATTTATTATAGTTCTAGCGATAATAACTGCATTATATGGGTAATAATGCACGTTATATTGCTAACAATATAAGTAATAAGTATAATTATTACAGTTCTAGCGATAATAACTGCATTATATGGGTAAAAATGCATGTTATATTGATAATATTGGGAGTAATAAGTATATTTATTATGGTTCTAGAGATAATAACTGCATAATATGTGTAATAATGCATGTTATATTGATAATAATATAAGTAATAAGTATAATTATAACAGTTCTAGCGATAATAACTGCATTATATGGGTAATAATGCATGTTATATTGATAATATCGGGAGTAATAAGTATAATTATTATAGTTCTAGCGATAATAATAGTAAAATATGGCAAATAGTGCATGTTATATTGATAATAATAAAAGTAATAAGTATATTTATTACAGTCCCATCCATAATAACTGCATAATATGGGTAATAATGGATGTTATATTGATAATAATCTAAGTAATAAGTATAATCATTACAGTTCTAGCGATAATAACTGCATTATATGGGTAATAATGCATGTTATATTGATAATATCGGGAGTAATAAGTATAATTATTATAGTTCTAGCGATAATAATAGTAAAATATGGCAAATAGTGCATGTTATGTTGATAATAATAAAAGTAATAAGTATATATATTACAGTTCTATCGATAATAACTGCATAATATGGGTAATAATGCATGTTATATTGATGATAATAAAAGTAATACGTATATTTATTATAGTTCTAGCGATAATAACTGCATAATATGGGTAATAATGCATGTTATATTGATAATACTATAAGTAATATGTATATTTATTACAGTTCTATCGATAATAACTTCTTAATATGGGTAATAATGCATGTTATATTGATGATAATGAAAGTAGAAAGTATATTTATTACAGTTCTAGCGATAATAACTGCATAATATGGCTAATAATGCATGTTATATTGATAATATCGGGAGTAATAAGTATAATTATTATAGTTCTAGCGATAATAATAGTAAAATATGGCAAATAGTGCATGTTATGTTGATAATAATAAAAGTAATAAGTATATTTATTTCAGTTCTATCGATAATAACTGCATAATATGGGTAATAATGCATGTTATATTGATGATAATAAAAGTAATACGTATATTTATTATAGTTCTAGCGATAATAACTGCATAATATGGGTAATAATGCATGTTATATTGATAATAATATGAGTAATAAGTATAGTTATTACAGTTCTAGCGATAATAACTTCTTAATATGGGTAATAATGCATGTTATATTGATGATAATGAAAGCAGTAAGTATATTTATTACAGTTCTAGCGATAATAACTGCATAATATGGCTAATAATGCATGTTATATTGAGAATAATATAAGTAATAAGTATAATCATTACAGTTCTAGCGATAATAACTGCATAATATGGGTAATAATGCACGTTATATTGCTAATAATAAAAGTAATGAGTACAATTATTACAGTTCTAGCGATAATAACTGCATAATATAGGTAATAATGCATGTTATATTGATAATATTGGGAGTAATACGTATATTTATTATAGTACTGGCGATAATAACTGCATAATATGGGTAATAATGCATGTTATATTGATAATAATATAAGTAATAAGTATACTTATTACAGTTCTAGCGATAATAACTGCATTATATGGGTAATAATGCACGTTATATTGCTAACAATATAAGCAATAAGTATCATTATTACAGTTCTAGCGATAATAACTGCATTATATGGGTAATAATGCATGTTATATTGATAATATCGGGAGTAATAAGTATAATTATTATAGTTCTAGCGATAATAATAGTAAAATATGGCAAATAGTGCATGTTATATTGATAATAATAAAAGTAATAAGTATATTTATTACAGTTCTATCGACAATAACTGCATAATATGGGTAATAATGCACGTTATATTGCTAACAATATAAGTAATAAGTATAATTATTACAGTTCTAGCGATAATAACTGCATTATATGGGTAACAATGCACGTTATATTGCTAATAGTATAAGTAATAAGTATAATTATTACAGTTCAAGCGATAATACCTCCATTATATGGGTAATAATGCATGTTATATTGATAATGGTATAAGTAATAAGTATAATTATTACAGTTCTAGCGATAATAACTGCATTATATGGGTAAAAATGCATGTTATATTGATAATATTGGGAGTAATAAGTATATCTATTATGGTTCTAGGGATAATAACTGCATAATATGGGTAATAATGCACGTTATATTGCTAATAATAAAAGTAATGAGTACAATTATTACAGTTCTAGCGATAATAACTGCATAATATAGGTAATAATGCATGTTATATTGATAACATTGGGAGAAATACGGATATTTATTATAGTTCTAGCGATAATAACTGCATAATATGGGTAATAATGCATGTTATATTGATAATAATATAAGTAATAAGTATAATTATTACAGTTCTAGCGATAATAACTGCATTATATGGGTAATAATGCATGTTATATTGATGATAATGAAAGTAATACGTATATTTATTATAGTTCTAGCGATAATAACTGCATAATATGGGTAATAATGCATGTTATATTGATAATAATATAAGTAATAAGTATAATTATTACAGTTCTAGCGATAATAACTGCATTATATGGGTAATAATGCACGTTATATTGCTAACAATATAAGCAATAAGTATAATTATTACAGTTCTAGCGATAATACCTCCATTATATGGGTAATAATGCATGTTATATTGATAACATCGGGAGTAATAAGTATAATTATTATAGTTCTAGCGATAATAATAGTAAAATATGACTAACAGTGCATAATATATTGATAATAGTAAAAGTAGTAAGTGTATTTATTACAGTTCTATCGATAATAACTGCATAAAATGGGTAATAATGCATGTTATATTGATAATAATATAAGTAATAAGTATAATTATTACAGTTCTAGCGATAATACCTCCATTATATGGGTAATAATGCATGTTATATTGATTATAATGAAAGTAATACCTATATTTATTATAGTTCTTGCGATAATAACTGCATAATATGGGTAATAATGCATGTTATATTGAGAATAATATAAGTAATAAGTATAATTATTACAGTTCTGGCGATAATAACTGCATTATATGGGTAACAATGCACGTTATATTGCTAATAGTGTAAGTAATAAGTATAATTATTACAGTTCTAGCAATAATACCTCCATTATATGGGTAATAATGCATGTTATGTTGATAATAATATAAGTAATAAGTATAATTATTACAGTTCTAGCGATAATAACTGCATTATATGGGTAATAATGCATGTTATATTGAGAATAATATAAGTAATAAGTATAATTATTACAGTTCTAGCGATAATAACTGCATTATATGGGTAATAATGCATGTTATATTGATAATATCGGGAGTAATAAGTATAATTATTATAGTTCTAGCGATAATAATAGTAAAATATGGCAAATAGTGCATGTTATATTGATAATAATAAAAGTAATAAGTATATTTATTACAGGTCTATCGACAATAACTGCATAATATGGGTAATAATGCATGTAGTATTGATGATAATAAAAGTAATACGTATATTTATTATAGTTCTAGCGATAATAACTGCATAATATGGGTAATAATGCATGTTATATTGATAATAATATAAGTAATAAGTATAATTATTACAGTTCTAGCGATAATAACTGCATTATATGGGTAATAATGCACGTTATATTGCTAAAAATATAAGTAATAAGTATAATTATTACAGTTCTAGCGATAATAACTGCATTATATGGGTAATAATGCATGTTATATTGATAATATCGGGAGTAATAAGTATAATTATTATAGTTCTAGCGATAATAATAGTAAAATATGGCAAATAGTGCATGTTATATTGATAATAATAAAAGTAATAAGTATATTTATTACAGTCCTATCCATAATAACTGCATAATATGGGTAATAATGCATGTTATATTGATGATAATAAAAGTAATACGTATATTTATTATAGTTCTAGCGATAATAACTGCATTATATGGGTAATAATGCATGTTATATTGATAATAATATGAGTAATAAGTATAGTTATTACAGTTCAAGCGATAATAACTTCTTAATATGGGTAATACTGCATGTTATATTGATGATAATGAAAGTAGTAAGTATATTTATTACAGTTCTAGCGATAATAACTGCATAATATGGCTAATAATGCATGTTATATTGATAATATCGGGAGTAATAAGTATAATTATTATAGTTCTAGCGATAATAATAGTAAAATATGGCAAATAGTGCATGTTATGTTGATAATAATAAAAGTAATAAGTATATTTATTACAGTTCTATCGATAATAACTGCATAATATGGTTAATAATGCATGTTATATTGATGATAATAAAAGTAATACGTATATTTATTATAGTTCTAGCGATAATAACTGCATAATATGGGTAATAATGCATGTTATATTGATAATAATATGAGTAATAAGTATAGTTATTACAGTTCTAGCGATAATAACTTCTTAATATGGGTAATAATGCATGTTATATTGATGATAATGAAAGTAGTGAGTATATTTATTACAGTTCTAGCGATAATAACTGCATAATATGGGTAATAATGCATGTTATATTGATAATAATATAAGTAATAAGTATAATTATTACAGTTCTAGCGATAATAACTGCATTATATGGGTAATAATGCACGTTATATTGCTAACAATATAAGCAATAAGTATAATTATTAGAGTTCTAGCGATAATAACTGCATTATATGGGTAATAATGCATGTTATATTGATAATATCGGGAGTAATAAGTATAATTATTATAGTTCTAGCGATAATAATAGTAAAATATGGCAAATAGTGCATGTTATATTGATAATAATAAAAGTAATAAGTATATTTATTACAGTTCTATCGACAATAACTGCATAATATGGGTAATAATGCACGTTATATTGCTAACAATATAAGTAATAAGTATAATTATTACAGTTCTAGCGATAATAACTGCATTATATGGGTAAGAATGGACGTTATATTGCTAATAGTATAAGTAATAAGTATAATTATTACAGTTCTAGCGATAATAACTGCATTATATGGGTAAGAATGGACGTTATATTGATAATGATATAAGTAATAAGTATAATTATTACAGTTCTAGCGATAATACCTCTATTATATGGGTAATAATGCATGTTATATTGATAATAATATGAGTAATAAGTATAGTTATTACAGTTCTAGCGATAATAACTTCTTAATATGGGTAATAATGCATGTTATATTGATGATAATGAAAGTAGTAAGTATATTTATTACAGTTCTAGCGATAATAACTGCATAATATGGCTAATAATGCATGTTATATTGAGAATAATATAAGTAATAAGTATAATTATTACAGTTCTAGCGATAATAACTGCATAATATGGGTAATAATGCACGTTATATTGCTAATAATATGAGTAATGAGTACAATTATTACAGTTCTAGCGATAATAACTGCATTATATGGGTAATAATGCATGTTATATTGATAATAATATAAGTAATAAGTATAATTATTACAGTTCTAGCGATAATAACTGCATTATATGGGTAATAATGCATGTTATATTGATAACATCGGGAGTAATAAGTATAATTATTATAGTTCTAGCGATAATAATAGTAAAATATGGCTAATAGTGCACGATATATTGATAATATTAAAAGTAGTAAGTGTATTTATTACAGTTCTATCGATAATAACTGCATAATATGGGTAATAATGCATGTTATATTGATGATAATAAAAGTAATACGTATATTTATTATAGTTCTAGCGATAATAACTGCATAATATGGGTAATAATGCATGTTATATTGATAATAATATAAGTAATAAGTATATTTATTACAGTTCTATCGATAATAACTTCTTAATATGGGTAATAATGCATGTTATATTGATGATAATGAAAGTAGTAAGTATATTTATTACAGTTCTAGCCATAATAACTGCATAATATGGCTAATAATGCATGTTATATTGATAATAATATAAGTAATAAGTATAATTATTACAGTTCTAGCGATAATAACTGCATTATATGGGTAATAATGCATGTTATATTGATAATAATATAAGTAATAAGTATAATTATTACAGTTCTAGCGATAATAACTGCATTATATGGGTAATAATGCACGTTATATTGCTAAAAATATAAGTAATAAGTATAATTATTACAGTTCTAGCGATAATAACTGCATTATATGGGTAATAATGCATGTTATATTGATAATATCGGGAGTAATAAGTATAATTATTATAGTTCTAGCGATAATAATAGTAAAATATGGCAAATAGTGCATGTTATATTGATAATAATAAAAGTAATAAGTATATTTATTACAGTCCTATCCATAATAACTGCATAATATGGGTAATAATGCATGTTATATTGATGATAATAAAAGTAATACGTATATTTATTATAGTTCTAGCGATAATAACTGCATTATATGGGTAATAATGCATGTTATATTGATAATAATATGAGTAATAAGTATAGTTATTACAGTTCAAGCGATAATAACTTCTTAATATGGGTAATACTGCATGTTATATTGATGATAATGAAAGTAGTAAGTATATTTATTACAGTTCTAGCGATAATAACTGCATAATATGGCTAATAATGCATGTTATATTGATAATATCGGGAGTAATAAGTATAATTATTATAGTTCTAGCGATAATAATAGTAAAATATGGCAAATAGTGCATGTTATGTTGATAATAATAAAAGTAATAAGTATATTTATTACAGTTCTATCGATAATAACTGCATAATATGGTTAATAATGCATGTTATATTGATGATAATAAAAGTAATACGTATATTTATTATAGTTCTAGCGATAATAACTGCATAATATGGGTAATAATGCATGTTATATTGATAATAATATGAGTAATAAGTATAGTTATTACAGTTCTAGCGATAATAACTTCTTAATATGGGTAATAATGCATGTTATATTGATGATAATGAAAGTAGTGAGTATATTTATTACAGTTCTAGCGATAATAACTGCATAATATGGGTAATAATGCATGTTATATTGATAATAATATAAGTAATAAGTATAATTATTACAGTTCTAGCGATAATAACTGCATTATATGGGTAATAATGCACGTTATATTGCTAACAATATAAGCAATAAGTATAATTATTAGAGTTCTAGCGATAATAACTGCATTATATGGGTAATAATGCATGTTATATTGATAATATCGGGAGTAATAAGTATAATTATTATAGTTCTAGCGATAATAATAGTAAAATATGGCAAATAGTGCATGTTATATTGATAATAATAAAAGTAATAAGTATATTTATTACAGTTCTATCGACAATAACTGCATAATATGGGTAATAATGCACGTTATATTGCTAACAATATAAGTAATAAGTATAATTATTACAGTTCTAGCGATAATAACTGCATTATATGGGTAAGAATGGACGTTATATTGCTAATAGTATAAGTAATAAGTATAATTATTACAGTTCTAGCGATAATAACTGCATTATATGGGTAAGAATGGACGTTATATTGATAATGATATAAGTAATAAGTATAATTATTACAGTTCTAGCGATAATACCTCTATTATATGGGTAATAATGCATGTTATATTGATAATAATATGAGTAATAAGTATAGTTATTACAGTTCTAGCGATAATAACTTCTTAATATGGGTAATAATGCATGTTATATTGATGATAATGAAAGTAGTAAGTATATTTATTACAGTTCTAGCGATAATAACTGCATAATATGGCTAATAATGCATGTTATATTGAGAATAATATAAGTAATAAGTATAATTATTACAGTTCTAGCGATAATAACTGCATAATATGGGTAATAATGCACGTTATATTGCTAATAATATGAGTAATGAGTACAATTATTACAGTTCTAGCGATAATAACTGCATTATATGGGTAATAATGCATGTTATATTGATAATAATATAAGTAATAAGTATAATTATTACAGTTCTAGCGATAATAACTGCATTATATGGGTAATAATGCATGTTATATTGATAACATCGGGAGTAATAAGTATAATTATTATAGTTCTAGCGATAATAATAGTAAAATATGGCTAATAGTGCACGATATATTGATAATAGTAAAAGTAGTAAGTGTATTTATTACAGTTCTATCGATAATAACTGCATAATATGGGTAATAATGCATGTTATATTGATGATAATAAAAGTAATACGTATATTTATTATAGTTCTAGCGATAATAGCTGCATAATATGGGTAATAATGCATGTTATATTGATAATAATATAAGTAATAAGTATATTTATTACAGTTCTATCGATAATAACTTCTTAGTATGGGTAATAATGCATGTTATATTGATGATAATGAAAGTAGTAAGTATATTTATTACAGTTCTAGCCATAATAACTGCATAATATGGCTAATAATGCATGTTATATTGATAATATCGGGAGTAATAAGTATAATTATTATAGTTCTAGCGATAATAATAGTAAAATATGGCAAATAGTGCATGTTATGTTGATAATAATAAAACTAATAAATATATTTATTACAGTTCTATCGATAATAACTGCATAATATGGGTAATAATGCAAGTTATATTGATGATAATAAAAGTAATACGTATATTTATTATAGATCTTGCGATAATAACTGCATAATATGGGTAATAATGCATGTTATATTGAGAATAATATAAGTAATAAGTATAATTATTACAGTTCTGGCGATAATAACTGCATTATATGGGTAACAATGCACGTTATATTGCTAATAGTGTAAGTAATAAGTATAATTATTACAGTTCTAGCAATAATACCTCCATTATATGGGTAATAATGCATGTTATGTTGATAATAATATAAGTAATAAGTATAATTATTACAGTTCTAGCGATAATAACTGCATTATATGGGTAATAATGCATGTTATATTGATAATAATATGAGTAATAAGTATAATTATTACAGTTCTAGCGATAATAACTTCTTAATATGGGTAATAATGCATGTTATATTGATGATAATGAAAGTAGTAAGTATATTTATTACAGTTCTAGCGATAATAACTGCATTATATGGGTAATAATGCACGTTATATTGCTAACAATATAAGCAATAAGTATAATTATTACAGTTCTAGCGATAATAACTGCATTATATGGGTAATAATGCATGTTATATTGATAATATCGGGAGTAATAAGTATAATTATTATAGTTCTAGCGATAATAATAGTAAAATATGGCAAATAGTGCATGTTATATTGATAATAATAAAAGTAATAAGTATATTTATTACAGTTCTATCGACAATAACTGCATAATATGGGTAATAATGCACGTTATATTGCTAACAATATAAGTAATAAGTATAACTATTACAGTTCTAGCGATAATAACTGCATTATATTGGTAACAATGCACGTTATATTGCTAATAGTATAAGTAATAAGTATAATTATTACAGTTCAAGCGATAATACCTCCATTATATGGGTAATAATGCATGTTATATTGATAATGATATAAGTAATAAGTATAATTATTACAGTTCTAGCGATAATAACTGCATAATATGGGTAATAATGCACGTTATATTGCAAATAATATAAGTAATGAGTACAATTATTACAGTTCTAGCGATAATAACTGCATTATATGGGTAATAATGCATGTTATATCGATAATAATATAAGTAATAAGTATAATTATTACAGTTCTAGCGATAGTAACTGCATTATATGGGTAAAAATTCATGTTATATTGATAATATTGGGAGTAATAAGTATATTTATTATGGTTCTAGGGATAATAACTGCATAATATGGGTAATAATGCATGTTATATTGATAATAATATAAGTAATCAGTATAATTATTACAGTTCCAGCGATAATACCTCCATTATATGGGTAATAATGCATGTTATGTTGATGATAATGAAAGTAATACGTATATTTATTATAGTTCTAGCGATAATAACTGCATAATATGGGTAATAATGCATGTTATATTGAGAATAATATAAGTAATAAGTATAATTATTACAGTTCTAGCGATAATAACTGCATTATATGGGTAATAATGCACGTTATATTGCTAACAATGTAAGTAATAAGTATAATTATTACAGTTCTGGCGATAATAACTGCATTATATGGGTAACAATGCACGTTATATTGCTAATAGTGTAAGTAATAAGTATAATTATTACAGTTCTAGCAATAATACCTCCATTATATGGGTAATAATGCATGTTATGTTGATAATAATATAAGTAATAAGTATAATTATTACAGTTCTAGCGATAATAACTGCATTATATGGGTAATAATGCATGTTATATTGAGAATAATATAAGTAATAAGTATAATTATTACAGTTCTAGCGATAATAACTGCATTATATGGGTAATAATGCATGTTATATTGATAATATCGGGAGTAATAAGTATAATTATTATAGTTCTAGCGATAATAATAGTAAAATATGGCAAATAGTGCATGTTATATTGATAATAATAAAAGTAATAAGTATATTTATTACAGGTCTATCGACAATAACTGCATAATATGGGTAATAATGCATGTAGTATTGATGATAATATAAGTAATAAGTATAATTATTACAGTTCTAGCGATAATAACTGCATTATATGGGTAATAATGCACGTTATATTGCTAAAAATATAAGTAATAAGTATAATTATTACAGTTCTAGCGATAATAACTGCATTATATGGGTAATAATGCATGTTATATTGATGATAATGAAAGTAATACCTATATTTATTATAGTTCTAGCGATAATAATAGTAAAATATGGCAAATAGTGCATGTTATATTGATAATAATAAAAGTAATAAGTATATTTATTACAGTCCTATCCATAATAACTGCATAATATGGGTAATAATGCATGTTATATTGATGATAATAGAAGTAATACGTATATTTATTATAGTTCTAGCGATAATAACTGCATTATATGGGTAATAATGCATGTTATATTGATAATAATATGAGTAATAAGTATAGTTATTACAGTTCAAGCGATAATAACTTCTTAATATGGGTAATACTGCATGTTATATTGATGATAATGAAAGTAGTAAGTATATTTATTACAGTTCTAGCGATAATAACTGCATAATATGGCTAATAATGCATGTTATATTGATAATATCGGGAGTAATAAGTATAATTATTATAGTTCTAGCGATAATAATAGTAAAATATGGCAAATAGTGCATGTTATGTTGATAATAATAAAAGTAATAAGTATATTTATTACAGTTCTATCGATAATAACTGCATAATATGGTTAATAATGCATGTTATATTGATGATAATAAAAGTAATACGTATATTTATTATAGTTCTAGCGATAATAACTGCATAATATGGGTAATAATGCATGTTATATTGATAATAATATGAGTAATAAGTATAGTTATTACAGTTCTAGCGATAATAACTTCTTAATATGGGTAATAATGCATGTTATATTGATGATAATGAAAGTAGTGAGTATATTTATTACAGTTCTAGCGATAATAACTGCATAATATGGGTAATAATGCATGTTATATTGATAATAATATAAGTAATAAGTATAATTATTACAGTTCTAGCGATAATAACTGCATTATATGGGTAATAATGCACGTTATGTTGCTAACAATATAAGCAATAAGTATAATTATTAGAGTTCTAGCGATAATAACTGCATTATATGGGTAATAATGCATGTTATATTGATAATATCGGGAGTAATAAGTATAATTATTATAGTTCTAGCGATAATAATAGTAAAATATGGCAAATAGTGCATGTTATATTGATAATAATAAAAGTAATAAGTATATTTATTACAGTTCTATCGACAATAACTGCATAATATGGGTAATAATGCACGTTATATTGCTAACAATATAAGTAATAAGTATAATTATTACAGTTCTAGCGATAATAACTGCATTATATGGGTAAGAATGGACGTTATATTGCTAATAGTATAAGTAATAAGTATAATTATTACAGTTCTAGCGATAATAACTGCATTATATGGGTAAGAATGGACGTTATATTGATAATGATATAAGTAATAAGTATAATTATTACAGTTCTAGCGATAATACCTCTATTATATGGGTAATAATGCATGTTATATTGATAATAATATGAGTAATAAGTATAGTTATTACAGTTCTAGCGATAATAACTTCTTAATATGGGTAATAATGCATGTTATATTGATGATAATGAAAGTAGTAAGTATATTTATTACAGTTCTAGCGATAATAACTGCATAATATGGCTAATAATGCATGTTATATTGAGAATAATATAAGTAATAAGTATAATTATTACAGTTCTAGCGATAATAACTGCATAATATGGGTAATAATGCACGTTATATTGCTAATAATATGAGTAATGAGTACAATTATTACAGTTCTAGCGATAATAACTGCATTATATGGGTAATAATGCATGTTATATTGATAATAATATAAGTAATAAGTATAATTATTACAGTTCTAGCGATAATAACTGCATTATATGGGTAATAATGCATGTTATATTGATAACATCGGGAGTAATAAGTATAATTATTATAGTTCTAGCGATAATAATAGTAAAATATGGCTAATAGTGCATGATATATTGATAATAGTAAAAGTAGTAAGTGTATTTATTACAGTTCTATCGATAATAACTGCATAATATGGGTAATAATGCATGTTATATTGATGATAATAAAAGTAATACGTATATTTATTATAGTTCTAGCGATAATAACTGCATAATATGGGTAATAATGCATGTTATATTGATAATAATATAAGTAATAAGTATATTTATTACAGTTCTATCGATAATAACTTCTTAATATGGGTAATAATGCATGTTATATTGATGATAATGAAAGTAGTAAGTATATTTATTACAGTTCTAGCCATAATAACTGCATAATATGGCTAATAATGCATGTTATATTGATAATATCGGGAGTAATAAGTATAATTATTATAGTTCTAGCGATAATAATAGTAAAATATGGCAAATAGTGCATGTTATATTGATAATAATAAAAGTAATAAGTATATTTATTACAGTTCTATCGACAATAACTGCATAATATGGGTAATAATGCACGTTATATTGCTAACAATATAAGTAATAAGTATAACTATTACAGTTCTAGCGATAATAACTGCATTATATTGGTAACAATGCACGTTATATTGCTAATAGTATAAGTAATAAGTATAATTATTACAGTTCAAGCGATAATACCTCCATTATATGGGTAATAATGCATGTTATATTGATAATGATATAAGTAATAAGTATAATTATTACAGTTCTAGCGATAATAACTGCATAATATGGGTAATAATGCACGTTATATTGCAAATAATATAAGTAATGAGTACAATTATTACAGTTCTAGCGATAATAACTGCATTATATGGGTAATAATGCATGTTATATCGATAATAATATAAGTAATAAGTATAATTATTACAGTTCTAGCGATAGTAACTGCATTATATGGGTAAAAATTCATGTTATATTGATAATATTGGGAGTAATAAGTATATTTATTATGGTTCTAGGGATAATAACTGCATAATATGGGTAATAATGCATGTTATATTGATAATAATATAAGTAATCAGTATAATTATTACAGTTCCAGCGATAATACCTCCATTATATGGGTAATAATGCATGTTATGTTGATGATAATGAAAGTAATACGTATATTTATTATAGTTCTAGCGATAATAACTGCATAATATGGGTAATAATGCATGTTATATTGAGAATAATATAAGTAATAAGTATAATTATTACAGTTCTAGCGATAATAACTGCATTATATGGGTAATAATGCACGTTATATTGCTAACAATGTAAGTAATAAGTATAATTATTACAGTTCTGGCGATAATAACTGCATTATATGGGTAACAATGCACGTTATATTGCTAATAGTGTAAGTAATAAGTATAATTATTACAGTTCTAGCAATAATACCTCCATTATATGGGTAATAATGCATGTTATGTTGATAATAATATAAGTAATAAGTATAATTATTACAGTTCTAGCGATAATAACTGCATTATATGGGTAATAATGCATGTTATATTGAGAATAATATAAGTAATAAGTATAATTATTACAGTTCTAGCGATAATAACTGCATTATATGGGTAATAATGCATGTTATATTGATAATATCGGGAGTAATAAGTATAATTATTATAGTTCTAGCGATAATAATAGTAAAATATGGCAAATAGTGCATGTTATATTGATAATAATAAAAGTAATAAGTATATTTATTACAGGTCTATCGACAATAACTGCATAATATGGGTAATAATGCATGTAGTATTGATGATAATATAAGTAATAAGTATAATTATTACAGTTCTAGCGATAATAACTGCATTATATGGGTAATAATGCACGTTATATTGCTAAAAATATAAGTAATAAGTATAATTATTACAGTTCTAGCGATAATAACTGCATTATATGGGTAATAATGCATGTTATATTGATGATAATGAAAGTAATACCTATATTTATTATAGTTCTAGCGATAATAATAGTAAAATATGGCAAATAGTGCATGTTATATTGATAATAATAAAAGTAATAAGTATATTTATTACAGTCCTATCCATAATAACTGCATAATATGGGTAATAATGCATGTTATATTGATGATAATAGAAGTAATACGTATATTTATTATAGTTCTAGCGATAATAACTGCATTATATGGGTAATAATGCATGTTATATTGATAATAATATGAGTAATAAGTATAGTTATTACAGTTCAAGCGATAATAACTTCTTAATATGGGTAATACTGCATGTTATATTGATGATAATGAAAGTAGTAAGTATATTTATTACAGTTCTAGCGATAATAACTGCATAATATGGCTAATAATGCATGTTATATTGATAATATCGGGAGTAATAAGTATAATTATTATAGTTCTAGCGATAATAATAGTAAAATATGGCAAATAGTGCATGTTATGTTGATAATAATAAAAGTAATAAGTATATTTATTACAGTTCTATCGATAATAACTGCATAATATGGTTAATAATGCATGTTATATTGATGATAATAAAAGTAATACGTATATTTATTATAGTTCTAGCGATAATAACTGCATAATATGGGTAATAATGCATGTTATATTGATAATAATATGAGTAATAAGTATAGTTATTACAGTTCTAGCGATAATAACTTCTTAATATGGGTAATAATGCATGTTATATTGATGATAATGAAAGTAGTGAGTATATTTATTACAGTTCTAGCGATAATAACTGCATAATATGGGTAATAATGCATGTTATATTGATAATAATATAAGTAATAAGTATAATTATTACAGTTCTAGCGATAATAACTGCATTATATGGGTAATAATGCACGTTATGTTGCTAACAATATAAGCAATAAGTATAATTATTAGAGTTCTAGCGATAATAACTGCATTATATGGGTAATAATGCATGTTATATTGATAATATCGGGAGTAATAAGTATAATTATTATAGTTCTAGCGATAATAATAGTAAAATATGGCAAATAGTGCATGTTATATTGATAATAATAAAAGTAATAAGTATATTTATTACAGTTCTATCGACAATAACTGCATAATATGGGTAATAATGCACGTTATATTGCTAACAATATAAGTAATAAGTATAATTATTACAGTTCTAGCGATAATAACTGCATTATATGGGTAAGAATGGACGTTATATTGCTAATAGTATAAGTAATAAGTATAATTATTACAGTTCTAGCGATAATAACTGCATTATATGGGTAAGAATGGACGTTATATTGATAATGATATAAGTAATAAGTATAATTATTACAGTTCTAGCGATAATACCTCTATTATATGGGTAATAATGCATGTTATATTGATAATAATATGAGTAATAAGTATAGTTATTACAGTTCTAGCGATAATAACTTCTTAATATGGGTAATAATGCATGTTATATTGATGATAATGAAAGTAGTAAGTATATTTATTACAGTTCTAGCGATAATAACTGCATAATATGGCTAATAATGCATGTTATATTGAGAATAATATAAGTAATAAGTATAATTATTACAGTTCTAGCGATAATAACTGCATAATATGGGTAATAATGCACGTTATATTGCTAATAATATGAGTAATGAGTACAATTATTACAGTTCTAGCGATAATAACTGCATTATATGGGTAATAATGCATGTTATATTGATAATAATATAAGTAATAAGTATAATTATTACAGTTCTAGCGATAATAACTGCATTATATGGGTAATAATGCATGTTATATTGATAACATCGGGAGTAATAAGTATAATTATTATAGTTCTAGCGATAATAATAGTAAAATATGGCTAATAGTGCATGATATATTGATAATAGTAAAAGTAGTAAGTGTATTTATTACAGTTCTATCGATAATAACTGCATAATATGGGTAATAATGCATGTTATATTGATGATAATAAAAGTAATACGTATATTTATTATAGTTCTAGCGATAATAACTGCATAATATGGGTAATAATGCATGTTATATTGATAATAATATAAGTAATAAGTATATTTATTACAGTTCTATCGATAATAACTTCTTAATATGGGTAATAATGCATGTTATATTGATGATAATGAAAGTAGTAAGTATATTTATTACAGTTCTAGCCATAATAACTGCATAATATGGCTAATAATGCATGTTATATTGATAATATCGGGAGTAATAAGTATAATTATTATAGTTCTAGCGATAATAATAGTAAAATATGGCAAATAGTGCATGTTATGTTGATAATAATAAAACTAATAAATATATTTATTACAGTTCTATCGATAATAACTGCATAATATGGGTAATAATGCAAGTTATATTGATGATAATAAAAGTAATACGTATATTTATTATAGTTCTTGCGATAATAACTGCATAATATGGGTAATAATGCATGTTATATTGAGAATAATATAAGTAATAAGTATAATTATTACAGTTCTGGCGATAATAACTGCATTATATGGGTAACAATGCACGTTATATTGCTAATAGTGTAAGTAATAAGTATAATTATTACAGTTCTAGCAATAATACCTCCATTATATGGGTAATAATGCATGTTATGTTGATAATAATATAAGTAATAAGTATAATTATTACAGTTCTAGCGATAATAACTGCATTATATGGGTAATAATGCATGTTATATTGATAATAATATGAGTAATAAGTATAATTATTACAGTTCTAGCGATAATAACTTCTTAATATGGGTAATAATGCATGTTATATTGATGATAATGAAAGTAGTAAGTATATTTATTACAGTTCTAGCGATAATAACTGCATTATATGGGTAATAATGCACGTTATATTGCTAACAATATAAGCAATAAGTATAATTATTACAGTTCTAGCGATAATAACTGCATTATATGGGTAATAATGCATGTTATATTGATAATATCGGGAGTAATAAGTATAATTATTATAGTTCTAGCGATAATAATAGTAAAATATGGAAAATAGTGCATGTTATATTGATAATAATAAAAGTAATAAGTATATTTATTACAGTTCTATCGACAATAACTGCATAATATGGGTAATAATGCACGTTATATTGCTAACAATATAAGTAATAAGTATAACTATTACAGTTCTAGCGATAATAACTGCATTATATGGGTAACAATGCACGTTATATTGCTAATAGTATAAGTAATAAGTATAATTATTACAGTTCAAGCGATAATACCTCCATTATATGGGTAATAATGCATGTTATATTGATAATGATATAAGTAATAAGTATAATTATTACAGTTCTAGCGATAATAACTGCATAATATGGGTAATAATGCACGTTATATTGCAAATAATATAAGTAATGAGTACAATTATTACAGTTCTAGCGATAATAACTGCATTATATGGGTAATAATGCATGTTATATCGATAATAATATAAGTAATAAGTATAATTATTACAGTTCTAGCGATAGTAACTGCATTATATGGGTAAAAATTCATGTTTTATTGATAATATTGGGAGTAATGAGTATATTTATTATGGTTCTAGGGATAATAACTGCATAATATGGGTAATAATGCATGTTATATTGATAATAATATAAGTAATCAGTATAATTATTACAGTTCTAGCGATAATACCTCCATTATATGGGTAATAATGCATGTTATGTTGATGATAATGAAAGTAATACGTATATTTATTATAGTTCTAGCGATAATAACTGCATAATATGGGTAATAATGCATGTTATATTGAGAATAATATAATTAATAAGTATAATTATTACAGTTCTAGCGATAATAACTGCATTATATGGGTAATAATGCACGTTATATTGCTAACAATGTAAGTAATAAGTATAATTATTACAGTTCTAGCGATAATAACTGCATTATATGGGTAAGAATGGACGTTATATTGCTAATAGTATAAGTAATAAGTATAATTATTACAGTTCTAGCGATAATACCTCTATTATATGGGTAATAATGCATGTTATATTGATTATGATATAAGTAATAAGTATAATTATTACAGTTCTAGCGATAATAACTGCATAATATGGGTAATAATGCACGTTATATTGCTAATAATATAAGTAATGAGTACAATTATTACAGTTCTAGCGATAATAACTGCATTATATGGGTAATAATGCATGTTATATTGATAATAATATAAGTAATAAGTATAATTATTACAGTTCTAGCGATAATAACTGCATTATATGGGTAATAATGCATGTTATATTGATAATATCGGGAGTAATAAGTATAATTATTATAGTTCTAGCGATAATAATAGTAAAATATGGCAAATAGTGCATGTTATATTGATAATAATAAAAGTAATAAGTATATTTATTACAGTTCTATCGATAATAACTGCATAATATGGGTAATAATGCATCTTATATTGATGATAATAAAAGTAATACGTATATTTATTATAGTTCTAGCGATAATAACTGCATAATATGGGTAATAATGCATGTTATATTGAGAACAATATAAGTAATAAGTATAATTATTACAGTTCTGGCGATAATAACTGCATTATATGGGTAATAATGCACGTTATATTGCTAAAAGTATAAGTAATAAGTATAATTATTACAGTTCTAGCGATAATACCTCTATTATATGGGTAATAATGCATGTTATATTGATAATAATATAAGTAATCAGTATAATTATTACAGTTCCAGCGATAATACCTCCATTATATGGGTAATAATGCATGTTATGTTGATGATAATGAAAGTAATACGTATATTTATTATAGTTCTAGCGATAATAACTTCATAATATGGGTAATAATGCATGTTATATTGAGAATAATATAAGTAATAAGTATAATTATTACAGTTCTAGCGATAATAACTGCATTATATGGGTAATAATGAACGTTATATTGCTAACAATGTAAGTAATAAGTATAATTATTACAGTTCTAGCGATAATAACTGCATTATATGGGTAAGAATGGACGTTATATTGCTAATAGTATAAGTAATAAGTATAATTATTACAGTTCTAGCGATAATACCTCTATTATATGGGTAATAATGCATGGTATATTGATTATGATATAAGTAATAAGTATAATTATTACAGTTCTAGCGATAATAACTGCATAATATGGGTAATAATGCACGTTATATTGCTAATAATATAAGTAATGAGTACAATTATTACGGTTCTAGCGATAATAACTGCATTATATGGGTAATAATGCATGTTATATTGAGAATAATATAAGTAATAAGTATAATTATTACAGTTCTAGCGATAATAACTGCATTATATGGGTAATAATGCATGTTATATTGATAATATCGGGAGTAATAAGTATAATTATTATAGTTCTAGCGATAATAATAGTAAAATATGGCAAATAGTGCATGTTATATTGATAATAATAAAAGTAATAAGTATATTTATTACAGGTCTATCGACAATAACTGCATAATATGGGTAATAATGCATGTAGTATTGATGATAATAAAAGTAAAACGTATATTTATTATAGTTCTAGCGATAATAACTGCATAATATGGGTAATAATGCATGTTATATTGATAATAATATAAGTAATAAGTATAATTATTACAGTTCTAGCGATAATAACTGCATTATGTGGGTAATAATGCACGTTATATTGCTAAAAATATAAGTAATAAGTATAATTATTACAGTTCTAGCGATAATAACTGCATTATATGGGTAATAATGCATGTTATATTGATAATATCGGGAGTAATAAGTATAATTATTATAGTTCTAGCGATAATAATAGTAAAATATGGCAAATAGTGCATGTTATATTGATAATAATAAAAGTAATAAGTATATTTATTACAGTCCTATCCATAATAACTGCATAATATGGGTAATAATGCATGTTATATTGATGATAATAAAAGTAATACGTATATTTATTATAGTTCTAGCGATAATAACTGCATTATATGGGTAATAATGCATGTTATATTGATAATAATATGAGTAATAAGTATAGTTATTACAGTTCAAGCGATAATAACTTCTTAATATGGGTAATACTGCATGTTATATTGATGATAATAAAAGTAGTACGTATATTTATTATAGTTCTAGCGATAATAACTGCATAATATGGGTAATAATGCATGTTATATTGATAATAATATGAGTAATAAGTATAGTTATTACAGTTCTAGCGATAATAACTTCTTAATATGGGTAATAATGCATGTTATATTGATGATAATGAAAGTAGTGAGTATATTTATTACAGTTCTAGCGATAATAACTGCATAATATGGGTAATAATGCATGTTATATTGATAATAATATAAGTAATAAGTATAATTATTACAGTTCTAGCGATAATAACTGCATTATATGGGTAATAATGCACGTTATATTGCTAACAATATAAGCAATAAGTATAATTATTAGAGTTCTAGCGATAATAACTGCATTATATGGGTAATAATGCATGTTATATTGATAATATCGGGAGTAATAAGTATAATTATTATAGTTCTAGCGATAATAATAGTAAAATATGGCAAATAGTGCATGTTATATTGATAATAATAAAAGTAATAAGTATATTTATTACAGTTCTATCGATAATAACTTCTTAATATGGGTAATAATGCATGTTATATTGATGATAATGAAAGTAGTAAGTATATTTATTACAGTTCTAGCCATAATAACTGCATAATATGGCTAATAATGCATGTTATATTGATAATATCGGGAGTAATAAGTATAATTATTATAGTTCTAGCGATAATAATAGTAAAATATGGCAAATAGTGCATGTTATGTTGATAATAATAAAACTAATAAATATATTTATTACAGTTCTATCGATAATAACTGCATAATATGGGTAATAATGCAAGTTATATTGATGATAATAAAAGTAATACGTATATTTATTATAGTTCTTGCGATAATAACTGCATAATATGGGTAATAATGCATGTTATATTGAGAATAATATAAGTAATAAGTATAATTATTACAGTTCTGGCGATAATAACTGCATTATATGGGTAACAATGCACGTTATATTGCTAATAGTGTAAGTAATAAGTATAATTATTACAGTTCTAGCAATAATACCTCCATTATATGGGTAATAATGCATGTTATGTTGATAATAATATAAGTAATAAGTATAATTATTACAGTTCTAGCGATAATAACTGCATTATATGGGTAATAATGCATGTTATATTGATAACAATATGAGTAATAAGTATAATTATTACAGTTCTAGCGATAATAACTTCTTAATATGGGTAATAATGCATGTTATATTGATGATAATGAAAGTAGTAAGTATATTTATTACAGTTCTAGCGATAATAACTGCATTATATGGGTAATAATGCACGTTATATTGCTAACAATATAAGCAATAAGTATAATTATTACAGTTCTAGCGATAATAACTGCATTATATGGGTAATAATGCATGTTATATTGATAATATCGGGAGTAATAAGTATAATTATTATAGTTCTAGCGATAATAATAGTAAAATATGGCAAATAGTGCATGTTATATTGATAATAATAAAAGTAATAAGTATATTTATTACAGTTCTATCGATAATAACTGCATAATATGGGTAATAATGCATCTTATATTGATGATAATAAAAGTAATACGTATATTTATTATAGTTCTAGCGATAATAACTGCATAATATGGGTAATAATGCATGTTATATTGATGATAATGAAAGTAATACGTATATTTATTATAGTTCTTGCGATAATAACTGCATAATATGGGTAATAATGCATGTTATATTGAGAATAATATAAGTAATAAGTATAATTATTACAGTTCTGGCGATAATAACTGCATTATATGGGTAACAATGCACGTTATATTGCTAATAGTGTAAGTAATAAGTATAATTATTACAGTTCTAGCAATAATACCTTCATTATATGGGTAATAATGCATGTTATGTTGATAATAATATAAGTAATAAGTTTAATTATTACAGTTCTAGCGATAATAACTGCATTATATGGGTAATAATGCATGTTATATTGAGAATAATATAAGTAATAAGTATAATTATTACAGTTCTAGCGATAATAACTGCATTATATGGGTAATAATGCATGTTATATTGATAATATCGGGAGTAATAAGTATAATTATTATAGTTCTAGCGATAATAATAGCAAAATATGGCAAATAGTGCATGTTATATTGATAATAATAAAAGTAATAAGTATATTTATTACAGGTCTATCGACAATAACTGCATAATATGGGTAATAATGCATGTAGTATTGATGATAATAAAAGTAATACGTATATTTATTATAGTTCTAGCGATAATAACTGCATAATATGGGTAATAATGCATGTTATATTGATAATAATATAAGTAGTAAGTATAATTATTACAGTTCTAGCGATAATAACTGCATTATATGGGTAATAATGCATGTTATATTGATAATATCGGGAGTAATAAGTATAATTATTATAGTTCTAGCGATAATAATAGTAAAATATGGCAAATAGTGCATGTTATATTGATAATAATAAAAGTAATAAGTATATTTATTACAGTCCTATCCATAATAACTGCATAATATGGGTAATAATGCATGTTATATTGTTGATAATAAAAGTAATACGTATATTTATTATAGTTCTAGCGATAATAACTGCATTATATGGGTAATAATGCATGTTATATTGATAATAATATGAGTAATAAGTATAGTTATTACAGTTCAAGCGATAATAACTTCTTAATATGGGTAATACTGCATGTTATATTGATGATAATGAAAGTAGTAAGTATATTTATTACAGTTCTAGCGATAATAACTGCATAATATGGCTAATAATGCATGTTATATTGATAATATCGGGAGTAATAAGTATAATTATTATAGTTCTAGCGATAATAATAGTAAAATATGGCAAATAGTGCATGTTATGTTGATAATAATAAAAGTAATAAGTATATTTATTACAGTTCTATCGATAATAACTGCATAATATGGTTAATAATGCATGTTATATTGATGATAATAAAAGTAATACGTATATTTATTATAGTTCTAGCGATAATAACTGCATAATATGGGTAATAATGCATGTTATATTGATAATAATATGAGTAATAAGTATAGTTATTACAGTTCTAGCGATAATAACTTCTTAATATGGGTAATAATGCATGTTATATTGATGATAATGAAAGTAGTGAGTATATTTATTACAGTTCTAGCGATAATAACTGCATAATATGGGTAATAATGCATGTCATATTGATAATAATATAAGTAATAAGTATAATTATTACAGTTCTAGCGATAATAACTGCATTATATGGGTAATAATGCACGTTATATTGCTAACAATATAAGCAATAAGTATAATTATTAGAGTTCTAGCGATAATAACTGCATTATATGGGTAATAATGCATGTTATATTGATAATATCGGGAGTAATAAGTATAATTATTATAGTTCTAGCGATAATAATAGTAAAATATGGCAAATAGTGCATGTTATATTGATAATAATAAAAGTAATAAGTATATTTATTACAGTTCTATCGACAATAACTGCATAATATGGGTAATAATGCACGTTATATTGCTAACAATATAAGTAATAAGTATAATTATTACAGTTCTAGCGATAATAACTGCATTATATGGGTAAGAATGGACGTTATATTGCTAATAGTATAAGTAATAAGTATAATTATTACAGTTCTAGCGATAATAACTGCATTATATGGGTAAGAATGGACGTTATATTGATAATGATATAAGTAATAAGTATAATTATTACAGTTCTAGCGATAATACCTCTATTATATGGGTAATAATGCATGTTATATTGATAATAATATGAGTAATAAGTATAGTTATTACAGTTCTAGCGATAATAACTTCTTAATATGGGTAATAATGCATGTTATATTGATGATAATGAAAGTAGTAAGTATATTTATTACAGTTCTAGCGATAATAACTGCATAATATGGCTAATAATGCATGTTATATTGAGAATAATATAAGTAATAAGTATAATTATTACAGTTCTAGCGATAATAACTGCATAATATGGGTAATAATGCACGTTATATTGCTAATAATATGAGTAATGAGTACAATTATTACAGTTCTAGCGATAATAACTGCATTATATGGGTAATAATGCATGTTATATTGATAATAATATAAGTAATAAGTATAATTATTACAGTTCTAGCGATAATAACTGCATTATATGGGTAATAATGCATGTTATATTGATAACATCGGGAGTAATAAGTATAATTATTATAGTTCTAGCGATAATAATAGTAAAATATGGCTAATAGTGCATGATATATTGATAATAGTAAAAGTAGTAAGTGTATTTATTACAGTTCTATCGATAATAACTGCATAATATGGGTAATAATGCATGTTATATTGATGATAATAAAAGTAATACGTATATTTATTATAGTTCTAGCGATAATAACTGCATAATATGGGTAATAATGCATGTTATATTGATAATAATATAAGTAATAAGTATATTTATTACAGTTCTATCGATAATAACTTCTTAATATGGGTAATAATGCATGTTATATTGATGATAATGAAAGTAGTAAGTATATTTATTACAGTTCTAGCCATATTAACTGCATAATATGGCTAATAATGCATGTTATATTGATAATATCGGGAGTAATAAGTATAATTATTATAGTTCTAGCGATAATAATAGTAAAATATGGCAAATAGTGCATGTTATGTTGATAATAATAAAACTAATAAATATATTTATTACAGTTCTATCGATAATAACTGCATAATATGGGTAATAATGCAAGTTATATTGATGATAATAAAAGTAATACGTATATTTATTATAGTTCTTGCGATAATAACTGCATAATATGGGTAATAATGCATGTTATATTGAGAATAATATAAGTAATAAGTATAATTATTACAGTTCTGGCGATAATAACTGCATTATATGGGTAACAATGCACGTTATATTGCTAATAGTGTAAGTAATAAGTATAATTATTACAGTTCTAGCAATAATACCTCCATTATATGGGTAATAATGCATGTTATGTTGATAATAATATAAGTAATAAGTATAATTATTACAGTTCTAGCGATAATAACTGCATTATATGGGTAATAATGCATGTTATATTGATAATAATATGAGTAATAAGTATAATTATTACAGTTCTAGCGATAATAACTTCTTAATATGGGTAATAATGCATGTTATATTGATGATAATGAAAGTAGTAAGTATATTTATTACAGTTCTAGCGATAATAACTGCATTATATGGGTAATAATGCACGTTATATTGCTAACAATATAAGCAATAAGTATAATTATTACAGTTCTATCGATAATAACTGCATTATATGGGTAATAATGCATGTTATATTGATAATATCGGGAGTAATAAGTATAATTATTATAGTTCTAGCGATAATAATAGTAAAATATGGCAAATAGTGCATGTTATATTGATAATAATAAAAGTAATAAGTATATTTATTACAGTTCTATCGACAATAACTGCATAATATGGGTAATAATGCACGTTATATTGCTAACAATATAAGTAATAAGTATAACTATTACAGTTCTAGCGATAATAACTGCATTATATGGGTAACAATGCACGTTATATTGCTAATAGTATAAGTAATAAGTATAATTATTACAGTTCAAGCGATAATACCTCCATTATATGGGTAATAATGCATGTTATATTGATAATGATATAAGTAATAAGTATAATTATTACAGTTCTAGCGATAATAACTGCATAATATGGGTAATAATGCACGTTATATTGCAAATAATATAAGTAATGAGTACAATTATTACAGTTCTAGCGATAATAACTGCATTATATGGGTAATAATGCATGTTATATCGATAATAATATAAGTAATAAGTATAATTATTACAGTTCTAGCGATAGTAACTGCATTATATGGGTAAAAATTCATGTTATATTGATAATATTGGGAGTAATAAGTATATTTATTATGGTTCTAGGGATAATAACTGCATAATATGGGTAATAATGCATGTTATATTGATAATAATATAAGTAATCAGTATAATTATTACAGTTCCAGCGATAATACCTCCATTATATGGGTAATAATGCATGTTATGTTGATGATAATGAAAGTAATACGTATATTTATTATAGTTCTAGCGATAATAACTGCATAATATGGGTAATAATGCATGTTATATTGAGAATAATATAAGTAATAAGTATAATTATTACAGTTCTAGCGATAATAACTGCATTATATGGGTAATAATGCACGTTATATTGCTAACAATGTAAGTAATAAGTATAATTATTACAGTTCTAGCGATAATAACTGCATTATATGGGTAAGAATGGACGTTATATTGCTAATAGTATAAGTAATAAGTATAATTATTACAGTTCTAGCGATAATACCTCTATTATATGGGTAATAATGCATGTTATATTGATTATGATATAAGTAATAAGTATAATTATTACAGTTCTAGCGATAATAACTGCATAATATGGGTAATAATGCACGTTATATTGCTAATAATATAAGTAACGAGTACAATTATTACGGTTCTAGCGATAATAACTGCATTATATGGGTAATAATGCATGTTATATTGAGAATAATATAAGTAATAAGTATAATTATTACAGTTCTAGCGATAATAACTGCATTATATGGGTAATAATGCATGTTATATTGATAATATCGGGAGTAATAAGTATAATTATTATAGTTCTAGCGATAATAATAGTAAAATATGGCAAATAGTGCATGTTATATTGATAATAATAAAAGTAATAAGTATATTTATTACAGGTCTATCGACAATAACTGCATAATATGGGTAATAATGCATGTAGTATTGATGATAATAAAAGTAAAACGTATATTTATTATAGTTCTAGCGATAATAACTGCATAATATGGGTAATAATGCATGTTATATTGATAATAATATAAGTAATAAGTATAATTATTACAGTTCTAGCGATAATAACTGCATTATATGGGTAATAATGCACGTTATATTGCTAAAAATATAAGTAATAAGTATAATTATTACAGTTCTAGCGATAATAACTGCATTATATGGGTAATAATGCATGTTATATTGATAATATCGGGAGTAATAAGTATAATTATTATAGTTCTAGCGATAATAATAGTAAAATATGGCAAATAGTGCATATTATATTGATAATAATAAAAGTAATAAGTATATTTATTACAGTCCTATCCATAATAACTGCATAATATGGGTAATAATGCATGTTATATTGATGATAATAAAAGTAATACGTATATTTATTATAGTTCTAGCGATAATAACTGCATTATATGGGTAATAATGCATGTTATATTGATAATAATATGAGTAATAAGTATAGTTATTACAGTTCAAGCGATAATAACTTCTTAATATGGGTAATACTGCATGTTATATTGATGATAATGAAAGTAGTAAGTATATTTATTACAGTTCTAGCGATAATAACTGCATAATATGGCTAATAATGCATGTTATATTGATAATATCGGGAGTAATAAGTATAATTATTATAGTTCTAGCGATAATAATAGTAAAATATGGCAAATAGTGCATGTTATGTTGATAATAATAAAAGTAATAAGTATATTTATTACAGTTCTATCGATAATAACTGCATAATATGGTTAATAATGCATGTTATATTGATGATAATAAAAGTAATACGTATATTTATTATAGTTCTAGCGATAATAACTGCATAATATGGGTAATAATGCATGTTATATTGATAATAATATGAGTAATAAGTATAGTTATTACAGTTCTAGCGATAATAACTTCTTAATATGGGTAATAATGCATGTTATATTGATGATAATGAAAGTAGTGAGTATATTTATTACAGTTCTAGCGATAATAACTGCATAATATGGGTAATAATGCATGTTATATTGATAATAATATAAGTAATAAGTATAATTATTACAGTTCTAGCGATAATAACTGCATTATATGGGTAATAATGCACGTTATATTGCTAACAATATAAGCAATAAGTATAATTATTAGAGTTCTAGCGATAATAACTGCATTATATGGGTAATAATGCATGTTATATTGATAATATCGGGAGTAATAAGTATAATTATTATAGTTCTAGCGATAATAATAGTAAAATATGGCAAATAGTGCATGTTATATTGATAATAATAAAAGTAATAAGTATATTTATTACAGTTCTATCGACAATAACTGCATAATATGGGTAATAATGCACGTTATATTGCTAACAATATAAGTAATAAGTATAATTATTACAGTTCTAGCGATAATAACTGCATTATATGGGTAAGAATGGACGTTATATTGCTAATAGTATAAGTAATAAGTATAATTATTACAGTTCTAGCGATAATAACTGCATTATATGGGTAAGAATGGACGTTATATTGATAATGATATAAGTAATAAGTATAATTATTACAGTTCTAGCGATAATACCTCTATTATATGGGTAATAATGCATGTTATATTGATAATAATATGAGTAATAAGTATAGTTATTACAGTTCTAGCGATAATAACTTCTTAATATGGGTAATAATGCATGTTATATTGATGATAATGAAAGTAGTAAGTATATTTATTACAGTTCTAGCGATAATAACTGCATAATATGGCTAATAATGCATGTTATATTGAGAATAATATAAGTAATAAGTATAATTATTACAGTTCTAGCGATAATAACTGCATAATATGGGTAATAATGCACGTTATATTGCTAATAATATGAGTAATGAGTACAATTATTACAGTTCTAGCGATAATAACTGCATTACATGGGTAATAATGCATGTTATATTGATAATAATATAAGTAATAAGTATAATTATTACAGTTCTAGCGATAATAACTGCATTATATGGGTAATAATGCATGTTATATTGATAACATCGGGAGTAATAAGTATAATTATTATAGTTCTAGCGATAATAATAGTAAAATATGGCAAATAGTGCATGTTATGTTGATAATAATAAAAGTAATAAGTATATTTATTACAGTTCTATCGATAATAACTGCATAATATGGTTAATAATGCATGTTATATTGATGATAATAAAAGTAATACGTATATTTATTATAGTTCTAGCGATAATAACTGCATAATATGGGTAATAATGCATGTTATATTGATAATAATATGAGTAATAAGTATAGTTATTACAGTTCTAGCGATAATAACTTCTTAATATGGGTAATAATGCATGTTATATTGATGATAATGAAAGTAGTGAGTATATTTATTACAGTTCTAGCGATAACAACTGCATAATATGGGTAATAATGCATGTTATATTGATAATAATATAAGTAATAAGTATAATTATTACAGTTCTAGCGATAATAACTGCATTATATGGGTAATAATGCACGTTATATTGCTAACAATATAAGCAATAAGTATAATTATTAGAGTTCTAGCGATAATAACTGCATTATATGGGTAATAATGCATGTTATATTGATAATATCGGGAGTAATAAGTATAATTATTATAGTTCTAGCGATAATAATAGTAAAATATGGCAAATAGTGCATGTTATATTGATAATAATAAAAGTAATAAGTATATTTATTACAGTTCTATCGACAATAACTGCATAATATGGGTAATAATGCACGTTATATTGCTAACAATATAAGTAATAAGTATAATTATTACAGTTCTAGCGATAATAACTGCATTATATGGGTAAGAATGGACGTTATATTGCTAATAGTATAAGTAATAAGTATAATTATTACAGTTCTAGCGATAATAACTGCATTATATGGGTAAGAATGGACGTTATATTGATAATGATATAAGTAATAAGTATAATTATTACAGTTCTAGCGATAATACCTCTATTATATGGGTAATAATGCATGTTATATTGATAATAATATGAGTAATAAGTATAGTTATTACAGTTCTAGCGATAATAACTTCTTAATATGGGTAATAATGCATGTTATATTGATGATAATGAAAGTAGTAAGTATACTTATTACAGTTCTAGCGATAATAACTGCATAATATGGCTAATAATGCATGTTATATTGAGAATAATATAAGTAATAAGTATAATTATTACAGTTCTAGCGATAATAACTGCATAATATGGGTAATAATGCACGTTATATTGCTAATAATATGAGTAATGAGTACAATTATTACAGTTCTAGCGATAATAACTGCATTATATGGGTAATAATGCATGTTATATTGATAATAATATAAGTAATAAGTATAATTATTACAGTTCTAGCGATAATAACTGCATTATATGGGTAATAATGCACGTTATATTGCTAACAATATAAGCAATAAGTATAATTATTAGAGTTCTAGCGATAATAACTGCATTATATGGGTAATAATGCATGTTATATTGATAATATCGGGAGTAATAAGTATAATTATTATAGTTCTAGCGATAATAATAGTAAAATATGGCAAATAGTGCATGTTATATTGATAATAATATAAGTAATAAGTATAATTATTACAGTTCTAGCGATAGTAACTGCATTATATGGGTAATAATGCATGTTATATTGATAACATCGGGAGTAATAAGTATAATTATTATAGTTCTAGCGATAATAATAGTAAAATATGGCTAATAGTGCATGATATATTGATAATAGTAAAAGTAGTAAGTGTATTTATTACAGTTCTATCGATAATAACTGCATAATATGGGTAATAATGCATGTTATATTGATGATAATAAAAGTAATACGTATATTTATTATAGTTCTAGCGATAATAACTGCATAATATGGGTAATAATGCATGTTATATTGATAATAATATAAGTAATCAGTATAATTATTCCAGTTCTAGCGATAATACCTCCATTATATGGGTAATAATGCATGTTATGTTGATGATAATGAAAGTAATACGTATATTTATTATAGTTCTAGCGATAATAACTGCATAATATGGGTAATAATGCATGTTATATTGAGAATAATATAAGTAATAAGTATAATTATTACATTTCTAGCGATAATAACTGCATAATATGGGTAATAATACATGTTATATTGAGAATAATATAAGTAATAAGTATAATTATTACAATTCTGGCGATAATAACTGCATTATATGGGTAATAACGCACGTTATATTGCTAATAGTATAAGTAATAAGTATAATTATTACAGTTCTAGCGATAACACCTCCATTATATGGGTAATAATGCATGTTATATTGATAATGATATAAGTAATAAGTATAACTGCTACAGTTCTAGCGATAATAATTGCATAATATAGGTAATAATGCACGTTATATTGCTAATAATATAAGTAATAAGTATAATTATTACAGTTCTAGCGATAATAATAGTAAAGTATGACTAATAGTGCATGATATATTGATAACAGTAAAAGTAATAAGTATATTGATTACAGTTCTATCGATAATAACTGCATAATATGGGTAATAATGCATGTTATATTGATGATAATGAAAGTAGTAAGTATATTTATTACAGTTCTAGCGATAATAACTGCATTATATGCGTAATAAGGCATGTTATATTGATAATATTGGGAGTAATAAGTATAATTATTATAGTTCTAGCGATAATAATAGTAAAATATGGCTAGTAGTGCATGATGTATTGATAATAGTAAAAGTAATAAGTATATTTATTACAGTTCTATCGATAATAACTGCATAATATGGGTAATAATGCATGTTATATTGAGAATAATATAAGTAATAAGTATAATTATTACAGTTCTAGCGATAATACCTCCATTATGTGGGTAACAATGCATGTTATACTGATGATAATGAAAGTAATACGTATATTTATTATAGTTCTAGCGATAATAACTGCATAATATGGGTAATAATGCACGTTATATTGCTAACAATATAAGTAATAAGTATAATTATTACAGTTCTAGCGATAATAACTGCATTATATGGGTAATAATGCATGTTATATTGATGATAATGAAAGTAATACGTATATTTATTATAGTTCTAGCGATAATAACTGCATTATATGGGTAATAATGCATGTTATATTGATAATATCGGGAGTAATAAGTATAATTATTATAGTTCTAGCGATAATAATAGTAAAATATGGCAAATAGTGCATGTTATATTGATAATAATAAAAGTAATAAGTATATTTATTACAGTCCTATCCATAATAACTGCATAATATGGGTAATAATGCATGTTATATTGATGATAATAAAAGTAATACGTATATTTATTATAGTTCTAGCGATAATAACTGCATTATATGGGTAATAATGCACGTTATATTGCTAACAATATAAGTAATAAGTATAATTATTACAGTTCTTGCGATAATAACTGCATTATATGGGTAAAAATGCATGTTATATTGATAATATTGGGAGTAATAAGTATATTTATTATGGTTCTAGAGATAATAACTGCATAATATGGGTAATAATGCATGTTATATTGATAATAATATAAGTAATAAGTATAATTATAACAGTTCTAGCGATAATAACTGCATTATATGGGTAATAATGCATGTTATATTGATAATATCGGGAGTAATAAGTATAATTATTATAGTTCTAGCGATAATAATAGTAAAATATGGCAAATAGTGCATGTTATATTGATAATAATAAAAGTAATAAGTATATTTATTACAGTCCTATCCATAATAACTGCATAATATGGGTAATAATGGATGTTATATTGATAATAATCTAAGTAATAAGTATAATCATTACAGTTCTAGCGATAATAACTGCATTATATGGGTAATAATGCATGTTATATTGATAATATCGGGAGTAATAAGTATAATTATTATAGTTCTAGCGATAATAATAGTAAAATATGGCAAATAGTGCATGTTATGTTGATAATAATAAAAGTAATAAGTATATTTATTACAGTTCTATCGATAATAACTGCATAATATGGGTAATAATGCATGTTATATTGATGATAATAAAAGTAATACGTATATTTATTATAGTTCTAGCGATAATAACTGCATAATATGGGTAATAATGCATGTTATATTGATAATACTATAAGTAATATGTATATTTATTACAGTTCTATCGATAATAACTTCTTAATATGGGTAATAATGCATGTTATATTGATGATAATGAAAGTAGAAAGTATATTTATTACAGTTCTAGCGATAATAACTGCATAATATGGCTAATAATGCATGTTATATTGATAATATCGGGAGTAATAAGTATAATTATTATAGTTCTAGCGATAATAATAGTAAAATATGGCAAATAGTGCATGTTATGTTGATAATAATAAAAGTAATAAGTATATTTATTACAGTTCTATCGATAATAACTGCATAATATGGGTAATAATGCATGTTATATTGATGATAATAAAAGTAATACGTATATTTATTATAGTTCTAGCGATAATAACTGCATAATATGGGTAATAATGCATGTTATATTGATAATAATATGAGTAATAAGTATAGTTATTTCAGTTCTAGCGATAATAACTTCTTAATATGGGTAATAATGCATGTTATATTGATGATAATGAAAGTAGTAAGTATATTTATTACAGTTCTAGCGATAATAACTGCATAATATGGCTAATAATGCATGTTATATTGAGAATAATATAAGTAATAAGTATAATCATTACAGTTCTAGCGATAATAACTGCATAATATGGGTAATAATGCACGTTATATTGCTAATAATAAAAGTAATGAGTACAATTATTACAGTTCTAGCGATAATAACTGCATAATATAGGTAATAATGCATGTTATATTGATAATATTGGGAGTAATACGTATATTTATTATAGTACTGGCGATAATAACTGCATAATATGGGTAATAATGCATGTTATATTGATAATAATATAAGTAATAAGTATAATTATTACAGTTCTAGCGATAATAACTGCATTATATGGGTAATAATGCACGTTATATTGCTAACAATATAAGCAATAAGTATCATTATTACAGTTCTAGCGATAATAACTGCATTATATGGGTAATAATGCATGTTATATTGATAATATCGGGAGTAATAAGTATAATTATTATAGTTCTAGCGATAATAATAGTAAAATATGGCAAATAGTGCATGTTATATTGATAATAATAAAAGTAATAAGTATATTTATTACAGTTCTATCGACAATAACTGCATAATATGGGTAATAATGCCCGTTATATTGCTAACAATATAAGTAATAAGTACAATTATTACAGTTCTAGCGATAATAACTGCATTATATGGGTAACAATGCACGTTATATTGCTAATAGTATAAGTAATAAGTATAATTATTACAGTTCAAGCGATAATACCTCCATTATATGGGTAATAATGCATGTTATATTGATAATAATATAAGTAATAAGTATAATTATTACAGTTCTAGCGATAATAACTGCATTATATGGGTAATAATGCACGTTATATTGCTAACAATATAAGCAATAAGTATCATTATTACAGTTCTATCGATAATAACTGCATAATATGGGTAATAATGCATGTTATATTGATGATAATAAAAGTAATACGTATATTTATTATGGTTCTAGGGATAATAACTGCATAATATGGGTAATAATGCATGTTATATTGATAATAATATAAGTAATAAGTATAATTATTACAGTTCTAGCGATAATACCTCCATTATATGGGTAATAATGCATGTTATATTGATAACATCGGGAGTAATAAGTATAATTACTATAGTTCTAGCGATAATAATAGTAAAATATGGCTAATAGTGCATGATATATTGATAATAGTAAAAGTAGTAAGTGTATTTATTACAGTTCTATCGATAATAACTGCATAAAATGGGTAATAATGCATGTTATATTGATAATGATATAAGTAATAAGTATAATTATTACAGTTCTAGCGATAATACCTCCATTATATGGGTAATAATGCATGTTATATTGATGATAATGAAAGTAATACCTATATTTATTATAGTTCTTGCGATAATAACTGCATAATATGGGTAATAATGCATGTTATATTGAGAATAATATAAGTAATAAGTATAATTATTACAGTTCTGGCGATAATAACTGCATTATATGGGTAACAATGCACGTTATATTGCTAATAGTGTAAGTAATAAGTATAATTATTACAGTTCTAGCAATAATACCTCCATTATATGGGTAATAATGCATGTTATGTTGATAATAATATAAGTAATAAGTATAATTATTACAGTTCTAGCGATAATAACTGCATAATATGGGTAATAATGGATGTTATATTGATAATAATCTAAGTAATAAGTATAATCATTACAGTTCTAGCGATAATAACTGCATTATATGGGTAATAATGCATGTTATATTGATAATATCGGGAGTAATAAGTATAATTATTATAGTTCTAGCGATAATAATAGTAAAATATGGCAAATAGTGCATGTTATATTGATAATAATAAAAGTAATAAGTATATTTATTACAGTCCTATCCATAATAACTGCATAATATGGGTAATAATGGATGTTATATTGATAATAATCTAAGTAATAAGTATAATCATTACAGTTCTAGCGATAATAACTGCATTATATGGGTAATAATGCATGTTATATTGATAATATCGGGAGTAATAAGTATAATTATTATAGTTCTAGCGATAATAATAGTAAAATATGGCAAATAGTGCATGTTATATTGATAATAATAAAAGTAATAAGTATATTTATTACAGTTCTATCGATAATAACTGCATAATATGGGTAATAATGCAAGTTATATTGATGATAATAAAAGTAATACGTATATTTATTATAGTTCTTGCGATAATAACTGCATAATATGGGTAATAATGCATGTTATATTGAGAATAATATAAGTAATAAGTATAATTATTACAGTTCTGGCGATAATAACTGCATTATATGGGTAACAATGCACGTTATATTGCTAATAGTGTAAGTAATAAGTATAATTATTACAGTTCTAGCAATAATACCTCCATTATATGGGTAATAATGCATGTTATGTTGATAATAATATAAGTAATAAGTATAATTATTACAGTTCTAGCGATAATAACTGCATTATATGGGTAATAATGCATGTTATATTGATAATAATATGAGTAATAAGTATAATTATTACAGTTCTAGCGATAATAACTTCTTAATATGGGTAATAATGCATGTTATATTGATGATAATGAAAGTAGTAAGTATATTTATTACAGTTCTAGCGATAATAACTGCATTATATGGGTAATAATGCACGTTATATTGCTAACAATATAAGCAATAAGTATAATTATTACAGTTCTAGCGATAATAACTGCATTATATGGGTAATAATGCATGTTATATTGATAATATCGGGAGTAATAAGTATAATTATTATAGTTCTAGCGATAATAATAGTAAAATATGGCAAATAGTGCATGTTATATTGATAATAATAAAAGTAATAAGTATATTTATTACAGTTCTATCGACAATAACTGCATAATATGGGTAATAATGCACGTTATATTGCTAACAATATAAGTAATAAGTATAACTATTACAGTTCTAGCGATAATAACTGCATTATATGGGTAACAATGCACGTTATATTGTTAATAGTATAAGTAATAAGTATAATTATTACAGTTCAAGCGATAATACCTCCATTATATGGGTAATAATGCATGTTATATTGATAATGATATAAGTAATAAGTATAATTATTACAGTTCTAGCGATAATAACTGCATTATATGGGTAATAATGCACGTTATATTGCTAACAATATAAGCAATAAGTATCATTATTACAGTTCTAGCGATAATAACTGCATTATATGGGTAATAATGCATGTTATATTGATAATATCGGGAGTAATAAGTATAATTATTATAGTTGTAGCGATAATAATAGTAAAATATGGCAAATAGTGCATGTTATATTGATAATAATAAAAGTAATAAGTATATTTATTACAGTTCTATCGACAATAACTGCATAATATGGGTAATAATGCCCGTTATATTGCTAACAATATAAGTAATAAGTACAATTATTACAGTTCTAGCGATAATAACTGCATTATATGGGTAACAATGCACGTTATATTGCTAATAGTATAAGTAATAAGTATAATTATTACAGTTCAAGCGATAATACCTCCATTATATGGGTAATAATGCATGTTATATTGATAATGGTATAAGTAATAAGTATAATTATTACAGTTCTAGCGATAATACCTCCATTATATGGGTAATAATGCATGTTATATTGATAACATCGGGAGTAATAAGTATAATTATTATAGTTCTAGCGATAATAATAGTAAAATATGGCTAATAGTGCATGATATATTGATAATAGTGAAAGTAGTAAGTGTATTTATTACAGTTCTATCGATAATAACTGCATAAAATGGGTAATAATGCATGTTATATTGATAATAATATAAGTAATAAGTATAATTATTACAGTTCTAGCGATAATACCTCCATTATATGGGTAATAATGCATGTTATATTGATGATAATGAAAGTAATACCTATATTTATTATAGTTCTTGCGATAATAACTGCATAATATGGGTAATAATGCATGTTATATTGAGAATAATATAAGTAATAAGTATAATTATTACAGTTCTGGCGATAATAACTGCATTATATGGGTAACAATGCACGTTATATTGCTAATAGTGTAAGTAATAAGTATAATTATTACAGTTCTAGCAATAATACCTCCATTATATGGGTAATAATGCATGTTATGTTGATAATAATATAAGTAATAAGTATAATTATTACAGTTCTAGCGATAATAACTGCATAATATGGGTAATAATGGATGTTATATTGATAATAATCTAAGTAATAAGTATAATCATTACAGTTCTAGCGATAATAACTGCATTATATGGGTAATAATGCATGTTATATTGATAATATCGGGAGTAATAAGTATAATTATTATAGTTCTAGCGATAATAATAGTAAAATATGGCAAATAGTGCATGTTATGTTGATAATAATAAAAGTAATAAGTATATTTATTACAGTTCTATCGATAATAACTGCATAATATGGGTAATAATGCATGTTATATTGATGATAATAAAAGTAATACGTATATTTATTATAGTTCTAACGATAATAACTGCATAATATGGGTAATAATGCATGTTATATTGATAATACTATAAGTAATATGTATATTTATTACAGTTCTATCGATAATAACTTCTTAATATGGGTAATAATGCATGTTATATTGATGATAATGAAAGTAGAAAGTATATTTATTACAGTTCTAGCGATAATAACTGCATAATATGGCTAATAATGCATGTTATATTGATAATATCGGGAGTAATAAGTATAATTATTATAGTTCTAGCGATAATAATAGTAAAATATGGCAAATAGTGCATGTTATGTTGATAATAATAAAAGTAATAAGTATATTTATTACAGTTCTATCGATAATAACTGCATAATATGGGTAATAATGCATGTTATATTGATGATAATAAAAGTAATACGTATATTTATTATAGTTCTAGCGATAATAACTGCATAATATGGGTAATAATGCATGTTATATTGATAATAATATGAGTAATAAGTATAGTTATTACAGTTCTAGCGATAATAACTTCTTAATATGGGTAATAATGCATGTTATATTGATGATAATGAAAGTAGTAAGTATATTTATTACAGTTCTAGCGATAATAACTGCATAATATGGCTAATAATGCATGTTATATTGAGAATAATATAAGTAATAAGTATAATCATTACAGTTCTAGCGATAATAACTGCATAATATGGGTAATAATGCACGTTATATTGCTAATAATAAAAGTAATGAGTACAATTATTACAGTTCTAGCGATAATAACTGCATAATATATGTAATAATGCATGTTATATTGATAATATTGGGAGTAATACGTATATTTATTATAGTACTGGCGATAATAACTGCATAATATGGGTAATAATGCATGTTATATTGATAATAATATAAGTAATAAGTATAATTATTACAGTTCTAGCGATAATAACTGCATTATATGGGTAATAATGCACGTTATATTGCTAACAATATAAGCAATAAGTATCATTATTACAGTTCTAGCGATAATAACTGCATTATATGGGTAATAATGCATGTTATATTGATAATATCGGGAGTAATAAGTATAATTATTATAGTTCTAGCGATAATAATAGTAAAATATGGCAAATAGTGCATGTTATATTGATAATAATAAAAGTAATAAGTATATTTATTACAGTTCTATCGACAATAACTGCATAATATGGGTAATAATGCCCGTTATATTGCTAACAATATAAGTAATAAGTACAATTATTACAGTTCTAGCGATAATAACTGCATTATATGGGTAACAATGCACGTTATATTGCTAATAGTATAAGTAATAAGTATAATTATTACAGTTCAAGCGATAATACCTCCATTATATGGGTAATAATGCATGTTATATTGATAATGGTATAAGTAATAAGTATAATTATTACAGTTCTAGCGATAATAACTGCATTATATGGGTAAAAATGCATTTTATATTGATAATATTGGGAGTAATAAGTATATTTATTATGGTTCTAGGGATAATAACTGCATAATATGGGTAATAATGCATGTTATATTGATAATAATATAAGTAATAAGTATAATTATTACAGTTCTAGCGATAATACCTCCATTATATGGGTAATAATGCATGTTATATTGATAACATCGGGAGTAATAAGTATAATTATTATAGTTCTAGCGATAATAATAGTAAAATATGGCTAATAGTGCATGATATATTGATAATAGTAAAAGTAGTAAGTGTATTTATTACAGTTCTATCGATAATAACTGCATAAAATGGGTAATAATGCATGTTATATTGATAATAATATAAGTAATAAGTATAATTATTACAGTTCTAGCGATAATACCTCCATTATATGGGTAATAATGCATGTTATATTGATGATAATGAAAGTAATACCTATATTTATTATAGTTCTTGCGATAATAACTGCATAATATGGGTAATAATGCATGTTATATTGAGAATAATATAAGTAATAAGTTTAATTATTACAGTTCTGGCGATAATAACTGCATTATATGGGTAACAATGCACGTTATATTGCTAATAGTGTAAGTAATAAGTATAATTATTACAGTTCTAGCAATAATACCTCCATTATATGGGTAATAATGCATGTTATGTTGATAATAATATAAGTAATAAGTATAATTATTACAGTTCTAGCGATAATAACTGCATTATATGGGTAATAATGCATGTTATATTGAGAATAATATAAGTAATAAGTATAATTATTACAGTTCTAACGATAATAACTGCATTATATGGGTAATAATGCATGTTATATTGATAATATCGGGAGTAATAAGTATAATTATTATAGTTCTAGCGATAATAATAGTAAAATATGGCAAATAGTGCATGTTATATTGATAATAATAAAAGTAATAAGTATATTTATTACAGGTCTATCGACAATAACTGCATAATATGGGTAATAATGCATGTAGTATTGATGATAATAAAAGTAATACGTATATTTATTATAGTTCTAGCGATAATAACTGCATAATATGGGTAATAATGCATGTTATATTGATAATAATATAAGTAATAAGTATAATTATTACAGTTCTAGCGATAATAACTGCATTATATGGGTAATAATGCACGTTATATTGCTAAAAATATAAGTAATAAGTATAATTATTACAGTTCTAGCGATAATAACTGCATTATATGGGTAATAATGCATGTTATATTGATAATATCGGGAGTAATAAGTATAATTATTATAGTTCTAGCGATAATAATAGTAAAATATGGCAAATAGTGCATGTTATATTGATAATAATAAAAGTAATGAGTATATTTATTACAGTCCTATCCATAATAACTGCATAATATGGGTAATAATGCATGTTATATTGATGATAATAAAAGTAATACGTATATTTATTATAGTTCTAGCGATAATAACTGCATAATATGGGTAATAATGCATGTTATATTGATAATAATATAAGTAATAAGTATAATTATTACAGTTCTAGCGATAATAACTGCATTATATGGGTAAGAATGGACGTTATATTGCTAATAGTATAAGTAATAAGTATAATTATTACAGTTCTAGCGATAATAACTGCATTATATAGGTAAGAATGGACGTTATATTGACAATGATATAAGTAATAAGTATAATTATTACAGTTCTAGCGATAATACCTCTATTATATGGGTAATAATGCATGTTATATTGATAATAATATGAGTAATAAGTATAGTTATTACAGTTCTAGCGATAATAACTTCTTAATATGGGTAATAATGCATGTTATATTGATGATAATGAAAGTAGTAAGTATATTTATTACAGTTCTAGCGATAATAACTGCATAATATGGCTAATAATGCATGTTATATTGAGAATAATATAAGTAATAAGTATAATTATTACAGTTCTAGCGATAATAACTGCATAATATGGGTAATAATGCACGTTATATTGCTAATAATATGAGTAATGATTACAATTATTACAGTTCTAGCGATAATAACTGCATTATATGGGTAATAATGCATGTTATATTGATAATAATATAAGTAATAAGTATAATTATTACAGTTCTAGCGATAATAACTGCATTATATGGGTAATAATGCATGTTATATTGATAACATCGGGAGTAATAAGTATAATTATTATAGTTCTAGCGATAATAATAGTAAAATATGGCTAATAGTGCATGATATATTGATAATAGTAAAAGTAGTAAGTGTATTTATTACAGTTCTATCGATAATAACTGCATAATATGGGTAATAATGCATGTTATATTGATGATAATAAAAGTAATACGTATATTTATTATAGTTCTAGCGATAATAACTGCATAATATGGGTAATAATGCATGTTATATTGATAATAATATAAGTAATAAGTATATTTATTACAGTTCTATCGATAATAACTTCTTAATATGGGTAATAATGCATGTTATATTGATGATAATGAAAGTAGTAAGTATATTTATTACAGTTCTAGCCATAATAACTGCATAATATGGCTAATAATGCATGTTATATTGATAATATCGGGAGTAATAAGTATAATTATTATAGTTCTAGCGATAATAATAGTAAAATATGGCAAATAGTGCATGTTATGTTGATAATAATAAAACTAATAAATATATTTATTACAGTTCTATCGATAATAACTGCATAATATGGGTAATAATGCAAGTTATATTGATGATAATAAAAGTAATACGTATATTTATTATAGTTCTTGCGATAATAACTGCATAATATGGGTAATAATGCATGTTATATTGAGAATAATATAAGTAATAAGTATAATTATTACAGTTCTGGCGATAATAACTGCATTATATGGGTAACAATGCACGTTATATTGCTAATAGTGTAAGTAATAAGTATAATTATTACAGTTCTAGCAATAATACCTCCATTATATGGGTAATAATGCATGTTATGTTGATAATAATATAAGTAATAAGTATAATTATTACAGTTCTAGCGATAATAACTGCATTATATGGGTAATAATGCATGTTATATTGATAATAATATGAGTAATAAGTATAATTATTACAGTTCTAGCGATAATAACTTCTTAATATGGGTAATAATGCATGTTATATTGATGATAATGAAAGTAGTAAGTATATTTATTACAGTTCTAGCGATAATAACTGCATTATATGGGTAATAATGCACGTTATATTGCTAACAATATAGGCAATAAGTATAATTATTACAGTTCTAGCGATAATAACTGCATTATATGGGTAATAATGCATGTTATATTGATAATATCGGGAGTAATAAGTATAATTATTATAGTTCTAGCGATAATAATAGTAAAATATGGCAAATAGTGCATGTTATATTGATAATAATAAAAGTAATAAGTATATTTATTACAGTTCTATCGACAATAACTGCATAATATGGGTAATAATGCACGTTATATTGCTAACAATATAAGTAATAAGTATAACTATTACAGTTCTAGCGATAATAACTGCATTATATGGGTAACAATGCACGTTATATTGCTAATAGTATAAGTAATAAGTATAATTATTACAGTTCAAGCGATAATACCTCCATTATATGGGTAATAATGCATGTTATATTGATAATGATATAAGTAATAAGTATAATTATTACAGTTCTAGCGATAATAACTGCATAATATGGGTAATAATGCACGTTATATTGCAAATAATATAAGTAATGAGTACAATTATTACAGTTCTAGCGATAATAACTGCATTATATGGGTAATAATGCATGTTATATCGATAATAATATAAGTAATAAGTATAATTATTACAGTTCTAGCGATAGTAACTGCATTATATGGGTAATAATGCATGTTATATTGATAATATCGGGAGTAATAAGTATAATTATTATAGTTCTAGCGATAATAATAGTAAAATATGGCAAATAGTGCATGTTATATTGATAATAATAAAAGTAATAAGTATATTTATTACAGGTCTATCGACAATAACTGCATAATATGGGTAATAATGCATGTAGTATTGATGATAATAAAAGTAATACGTATATTTATTATAGTTCTAGCGATAATAACTGCATAATATGGGTAATAATGCATGTTATATTGATAATAATATAAGTAATAAGTATAATTATTACAGTTCTAGCGATAATAACTGCATTATATGGGTAATAATGCACGTTATATTGCTAAAAATATAAGTAATAAGTATAATTATTACAGTTCTAGCGATAATAACTGCATTATATGGGTAATAATGCATGTTATATTGATAATATCGGGAGTAATAAGTATAATTATTATAGTTCTAGCGATAATAATAGTAAAATATGGCAAATAGTGCATGTTATATTGATAATAATAAAAGTAATAAGTATATTTATTACAGTCCTATCCATAATAACTGCATAATATGGGTAATAATGCATGTTATATTGATGATAATAAAAGTAATACGTATATTTATTATAGTTCTAGCGATAATAACTGCATTATATGGGTAATAATGCATGTTATATTGATAATAATATGAGTAATAAGTATAGTTATTACAGTTCAAGCGATAATAACTTCTTAATATGGGTAATACTGCATGTTATATTGATGATAATGAAAGTAGTAAGTATATTTATTACAGTTCTAGCGTTAATAACTGCATAATATGGCTAATAATGCATGTTATATTGATAATATCGGGAGTAATAAGTATAATTATTATAGTTCTAGCGATAATAATAGTAAAATATGGCAAATAGTGCATGTTATGTTGATAATAATAAAAGTAATAAGTATATTTATTACAGTTCTATCGATAATAACTGCATAATATGGGTAATAATGCATGTTATATTGATAATAATATAAGTAATAAGTATAATTATTACAGTTCTAGCGATAATAACTGCATTATATGGGTAAGAATGGACGTTATATTGCTAATAGTATAAGTAATAAGTATAATTATTACAGTTCTAGCGATAATAACTGCATTATATAGGTAAGAATGGACGTTATATTGACAATGATATAAGTAATAAGTATAATTATTACAGTTCTAGCGATAATACCTCTATTATATGGGTAATAATGCATGTTATATTGATAATAATATGAGTAATAAGTATAGTTATTACAGTTCTAGCGATAATAACTTCTTAATATGGGTAATAATGCATGTTATATTGATGATAATGAAAGTAGTAAGTATATTTATTACAGTTCTAGCGATAATAACTGCATAATATGGCTAATAATGCATGTTATATTGAGAATAATATAAGTAATAAGTATAATTATTACAGTTCTAGCGATAATAACTGCATAATATGGGTAATAATGCACGTTATATTGCTAATAATATGAGTAATGAGTACAATTATTACAGTTCTAGCGATAATAACTGCATTATATGGGTAATAATGCATATTATATTGATAATAATATAAGTACTAAGTATAATTATTACAGTTCTAGCGATAATAACTGCATTATATGGGTAATAATGCATGTTATATTGATAACATCGGGAGTAATAAGTATAATTATTATAGTTCTAGCGATAATAATAGTAAAATATGGCTAATAGTGCATGATATATTGATAATAGTAAAAGTAGTAAGTGTATTTATTACAGTTCTATCGATAATAACTGCATAATATGGGTAATAATGCATGTTATATTGATGATAATAAAAGTAATACGTATATTTATTATAGTTCTAGCGATAATAACTGCATAATATGGGTAATAATGCATGTTATATTGATAATAATATAAGTAATAAGTATATTTATTACAGTTCTATCGATAATAACTTCTTAATATGGGTAATAATGCATGTTATATTGATGATAATGAAAGTAGTAAGTATATTTATTACAGTTCTAGCCATAATAACTGCATAATATGGCTAATAATGCATGTTATATTGATAATATCGGGAGTAATAAGTATAATTATTATAGTTCTAGCGATAATAATAGTAAAATATGGCAAATAGTGCATGTTATGTTGATAATAATAAAACTAATAAATATATTTATTACAGTTCTATCGATAATAACTGCATAATATGGGTAATAATGCAAGTTATATTGATGATAATAAAAGTAATACGTATATTTATTATAGTTCTTGCGATAATAACTGCATAATATGGGTAATAATGCATGTTATATTGAGAATAATATAAGTAATAAGTATAATTATTACAGTTCTGGCGATAATAACTGCATTATATGGGTAACAATGCACGTTATATTGCTAATAGTGTAAGTAATAAGTATAATTATTACAGTTCTAGCAATAATACCTCCATTATATGGGTAATAATGCATGTTATGTTGATAATAATATAAGTAATAAGTATAATTATTACAGTTCTAGCGATAATAACTGCATTATATGGGTAATAATGCATGTTATATTGATAATAATATGAGTAATAAGTATAATTATTACAGTTCTAGCGATAATAACTTCTTAATATGGGTAATAATGCATGTTATATTGATGATAATGAAAGTAGTAAGTATATTTATTACAGTTCTAGCGATAATAACTGCATTATATGGGTAATAATGCATGTTATATTGATAATATCGGGAGTAATAAGTATAATTATTATAGTTCTAGCGATAATAATAGTAAAATATGGCAAATAGTGCATGTTATATTAATAATAATAAAAGTAATAAGTATATTTATTACAGTTCTATCGACAATAACTGCATAATATGGGTAATAATGCACGTTATATTGCTAACAATATAAGTAATAAGTATAACTATTACAGTTCTAGCGATAATAACTGCATTATATGGGTAACAATGCACGTTATATTGCTAATAGTATAAGTAATAAGTATAATTATTACAGTTCAAGCGATAATACCTCCATTATATGGGTAATAATGCATGTTATATTGATAATGATATAAGTAATAAGTATAATTATTACAGTTCTAGCGATAATAACTGCATAATATGGGTAATAATGCACGTTATATTGCAAATAATATAAGTAATGAGTACAATTATTACAGTTCTAGCGATAATAACTGCATTATATGGGTAATAATGCATGTTATATCGATAATAATATAAGTAATAAGTATAATTATTACAGTTCTAGCGATAGTAACTGCATTATATGGGTAATAATGCATGTTATATTGATAACATCGGGAGTAATAAGTATAATTATTATAGTTCTAGCGATAATAATAGTAAAATATGGCTAATAGGGCATGATATATTGATAATAGTAAAAGTAGTATGTGTATTTATTACAGTTCTATCGGTAATAACTGCATAATATGGGTAATAATGCATGTTATATTGATGATAATAAAAGTAATACGTATATTTATTATAGTTCTAGCGATAATAACTGCATAATATGGGTAATAATGCATGTTATATTGATAATAATATAAGTAATCAGTATAATTATTACAGTTCTAGCGATAATACCTCCATTATATGGGTAATAATGCATGTTATGTTGATGATAATGAAAGTAATACGTATATTTATTATAGTTCTAGCGATAATAACTGCATAATATGGGTAATAATGCATGTTATATTGAGAATAATATAAGTAATAAGTATAATTATTACATTTCTAGCGATAATAACTGCATAATATGGGTAATAATACATGTTATATTGAGAATAATATAAGTAATAAGTATAATTATTACAATTCTGGCGATAATAACTGCATTATATGGGTAATAACGCACGTTATATTGCTAATAGTATAAGTAATAAGTACAATTATTACAGTTCTAGCGATAACACCTCCATTATATGGGTAATAATGCATGTTATATTGATAATGATATAAGTAATAAGTATAACTGCTACAGTTCTAGCGATAATAACTGCATAATATAGGTAATAATGCACGTTATATTGCTAATAATATAAGTAATAAGTATAATTATTACAGTTCTAGCGATAATAATAGTAAAGTATGACTAATAGTGCATGATATATTGATAACAGTAAAAGTAATAAGTATATTGATTACAGTTCTATCGATAATAACTGCATAATATGGGTAATAATGCATGTTATATTGATGATAATGAAAGTAGTAAGTATATTTATTACAGTTCTAGCGATAATAACTGCATTATATGCGTAATAAGGCATGTTATATTGATAATATTGGGAGTAATAAGTATAATTATTATAGTTCTAGCGATAATAATAGTAAAATATGGCAAATAGTGCATGTTATATTGATAATAATAAAAGTAATAAGTATATTTATTACAGTCCTATCCATAATAACTGCATAATATGGGTAATAATGGATGTTATATTGATAATAATCTAAGTAATAAGTATAATCATTACAGTTCTAGCGATAATAACTGCATTATATGGGTAATAATGCGTGTTATATTGATAATATCGGGAGTAATAAGTATAATTATTATAGTTCTAGCGATAATAATAGTAAAATATGGCAAATAGTGCATGTTATGTTGATAATAATAAAAGTAATAAGTATATTTATTACAGTTCTATCGATAATAACTGCATAATATGGGTAATAATGCATGTTATATTGATGATAATAAAAGTAATACGTATATTTATAATAGTTCTAGCGATAATAACTGCATAATATGGGTAATAATGCATGTTATATTGATAATACTATAAGTAATATGTATATTTATTACAGTTCTATCGATAATAACTTCTTAATATGGGTAATAATGCATGTTATATTGATGATAATGAAAGTAGAAAGTATATTTATTACAGTTCTAGCGATAATAACTGCATAATATGGCTAATAATGCATGTTATATTGATAATATCGGGAGTAATAAGTATAATTATTATAGTTCTAGCGATAATAATAGTAAAATATGGCAAATAGTGCATGTTATGTTGATAATAATAAAAGTAATAAGTATATTTATTACAGTTCTATCGATAATAACTGCATAATATGGGTAATAATGCATGTTATATTGATGATAATAAAAGTAATACGTATATTTATTATAGTTCTAGCGATAATAACTGCATTATATGGGTAATAATGCATGTTATATTGATAATAATATGAGTAATAAGTATAGTTATTACAGTTCAAGCGATAATAACTTCTTAATATGGGTAATACTGCATGTTATATTGATGATAATGAAAGTAGTAAGTATATTTATTACAGTTCTAGCGATAATAACTGCATTATGTGGGTAATAATGCATGTTATATTGATAATATCGGGAGTAATAAGTATAATTATTATAGTTCTAGCGATAATAATAGTAAAATATGGCAAATAGTGCATGTTATATTGATAATAATAAAAGTAATAAGTATATTTATTACAGTTCTATCGACAATAACTGCATAATATGGGTAATAATGCCCGTTATATTGCTAACAATATAAGTAATATGTACAATTATTACAGTTCTAGCGATAATAACTGCATTATATGGGTAACAATGCACGTTATATTGCTAATAGTATAAGTAATAAGTATAATTATTACAGTTCAAGCGATAATACCTCCATTATATGGGTAATAATGCATGTTATATTGATAATGGTATAAGTAATAAGTATAATTATTACAGTTCTAGCGATAATAACTGCATTATATGGGTAAAAATGCATTTTATATTGATAATATTGGGAGTAATAAGTATATTTATTATGGTTCTAGGGATAATAACTGCATAATATGGGTAATAATGCATGTTATATTGATAATAATATAAGTAATAAGTATAATTATTACAGTTCTAGCGATAATACCTTCATTATATGGGTAATAATGCATGTTATATTGATAACATCGGGAGTAATAAGTATAATTATTAAAGTTCTAGCGATAATAATAGTAAAATATGGCTAATAGTGCATGATATATTGATAATAGTAAAAGTAGTAAGTGTATTTATTACAGTTCTATCGATAATAACTGCATAAAATGGGTAATAATGCATGTTATATTGATAATAATATAAGTAATAAGTATAATTATTACAGTTCTAGCGATAATACCTCCATTATATGGGTAATAATGCATGTTATATTGATGATAATGAAAGTAATACCTATATTTATTATAGTTCTTGCGATAATAACTGCATAATATGGGTAATAATGCATGTTATATTGAGAATAATATAAGTAATAAGTATAATTATTACAGTTCTGGCGATAATAACTGCATTATATGGGTAACAATGCACGTTATATTGCTAATAGTGTAAGTAATAAGTATAATTATTACAGTTCTAGCAATAATACCTCCATTATATGGGTAATAATGCATGTTATGTTGATAATAATATAAGTAATAAGTATAATTATTACAGTTCTAGCGATAATAACTGCATTATATGGGTAATAATGCATGTTATATTGAGAATAATATAAGTAATAAGTATAATTATTACAGTTCTAACGATAATAACTGCATTATATGGGTAATAATGCATGTTATATTGATAATATCGGGAGTAATAAGTATAATTATTAAAGTTCTAGCGATAATAATAGTAAAATATGGCAAATAGTGCATGTTATATTGATAATAATAAAAGTAATAAGTATATTTATTACAGGTCTATCGACAATAACTGCATAATATGGGTAATAATGCATGTAGTATTGATGATAATAAAAGTAATACGTATATTTATTATAGTTCTAGCGATAATAACTGCATAATATGGGTAATAATGCATGTTATATTGATAATAATATAAGTAATAAGTATAATTATTACAGTTCTAGCGATAATAACTGCATTATATGGGTAATAATGCACGTTATATTGCTAAAAATGTAAGTAATAAGTATAATTATTACAGTTCTAGCGATAATAACTGCATTATATGGGTAATAATGCATGTTATATTGATAATATCGGGAGTAATAAGTATAATTATTATAGTTCTAGCGATAATAATAGTAAAATATGGCAAATAGTGCATGTTATATTGATAATAATAAAAGTAATAAGTATATTTATTACAGTCCTATCCATAATAACTGCATGATATGGGTAATAATGCATGTTATATTGATGATAATAAAAGTAATACGTATATTTATTATAGTTCTAGCGATAATAACTGCATTATATGGGTAATAATGCATGTTATATTGATAATAATATGAGTAATAAGTATAGTTATTACAGTTCAAGCGATAATAACTTCTTAATATGGGTAATACTGCATGTTATATTGATGATAATGAAAGTAGTAAGTATATTTATTACAGTTCTAGCGATAATAACTGCATAATATGGCTAATAATGCATGTTATATTGATAATATCGGGAGTAATAAGTATAATTATTATAGTTCTAGCGATAATAATAGTAAAATATGGCAAATAGTGCATGTTATGTTGATAATAATAAAAGTAATAAGTATATTTATTACAGTTCTATCGATAATAACTGCATAATATGGTTAATAATGCATGTTATATTGATGATAATAAAAGTAATACGTATATTTATTTAAGTTCTAGCGATAATAACTGCATAATATGGGTAATAATGCATGTTATATTGATAATAATATGAGTAATAAGTATAGTTATTACAGTTCTAGCGATAATAACTTCTTAATATGGGTAATAATGCATGTTATATTGATGATAATGAAAGTAGTGAGTATATTTATTACAGTTCTAGCGATAATAACTGCATTATATGGGTAAGAATGGACGTTATATTGCTAATAGTATAAGTAATAAGTATAATTATTACAGTTCTAGCGATAATAACTGCATTATATGGGTAAGAATGGACGTTATATTGATAATGATATAAGTAATAAGTATAATTATTACAGTTCTAGCGATAATACCTCTATTATATGGGTAATAATGCATGTTATATTGATAATGATATAAGTAATAAGTATAATTATTACAGTTCTAGCGATAATAACTGCATAATATGGGTAATAATGCATGTTATATTGATAATAATATAAGTAATAAGTATAATTATTACAGTTCTAGCGATAATACCTCCATTATATGGGTAATAATGCATGTTATATTGATGATAATGAAAGTAATTCCTATATTTATTATAGTTCTTGCGATAATAACTGCATAATATGGGTAATAATGCATGTTATATTGAGAATAATATAAGTAATAAGTATAATTATTACAGTTCTGGCGATAATAACAGCATTATATGGGTAACAATGCACGTTATATTGCTAATAGTGTAAGTAATAAGTATAATTATTACAGTTCTAGCAATAATACCTCCATTATATGGGTAATAATGCATGTTATATTGAGAATAATATAAGTAATAAGTATAATTATTACAGTTCTAGCGATAATAACTGCATTATATGGGTAATAATGCATGTTATATTGATAATATCGGGAGTAATAAGTATAATTATTATAGTTCTAGCGATAATAATAGTAAAATATGGCAAATAGTGCATGTTATATTGATAATAATAAAAGTAATAAGTATATTTATTACAGGTCTATCGACAATAACTGCATAATATGGGTAATAATGCATGTAGTATTGATGATAATAAAAGTAATACGTATATTTATTATAGTTCTAGCGATAATAACTGCATAATATGGGTAATAATACATGTTATATTGATAATAATATAAGTAATAAGTATAATTATTACAGTTCTAGCGATAATAACTGCATTATATGGGTAATAATGCACGTTATATTGCTAAAAATATAAGTAATAAGTATAATTATTACAGTTCTAGCGATAATAACTGCATTATATGGGTAATAATGCATGTTATATTGATAATATCGGGAGTAATAAGTATAATTATTATAGTTCTAGCGATAATAATAGTAAAATATGGCAAATAGTGCATGTTATATTGATGATAATAAAAGTAATAAGTATATTTATTACAGTCCTATCCATAATAACTGCATAATATGGGTAATAATGCATGTTATATTGATGATAATAAAAGTAATACGTATATTTATTATAGTTCTAGCGATAATAACTGCATTATATGGGTAATAATGCATGTTATATTGATAATAATATGAGTAATAAGTATAGTTATTACAGTTCAAGCGATAATAACTTCTTAATATGGGTAATACTGCATGTTATATTGATGATAATGAAAGTAGTAAGTATATTTATTACAGTTCTAGCGATAATAACTGCATAATATGGCTAATAATGCATGTTATATTGATAATATCGGGAGTAATAAGTATAATTATTATAGTTCTAGCGATAATAATAGTAAAATATGGCAAATAGTGCATGTTATGTTGATAATAATAAAAGTAATAAGTATATTTATTACAGTTCTATCGATAATAACTGCATAATATGGTTAATAATGCATGTTATATTGATGATAATAAAAGTAATACGTATATTTATTATAGTTCTAGCGATAATAACTGCATAATATGGGTAATAATGCATGTTATATTGATGATAATATAAGTAATAAGTATAATTATTACAGTTCTAGCGATAATAACTGCATTATATGGGTAAGAATGGACGTTATATTGCTAATAGTATAAGTAATAAGTATAATTATTACAGTTCTAGCGATAATAACTGCATTATATGGGTAATAATGCATGTTATATTGATAATAATATAAGTAATAAGTATAATTATTACAGTTCTAGCGATAATAACTGCATAATATGGGTAATAATGCATGTTATATTGATGATAATAAAAGTAATACGTATATTTATTATAGTTCTAGCGATAATAACTGCATTATATGGGTAATAATGCATGTTATATTGATAATAATATGAGTAATAAGTATAGTTATTACAGTTCAAGCGATAATAACTTCTTAATATGGGTAATACTGCATGTTATATTGATGATAATGAAAGTAGTAAGTATATTTATTACAGTTCTAGCGATAATAACTGCATAATATGGCTAATAATGCATGTTATATTGATAATATCGGGAGTAATAAGTATAATTATTATAGTTCTAGCGATAATAATAGTAAAATATGGCAAATAGTGCATGTTATGTTGATAATAATAAAAGTAATAAGTATATTTATTACAGTTCTATCGATAATAACTGCATAATATGGTTAATAATGCATGTTATATTGATGATAATAAAAGTAATACGTATATTTATTATAGTTCTAGCGATAATAACTGCATAATATGGGTAATAATGCATGTTATATTGATGATAATATAAGTAATAAGTATAATTATTACAGTTCTAGCGATAATAACTGCATTATATGGGTAACAATGCACGTTATATTGCTAACAATATAAGCAATAAGTATAATTATTAGAGTTCTAGCGATAATAACTGCATTATATGGGTAAGAATGGACGTTATATTGCTAATAGTATAAGTAATAAGTATAATTATTACAGTTCTAGCGATAATAACTGCATTATATGGGTAAGAATGGACGTTATATTGATAATGATATAAGTAATAAGTATAATTATTACAGTTCTAGCGATAATACCTCTATTATATGGGTAATAATGCATGTTATATTGATAATAATATAAGTAATAAGTATAATTATTACAGTTCTAGCGATAATAACTGCATAATATGGGTAATAATGCACGTTATATTGCTAATAATATGAGTAATGAGTACAATTATTACAGTTCTAGCGATAATAACTGCATTATATGGGTAATAATGCATGTTATATTGATAATAATATAAGTAATAAGTATAATTATTACAGTTCTAGCGATAATAACTGCATTATATGGGTAATAATGCATGTTATGTTGATAATATCGGGAGTAATAAGTATAATTATTACAGTTCTAGCGATAATAATAGTAAAGTATGACTAATAGTGCATGATATATTGATAACAGTAAAAGTAATAAGTATATTGATTACAGTTCTGTCGATAATAACTGCATAATATGGGTAATAATGCATGTTATATTGATGATAATGAAAGTAGTAAGTATATTTATTACAGTTCTAGCGATAATAACTGCATTATATGCGTAATAAGGCATGTTATATTGATAATATTGGGAGTAATAAGTATAATTATTATAGTTCTAGCGATAATAATAGTAAAATATGGCTAGTAGTGCATGATATATTGATAATAGTAAAAGTAATAAATATATTTATTACAGTTCTATCGATAATAACTGCATAATATGGGTAATAATGCATGTTATATTGAGAATAATATAAGCAATAAGTATAATTATTACAATTCTAGCGATAATACCTCCATTATGTGGGTAATAATGCATGTTATACTGATGATAATGAAAGTAATACGTATATTTATTATAGTTCTAGCGATAATAACTGCGTAATATGGGTAATAATGCACGTTATATTGCTAACAATATAAGTAATAAGTATAATTATTACAGTTCTAGCGATAATAACTGCATTATATGGGTAATAATGCATGTTATATTGATGATAATGAAAGTAATACGTATATTTATTATAGTTCTAGCGATAATAACTGCATTATATGGGTAATAATGCATGTTATATTGATAATATCGGGAGTAATAAGTATAATTATTATCGTTCTAGCGATAATAATAGTAAAATATGGCAAATAGTGCATGTTATATTGATAATAATAAAAGTAATAAGTATATTTATTACAGTCCTATCCATAATAACTGCATAATATGGGTAACAATGCATGTTATATTGATGATAATAAAAGTAATACGTATATTTATTATAGTTCTAGCGATAATAACTGCATTATATGGGTAATAATGCATGTTATATTGATAATATCGGGAGTAATAAGTATAATTATTATAGTTCTAGCGATAATAATAGTAAAATATGGCAAATAGTGCATGTTATATTGATAATAATAAAAGTAATAAGTATATTTATTACAGTCCTATCCATAATAACTGCATAATATGGGTAATAATGGATGTTATATTGATAATAATCTAAGTAATAAGTATAATCATTACAGTTCTAGCGATAATAACTGCATTATATGGGTAATAATGCATGTTATATTGATAATATCGGGAGTAATAAGTATAATTATTATAGTTCTAGCGATAATAATAGTAAAATATGGCAAATAGTGCATGTTATGTTGATAATAATAAGAGTAATAAGTATATTTATTACAGTTCTATCGATAATAACTGCATAATATGGGTAATAATGCATGTTATATTGATGATAATAAAAGTAATACGTATATTTATTATAGTTCTAGCGATAATAACTGCATAATATGGGTAATAATGCATGTTATATTGATAATACTATAAGTAATATGTATATTTATTACAGTTCTATCGATAATAACTTCTTAATATGGGTAATAATGCATGTTATATTGATGATAATGAAAGTAGAAAGTATATTTATTACAGTTCTAGCGATAATAACTGCATAATATGGCTAATAATGCATGTTATATTGATAATATCGGGAGTAATAAGTATAATTATTATAGTTCTAGCGATAATAATAGTAAAATATGGCAAATAGTGCATGTTATATTGATAATAATAAAAGTAATAAGTATATTTATTACAGTTCTATCGACAATAACTGCATTATATGGGTAATAATGCATGTTATATTGATAACATCGGGAGTAATAAGTATAATTATTATAGTTCTAGCGATAATAATAGTAAAATATGGCTAATAGTGCATGATATATTGATAATAGTAAAAGTAGTAAGTGTATTTATTACAGTTCTATCGATAATAACTGCATAATATGGGTAATAATGCATGTTATATTGATGATAATAAAAGTAATACGTATATTTATTATAGTTCTAGCGATAATAACTGCATAATATGGGTAATAATGCATGTTATATTGATAATAATATAAGTAATCAGTATAATTATTACAGTTCTAGCGATAATACCTCCATTATATGGGTAATAATGCATGTTATGTTGATGATAATGAAAGTAATACGTATATTTATTATAGTTCTAGCGATAATAACTGCATAATATGGGTAATAATGCATGTTATATTGATAATACTATAAGTAATATGTATATTTATTACAGTTCTATCGATAATAACTTCTTAATATGGGTAATAATGCATGTTATATTGATGATAATGAAAGTAGAAAGTATATTTATTACAGTTCTAGCGATAATAACTGCATAATATGGCTAATAATGCATGTTATATTGAGAATAATATAAGTAATAAGTATAATCATTACAGTTCTAGCGATAATAACTGCATAATATGGGTAATAATGCACGTTATATTGCTAATAATAAAAGTAATGAGTACAATTATTACAGTTCTAGCGATAATAACTGCATAATGTAGGTAATAATGCATGTTATATTGATAATATTGGGAGTAATACGTATATTTATTATAGTACTGGCGATAATAACTGCATAATATGGGTAATAATGCATGTTATATTGATAATAATATAAGTAATAAGTATAATTATTACAGTTCTAGCGATAATAACTGCATTATATGGGTAATAATGCACGTTATATTGCTAACAATATAAGCAATAAGTATCATTATTACAGTTCTAGCGATAATAACTGCATTATATGGGTAATAATGCATGTTATATTGATAATATCGGGAGTAATAAGTATAATTATTATAGTTCTAGCGATAATAATAGTAAAATATGGCAAATAGTGCATGTTATATTGATAATAATAAAAGTAATAAGTATATTTATTACAGTTCTATCGACAATAACTGCATTATATGGGTAATAATGCATGTTATATTGATAACATCGGGAGTAATAAGTATAATTATTATAGTTCTAGCGATAATAACAGTAAAATATGGCTAATAGTGCATGATATATTGATAATAGTAAAAGTAGTAAGTGTATTTATTACAGTTCTATCGATAATAACTGCATAATATGGGTAATAATGCATGTTATATTGATGATAATAAAAGTAATACGTATATTTATTATAGTTCTAGCGATAATAACTGCATAATATGGGTAATAATGCATGTTATATTGATAATAATATAAGTAATCAGTATAATTATTACAGTTCTAGCGATAATACCTCCATTATATGGGTAATAATGCATGTTATGTTGATGATAATGAAAGTAATACGTATATTTATTATAGTTCTAGCGATAATAACTGCATAATATGGGTAATAATGCATGTTATATTGAGAATAATATAAGTAATAAGTATAATTATTACATTTCTAGCGATAATAACTGCATAATATGGGTAATAATACATGTTATATTGAGAATAATATAAGTAATAAGTATAATTATTACAATTCTGGCGATAATAACTGCATTATATGGGTAATAACGCACGTTATATTGCTAATAGTATAAGTAATAAGTATAATTATTACAGTTCTAGCGATAACACCTCCATTATATGGGTAATAATGCATGTTATATTGATAATGATATAAGTAATAAGTATAACTGCTACAGTTCTAGCGATAATAACTGCATAATATAGGTAATAATGCACGTTATATTGCTAATAATATAAGTAATAAGTATAATTATTACAGTTCTAGCGATAATAATAGTAAAGTATGACTAATAGTGCATGATATATTGATAACAGTAAAAGTAATAAGTATATTGATTACAGTTCTATCGATAATAACTGCATAATATGGGTAATAATGCATGTTATATTGATGATAATGAAAGTAGTAAGTATATTTATTACAGTTCTAGCGATAATAACTGCATTATATGCGTAATAAGGCATGTTATATTGATAATATTGGGAGTAATAAGTATAATTATTATAGTTCTAGCGATAATAATAGTAAAATATGGCTAGTAGTGCATGATATATTGATAATAGTAAAAGTAATAAGTATATTTATTACAGTTCTATCGATAATAACTGCATAATATGGGTAATAATGCATGTTATATTGAGAATAATATAAGTAATAAGTATAATTATTACAGTTCTAGCGATAATACCTCCATTATGTGGGTAATAATGCATGTTATACTGATGATAATGAAAGTAATACGTATATTTATTATAGTTCTAGCGATAATAACTGCATTATATGGGTAATAATGCATGTTATATTGATAATATCGGGAGTAATAAGTATAATTATTATAGTTCTAGCGATAATAATAGTAAAATATGGCAAATAGTGCATGTTATATTGATAATAATAAAAGTAATAAGTATATTTATTACAGTCCTATCCATAATAACTGCATAATATGGGTAATAATGCATGTTATATTGATGGTAATAAAAGTAATACGTATATTTATTATAGTTCTAGCGATAATAACTGCATTATATGGGTAATAATGCACGTTATATTGCTAAAAATATAAGTAATAAGTATAATTATTACAGTTCCTGCGATAATAACTGCATTATATGGGTAAAAATGCATGTTATATTGATAATATTGGGAGTAATAAGTATATTTATTATGGTTCTAGAGATAATAACTGCATAATATGGGTAATAATGCATGTTATATTGATAATAATATAAGTAATAAGTATAATTATAACAGTTCTAGCGATAATAACTGCATTATATGGGTAATAATGCATGTTATATTGATAATATCGGGAGTAATAAGTATAATTATTATAGTTCTAGCGATAATAATAGTAAAATATGGCAAATAGTGCATGTTATATTGATAATAATAAAAGTAATAAGTATATTTATTACAGTCCTATCCATAATAACTGCATAATATGGGTAATAATGGATGTTATATTGATAATAATCTAAGTAATAAGTATAATCATTACAGTTCTAGCGATAATAACTGCATTATATGGGTAATAATGCATGTTATATTGATAATATCGGGAGTAATAAGTATAATTATTATAGTTCTAGCGATAATAATAGTAAAATATGGCAAATAGTGCATGTTATGTTGATAATAATAAAAGTAATAAGTATATTTATTACAGTTCTATCGATAATAACTGCATAATATGGGTAATAATGCATGTTATATTGATGATAATAAAAGTAATACGTATATTTATTATAGTTCTAGCGATAATAACTGCATTATATGGGTAATAATGCATGTTATATTGATAATAATATAAGTAATAAGTATAATTATTACAGTTCCAGCGATAATAACTGCATTATATGGGTAATAATGCATGTTATATTGATAACATCGGGAGTAATAAGTATAATTATTATAGTTCTAGCGATAATAATAGTAAAATATGGCTAATAGTGCATGATATATTGATAATAGTAAAAGTAGTAAGTGTATTTATTACAGTTCTATCGATAATAACTGCATAATATGGGTAATAATGCATGTTATATTGATGATAATAAAAGTAATACGTATATTTATTATAGTTCTAGCGATAATAACTGCATAATATGGGTAATAATGCATGTTATATTGATAATAATATAAGTAATAAGTATATTTATTACAGTTCTATCGATAATAACTTCTTAATATGGGTAATAATGCATGTTATATTGATGATAATGAAAGTAGTAAGTATATTTATTACAGTTCTAGCCATAATAACTGCATAATAAGGCTAATAATGCATGTTATATTGATAATATCGGGAGTAATAAGTATAATTATTATAGTTCTAGCGATAATAATAGTAAAATATGGCAAATAGTGCATGTTATGTTGATAATAATAAAAGTAATAAGTATATTTATTACAGTTCTATCGATAATAACTGCATAATATGGGTAATAATGCATGTTATATTGATGATAATAAAAGTAATACGTATATTTATTATAGTTCTAGCGATAATAACTGCATAATATGGGTAATAATGCATGTTATATTGATAATAATATGAGTAATAAGTATAGTTATTACAGTTCTAGCGATAATAACTTCTTAATATGGGTAATAATGCATGTTATATTGATGATAATGAAAGTAGTAAGTATATTTATTACAGTTCTAGCGATAATAACTGCATAATATGGCTAATAATGCATGTTATATTGTGAATAATATAAGTAATAAGTATAATCATTACAGTTCTAGCGATAATAACTGCATAATATGGGTAATAATGCACGTTATATTGCTAATAATAAAAGTAATGAGTACAATTATTACAGTTCTAGCGATAATAACTGCATAATATAGGTAATAATGCATGTTATATTGATAATATTGGGAGTAATACGTATATTTATTATAGTACTGGCGATAATAACTGCATAATATGGGTAATAATGCATGTTATATTGATAATAATATAAGTAATAAGTATAATTATTACAGTTCTAGCGATAATAACTGCATTATATGGGTAATAATGCACGTTATATTGCTAACAATATAAGCAATAAGTATCATTATTACAGTTCTAGCGATAATAACTGCATTATATGGGTAATAATGCATGTTATATTGATAATATCGGGAGTAATAAGTATAATTATTATAGTTCTAGCGATAATAATAGTAAAATATGGCAAATAGTGCATGTTATATTGATAATAATAAAAGTAATAAGTATATTTATTACAGTCCTATCCATAATAACTGCATAATATGGGTAATAATGCATGTTATATTGATGATAATAAAAGTAATACGTATATTTATTATAGTTCTAGCGATAATAACTGCATTATATGGGTAATAATGCACGTTATATTGCTAACAATATAAGTAATAAGTATAATTATTACAGTTCTTGCGATAATAACTGCATTATATGGGTAAAAATGCATGTTATATTGATAATATTGGGAGTAATAAGTATATTTATTATGGTTCTAGAGATAATAACTGCATAATATGGGTAATAATGCATGTTATATTGATAATAATATAAGTAATAAGTATAATTATAACAGTTCTAGCGATAATAACTGCATTATATGGGTAATAATGCATGTTATATTGATAATATCGGGAGTAATAAGTATAATTATTATAGTTCTAGCGATAATAATAGTAAAATATGGCAAATAGTGCATGTTATATTGATAATAATAAAAGTAATAAGTATATTTATTACAGTCCTATCCATAATAACTGCATAATATGGGTAATAATGGATGTTATATTGATAATAATCTAAGTAATAAGTATAATCATTACAGTTCTAGCGATAATAACTGCATAATATGGCTAATAATGCATGTTATATTGATAATATCGGGAGTAATAAGTATAATTATTATAGTTCTAGCGATAATAATAGTAAAATATGGCAAATAGTGCATGTTATGTTGATAATAATAAAAGTAATAAGTATATTTATTACAGTTCTATCGATAATAACTGCATAATATGGGTAATAATGCATGTTATATTGATGATAATAAAAGTAATACGTATATTTATTATAGTTCTAGCGATAATAACTGCATAATATGGGTAATAATGCATGTTATATTGATAATAATATGAGTAATAAGTATAGTTATTACAGTTCTAGCGATAATAACTTCTTAATATGGGTAATAATGCATGTTATATTGATGATAATGAAAGTAGTAAGTATATTTATTACAGGTCTAGCGATAATAACTGCATAATATGGCTAATAATGCATGTTATATTGAGAATAATATAAGTAATAAGTATAATCATTACAGTTCTAGCGATAATAACTGCATAATATGGGTAATAATGCACGTTATATTGCTAATAATAAAAGTAATGAGTACAATTATTGCAGTTCTAGCGATAATAACTGCATAATATAGGTAATAATGCATGTTATATTGATAATATTGGGAGTAATACGTATATTTATTATAGTACTGGCGATAATAACTGCATAATATGGGTAATAATGCATGTTATATTGATAATAATATAAGTAATAAGTATAATTATTACAGTTCTAGCGATAATAACTGCATTATATGGGTAATAATGCACGTTATATTGCTAACAATATAAGCAATAAGTATCATTATTACAGTTCTAGCGATAATAACTGCATTATATGGGTAATAATGCATGTTATATTGATAATATCGGGAGTAATAAGTATAATTATTATAGTTCTAGCGATAATAATAGTAAAATATGGCAAATAGTGCATGTTATATTGATAATAATAAAAGTAATAAGTATATTTATTACAGTCCTATCCATAATAACTGCATAATATGGGTAATAATGAATGTTATATTGATGATAATAAAAGTAATACGTATATTTATTATGGTTCTAGCGATAATAACTGCATTATATGGGTAATAATGCATGTTATATTGATAATAATATGAGTAATAAGTATAGTTATTACAGTTCAAGCGATAATAACTTCTTAATATGGGTAATACTGCATGTTATATTGATGATAATGAAAGTAGTAAGTATATTTATTACAGTTCTAGCGATAATAACTGCATAATATGGCTAATAATGCATGTTATATTGATAATTTCGGGAGTAATAAGTATAATTATTATAGTTCTAGCGATAATAATAGTAAAATATGGCAAATAGTGCATGTTATGTTGATAATAATAAAAGTAATAAGTATATTTATTACAGTTCTATCGATAATAACTGCATAATATGGTTAATAATGCATGTTATATTGATGATAATAAAAGTAATACGTATATTTATTATAGTTCTAGCGATAATAACTGCATAATATGGGTAATAATGCATGTTATATTGATAATAATATAAGTAATAAGTATAATTATTACAGTTCTAGCGATAATAACTGCATTATATGGGTAATAATGCACGTTATATTGCTAACAATATAAGCAATAAGTATAATTATTAGAGTTCTAGCGATAATAACTGCATTATATGGGTAAGAATGGACGTTATATTGCTAGTAGTATAAGTAATAAGTATAATTATTACAGTTCTAGCGATAATAACTGCATTATATGGGTAAGAATGGACGTTATATTGATAATGATATAAGTAATAAGTATAATTATTACAGTTCTAGCGATTATACCTCTATTATATGGGTAATAATGCATGTTATATTGATAATGATATAAGTAATAAGTATAATTATTACAGTTCTAGCGATAATAACTGCATAATATGGGTAATAATGCACGTTATATTGCTAATAATATGAGTAATGAGTACAATTATTACAGTTCTAGCGATAATAACTGCATTATATGGGTAATAATGCATGTTATATTGATAATAATATAAGTAATAAGTATAATTATTACAGTTCCAGCGATAATAACTGCATTATATGGGTAATAATGCATGTTATATTGATAACATCGGGAGTAATAAGTATAATTATTATAGTTCTAGCGATAATAATAGTAAAATATGGCTAATAGTGCATGATATATTTATAATAGTAAAAGTAGTAAGTGTATTTATTACAGTTCTATCGATAATAACTGCATAATATGGGTAATAATGCATGTTATATTGATGATAATAAAAGTAATACGTATATTTATTATAGTTCTAGCGATAATAACTGCATAATATGGGTAATAATGCATGTTATATTGATAATAATATAAGTAATAAGTATATTTATTACAGTTCTATCGATAATAACTTCTTAATATGGGTAATAATGCATGTTATATTGATAATAATATGAGTAATAAGTATAGTTATTACAGTTCTAGCGATAATAACTTCTTAATATGGGTAATAATGCATGTTATATTGATGATAATGAAAGTAGTAAGTATATTTATTACAGTTCTAGCGATAATAACTGCATAATATGGCTAATAATGCATGTTATATTGAGAATAATATAAGTAATAAGTATAATCATTACAGTTCTAGCGATAATAACTGCATAATATGGGTAATAATGCACGTTATATTGCTAATAATAAAAGTAATGAGTACAATTATTACAGTTCTAGCGATAATAACTGCATAATATAGGTAATAATGCATGTTATATTGATAATATTGGGAGTAATACGTATATTTATTATAGTACTGGCGATAATAACTGCATAATATGGGTAATAATGCATGTTATATTGATAATAATATAAGTAATAAGTATAATTATTACAGTTCTAGCGATAATAACTGCATTATATGGGTAATAATGCACGTTATATTGCTAACAATATAAGCAATAAGTATCATTATTACAGTTCTAGCGATAATAACTGCATTATATGGGTAATAATGCATGTTATATTGATAATATCGGGAGTAATAAGTATAATTATTATAGTTCTAGCGATAATAATAGTAAAATATGGCAAATAGTGCATGTTATGTTGATAATAATAAAAGTAATAAGTATATTTATTACAGTTCTATCGATAATAACTGCATAATATGGGTAATAATGCATGTTATATTGATGATAATAAAAGTAATACGTATATTTATTATAGTTCTAGCGATAATAACTGCATAATATGGGTAATAATGCATGTTATATTGATAATACTATAAGTAATATGTATATTTATTACAGTTCTATCGATAATAACTTCTTAATATGGGTAATAATGCATGTTATATTGATGATAATGAAAGTAGAAAGTATATTTATTACAGTTCTAGCGATAATAACTGCATAATATGGCTAATAATGCATGTTATATTGATAATATCGGGAGTAATAAGTATAATTATTATAGTTCTAGCGATAATAATAGTAAAATATGGCAAATAGTGCATGTTATGTTGATAATAATAAAAGTAATAAGTATATTTATTACAGTTCTATCGATAATAACTGCATAATATGGGTAATAATGCATGTTATATTGATGATAATAAAAGTAATACGTATATTTATTATAGTTCTAGCGATAATAACTGCATAATATGGGTAATAATGCATGTTATATTGATAATAATATGAGTAATAAGTATAGTTATTACAGTTCTAGCGATAATAACTTCTTAATATGGGTAATAATGCATGTTATATTGATGATAATGAAAGTAGTAAGTATATTTATTACAGTTCTAGCGATAATAACTGCATAATATGGCTAATAATGCATGTTATATTGAGAATAATATAAGTAATAAGTATAATCATTACAGTTCTAGCGATAATAACTGCATAATATGGGTAATAATGCACGTTATATTGCTAATAATAAAAGTAATGAGTACAATTATTACAGTTCTAGCGATAATAACTGCATAATATAGGTAATAATGCATGTTATATTGATAATATTGGGAGTAATACGTATATTTATTATAGTACTGGCGATAATAACTGCATAATATGGGTAATAATGCATGTTATATTGATAATAATATAAGTAATAAGTATAATTATTACAGTTCTAGCGATAATAACTGCATTATATGGGTAATAATGCACGTTATATTGCTAACAATATAAGCAATAAGTATCATTATTACAGTTCTAGCGATAATAACTGCATTATATGGGTAATAATGCATGTTATATTGATAATATCGGGAGTAATAAGTATAATTATTATAGTTCAAGCGATAATAATAGTAAAATATGGCAAATAGTGCATGTTATATTGATAATACTAAAAGTAATAAGTATATTTATTACAGTTCTATCGACAATAACTGCATAATATGGGTAATAATGCCCGTTATATTGCTAACAATATAAGTAATAAGTACAATTATTACAGTTCTAGCGATAATAACTGCATTATATGGGTAACAATGCACGTTATATTGCTAATAGTATAAGTAATAAGTATAATTATTACAGTTCAAGCGATAATACCTCCATTATATGGGTAATAATGCATGTTATATTGATAATGGTATAAGTAATAAGTATAATTATTACAGTTCTAGCGATAATAACTGCATTATATGGGTAAAAATGCATTTTATATTGATAATATTGGGAGTAATAAGTATATTTATTATGGTTCTAGCGATAGTAAAAGTAAAATATGGCTAATAGTGCATGATATATTGATAATAGTAAAAGTAGTAAGTGTATTTATTACAGTTCTATCGATAATAACTGCATGAAATGGGTAATAATGCATGTTATATTGATAATAATATAAGTAATAAGTATAATTATTACAGTTCTAGCGATAATAACTGCATAATATGGCTAATAATGCATGTTATATTGATAATATCGGGAGTAATAAGTATAATTATTATAGTTCTAGCGATAATAATAGTAAAATATGGCAAATAGTGCATGTTATGTTGATAATAATAAAAGTAATAAGTATATTTATTACAGTTCTATCGATAGTAACTGCATAATATGGGTAATAATGCATGTTATATTGATGATAATAAAAGTAATACGTATATTTATTATAGTTCTAGCGATAATAACTGCATAATATGGGTAATAATGCATGTTATATTGATAATAATATGAGTAATAAGTATAGTTATTACAGTTCTAGCGATAATAACTTCTTAATATGGGTAATAATGCATGTTATATTGATGATAATGAAAGTAGTAAGTATATTTATTACAGTTCTAGCGATAATAACTGCATAATATGGCTAATAATGCATGTTATATTGAGAATAATATAAGTAATAAGTATAATCATTACAGTTCTAGCGATAATAACTGCATAATATGGGTAATAATGCACGTTATATTGCTAATAATAAAAGTAATGAGTACAATTATTACAGTTCTAGCGATAATAACTGCATAATATAGGTAATAATGCATGTTATATTGATAATATTGGGAGTAATACGTATATTTATTATAGTACTGGCGATAATAACTGCATAATATGGGTAATAATGCATGTTATATTGATAATAATATAAGTAATAAGTATAATTATTACAGTTCTAGCGATAATAACTGCATTATATGGGTAATAATGCACGTTATATTGCTAACAATATAAGCAATAAGTATCATTATTACAGTTCTAGCGATAATAACTGCATTATATGGGTAATAATGCATGTTATATTGATAATATCGGGAGTAATAAGTATAATTATTATAGTTCTAGCGATAATAATAGTAAAATATGGCAAATAGTGCATGTTATATTGATAATAATAAAAGTAATAAGTATATTTATTACAGTTCTATCGACAATAACTGCATAATATGGGTAATAATGCCCGTTATATTGCTAACAATATAAGTAATAAGTACAATTATTACAGTTCTAGCGATAATAACTGCATTATATGGGTAACAATGCACGTTATATTGCTAATAGTATAAGTAATAAGTATAATTATTACAGTTCAAGCGATAATACCTCCATTATATGGGTAATAATGCATGTTATATTGATAATGGTATAAGTAATAAGTATAATTATTACAGTTCTAGCGATAATAACTGCATTATATGGGTAAAAATGCATTTTATATTGATAATATTGGGAGTAATAAGTATATTTATTATGGTTCTAGGGATAATAACTGCATAATATGGGTAATAATGCATGTTATATTGATAATAATATAAGTAATAAGTATAATTATTACAGTTCTAGCGATAATACCTCCATTATATGGGTAATAATGCATGTTATATTGATAACATCGGGAGTAATAAGTATAATTATTATAGTTCTAGCGATAATAATAGTAAAATATGGCTAATAGTGCATGATATATTGATAATAGTAAAAGTAGTAAGTGTATTTATTACAGTTCTATCGATAATAACTGCATAAAATGGGTAATAATGCATGTTATATTGATAATAATATAAGTAATAAGTATAATTATTACAGTTCTAGCGATAATACCTCCATTATATGGGTAATAATGCATGTTATATTGATGATAATGAAAGTAATACCTATATTTATTATAGTTCTTGCGATAATAACTGCATAATATGGGTAATAATGCATGTTATATTGATAATAATATAAGTAATAAGTATAATTATTACAGTTCTAGCGATAATAACTGCATTATATGGGTAATAATGCACGTTATATTGCTAACAATATAAGCAATAAGTATAATTATTAGAGTTCTAGCGATAATAACTGCATTATATGGGTAAGAATGGGCGTTATATTGCTAATAGTATAAGTAATAAGTATAATTATTACAGTTCTAGCGATAATAACTGCATTATATGGGTAAGAATGGACGTTATATTGATAATGATATAAGTAATAAGTATAATTATTACAGTTCTAGCGATAATACCTCTATTATATGGGTAATAATGCATGTTATATTGATAATGATATAAGTAATAAGTATAATTATTACAGTTCTAGCGATAATAACTGCATAATATGGGTAATAATGCACGTTATATTGCTAATAATATGAGTAATGAGTACAATTATTACAGTTCTAGCGATAATAACTGCATTATATGGGTAATAATGCATGTTATATTGATAACAATATAAGTAATAAGTATAATTATTACAGTTCTAGCGATAATAACTGCATTATATGGGTAATAATGCATGTTATATTGATAACATCGGGAGTAATAAGTATAATTATTATAGTTCTAGCGATAATAATAGTAAAATATGGCTAATAGTGCATGATATATTGATAATAGTAAAAGTAGTAAGTGTATTTATTACAGTTCTATCGATAATAACTGCATAATATGGGTAATAATGCATGTTATATTGATGATAATAAAAGTAATACGTATATTTATTATAGTTCTAGCGATAATAACTGCATAATATGGGTAATAATGCATGTTATATTGATAATAATATAAGTAATAAGTATATTTATTACAGTTCTATCGATAATAACTTCTTAATATGGGTAATAATGCATGTTATATTGATGATAATGAAAGTAGTAAGTATATTTATTACAGTTCTAGCCATAATAACTGCATAATATGGCTAATAATGCATGTTATATTGATAATATCGGGAGTAATAAGTATAATTATTATAGTTCTAGCGATAATAATAGTAAAATATGGCAAATAGTGCATGTTATGTTGATAATAATAAAAGTAATAAGTATATTTATTACAGTTCTATCGATAATAACTGCATAATATGGGTAATAATGCATGTTATATTGATGATAATAAAAGTAATACGTATATTTATTATAGTTCTAGCGATAATAACTGCATAATATGGGTAATAATGCATGTTATATTGATAATAATATGAGTAATAAGTATAATTATTACAGTTCTAGCGATAATAACTTCTTAATATGGGTAATAATGCGTGTTATATTGATGATAATGAAAGTAGTAAGTATATTTATTACAGTTCTAGCGATAATAACTGCATAATATGGCTAATAATGCATGTTATATTGAGAATAATATAAGTAATAAGTATAATCATTACAGTTCTAGCGATAATAACTGAATAATATGGGTAATAATGCACGTTATATTGCTAATAATAAAAGTAATGAGTACAATTATTACAGTTCTAGCGATAATAACTGCATAATATAGGTAATAATGCATGTTATATTGATAATATTGGGAGTAATACGTACATTTATTATAGTTCTAGCGATAATAACTGCATAATATGGGTAATAATGCATGTTATATTGATAATAATATAAGTAATAAGTATAATTATTACAGTTCTAGCGATAATAACTGCATTATATGGGTAATAATGCACGTTATATTGCTAACAATATAAGCAATAAGTATAATTATTACAGTTCTAGCGATAATAACTGCATTATATGGGTAAGAATGGACGTTATATTGCTAATAGTATAAGTAATAAGTATAATTATTACAGTTCTAGCGATAATAACTGCATTATATGGGTAAGAATGGACGTTATATTGATAATGATATAAGTAATAAGTATAATTATTACAGTTCTAGCGATAATACCTCTATTATATGGGTAATAATGCATGTTATATTGATAATGATATAAGTAATAAGTATAATTATTACAGTTCTAGCGATAATAACTGCATAATATGGGTAATAATGCACGTTATATTGCTAATAATATGAGTAATGAGTACAATTATTACAGTTCTAGCGATAATAACTGCATTATATGGGTAATAATGCATGTTATATTGATAACAATATAAGTAATAAGTATAATTATTACAGTTCTAGCGATAATAACTGCATTATATGGGTAATAATGCATGTTATATTGATAACATCGGGAGTAATAAGTATAATTATTATAGTTCTAGCGATAATAATAGTAAAATATGGCTAATAGTGCATGATATATTGATAATAGTAAAAGTAGTAAGTGTATTTATTACAGTTCTATCGATAATAACTGCATAATATGGGTAATAATGCATGTTATATTGATGATAATAAAAGTAATACGTATATTTATTATAGTTCTAGCGATAATAACTGCATAATATGGGTAATAATGCATGTTATATTGATAATAATATAAGTAATAAGTATATTTATTACAGTTCTATCGATAATAACTTCTTAATATGGGTAATAATGCATGTTATATTGATGATAATGAAAGTAGTAAGTATATTTATTACAGTTCTAGCCATAATAACTGCATAATATGGCTAATAATGCATGTTATATTGATAATATCGGGAGTAATAAGTATAATTATTATAGTTCTAGCGATAATAATAGTAAAATATGGCAAATAGTGCATGTTATGTTGATAATAATAAAAGTAATAAGTATATTTATTACAGTTCTATCGATAATAACTGCATAATATGGGTAATAATGCATGTTATATTGATGATAATAAAAGTAATACGTATATTTATTATAGTTCTAGCGATAATAACTGCATAATATGGGTAATAATGCATGTTATATTGATAATAATATGAGTAATAAGTATAATTATTACAGTTCTAGCGATAATAACTTCTTAATATGGGTAATAATGCGTGTTATATTGATGATAATGAAAGTAGTAAGTATATTTATTACAGTTCTAGCGATAATAACTGCATAATATGGCTAATAATGCATGTTATATTGAGAATAATATAAGTAATAAGTATAATCATTACAGTTCTAGCGATAATAACTGCATAATATGGGTAATAATGCACGTTATATTGCTAATAATAAAAGTAATGAGTACAATTATTACAGTTCTAGCGATAATAACTGCATAATATAGGTAATAATGCATGTTATATTGATAATATTGGGAGTAATACGTACATTTATTATAGTTCTAGCGATAATAACTGCATAATATGGGTAATAATGCATGTTATATTGATAATAATATAAGTAATAAGTATAATTATTACAGTTCTAGCGATAATAACTGCATTATATGGGTAATAATGCACGTTATATTGCTAACAATATAAGCAATAAGTATAATTATTACAGTTCTAGCGATAATAACTGCATTATATGGGTAATAATGCATGTTATATTGATAATATCGGGAGTAATAAGTATAATTATTATAGTTCTAGCGATAATAATAGTAAAATATGGCAAATAGTGCATGTTATATTGATAATAATAAAAGTAATAAGTATATTTATTTCAGTCCTATCCATAATAACTGCATAATATGGGTAATAATGCATGTTATATTGATGATAATAAAAGTAATACGTATATTTATTATAGTTCTAGCGATAATAACTGCATTATATGGGTAATAATGCACGTTATATTGCTAACAATATAAGTAATAAGTATAATTATTACAGTTCTAGCGATAATAACTGCATTATATGGCTAATAATGCATGTTATATTGATAATATCGGGAGTAATAAGTATAATTATTATAGTTCTAGCGATAATAATAGTAAAATATGGCAAATAGTGCATGTTATATTGATAATAATAAAAGTAATAAGTATATTTATTACAGTCCTATCCATAATAACTGCATAATATGGGTAATAATGGATGTTATATTGATAATAATCTAAGTAATAAGTATAATCATTACAGTTCTAGCGATAATAACTGCATTATATGGGTAATAATGCATGTTATATTGATAACATCGGGAGTAATAAGTATAATTATTATAGTTCTAGCGATAATAATAGTAAAATATGGCTAATAGTGCATGATATATTGATAATAGTAAAAGTAGTAAGTGTATTTATTACAGTTCTATCGATACTAACTGCATAATATGGGTAATAATGCATGTTATATTGATGATAATAAAAGTAATACGTATATTTATTATAGTTCTAACGATAATAACTGCATAATATGGGTAATAATGCATGTTATATTGATAATAATATAAGTAATAAGTATATTTATTACAGTTCTATCGATAATAACTTCTTAATATGGGTAATAATGCATGTTATATTGATGATAATGAAAGTAGTAAGTATATTTATTACAGTTCTAGCCATAATAACTGCATAATATGGCTAATAATGCATGTTATATTGATAATATCGGGAGTAATAAGTATAATTATTATAGTTCTAGCGATAATAATAGTAAAATATGGCAAATAGTGCATGTTATGTTGATAATAATAAAAGTAATAAGTATATTTATTACAGTTCTATCGATAATAACTGCATAATATGGGTAATAATGCATGTTATATTGATGATAATAAAAGTAATACGTATATTTATTATTGTTCTAGCGATAATAACTGCATAATATGGGTAATAATGCATGTTATATTGATAATAATATGAGTAATAAGTATAATTATTACAGTTCTAGCGATAATAACTTCTTAATATGGGTAATAATGCGTGTTATATTGATGATAATGAAAGTAGTAAGTATATTTATTACAGTTCTAGCGATAATAACTGCATAATATGGCTAATAATGCATGTTATATTGAGAATAATATAAGTAATAAGTATAATCATTACAGTTCTAGCGATAATAACTGCATAATATGGGTAATAATGCACGTTATATTGCTAATAATAAAAGTAATGAGTACAATTATTACAGTTCTAGCGATAATAACTGCATAATATAGGTAATAATGCATGTTATATTGATAATATTGGGAGTAATACGTACATTTATTATAGTTCTAGCGATAATAACTGCATAATATGGGTAATAATGCATGTTATATTGATAATAATATAAGTAATAAGTATAATTATTACAGTTCTAGCGATAATAACTGCATTATATGGGTAATAATGCACGTTATATTGATGATAATAAAAGTAATACGTATATTTATTATAGTTCTAGCGATAATAACTGCATTATATGGGTAATAATGCACGTTATATTGCTAACAATATAAGTAATAAGTATAATTATTACAGTTCTTGCGATAATAACTGCATTATATGGGTAAAAATGCATGTTATATTGATAATATTGGGAGTAATAAGTATATTTATTATGGTTCTAGAGATAATAACTGCATAATATGGGTAATAATGCATGTTATATTGATAATAATATGAGTAATAAGTATAATTATTACAGTTCTAGCGATAATAACTTCTTAATATGGGTAATAATGCGTGTTATATTGATGATAATGAAAGTAGTAAGTATATTTATTACAGTTCTAGCGATAATAACTGCATAATATGGCTAATAATGCATGTTATATTGAGAATAATATAAGTAATAAGTATAATCATTACAGTTCTAGCGATAATAACTGCATAATATGGGTAATAATGCACGTTATATTGCTAATAATAAAAGTAATGAGTACAATTATTACAGTTCTAGCGATAATAACTGCATAATATAGGTAATAATGCATGTTATATTGATAATATTGGGAGTAATACGTACATTTATTATAGTTCTAGCGATAATAACTGCATAATATGGGTAATAATGCATGTTATATTGATAATAATATAAGTAATAAGTATAATTATTACAGTTCTAGCGATAATAACTGCATTATATGGGTAATAATGCACGTTATATTGCTAACAATATAAGCAATAAGTATAATTATTACAGTTCTAGCGATAATAACTGCATTATATGGGTAATAATGCATGTTATATTGATAATATCGGGAGTAATAAGTATAATTATTATAGTTCTAGCGATAATAATAGTAAAATATGGCAAATAGTGCATGTTATATTGATAATAATAAAAGTAATAAGTATATTTATTACAGTCCTATCCATAATAACTGCATAATATGGGTAATAATGCATGTTATATTGATGATAATAAAAGTAATACGTATATTTATTATAGTTCTAGCGATAATAACTGCATTATATGGGTAATAATGCACGTTATATTGCTAACAATATAAGTAATAAGTATAATTATTACAGTTCTTGCGATAATAACTGCATTATATGGGTAAAAATGCATGTTATATTGATAATATTGGGAGTAATAAGAATATTTATTATGGTTCTAGAGATAATAACTGCATAATATGGGTAATAATGCATGTTATATTGATAATAATATAAGTAATAAGTATAATTATAACAGTTCTAGCGATAATAACTGCATTATATGGGTAATAATGCATGTTATATTGATAATATAGGGAGTAATAAGTATAATTATTATAGTTCTAGCGATCATAATAGTAAAATATGGCAAATAGTGCATGTTATATTGATAATAATAAAAGTAATAAGTATATTTATTACAGTCCTATCCATAATAACTGCATAATATGGGTAATAATGGATGTTATATTGATAATAATCTAAGTAATAAGTATAATCATTACAGTTCTAGCGATAATAACTGCATTATATGGGTAATAATGCATGTTATATTGATAATATCGGGAGTAATAAGTATAATTATTATAGTTCTAGCGATAATAATAGTAAAATGTGGCAAATAGTGCATGTTATGTTGATAATAATAAAAGTAATAAGTATATTTATTACAGTTCTATCGATAATAACTGCATAATATGGGTAATAATGCATGTTATATTGATGATAATAAAAGTAATACGTATATTTATTATAGTTCTAGCGATAATAACTGCATAATATGGGTAATAATGCATGTTATATTGATAATATCGGGAGCAATAAGTATAATTATTATAGTTCTAGCGATAATAATAGTAAAATATGGCAAATAGTGCATGTTATATTGATAATAATAAAAGTAATAAGTATATTTATTACAGTTCTATCGACAATAACTGCATAATATGGGTAATAATGCCCGTTATATTGCTAACAATATAAGTAATAAGTACAATTATTACAGTTCTAGCGATAATAACTGCATTATATGGGTAACAATGCACGTTATATTGCTAATAGTATAAGTAATAAGTATAATTATTACAGTTCAAGCGATAATACCTCCATTATATGGGTAATAATGCATGTTATATTGATAATGGTATAAGTAATATGTATAATTATTACAGTTCTAGCGATAATAACTGCATTATATGGGTAAAAATGCATTTTATATTGATAATATTGGGAGTAATAAGTATATTTATTATGGTTCTAGGGATAATAACTGCATAATATGGGTAATAATGCATGTTATATTGATAATAATATAAGTAATAAGTATAATTATTACAGTTCTAGCGATAATACCTCCATTATATGGGTAATAATGCATGTTATATTGATAACATCGGGAGTAATAAGTATAATTATTATAGTTCTAGCGATAATAATAGTAAAATATGGCTAATAGTGCATGATATATTGATAATAGTAAAAGTAGTAAGTGTATTTATTACAGTTCTATCGATAATAACTGCATAATATGGGTAATAATGCATGTTATATTGAGAATAATATAAGTAATAAGTATAATTATTACAGTTCTAGCGATAATAACTGCATTATATGGGTAATAATGCACGTTATATTGCTAACAATATAAGTAATAAGTATAATTATTACAGTTCTAGCGATAATAACTGCATTATATGGGTAACAATGCACGTTATATTGCTAATAGTATAAGTAATAAGTATAATTATTACAGTTCAAGCGATAATAACTGCATTATATGGGTAAGAATGGACGTTATATTGATAATGATATAAGTAATAAGTATAATTATTACAGTTCTAGCGATAATACCTCTTTTATATGGGTAATAATGCACGTTATATTGATAATGATATAAGTAATAAGTATAATTATTACAGTTCTAGCGATAACAACTGCATAATATGGGTAATAATGCACGTTATATTGCTAATAATATGAGTAATGAGTACAATTATTACAGTTCTAGCGATAATAACTGCATTATATGGGTAATAATGCATGTTATATTGATAATAATATAAGTAATAAGTATAATTATTACAGTTCTAGCGATAACAACTGCATTATATGGGTAATAATGCATGTTATATTGATAACATCGGGAGTAATAAGTATAATTATTATAGTTCTAGCGATAATAATAGTAAAATATGGCTAATAGTGCATGATATATTGATAATAGTAAAAGTAGTAAGTGTATTTATTACAGTTCTATCGATAATAACTGCATAATATGGCTAATAATGCATGTTATATTGAGAATAATATAAGTAATAAGTATAATCATTACAGTTCTAGCGATAATAACTGCATAATATGGGTAATAATGCACGTTATATTGCTAATAATAAAAGTAATGAGTACAATTATTACAGTTCTAGCGATAATAACTGCATAATATAGGTAATAATGCATGTTATATTGATAATATTGGGAGTAATACGTACATTTATTATAGTTCTAGCGATAATAACTGCATAATATGGGTAATAATGCATGTTATATTGATAATAATATAAGTAATAAGTATAATTATTACAGTTCTAGCGATAATAACTGCATTATATGGGTAATAATGCACGTTATATTGCTAACAATATAAGCAATAAGTATAATTATTACAGTTCTAGCGATAATAACTGCATTATATGGGTAATAATGCATGTTATATCGATAATAATATAAGTAATAAGTATAATTATTACAGTTCTAGCGATAATAACTGCATTATATGGGTAAAAATGCATGTTATATTGATAATATTGGGAGTAATAAGTATATTTATTATGGTTCTAGGGATAATAACTGCATAATATGGGTAATAATGCATGTTATATTGATAATAATATAAGTAATCAGTATAATTATTACAGTTCTAGCGATAATACCTCCATTATATGGGTAATAATGCATGTTATGTTGATGATAATGAAAGTAATATGTATATTTATTATAGTTCTAGCGATAATAACTGCATAATATGGGTAATAATGCATGTTATATTGAGAATAATATAAGTAATAAGTATAATTATTACAGTTCTAGCGATAATAACTGCATTATATGGGTAATAATGCACGTTATATTGCTAACAATATAAGTAATAAGTATAATTATTACAGTTCTAGCGATAATAACTGCATTATATGGGTAACAATGCACGTTATATTGCTAATAGTATAAGTAATAAGTATAATTATTACAGTTCAAGCGATAATACCTCCATTATATGGGTAATAATGCATGTTAAGTTGATAATGATATAAGTAATAAGTATAATTATTACAGTTCTAGCGATAATAACTGCATTATATGGGTAAAAATGCATGTTATATTGATAATATTGGGAGTAATAAGTATATTTATTATGGTTCTAGGGATAATAACTGCATAATATGGGTAATAATGCATGTTATATTGATAATAATATAAGTAATCAGTATAATTATTACAGTTCTAGCGATAATACCTCCATTATATGGGTAATAATGCATGTTATGTTGATGATAATGAAAGTAATACGTATATTTATTATAGTTCTAGCGATAATAACTGCATAATATGGGTAATAATGCATGTTATATTGAGAATAATATAAGTAATAAGTATAATTATTACAGTTCTAGCGATAATAACTGCATTATATGGGTAATAATGCACGTTATATTGCTAACAATATAAGTAATAAGTATAATTATTACAGTTCTAGCGATAATAACTGCATTATATGGGTAACAATGCACGTTATATTGCTAATAGTATAAGTAATAAGTATAATTATTACAGTTCAAGCGATAATACCTCCATTATATGGGTAATAATGCATGTTAAGTTGATAATGATATAAGTAATAAGTATAATTATTACAGTTCTAGCGATAATAACTGCATAATATGGGTAATAATGCACGTTATATTGCTAATAATATAAGTAATGAGTACAATTATTACAGTTCTAGCGATAATAACTGCATTATATGGGTAATAATGCATGTTATATTGATAATAATATAAGTAATAAGTATAATTATTACAGTTCTAGCGATAATAACTGCATTATATGGGTAATAATGCATGTTATATTGATAACATCGGGAGTAATAAGTATAATTATTATAGTTCTAGCGATAATAATAGTAAAATATGGCTAATAGTGCATGTTATATTGATAATAATAAAAGTAATAAGTATATTTATTACAGTTCTAGCGATAATAACTGCATTATATGGGTAATAATGCATGTTATATTGATAACATCGGGAGTAATAAGTATAATTATTATAGTTCTAGCGATAATAATAGTAAAATATGCCTAATAGTGCATGATATATTGATAATAGTAAAAGTAGTAAGTGTATTTATTACAGTTCTATCGATAATAACTGCATAATATGGGTAATAATGCATGTTATATTGATGATAATAAAAGTAATACGTATATTTATTATAGTTCTAGCGATAGTAACTGCATAATATGGGTAATAATGCATGTTATATTGATAACATCGGGAGTAATAAGTATAATTATTATAGTTCTAGCGATAATAACTGCATTATATGGGTAAGAATGGACGTTATATTGCTAAAAGTATAAGTAATAAGTATAATTATTATAGTTCTAGCGATAATACCTCTATTATATGGGTAATAATGCATGTTATATTGATAATGATATAAGTAATAAGTATCATTATTACAGTTCTAGCGATAATAACTGCATAATATGGGTAATAATGCATGTTATATTGCTAATAACATGAGTAATGAGTACAATTATTACAGTTCTAGCGATAATAACTGCATTATATGGGTAATAATGCACGTTATATTGCTAACAATATAAGCAATAAGTATAATTATTACAGTTCTAGCGATAATAACTGCATTATATGGGTAATAATGCATGTTACATTGATAATATTGGGAGTAATAAGTATATTTATTATAGTTCTGGCGATCATAACTGCATGATATGGGTAATAATGCATGTTATATTGATAATATCGGAAGTAATAAGTATAATTATTATAGTTCTAGCGATAATAATAGTAAAATATGGCAAATAGTGCATGTTATATTGATAATAATAAAAGTAGTAAGTGTATTTATTACAGTTCTATCGATAATAACTGCATAAAATGGGTAATAATGCATGTTATATTGATAATAATATAAGTAATAAGAATAATTATTACAGTTCTAGCGATAATACCTCTATTATATGGGTAATAATGCATGTTATATTGATGATAATGAAAGTAATACCTATATTTATTATAGTTCTTGCGATAATAACTGCATAATATGGGTAATAATGCATGTTATATTGAGAATAATATAAGCAATAAGTATAATTATTACAGTTCTGGCGATAATAACTGCATTATATGGGTAACAATGCACGTTATATTGCTAATAGTGTAAGTAATAAGTATAATTATTACAGTTCTAGCAATAATACCTCCATTATATGGGTAATAATACATGTTATGTTGATAATAATATAAGTAATAAGTATAATTATTACAGTTCTAGCGATAATAACTGCATTATATGGGTAATAATGCATGTTATATTGAGAATAATATAAGTAATAAGTATAATTATTACAGTTCTAGCGATATTAACTGCATTATATGGGTAATAATGCATGTTATATTGATAACATCGGGAGTAATAAGTATAATTGTTATAGTTCTAGCGATAATAATAGTAAAATATGGCTAATAGTGCATGATATATTGATAATAGTAAAAGTAGTAAGTGTATTTATTACAGTTCTATCGATAATAACTGCATAAAATGGGTAATAATGCATGTTATATTGATAATAATATAAGTAATAAGAATAATTATTACAGTTCTAGCGATAATACCTCCATTATATGGGTAATAATGCATGTTATATTGATGATAATGAAAGTAATACCTATATTTATTATAGTTCTTGCGATAATAACTGCATAATATGGGTAATAATGCATGTTATATTGAGAATAATATAAGCAATAAGTATAATTATTACAGTTCTGGCGATAATAACTGCATTATATGGGTAACAATGCACGTTATATTGCTAATAGTGTAAGTAATAAGTATAATTATTACAGTTCTAGCAATAATACCTCCATTATATGGGTAATAATACATGTTATGTTGATAATAATATAAGTAATAAGTATAATTATTACAGTTCTAGCGATAATAACTGCATTATATGGGTAATAATGCATGTTATATTGAGAATAATATAAGTAATAAGTATAATTATTACAGTTCTAGCGATATTAACTGCATTATATGGGTAATAATGCATGTTATATTGATAACATCGGGAGTAATAAGTATAATTGTTATAGTTCTAGCGATAATAATAGTAAAATATGGCTAATAGTGCATGATATATTGATAATAGTAAAAGTAGTAAGTGTATTTATTACAGTTCTATCGATAATAACTGCATAAAATGGGTAATAATGCATGTTATATTGATAATAATATAAGTAATAAGAATAGTTATTACAGTTCTAGCGATAATACCTCCATTATATGGGTAATAATGCATGTTATATTGATGATAATGAAAGTAATACCTATATTTATTATAGTTCTTGCGATAATAACTGCATAATATGGGTAATAATGCATGTTATATTGAGAATAATATAAGTAATAAGTATAATTATTACAGTTCTGGCGATAATAACTGCATTATATGGGTAAAAATGCATGTTATATTGATAATATTGGGAGTAATAAGTATATTTATTATGGTTCTAGGGATAATAACTGCATAATATGGGTAATAATGCATGTTATATTGATAATAATATAAGTAATCAGTATAATTATTACAGTTCTAGCGATAATACCTCCATTATATGGGTAATAATGCATGTTATGTTGATGATAATGAAAGTAATATGTATATTTATTATAGTTCTAGCGATAATAACTGCATAATATGGGTAATAATGCATGTTATATTGAGAATAATATAAGTAATAAGTATAATTATTACAGTTCTAGCGATAATAACTGCATTATATGGGTAATAATGCACGTTATATTGCTAACAATATAAGTAATAAGTATAATTATTACAGTTCTAGCGATAATAACTGCATTATATGGGTAACAATGCACGTTATATTGCTAATAGTATAAGTAATAAGTATAATTATTACAGTTCAAGCGATAATACCTCCATTATATGGGTAATAATGCATGTTAAGTTGATAATGATATAAGTAATAAGTATAATTATTACAGTTCTAGCGATAATAACTGCATTATATGGGTAAAAATGCATGTTATATTGATAATATTGGGAGTAATAAGTATATTTATTATGGTTCTAGGGATAATAACTGCATAATATGGGTAATAATGCATGTTATATTGATAATAATATAAGTAATCAGTATAATTATTACAGTTCTAGCGATAATACCTCCATTATATGGGTAATAATGCATGTTATGTTGATGATAATGAAAGTAATACGTATATTTATTATAGTTCTAGCGATAATAACTGCATAATATGGGTAATAATGCATGTTACATTGAGAATAATATAAGTAATAAGTATAATTATTACAGTTCTAGCGATAATAACTGCATTATATGGGTAATAATGCACGTTATATTGCTAACAATATAAGTAATAAGTATAATTATTACAGTTCTAGCGATAATAACTGCATTATATGGGTAACAATGCACGTTATATTGCTAATAGTATAAGTAATAAGTATAATTATTACAGTTCAAGCGATAATACCTCCATTATATGGGTAATAATGCATGTTAAGTTGATAATGATATAAGTAATAAGTATAATTATTACAGTTCTAGCGATAATAACTGCATAATATGGGTAATAATGCACGTTATATTGCTAATAATATAAGTAATGAGTACAATTATTACAGTTCTAGCGATAATAACTGCATTATATGGGTAATAATGCATGTTATATTGATAATAATATAAGTAATAAGTATAATTATTACAGTTCTAGCGATAATAACTGCATTATATGGGTAATAATGCATGTTATATTGATAACATCGGGAGTAATAAGTATAATTATTATAGTTCTAGCGATAATAATAGTAAAATATGGCTAATAGTGCATGTTATATTGATAATAATAAAAGTAATAAGTATATTTATTACAGTTCTAGCGATAATAACTGCATTATATGGGTAATAATGCATGTTATATTGATAACATCGGGAGTAATAAGTATAATTATTATAGTTCTAGCGATAATAATAGTAAAATATGCCTAATAGTGCATGATATATTGATAATAGTAAAAGTAGTAAGTGTATTTATTACAGTTCTATCGATAATAACTGCATAATATGGGTAATAATGCATGTTATATTGATGATAATAAAAGTAATACGTATATTTATTATAGTTCTAGCGATAGTAACTGCATAATATGGGTAATAATGCATGTTATATTGATAACATCGGGAGTAATAAGTATAATTATTATAGTTCTAGCGATAATAACTGCATTATATGGGTAAGAATGGACGTTATATTGCTAAAAGTATAAGTAATAAGTATAATTATTATAGTTCTAGCGATAATACCTCTATTATATGGGTAATAATGCATGTTATATTGATAATGATATAAGTAATAAGTATCATTATTACAGTTCTAGCGATAATAACTGCATAATATGGGTAATAATGCATGTTATATTGCTAATAACATGAGTAATGAGTACAATTATTACAGTTCTAGCGATAATAACTGCATTATATGGGTAATAATGCACGTTATATTGCTAACAATATAAGCAATAAGTATAATTATTACAGTTCTAGCGATAATAACTGCATTATATGGGTAATAATGCATGTTACATTGATAATATTGGGAGTAATAAGTATATTTATTATAGTTCTGGCGATCATAACTGCATGATATGGGTAATAATGCATGTTATATTGATAATATCGGAAGTAATAAGTATAATTATTATAGTTCTAGCGATAATAATAGTAAAATATGGCAAATAGTGCATGTTATATTGATAATAATAAAAGTAGTAAGTGTATTTATTACAGTTCTATCGATAATAACTGCATAAAATGGGTAATAATGCATGTTATATTGATAATAATATAAGTAATAAGAATAATTATTACAGTTCTAGCGATAATACCTCTATTATATGGGTAATAATGCATGTTATATTGATGATAATGAAAGTAATACCTATATTTATTATAGTTCTTGCGATAATAACTGCATAATATGGGTAATAATGCATGTTATATTGAGAATAATATAAGCAATAAGTATAATTATTACAGTTCTGGCGATAATAACTGCATTATATGGGTAACAATGCACGTTATATTGCTAATAGTGTAAGTAATAAGTATAATTATTACAGTTCTAGCAATAATACCTCCATTATATGGGTAATAATACATGTTATGTTGATAATAATATAAGTAATAAGTATAATTATTACAGTTCTAGCGATAATAACTGCATTATATGGGTAATAATGCATGTTATATTGAGAATAATATAAGTAATAAGTATAATTATTACAGTTCTAGCGATATTAACTGCATTATATGGGTAATAATTCATGTTATATTGATAACATCGGGAGTAATAAGTATAATTGTTATAGTTCTAGCGATAATAATAGTAAAATATGGCTAATAGTGCATGATATATTGATAATAGTAAAAGTAGTAAGTGTATTTATTACAGTTCTATCGATAATAACTGCATAAAATGGGTAATAATGCATGTTATATTGATAATAATATAAGTAATAAGAATAATTATTACAGTTCTAGCGATAATACCTCCATTATATGGGTAATAATGCATGTTATATTGATGATAATGAAAGTAATACCTATATTTATTATAGTTCTTGCGATAATAACTGCATAATATGGGTAATAATGCATGTTATATTGAGAATAATATAAGCAATAAGTATAATTATTACAGTTCTGGCGATAATAACTGCATTATATGGGTAACAATGCACGTTATATTGCTAATAGTGTAAGTAATAAGTATAATTATTACAGTTCTAGCAATAATACCTCCATTATATGGGTAATAATACATGTTATGTTGATAATAATATAAGTAATAAGTATAATTATTACAGTTCTAGCGATAATAACTGCATTATATGGGTAATAATGCATGTTATATTGAGAATAATATAAGTAATAAGTATAATTATTACAGTTCTAGCGATATTAACTGCATTATATGGGTAATAATGCATGTTATATTGATAACATCGGGAGTAATAAGTATAATTGTTATAGTTCTAGCGATAATAATAGTAAAATATGGCTAATAGTGCATGATATATTGATAATAGTAAAAGTAGTAAGTGTATTTATTACAGTTCTATCGATAATAACTGCATAAAATGGGTAATAATGCATGTTATATTGATAATAATATAAGTAATAAGAATAGTTATTACAGTTCTAGCGATAATACCTCCATTATATGGGTAATAATGCATGTTATATTGATGATAATGAAAGTAATACCTATATTTATTATAGTTCTTGCGATAATAACTGCATAATATGGGTAATAATGCATGTTATATTGAGAATAATATAAGTAATAAGTATAATTATTACAGTTCTGGCGATAATAACTGCATTATATGGGTAACAATGCACGTTATATTGCTAATAGTGTAAGTAATAAGTATAATTATTACAGTTCTAGCAATAATACCTCCATTATATGGGTAATAATACATGTTATGTTGATAATAATATAAGTAATAAGTATAATTATTACAGTTCTAGCGATAATAACTGCATTATATGGGTAATAATGCATGTTATATTGATAACATCGGGAGTAATAAGTATAATTATTACAGTTCTAGCGATAATAACTGCATAATATGGGTAATAATGCATGTTATATTGATAATAATATGAGTAATAAGTATAATTATTACAGTTCTAGCGATAATAACTGCATTATATGGGTAATAATGCACGTTATATTGCTAACAATATAAGTAATAAGTATAATTATTACAGTTCTAGCGATAATAACTGCATTATATGGGTAATAGTGCATGTTACATTGATAATATTGGGAGTAATAAGTATATTTATTATAGTTCTGGCGATCATAACTGCATAATATGGGTAATAATGCATGTTATATTGATAATATCGGGAGTAATAAGTATAATTATTATAGTTCTAGCGATAATAATAGTAAAATATGGCAAATAGTGCATGTTATATTGATAATAATAAAAGTAATAAGTATATTTATTACAGTTCTATCGACAATAACTGCATAATATGGGTAATAATGCACGTTATATTGCTAACAATATAAGTAATAAGTATAATTATTACAGTTGTAGCGATAATAACTGCATTATATGGGTAATAATGCATGTTATATTGACAACATCGGGAGTAATAAGTATAATTATTATAGTTCTAGCGATAATAATAGTAAAATATGGCTAATAGTGCATGATATATTGATAATAGTAAAAGTAGTAAGTGTATTTATTACAGTTCTATCGATAATAACTGCATAAAATGGGTAATAATGCATGTTATATTGATAATAATATAAGTAATAAGAATAATTATTACAGTTCTAGCGATAATACCTCCATTATATGGGTAATAATGCATGTTATATTGATAATATCGGGAGTAATAAGTATAATTATTATAGTTCTAGCGATAATAATAGTAAAATATGGCAAATAGTGCATGTTATGTTGATAATAATAAAAGTAATAAGTATATTTATTACAGTTCTATCGATAATAACTGCATAATATGGGTAATAATGCATGTTATATTGATGATAATAAAAGTAATACGTATATTTATTATAGTTCTAGCGATAATAACTGCATAATATGGGTAATAATGCATGTTATATTGATAATAATATGAGTAATAAGTATAATTATTACAGTTCTAGCGATAATAACTTCTTAATATGGGTAATAATGCGTGTTATATTGATGATAATGAAAGTAGTAAGTATATTTATTACAGTTCTAGCGATAATAACTGCATAATATGGCTAATAATGCATGTTATATTGAGAATAATATAAGTAATAAGTATAATCATTACAGTTCTAGCGATAATAACTGCATAATATGGGTAATAATGCACGTTATATTGCTAATAATAAAAGTAATGAGTACAATTATTACAGTTCTAGCGATAATAACTGCATAATATAGGTAATAATGCATGTTATATTGATAATATTGGGAGTAATACGTACATTTATTATAGTTCTAGCGATAATAACTGCATAATATGGGTAATAATGCATGTTATATTGATAATAATATAAGTAATAAGTATAGTTATTACAGTTCTAGCGATAATAACTGCATTATATGGGTAATAATGCACGTTATATTGCTAACAATATAAGCAATAAGTATAATTATTACAGTTCTAGCGATAATAACTGCATTATATGGGTAATAATGCATGTTATATTGATAATATTGGGAGTAATAAGTATATTTATTATGGTTCTAGGGATAATAACTGCATAATATGGGTAATAATGCATGTTATATTGATAATAATATAAGTAATAAGTATAATTATTACAGTTCTAGCGATAATACCTCCATTATATGGGTAATAATGCATGTTATATTGATAACATCGGGAGTAATAAGTATAATTATTATAGTTCTAGCGATAATAATAGTAAAATATGGCTAATAGTGCATGATATATTGATAATAGTAAAAGTAGTAAGTGTATTTATTACAGTTCTATCGATAATAACTGCATAAAATGGGTAATAATGCATGTTATATTGATAATAATATAAGTAATAAGTATAATTATTACAGTTCTAGCGATAATACCTCCATTATATGGGTAATAATGCATGTTATATTGATGATAATGAAAGTAATACCTATATTTATTATAGTTCTTGCGATAATAACTGCATAATATGGGTAATAATGCATGTTATATTGATAATAATATAAGTAATAAGTATAATTATTACAGTTCTAGCGATAATAACTGCATAATATGGGTAATAATGCACGTTATATTGCTAATAATATGAGTAATGAGTACAATTATTACAGTTCTAGCGATAATAACTGCATTATATGGGTAATAATGCATGTTATATTGATAATAATATAAGTAATAAGTATAATTATTACAGTTCTAGCGATAACAACTGCATTATATGGGTAATAATGCATGTTATATTGATAACATCGGGAGTAATAAGTATAATTATTATAGTTCTAGCGATAATAATAGTAAAATATGGCTAATAGTGCATGATATATTGATAATAGTAAAAGTAGTAAGTGTATTTATTACAGTTCTATCGATAATAACTGCATAATATGGCTAATAATGCATGTTATATTGAGAATAATATAAGTAATAAGTATAATCATTACAGTTCTAGCGATAATAACTGCATAATATGGGTAATAATGCACGTTATATTGCTAATAATAAAAGTAATGAGTACAATTATTACAGTTCTAGCGATAATAACTGCATAATATAGGTAATAATGCATGTTATATTGATAATATTGGGAGTAATACGTACATTTATTATAGTTCTAGCGATAATAACTGCATAATATGGGTAATAATGCATGTTATATTGATAATAATATAAGTAATAAGTATAATTATTACAGTTCTAGCGATAATAACTGCATTATATGGGTAATAATGCACGTTATATTGCTAACAATATAAGCAATAAGTATAATTATTACAGTTCTAGCGATAATAACTGCATTATATGGGTAATAATGCATGTTATATCGATAATAATATAAGTAATAAGTATAATTATTACAGTTCTAGCGATAATAACTGCATTATATGGGTAAAAATGCATGTTATATTGATAATATTGGGAGTAATAAGTATATTTATTATGGTTCTAGGGATAATAACTGCATAATATGGGTAATAATGCATGTTATATTGATAATAATATAAGTAATCAGTATAATTATTACAGTTCTAGCGATAATACCTCCATTATATGGGTAATAATGCATGTTATGTTGATGATAATGAAAGTAATACGTATATTTATTATAGTTCTAGCGATAATAACTGCATAATATGGGTAATAATGCATGTTACATTGAGAATAATATAAGTAATAAGTATAATTATTACAGTTCTAGCGATAATAACTGCATTATATGGGTAATAATGCACGTTATATTGCTAACAATATAAGTAATAAGTATAATTATTACAGTTCTAGCGATAATAACTGCATTATATGGGTAACAATGCACGTTATATTGCTAATAGTATAAGTAATAAGTATAATTATTACAGTTCAAGCGATAATACCTCCATTATATGGGTAATAATGCATGTTAAGTTGATAATGATATAAGTAATAAGTATAATTATTACAGTTCTAGCGATAATAACTGCATAATATGGGTAATAATGCACGTTATATTGCTAATAATATAAGTAATGAGTACAATTATTACAGTTCTAGCGATAATAACTGCATTATATGGGTAATAATGCATGTTATATTGATAATAATATAAGTAATAAGTATAATTATTACAGTTCTAGCGATAATAACTGCATTATATGGGTAATAATGCATGTTATATTGATAACATCGGGAGTAATAAGTATAATTATTATAGTTCTAGCGATAATAATAGTAAAATATGGCTAATAGTGCATGTTATATTGATAATAATAAAAGTAATAAGTATATTTATTACAGTTCTAGCGATAATAACTGCATTATATGGGTAATAATGCATGTTATATTGATAACATCGGGAGTAATAAGTATAATTATTATAGTTCTAGCGATAATAATAGTAAAATATGCCTAATAGTGCATGATATATTGATAATAGTAAAAGTAGTAAGTGTATTTATTACAGTTCTATCGATAATAACTGCATAATATGGGTAATAATGCATGTTATATTGATGATAATAAAAGTAATACGTATATTTATTATAGTTCTAGCGATAGTAACTGCATAATATGGGTAATAATGCATGTTATATTGATAACATCGGGAGTAATAAGTATAATTATTATAGTTCTAGCGATAATAACTGCATTATATGGGTAAGAATGGACGTTATATTGCTAAAAGTATAAGTAATAAGTATAATTATTATAGTTCTAGCGATAATACCTCTATTATATGGGTAATAATGCATGTTATATTGATAATGATATAAGTAATAAGTATCATTATTACAGTTCTAGCGATAATAACTGCATAATATGGGTAATAATGCATGTTATATTGCTAATAACATGAGTAATGAGTACAATTATTACAGTTCTAGCGATAATAACTGCATTATATGGGTAATAATGCACGTTATATTGCTAACAATATAAGCAATAAGTATAATTATTACAGTTCTAGCGATAATAACTGCATTATATGGGTAATAATGCATGTTACATTGATAATATTGGGAGTAATAAGTATATTTATTATAGTTCTGGCGATCATAACTGCATGATATGGGTAATAATGCATGTTATATTGATAATATCGGAAGTAATAAGTATAATTATTATAGTTCTAGCGATAATAATAGTAAAATATGGCAAATAGTGCATGTTATATTGATAATAATAAAAGTAGTAAGTGTATTTATTACAGTTCTATCGATAATAACTGCATAAAATGGGTAATAATGCATGTTATATTGATAATAATATAAGTAATAAGAATAATTATTACAGTTCTAGCGATAATACCTCTATTATATGGGTAATAATGCATGTTATATTGATGATAATGAAAGAAATACCTATATTTATTATAGTTCTTGCGATAATAACTGCATAATATGGGTAATAATGCATGTTATATTGAGAATAATATAAGCAATAAGTATAATTATTACAGTTCTGGCGATAATAACTGCATTATATGGGTAACAATGCACGTTATATTGCTAATAGTGTAAGTAATAAGTATAATTATTACAGTTCTAGCAATAATACCTCCATTATATGGGTAATAATACATGTTATGTTGATAATAATATAAGTAATAAGTATAATTATTACAGTTCTAGCGATAATAACTGCATTATATGGGTAATAATGCATGTTATATTGAGAATAATATAAGTAATAAGTATAATTATTACAGTTCTAGCGATATTAACTGCATTATATGGGTAATAATGCATGTTATATTGATAACATCGGGAGTAATAAGTATAATTGTTATAGTTCTAGCGATAATAATAGTAAAATATGGCTAATAGTGCATGATATATTGATAATAGTAAAAGTAGTAAGTGTATTTATTACAGTTCTATCGATAATAACTGCATAAAATGGGTAATAATGCATGTTATATTGATAATAATATAAGTAATAAGAATAATTATTACAGTTCTAGCGATAATACCTCCATTATATGGGTAATAATGCATGTTATATTGATGATAATGAAAGTAATACCTATATTTATTATAGTTCTTGCGATAATAACTGCATAATATGGGTAATAATGCATGTTATATTGAGAATAATATAAGCAATAAGTATAATTATTACAGTTCTGGCGATAATAACTGCATTATATGGGTAACAATGCACGTTATATTGCTAATAGTGTAAGTAATAAGTATAATTATTACAGTTCTAGCAATAATACCTCCATTATATGGGTAATAATACATGTTATGTTGATAATAATATAAGTAATAAGTATAATTATTACAGTTCTAGCGATAATAACTGCATTATATGGGTAATAATGCATGTTATATTGAGAATAATATAAGTAATAAGTATAATTATTACAGTTCTAGCGATATTAACTGCATTATATGGGTAATAATGCATGTTATATTGATAACATCGGGAGTAATAAGTATAATTGTTATAGTTCTAGCGATAATAATAGTAAAATATGGCTAATAGTGCATGATATATTGATAATAGTAAAAGTAGTAAGTGTATTTATTACAGTTCTATCGATAATAACTGCATAAAATGGGTAATAATGCATGTTATATTGATAATAATATAAGTAATAAGAATAGTTATTACAGTTCTAGCGATAATACCTCCATTATATGGGTAATAATGCATGTTATATTGATGATAATGAAAGTAATACCTATATTTATTATAGTTCTTGCGATAATAACTGCATAATATGGGTAATAATGCATGTTATATTGAGAATAATATAAGTAATAAGTATAATTATTACAGTTCTGGCGATAATAACTGCATTATATGGGTAACAATGCACGTTATATTGCTAATAGTGTAAGTAATAAGTATAATTATTACAGTTCTAGCAATAATACCTCCATTATATGGGTAATAATACATGTTATGTTGATAATAATATAAGTAATAAGTATAATTATTACAGTTCTAGCGATAATAACTGCATTATATGGGTAATAATGCATGTTATATTGATAACATCGGGAGTAATAAGTATAATTATTACAGTTCTAGCGATAATAACTGCATAATATGGGTAATAATGCATGTTATATTGATAATAATATGAGTAATAAGTATAATTATTACAGTTCTAGCGATAATAACTGCATTATATGGGTAATAATGCACGTTATATTGCTAACAATATAAGTAATAAGTATAATTATTACAGTTCTAGCGATAATAACTGCATTATATGGGTAATAGTGCATGTTACATTGATAATATTGGGAGTAATAAGTATATTTATTATAGTTCTGGCGATCATAACTGCATAATATGGGTAATAATGCATGTTATATTGATAATATCGGGAGTAATAAGTATAATTATTATAGTTCTAGCGATAATAATAGTAAAATATGGCAAATAGTGCATGTTATATTGATAATAATAAAAGTAATAAGTATATTTATTACAGTTCTATCGACAATAACTGCATAATATGGGTAATAATGCACGTTATATTGCTAACAATATAAGTAATAAGTATAATTATTACAGTTGTAGCGATAATAACTGCATTATATGGGTAATAATGCATGTTATATTGACAACATCGGGAGTAATAAGTATAATTATTATAGTTCTAGCGATAATAATAGTAAAATATGGCTAATAGTGCATGATATATTGATAATAGTAAAAGTAGTAAGTGTATTTATTACAGTTCTATCGATAATAACTGCATAAAATGGGTAATAATGCATGTTATATTGATAATAATATAAGTAATAAGAATAATTATTACAGTTCTAGCGATAATACCTCCATTATATGGGTAATAATGCATGTTATATTGATAATATCGGGAGTAATAAGTATAATTATTATAGTTCTAGCGATAATAATAGTAAAATATGGCAAATAGTGCATGTTATGTTGATAATAATAAAAGTAATAAGTATATTTATTACAGTTCTATCGATAATAACTGCATAATATGGGTAATAATGCATGTTATATTGATGATAATAAAAGTAATACGTATATTTATTATAGTTCTAGCGATAATAACTGCATAATATGGGTAATAATGCATGTTATATTGATAATAATATGAGTAATAAGTATAATTATTACAGTTCTAGCGATAATAACTTCTTAATATGGGTAATAATGCGTGTTATATTGATGATAATGAAAGTAGTAAGTATATTTATTACAGTTCTAGCGATAATAACTGCATAATATGGCTAATAATGCATGTTATATTGAGAATAATATAAGTAATAAGTATAATCATTACAGTTCTAGCGATAATAACTGCATAATATGGGTAATAATGCACGTTATATTGCTAATAATAAAAGTAATGAGTACAATTATTACAGTTCTAGCGATAATAACTGCATAATATAGGTAATAATGCATGTTATATTGATAATATTGGGAGTAATACGTACATTTATTATAGTTCTAGCGATAATAACTGCATAATATGGGTAATAATGCATGTTATATTGATAATAATATAAGTAATAAGTATAGTTATTACAGTTCTAGCGATAATAACTGCATTATATGGGTAATAATGCACGTTATATTGCTAACAATATAAGCAATAAGTATAATTATTACAGTTCTAGCGATAATAACTGCATTATATGGGTAATAATGCATGTTATATTGATAATATTGGGAGTAATAAGTATATTTATTATGGTTCTAGGGATAATAACTGCATAATATGGGTAATAATGCATGTTATATTGATAATAATATAAGTAATAAGTATAATTATTACAGTTCTAGCGATAATACCTCCATTATATGGGTAATAATGCATGTTATATTGATAACATCGGGAGTAATAAGTATAATTATTATAGTTCTAGCGATAATAATAGTAAAATATGGCTAATAGTGCATGATATATTGATAATAGTAAAAGTAGTAAGTGTATTTATTACAGTTCTATCGATAATAACTGCATAAAATGGGTAATAATGCATGTTATATTGATAATAATATAAGTAATAAGTATAATTATTACAGTTCTAGCGATAATACCTCCATTATATGGGTAATAATGCATGTTATATTGATGATAATGAAAGTAATACCTATATTTATTATAGTTCTTGCGATAATAACTGCATAATATGGGTAATAATGCATGTTATATTGATAATAATATAAGTAATAAGTATAATTATTACAGTTCTAGCGATAATAACTGCATAATATGGGTAATAATGCACGTTATATTGCTAATAATATGAGTAATGAGTACAATTATTACAGTTCTAGCGATAATAACTGCATTATATGGGTAATAATGCATGTTATATTGATAATAATATAAGTAATAAGTATAATTATTACAGTTCTAGCGATAACAACTGCATTATATGGGTAATAATGCATGTTATATTGATAACATCGGGAGTAATAAGTATAATTATTATAGTTCTAGCGATAACAATAGTAAAATATGGCTAATAGTGCATGATATATTGATAATAGTAAAAGTAGTAAGTGTATTTATTACAGTTCTATCGATAATAACTGCATAATATGGCTAATAATGCATGTTATATTGAGAATAATATAAGTAATAAGTATAATCATTACAGTTCTAGCGATAATAACTGCATAATATGGGTAATAATGCACGTTATATTGCTAATAATAAAAGTAATGAGTACAATTATTACAGTTCTAGCGATAATAACTGCATAATATAGGTAATAATGCATGTTATATTGATAATATTGGGAGTAATACGTACATTTATTATAGTTCTAGCGATAATAACTGCATAATATGGGTAATAATGCATGTTATATTGATAATAATATAAGTAATAAGTATAATTATTACAGTTCTAGCGATAATAACTGCATTATATGGGTAATAATGCACGTTATATTGCTAACAATATAAGCAATAAGTATAATTATTACAGTTCTAGCGATAATAACTGCATTATATGGGTAATAATGCATGTTATATCGATAATAATATAAGTAATAAGTATAATTATTACAGTTCTAGCGATAATAACTGCATTATATGGGTAAAAATGCATGTTATATTGATAATATTGGGAGTAATAAGTATATTTATTATGGTTCTAGGGATAATAACTGCATAATATGGGTAATAATGCATGTTATATTGATAATAATATAAGTAATCAGTATAATTATTACAGTTCTAGCGATAATACCTCCATTATATGGGTAATAATGCATGTTATGTTGATGATAATGAAAGTAATACGTATATTTATTATAGTTCTAGCGATAATAACTACATAATATGGGTAATAATGCATGTTATATTGAGAATAATATAAGTAATAAGTATAATTATTACAGTTCTAGCGATAATAACTGCATTATATGGGTAATAATGCACGTTATATTGCTAACAATATAAGTAATAAGTATAATTATTACAGTTCTAGCGATAATAACTGCATTATATGGGTAACAATGCACGTTATATTGCTAATAGTATAAGTAATAAGTATAATTATTACAGTTCAAGCGATAATACCTCCATTATATGGGTAATAATGCATGTTAAGTTGATAATGATATAAGTAATAAGTATAATTATTACAGTTCTAGCGATAATAACTGCATTATATGGGTAAAAATGCATGTTATATTGATAATATTGGGAGTAATAAGTATATTTATTATGGTTCTAGGGATAATAACTGCATAATATGGGTAATAATGCATGTTATATTGATAATAATATAAGTAGTCAGTATAATTATTACAGTTCTAGCGATAATACCTCCATTATATGGGTAATAATGCATGTTATGTTGATGATAATGAAAGTAATACGTATATTTATTATAGTTCTAGCGATAATAACTGCATAATATGGGTAATAATGCATGTTATATTGAGAATAATATAAGTAATAAGTATAATTATTACAGTTCTAGCGATAATAACTGCATTATATGGGTAATAATGCACGTTATATTGCTAACAATATAAGTAATAAGTATAATTATTACAGTTCTAGCGATAATCACTGCATTATATGGGTAACAATGCACGTTATATTGCTAATAGTATAAGTAATAAGTATAATTATTACAGTTCAAGCGATAATACCTCCATTATATGGGTAATAATGCATGTTAAGTTGATAATGATATAAGTAATAAGTATAATTATTACAGTTCTAGCGATAATAACTGCATAATATGGGTAATAATGCACGTTATATTGCTAATAATATAAGTAATGAGTACAATTATTACAGTTCTAGCGATAATAACTGCATTATATGGGTAATAATGCATGTTATATTGATAATAATATAAGTAATAAGTATAATTATTACAGTTCTAGCGATAATAACTGCATTATATGGGTAATAATGCATGTTATATTGATAACATCGGGAGTAATAAGTATAATTATTATAGTTCTAGCGATAATAATAGTAAAATATGGCTAATAGTGCATGTTATATTGATAATAATAAAAGTAATAAGTATATTTATTACAGTTCTAGCGATAATAACTGCATTATATGGGTAATAATGCATGTTATATTGATAACATCGGGAGTAATAAGTATAATTATTATAGTTCTAGCGATAATAATAGTAAAATATGCCTAATAGTGCATGATATATTGATAATAGTAAAAGTAGTAAGTGTATTTATTACAGTTCTATCGATAATAACTGCATAATATGGGTAATAATGCATGTTATATTGATGATAATAAAAGTAATACGTATATTTATTATAGTTCTAGCGATAGTAACTGCATAATATGGGTAATAATGCATGTTATATTGATAACATCGGGAGTAATAAGTATAATTATTATAGTTCTAGCGATAATAACTGCATTATATGGGTAATAATGCACGTTATATTGCTAACAATATAAGCAATAAGTATAATTATTACAGTTCTAGCGATAATAACTGCATTATATGGGTAATAATGCATGTTACATTGATAATATTGGGAGTAATAAGTATATTTATTATAGTTCTGGCGATCATAACTGCATGATATGGGTAATAATGCATGTTATATTGATAATATCGGGAGTAATAAGTATAATTATTATAGTTCTAGCGATAATAATAGTAAAATATGGCAAATAGTGCATGTTATATTGATAATAATAAAAGTAGTAAGTGTATTTATTACAGTTCTATCGATAATAACTGCATAAAATGGGTAATAATGCATGTTATATTGATAATAATATAAGTAATAAGAATAATTATTACAGTTCTAGCGATAATACCTCTATTATATGGGTAATAATGCATGTTATATTGATGATAATGAAAGTAATACCTATATTTATTATAGTTCTTGCGATAATAACTGCATAATATGGGTAATAATGCATGTTATATTGAGAATAATATAAGCAATAAGTATAATTATTACAGTTCTGGCGATAATAACTGCATTATATGGGTAACAATGCACGTTATATTGCTAATAGTGTAAGTAATAAGTATAATTATTACAGTTCTAGCAATAATACCTCCATTATATGGGTAATAATACATGTTATGTTGATAATAATATAAGTAATAAGTATAATTATTACAGTTCTAGCGATAATAACTGCATTATATGGGTAATAATGCATGTTATATTGAGAATAATATAAGTAATAAGTATAATTATTACAGTTCTAGCGATATTAACTGCATTATATGGGTAATAATGCATGTTATATTGATAACATCGGGAGTAATAAGTATAATTGTTATAGTTCTAGCGATAATAATAGTAAAATATGGCTAATAGTGCATGATATATTGATAATAGTAAAAGTAGTAAGTGTATTTATTACAGTTCTATCGATAATAACTGCATAAAATGGGTAATAATGCATGTTATATTGATAATAATATAAGTAATAAGAATAATTATTACAGTTCTAGCGATAATACCTCCATTATATGGGTAATAATGCATGTTATATTGATGATAATGAAAGTAATACCTATATTTATTATAGTTCTTGCGATAATAACTGCATAATATGGGTAATAATGCATGTTATATTGAGAATAATATAAGCAATAAGTATAATTATTACAGTTCTGGCGATAATAACTGCATTATATGGGTAACAATGCACGTTATATTGCTAATAGTGTAAGTAATAAGTATAATTATTACAGTTCTAGCAATAATACCTCCATTATATGGGTAATAATACATGTTATGTTGATAATAATATAAGTAATAAGTATAATTATTACAGTTCTAGCGATAATAACTGCATTATATGGGTAATAATGCATGTTATATTGAGAATAATATAAGTAATAAGTATAATTATTACAGTTCTAGCGATATTAACTGCATTATATGGGTAATAATGCATGTTATATTGATAACATCGGGAGTAATAAGTATAATTGTTATAGTTCTAGCGATAATAATAGTAAAATATGGCTAATAGTGCATGATATATTGATAATAGTAAAAGTAGTAAGTGTATTTATTACAGTTCTATCGATAATAACTGCATAAAATGGGTAATAATGCATGTTATATTGATAATAATATAAGTAATAAGAATAGTTATTACAGTTCTAGCGATAATACCTCCATTATATGGGTAATAATGCATGTTATATTGATGATAATGAAAGTAATACCTATATTTATTATAGTTCTTGCGATAATAACTGCATAATATGGGTAATAATGCATGTTATATTGAGAATAATATAAGTAATAAGTATAATTATTACAGTTCTGGCGATAATAACTGCATTATATGGGTAACAATGCACGTTATATTGCTAATAGTGTAAGTAATAAGTATAATTATTACAGTTCTAGCAATAATACCTCCATTATATGGGTAATAATACATGTTATGTTGATAATAATATAAGTAATAAGTATAATTATTACAGTTCTAGCGATAATAACTGCATTATATGGGTAATAATGCATGTTATATTGATAACATCGGGAGTAATAAGTATAATTATTACAGTTCTAGCGATAATAACTGCATAATATGGGTAATAATGCATGTTATATTGATAATAATATGAGTAATAAGTATAATTATTACAGTTCTAGCGATAATAACTGCATTATATGGGTAATAATGCACGTTATATTGCTAACAATATAAGTAATAAGTATAATTATTACAGTTCTAGCGATAATAACTTCTTAATATGGGTAATAATGCGTGTTATATTGATGATAATGAAAGTAGTAAGTATATTTATTACAGTTCTAGCGATAATAACTGCATAATATGGCTAATAATGCATGTTATATTGAGAATAATATAAGTAATAAGTATAATCATTACAGTTCTAGCGATAATAACTGCATAATATGGGTAATAATGCACGTTATATTGCTAATAATAAAAGTAATGAGTACAATTATTACAGTTCTAGCGATAATAACTGCATAATATAGGTAATAATGCATGTTATATTGATAATATTGGGAGTAATACGTACATTTATTATAGTTCTATCGATAATAACTGCATAAAATGGGTAATAATGCATGTTATATTGATAATAATATAAGTAATAAGAATAATTATTACAGTTCTAGCGATAATACCTCTATTATATGGGTAATAATGCATGTTATATTGATGATAATGAAAGTAATACCTATATTTATTATAGTTCTTGCGATAATAACTGCATAATATGGGTAATAATGCATGTTATATTGAGAATAATATAAGCAATAAGTATAATTATTACAGTTCTGGCGATAATAACTGCATTATATGGGTAACAATGCACGTTATATTGCTAATAGTGTAAGTAATAAGTATAATTATTACAGTTCTAGCAATAATACCTCCATTATATGGGTAATAATACATGTTATGTTGATAATAATATAAGTAATAAGTATAATTATTACAGTTCTAGCGATAATAACTGCATTATATGGGTAATAATGCATGTTATATTGAGAATAATATAAGTAATAAGTATAATTATTACAGTTCTAGCGATATTAACTGCATTATATGGGTAATAATGCATGTTATATTGATAACATCGGGAGTAATAAGTATAATTGTTATAGTTCTAGCGATAATAATAGTAAAATATGGCTAATAGTGCATGATATATTGATAATAGTAAAAGTAGTAAGTGTATTTATTACAGTTCTATCGATAATAACTGCATAAAATGGGTAATAATGCATGTTATATTGATAATAATATAAGTAATAAGAATAATTATTACAGTTCTAGCGATAATACCTCCATTATATGGGTAATAATGCATGTTATATTGATGATAATGAAAGTAATACCTATATTTATTATAGTTCTTGCGATAATAACTGCATAATATGGGTAATAATGCATGTTATATTGAGAATAATATAAGCAATAAGTATAATTATTACAGTTCTGGCGATAATAACTGCATTATATGGGTAACAATGCACGTTATATTGCTAATAGTGTAAGTAATAAGTATAATTATTACAGTTCTAGCAATAATACCTCCATTATATGGGTAATAATACATGTTATGTTGATAATAATATAAGTAATAAGTATAATTATTACAGTTCTAGCGATAATAACTGCATTATATGGGTAATAATGCATGTTATATTGAGAATAATATAAGTAATAAGTATAATTATTACAGTTCTAGCGATATTAACTGCATTATATGGGTAATAATGCATGTTATATTGATAACATCGGGAGTAATAAGTATAATTGTTATAGTTCTAGCGATAATAATAGTAAAATATGGCTAATAGTGCATGATATATTGATAATAGTAAAAGTAGTAAGTGTATTTATTACAGTTCTATCGATAATAACTGCATAAAATGGGTAATAATGCATGTTATATTGATAATAATATAAGTAATAAGAATAGTTATTACAGTTCTAGCGATAATACCTCCATTATATGGGTAATAATGCATGTTATATTGATGATAATGAAAGTAATACCTATATTTATTATAGTTCTTGCGATAATAACTGCATAATATGGGTAATAATGCATGTTATATTGAGAATAATATAAGTAATAAGTATAATTATTACAGTTCTGGCGATAATAACTGCATTATATGGGTAACAATGCACGTTATATTGCTAATAGTGTAAGTAATAAGTATAATTATTACAGTTCTAGCAATAATACCTCCATTATATGGGTAATAATACATGTTATGTTGATAATAATATAAGTAATAAGTATAATTATTACAGTTCTAGCGATAATAACTGCATTATATGGGTAATAATGCATGTTATATTGATAACATCGGGAGTAATAAGTATAATTATTACAGTTCTAGCGATAATAACTGCATAATATGGGTAATAATGCATGTTATATTGATAATAATATGAGTAATAAGTATAATTATTACAGTTCTAGCGATAATAACTGCATTATATGGGTAATAATGCACGTTATATTGCTAACAATATAAGTAATAAGTATAATTATTACAGTTCTAGCGATAATAACTGCATTATATGGGTAATAGTGCATGTTACATTGATAATATTGGGAGTAATAAGTATATTTATTATAGTTCTGGCGATCATAACTGCATAATATGGGTAATAATGCATGTTATATTGATAATATCGGGAGTAGTAAGTATAATTATTATAGTTCTAGCGATAATAATAGTAAAATATGGCAAATAGTGCATGTTATATTGATAATAATAAAAGTAATAAGTATATTTATTACAGTTCTATCGACAATAACTGCATAATATGGGTAATAATGCACGTTATATTGCTAACAATATAAGTAATAAGTATAATTATTACAGTTGTAGCGATAATAACTGCATTATATGGGTAATAATGCATGTTATATTGACAACATCGGGAGTAATAAGTATAATTATTATAGTTCTAGCGATAATAATAGTAAAATATGGCTAATAGTGCATGATATATTGATAATAGTAAAAGTAGTAAGTGTATTTATTACAGTTCTATCGATAATAACTGCATAAAATGGGTAATAATGCATGTTATATTGATAATAATATAAGTAATAAGAATAATTATTACAGTTCTAGCGATAATACCTCCATTATATGGGTAATAATGCATGTTATATTGATAATATCGGGAGTAATAAGTATAATTATTATAGTTCTAGCGATAATAATAGTAAAATATGGCAAATAGTGCATGTTATATTGATAATAATAAAAGTAATAAGTATATTTATTTCAGTCCTATCCATAATAACTGCATAATATGGGTAATAATGCATGTTATATTGATGATAATAAAAGTAATACGTATATTTATTATAGTTCTAGCGATAATAACTGCATTATATGGGTAATAATGCACGTTATATTGCTAACAATATAAGTAATAAGTATAATTATTACAGTTCTTGCGATAATAACTGCATTATATGGGTAAAAATGCATGTTATATTGATAATATTGGGAGTAATAAGTATATTTATTATGGTTCTAGAGATAATAACTGCATAATATGGGTAATAATGCATGTTATATTGATAATAATATAAGTAATAAGTATAATTATAACAGTTCTAGCGATAATAACTGCATTATATGGCTAATAATGCATGTTATATTGATAATATCGGGAGTAATAAGTATAATTATTATAGTTCTAGCGATAATAATAGTAAAATATGGCAAATAGTGCATGTTATATTGATAATAATAAAAGTAATAAGTATATTTATTACAGTCCTATCCATAATAACTGCATAATATGGGTAATAATGGATGTTATATTGATAATAATCTAAGTAATAAGTATAATCATTACAGTTCTAGCGATAATAACTGCATTATATGGGTAATAATGCATGTTATATTGATAACATCGGGAGTAATAAGTATAATTATTATAGTTCTAGCGATAATAATAGTAAAATATGGCTAATAGTGCATGATATATTGATAATAGTAAAAGTAGTAAGTGTATTTATTACAGTTCTATCGATAATAACTGCATAATATGGGTAATAATGCATGTTATATTGATGATAATAAAAGTAATACGTATATTTATTATAGTTCTAGCGATAATAACTGCATAATATGGGTAATAATGCATGTTATATTGATAATAATATAAGTAATAAGTATATTTATTACAGTTCTATCGATAATAACTTCTTAATATGGGTAATAATGCATGTTATATTGATGATAATGAAAGTAGTAAGTATATTTATTACAGTTCTAGCCATAATAACTGCATAATATGGCTAATAATGCATGTTATATTGATAATATCGGGAGTAATAAGTATAATTATTATAGTTCTAGCGATAATAATAGTAAAATATGGCAAATAGTGCATGTTATGTTGATAATAATAAAAGTAATAAGTATATTTATTACAGTTCTATCGATAATAACTGCATAATATGGGTAATAATGCATGTTATATTGATGATAATAAAAGTAATACGTATATTTATTATTGTTCTAGCGATAATAACTGCATAATATGGGTAATAATGCATGTTATATTGATAATAATATGAGTAATAAGTATAATTATTACAGTTCTAGCGATAATAACTTCTTAATATGGGTAATAATGCGTGTTATATTGATGATAATGAAAGTAGTAAGTATATTTATTACAGTTCTAGCGATAATAACTGCATAATATGGCTAATAATGCATGTTATATTGAGAATAATATAAGTAATAAGTATAATCATTACAGTTCTAGCGATAATAACTGCATAATATGGGTAATAATGCACGTTATATTGCTAATAATAAAAGTAATGAGTACAATTATTACAGTTCTAGCGATAATAACTGCATAATATAGGTAATAATGCATGTTATATTGATAATATTGGGAGTAGTAAGTATAATTATTATAGTTCTAGCGATAATAATAGTAAAATATGGCAAATAGTGCATGTTATATTGATAATAATAAAAGTAATAAGTATATTTATTACAGTTCTATCGACAATAACTGCATAATATGGGTAATAATGCACGTTATATTGCTAACAATATAAGTAATAAGTATAATTATTACAGTTGTAGCGATAATAACTGCATTATATGGGTAATAATGCATGTTATATTGACAACATCGGGAGTAATAAGTATAATTATTATAGTTCTAGCGATAATAATAGTAAAATATGGCTAATAGTGCATGATATATTGATAATAGTAAAAGTAGTAAGTGTATTTATTACAGTTCTATCGATAATAACTGCATAAAATGGGTAATAATGCATGTTATATTGATAATAATATAAGTAATAAGAATAATTATTACAGTTCTAGCGATAATACCTCCATTATATGGGTAATAATGCATGTTATATTGATAATATCGGGAGTAATAAGTATAATTATTATAGTTCTAGCGATAATAATAGTAAAATATGGCAAATAGTGCATGTTATATTGATAATAATAAAAGTAATAAGTATATTTATTTCAGTCCTATCCATAATAACTGCATAATATGGGTAATAATGCATGTTATATTGATGATAATAAAAGTAATACGTATATTTATTATAGTTCTAGCGATAATAACTGCATTATATGGGTAATAATGCACGTTATATTGCTAACAATATAAGTAATAAGTATAATTATTACAGTTCTTGCGATAATAACTGCATTATATGGGTAAAAATGCATGTTATATTGATAATATTGGGAGTAATAAGTATATTTATTATGGTTCTAGAGATAATAACTGCATAATATGGGTAATAATGCATGTTATATTGATAATAATATAAGTAATAAGTATAATTATAACAGTTCTAGCGATAATAACTGCATTATATGGCTAATAATGCATGTTATATTGATAATATCGGGAGTAATAAGTATAATTATTATAGTTCTAGCGATAATAATAGTAAAATATGGCAAATAGTGCATGTTATATTGATAATAATAAAAGTAATAAGTATATTTATTACAGTCCTATCCATAATAACTGCATAATATGGGTAATAATGGATGTTATATTGATAATAATCTAAGTAATAAGTATAATCATTACAGTTCTAGCGATAATAACTGCATTATATGGGTAATAATGCATGTTATATTGATAACATCGGGAGTAATAAGTATAATTATTATAGTTCTAGCGATAATAATAGTAAAATATGGCTAATAGTGCATGATATATTGATAATAGTAAAAGTAGTAAGTGTATTTATTACAGTTCTATCGATAATAACTGCATAATATGGGTAATAATGCATGTTATATTGATGATAATAAAAGTAATACGTATATTTATTATAGTTCTAGCGATAATAACTGCATAATATGGGTAATAATGCATGTTATATTGATAATAATATAAGTAATAAGTATATTTATTACAGTTCTATCGATAATAACTTCTTAATATGGGTAATAATGCATGTTATATTGATGATAATGAAAGTAGTAAGTATATTTATTACAGTTCTAGCCATAATAACTGCATAATATGGCTAATAATGCATGTTATATTGATAATATCGGGAGTAATAAGTATAATTATTATAGTTCTAGCGATAATAATAGTAAAATATGGCAAATAGTGCATGTTATGTTGATAATAATAAAAGTAATAAGTATATTTATTACAGTTCTATCGATAATAACTGCATAATATGGGTAATAATGCATGTTATATTGATGATAATAAAAGTAATACGTATATTTATTATTGTTCTAGCGATAATAACTGCATAATATGGGTAATAATGCATGTTATATTGATAATAATATGAGTAATAAGTATAATTATTACAGTTCTAGCGATAATAACTTCTTAATATGGGTAATAATGCGTGTTATATTGATGATAATGAAAGTAGTAAGTATATTTATTACAGTTCTAGCGATAATAACTGCATAATATGGCTAATAATGCATGTTATATTGAGAATAATATAAGTAATAAGTATAATCATTACAGTTCTAGCGATAATAACTGCATAATATGGGTAATAATGCACGTTATATTGCTAATAATAAAAGTAATGAGTACAATTATTACAGTTCTAGCGATAATAACTGCATAATATAGGTAATAATGCATGTTATATTGATAATATTGGGAGTAATACGTACATTTATTATAGTTCTAGCGATAATAACTGCATAATATGGGTAATAATGCATGTTATATTGATAATAATATAAGTAATAAGTATAATTATTACAGTTCTAGCGATAATAACTGCATTATATGGGTAATAATGCACGTTATATTGCTAACAATATAAGCAATAAGTATAATTATTACAGTTCTAGCGATAATAACTGCATTATATGGGTAATAATGCATGTTATATTGATAATATCGGGAGTAATAAGTATAATTATTATAGTTCTAGCGATAATAATAGTAAAATATGGCAAATAGTGCATGTTATATTGATAATAATAAAAGTAATAAGTATATTTATTACAGTCCTATCCATAATAACTGCATAATATGGGTAATAATGCATGTTATATTGATGATAATAAAAGTAATACGTATATTTATTATAGTTCTAGCGATAATAACTGCATTATATGGGTAATAATGCACGTTATATTGCTAACAATATAAGTAATAAGTATAATTATTACAGTTCTTGCGATAATAACTGCATTATATGGGTAAAAATGCATGTTATATTGATAATATTGGGAGTAATAAGTATATTTATTATGGTTCTAGAGATAATAACTGCATAATATGGGTAATAATGCATGTTATATTGATAATAATATAAGTAATAAGTATAATTATAACAGTTCTAGCGATAATAACTGCATTATATGGGTAATAATGCATGTTATATTGATAATATAGGGAGTAATAAGTATAATTATTATAGTTCTAGCGATAATAATAGTAAAATATGGCAAATAGTGCATGTTATATTGATAATAATAAAAGTAATAAGTATATTTATTACAGTCCTATCCATAATAACTGCATAATATGGGTAATAATGGATGTAATATTGATAATAATCTAAGTAATAAGTATAATCATTACAGTTCTAGCGATAATAACTGCATTATATGGGTAATAATGCATGTTATATTGATAATATCGGGAGTAATAAGTATAATTATTATAGTTCTAGCGATAATAATAGTAAAATATGGCAAATAGTGCATGTTATGTTGATAATAATAAAAGTAATGAGTATATTTATTACAGTTCTATCGATAATAACTGCATAATATGGGTAATAATGCATGTTATATTGATGATAATAAAAGTAGTACGTATATTTATTATAGTTCTAGCGATAATAACTGCATAATATGGGTAATAATGCATGTTATATTGATAATACTATAAGTAATATGTATATTTATTACAGTTCTATCGATAATAACTTCTTAATATGGGTAATAATGCATGTTATATTGATGATAATAAAAGTAGTACGTATATTTATTATAGTTCTAGCGATAATAACTGCATAATATGGGTAATAATGCATGTTATATTGATAATAATATAAGTAATAAGTATATTTATTACAGTTCTATCGATAATAACTTCTTAATATGGGTAATAATGCATGTTATATTGATGATAATGAAAGTAGTAAGTATATTTATTACAGTTCTAGCCATAATAACTGCATAATATGGCTAATAATGCATGTTATATTGATAATATCGGGAGTAATAAGTATAATTATTATAGTTCTAGCGATAATAATAGTAAAATATGGCAAATAGTGCATGTTATGTTGATAATAATAAAAGTAATAAGTATATTTATTACAGTTCTATCGATAATAACTGCATAATATGGGTAATAATGCATGTTATATTGATGATAATAAAAGTAATACGTATATTTATTATTGTTCTAGCGATAATAACTGCATAATATGGGTAATAATGCATGTTATATTGATAATAATATGAGTAATAAGTATAATTATTACAGTTCTAGCGATAATAACTTCTTAATATGGGTAATAATGCGTGTTATATTGATGATAATGAAAGTAGTAAGTATATTTATTACAGTTCTAGCGATAATAACTGCATAATATGGCTAATAATGCATGTTATATTGAGAATAATATAAGTAATAAGTATAATCATTACAGTTCTAGCGATAATAACTGCATAATATGGGTAATAATGCACGTTATATTGCTAATAATAAAAGTAATGAGTACAATTATTACAGTTCTAGCGATAATAACTGCATAATATAGGTAATAATGCATGTTATATTGATAATATTGGGAGTAATACGTACATTTATTATAGTTCTAGCGATAATAACTGCATAATATGGGTAATAATGCATGTTATATTGATAATAATATAAGTAATAAGTATAATTATTACAGTTCTAGCGATAATAACTGCATTATATGGGTAATAATGCACGTTATATTGCTAACAATATAAGCAATAAGTATAATTATTACAGTTCTAGCGATAATAACTGCATTATATGGGTAATAATGCATGTTATATTGATAATATCGGGAGTAATAAGTATAATTATTATAGTTCTAGCGATAATAATAGTAAAATATGGCAAATAGTGCATGTTATATTGATAATAATAAAAGTAATAAGTATATTTATTACAGTCCTATCCATAATAACTGCATAATATGGGTAATAATGCATGTTATATTGATGATAATAAAAGTAATACGTATATTTATTATAGTTCTAGCGATAATAACTGCATTATATGGGTAATAATGCACGTTATATTGCTAACAATATAAGTAATAAGTATAATTATTACAGTTCTTGCGATAATAACTGCATTATATGGGTAAAAATGCATGTTATATTGATAATATTGGGAGTAATAAGTATATTTATTATGGTTCTAGAGATAATAACTGCATAATATGGGTAATAATGCATGTTATATTGAGAATAATATGAGTAATAAGTATAATTATTACAGTTCTAGCGATAATAACTTCTTAATATGGGTAATAATGCGTGTTATATTGATGATAATGAAAGTAGTAAGTATATTTATTACAGTTCTAGCGATAATAACTGCATAATATGGCTAATAATGCATGTTATATTGAGAATAATATAAGTAATAAGTATAATCATTACAGTTCTAGCGATAATAACTGCATAATATGGGTAATAATGCACGTTATATTGCTAATAATAAAAGTAATGAGTACAATTATTACAGTTCTAGCGATAATAACTGCACAATATAGGTAATAATGCATGTTATATTGATAATATTGGGAGTAATACGTACATTTATTATAGTTCTAGCGATAATAACTGCATAATATGGGTAATAATGCATGTTATATTGATAATAATATAAGTAATAAGTATAATTATTACAGTTCTAGCGATAATAACTGCATTATATGGGTAATAATGCACGTTATATTGCTAACAATATAAGCAATAAGTATAATTATTACAGTTCTAGCGATAATAACTGCATTATATGGGTAATAATGCATGTTATATTGATAATATCGGGAGTAATAAGTATAATTATTATAGTTCTAGCGATAATAATAGTAAAATATGGCAAATAGTGCATGTTATATTGATAATAATAAAAGTAATAAGTATATTTATTACAGTCCTATCCATAATAACTGCATAATATGGGTAATAATGCATGTTATATTGATGATAATAAAAGTAATACGTATATTTATTATAGTTCTAGCGATAATAACTGCATTATATGGGTAATAATGCACGTTATATTGCTAACAATATAAGTAATAAGTATAATTATTACAGTTCTTGCGATAATAACTGCATTATATGGGTAAAAATGCATGTTATATTGATAATATTGGGAGTAATAAGTATATTTATTATGGTTCTAGAGATAATAACTGCATAATATGGGTAATAATGCATGTTATATTGATAATAATATAAGTAATAAGTATAATTATAACAGTTCTAGCGATAATAACTGCATTATATGGGTAATAATGCATGTTATATTGATAATATAGGGAGTAATAAGTATAATTATTATAGTTCTAGCGATAATAATAGTAAAATATGGCAAATAGTGCATGTTATATTGATAATAATAAAAGTAATAAGTATATTTATTACAGTCCTATCCATAATAACTGCATAATATGGGTAATAATGGATGTTATATTGATAATAATCTAAGTAATAAGTATAATCATTACAGTTCTAGCGATAATAACTGCATTATATGGGTAATAATGCATGTTATATTGATAATATCGGGAGTAATAAGTATAATTATTATAGTTCTAGCGATAATAATAGTAAAATATGGCTAATAGTGCATGATATATTGATAATAGTAAAAGTAGTAAGTGTATTTATTACAGTTCTATCGATAATAACTGCATAATATGGGTAATAATGCATGTTATATTGATGATAATAAAAGTAATACGTATATTTATTATAGTTCTAGCGATAATAACTGCATAATATGGGTAATAATGCATGTTATATTGATAATAATATAAGTAATAAGTATATTTATTACAGTTCTATCGATAATAACTTCTTAATATGGGTAATAATGCATGTTATATTGATGATAATGAAAGTAGTAAGTATATTTATTACAGTTCTAGCCATAATAACTGCATAATATGGCTAATAATGCATGTTATATTGATAATATCGGGAGTAATAAGTATAATTATTATAGTTCTAGCGATAATAATAGTAAAATATGGCAAATAGTGCATGTTATGTTGATAATAATAAAAGTAATAAGTATATTTATTACAGTTCTATCGATAATAACTGCATAATATGGGTAATAATGCATGTTATATTGATGATAATAAAAGTAATACGTATATTTATTATTGTTCTAGCGATAATAACTGCATAATATGGGTAATAATGCATGTTATATTGATAATAATATGAGTAATAAGTATAGTTATTACAGTTCTAGCGATAATAACTTCTTAATATGGGTAATAATGCGTGTTATATTGATGATAATGAAAGTAGTAAGTATATTTATTACAGTTCTAGCGATAATAACTGCATAATATGGCTAATAATGCATGTTATATTGAGAATAATATAAGTAATAAGTATAATCATTACAGTTCTAGCGATAATAACTGCATAATATGGGTAATAATGCACGTTATATTGCTAATAATAAAAGTAATGAGTACAATTATTACAGTTCTAGCGATAATAACTGCATAATATAGGTAATAATGCATGTTATATTGATAATATTGGGAGTAATACGTACATTTATTATAGTTCTAGCGATAATAACTGCATAATATGGGTAATAATGCATGTTATATTGATAATAATATAAGTAATAAGTATAATTATTACAGTTCTAGCGATAATAACTGCATTATATGGGTAATAATGCACGTTATATTGCTAACAATATAAGCAATAAGTATAATTATTACAGTTCTAGCGATAATAACTGCATTATATGGGTAATAATGCATGTTATATTGATAATATCGGGAGTAATAAGTATAATTATTATAGTTCTAGCGATAATAATAGTAAAATATGGCAAATAGTGCATGTTATATTGATAATAATAAAAGTAATAAGTATATTTATTACAGTCCTATCCATAATAACTGCATAATATGGGTAATAATGCATGTTATATTGATGATAATAAAAGTAATACGTATATTTATTATAGTTCTAGCGATAGTAACTGCATTATATGGGTAATAATGCACGTTATATTGCTAACAATATAAGTAATAAGTATAATTATTACAGTTCTTGCGATAATAACTGCATTATATGGGTAAAAATGCATGTTATATTGATAATATTGGGAGTAATAAGTATATTTATTATGGTTCTAGAGATAATAACTGGATAATATGGGTAATAATGCATGTTATATTGATAATAATATAAGTAATAAGTATAATTATAACAGTTCTAGCGATAATAACTGCATTATATGGGTAATAATGCATGTTATATTGATAATATAGGGAGTAATAAGTATAATTATTATAGTTCTAGCGATAATAATAGTAAAATATGGCAAATAGTGCATGTTATATTGATAATAATAAAAGTAATAAGTATATTTATTACAGTCCTATCCATAATAACTGCATAATATGGGTAATAATGGATGTTATATTGATAATAATCTAAGTAATAAGTATAATCATTACAGTTCTAGCGATAATAACTGCATTATATGGGTAATAATGCATGTTATATTGATAATATCGGGAGTAATAAGTATAATTATTATAGTTCTAGCGATAATAATAGTAAAATATGGCAAATAGTGCATGTTATGTTGATAATAATAAAAGTAATAAGTATATTTATTACAGTTCTATCGATAATAACTGCATAATATGGGTAATAATGCATGTTATATTGATGATAATAAAAGTAATACGTATATTTATTATTGTTCTAGCGATAATAACTGCATAATATGGGTAATAATGCATGTTATATTGATAATAATATGAGTAATAAGTATAATTATTACAGTTCTAGCGATAATAACTTCTTAATATGGGTAATAATGCGTGTTATATTGATGATAATGAAAGTAGTAAGTATATTTATTACAGTTCTAGCGATAATAACTGCATAATATGGCTAATAATGCATGTTATATTGAGAATAATATAAGTAATAAGTATAATCATTACAGTTCTAGCGATAATAACTGCATAATATGGGTAATAATGCACGTTATATTGCTAATAATAAAAGTAATGAGTACAATTATTACAGTTCTAGCGATAATAACTGCATAATATAGGTAATAATGCATGTTATATTGATAATATTGGGAGTAATACGTACATTTATTATAGTTCTAGCGATAATAACTGCATAATATGGGTAATAATGCATGTTATATTGATAATAATATAAGTAATAAGTATAATTATTACAGTTCTAGCGATAATAACTGCATTATATGGGTAATAATGCACGTTATATTGCTAACAATATAAGCAATAAGTATAATTATTACAGTTCTAGCGATAATAACTGCATTATATGGGTAATAATGCATGTTATATTGATAATATCGGGAGTAATAAGTATAATTATTATAGTTCTAGCGATAATAATAGTAAAATATGGCAAATAGTGCATGTTATATTGATAATAATAAAAGTAATAAGTATATTTATTACAGTCCTATCCATAATAACTGCATAATATGGGTAATAATGCATGTTATATTGATGATAATAAAAGTAATACGTATATTTATTATAGTTCTAGCGATAATAACTGCATTATATGGGTAATAATGCACGTTATATTGCTAACAATATAAGTAATAAGTATAATTATTACAGTTCTTGCGATAATAACTGCATTATATGGGTAAAAATGCATGTTATATTGATAATATTGGGAGTAATAAGTATATTTATTATGGTTCTAGAGATAATAACTGCATAATATGGGTAATAATGCATGTTATATTGAGAATAATATGAGTAATAAGTATAATTATTACAGTTCTAGCGATAATAACTTCTTAATATGGGTAATAATGCGTGTTATATTGATGATAATGAAAGTAGTAAGTATATTTATTACAGTTCTAGCGATAATAACTGCATAATATGGCTAATAATGCATGTTATATTGAGAATAATATAAGTAATAAGTATAATCATTACAGTTCTAGCGATAATAACTGCATAATATGGGTAATAATGCACGTTATATTGCTAATAATAAAAGTAATGAGTACAATTATTACAGTTCTAGCGATAATAACTGCATAATATAGGTAATAATGCATGTTATATTGATAATATTGGGAGTAATACGTACATTTATTAGAGTTCTAGCGATAATAACTGCATAATATGGGTAATAATGCATGTTATATTGATAATAATATAAGTAATAAGTATAATTATTACAGTTCTAGCGATAATAACTGCATTATATGGGTAATAATGCACGTTATATTGCTAACAATATAAGCAATAAGTATAATTATTACAGTTCTAGCGATAATAACTGCATTATATGGGTAATAATGCATGTTATATGGATAATATCGGGAGTAATAAGTATAATTATTATAGTTCTAGCGATAATAATAGTAAAATATGGCAAATAGTGCATGTTATATTGATAATAATAAAAGTAATAAGTATATTTATTACAGTCCTATCCATAATAACTGCATAATATGGGTAATAATGCATGTTATATTGATGATAATAAAAGTAATACGTATATTTATTATAGTTCTAGCGATAATAACTGCATTATATGGGTAATAATGCACGTTATATTGCTAACAATATAAGTAATAAGTATAATTATTACAGTTCTTGCGATAATAACTGCATTATATGGGTAAAAATGCATGTTATATTGATAATATTGGGAGTAATAAGTATATTTATTATGGTTCTAGAGATAATAACTGCATAATATGGGTAATAATGCATGTTATATTGATGATAATAAAAGTAATACGTATATTTATTATAGTTCTAGCGATAATAACTGCATAATATGGGTAATAATGCATGTTATATTGATAATAATATAAGTAATAAGAATAATTATTACAGTTCTAGCGATAATAACTGCATTATATGGGTAATAATGCATGTTATATTGATAACATCGGGAGTAATAAGTATAATTATTATAGTTCTAGCGATAATAATAGTAAAATATGGCTAATAGTGCATGATATATTGATAATAGTAAAAGTAGTAAGTTTATTTATTACAGTTCTATCGATAATAACTGCATAATATGGGTAATAATGCATGTTATATTGATGATAATAAAAGTAATACGTATATTTATTATAGTTCTAGCGATAATAACTGCATAATATGGGTAATAATGCATGTTATATTGATAATAATATAAGTAATAAGTATATTTATTACAGTTCTATCGATAATAACTTCTTAATATGGGTAATAATGCATGTTATATTGATGATAATGAAAGTAGTAAGTATATTTATTACAGTTCTAGCCATAATAACTGCATAATATGGCTAATAATGCATGTTATATTGATAATATCGGGAGTAATAAGTATAATTATTATAGTTCTAGCGATAATAATAGTAAAATATGGCAAATAGTGCATGTTATGTTGATAATAATAAAAGTAATAAGTATATTTATTACAGTTCTATCGATAATAACTGCATAATATGGGTAATAATGCATGTTATATTGATGATAATAAAAGTAATACGTATATTTATTATAGTTCTAGCGATAATAACTGCATAATATGGGTAATAATGCATGTTATATTGATAATAATATGAGTAATAAGTATAATTATTACAGTTCTAGCGATAATAACTTCTTAATATGGGTAATAATGCGTGTTATATTGATGATAATGAAAGTAGTAAGTATATTTATTACAGTTCTAGCGATAATAACTGCATAATATGGCTAATAATGCATGTTATATTGAGAATAATATAAGTAATAAGTATAATCATTACAGTTCTAGCGATAATAACTGCATAATATGGGTAATAATGCACGTTATATTGCTAATAATAAAAGTAATGAGTACAATTATTACAGTTCTAGCGATAATAACTGCATAATATAGGTAATAATGCATGTTATATTGATAATATTGGGAGTAATACGTACATTTATTATAGTTCTAGCGATAATAACTGCATAATATGGGTAATAATGCATGTTATATTGATAATAATATAAGTAATAAGTATAATTATTACAGTTCTAGCGATAATAACTGCATTATATGGGTAATAATGCACGTTATATTGCTAACAATATAAGCAATAAGTATAATTATTACAGTTCTAGCGATAATAACTGCATTATATGGGTAATAATGCATGTTATATTGATAATATCGGGAGTAATAAGTATAATTATTATAGTTCTAGCGATAATAATAGTAAAATATGGCAAATAGTGCATGTTATATTGATAATAATAAAAGTAATAAGTATATTTATTACAGTCCTATCCATAATAACTGCATAATATGGGTAATAATGCATGTTATATTGATGATAATAAAAGTAATACGTATATTTATTATAGTTCTAGCGATAATAACTGCATTATATGGGTAATAATGCACGTTATATTGCTAACAATATAAGTAATAAGTATAATTATTACAGTTCTTGCGATAATAACTGCATTATATGGGTAAAAATGCATGTTATATTGATAATATTGGGAGTAATAAGTATATTTATTATGGTTCTAGAGATAATAACTGCATAATATGGGTAATAATGCATGTTATATTGAGAATAATATGAGTAATAAGTATAATTATTACAGTTCTAGCGATAATAACTTCTTAATATGGGTAATAATGCGTGTTATATTGATGATAATGAAAGTAGTAAGTATATTTATTACAGTTCTAGCGATAATAACTGCATAATATGGCTAATAATGCATGTTATATTGAGAATAATATAAGTAATAAGTATAATCATTACAGTTCTAGCGATAATAACTGCATAATATGGGTAATAATGCACGTTATATTGCTAATAATAAAAGTAATGAGTACAATTATTACAGTTCTAGCGATAATAACTGCATAATATAGGTAATAATGCATGTTATATTGATAATATTGGGAGTAATACGTACATTTATTAGAGTTCTAGCGATAATAACTGCATAATATGGGTAATAATGCATGTTATATTGATAATAATATAAGTAATAAGTATAATTATTACAGTTCTAGCGATAATAACTGCATTATATGGGTAATAATGCACGTTATATTGCTAACAATATAAGCAATAAGTATAATTATTACAGTTCTAGCGATAATAACTGCATTATATGGGTAATAATGCATGTTATATGGATAATATCGGGAGTAATAAGTATAATTATTATAGTTCTAGCGATAATAATAGTAAAATATGGCAAATAGTGCATGTTATATTGATAATAATAAAAGTAATAAGTATATTTATTACAGTCCTATCCATAATAACTGCATAATATGGGTAATAATGCATGTTATATTGATGATAATAAAAGTAATACGTATATTTATTATAGTTCTAGCGATAATAACTGCATTATATGGGTAATAATGCACGTTATATTGCTAACAATATAAGTAATAAGTATAATTATTACAGTTCTTGCGATAATAACTGCATTATATGGGTAAAAATGCATGTTATATTGATAATATTGGGAGTAATAAGTATATTTATTATGGTTCTAGAGATAATAACTGCATAATATGGGTAATAATGCATGTTATATTGATGATAATAAAAGTAATACGTATATTTATTATAGTTCTAGCGATAATAACTGCATAATATGGGTAATAATGCATGTTATATTGATAATAATATAAGTAATAAGAATAATTATTACAGTTCTAGCGATAATAACTGCATTATATGGGTAATAATGCATGTTATATTGATAACATCGGGAGTAATAAGTATAATTATTATAGTTCTAGCGATAATAATAGTAAAATATGGCTAATAGTGCATGATATATTGATAATAGTAAAAGTAGTAAGTTTATTTATTACAGTTCTATCGATAATAACTGCATAATATGGGTAATAATGCATGTTATATTGATGATAATAAAAGTAATACGTATATTTATTATAGTTCTAGCGATAATAACTGCATAATATGGGTAATAATGCATGTTATATTGATAATAATATAAGTAATAAGTATATTTATTACAGTTCTATCGATAATAACTTCTTAATATGGGTAATAATGCATGTTATATTGATGATAATGAAAGTAGTAAGTATATTTATTACAGTTCTAGCCATAATAACTGCATAATATGGCTAATAATGCATGTTATATTGATAATATCGGGAGTAATAAGTATAATTATTATAGTTCTAGCGATAATAATAGTAAAATATGGCAAATAGTGCATGTTATGTTGATAATAATAAAAGTAATAAGTATATTTATTACAGTTCTATCGATAATAACTGCATAATATGGGTAATAATGCATGTTATATTGATGATAATAAAAGTAATACGTATATTTATTATAGTTCTAGCGATAATAACTGCATAATATGGGTAATAATGCATGTTATATTGATAATAATATGAGTAATAAGTATAATTATTACAGTTCTAGCGATAATAACTTCTTAATATGGGTAATAATGCGTGTTATATTGATGATAATGAAAGTAGTAAGTATATTTATTACAGTTCTAGCGATAATAACTGCATAATATGGCTAATAATGCATGTTATATTGAGAATAATATAAGTAATAAGTATAATCATTACAGTTCTAGCGATAATAACTGCATAATATGGGTAATAATGCACGTTATATTGCTAATAATAAAAGTAATGAGTACAATTATTACAGTTCTAGCGATAATAACTGCATAATATAGGTAATAATGCATGTTATATTGATAATATTGGGAGTAATACGTATATTTATTATAGTTCTAGCGATAATAACTGCATAATATGGGTAATAATGCATGTTATATTGATAATAATATAAGTAATAAGTATAATTATTACAGTTCTAGCGATAATAACTGCATTATATGGGTAATAATGCATGTTATATTGATAACATCGGGAGTAATAAGTATAATTATTATAGTTCTAGCGATAATAATAGTAAAATATGCCTAATAGTGCATGATATATTGATAATAGTAAAAGTACTAAGTGTATTTATTACAGTTCTATCGATAATAACTGCATAATATGGGTAATAATGCATGTTATATTGATGATAATAAAAGTAATACGTATATTTATTATAGTTCTAGCGATAGTAACTGCATAATATGGGTAATAATGCATGTTATATTGATAACATCGGGAGTAATAAGTATAATTATTATAGTTCTAGCGATAATAACTGCATTATATGGGTAAGAATGGACGTTATATTGCTAAAAGTATAAGTAATAAGTATAATTATTATAGTTCTAGCGATAATACCTCTATTATATGGGTAATAATGCATGTTATATTGATAATGATATAAGTAATAAGTATCATTATTACAGTTCTAGCGATAATAACTGCATAATATGGGTAATAATGCATGTTATATTGCTAATAACATGAGTAATGAGTACAATTATTACAGTTCTAGCGATAATAACTGCATTATATGGGTAATAATGCACGTTATATTGCTAACAATATAAGCAATAAGTATAATTATTACAGTTCTAGCGATAATAACTGCATTATATGGGTAATAATGCATGTTACATTGATAATATTGGGAGTAATAAGTATATTTATTATAGTTCTGGCGATCATAACTGCATGATATGGGTAATAATGCATGTTATATTGATAATATCGGGAGTAATAAGTATAATTATTATAGTTCTAGCGATAATAATAGTAAAATATGGCAAATAGTGCATGTTATATTGATAATAATAAAAGTAGTAAGTGTATTTATTACAGTTCTATCGATAATAACTGCATAAAATGGGTAATAATGCATGTTATATTGATAATAATATAAGTAATAAGAATAATTATTACAGTTCTAGCGATAATACCTCTATTATATGGGTAATAATGCATGTTATATTGATGATAATGAAAGTAATACCTATATTTATTATAGTTCTTGCGATAATAACTGCATAATATGGGTAATAATGCATGTTATATTGAGAATAATATAAGCAATAAGTATAATTATTACAGTTCTGGCGATAATAACTGCATTATATGGGTAACAATGCACGTTATATTGCTAATAGTGTAAGTAATAAGTATAATTATTACAGTTCTAGCAATAATACCTCCATTATATGGGTAATAATACATGTTATGTTGATAATAATATAAGTAATAAGTATAATTATTACAGTTCTAGCGATAATAACTGCATTATATGGGTAATAATGCATGTTATATTGAGAATAATATAAGTAATAAGTATAATTATTACAGTTCTAGCGATATTAACTGCATTATATGGGTAATAATGCATGTTATATTGATAACATCGGGAGTAATAAGTATAATTGTTATAGTTCTAGCGATAATAATAGTAAAATATGGCTAATAGTGCATGATATATTGATAATAGTAAAAGTAGTAAGTGTATTTATTACAGTTCTATCGATAATAACTGCATAAAATGGGTAATAATGCATGTTATATTGATAATAATATAAGTAATAAGAATAATTATTACAGTTCTAGCGATAATACCTCCATTATATGGGTAATAATGCATGTTATATTGATGATAATGAAAGTAATACCTATATTTATTATAGTTCTTGCGATAATAACTGCATAATATGGGTAATAATGCATGTTATATTGAGAATAATATAAGCAATAAGTATAATTATTACAGTTCTGGCGATAATAACTGCATTATATGGGTAACAATGCACGTTATATTGCTAATAGTGTAAGTAATAAGTATAATTATTACAGTTCTAGCAATAATACCTCCATTATATGGGTAATAATACATGTTATGTTGATAATAATATAAGTAATAAGTATAATTATTACAGTTCTAGCGATAATAACTGCATTATATGGGTAATAATGCATGTTATATTGATAACATCGGGAGTAATAAGTATAATTATTACAGTTCTAGCGATAATAACTGCATAATATGGGTAATAATGCATGTTATATTGATAATAATATGAGTAATAAGTATAATTATTACAGTTCTAGCGATAATAACTGCATTATATGGGTAATAATGCACGTTATATTGCTAACAATATAAGTAATAAGTATAATTATTACAGTTCTAGCGATAATAACTGCATTATATGGGTAATAGTGCATGTTACATTGATAATATTGGGAGTAATAAGTATATTTATTATAGTTCTGGCGATCATAACTGCATAATATGGGTAATAATGCATGTTATATTGATAATATCGGGAGTAATAAGTATAATTATTATAGTTCTAGCGATAATAATAGTAAAATATGGCAAATAGTGCATGTTATATTGATAATAATAAAAGTAATAAGTATATTTATTACAGTTCTATCGACAATAACTGCATAATATGGGTAATAATGCACGTTATATTGCTAACAATATAAGTAATAAGTATAATTATTACAGTTGTAGCGATAATAACTGCATTATATGGGTAATAATGCATGTTATATTGACAACATCGGGAGTAATAAGTATAATTATTATAGTTCTAGCGATAATAATAGTAAAATATGGCTAATAGTGCATGATATATTGATAATAGTAAAAGTAGTAAGTGTATTTATTACAGTTCTATCGATAATAACTGCATAAAATGGGTAATAATGCATGTTATATTGATAATAATATAAGTAATAAGAATAATTATTACAGTTCTAGCGATAATACCTCCATTATATGGGTAATAATGCATGTTATATTGATGATAATGAAAGTAATACCTATATTTATTATAGTTCTTGCGATAATAACTGCATAATATGGGTAATAATGCATGTTATATTGAGAATAATATAAGTAATAAGTATAATTATTACAGTTCTGGCGATAATAACTGCATTATATGGGTAACAATGCACGTTATATTGCTAATAGTGTAAGTAATAAGTATAATTATTACAGTTCTAGCAATAATACCTCCATTATATGGGTAATAATACATGTTATGTTGATAATAATATAAGTAATAAGTATAATTATTACAGTTCTAGCGATAATAACTGCATAATATGGGTAATAATGCACGTTATATTGCTAATAATATGAGTAATGAGTACAATTATTACAGTTCTAGCGATAATAACTGCATTATATGGGTAATAATGCATGTTATATTGATAATAATATAAGTAATAAGTATAATTATTACAGTTCTAGCGATAATAACTGCATTATATGGGTAATAATGCATGTTATATTGATAACATCGGGAGTAATAAGTATAATTATTATAGTTCTAGCGATAATAATAGTAAAATATGGCTAATAGTGCATGATATATTGATAATAGTAAAAGTAGTAAGTTTATTTATTACAGTTCTATCGATAATAACTGCATAATATGGGTAATAATGCATGTTATATTGATGATAATAAAAGTAATACGTATATTTATTATAGTTCTAGCGATAATAACTGCATAATATGGGTAATAATGCATGTTATATTGATAATAATATAAGTAATAAGTATATTTATTACAGTTCTATCGATAATAACTTCTTAATATGGGTAATAATGCATGTTATATTGATGATAATGAAAGTAGTAAGTATATTTATTACAGTTCTAGCCATAATAACTGCATAATATGGCTAATAATGCATGTTATATTGATAATATCGGGAGTAATAAGTATAATTATTATAGTTCTAGCGATAATAATAGTAAAATATGGCAAATAGTGCATGTTATGTTGATAATAATAAAAGTAATAAGTATATTTATTACAGTTCTATCGATAATAACTGCATAATATGGGTAATAATGCATGTTATATTGATGATAATAAAAGTAATACGTATATTTATTATAGTTCTAGCGATAATAACTGCATAATATGGGTAATAATGCATGTTATATTGATAATAATATGAGTAATAAGTATAATTATTACAGTTCTAGCGATAATAACTTCTTAATATGGGTAATAATGCGTGTTATATTGATGATAATGAAAGTAGTAAGTATATTTATTACAGTTCTAGCGATAATAACTGCATAATATGGCTAATAATGCATGTTATATTGAGAATAATATAAGTAATAAGTATAATCATTACAGTTCTAGCGATAATAACTGCATAATATGGGTAATAATGCACGTTATATTGCTAATAATAAAAGTAATGAGTACAATTATTACAGTTCTAGCGATAATAACTGCATAATATAGGTAATAATGCATGTTATATTGATAATATTGGGAGTAATACGTATATTTATTATAGTTCTAGCGATAATAACTGCATAATATGGGTAATAATGCATGTTATATTGATAATAATATAAGTAATAAGTATAATTATTACAGTTCTAGCGATAATAACTGCATTATATGGGTAATAATGCACGTTATATTGCTAACAATATAAGCAATAAGTATAATTATTACAGTTCTAGCGATAATAACTGCATTATATGGGTAATAATGCATGTTATATTGATAATATCGGGAGTAATAAGTATAATTATTATAGTTCTAGCGATAATAATAGTAAAATATGGCAAATAGTGCATGTTATATTGATAATAATAAAAGTAATAAGTATATTTATTACAGTTCTATCGACAATAACTGCATAATATGGGTAATAATGCACGTTATATTGCTAACAATATAAGTAATAAGTATAATTATTACAGTTCTAGCGATAATAACTGCATTATATGGGTAACAATGCACGTTATATTGCTAATAGTATAAGTAATAAGTATAATTATTACAGTTCAAGCGATAATACCTCCATTATATGGGTAATAATGCATGTTATATTGATAATGATATAAGTAATAAGTATAATTATTACAGTTCTAGCGATAATAACTGCATAATATGGGTAATAATGCACGTTATATTGCTAATAATAAAAGTAATGAGTACAATTGTTACAGTTCTAGCGATAATAACTGCATAATATAGGTAATAATGCATGTTATATTGATAATATTGGGAGTAATACGTACATTTATTATAGTTCTAGCGATAATAACTGCATAATATGGGTAATAATGCATGTTATATTGATAATAATATAAGTAATAAGTATAATTATTACAGTTCTAGCGATAATAACTGCATTATATGGGTAATAATGCACGTTATATTGCTAACAATATAAGCAATAAGTATAATTATTACAGTTCTAGCGATAATAACTGCATTATATGGGTAATAATGCATGTTATATTGATAATATCGGGAGTAATAAGTATAATTATTATAGTTCTAGCGATAATAATAGTAAAATATGGCAAATAGTGCATGTTATATTGATAATAATAAAAGTAATAAGTATATTTATTACAGTCCTATCCATAATAACTGCATAATATGGGTAATAATGCATGTTATATTGATGATAATAAAAGTAATACGTATATTTATTATAGTTCTAGCGATAATAACTGCATTATATGGGTAATAATGCACGTTATATTGCTAACAATATAAGTAATAAGTATAATTATTACAGTTCTTGCGATAATAACTGCATTATATGGGTAAAAATGCATGTTATATTGATAATATTGGGAGTAATAAGTATATTTATTATGGTTCTAGAGATAATAACTGCATAATATGGGTAATAATGCATGTTATATTGAGAATAATATGAGTAATAAGTATAATTATTACAGTTCTAGCGATAATAACTTCTTAATATGGGTAATAATGCGTGTTATATTGATGATAATGAAAGTAGTAAGTATATTTATTACAGTTCTAGCGATAATAACTGCATAATATGGCTAATAATGCATGTTATATTGAGAATAATATAAGTAATAAGTATAATCATTACAGTTCTAGCGATAATAACTGCATAATATGGGTAATAATGCACGTTATATTGCTAATAATAAAAGTAATGAGTACAATTATTACAGTTCTAGCGATAATAACTGCATTATATGGGTAACAATGCACGTTATATTGCTAATAGTATAAGTAATAAGTATAATTATTACAGTTCAAGCGATAATACCTCCATTATATGGGTAATAATGCATGTTATATTGATAATGATATAAGTAATAAGTATAATTATTACAGTTCTAGCGATAATAACTGCATAATATGGGTAATAATGCACGTTATATTGCTAATAATAAAAGTAATGAGTACAATTATTACAGTTCTAGCGATAATAACTGCATAATATAGGTAATAATGCATGTTATATTGATAATATTGGGAGTAATACGTACATTTATTATAGTTCTAGCGATAATAACTGCATAATATGGGTAATAATGCATGTTATATTGATAATAATATAAGTAATAAGTATAATTATTACAGTTCTAGCGATAATAACTGCATTATATGGGTAATAATGCACGTTATATTGCTAACAATATAAGCAATAAGTATAATTATTACAGTTCTAGCGATAATAACTGCATTATATGGGTAATAATGCATGTTATATTGATAATATCGGGAGTAATAAGTATAATTATTATAGTTCTAGCGATAATAATAGTAAAATATGGCAAATAGTGCATGTTATATTGATAATAATAAAAGTAATAAGTATATTTATTACAGTCCTATCCATAATAACTGCATAATATGGGTAATAATGCATGTTATATTGATGATAATAAAAGTAATACGTATATTTATTATAGTTCTAGCGATAATAACTGCATTATATGGGTAATAATGCACGTTATATTGCTAACAATATAAGTAATAAGTATAATTATTACAGTTCTTGCGATAATAACTGCATTATATGGGTAAAAATGCATGTTATATTGATAATATTGGGAGTAATAAGTATATTTATTATGGTTCTAGAGATAATAACTGCATAATATGGGTAATAATGCATGTTATATTGAGAATAATATGAGTAATAAGTATAATTATTACAGTTCTAGCGATAATAACTTCTTAATATGGGTAATAATGCGTGTTATATTGATGATAATGAAAGTAGTAAGTATATTTATTACAGTTCTAGCGATAATAACTGCATAATATGGCTAATAATGCATGTTATATTGAGAATAATATAAGTAATAAGTATAATCATTACAGTTCTAGCGATAATAACTGCATAATATGGGTAATAATGCACGTTATATTGCTAATAATAAAAGTAATGAGTACAATTATTACAGTTCTAGCGATAATAACTGCATAATATAGGTAATAATGCATGTTATATTGATAATATTGGGAGTAATACGTACATTTATTATAGTTCTAGCGATAATAACTGCATAATATGGGTAATAATGCATGTTATATTGATAATAATATAAGTAATAAGTATAATTATTACAGTTCTAGCGATAATAACTGCATTATATGGGTAATAATGCACGTTATATTGCTAACAATATAAGCAATAAGTATAATTATTACAGTTCTAGCGATAATAACTGCATTATATGGGTAATAATGCATGTTATATGGATAATATCGGGAGTAATAAGTATAATTATTATAGTTCTAGCGATAATAATAGTAAAATATGGCAAATAGTGCATGTTATATTGATAATAATAAAAGTAATAAGTATATTTATTACAGTCCTATCCATAATAACTGCATAATATGGGTAATAATGCATGTTATATTGATGATAATAAAAGTAATACGTATATTTATTATAGTTCTAGCGATAATAACTGCATTATATGGGTAATAATGCACGTTATATTGCTAACAATATAAGTAATAAGTATAATTATTACAGTTCTTGCGATAATAACTGCATTATATGGGTAAAAATGCATGTTATATTGATAATATTGGGAGTAATAAGTATATTTATTATGGTTCTAGAGATAATAACTGCATAATATGGGTAATAATGCATGTTATATTGATAATAATATAAGTAATAAGTATAATTATAACAGTTCTAGCGATAATAACTGCATTATATGGGTAATAATGCATGTTATATTGATAATATAGGGAGTAATAAGTATAATTATTATAGTTCTAGCGATAATAATAGTAAAATATGGCAAATAGTGCATGTTATATTGATAATAATAAAAGTAATAAGTATATTTATTACAGTCCTATCCATAATAACTGCATAATATGGGTAATAATGGATGTTATATTGATAATAATCTAAGTAATAAGTATAATCATTACAGTTCTAGCGATAATAACTGCATTATATGGGTAATAATGCATGTTATATTGATAATATCGGGAGTAATAAGTATAATTATTATAGTTCTAGCGATAATAATAGTAAAATATGGCAAATAGTGCATGTTATGTTGATAATAATAAAAGTAATAAGTATATTTATTACAGTTCTATCGATAATAACTGCATAATATGGGTAATAATGCATGTTATATTGATGATAATAAAAGTAATACGTATATTTATTATAGTTCTAGCGATAATAACTGCATAATATGGGTAATAATGCATGTTATATTGATAATATCGGGAGTAATAAGTATAATTATTATAGTTCTAGCGATAATAATAGTAAAATATGGCAAATAGTGCATGTTATATTGATAATAATAAAAGTAATAAGTATATTTATTACAGTTCTATCGACAATAACTGCATAATATGGGTAATAATGCCCGTTATATTGCTAACAATATAAGTAATAAGTACAATTATTACAGTTCTAGCGATAATAACTGCATTATATGGGTAATAATGCACGTTATATTGCTAATAGTATAAGTAATAAGTATAATTATTACAGTTCTAGCGATAATAACTGCATTATATGGGTAAGAATGGACGTTATATTGATAATGATATAAGTAATAAGTATAATTATTACAGTTCTAGCGATAATACCTCTATTATATGGGTAATAATGCACGTTATATTGATAATGATATAAGTAATAAGTATAATTATTACAGTTCTAGCGATAACAACTGCATAATATGGGTAATAATGCACGTTATATTGCTAATAATATGAGTAATGAGTACAATTATTACAGTTCTAGCGATAATAACTGCATTATATGGGTAATAATGCATGTTATATTGATAATAATATAAGTAATAAGTATAATTATTACAGTTCTAGCGATAACAACTGCATTATATGGGTAATAATGCATGTTATATTGATAACATCGGGAGTAATAAGTATAATTATTATAGTTCTAGCGATAATAATAGTAAAATATGGCTAATAGTGCATGATATATTGATAATAGTAAAAGTAGTAAGTGTATTTATTACAGTTCTATCGATAATAACTGCATAATATGGCTAATAATGCATGTTATATTGAGAATAATATAAGTAATAAGTATAATCATTACAGTTCTAGCGATAATAACTGCATAATATGGGTAATAATGCACGTTATATTGCTAATAATAAAAGTAATGAGTACAATTATTACAGTTCTAGCGATAATAACTGCATAATATAGGTAATAATGCATGTTATATTGATAATATTGGGAGTAATACGTACATTTATTATAGTTCTAGCGATAATAACTGCATAATATGGGTAATAATGCATGTTATATTGATAATAATATAAGTAATAAGTATAATTATTACAGTTCTAGCGATAATAACTGCATTATATGGGTAATAATGCACGTTATATTGCTAACAATATAAGCAATAAGTATAATTATTACAGTTCTAGCGATAATAACTGCATTATATGGGTAATAATGCATGTTATATCGATAATAATATAAGTAATAAGTATACTTATTACAGTTCTAGCGATAATAACTGCATTATATGGGTAAAAATGCATGTTATATTGATAATATTGGGAGTAATAAGTATATTTATTATGGTTCTAGGGATAATAACTGCATAATATGGGTAATAATGCATGTTATATTGATGATAATAAAAGTAATACGTATATTTATTATAGTTCTAGCGATAATAACTGCATAATATGGGTAATAATGCATGTTATATTGATAATAATATGAGTAATAAGTATAATTATTACAGTTCTAGCGATAATAACTTCTTAATATGGGTAATAATGCGTGTTATATTGATGATAATGAAAGTAGTAAGTATATTTATTACAGTTCTAGCGATAATAACTGCATAATATGGCTAATAATGCATGTTATATTGAGAATAATATAAGTAATAAGTATAATCATTACAGTTCTAGCGATAATAACTGCATAATATGGGTAATAATGCACGTTATATTGCTAATAATAAAAGTAATGAGTACAATTATTACAGTTCTAGCGATAATAACTGCATAATATAGGTAATAATGCATGTTATATTGATAATATTGGGAGTAATACGTATATTTATTATAGTTCTAGCGATAATAACTGCATAATATGGGTAATAATGCATGTTATATTGATAATAATATAAGTAATAAGTATAATTATTACAGTTCTAGCGATAATAACTGCATTATATGGGTAATAATGCACGTTATATTGCTAACAATATAAGCAATAAGTATAATTATTACAGTTCTAGCGATAATAACTGCATTATATGGGTAATAATGCATGTTATATTGATAATATCGGGAGTAATAAGTATAATTATTATAGTTCTAGCGATAATAATAGTAAAATATGGCAAATAGTGCATGTTATATTGATAATAATAAAAGTAATAAGTATATTTATTACAGTTCTATCGACAATAACTGCATAATATGGGTAATAATGCACGTTATATTGCTAACAATATAAGTAATAAGTATAATTATTACAGTTCTAGCGATAATAACTGCATTATATGGGTAACAATGCACGTTATATTGCTAATAGTATAAGTAATAAGTATAATTATTACAGTTCAAGCGATAATACCTCCATTATATGGGTAATAATGCATGTTATATTGATAATGATATAAGTAATAAGTATAATTATTACAGTTCTAGCGATAATAACTGCATAATATGGGTAATAATGCACGTTATATTGCTAATAATAAAAGTAATGAGTACAATTGTTACAGTTCTAGCGATAATAACTGCATAATATAGGTAATAATGCATGTTATATTGATAATATTGGGAGTAATACGTACATTTATTATAGTTCTAGCGATAATAACTGCATAATATGGGTAATAATGCATGTTATATTGATAATAATATAAGTAATAAGTATAATTATTACAGTTCTAGCGATAATAACTGCATTATATGGGTAATAATGCACGTTATATTGCTAACAATATAAGCAATAAGTATAATTATTACAGTTCTAGCGATAATAACTGCATTATATGGGTAATAATGCATGTTATATTGATAATATCGGGAGTAATAAGTATAATTATTATAGTTCTAGCGATAATAATAGTAAAATATGGCAAATAGTGCATGTTATATTGATAATAATAAAAGTAATAAGTATATTTATTACAGTCCTATCCATAATAACTGCATAATATGGGTAATAATGCATGTTATATTGATGATAATAAAAGTAATACGTATATTTATTATAGTTCTAGCGATAATAACTGCATTATATGGGTAATAATGCACGTTATATTGCTAACAATATAAGTAATAAGTATAATTATTACAGTTCTTGCGATAATAACTGCATTATATGGGTAAAAATGCATGTTATATTGATAATATTGGGAGTAATAAGTATATTTATTATGGTTCTAGAGATAATAACTGCATAATATGGGTAATAATGCATGTTATATTGAGAATAATATGAGTAATAAGTATAATTATTACAGTTCTAGCGATAATAACTTCTTAATATGGGTAATAATGCGTGTTATATTGATGATAATGAAAGTAGTAAGTATATTTATTACAGTTCTAGCGATAATAACTGCATAATATGGCTAATAATGCATGTTATATTGAGAATAATATAAGTAATAAGTATAATCATTACAGTTCTAGCGATAATAACTGCATAATATGGGTAATAATGCACGTTATATTGCTAATAATAAAAGTAATGAGTACAATTATTACAGTTCTAGCGATAATAACTGCATTATATGGGTAACAATGCACGTTATATTGCTAATAGTATAAGTAATAAGTATAATTATTACAGTTCAAGCGATAATACCTCCATTATATGGGTAATAATGCATGTTATATTGATAATGATATAAGTAATAAGTATAATTATTACAGTTCTAGCGATAATAACTGCATAATATGGGTAATAATGCACGTTATATTGCTAATAATAAAAGTAATGAGTACAATTATTACAGTTCTAGCGATAATAACTGCATAATATAGGTAATAATGCATGTTATATTGATAATATTGGGAGTAATACGTACATTTATTATAGTTCTAGCGATAATAACTGCATAATATGGGTAATAATGCATGTTATATTGATAATAATATAAGTAATAAGTATAATTATTACAGTTCTAGCGATAATAACTGCATTATATGGGTAATAATGCACGTTATATTGCTAACAATATAAGCAATAAGTATAATTATTACAGTTCTAGCGATAATAACTGCATTATATGGGTAATAATGCATGTTATATTGATAATATCGGGAGTAATAAGTATAATTATTATAGTTCTAGCGATAATAATAGTAAAATATGGCAAATAGTGCATGTTATATTGATAATAATAAAAGTAATAAGTATATTTATTACAGTCCTATCCATAATAACTGCATAATATGGGTAATAATGCATGTTATATTGATGATAATAAAAGTAATACGTATATTTATTATATTTCTAGCGATAATAACTGCATTATATGGGTAATAATGCACGTTATATTGCTAACAATATAAGTAATAAGTATAATTATTACAGTTCTTGCGATAATAACTGCATTATATGGGTAAAAATGCATGTTATATTGATAATATTGGGAGTAATAAGTATATTTATTATGGTTCTAGAGATAATAACTGCATAATATGGGTAATAATGCATGTTATATTGAGAATAATATGAGTAATAAGTATAATTATTACAGTTCTAGCGATAATAACTTCTTAATATGGGTAATAATGCGTGTTATATTGATGATAATGAAAGTAGTAAGTATATTTATTACAGTTCTAGCGATAATAACTGCATAATATGGCTAATAATGCATGTTATATTGAGAATAATATAAGTAATAAGTATAATCATTACAGTTCTAGCGATAATAACTGCATAATATGGGTAATAATGCACGTTATATTGCTAATAATAAAAGTAATGAGTACAATTATTACAGTTCTAGCGATAATAACTGCATAATATAGGTAATAATGCATGTTATATTGATAATATTGGGAGTAATACGTACATTTATTATAGTTCTAGCGATAATAACTGCATAATATGGGTAATAATGCATGTTATATTGATAATAATATAAGTAATAAGTATAATTATTACAGTTCTAGCGATAATAACTGCATTATATGGGTAATAATGCACGTTATATTGCTAACAATATAAGCAATAAGTATAATTATTACAGTTCTAGCGATAATAACTGCATTATATGGGTAATAATGCATGTTATATGGATAATATCGGGAGTAATAAGTATAATTATTATAGTTCTAGCGATAATAATAGTAAAATATGGCAAATAGTGCATGTTATATTGATAATAATAAAAGTAATAAGTATATTTATTACAGTCCTATCCATAATAACTGCATAATATGGGTAATAATGCATGTTATATTGATGATAATAAAAGTAATACGTATATTTATTATAGTTCTAGCGATAATAACTGCATTATATGGGTAATAATGCACGTTATATTGCTAACAATATAAGTAATAAGTATAATTATTACAGTTCTTGCGATAATAACTGCATTATATGGGTAAAAATGCATGTTATATTGATAATATTGGGAGTAATAAGTATATTTATTATGGTTCTAGAGATAATAACTGCATAATATGGGTAATAATGCATGTTATATTGATAATAATATAAGTAATAAGTATAATTATAACAGTTCTAGCGATAATAACTGCATTATATGGGTAATAATGCATGTTATATTGATAATATAGGGAGTAATAAGTATAATTATTATAGTTCTAGCGATAATAATAGTAAAATATGGCAAATAGTGCATGTTATATTGATAATAATAAAAGTAATAAGTATATTTATTACAGTCCTATCCATAATAACTGCATAATATGGGTAATAATGGATGTTATATTGATAATAATCTAAGTAATAAGTATAATCATTACAGTTCTAGCGATAATAACTGCATTATATGGGTAATAATGCATGTTATATTGATAATATCGGGAGTAATAAGTATAATTATTATAGTTCTAGCGATAATAATAGTAAAATATGGCAAATAGTGCATGTTATGTTGATAATAATAAAAGTAATAAGTATATTTATTACAGTTCTATCGATAATAACTGCATAATATGGGTAATAATGCATGTTATATTGATGATAATAAAAGTAATACGTATATTTATTATAGTTCTAGCGATAATAACTGCATAATATGGGTAATAATGCATGTTATATTGATAATATCGGGAGTAATAAGTATAATTATTATAGTTCTAGCGATAATAATAGTAAAATATGGCAAATAGTGCATGTTATATTGATAATAATAAAAGTAATAAGTATATTTATTACAGTTCTATCGACAATAACTGCATAATATGGGTAATAATGCCCGTTATATTGCTAACAATATAAGTAATAAGTACAATTATTACAGTTCTAGCGATAATAACTGCATTATATGGGTAACAATGCACGTTATATTGCTAATAGTATAAGTAATAAGTATAATTATTACAGTTCAAGCGATAATACCTCCATTATATGGGTAATAATGCATGTTATATTGATAATGGTATAAGTAATATGTATAATTATTACAGTTCTAGCGATAATAACTGCATTATATGGGTAAAAATGCATTTTATATTGATAATATTGGGAGTAATAAGTATATTTATTATGGTTCTAGGGATAATAACTGCATAATATGGGTAATAATGCATGTTATATTGATAATAATATAAGTAATAAGTATAATTATTACAGTTCTAGCGATAATACCTCCATTATACGGGTAATAATGCATGTTATATTGATAACATCGGGAGTAATAAGTATAATTATTATAGTTCTAGCGATAATAATAGTAAAATATGGCTAATAGTGCATGATATATTGATAATAGTAAAAGTAGTAAGTGTATTTATTACAGTTCTATCGATAATAACTGCATAAAATGGGTAATAATGCATGTTATATTGATAATAATATAAGTAATAAGTATAATTATTACAGTTCTAGCGATAATACCTCCATTATATGGGTAATAATGCATGTTATATTGATGATAATGAAAGTAATACCTATATTTATTATAGTTCTTGCGATAATAACTGCATAATATGGGTAATAATGCATGTTATATTGATAATAATATAAGTAATAAGTATAATTATTACAGTTCTAGCGATAATAACTGCATTATATGGGTAATAATGCACGTTATATTGCTAATAGTATAAGTAATAAGTATAATTATTACAGTTCTAGCGATAATAACTGCATTATATGGGTAAGAATGGACGTTATATTGATAATGATATAAGTAATAAGTATAATTATTACAGTTCTAGCGATAATACCTCTATTATATGGGTAATAATGCACGTTATATTGATAATGATATAAGTAATAAGTATAATTATTACAGTTCTAGCGATAACAACTGCATAATATGGGTAATAATGCACGTTATATTGCTAATAATATGAGTAATGAGTACAATTATTACAGTTCTAGCGATAATAACTGCATTATATGGGTAATAATGCATGTTATATTGATAATAATATAAGTAATAAGTATAATTATTACAGTTCTAGCGATAACAACTGCATTATATGGGTAATAATGCATGTTATATTGATAACATCGGGAGTAATAAGTATAATTATTATAGTTCTAGCGATAATAATAGTAAAATATGGCTAATAGTGCATGATATATTGATAATAGTAAAAGTAGTAAGTGTATTTATTACAGTTCTATCGATAATAACTGCATAATATGGCTAATAATGCATGTTATATTGAGAATAATATAAGTAATAAGTATAATCATTACAGTTCTAGCGATAATAACTGCATAATATGGGTAATAATGCACGTTATATTGCTAATAATAAAAGTAATGAGTACAATTATTACAGTTCTAGCGATAATAACTGCATAATATAGGTAATAATGCATGTTATATTGATAATATTGGGAGTAATACGTACATTTATTATAGTTCTAGCGATAATAACTGCATAATATGGGTAATAATGCATGTTATATTGATAATAATATAAGTAATAAGTATAATTATTACAGTTCTAGCGATAATAACTGCATTATATGGGTAATAATGCACGTTATATTGCTAACAATATAAGCAATAAGTATAATTATTACAGTTCTAGCGATAATAACTGCATTATATGGGTAATAATGCATGTTATATCGATAATAATATAAGTAATAAGTATACTTATTACAGTTCTAGCGATAATAACTGCATTATATGGGTAAAAATGCATGTTATATTGATAATATTGGGAGTAATAAGTATATTTATTATGGTTCTAGGGATAATAACTGCATAATATGGGTAATAATGCATGTTATATTGATAATAATATAAGTAATCAGTATAATTATTACAGTTGTAGCGATAATACCTCCATTATATGGGTAATAATGCATGTTATGTTGATGATAATGAAAGTAATACGTATATTTATTATAGTTCTAGCGATAATAACTGCATAATATGGGTAATAATGCATGTTATATTGAGAATAATATAAGTAATAAGTATAATTATTACAGTTCTAGCGATAATAACTGCATTATATGGGTAATAATGCACGTTATATTGCTAACAATATAAGTAATAAGTATAATTATTACAGTTCTAGCGATAATAACTGCATTATATGGGTAACAATGCACGTTATATTGCTAATAGTATAAGTAATAAGTATAATTATTACAGTTCAAGCGATAATACCTCCATTATATGGGTAATAATGCATGTTAAGTTGATAATGATATAAGTAATAAGTATAATTATTACAGTTCTACCGATAATAACTGCATTATATGGGTAAAAATGCATGTTATATTGATAATATTGGGAGTAATAAGTATATTTATTATGGTTCTAGGGATAATAACTGCATAATATGGGTAATAATGCATGTTATATTGATAATAATATAAGTAATCAGTATAATTATTACAGTTCTAGCGATAATACCTCCATTATATGGGTAATAATGCATGTTATGTTGATGATAATGAAAGTAATACGTATATTTATTATAGTTCTAGCGATAATAACTGCATAATATGGGTAATAATGCATGTTATATTGAGAATAATATAAGTAATAAGTATAATTATTACAGTTCTAGCGATAATAACTGCATTATATGGGTAATAATGCACGTTATATTGCTAACAATATAAGTAATAAGTATAATTATTACAGTTCTAGCGATAATAACTGCATTATATGGGTAACAATGCACGTTATATTGCTAATAGTATAAGTAATAAGTATAATTATTACAGTTCAAGCGATAATACCTCCATTATATGGGTAATAATGCATGTTAAGTTGATAATGATATAAGTAATAAGTATAATTATTACAGTTCTAGCGATAATAACTGCATAATATGGGTAATAATGCACGTTATATTGCTAATAATATAAGTAATGAGTACAATTATTACAGTTCTAGCGATAATAACTGCATTATATGGGTAATAATGCATGTTATATTGATAATAATATAAGTAATAAGTATAATTATTACAGTTCTAGCGATAATAACTGCATTATATGGGTAATAATGCATGTTATATTGATAACATCGGGAGTAATAAGTATAATTATTATAGTTCTAGCGATAATAATAGTAAAATATGGCTAATAGTGCATGTTATATTGATAATAATAAAAGTAATAAGTATATTTATTACAGTTCTAGCGATAATAACTGCATTATATGGGTAATAATGCATGTTATATTGATAACATCGGGAGTAATAAGTATAATTATTATAGTTCTAGCGATAATAATAGTAAAATATGCCTAATAGTGCATGATATATTGATAATAGTAAAAGTACTAAGTGTATTTATTACAGTTCTATCGATAATAACTGCATAATATGGGTAATAATGCATGTTATATTGATGATAATAAAAGTAATACGTATATTTATTATAGTTCTAGCGATAGTAACTGCATAATATGGGTAATAATGCATGTTATATTGATAACATCGGGAGTAATAAGTATAATTATTATAGTTCTAGCGATAATAACTGCATTATATGGGTAAGAATGGACGTTATATTGCTAAAAGTATAAGTAATAAGTATAATTATTATAGTTCTAGCGATAATACCTCTATTATATGGGTAATAATGCATGTTATATTGATAATGATATAAGTAATAAGTATCATTATTACAGTTCTAGCGATAATAACTGCATAATATGGGTAATAATGCATGTTATATTGCTAATAACATGAGTAATGAGTACAATTATTACAGTTCTAGCGATAATAACTGCATTATATGGGTAATAATGCACGTTATATTGCTAACAATATAAGCAATAAGTATAATTATTACAGTTCTAGCGATAATAACTGCATTATATGGGTAATAATGCATGTTACATTGATAATATTGGGAGTAATAAGTATATTTATTATAGTTCTGGCGATCATAACTGCATGATATGGGTAATAATGCATGTTATATTGATAATATCGGGAGTAATAAGTATAATTATTATAGTTCTAGCGATAATAATAGTAAAATATGGCAAATAGTGCATGTTATATTGATAATAATAAAAGTAGTAAGTGTATTTATTACAGTTCTATCGATAATAACTGCATAAAATGGGTAATAATGCATGTTATATTGATAATAATATAAGTAATAAGAATAATTATTACAGTTCTAGCGATAATACCTCTATTATATGGGTAATAATGCATGTTATATTGATGATAATGAAAGTAATACCTATATTTATTATAGTTCTTGCGATAATAACTGCATAATATGGGTAATAATGCATGTTATATTGAGAATAATATAAGCAATAAGTATAATTATTACAGTTCTGGCGATAATAACTGCATTATATGGGTAACAATGCACGTTATATTGCTAATAGTGTAAGTAATAAGTATAATTATTACAGTTCTAGCAATAATACCTCCATTATATGGGTAATAATACATGTTATGTTGATAATAATATAAGTAATAAGTATAATTATTACAGTTCTAGCGATAATAACTGCATTATATGGGTAATAATGCATGTTATATTGATAACATCGGGAGTAATAAGTATAATTATTACAGTTCTAGCGATAATAACTGCATAATATGGGTAATAATGCATGTTATATTGATAATAATATGAGTAATAAGTATAATTATTACAGTTCTAGCGATAATAACTGCATTATATGGGTAATAATGCACGTTATATTGCTAACAATATAAGTAATAAGTATAATTATTACAGTTCTAGCGATAATAACTGCATTATATGGGTAATAGTGCATGTTACATTGATAATATTGGGAGTAATAAGTATATTTATTATAGTTCTGGCGATCATAACTGCATAATATGGGTAATAATGCATGTTATATTGATAATATCGGGAGTAATAAGTATAATTATTATAGTTCTAGCGATAATAATAGTAAAATATGGCAAATAGTGCATGTTATATTGATAATAATAAAAGTAATAAGTATATTTATTACAGTTCTATCGACAATAACTGCATAATATGGGTAATAATGCACGTTATATTGCTAACAATATAAGTAATAAGTATAATTATTACAGTTGTAGCGATAATAACTGCATTATATGGGTAATAATGCATGTTATATTGACAACATCGGGAGTAATAAGTATAATTATTATAGTTCTAGCGATAATAATAGTAAAATATGGCTAATAGTGCATGATATATTGATAATAGTAAAAGTAGTAAGTGTATTTATTACAGTTCTATCGATAATAACTGCATAAAATGGGTAATAATGCATGTTATATTGATAATAATATAAGTAATAAGAATAATTATTACAGTTCTAGCGATAATACCTCCATTATATGGGTAATAATGCATGTTATATTGATGATAATGAAAGTAATACCTATATTTATTATAGTTCTTGCGATAATAACTGCATAACATGGGTAATAATGCATGTTATATTGAGAATAATATAAGTAATAAGTATAATTATTACAGTTCTGGCGATAATAACTGCATTATATGGGTAACAATGCACGTTATATTGCTAATAGTGTAAGTAATAAGTATAATTATTACAGTTCTAGCAATAATACCTCCATTATATGGGTAATAATACATGTTATGTTGATAATAATATAAGTAATAAGTATAATTATTACAGTTCTAGCGATAATAACTGCATAATATGGGTAATAATGCACGTTATATTGCTAATAATATGAGTAATGAGTACAATTATTACAGTTCTAGCGATAATAACTGCATTATATGGGTAATAATGCATGTTATATTGATAATAATATAAGTAATAAGTATAATTATTACAGTTCTAGCGATAATAACTGCATTATATGGGTAATAATGCATGTTATATTGATAACATCGGGAGTAATAAGTATAATTATTATAGTTCTAGCGATAATAATAGTAAAATATGGCTAATAGTGCATGATATATTGATAATAGTAAAAGTAGTAAGTTTATTTATTACAGTTCTATCGATAATAACTGCATAATATGGGTAATAATGCATGTTATATTGATGATAATAAAAGTAATACGTATATTTATTATAGTTCTAGCGATAATAACTGCATAATATGGGTAATAATGCATGTTATATTGATAATAATATAAGTAATAAGTATATTTATTACAGTTCTATCGATAATAACTTCTTAATATGGGTAATAATGCATGTTATATTGATGATAATGAAAGTAGTAAGTATATTTATTACAGTTCTAGCCATAATAACTGCATAATATGGCTAATAATGCATGTTATATTGATAATATCGGGAGTAATAAGTATAATTATTATAGTTCTAGCGATAATAATAGTAAAATATGGCAAATAGTGCATGTTATGTTGATAATAATAAAAGTAATAAGTATATTTATTACAGTTCTATCGATAATAACTGCATAATATGGGTAATAATGCATGTTATATTGATGATAATAAAAGTAATACGTATATTTATTATAGTTCTAGCGATAATAACTGCATAATATGGGTAATAATGCATGTTATATTGATAATAATATGAGTAATAAGTATAATTATTACAGTTCTAGCGATAATAACTTCTTAATATGGGTAATAATGCGTGTTATATTGATGATAATGAAAGTAGTAAGTATATTTATTACAGTTCTAGCGATAATAACTGCATAATATGGCTAATAATGCATGTTATATTGAGAATAATATAAGTAATAAGTATAATCATTACAGTTCTAGCGATAATAACTGCATAATATGGGTAATAATGCACGTTATATTGCTAATAATAAAAGTAATGAGTACAATTATTACAGTTCTAGCGATAATAACTGCATAATATAGGTAATAATGCATGTTATATTGATAATATTGGGAGTAATACGTATATTTATTATAGTTCTAGCGATAATAACTGCATAATATGGGTAATAATGCATGTTATATTGATAATAATATAAGTAATAAGTATAATTATTACAGTTCTAGCGATAATAACTGCATTATATGGGTAATAATGCATGTTATATTGATAACATCGGGAGTAATAAGTATAATTATTATAGTTCTAGCGATAATAATAGTAAAATATGCCTAATAGTGCATGATATATTGATAATAGTAAAAGTACTAAGTGTATTTATTACAGTTCTATCGATAATAACTGCATAATATGGGTAATAATGCATGTTATATTGATGATAATAAAAGTAATACGTATATTTATTATAGTTCTAGCGATAGTAACTGCATAATATGGGTAATAATGCATGTTATATTGATAACATCGGGAGTAATAAGTATAATTATTATAGTTCTAGCGATAATAACTGCATTATATGGGTAAGAATGGACGTTATATTGCTAAAAGTATAAGTAATAAGTATAATTATTATAGTTCTAGCGATAATACCTCTATTATATGGGTAATAATGCATGTTATATTGATAATGATATAAGTAATAAGTATCATTATTACAGTTCTAGCGATAATAACTGCATAATATGGGTAATAATGCATGTTATATTGCTAATAACATGAGTAATGAGTACAATTATTACAGTTCTAGCGATAATAACTGCATTATATGGGTAATAATGCACGTTATATTGCTAACAATATAAGCAATAAGTATAATTATTACAGTTCTAGCGATAATAACTGCATTATATGGGTAATAATGCATGTTACATTGATAATATTGGGAGTAATAAGTATATTTATTATAGTTCTGGCGATCATAACTGCATGATATGGGTAATAATGCATGTTATATTGATAATATCGGGAGTAATAAGTATAATTATTATAGTTCTAGCGATAATAATAGTAAAATATGGCAAATAGTGCATGTTATATTGATAATAATAAAAGTAGTAAGTGTATTTATTACAGTTCTATCGATAATAACTGCATAAAATGGGTAATAATGCATGTTATATTGATAATAATATAAGTAATAAGAATAATTATTACAGTTCTAGCGATAATACCTCTATTATATGGGTAATAATGCATGTTATATTGATGATAATGAAAGTAATACCTATATTTATTATAGTTCTTGCGATAATAACTGCATAATATGGGTAATAATGCATGTTATATTGAGAATAATATAAGCAATAAGTATAATTATTACAGTTCTGGCGATAATAACTGCATTATATGGGTAACAATGCACGTTATATTGCTAATAGTGTAAGTAATAAGTATAATTATTACAGTTCTAGCAATAATACCTCCATTATATGGGTAATAATACATGTTATGTTGATAATAATATAAGTAATAAGTATAATTATTACAGTTCTAGCGATAATAACTGCATTATATGGGTAATAATGCATGTTATATTGAGAATAATATAAGTAATAAGTATAATTATTACAGTTCTAGCGATATTAACTGCATTATATGGGTAATAATGCATGTTATATTGCTAACAATATAAGCAATAAGTATAATTATTACAGTTCTAGCGATAATAACTGCATTATATGGGTAATAATGCATGTTACATTGATAATATTGGGAGTAATAAGTATATTTATTATAGTTCTGGCGATCATAACTGCATGATATGGGTAATAATGCATGTTATATTGATAATATCGGGAGTAATAAGTATAATTATTATAGTTCTAGCGATAATAATAGTAAAATATGGCAAATAGTGCATGTTATATTGATAATAATAAAAGTAGTAAGTGTATTTATTACAGTTCTATCGATAATAACTGCATAAAATGGGTAATAATGCATGTTATATTGATAATAATATAAGTAATAAGAATAATTATTACAGTTCTAGCGATAATACCTCTATTATATGGGTAATAATGCATGTTATATTGATGATAATGAAAGTAATACCTATATTTATTATAGTTCTTGCGATAATAACTGCATAATATGGGTAATAATGCATGTTATATTGAGAATAATATAAGCAATAAGTATAATTATTACAGTTCTGGCGATAATAACTGCATTATATGGGTAACAATGCACGTTATATTGCTAATAGTGTAAGTAATAAGTATAATTATTACAGTTCTAGCAATAATACCTCCATTATATGGGTAATAATACATGTTATGTTGATAATAATATAAGTAATAAGTATAATTATTACAGTTCTAGCGATAATAACTGCATTATATGGGTAATAATGCATGTTATATTGAGAATAATATAAGTAATAAGTATAATTATTACAGTTCTAGCGATATTAACTGCATTATATGGGTAATAATGCATGTTATATTGATAACATCGGGAGTAATAAGTATAATTGTTATAGTTCTAGCGATAATAATAGTAAAATATGGCTAATAGTGCATGATATATTGATAATAGTAAAAGTAGTAAGTGTATTTATTACAGTTCTATCGATAATAACTGCATAAAATGGGTAATAATGCATGTTATATTGATAATAATATAAGTAATAAGAATAATTATTACAGTTCTAGCGATAATACCTCCATTATATGGGTAATAATGCATGTTATATTGATGATAATGAAAGTAATACCTATATTTATTATAGTTCTTGCGATAATAACTGCATAATATGGGTAATAATGCATGTTATATTGAGAATAATATAAGCAATAAGTATAATTATTACAGTTCTGGCGATAATAACTGCATTATATGGGTAACAATGCACGTTATATTGCTAATAGTGTAAGTAATAAGTATAATTATTACAGTTCTAGCAATAATACCTCCATTATATGGGTAATAATACATGTTATGTTGATAATAATATAAGTAATAAGTATAATTATTACAGTTCTAGCGATAATAACTGCATTATATGGGTAATAATGCATGTTATATTGATAACATCGGGAGTAATAAGTATAATTATTACAGTTCTAGCGATAATAACTGCATAATATGGGTAATAATGCATGTTATATTGATAATAATATGAGTAATAAGTATAATTATTACAGTTCTAGCGATAATAACTGCATTATATGGGTAATAATGCACGTTATATTGCTAACAATATAAGTAATAAGTATAATTATTACAGTTCTAGCGATAATAACTGCATTATATGGGTAATAGTGCATGTTACATTGATAATATTGGGAGTAATAAGTATATTTATTATAGTTCTGGCGATCATAACTGCATAATATGGGTAATAATGCATGTTATATTGATAATATCGGGAGTAATAAGTATAATTATTATAGTTCTAGCGATAATAATAGTAAAATATGGCAAATAGTGCATGTTATATTGATAATAATAAAAGTAATAAGTATATTTATTACAGTTCTATCGACAATAACTGCATAATATGGGTAATAATGCACGTTATATTGCTAACAATATAAGTAATAAGTATAATTATTACAGTTGTAGCGATAATAACTGCATTATATGGGTAATAATGCATGTTATATTGACAACATCGGGAGTAATAAGTATAATTATTATAGTTCTAGCGATAATAATAGTAAAATATGGCTAATAGTGCATGATATATTGATAATAGTAAAAGTAGTAAGTGTATTTATTACAGTTCTATCGATAATAACTGCATAAAATGGGTAATAATGCATGTTATATTGATAATAATATAAGTAATAAGAATAATTATTACAGTTCTAGCGATAATACCTCCATTATATGGGTAATAATGCATGTTATATTGATGATAATGAAAGTAATACCTATATTTATTATAGTTCTTGCGATAATAACTGCATAATATGGGTAATAATGCATGTTATATTGAGAATAATATAAGTAATAAGTATAATTATTACAGTTCTGGCGATAATAACTGCATTATATGGGTAACAATGCACGTTATATTGCTAATAGTGTAAGTAATAAGTATAATTATTACAGTTCTAGCAATAATACCTCCATTATATGGGTAATAATACATGTTATGTTGATAATAATATAAGTAATAAGTATAATTATTACAGTTCTAGCGATAATAACTGCATAATATGGGTAATAATGCACGTTATATTGCTAATAATATGAGTAATGAGTACAATTATTACAGTTCTAGCGATAATAACTGCATTATATGGGTAATAATGCATGTTATATTGATAATAATATAAGTAATAAGTATAATTATTACAGTTCTAGCGATAATAACTGCATTATATGGGTAATAATGCATGTTATATTGATAACATCGGGAGTAATAAGTATAATTATTATAGTTCTAGCGATAATAATAGTAAAATATGGCTAATAGTGCATGATATATTGATAATAGTAAAAGTAGTAAGTTTATTTATTACAGTTCTATCGATAATAACTGCATAATATGGGTAATAATGCATGTTATATTGATGATAATAAAAGTAATACGTATATTTATTATAGTTCTAGCGATAATAACTGCATAATATGGGTAATAATGCATGTTATATTGATAATAATATAAGTAATAAGTATATTTATTACAGTTCTATCGATAATAACTTCTTAATATGGGTAATAATGCATGTTATATTGATGATAATGAAAGTAGTAAGTATATTTATTACAGTTCTAGCCATAATAACTGCATAATATGGCTAATAATGCATGTTATATTGATAATATCGGGAGTAATAAGTATAATTATTATAGTTCTAGCGATAATAATAGTAAAATATGGCAAATAGTGCATGTTATGTTGATAATAATAAAAGTAATAAGTATATTTATTACAGTTCTATCGATAATAACTGCATAATATGGGTAATAATGCATGTTATATTGATAATATCGGGAGTAATAAGTATAATTATTATAGTTCTAGCGATAATAATAGTAAAATATGGCAAATAGTGCATGTTATATTGATAATAATAAAACTAATAAATATATTTATTACAGTTCTATCGATAATAACTGCATAATATGGGTAATAGTGCAAGTTATATTGATGATAATAAATGTAATACGTATATTTATTATAGTTCTAGCGATTATACCTGCATAATATGGGTAATAATGCATGTTATATTGATAATAATGAAAGTAATACGTATATTTATTATAGTTCTTGCGATAATAACTGCATAATATGGGTAATAATGCATGTTATATTGAGAATAATATAAGTAATAAGTATAATTATTACAGTTCTGGCGATAATAACTGCATTATATGGGTAACAATGCACGTTATATTGCTAATAGTGTAAGTAATAAGTATAATTATGACAGTTCTAGCAATAATACCTCCATTATATGGGTAATAATGCATGTTATGTTGATAATAATATAAGTAATAAGTATAATTATTACAGTTCTAGCGATAATAACTGCATTATATGGGTAATAATGCATGTTATATTGAGAATAATATAAGTAATAAGTATAATTATTACAGTTCTGGCGATAATAACTGCATTATATGGGTAATAATGCACGTTATATTGCTAATAGTATAAGTAATAAGTATAATTATTACAGTTCTAGCGATAATACCTCCATTATATGGGTAATAATGCATGTTATATTGATAATAATATAAGTAATAAGTATAAATATTACAGTTCTAGCGATTATAACTGCATAATATGGGTAATAATGCACGTTACATTGCTAATAATATTAGTAATGAGTATAATCATTACAGTTCTAGCGATAATAACTGCATTATATGGGTAATAAGGCATGTTATATTGATAACATCGGGAGTAATAAGTATAATTATTATAGTTCTAGCGATAATAATAGTAAAATATGGCTAATAGTGCATGATATATTGATAATAGTAAAAGTAATAAGTGTATTTATTACAGTTCTATCGATAATAACTGCATAATATGGGTAATAATGCATGTTATATTGATAATAATATAAGTAATAAGTATAATTATTACAGTTCTAGCGATAATACCTCCATTATATGGGTAATAATGCATGTTATATTGATGACAATGAAAGTAATACGTATATTTATTATAGTTCTAGCGATAATAACTGCATAATGTGGGTAATAATGCATGTTATATTGAGAATAATATAAGTAATAAGTATAATTATTACAGTTCTGGCGATAATAACTGCATAATATGGGTAATAATGCATGTTATATTGATGATAATAAAAGCAATACGTATATTTATTATAGTTCTAGCGATAATAACTGCATAATATGGGTAGTAATGCATGTTATATTGATAATAATATGAGTAATAAGTATAATTATTACAGTTGTAGCGATAATAACTGCATTATATGGGTAATAATGCACGTTATATTGCTAACAATATAAGTAATAAGTATAATTATTACAGTTCTAGCGATAATAACTGCATTATATGGGTAATAATGCATGTTACATTGATAATATTGGGAGTAATAAGTATATTTATTATAGTTCTGGCGATCATAACTGCATAATGTGGGTAATAATGCATGTTATATTGAGAATAATATAAGTAATAAGTATAATTATTACAGTTCTGGCGATAATAACTGCATTATATGGGTAATAATGCACGTTATATTGCTAATAGTATAAGTAATAAGTATAATTATTACAGTTCTTGCGATAATACCTCCATTATATGGGTAATAATTCATGTTATATTGATAATAATATAAGTAATAAGTATAATTATTACAGTTCTAGCGATAATAACTGCATTATATGGGTAATAATGCACGTTATATTGCTAACAATATAAGTAATAAGTATAATTATTACAGTTCTAGCGATAATAACTGCATTATATGGGTAAAAATGCACGTTATATTGCTAATAGTATAAGTAATAAGTATAATTATTACAGTTCTAGCAATAATACCTCTATTATATGGGTAATAATGCATGTTATATTGATAATGATATAAGTAATAAGTACAATTATTACAGTTCTAGCGATAATAACTGCATTATATGGGTAATAATGCATGTTATATTGATGATAATAAAAGTAATACGTATATATATTATAGTTCTAGCAAATAATAACTGCATTATATGGGTAATACTGCATGTTATATTGATGATAATAAAAGTAATACGTATATATATTATAGTACTAGCGATAATAACTGGATAATATGGGTAATAATGCATGTTATATTGATAATAATATAAGTAATGAGTATAATCATTACAGTTCTAGCGATAATAACTGCATTATATGGGTAATAAGGCATGTTATATTGATAACATCGGGAGTAATAAGTATAATTATTATAGTTCTAGCGATAATAATAGTAAAATATGGCTAATAGTGCATGATATATTGATAATAGTAAAAGTAATAAGTGTATTTATTACAGTTCTATCGATAATAACTGCATAATATGGGTAATAATGCATGTTATATTGATAATAATATAAGTAATAAGTATAATTATTACAGTTCTAGCGATAATACCTCCATTATATGGGTAATAATGCATGTTATATTGATGACAATGAAAGTAATACGTATATTTATTATAGTTCTAGCGATAATAACTGCATAATGTGGGTAATAATGCATGTTATATTGAGAATAATATAAGTAATAAGTATAATTATTACAGTTCTGGCGATAATAACTGCATAATATGGGTAATAATGCATGTTATATTGATGATAATAAAAGCAATACGTATATTTATTATAGTTCTAGCGATAATAACTGCATAATATGGGTAGTAATGCATGTTATATTGATAATAATATGAGTAATAAGTATAATTATTACAGTTGTAGCGATAATAACTGCATTATATGGGTAATAATGCACGTTATATTGCTAACAATATAAGTAATAAGTATAATTATTACAGTTCTAGCGATAATAACTGCATTATATGGGTAATAATGCATGTTACATTGATAATATTGGGAGTAATAAGTATATTTATTATAGTTCTGGCGATCATAACTGCATAATGTGGGTAATAATGCATGTTATATTGAGAATAATATAAGTAATAAGTATAATTATTACAGTTCTGGCGATAATAACTGCATTATATGGGTAATAATGCACGTTATATTGCTAATAGTATAAGTAATAAGTATAATTATTACAGTTCTTGCGATAATACCTCCATTATATGGGTAATAATGCATGTTATATTGATAATAATATAAGTAATAAGTATAATTATTACAGTTCTAGCGATAATAACTGCATTATATGGGTAATAATGCACGTTATATTGCTAACAATATAAGTAATAAGTATAATTATTACAGTTCTAGCGATAATAACTGCATTATATGGGTAAAAATGCACGTTATATTGCTAATAGTATAAGTAATAAGTATAATTATTACAGTTCTAGCAATAATACCTCTATTATATGGGTAATAATGCATGTTATATTGATAATGATATAAGTAATAAGTACAATTATTACAGTTCTAGCGATAATAACTGCATTATATGGGTAATAATGCATGTTATATTGATGATAATAAAAGTAATACGTATATATATTATAGTTCTAGCAAATAATAACTGCATTATATGGGTAATACTGCATGTTATATTGATGATAATAAAAGTAATACGTATATATATTATAGTACTAGCGATAATAACTGGATAATATGGGTAATAATGCATGTTATATTGATAATAATATGAGTAATAAGTATAATTATTAAAGTTCTAGCGATAATAACTGCATTATATGGGTAATAATGCACGTTATATTGCTAACAATATAAGTAATAAGTATAATTATTATAGCTCTAGCGATAATAATAGTAAAATATGGCTAATAGTGCGTGATATATTGATAATAGTAAAAGTAGTAAGTGTATTTATTACAGTTCTATCGATAATAATTGCTTAATATGGGTAATAATGCCTGTTATATTGATAATAATATAAGTAATAAGTATAATTATTACAGTTCCATCGATAATACCTCCATTATATGGGTAATAATGCATGTTATATTGATGATAATGAAAGTAATACGTATATTTATTATAGTTCTAGCGATAATAACTGCATAATGTGGGTAATAATGCATGTTATATTGAGAATAATATAAGTAATAAGTATAATTATTACAGTTCTGGCGATAATAACTGCATTATATGGGTAATAATGCACGTTATATTGGTAATAGTATAAGTAATAAGTATAATTGTTACAGGTCTTGGGATAATACCTCCATTATATGGGTAATAATGCATGTTATATTGATAATAATATAAGTAATAAGTATAATTATTACAGTTCTAGCGATAATAACTGCATTATATGGGTAATAATGCACGTTATATTGCTAATAATATAAGTAATAAGTATAATTATTACAGTTCTAGCGATAATACCTCTATTATATGGGTAATAATGCATGTTATATTGATAATAATATAAGTAATAAGTATAAATATTACAGTTCTAGCGATAATAACTGCATTATATCGGTAATAATGCACGTTATATTGCTAATAGTATAAGTAATAAGTATAATTATTACAGTTCTTGCGATAATACCTCCATTATATGGGTAATAATGCATGTTATATTGATAATGATATAAGTAATAAGTATAATTATTACAGTTCCAGCGATAATAACTGCATTATATGGGTACTAATGCATGTTATATTGATAATATCGGGAGTAATAAGTATAATTATTATAGTTCTAGCGATAATAACTGCATTATATGGGTAACAATGCACGTTTTATTGCTAATAGTATAAGTAATAAGTATAATTATTACAGTTCTAGCGATAATACCTCTATTATATGGGTAATAATGCATGTTATATTGATGATAATGAAAGTAATACGTGTATTTATTATTTTTCTAGCGATAATAACTGCATAATGTGGGTAATAATGCATGTTATATTGATAATGATATAAGTAATAAGTACAATTATTACAGTTCTAGCGATAATAACTGCATAATATGGGTAATAATGCACGTTATATTGCTAATAATATAAGTAATAAGTATAATTATTACAGTTCTAGCGATAATACCTCCATTATATGGGTAATAATGCATGTTATATTGATAATAATATAAGTAATAAGTATAAATATTACAGTTCTAGCGATAATAACTGCATAATATGGGTAATAATGCACGTTACATTGCTAATAATATAAGTAATGAGTATAATTATTACAGTTCTAGCGATAATACCTCCATTATATGGGTAATAATGCATGTTATATTTATGATAATGAAAGTAATACGTATATTTATTATAGTTCTAGCGATAATAACTGCATAATGTGGGTAATAATGCATGTTATATTGAGAATAATATAAGTAATAAGTATAATTATTACAGTTCTAGCGATAATAACTGCATTATATGGGTAACAATGCACGTTTTATTGCTAATAGTATAAGTAATAAGTATAATTATTACAATTCTAGCGATAATACCTCCATTATATGGGTAATAATGCATGTTATATTGATGATAATGAAAGTAATACGTATATTTATTATAGTTCTAGCGATAATAACTGCATAATGTGGGTAATAATGCATGTTATATTGAGAATAATATAAGTAATAAGAATAATTATTACAGTTCTAGCGATAATACCTCCATTATATGGGTAATAATGCATGTTATATTGATGATAATGAAAGTAATACCTATATTTATTATAGTTCTTGCGATAATAACTGCATAATATGGGTAATAATGCATGTTATATTGAGAATAATATAAGTAATAAGTATAATTATTACAGTTCTGGCGATAATAACTGCATTATATGGGTAACAATGCACGTTATATTGCTAATAGTATAAGTAATAAGTATAATTATTACAGTTCAAGCGATAATACCTCCATTATATGGGTAATAATGCATGTTATATTGATAATGATATAAGTAATAAGTATAATTATTACAGTTCTAGCGATAATAACTGCATAATATGGGTAATAATGCACGTTATATTGCAAATAATATAAGTAATGAGTACAATTATTACAGTTCTAGCGATAATAACTGCATTATATGGGTAATAATGCATGTTATATCGATAATAATATAAGAAATAAGTATAATTATTACAGTTCTAGCGATAATAACTGCATTATATGGGTAAAAATGCATGTTATATTGATAATATTGGGAGTAATAAGTACATTTATTATGGTTCTAGGGATAATAACTGCATAATATGGGTAATAATGCATGTTATATTGATAATAATATAAGTAATCAGTATAATTATTACAGTTCTAGCGATAATAACTGCATTATATGGGTAATAATGCATGTTATATCGATAATAATATAAGTAATAAGTATAATTATTACAGTTCTAGCGATAATAACTGCATTATATGGGTAAAAATGCATGTTATATTGATAATATTGGGAGTAATAAGTACATTTATTATGGTTCTAGGGATAATAACTGCATAATATGGGTAATAATGCATGTTATATTGATAATAATATAAGTAATCAGTATAATTATTACAGTTCTAGCGATAATACCTCCATTATATGGGTAATAATGCATGTTATGTTGATGATAATGAAAGTAATACGTATATTTATTATAGTTCTAGCGATAATAACTGCATAATATGGGTAATAATGCATGTTATATTGAGAATAATATAAGTAATAAGTATAATTATTACAGTTCTAGCGATAATAACTGCATTATATGGGTAAGAATGGACGTTATATTGCTAATAGTACAAGTAATAAGTATAATTATTACAGTTCTAGCGATAATACCTCTATTATATGGGTAATAATGCATGTTATATTGATAATGATATAAGTAATAAGTATAATTATTACAGTTCTAGCGATAATAACTGCATAATATGGGTAATAATGCACGTTATATTGCTAATAATATAAGTAATGAGTATAATTATTACAGTTCTAGCGATATTAACTGCATTATATGGGTAATAATGCATGTTATATTGATAACATCGGGAGTAATAAGTATAATTGTTATAGTTCTAGCGATAATAATAGTAAAATATGGCTAATAGTGCATGATATATTGATAATAGTAAAAGTAGTAAGTGTATTTATTACAGTTCTATCGATAATAACTGCATAAAATGGGTAATAATGCATGTTATATTGATAATAATATAAGTAATAAGAATAATTATTACAGTTCTAGCGATAATACCTCCATTATATGGGTAATAATGCATGTTATATTGATGATAATGAAAGTAATACCTATATTTATTATAGTTCTTGCGATAATAACTGCATAATATGGGTAATAATGCATGTTATATTGAGAATAATATAAGTAATAAGTATAATTATTACAGTTCTGGCGATAATAACTGCATTATATGGGTAACAATGCACGTTATATTGCTAATAGTGTAAGTAATAAGTATAATTATTACAGTTCCAGCAATAATACCTCCATTATATGGGTAATAATACATGTTATGTTGATAATAATATAAGTAATAAGTATAATTATTACAGTTCTAGCGATAATAACTGCATTATATGGGTAATAATGCATGTTATATTGATAACATCGGGAGTAATAAGTATAATTATTACAGTTCTAACGATAATAACTGCATAATATGGGTAATAATGCATGTTATATTGATAATAATATGAGTAATAAGTATAATTATTACAGTTCTAGCGATAATAACTGCATTATATGGGTAATAATGCACGTTATATTGCTAACAATATAAGTAATAAGTATAATTATTACAGTTCTAGCGATAATAACTGCATTATATGGGAAATAGTGCATGTTACATTGATAATATTGGGAGTAATAAGTATATTTATTATAGTTCTGGCGATCATAACTGCATAATATGGGTAATAATGCATGTTATATTGATAATATCGGGAGTAATAAGTATAATTATTATAGTTCTAGCGATAATAATAGTAAAATATGGCAAATAGTGCATGTTATATTGATAATAATAAAAGTAATAAGTATATTTATTACAGTTCTATCGACAATAACTGCATAATATGGGTAATAATGCATGTTGTATTGATGATAATAAAAGTAATACGTATATTTATTATAGTTCTAGCGATAATAACTGCATAATATGGGTAATAATGCATGTTATATTGATAATAATATAAGTAATAAGTATAATTATTACAGTTCTAGCGATAATAACTGCATTATATGGGTAATAATGCACGTTATATTGCTAACAATATAAGTAATAAGTCTAATTATTACAGTTCTAGCGATAATAACTGCATTATATGGGTAATAATGCATGTTATATTGATAATATCGGGAGTAATAAGTATAATTATTATAGTTCTAGCGATAATAATAGTAAAATATGGCAAATAGTGCATGTTATATTGATAATAATAAAAGTAATAAGTATATTTATTACAGTCCTATCCATAATAACTGCATAATATGGGTAATAATGCATGTTATATTGATGATAATAAAAGTAATACGTATATTTATTATAGTTCTAGCGATAATAACTGCATTATATGGGTAATAATGCACGTTATATTGCTAACAATATAAGTAATAAGTATAATTATTACAGTTCTAGCGATAATAACTGCATTATATGGGTAAAAATGCATGTTATATTGATAATATTGGGAGTAATAAGTATATTTATTATGGTTCTAGAGATAATAACTGCATAATATGGGTAATAATGCATGTTATATTGATAATAATGTAAGTAATAAGTATAATTATTACAGTTCTAGCGATAATAACTGCATTATATGGGTAATAATGCATGTTATATCGATAATAATATAAGTAATAAGTATAATTATTACAGTTCTAGCGATAATAACTGTATTATATGGGTAACAATGCACGTTATATTGCTAATAGTATAAGTAATAAGTATAATTATTACAGTTCAAGCGATAATACCTCCATTATATGGGTAATAATGCATGTTATATTGATAATGATATAAGTAATAAATATAATTATTACAGTTCTAGCGATAATAACTGCATAATATGGGTAATAATGCACGTTATATTGCAAATAATATAAGTAATGAGTACAATTATTACAGTTCTAGCGATAATAACTGCATTATATGGGTAATAAGGCATGTTATATTGATAATATCGGGAGTAATAAGTATAATTATTATAGTTCTAGCGATAATAATAGTAAAATATGGCAAATAGTGCATGTTATATTGATAATAATAAAACTAATAAATATATTTATTACAGTTCTATCGATAATAACTGCATAATATGGCTAATAGTGCATGATATATTGATAATAGTAAAAGTAATAAGTGTATTTATTACAGTTCTATCGATAATAACTGCATAATATGGGTAATAATGCATGTTATATTGATAATAATATAAGTAATAAGTATAATTATTACAGTTCTAGCGATAATACCTCCATTATATGGGTAATAATGCATGTTATATTGATGACAATGAAAGTAATACGTATATTTATTATAGTTCTAGCGATAATAACTGCATAATGTGGGTAATAATGCATGTTATATTGAGAATAATATAAGTAATAAGTATAATTATTACAGTTCTGGCGATAATAACTGCATAATATGGGTAATAATGCATGTTATATTGATGATAATAAAAGCAATACGTATATTTATTATAGTTCTAGCGATAATAACTGCATAATATGGGTAGTAATGCATGTTATATTGATAATAATATGAGTAATAAGTATAATTATTACAGTTCTAGCGATAATAACTGCATTATATGGGTAATAATGCACGTTATATTGCTAACAATATAAGTAATAAGTATAATTATTACAGTTCTAGCGATAATAACTGCATTATATGGGTAATAATGCATGTTACATTGATAATATTGGGAGTAATAAGTATATTTATTATAGTTCTGGCGATCATAACTCCATAATGTGGGTAATAATGCATGTTATATTGAGAATAATATAAGTAATAAGTATAATTATTACAGTTCTGGCGATAATAACTGCATTATATGGGTAATAATGCACGTTATATTGCTAATAGTATAAGTAATAAGTATAATTATTACAGTTCTTGCGATAATACCTCCATTATATGGGTAATAATGCATGTAATATTGATAATAATATAAGTAATAAGTATAATTATTACAGTTCTAGCGATAATAACTGCATTATATGGGTAATAATGCACGTTATATTGCTAACAATATAAGTAATAAGTATAATTATTACAGTTCTAGCGATAATAACTGCATTATATGGGTAAAAATGCACGTTATATTGCTAATAGTATAAGTAATAAGTATAATTATTACAGTTCTAGCAATAATACCTCTATTATATGGGTAATAATGCATGTTATATTGATAATGATATAAGTAATAAGTACAATTATTACAGTTCTAGCGATAATAACTGCATTATATGGGTAATAATGCATGTTATATTGATGATAATAAAAGTAATACGTATATATATTATAGTTCTAGCGAATAATAACTGCATTATATGGGTAATACTGCATGTTATATTGATGATAATAAAAGTAATACGTATATATATTATAGTTCTAGCGATAATAACTGGATAATATGGCTAATAATGCATGTTATATTGATAATAATATGAGTAGTAAGTATAATTATTAAAGTTCTAGCGATAATAACTGCATTATATGGGTAATAATGCACGTTATATTGCTAACAATATAAGTAATAAGTATAATTATTATAGCTCTAGCGATAATAATAGTAAAATATGGCTAATAGTGCGTGATATATTGATAATAGTAAAAGTAGTAAGTGTATTTATTACAGTTCTATCGATAATAATTGCTTAATATGGGTAATAATGCCTGTTATATTGATAATAATATAAGTAATAAGTATAATTATTACAGTTCCAGCGATAATACCTCCATTATATGGGTAATAATGCATGTTATATTGATGATAATGAAAGTAATACGTATATTTATTATAGTTCTAGCGATAATAACTGCATAATGTGGGTAATAATGCATGTTATATTGAGAATAATATAAGTAATAAGTATAATTATTACAGTTCTGGCGATAATAACTGCATTATATGGGTAATAATGCACGTTATATTGGTAATAGTATAAGTAATAAGTATAATTGTTACAGGTCTTGGGATAATACCTCCATTATATGGGTAATAATGCATGTTATATTGATAATAATATAAGTAATAAGTATAATTATTACAGTTCTAGCGATAATAACTGCATTATATGGGTAATAATGCACGTTATATTGCTAATAATATAAGTAATAAGTATAATTATTACAGTTCTAGCGATAATACCTCTATTATATGGGTAATAATGCATGTTATATTGATGATAATGAAAGTAATACGTATATTTATTATAGTTCTAGCGATAATAACTGCATAATGTGGGTAATAATGCATGTTATATTGAGAATAATATAAGTAATAAGTATAATTATTACAGTTCTGGCGATAATAACTGCATTATATGGGTAATAATGCACGTTATATTGCTAATAATATAAGTAATAAGTATAATTATTACAGTTCTTGCGATAATACCTCCATTATATGGGTAATAATGCATGTTATATTGATAATGATATAAGTAATAAGTATAATTATTACAGTTCTAGCGATAATAACTACATAATATGGGTAATAATGCACGTTATATTGCTAGTAATATAAGTAATGAGTACAATTATTACAGATCTAGCAATAATAACTGCATTATATGGGTAATAATGCATGTTATATTGATAATGATATAAGTAATAAGTATAATTATTACAGTTCTAGCGATAATAACTGCATAATATGGGTAATAATGCACGTTATATTGCTAATAATATAAGTAATGAGTATAATTATTACAGTTCTAGCGATATTAACTGCATTATATGGGTAATAATGCATGTTATATTGATAACATCGGGAGTAATAAGTATAATTGTTATAGTTCTAGCGATAATAATAGTAAAATATGGCTAATAGTGCATGATATATTGATAATAGTAAAAGTAGTAAGTGTATTTATTACAGTTCTATCGATAATAACTGCATAAAATGGGTAATAATGCATGTTATATTGATAATAATATAAGTAATAAGAATAATTATTACAGTTCTAGCGATAATACCTCCATTATATGGGTAATAATGCATGTTATATTGATGATAATGAAAGTAATACCTATATTTATTATAGTTCTTGCGATAATAACTGCATAATATGGGTAATAATGCATGTTATATTGAGAATAATATAAGTAATAAGTATAATTATTACAGTTCTGGCGATAATAACTGCATTATATGGGTAACAATGCACGTTATATTGCTAATAGTGTAAGTAATAAGTATAATTATTACAGTTCCAGCAATAATACCTCCATTATATGGGTAATAATACATGTTATGTTGATAATAATATAAGTAATAAGTATAATTATTACAGTTCTAGCGATAATAACTGCATTATATGGGTAATAATGCATGTTATATTGATAACATCGGGAGTAATAAGTATAATTATTACAGTTCTAACGATAATAACTGCATAATATGGGTAATAATGCATGTTATATTGATAATAATATGAGTAATAAGTATAATTATTACAGTTCTAGCGATAATAACTGCATTATATGGGTAATAATGCACGTTATATTGCTAACAATATAAGTAATAAGTATAATTATTACAGTTCTAGCGATAATAACTGCATTATATGGGAAATAGTGCATGTTACATTGATAATATTGGGAGTAATAAGTATATTTATTATAGTTCTGGCGATCATAACTGCATAATATGGGTAATAATGCATGTTATATTGATAATATCGGGAGTAATAAGTATAATTATTATAGTTCTAGCGATAATAATAGTAAAATATGGCAAATAGTGCATGTTATATTGATAATAATAAAAGTAATAAGTATATTTATTACAGTTCTATCGACAATAACTGCATAATATGGGTAATAATGCATGTTGTATTGATGATAATAAAAGTAATACGTATATTTATTATAGTTCTAGCGATAATAACTGCATAATATGGGTAATAATGCATGTTATATTGATAATAATATAAGTAATAAGTATAATTATTACAGTTCTAGCGATAATAACTGCATTATATGGGTAATAATGCACGTTATATTGCTAACAATATAAGTAATAAGTCTAATTATTACAGTTCTAGCGATAATAACTGCATTATATGGGTAATAATGCATGTTATATTGATAATATCGGGAGTAATAAGTATAATTATTATAGTTCTAGCGATAATAATAGTAAAATATGGCAAATAGTGCATGTTATATTGATAATAATAAAAGTAATAAGTATATTTATTACAGTCCTATCCATAATAACTGCATAATATGGGTAATAATGCATGTTATATTGATGATAATAAAAGTAATACGTATATTTATTATAGTTCTAGCGATAATAACTGCATTATATGGGTAATAATGCACGTTATATTGCTAACAATATAAGTAATAAGTATAATTATTACAGTTCTAGCGATAATAACTGCATTATATGGGTAAAAATGCATGTTATATTGATAATATTGGGAGTAATAAGTATATTTATTATGGTTCTAGAGATAATAACTGCATAATATGGGTAATAATGCATGTTATATTGATAATAATGTAAGTAATAAGTATAATTATTACAGTTCTAGCGATAATAACTGCATTATATGGGTAATAATGCATGTTATATCGATAATAATATAAGTAATAAGTATAATTATTACAGTTCTAGCGATAATAACTGTATTATATGGGTAACAATGCACGTTATATTGCTAATAGTATAAGTAATAAGTATAATTATTACAGTTCAAGCGATAATACCTCCATTATATGGGTAATAATGCATGTTATATTGATAATGATATAAGTAATAAATATAATTATTACAGTTCTAGCGATAATAACTGCATAATATGGGTAATAATGCACGTTATATTGCAAATAATATAAGTAATGAGTACAATTATTACAGTTCTAGCGATAATAACTGCATTATATGGGTAATAAGGCATGTTATATTGATAATATCGGGAGTAATAAGTATAATTATTATAGTTCTAGCGATAATAATAGTAAAATATGGCAAATAGTGCATGTTATATTGATAATAATAAAACTAATAAATATATTTATTACAGTTCTATCGATAATAACTGCATAATATGGCTAATAGTGCATGATATATTGATAATAGTAAAAGTAATAAGTGTATTTATTACAGTTCTATCGATAATAACTGCATAATATGGGTAATAATGCATGTTATATTGATAATAATATAAGTAATAAGTATAATTATTACAGTTCTAGCGATAATACCTCCATTATATGGGTAATAATGCATGTTATATTGATGACAATGAAAGTAATACGTATATTTATTATAGTTCTAGCGATAATAACTGCATAATGTGGGTAATAATGCATGTTATATTGAGAATAATATAAGTAATAAGTATAATTATTACAGTTCTGGCGATAATAACTGCATAATATGGGTAATAATGCATGTTATATTGATGATAATAAAAGCAATACGTATATTTATTATAGTTCTAGCGATAATAACTGCATAATATGGGTAGTAATGCATGTTATATTGATAATAATATGAGTAATAAGTATAATTATTACAGTTCTAGCGATAATAACTGCATTATATGGGTAATAATGCACGTTATATTGCTAACAATATAAGTAATAAGTATAATTATTACAGTTCTAGCGATAATAACTGCATTATATGGGTAATAATGCATGTTACATTGATAATATTGGGAGTAATAAGTATATTTATTATAGTTCTGGCGATCATAACTCCATAATGTGGGTAATAATGCATGTTATATTGAGAATAATATAAGTAATAAGTATAATTATTACAGTTCTGGCGATAATAACTGCATTATATGGGTAATAATGCACGTTATATTGCTAATAGTATAAGTAATAAGTATAATTATTACAGTTCTTGCGATAATACCTCCATTATATGGGTAATAATGCATGTAATATTGATAATAATATAAGTAATAAGTATAATTATTACAGTTCTAGCGATAATAACTGCATTATATGGGTAATAATGCACGTTATATTGCTAACAATATAAGTAATAAGTATAATTATTACAGTTCTAGCGATAATAACTGCATTATATGGGTAAAAATGCACGTTATATTGCTAATAGTATAAGTAATAAGTATAATTATTACAGTTCTAGCAATAATACCTCTATTATATGGGTAATAATGCATGTTATATTGATAATGATATAAGTAATAAGTACAATTATTACAGTTCTAGCGATAATAACTGCATTATATGGGTAATAATGCATGTTATATTGATGATAATAAAAGTAATACGTATATATATTATAGTTCTAGCGAATAATAACTGCATTATATGGGTAATACTGCATGTTATATTGATGATAATAAAAGTAATACGTATATATATTATAGTTCTAGCGATAATAACTGGATAATATGGCTAATAATGCATGTTATATTGATAATAATATGAGTAGTAAGTATAATTATTAAAGTTCTAGCGATAATAACTGCATTATATGGGTAATAATGCACGTTATATTGCTAACAATATAAGTAATAAGTATAATTATTATAGCTCTAGCGATAATAATAGTAAAATATGGCTAATAGTGCGTGATATATTGATAATAGTAAAAGTAGTAAGTGTATTTATTACAGTTCTATCGATAATAATTGCTTAATATGGGTAATAATGCCTGTTATATTGATAATAATATAAGTAATAAGTATAATTATTACAGTTCCAGCGATAATACCTCCATTATATGGGTAATAATGCATGTTATATTGATGATAATGAAAGTAATACGTATATTTATTATAGTTCTAGCGATAATAACTGCATAATGTGGGTAATAATGCATGTTATATTGAGAATAATATAAGTAATAAGTATAATTATTACAGTTCTGGCGATAATAACTGCATTATATGGGTAATAATGCACGTTATATTGGTAATAGTATAAGTAATAAGTATAATTGTTACAGGTCTTGGGATAATACCTCCATTATATGGGTAATAATGCATGTTATATTGATAATAATATAAGTAATAAGTATAATTATTACAGTTCTAGCGATAATAACTGCATTATATGGGTAATAATGCACGTTATATTGCTAATAATATAAGTAATAAGTATAATTATTACAGTTCTAGCGATAATACCTCTATTATATGGGTAATAATGCATGTTATATTGATGATAATGAAAGTAATACGTATATTTATTATAGTTCTAGCGATAATAACTGCATAATGTGGGTAATAATGCATGTTATATTGAGAATAATATAAGTAATAAGTATAATTATTACAGTTCTGGCGATAATAACTGCATTATATGGGTAATAATGCACGTTATATTGCTAATAATATAAGTAATAAGTATAATTATTACAGTTCTTGCGATAATACCTCCATTATATGGGTAATAATGCATGTTATATTGATAATGATATAAGTAATAAGTATAATTATTACAGTTCTAGCGATAATAACTACATAATATGGGTAATAATGCACGTTATATTGCTAGTAATATAAGTAATGAGTACAATTATTACAGATCTAGCAATAATAACTGCATTATATGGGTAATAATGCATGTTATATTGATAATAATATAAGTAATAAGTACAATTATTACAGTTCTAGCGATAATAACTGCATTATATGGGTAATAATGCATGTTATATTGAGAATAATATAAGTAATAAGTATAATTATTACAGTTCTGGCGATAATAACTGCATTATATGGGTAATAATGCACGTTATATTGCTAATAGTATAAGTAATAAGTATAATTATTACAGTTCTAGCGATAATACCTCCATTATATGGGTAATAATGCATGCTATATTGATAATAATATAAGTAATAAGTATAAATATTACAGTTCTAGCGATAATAACTGCATTATATCGGTAAGAATGCACGTTATATTGCTAATAGTATAAGTAATAAGTATAATTATTACAGTTCTTGCGATAATACCTCCATTATATGGGTAATAATGCATGTTATATTGATAATGATATAAGTAATAAGTATAATTATTACAGTTCCAGCGATAATAACTGCATTATATGGGTACTAATGCATGTTACATTGATAATATTGGGAGTAATAAGTATATTTATTATAGTTCTGGCGATCATAACTGCATAATGTGGGTAATAATGCATGTTATATTGAGAATAATATAAGTAATAAGTATAATTATTACAGTTCTGGCGATAATAACTGCATTATATGGGTAATAATGCACGTTATATTGCTAATAGTATAAGTAATAAGTATAATTATTACAGTTCTAGCGATAATACCTCCATTATATGGGTAATAATGCATGCTATATTGATAATAATATAAGTAATAAGTATAAATATTACAGTTCTAGCGATAATAACTGCATTTTATCGGTAATAATGCACGTTATATTGCTAATAGTATAAGTAATAAGTATAATTATTACAGTTCTTGCGATAATACCTCCATTATATGGGTAATAATGCATGTTATATTGATAATGATATAAGTAATAAGTATAATTATTACAGTTCCAGCGATAATAACTGCATTATATGGGTACTAATGCATGTTACATTGATAATATTGGGAGTAATAAGTATATTTATTATAGTTCTGGCGATCATAACTGCATTATATGGGTAATAATGCATGTTATATTGAGAATAATATAAGTAATAAGTATAATTATTACAGTTCTGGCGATAATAACTGCATTATATGGGTAATAATGCACGTTATATTGCTAATAGTATAAGTAATAAGTATAATTATTACAGTTCTAGCGATAATACCTCCATTATATGGGTAATAATGCATGCTATATTGATAATAATATAAGTAATAAGTATAAATATTACAGTTCTAGCGATAATAACTGCATTATATCGGTAATAATGCACGTTATATTGCTAATAGTATAAGTAATAAGTATAATTATTACAGTTCTAGCGATAATAACTGCATAATATGGGTACTAATGCACGTTACATTGCTAATAATATAAGTAATGAGTATAATTATTACAGTTCTAGCGATAATACCTCCATTATATGGGTAATAATGCATGTTATATTTATGATAATGAAAGTAATACGTATATTTATTATAGTTCTAGCGATAATAACTGCATAATGTGGGTAATAATGCATGTCTTATTGAGAATAATATAAGTAATAAGTATAATTATTACAGTTCTAGCGATAATAACTGCATTATATGGGTAACAATGCACGTTTTATTGCTAATAGTATAAGTAATAAGTATAATTATTACAATTCTAGCGATAATACCTCCATTATATGGGTAATAATGCATGTTATATTGATGATAATGAAAGTAATACCTATATTTATTATAGTTCTTGCGATAATAACTGCATAATATGGGTAATAATGCATGTTATATTGAGAATAATATAAGTAATAAGTATAATTATTACAGTTCTGGCGATAATAACTGCATTATATGGGTAACAATGCACGTTATATTGCTAATAGTATAAGTAATAAGTATAATTATTACAGTTCAAGCGATAATACCTCCATTATATGGGTAATAATGCATGTTATATTGATAATGATATAAGTAATAAGTATAATTATTACAGTTCTAGCGATAATAACTGCATAATATGGGTAATAATGCACGTTATATTGCAAATAATATAAGTAATGAGTACAATTATTACAGTTCTAGCGATAATAACTGCATTATATGGGTAATAATGCATGTTATATCGATAATAATATAAGTAATAAGTATAATTATTACAGTTCTAGCGATAATAACTGCATTATATGGGTAAAAATGCATGTTATATTGATAATATTGGGAGTAATAAGTACATTTATTATGGTTCTAGGGATAATAACTGCATAATATGGGTAATAATGCATGTTATATTGAGAATAATATAAGTAATAAGTATAATTATTACAGTTCTGGCGATAATAACTGCATTATATGGGTAACAATGCACGTTATATTGCTAATAGTGTAAGTAATAAGTATAATTATTACAGTTCTAGCAATAATACCTCCATTATATGGGTAATAATACATGTTATGTTGATAATAATATAAGTAATAAGTATAATTATTACAGTTCTAGCGCTAATAACTGCATTATATGGGTAATAATGCATGTTATATTGATAACATCGGGAGTAATAAGTATAATTATTACAGTTCTAGCGATAATAACTGCATAATATGGGTAATAATGCATGTTATATTGATAATAATATGAGTAATAAGTATAATTATTACAGTTCTAGCGATAATAACTGCATTATATGGGTAATAATGCACGTTATATTGCTAACAATATAAGTAATAAGTATAATTATTACAGTTCTAGCGATAATAACTGCATTATATGGGTAATAGTGCATGTTACATTGATAATATTGGGAGTAATAAGTATATTTATTATAGTTCTGGCGATCATAACTGCATAATATGGGTAATAATGCATGTTATATTGATAATATCGGGAGTAATAAGTATAATTATTATAGTTCTAGCGATAATAATAGTAAAATATGGCAAATAGTGCATGTTATATTGATAATAATAAAAGTAATAAGTATATTTATTACAGTTCTATCGACAATAACTGCATAATATGGGTAATAATGCATGTTGTATTGATGATAATAAAAGTAATACGTATATTTATTATAGTTCTAGCGATAATAACTGCATAATATGGGTAATAATGCATGTTATATTGATAATAATATAAGTAATAAGTATAATTATTACAGTTCTGGCGATAATAACTGCATTATATGGGTAATAATGCACGTTATATTGCTAATAGTATAAGTAATAAGTATAATTATTACAGTTCTAGCGATAATACCTCCATTATATGGGTAATAATGCATGCTATATTGATAATAATATAAGTAATAAGTATAAATATTACAGTTCTAGCGATAATAACTGCATTATATCGGTAATAATGCACGTTATATTGCTAATAGTATAAGTAATAAGTATAATTATTACAGTTCTTGCGATAATACCTCCATTATATGGGTAATAATGCATGTTATATTGATAATGATATAAGTAATAAGTATAATTATTACAGTTCCAGCGATAATAACTGCATTATATGGGTACTAATGCATGTTATATTGATAATATCGGGAGTAATAAGTATAATTATTATAGTTCTAGCGATAATAACTGCATTATATGGGTAACAATGCACGTTTTATTGCTAATAGTATAAGTAATAAGTATAATTATTACAGTTCTAGCGATAATACCTCTATTATATGGGTAATAATGCATGTTATATTGATGATAATGAAAGTAATACGTGTATTTATTATTTTTCTAGCGATAATAACTGCATAATGTGGGTAATAATGCATGTCTTATTGAGAATAATATAAGTAATAAGTATAATTATTACAGTTCTAGCGATAATAACTGCATTATATGGGTAACAATGCACGTTTTATTGCTAATAGTATAAGTAATAAGTATAATTATTACAATACTAGCGATAATACCTCCATTATATGGGTAATAATGCATGTTATATTGATGATAATGAAAGTAATACCTATATTTATTATAGTTCTTGCGATAATAACTGCATAATATGGGTAATAATGCATGTTATATTGAGAATAATATAAGTAATAAGTATAATTATTACAGTTCTGGCGATAATAACTGCATTATATGGGTAACAATGCACGTTATATTGCTAATAGTATAAGTAATAAGTATAATTATTACAGTTCAAGCGATAATACCTCCATTATATGGGTAATAATGCATGTTATATTGATAATGATATAAGTAATAAGTATAATTATTACAGTTCTAGCGATAATAACTGCATAATATGGGTAATAATGCACGTTATATTGCAAATAATATAAGTAATGAGTACAATTATTACAGTTCTAGCGATAATAACTGCATTATATGGGTAATAATGCATGTTATATCGATAATAATATAAGTAATAAGTATAATTATTACAGTTCTAGCGATAATAACTGCATTATATGGGTAATAATGCACGTTATATTGCTAACAATATAAGTAATAAGTATAATTATTACAGTTCTAGCGATAATAACTGCATTATATGGGTAATAGTGCATGTTACATTGATAATATTGGGAGTAATAAGTATATTTATTATAGTTCTGGCGATCATAACTGCATAATATGGGTAATAATGCATGTTATATTGATAATATCGGGAGTAATAAGTATAATTATTATATTTCTAGCGATAATAATAGTAAAATATGGCAAATAGTGCATGTTATATTGATAATAATAAAAGTAATAAGTATATTTATTACAGTTCTATCGACAATAACTGCATAATATGGGTAATAATGCATGTTGTATTGATGATAATAAAAGTAATACGTATATTTATTATAGTTCTAGCGATAATAACTGCATAATATGGGTAATAATGCATGTTATATTGATAATAATATAAGTAATAAGTATAATTATTACAGTTCTAGCGATAATAACTGCATTATATGGGAAATAATGCACGTTATATTGCTAACAATATAAGTAATAAGTATAATTATTACAGTTCTAGCGATAATAACTGCATTATATGGGTAATAATGCATGTTATATTGATAATATCGGGAGTAATAAGTATAATTATTATAGTTCTAGCGATAATAATAGTAAAATATGGCAAATAGTGCATGTTATATTGATAATAATAAAAGTAATAAGTATATTTATTACAGTCCTATCCATAATAACTGCATAATATGGGTAATAATGCATGTTATATTGATGATAATAAAAGTAATACGTATATTTATTATAGTTCTAGCGATAATAACTGCATTATATGGGTAATAATGCACGTTATATTGCTAACAATATAAGTAATAAGTATAATTATTACAGTTCTAGCGATAATAACTGCATTATATGGGTAAAAATGCATGTTATATTGATAATATTGGGAGTAATAAGTATATTTATTATGGTTCTAGAGATAATAACTGCATAATATGGGTAATAATGCATGTTATATTGATAATAATATAAGTAATAAGTATAATTATTACAGTTCTAGCGATAATAACTGCATTATATGGGTAATAATGCATGTTATATCGATAATAATATAAGTAATAAGTATAATTATTACAGTTCTAGCGATAATAACTGTATTATATGGGTAACAATGCACGTTATATTGCTAATAGTATAAGTAATAAGTATAATTATTACAGTTCAAGCGATAATACCTCCATTATATGGGTAATAATGCATGTTATATTGATAATGATATAAGTAATAAATATAATTATTACAGTTCTAGCGATAATAACTGCATAATATGGGTAATAATGCACGTTATATTGCAAATAATATAAGTAATGAGTACAATTATTACAGTTCTAGCGATAATAACTGCATTATATGGGTAATAAGGCATGTTATATTGATAATATCGGGAGTAATAAGTATAATTATTATAGTTCTAGCGATAATAATAGTAAAATATGGCAAATAGTGCATGTTATATTGATAATAATAAAACTAATAAATATATTTATTACAGTTCTATCGATAATAACTGCATAATATGGGTAATAGTGCAAGTTATATTGATGATAATAAATGTAATACGTATATTTATTATAGTTCTAGCGATTATACCTGCATAATATGGGTAATAATGCATGTTATATTGATAATAATGAAAGTAATACGTATATTTATTATAGTTCTTGCGATAATAACTGCATAATATGGGTAATAATGCATGTTATATTGAGAATAATATAAGTAATAAGTATAATTATTACAGTTCTGGCGATAATAACTGCATTATATGGGTAACAATGCACGTTATATTGCTAATAGTGTAAGTAATAAGTATAATTATGACAGTTCTAGCAATAATACCTCCATTATATGGGTAATAATGCATGTTATGTTGATAATAATATAAGTAATAAGTATAATTATTACAGTTCTAGCGATAATAACTGCATTATATGGGTAATAATGCATGTTATATTGAGAATAATATAAGTAATAAGTATAATTATTACAGTTCTGGCGATAATAACTGCATTATATGGGTAATAATGCACGTTATATTGCTAATAGTATAAGTAATAAGTATAATTATTACAGTTCTAGCGATAATACCTCCATTATATGGGTAATAATGCATGTTATATTGATAATAATATAAGTAATAAGTATAAATATTACAGTTCTAGCGATAATAACTGCATAATATGGGTAATAATGCACGTTACATTGCTAATAATATAAGTAATGAGTATAATTATTACAGTTCTAGCGATAATAACTGCATTATATGGGTAATAAGGCATGTTATATTGATAACATCGGGAGTAATAAGTATAATTATTATAGTTCTAGCGATAATAATAGTAAAATATGGCTAATAGTGCATGATATATTGATAATAGTAAAAGTAATAAGTGTATTTATTACAGTTCTATCGATAATAACTGCATAATATGGGTAATAATGCATGTTATATTGATAATAATATAAGTAATAAGTATAATTATTACAGTTCTAGCGATAATACCTCCATTATATGGGTAATAATGCATGTTATATTGATGACAATGAAAGTAATACGTATATTTATTATAGTTCTAGCGATAATAACTGCATAATGTGGGTAATAATGCATGTTATATTGAGAATAATATAAGTAATAAGTATAATTATTACAGTTCTGGCGATAATAACTGCATAATATGGGTAATAATGCATGTTATATTGATGATAATAAAAGCAATACGTATATTTATTATAGTTCTAGCGATAATAACTGCATAATATGGGTAGTAATGCATGTTATATTGATAATAATATGAGTAATAAGTATAATTATTACAGTTCTAGCGATAATAACTGCATTATATGGGTAATAATGCACGTTATATTGCTAACAATATAAGTAATAAGTATAATTATTACAGTTCTAGCGATAATAACTGCATTATATGGGTAATAATGCATGTTACATTGATAATATTGGGAGTAATAAGTATATTTATTATAGTTCTGGCGATCATAACTGCATAATGTGGGTAATAATGCATGTTATATTGAGAATAATATAAGTAATAAGTATAATTATTACAGTTCTGGCGATAATAACTGCATTATATGGGTAATAATGCACGTTATATTGCTAATAGTATAAGTAATAAGTATAATTATTACAGTTCTTGCGATAATACCTCCATTATATGGGTAATAATGCATGTTATATTGATAATAATATAAGTAATAAGTATAATTATTACAGTTCTAGCGATAATAACTGCATTATATGGGTAATAATGCACGTTATATTGCTAACAATATAAGTAATAAGTATAATTATTACAGTTCTAGCGATAATAACTGCATTATATGGGTAAAAATGCACGTTATATTGCTAATAGTATAAGTAATAAGTATAATTATTACAGTTCTAGCAATAATACCTCTATTATATGGGTAATAATGCATGTTATATTGATAATGATATAAGTAATAAGTACAATTATTACAGTTCTAGCGATAATAACTGCATTATATGGGTAATAATGCATGTTATATTGATGATAATAAAAGTAATACGTATATATATTATAGTTCTAGCGAATAATAACTGCATTATATGGGTAATACTGCATGTTATATTGATGATAATAAAAGTAATACGTATATATATTATAGTTCTAGCGATAATAACTGGATAATATGGGTAATAATGCATGTTATATTGATAATAATATGAGTAATAAGTATAATTATTAAAGTTCTAGCGATAATAACTGCATTATATGGGTAATAATGCACGTTATATTGCTAACAATATAAGTAATAAGTATAATTATTATAGCTCTAGCGATAATAATAGTAAAATATGGCTAATAGTGCGTGATATATTGATAATAGTAAAAGTAGTAAGTGTATTTATTACAGTTCTATCGATAATAATTGCTCAATATGGGTAATAATGCCTGTTATATTGATAATAATATAAGTAATAAGTATAATTATTACAGTTCCAGCGATAATACCTCCATTATATGGGTAATAATGCATGTTATATTGATGATAATGAAAGTAATACGTATATTTATTATAGTTCTAGCGATAATAACTGCATAATGTGGGTAATAATGCATGTTATATTGAGAATAATATAAGTAATAAGTATAATTATTACAGTTCTGGCGATAATAACTGCATTATATGGGTAATAATGCACGTTATATTGGTAATAGTATAAGTAATAAGTATAATTGTTACAGGTCTTGGGATAATACCTCCATTATATGGGTAATAATGCATGTTATATTGATAATAATATAAGTAATAAGTATAATTATTACAGTTCTAGCGATAATAACTGCATTATATGGGTAATAATGCACGTTATATTGCTAATAATATAAGTAATAAGTATAATTATTACAGTTCTAGCGATAATACCTCTATTATATGGGTAATAATGCATGTTATATTGATGATAATGAAAGTAATACGTATATTTATTATAGTTCTAGCGATAATAACTGCATAATGTGGGTAATAATGCATGTTATATTGAGAATAATATAAGTAATAAGTATAATTATTACAGTTCTGGCGATAATAACTGCATTATATGGGTAATAATGCACGTTATATTGCTAATAATATAAGTAATAAGTATAATTATTACAGTTCTTGCGATAATACCTCCATTATATGGGTAATAATGCATGTTATATTGATAATGATATAAGTAATAAGTATAATTATTACAGTTCTAGCGATAATAACTACATAATATGGGTAATAATGCACGTTATATTGCTAGTAATATAAGTAATGAGTACAATTATTACAGATCTAGCGATAATAACTGCATTATATGGGTAATAATGCATGTTATATTGATAATAATATAAGTAATAAGTACAATTATTAAAGTTCTAGCGATAATAACTGCATTATATGGGTAATAATGCATGTTATATTGAGAATAATATAAGTAATAAGTATAATTATTACAGTTCTGGCGATAATAACTGCATTATATGGGTAATAATGCACGTTATATTGCTAATAGTATAAGTAATAAGTATAATTATTACAGTTCTAGCGATAATACCTCCATTATATGGGTAATAATGCATGCTATATTGATAATAATATAAGTAATAAGTATAAATATTACAGTTCTAGCGATAATAACTGCATTATATCGGTAATAATGCACGTTATATTGCTAATAGTATAAGTAATAAGTATAATTATTACAGTTCTTGCGATAATACCTCCATTATATGGGTAATAATGCATGTTATATTGATAATGATATAAGTAATAAGTATAATTATTACAGTTCCAGCGATAATAACTGCATTATATGGGTACTAATGCATGTTATATTGATAATATCGGGAGTAATAAGTATAATTATTATAGTTCTAGCGATAATAACTGCATTATATGGGTAACAATGCACGTTTTATTGCTAATAGTATAAGTAATAAGTATAATTATTACAGTTCTAGCGATAATACCTCTATTATATGGGTAATAATGCATGTTATATTGATGATAATGGAAGTAATACGTGTATTTATTATTTTTCTAGCGATAATAACTGCATAATGTGGGTAATAATGCATGTTATATTGAGAATAATATAAGTAATAAGTATAATTATTACAGTTCTGGCGATAATAACTGCATTATATGGGTAATAATGCACGTTATATTGCTAATAGTATAAGTAATAAGTATAATTATTACAGTTCTTGCGATAATACCTCCATTATATGGGTAATAATGCATGTTATATTGATAATAATATAAGTAATAAGTATAATTATTACAGTTCTAGCGATAATAACTGCATTATATGGGTAATAATGCACGTTATATTGCTTACAATATAAGTAATAAGTATAATTATTACAGTTCTAGCGATAATAACTGCATTATACGGGTAAAAATGCACGTTATATTGCTAATAGTATAAGTAATAAGTATAATTATTACAGTTCTAGCGATAATACCTCTATTATATGGGTAATAATGCATGTTATATTGATAATGATATAAGTAATAAGTACAATTATTACAGTTCTAGCGATAATAACTGCATAATATGGGTAATAATGCACGTTATATTGCTAATAATATAAGTAATAAGTATAATTATTACAGTTCTAGCGATAATACCTCCATTATATGGGTAATAATGCATGTCATATTGATAATAATATAAGTAATAAGTATAAATATTACAGTTCTAGCGATAATAACTGCATAATATGGGTAATAATGCACGTTACATTGCTAATAATATAAGTAATGAGTATAATTATTACAGTTCTAGCGATAATACCTCCATTATATGGGTAATAATGCATGTTATATTTATGATAATGAAAGTAATACGTATATTTATTATAGTTCTAGCGATAATAACTGCATAATGTGGGTAATAATGCATGTTATATTGAGAATAATATAAGTAATAAGTATAATTATTACAGTTCTAGCGATAATAACTGCATTATATGGGTAACAATGCACGTTTTATTGCTAATAGTATAAGTAATAAGTATAATTATTACAATTCTAGCGATAATACCTCCATTATATGGGTAATAATGCATGTTATATTGATGATAATGAAAGTAATACGTATATTTATTATAGTTCTAGCGATAATAACTGCATAATGTGGGTAATAATGCATGTTATATTGAGAATAATATAAGTAATAAGTATAATTATTACAGTTCTAGCGATAATACCTCTATTATATGGGTAATAATGCATGTTATATTGATGATAATGAAAGTAATACGTATATTTATTATTTTTCTAGCGATAATAACTGCATAATGTGGGTAATAATGCATGTTATATTGAGAATAATATAAGTAATCAGTATAATTATTACAGTTCTGGCGATAAGAACTGCATTATATGGGTAATAATGCACGTTATATTGCTAATAGTATAAGTAATAAGTATAATTATTACAGTTCTAGCGATAATACCTCCATTATATGGGTAATAATGCATGTTATATTGATAATAATATAAGTAATGAGTATAATTATTGCAGTTCTAGCGATAATACCTCCATTATATGGGTAATAATGCATGTTATATTGATGATAATGAAAGTAATACGTATATTTATTATAGTTCTAGCGATAATAACTGCATAATGTGGGTAATAATGCATGTTATATTGAGAATAATATAAGTAATATGTATAATTATTACAGTTCTGGCGATAATAACTGCATTATATGGGTAATAATGCACGTTATATTGCTAATAGTATAAATAATAAATATAATTATTACAGTTCTTGCGATAATACCTCCAGTATATGGCTAATAGTGCATGATATATTGATAATAGTAAAAGTAGTAAGTGTATTTATTACAGTTCTATCGATAATAACTGCATAATATAGGTAATAATGCATGTTATATTGATAGTAATATAAGTAATAAGTATAATTATTACAGTTCTAGCGATAATACCTCCATTATATGGGTAATAATGCATGTTATATTGATGATAATGAAAGTAATACGTATATTTATTATAGTTCTAGCGATAATAACTGCATAATATGGGTAATAATGCATGTTATATTGAGAATAATATAAGTAATAAGTATAGTTATTACAGTTCTGGCGATAATAACTGCATTATATGGGTAACAATGCACGTTATATTGCTAATAGTGTAAGTAATAAGTATAATTATTACAGTTCTAGCAATAATACCTCCATTATATGGGTAATAATGCATGTTATGTTGATAATAATATAAGTAATAAGTATAATTATTACAGTTCTAGCGATAATAACTGCATTATATGGGTAATAATGCATGTTATATTGAGAATAATATAAGTAATAAGTATAATTATTACAGTTCTGGCGATAATAACTGCATAATATGGGTAATAATGCACGTTACATTGCTAATAATATAAGTAATGAGTATAATTATTACAGTTCTAGCGATAATACCTCCATTATATGGGTAAAAATGCACGTTATATTGCTCAGTATAAGTAATAAGTATAATTATTACAGTTCTAGCGATAATACCTCCATTATATGGGTAATAATGCATGTTATATTGATGATAATGAAAGTAATACGTATATTTATTATAGTTCTAGCGATAATAACTGCATAATGTGGGTAATAATGCATGTTATATTGAGAATAATATAAGTAGTAAGTATAATTATTACAGTTCTGGCGATAATAACTGCATTATATGGGTAATAATGCACGTTATATTGCTAATAGTATAAGTAATAAGTATAATTATTACAGTTCTTGCGACAATACCTCCATTATATGGGTAAAAATGCACGTTATATTGCTAATAGTATAAGTAATAAGTATAATTATTACAGTTCTAGCGATAATACCTCTATTATATGGGTAATAATGCATGTTATATTGACAATATTATAAGTAATAAGTATAATTATTACAGTTCTAGCGATAATAACTGCATTATATGGGTAATAATGCATGTTATATTGATGATAATGAAAGTAATACGTATATTTATTATAGTTCTAGCGATAATAACTGCATTATATGGGTAATAAGGCATGTTATATTGATAACATCGGGAGTAATAAGTATAATTATTATAGTTCTAGCCATAATAACAGTAAAATATGGCTAATAGTGCATGATATATTGATAATAGTAAAAGTAGTAAGTGTATTTATTACAGTTCTATCGATAATAACTGCATAATATGGGTAATAATGCATGTTATATTGATAATAATATAAGTAATAAGTATAATTATTACAGTTCTAGCGATAATACCTCCATTATATGGGTAATAATGCATGTTATATTGATGAGAATGAAAGTAATAAGTATAATTATGACAGTTCTAGCGATAATAACTGCATTATATGGGTAATAATGCATGTTATATTGAGAATAATATAAGTAATAAGTATAATTATTACAGTTCTGGCGATAATAACTGCATTATATGGGTAATAATGCACGTTATATTGCTAATAGTATAAGTAATAAGTATAATTATTACAGTTCTAGCGATAATACCTCCATTATATGGGTAATAATGCATGTTATATTGATAATAATATAAGTAATAAGTATAAATATTACAGTTCTAGCGATAATAACTGCATAATATGGGTAATAATGCACGTTACATTGCTAATAATATAAGTAATGAGTATAATTATTACAGTTCTAGCGATAATACCTCCATTATATGGGTAAAAATGCACGTTATATTGCTAATAGTATAAGTAAGAAGTATAATTATTACAGTTCTAGCGATAATACCTCCATTATATGGGTAATAATGCATGTTATATTGATGATAATGAAGGTAATACGTATATTTATTATAGTTCTAGCGATAATAACTGCATAATGTGGGTAATAATGCATGTTATATTGAGAATAATATAAGTAATAAGTATAATTATTACAGTTCTGGCGATAATAACTGCATTATATGGGTAATAATGCACGTTATATTGCTAATAGTATAAGTAATAAGTATAATTATTACAGTACTTGCGATAATACCTCCATTATATGGGTAAAAATGCACGTTATATTGCTAATAGTATAAGTAATAAGTATAATTATTACAGTTCTAGCGATAATACCTCTATTATATGGGTAATAATGCATGTTATATTGATAGTAATATAAGTAATAAGTACAATTATTACAGTTCTAGCGATAATAACTGCATTATATGGGTAATAATGCATGTTATATTGATAATATCGGGAGTAATAAGTATAATTATTATAGTTCTAGCGATAATAATAGTAAAATGTGGCAAATAGTGCATGTTATATTGATAATAATAAAAGTAATAAGTATATTTATTACAGTTCTATCGATAATAACTGCATAATATGGGTAATAATGCATGTTATATTGATGATAATAAAAGTAATACGTATATATATTATAGTTCTGGCGATCATAACTGCATAATATGGGTAATAATGCATGTTATATTGATAATATTATAAGTAATAAGTATAATTATTACAGTTCTAGCGATAATAACTGCATTATATGGGTAATAATGCACGTTATATTGCTAACAATATAAGTAATAAGTATAATTATTACAGTTCTGGCGATAATAACTGCATTATATGGGTAATAATGCACGTTATATTGCTAATAGTATAAGTAATAAGTATAATTATTACAGTTCTTGCGATAATACCTCCATTATATGGGTAAAAATGCACGTTATATTGCTAATAGTATAAGTAATAAGTATAATTATTACAGTTCTAGCGATAATACCTCTATTATATGGGTAATAATGCATGTTATATTGATAATATTATAAGTAATAAGTATAATTATTACAGTTCTAGCGATAATGACTGCATTATGTGGGTAATAATGCACGTTATATTGCTAACAATACAAGTAATAAGTATAATTATTACAGTTCTAGCGATAATAACTGCATTATATGGGTAAAAATGCACGTTATATTGATAATATTGGGAGTAATGAGTATATTTATTATGGTTCTAGAGATAATAACTGCATAATATGGGTAATAATGCATGTTATATTGATAATAATATAAGTAATAAGTATAATTATTACAGTTCTAGCGATAATACCTCCATTATATGGGTAATAATGCATGTTATATTGATGATAATGAAAGTAATACGTATATTTATTATAGTTCTAGCGATAATAACTGCATTATATGGGTAATAAGGCATGTTATATTGATAACATCGGGAGTAATAAGTATAATTATTATAGTTCTAGCGATAATAATAGTAAAATATGGCAAATAGTGCATGTTATATTGATAATAATAAAATTAATAAGTATATTTATTACAGTTCTATCGATAATAACTGCATAATATGGGTAATAATGCATGTTATATTGATGATAATAAAAGGTAATACGTATATTTATTATAGTGCAAGCGATAATAACTGCATAATATGGGTAATAATGCATGTTATATTGATAATAATATGAGTAATAAGTATAATTATTACAGTTCTAGCGATAATAACTGCATTATATGGGTAATAATGCACGTTATATTGCTAACAATATAAGTAATAAGTATAATTATTACAGTTCTAGCGATAATAACTGCATTATATGGGTAATAATGCACGTTACATTGCTAATAATATAAGTAATGAGTATAATTATTACAGTTCTAGCGATAATAACTGCATAATATGGGTAATAATGCATGTTATATTGAGAATAATATAAGTAATAAGTATAATTATTACAGTTCTGGCGATAATAACTGCATTATATTGGTAATAATGCACGTTATATTGCTAATAGTATAAGTAATAAGTATAATTATTACAGTTCTAGCGATAATACCTCCATTATGTGGGTAATAATGCATGTTATATTGATAATAATATAAGTAATAAGTATAAATATTACAGTTCTAGCGATAATAACTGCATAATATGGGTAATAATGCACGTTACATTGCTAATAATATAAGTAATGAGTATATTTATTACAGTTCTAGCGATAATAACTGCATTATATGGGTAATAAGGCATGTTATATTGATAACATCGGGAGTAATAAGTATAATTATTATAGTTCTAGCGATAATAATAGTAAAATATGGCTAATAGTGCATGATATATTGATAATAGTAAAAGTAATAAGTGTATTTATTACAGTTCTATCGATAATAACTGCATAATATGGGTAATAATGCATGTTATATTGAGAATAATATAAGTAATAAGTATAATTATTACAGTTCTAGCGATAATACCTCCATTATATGGGTAATAATGCATGATATATTGATAATAGTAAAAGTAATAAGTGTATTTATTACAGTTCTATCGATAATAACTGCATAATATGGGTAATAATGCATGTTATATTGAGAACAATATAAGTAATAAGTATAATTATTACAGTTCTAGCGATAATACCTCCATTATATGGGTAATAATGCATGTTATATTGATGATAATGAAAGTAATACGTATATTTGTTGTAGTTCTAGCGATAATAACTGCATAATGTGGGTAATAATGCATGTTATATTGAGAATAATATAAGTAATAAGTATAATTATTACAGTTCTGGCGATAATAACTGCATTATATGGGTAATAATGCACGTTATATTGCTAATAGTATAAGTAATAAGTATAATTATTACAGTTCTTACGATAATACCTCCGTTTATATGGGTAATAATGCATGTTATATTGATAATAATATAAGTAATAAGTATAATTATTACAGTTCTAGCGATAATAACTGCATTATATGGGTAATAAGGCATGTTACATTGATAACATCTGGAGTAATAAGTATAATTATTATAGTTCTAGCGATAATAATAGTAAAATATGGCTAATAGTGCATGATATATTGATAATAGTAAAAGTAATAAGTGTATTTATTACAGTTCTATCGATAATAACTGCATAATATGGGTAATAATGCATGTTATATTGAGAATAATATAAGTAATAAGTATAATTATTACAGTTCTAGCGATAATACCTCCATTATATGGGTAATAATGCATGTTATATTGATGATAATGAAAGTAATACGTATATTTATTGTAGTTCTAGTGATAATAACTGCATAATGTGGGTAATAATGCATGTTATATTGAGAATAATATAAGTAATAAGTATAATTATTACAGTTCTGGCGATAATAACTGCATTATATGGGTATTAATGCACGTTATATTGCTAATAGTATAAGTAATAAGTATAATTATTACAGTTCTAGCGATAATAACTGCATTATATGGGTAATAATGCACGTTATATTGCTAATAACATAAGTAATAAGTATAATTATTACAGTTCTAGCGATAATACCTCTATTATATGGGTAAAACTGCATGTTATATTGATAGTGATATAAGTAATAAGTATAATTATTACAGTTCTAGCGATAACAACTGCATAATATGGGTAATAATGCACGTTATATTGCTAATAATATAAGTAATGAGTACAATTATTACAGTTCTAGCGATAATAACTGCATTATATGGGTAATAATGCATGTTATATTGATAATAATATAAGTAATAAGTATAATTATTACAGTTCTAGCGATAATAACTGCATTATATGGGTAATAATGCATGTTATATTGATAATATCGGGAGTAATATGTATAATTATTATAGTTCTAGCGGTAATAATAGTAAAATATGGCAAATAGTGCATGTTATATTGATAATAATAAAAGTAATAAGTATATTTATTACAGTTCTATCGATAATAACTGCATAATATGGGTAATAATGCATGTTATATTGATGATAATAAAAGTAATACGTATATTTATTATAGTTCTAGCGATAATAACTGCATAATATGGGTAATAATGCATGTTATATTGATAATAATGAAAGTAATACGTATATTTATTATAGTTCTTGCGATAATAACTGCATAATATGGCTAATAATGCATGTTATGTTGAGAATAATATAAGTAATAAGTATAATTATTACAGTTCTGGCGATAATAACTGCATTATATGGGTAACAATGCACGTTATATTGCTAATAGTGTAAGTAGTAAGTATAATTATTACAGTTCTAGCAATAATACCTCCATTATATGGGTAATAATGCATGTTATGTTGATAATAATATAAGTAATAAGTATAATTATTACAGTTCTAGCGATAATACCTCCATTATATGGGTAATAATGCATGTTATATTGATGATAATGAAAGTAATACGTATATTTATTATAGTTCTAGCGATAATAACTGCATAATGTGGGTAATAATGCATGTTATATTGAGAACAATATAAGTAATAAGTATAATTATTACAGTTCTGGCGATAATAACTGCATAATATGGGTAATAATGCATGTTATATTGATGATAATAAAAGTAATACGTATATTTATTATAGTTCTAGCGATAATAACTGCATAATATGGGTAGTAATGCATGTTATATTGATAATAATATGAGTAATAAGTATAATTATTACAGTTCTAGCGATAATAACTGCATAATATGGGTAATAATGCATGTTATATTGAGAATAATATAAGTAATAAGTATAATTATTACAGTTCTAGCGATAATACCTCCATTATATGGGTAATAATGCATGTTATATTGATGATAATGAAAGTAATACGTATATTTATTGTAGTTCTAGCGATAATAACTGCATAATGTGGGTAATAATGCATGTTATATTGAGAATAATATAAGTAATAAGTATAATTATTACAGTTCTGGCGATAATAACTGCATTATATGGGTAATAATGCACGTTATATTGATAACATCGGGAGTAATAAGTATAATTATTATAGTTCTAGCGATAATAATAGTAAAATATGGCTAATAGTGCATGATATATTGATAATAGTAAAAGTAATAAGTGTATTTATTACAGTTCTATCGATAATAACTGCATAATATGGGTAATAATGCATGTTATATTGAGAATAATATAAGTAATAAGTATAATTATTACAGTTCTAGCGATAATACCTCCATTATATGGGTAATAATGCATGTTATATTGATGATAATGAAAGCAATACGTATATTTATTGTAGTTCTAGCGATAATAACTGCATAATGTGGGTAATAATGCATGTTATATTGAGAATAATATAAGTAATAAGTATAATTATTACAGTTCTGGCGATAATAACTGCATTATATGGGTAACAATGCACGTTTTATTGCTAATAGTATAAGTAATAAGTATAATTATTACAGTTCTAGCGATAATACCTCTATTATATGGGTAATACTGCATGTTATATTGATAGTGATATAAGTAATAAGTATAATTATTACAGTTCTAGCGATAACAACTGCATAATATGGGTAATAATGCACGTTATATTGCTAATAATATAAGTAATGAGTACAATTATTATAGTTCTTGCGATAATAACTGCATAATATGGCTAATAATGCATGTTATGTTGAGAATAATATAAGTAATAAGTATAATTATTACAGTTCTGGCGATAATAACTGCATTATATGGGTAACAATGCACGTTATATTGCTAATAGTGTAAGTAGTAAGTATAATTATTACAGTTCTAGCAATAATACCTCCATTATATGGGTAATAATGCATGTTATGTTGATAATAATATAAGCAATAAGTATAATTATTACAGTTCTAGCGATAATAACTGCATTATATGGGTAATAATGCATGTTATATTGAGAATAATATAAGTAATAAGTATAATTATTACAGTTCTGGCGATAATAACTGCATTATATGGGTAATAATGCACGTTATATTGCTAATAGTATAAGTAATAAGTATAATTATTACAGTTCTAGCGTTAATACCTCCATTATATGGGTAATAATGCATGTTATATTGATAATAATATAAGTAATAAGTATAATTATTACAGTTCTAGCGATAATACCTCCATTATATGGGTAATAATGCATGTTATATTGATGATAATGAAAGTAATACGTATATTTATTATAGTTCTAGCGATAATAACTGCATAATGTGGGTAATAATGCATGTTATATTGAGAATAATATAAGTAATAAGTATAATTATTACAGTTCTGGCGATAATAACTGCATAATATGGGTAATAATGCATGTTATATTGATGATAATAAAAGTAATACGTATATTTATTATAGTTCTAGCGATAATAACTGCATAATATGGGTAGTAATGCATGTTATATTGATAATAATATGAGTAATAAGTATAATTATTACAGTTCTAGCGATAATAACTGCATTATATGGGTAATAATGCACGTTATATTGCTAACAATATAAGTAATAAGTATAATTATTACAGTTCTAGCGATAATACCTCTATTATATGGGTAATAATGCATGTTATATTGATGATAATGAAAGTAATACATATATTTATTACAGTTCTAGCGATAATAACTGCATTATATGGGTAATAATGCACGTTATATTGCTAACAATATAAGTAATAAGTATAATTATTACAGTTCTAGCGATAATAACTGCATTATATGGGTAATAATGCATGTTACATTAATAATATTGGGAGTAATAAGTATATTTATTATAGTTCTGGCGATCATAACTGCATAATGTGGGTAATAATGCATGTTATATTGAGAATAATATAAGTAATAAGTATAATTATTACAGTTCTGGCGATAATAACTGCATTATATGGGTAATAATGCACGTTATATTGCTAATAATATAAGTAATAAGTATAATTATTACAGTTCTGGCGATAATAACTGCATTATATGGGTAATAATGCACGTTATATTGCTAACAATATAAGTAATAAGTATAATTATTACAGTTCTGGCGATAATAACTGCATTATATGGGTAATAATGCACGTTATATTGCTAATAGTATAAGTAATAAGTATAATTATTACAGTTCTTGCGATAATACCTCCATTATATGGGTAATAATGCATGTTATATTGATAATAATATAAGTAATAAGTATAATTATTACAGTTCTAGCGATAATAACTGCATTATATGGGTAATAATGCACGTTATATTGCTAACAATATAAGTAATAAGTATAATTATTACAGTTCTAGCGATAATAACTGCATTATATGGGTAAAAATGCACGTTATATTGCTAATAGTATAAGTAATAAGTATAATTATTACAGTTCTAGCGATAATACCTCTATTATATGGGTAATAATGCATGTTATATTGATAATGATATAAGTAATAAGTACAATTATTACAGTTCTAGCGATAATAACTGCATTATATGGGTAATAATGCATGTTATATTGATGATAATAAAAGTAATACGTATATATATTATAGTTCTAGCGATAATAACTGCATTATATGGGTAATACTGCATGTTATATTGATGATAATTAAAGTAATACGTATATATATTATAGTTCTAGCGATAATAACTGGATAATATGGGTAATAATGCATGTTATATTGATAATAATATGAGTAATAAGTATAATTATTAAAGTTCTAGCGATAATAACTGCATTATATGGGTAATAATGCACGTTATATTGCTAACAATATAAGTAATAAGTATAATTATTATAGCTCTAGCGATAATAATAGTAAAATATGGCTAATAGTGCGTGATATATTGATAATAGTAAAAGTAGTAAGTGTATTTATTACAGTTCTATCGATAATAACTGCATAATATGGGTAATAATGCATGTTATATTGATAATATCGGGAGTAATAAGTATAATTATTATAGTTCTAGCGATAATAATAGTAATATATGGCAAATAGTGCATGTTATATTGATAATAATAAAAGAAATAAGTATATTTATTACAGTTCTATCGATAATAACTGCATATTATGGGTAATAATGCATGTTATATTGATGATAATAAAAGTAATACGTATATTTATTATAGTTCTGGCGATCATAACTGCATAATATGGGTAATAATGCATGTTATATTGATAATATTATAAGTAATAAGTATAATTATTACAGTTCTAGCGATAATAACTGCATTATATGGGTAATAATGCACGTTATATTGCTAACAATATAAGTAATAAGTATAATTATTACAGTTCTAGCGATAATAACTGCATTATATGGGTAAAAATGCATGTTATATTGATAATATTGGGAGTAATGAGTATATTTATTATGGTTCTAGAGATAATAACTGCATAATATGGGTAATAATGCATGTTATATTGATAATAATATAAGTAATAAGTATAATTATTACAGTTCTAGCGATAATACCTCCATTATATGGGTAATAATGCATGTTATATTGATGATAATGAAAGTAATACGTATATTTATTATAGTTCTAGCGATAATAACTGCATTATATGGGTAATAAGGCATGTTATATTGATAACATCGGGAGGAATAAGTATAATTATTATAGTTCTAGCGATAATAATAGTAAAATATGGCAAATAGTGCATGTTATATTGATAATAATAAAAGTAATAAGTATATTTATTACAGTTCTATCGATAATAACTGCATAATATGGGTAATAATGCATGTTATATTGATGATAATAAAAGGTAATACGTATATTTATTACAGTTCTAGCGATAATAACTTCATAATATGGGTAATAATGCATGTTATATTGATAATAATATGAGTAATAAGTATAATTATTACAGTTCTAGCGATAATAACTGCATTATATGGGTAATAATGCACGTTATATTGCTAACAATATAAGTAATAAGTATAATTATTACAGTTCTAGCGATACTAACTGCATTATATGGGTAGTAATGCACGTTACATTGCTAATAATATAAGTAATGAGTATAATTATTACAGTTCTAGCGATAATAACTGCATTATATGGGTAATAAGGCATTTTATATTGATAACATCGGGAGTAATAAGTGTAATTATTATAGTTCTAGCGATAATAATAGTAAAATATGGCTAATAGTGCATGATATATTGATAATAGTAAAAGTAGTAAGTGTATTTATTACAGTTCTATCGATAATAACTGCATAATATGGGTAATAATGCATGTTATATTGATAATAATATAAGTAATAAGTATAATTATTACAGTTCTAGCGATAATACCTGCATTATATGGGTAATAATGCATGTTATATTGATGATAATGAAAGTAATACGTATATTTATTATAGTTCTAGCGATAATAACTGCATAATATGGGTAATAATGCATGTTATATTGAGAATAATATAAGTAATAAGTATAATTATTACAGTTCTGGCGATAATAACTGCATTATATGGGTAAAAATGCATGTTATATTGATAATATTGGGAGTAATGAGTATATTTATTATGGTTCTAGAGATAATAACTGCATAATATGGGTAATAATGCATGTTATATTGATAATAATATAAGTAATAAGTATAATTATTACAGTTCTAGCGATAATACCTCCATTATATGGGTAATAATGCATGTTATATTGATGATAATGAAAGTAATACGTATATTTATTATAGTTCTAGCGATAATAACTGCATTATATGGGTAATAAGGCATGTTATATTGATAATGATATAAGTAATAAGTACAATTATTACAGTTCTAGCGATAATAACTGCATTATATGGGTAATAATGCATGTTATATTGATGATAATAAAAGTAATACGTATATATATTATAGTTCTAGCGATAATAACTGCATTATATGGGTAATACTGCATGTTATATTGATGATAATTAAAGTAATACGTATATATATTATAGTTCTAGCGATAATAACTGGATAATATGGGTAATAATGCATGTTATATTGATAATAATATGAGTAATAAGTATAATTATTAAAGTTCTAGCGATAATAACTGCATTATATGGGTAATAATGCACGTTATATTGCTAACAATATAAGTAATAAGTATAATTATTATAGCTCTAGCGATAATAATAGTAAAATATGGCTAATAGTGCGTGATATATTGATAATAGTAAAAGTAGTAAGTGTATTTATTACAGTTCTATCGATAATAACTGCATAATATGGGTAATAATGCATGTTATATTGATAATATCGGGAGTAATAAGTATAATTATTATAGTTCTAGCGATAATAATAGTAATATATGGCAAATAGTGCATGTTATATTGATAATAATAAAAGAAATAAGTATATTTATTACAGTTCTATCGATAATAACTGCATATTATGGGTAATAATGCATGTTATATTGATGATAATAAAAGTAATACGTATATTTATTATAGTTCTGGCGATCATAACTGCATAATATGGGTAATAATGCATGTTATATTGATAATATTATAAGTAATAAGTATAATTATTACAGTTCTAGCGATAATAACTGCATTATATGGGTAATAATGCACGTTATATTGCTAACAATATAAGTAATAAGTATAATTATTACAGTTCTAGCGATAATAACTGCATTATATGGGTAAAAATGCATGTTATATTGATAATATTGGGAGTAATGAGTATATTTATTATGGTTCTAGAGATAATAACTGCATAATATGGGTAATAATGCATGTTATATTGATAATAATATAAGTAATAAGTATAATTATTACAGTTCTAGCGATAATACCTCCATTATATGGGTAATAATGCATGTTATATTGATGATAATGAAAGTAATACGTATATTTATTATAGTTCTAGCGATAATAACTGCATTATATGGGTAATAAGGCATGTTATATTGATAACATCGGGAGGAATAAGTATAATTATTATAGTTCTAGCGATAATAATAGTAAAATATGGCAAATAGTGCATGTTATATTGATAATAATAAAAGTAATAAGTATATTTATTACAGTTCTATCGATAATAACTGCATAATATGGGTAATAATGCATGTTATATTGATGATAATAAAAGGTAATACGTATATTTATTACAGTTCTAGCGATAATAACTTCATAATATGGGTAATAATGCATGTTATATTGATAATAATATGAGTAATAAGTATAATTATTACAGTTCTAGCGATAATAACTGCATTATATGGGTAATAATGCACGTTATATTGCTAACAATATAAGTAATAAGTATAATTATTACAGTTCTAGCGATACTAACTGCATTATATGGGTAGTAATGCACGTTACATTGCTAATAATATAAGTAATGAGTATAATTATTACAGTTCTAGCGATAATAACTGCATTATATGGGTAATAAGGCATTTTATATTGATAACATCGGGAGTAATAAGTGTAATTATTATAGTTCTAGCGATAATAATAGTAAAATATGGCTAATAGTGCATGATATATTGATAATAGTAAAAGTAGTAAGTGTATTTATTACAGTTCTATCGATAATAACTGCATAATATGGGTAATAATGCATGTTATATTGATAATAATATAAGTAATAAGTATAATTATTACAGTTCTAGCGATAATACCTGCATTATATGGGTAATAATGCATGTTATATTGATGATAATGAAAGTAATACGTATATTTATTATAGTTCTAGCGATAATAACTGCATAATATAGGTAATAATGCATGTTATATTGAGAATAATATAAGTAATAAGTATAATTATTACAGTTCTGGCGATAATAACTGCATTATATGGGTAATAATGCACGTTATATTGCTAATAGTATAAGTAATAAGTATAATTATTAGAGTTCTAGCGATAATACCTCCATTATGTGGGTAATAATGCATGTTATATTGATAATAATATAAGTAATAAGTATAAATATTACAGTTCTAGCGATAATAACTGCATAATATGGGTAATAATGGACGTTACATTGCTAATAATATAAGAAATGAGTATATTTATTACAGTTCTAGCGATAATAACTGCATTATATGGGTAATAAGGCATGTTATATTGATAACATCGGGAGTAATAAGTATAATTATTATAGTTCTAGCGATAATAATAGTAAAATATGGCTAATAGTGCATGATATATTGATAATAGTAAAAGTAATAAGTGTATTTATTACAGTTCTATCGATAATAACTGGATAATATGGGTAATAATGCATGTTATATTGATAATAATATGAGTAATAAGTATAATTATTAAAGTTCTAGCGATAATAACTGCATTATATGGGTAATAATGCACGTTATATTGCTAACAATATAAGTAATAAGTATAATTATTATAGCTCTAGCGATAATAATAGTAAAATATGGCTAATAGTGCGTGATATATTGATAATAGTAAAAGTAGTAAGTGTATTTATTACAGTTCTATCGATAATAACTGCATAATATGGGTAATAATGCATGTTATATTGATAATATCGGGAGTAATAAGTATAATTATTATAGTTCTAGCGATAATAATAGTAATATATGGCAAATAGTGCATGTTATATTGATAATAATAAAAGAAATAAGTATATTTATTACAGTTCTATCGATAATAACTGCATATTATGGGTAATAATGCATGTTATATTGATGATAATAAAAGTAATACGTATATTTATTATAGTTCTGGCGATCATAACTGCATAATATGGGTAATAATGCATGTTATATTGATAATATTATAAGTAATAAGTATAATTATTACAGTTCTAGCGATAATAACTGCATTATATGGGTAATAATGCACGTTATATTGCTAACAATATAAGTAATAAGTATAATTATTACAGTTCTAGCGATAATAACTGCATTATATGGGTAAAAATGCATGTTATATTGATAATATTGGGAGTAATGAGTATATTTATTATGGTTCTAGAGATAATAACTGCATAATATGGGTAATAATGCATGTTATATTGATAATAATATAAGTAATAAGTATAATTATTACAGTTCTAGCGATAATACCTCCATTATATGGGTAATAATGCATGTTATATTGATGATAATGAAAGTAATACGTATATTTATTATAGTTCTAGCGATAATAACTGCATTATATGGGTAATAAGGCATGTTATATTGATAACATCGGGAGGAATAAGTATAATTATTATAGTTCTAGCGATAATAATAGTAAAATATGGCAAATAGTGCATGTTATATTGATAATAATAAAAGTAATAAGTATATTTATTACAGTTCTATCGATAATAACTGCATAATATGGGTAATAATGCATGTTATATTGATGATAATAAAAGGTAATACGTATATTTATTACAGTTCTAGCGATAATAACTTCATAATATGGGTAATAATGCATGTTATATTGATAATAATATGAGTAATAAGTATAATTATTACAGTTCTAGCGATAATAACTGCATTATATGGGTAATAATGCACGTTATATTGCTAACAATATAAGTAATAAGTATAATTATTACAGTTCTAGCGATACTAACTGCATTATATGGGTAGTAATGCACGTTACATTGCTAATAATATAAGTAATGAGTATAATTATTACAGTTCTAGCGATAATAACTGCATTATATGGGTAATAAGGCATTTTATATTGATAACATCGGGAGTAATAAGTGTAATTATTATAGTTCTAGCGATAATAATAGTAAAATATGGCTAATAGTGCATGATATATTGATAATAGTAAAAGTAGTAAGTGTATTTATTACAGTTCTATCGATAATAACTGCATAATATGGGTAATAATGCATGTTATATTGATAATAATATAAGTAATAAGTATAATTATTACAGTTCTAGCGATAATACCTGCATTATATGGGTAATAATGCATGTTATATTGATGATAATGAAAGTAATACGTATATTTATTATAGTTCTAGCGATAATAACTGCATAATATGGGTAATAATGCATGTTATATTGAGAATAATATAAGTAATAAGTATAATTATTACAGTTCTGGCGATAATAACTGCATTATATGGGTAATAATGCACGTTATATTGCTAATAGTATAAGTAATAAGTATAATTATTAGAGTTCTAGCGATAATACCTCCATTATGTGGGTAATAATGCATGTTATATTGATAATAATATAAGTAATAAGTATAAATATTACAGTTCTAGCGATAATAACTGCATAATATGGGTAATAATGGACGTTACATTGCTAATAATATAAGAAATGAGTATATTTATTACAGTTCTAGCGATAATAACTGCATTATATGGGTAATAAGGCATGTTATATTGATAACATCGGGAGTAATAAGTATAATTATTATAGTTCTAGCGATAATAATAGTAAAATATGGCTAATAGTGCATGATATATTGATAATAGTAAAAGTAATAAGTGTATTTATTACAGTTCTATCGATAATAACTGCATAATATGGGTAATAATGCATGTTATATTGAGAATAATATAAGTAATAAGTATAATTATTACAGTTCTAGCGATAATACCTCCATTATATGGGTAATAATGCATGTTATATTGATGATATTGAAAGTAATACGTATATTTATTGTAGTTCTAGCGATAATAACTGCATAATGTGGGTAATAATGCATGTTATATTGAGAATAATATAAGTAATAAGTATAATTATTACAGTTCTGGCGATAATAACTGCATTATATGGGTAATAATGCACGTTATATTGCTAATAGTATAAGTAATAAGTATAATTATTACAGTTCTTGCGATAATACCTCCATTATATGGGTAATAATGCATGTTATATTGATAATAATATGAGTAATAAGTATAATTATTAAAGTTCTAGCGATAATAACTGCATTATATGGGTAATAATGCACGTTATATTGCTAACAATATAAGTAATAAGTATAATTATTACAGTTCTTGCGATAATACCTCCATTATATGGGTAATAATGCATGTTATATTGATAATAATATAAGTAATAAGTATAATTATTACAGTTCTAACGATAATAACTGCATTATATGGGTAATAATGCACGTTATATTGCTAACAATATAAGTAATAAGTATAATTATTACAGTTCTAGCGATAATAACTGCATTATATGGGTAAAAATGCACGTTATATTGCTAATAGTATAAGTAATAAGTATAATTATTACAGTTCTAGCGATAATACCTCTATTATATGGGTAATAATGCATGTTATATTGATAATGATATAAGTAATAAGTACAATTATTACAGTTCTAGCGATAATAACTGCATTATATGGGTAATAATGCATGTTATATTGATGATAATAAAAGTAATACGTATATATATTATAGTTCTAGCGATAATAACTGCATTATATGGGTAATACTGCATGTTATATTGATGATAATAAAAGTAATACGTATATATATTATAGTTCTAGCGATAATAACTGGATAATATGGGTAATAATGCATGTTATATTGATAATAATATGAGTAATAAGTATAATTATTAAAGTTCTAGCGATAATAACTGCATTATATGGGTAATAATGCACGTTATATTGCAAACAATATAAGTAATAAGTATAATTATTATAGCTCTAGCGATAATAATAGTAAAATATGGCTAATAGTGCGTGATATATTGATAATAGTAAAAGTAGTAAGTGTATTTATTACAGTTCTATCGATAATAACTGCATAATATGGGTAATAATGCATGTTATATTGATAATATCGGGAGTAATAAGTATAATTATTATAGTTCTAGCGATAATAATAGTAAAATATGGCAAATAGTGCATGTTATATTGATAATAATAAAACTAATAAATATATTTATTAGAGTTCTATCGATAATAACTGCATAATATGGGTAATAGTGCATGTTATGTTGATAATAATAAAAGTAATAAGTATATTTATTACAGTTCTATCGATAATAACTGCATAATATGGGTAATAATGCATGTTATATTGATGATAATAAAAGGTAATACGTATATTTATTACAGTTCTAGCGATAATAACTGCATAATATGGGTAATAATGCATGTTATATTGATAATAATATGAGTAATAAGTATAATTATTACAGTTCTAGCGATAATAACTGCATTATATGGGTAATAATGCACGTTATATTGCTAACAATATAAGTAATAAGTATAATTATTACAGTTCTAGCGATACTAACTGCATTATATGGGTAGTAATGCACGTTACATTGCTAATAATATAAGTAATGAGTATAATTATTACAGTTCTAGCGATAATAACTGCATTATATGGGTAATAAGGCATGTTATATTGATAACACCGGGAGTAATAAGTGTAATTATTATAGTTCTAGCGATAATAATAGTAAAATATGGCTAATAGTGCATGATATATTGATAATAGTAAAAGTAGTAAGTGTATTTATTACAGTTCTATCGATAATAACTGCATAATATGGGTAATAATGCATGTTATATTGATAATAATATAAGTAATAAGTATAATTATTACAGTTCTAGCGATAATACCTGCATTATATGGGTAATAATGCATGTTATATTGATGATAATGAAAGTAATACGTATATTTATTATAGTTCTAGCGATAATAACTGCATAATATGGGTAATAATGCATGTTATATTGAGAATAATATAAGTAATAAGTATAATTATTACAGTTCTGGCGATAATAACTTGATTATATGGGTAATAATGCACGTTATATTGCTAATAGTATAAGTAATAAGTATAATTATTAGAGTTCTAGCGATAATACCTCCATTATGTGGGTAATAATGCATGTTATATTGATAATAATATAAGTAATAAGTATAAATATTACAGCTCTAGCGATAATAACTGCATAATATGGGTAATAATGCACGTTACATTGCTAATAATATAAGTAATGAGTATAATTATTACAGTTCTAGCGATAATAACTGCATTATATGGGTAATAATGCACGTTATATTGCTAACAATATAAGTAATAAGTATAATTATTACAGTTCTAGCGATAATAACTGCATTATATGGGTAAAAATGCACGTTATATTGCTAATAGTATAAGTAATAAGTATAATTATTACAGTTCTAGCGATAATACCTCTATTATATGGGTAATAATGCATGTTATATTGATAATGATATAAGTAATAAGTACAATTATTACAGTTCTAGCGATAATAACAGCATTATATGGGTAATAATGCACGTTATATTGCTAATAGTATAAGTAATAAGTATAATTATTACAGTTCTTGCGATAATACCTCCATTATATGGGTAATAATGCATGTTATATTGATAATGATATAAGTAATAAGTATAATTATTACTGTTCTAGCGATAATAACTACATAATATGGGTAATAATGCACGTTATATTGCTAATAATATAAGTAATGAGTACAATTATTACAGTTCTAGCGATAATAACTGCATTATATGGGTAATAATGCATGTTATATTGATAATAATATGAGTAATAAGTATAATTATTAAAGTTCTAGCGATAATAACTGCATTATATGGGTAATAATGCACGTTATATTGCTAACAATATAAGTAATAAGTATAATTATTATAGCTCTAGCGATAATAATAGTAAAATATGGCTAATAGTGCGTGATATATTGATAATAGTAAAAGTAGTAAGTGTATTTATTACAGTTCTATCGATAATAACTGCATAATATGGGTAATAATGCATGTTATATAGATAATAATATAAGTAATAAGTATAATTATTACAGTTCCAGCGATAATACCTCCATTATATGGGTAATAATGCATGTTATATTGATGATAATGAAAGTAATACGTATATTTATTATAGTTCTAGCGATAATAACTGCATAATGTGGGTAATAATGCACGTTATATTGAGAATAATATAAGTAATAAGTATAATTATTACAGTTCTGGCGATAATAACTGCATTATATGGGTAATAATGCACGTTATATTGGTAATAGTATAAGTAATAAGTATAATTATTACAGGTCTTGGGATAATACCTCCATTATATGGGTAATAATGCATGTTATATTGATAATAATATAAGTAATAAGTATAATTATTACAGTTCTAGCGATAATAACTGCATTATATGGGTAATAATGCACGTTATATTGCTAATAATATAAGTAATAAGTATAATTATTACAGTTCTAGCGATAATAACTGCATTATATGGGTAATAATGCATGTTATATTGATAATATCGGGAGTAATAAGTATAATTACTATAGTTCTAGCGATAATAACTGCATTATATGGGTAACAATGCACGTTTTATTGCTAATAGTATAAGTAATAAGTATAATTATTACAGTTCTAGCGATAATACCTCTATTATATGGGTAATAATGCATGTTATATTGATGATAATGAAAGTAATACGTATATTTATTATAGTTCTAGCGATAATAACTGCATAATGTGGGTAATAATGCATGTTATATTGAGAATAATATAAGTAATAAGTATAATTATTACAGTTCTGGCGATAATAACTGCATTATATGGGTAATAATGCATGTTATATTGATAATAATATAAGTAATAAGTATAATTATTACAGTTCTAGCGATAATAACTGCATTATATGGGTAATAATGCACGTTATATTGCTAACAATATAAGTAATAAGTATAATTATTACAGTTCTAGCAATAATAACTGCATTATATGGGTAAAAATGCACGTTATATTGCTAATAGTATAAGTAATAAGTATAATTATTACAGTTCTAGCGATAATACCTCTATTATATGGGTAATAATGCATGTTATATTGATAATGATATAAGTAATAAGTACAATTATTACAGTTCTAGCGATAATAACAGCATTATATGGGTAATAATGCACGTTATATTGCTAATAGTATAAGTAATAAGTATAATTATTACAGTTCTTGCGATAATACCTCCATTATATGGGTAATAATGCATGTTATATTGATAATGATATAAGTAATAAGTATAATTATTACTGTTCTAGCGATAATAACTACATAATATGGGTAATAATGCACGTTATATTGCTAATAATATAAGTAATGAGTACAATTATTACAGTTCTAGCGATAATAACTGCATTATATGGGTAATAATGCATGTTATATTGATAATAATATGAGTAATAAGTATAATTATTAAAGTTCTAGCGATAATAACTGCATTATATGGGTAATAATGCACGTTATATTGCTAACAATATAAGTAATAAGTATAATTATTACAGTTCTTGCGATAATACCTCCATTATATGGGTAATAATGCATGTTATATTGATAATAATATAAGTAATAAGTATAATTATTACAGTTCTAGCGATAATAACTGCATTATATGGGTAATAATGCACGTTATATTGCTAACAATATAAGTAATAAGTATAATTATTACAGTTCTAGCGATAATAACTGCATTATATGGGTAAAAATGCACGTTATATTGCTAATAGTATAAGTAATAAGTATAATTATTACAGTTCTAGCGATAATACCTCTATTATATGGGTAATAATGCATGTTATATTGATAATGATATAAGTAATAAGTACAATTATTACAGTTCTAGCGATAATAACAGCATTATATGGGTAATAATGCACGTTATATTGCTAATAGTATAAGTAATAAGTATAATTATTACAGTTCTTGCGATAATACCTCCATTATATGGGTAATAATGCATGTTATATTGATAATGATATAAGTAATAAGTATAATTATTACTGTTCTAGCGATAATAACTACATAATATGGGTAATAATGCACGTTATATTGCTAATAATATAAGTAATGAGTACAATTATTACAGTTCTGGCGATAATAACTGCATTATATGGGTAATAATGCATGTTATATTGATAATAATATAAGTAATAAGTATAATTATTACAGTTCTAGCGATAATAACTGCATTATATGGGTAATAATGCACGTTATATTGCTAACAATATAAGTAATAAGTATAATTATTACAGTTCTAGCGATAATAACTGCATTATATGGGTAAAAATGCACGTTATATTGCTAATAGTATAAGTAATAAGTATAATTATTACAGTTCTAGCGATAATACCTCTATTATATGGGTAATAATGCATGTTATATTGATAATGATATAAGTAATAAGTACAATTATTACAGTTCTAGCGATAATAACAGCATTATATGGGTAATAATGCACGTTATATTGCTAATAATATAAGTAATGAGTACAATTATTACAGTTCTAGCGATAATAACTGCATTATATGGGTAATAATGCATGTTATATTGATAATAATATGAGTAATAAGTATAATTATTAAAGTTCTAGCGATAATAACTGCATTATATGGGTAATAATGCACGTTATATTGCTAACAATATAAGTAATAAGTATAATTATTACAGTTCTTGCGATAATACCTCCATTATATGGGTAATAATGCATGTTATATTGATAATAATATAAGTAATAAGTATAATTATTACAGTTCTAGCGATAATAACTGCATTATATGGGTAATAATGCACGTTATATTGCTAACAATATAAGTAATAAGTATAATTATTACAGTTCTAGCGATAATAACTGCATTATATGGGTAAAAATGCACGTTATATTGCTAATAGTATAAGTAATAAGTATAATTATTACAGTTCTAGCGATAATACCTCTATTATATGGGTAATAATGCATGTTATATTGATAATGATATAAGTAATAAGTACAATTATTACAGTTCTAGCGATAATAACTGCATTATATGGGTAATAATGCATGTTATATTGATGATAATAAAAGTAATACGTATATATATTATAGTTCTAGCGATAATAACTGCATTATATGGGTAATACTGCATGTTATATTGATGATAATAAAAGTAATACGTATATATATTATAGTTCTAGCGATAATAACTGGATAATATGGGTAATAATGCATGTTATATTGATAATAATATGAGTAATAAGTATAATTATTAAAGTTCTAGCGATAATAACTGCATTATATGGGTAATAATGCACGTTATATTGCTAACAATATAAGTAATAAGTATAATTATTATAGCTCTAGCGATAATAATAGTAAAATATGGCTAATAGTGCGTGATATATTGATAATAGTAAAAGTAGTAAGTGTATTTATTACAGTTCTATCGATAATAACTGCATAATATGGGTAATAATGCATGTTATATTGATAATATCGGGAGTAATAAGTATAATTATTATAGTTCTAGCGATAATAATAGTAAAATATGGCAAATAGTGCATGTTATATTGATAATAATAAAACTAATAAATATATTTATTACAGTTCTATCGATAATAACTGCATAATATGGGTAATAGTGCATGTTATGTTGATAATAATAAAAGTAATAAGTATATTTATTACAGTTCTATCGATAATAACTGCATAATATGGGTAATAATGCATGTTATATTGATGATAATAAAAGGTAATACGTATATTTATTACAGTTCTAGCGATAATAACCGCATAATATGGGTAATAATGCATGTTATATTGATAATAATATGAGTAATAAGTATAATTATTACAGTTCTAGCGATAATAACTGCATTATATGGGTAATAATGCACGTTATATTGCCAACAATATAAGTAATAAGTATAATTATTACAGTTCTAGCGATACTAACTGCATTATATGGGTAGTAATGCACGTTACATTGCTAATAATATAAGTAATGAGTATAATTATTACAGTTCTAGCGATAATAACTGCATTATATGGGTAATAAGGCATGTTATATTGATAACACCGGGAGTAATAAGTGTAATTATTATAGTTCTAGCGATAATAATAGTAAAATATGGCTAATAGTGCATGATATATTGATAATAGTAAAAGTAGTAAGTGTATTTATTACAGTTCTATCGATAATAACTGCATAATATGGGTAATAATGCATGTTATATTGATAATAATATAAGTAATAAGTATAATTATTACAGTTCTAGCGATAATACCTGCATTATATGGGTAATAATGCATGTTATATTGATGATAATGAAAGTAATACGTATATTTATTATAGTTCTAGCGATAATAACTGCATAATATGGGTAATAATGCATGTTATATTGAGAATAATATAAGTAATAAGTATAATTATTACAGTTCTGGCGATAATAACTGCATTATATGGGTAATAATGCACGTTATATTGCTAATAGTATAAGTAATAAGTATAATTATTAGAGTTCTAGCGATAATACCTCCATTATGTGGGTAATAATGCATGTTATATTGATAATAATATAAGTAATAAGTATAAATATTACAGCTCTAGCGATAATAACTGCATAATATGGGTAATAATGCACGTTACATTGCTAATAATATAAGTAATGAGTATATTTATTACAGTTCTAGCGATAATAACTGCATTATATGGGTAATAAGGCATGTTATATTGATTACATCGGGAGTAATAAGTATAATTATTATAGTTCTAGCGATAATAATAGTAAAATATGGCTAATAGTGCATGATATATTGATAATAGTAAAAGTAATAAGTGTATTTATTACAGTTCTATCGATAATAACTGCATAATATGGGTAACAATGCATGTTATATTGAGAATAATATAAGTAATAAGTATAATTATTACAGTTCTAGCGATAATACCTCCATTATATGGGTAATAATGCATGTTATATTGATGATAATGAAAGTAATACGTATATTTATTGTAGTTCTAGCGATAATAACTGCATAATGTGGGTAATAATGCATGTTATATTGAGAATAATATAAGTAATAAGTATAATTATTACAGTTCTTGCGATAATACCTCCATTATATGGGTAATAATGCATGTTATATTGATGATAATGAAAGTAATACGTATATTTATTATAGTTCTAGCGATAATAACTGCATAATGTGGGTAATAATGCATGTTATATTGAGAGTAATATAAGTAATAAGTATAATTATTACAGTTCTGGCGATAATAACTGCATTATATGGGTAATAATGCACGTTATATTGCTAATAGTATAAGTAATAAGTATAATTATTACAGTTCTTGCGATAATACCTCCATTATATGGGTAATAATGCATGTTATATTGATAATAATATAAGTAATAAGTATAATTATTACAGTTCTAGCGATAATAACTGCATTATATGGGTAATAATGCACGTTATATTGCTAACAATATAAGTAATAAGTATAATTATTACAGTTCTAGCGATAATAACTGCATTATATGGGTAAAAATGCACGTTATATTGCTAATAGTATAAGTAATAAGTATAATTATTACAGTTCTAGCGATAATACCTCTATTATATGGGTAATAATGCATGTTATATTGATAATGATATAAGTAATAAGTACAATTATTACAGTTCTAGCGATAATAACAGCATTATATGGGTAATAATGCACGTTATATTGCTAATAGTATAAGTAATAAGTATAATTATTACAGTTCTTGCGATAATACCTCCATTATATGGGTAATAATGCATGTTATATTGATAATGATATAAGTAATAAGTATAATTATTACTGTTCTAGCGATAATAACTACACAATATGGGTAATAATGCACGTTATATTGCTAATAATATAAGTAATGAGTACAATTATTACAGTTCTAGCGATAATAACTGCATTATATGGGTAATAATGCACGTTATATTGCTAACAATATAAGTAATAAGTATAATTATTACAGTTCTAGCGATAATAACTGCATTATATGGGTAAAAATGCACGTTATATTGCTAATAGTATAAGTAATAAGTATAATTATTACAGTTCTAGCGATAATACCTCTATTATATGGGTAATAATGCATGTTATATTGATAATGATATAAGTAATAAGTACAATTATTACAGTTCTAGCGATAATAACAGCATTATATGGGTAATAGTGCACGTTATATTGCTAATAGTATAAGTAATAAGTATAATTATTACAGTTCTTGCGATAATACCTCCATTATATGGGTAATAATGCATGTTATATTGATAATGATATAAGTAATAAGTATAATTATTACTGTTCTAGCGATAATAACTACATAATATGGGTAATAATGCACGTTATATTGCTAATAATATAAGTAATGAGTACAATTATTACAGTTCTAGCGATAATAACTGCATTATATGGGTAATAATGCATGTTATATTGATAATAATATGAGTAATAAGTATAATTATTAAAGTTCTAGCGATAATAACTGCATTATATGGGTAATAATGCACGTTATATTGCTAACAATATAAGTAATAAGTATAATTATTACAGTTCTTGCGATAATACCTCCATTATATGGGTAATAATGCATGTTATATTGATAATAATATAAGTAATAAGTATAATTATTACAGTTCTAGCGATAATAACTGCATTATATGGGTAATAATGCACGTTATATTGCTAACAATATAAGTAATAAGTATAATTATTACAGTTCTAGCGATAATAACTGCATTATATGGGTAAAAATGCACGTTATATTGCTAATAGTATAAGTAATAAGTATAATTATTACAGTTCTAGCGATAATACCTCTATTATATGGGTAATAATGCATGTTATATTGATAATGATATAAGTAATAAGTACAATTATTACAGTTCTAGCGATAATAACAGCATTATATGGGTAATACTGCACGTTATATTGCTAATAGTGTAAGTAATAAGTATAATTATTACAGTTCTTGCGATAATACCTCCATTATATGGGTAATAATGCATGTTATATTGATAATGATATAAGTAATAAGTATAATTATTACTGTTCTAGCGATAATAACTACATAATATGGGTAATAATGCACGTTATATTGCTAATAATATAAGTAATGAGTACAATTATTACAGTTCTGGCGATAATAACTGCATTATATGGGTAATAATGCATGTTATATTGATAATAATATAAGTAATAAGTATAATTATTACAGTTCTAGCGATAATAACTGCATTATATGGGTAATAATGCACGTTATATTGCTAACAATATAAGTAATAAGTATAATTATTACAGTTCTAGCGATAATAACTGCATTATATGGGTAAAAATGCACGTTATATTGCTAATAGTATAAGTAATAAGTATAATTATTACAGTTCTAGCGATAATACCTCTATTATATGGGTAATAATGCATGTTATATTGATAATGATATAAGTAATAAGTACAATTATTACAGTTCTAGCGATAATAACAGCATTATATGGGTAATAATGCACGTTATATTGCTAATAGTATAAGTAATAAGTATAATTATTACAGTTCTTGCGATAATACCTCCATTATATGGGTAATAATGCATGTTATATTGATAATGATATAAGTAATAAGTATAATTATTACTGTTCTAGCGATAATAACTACATAATATGGGTAATAATGCACGTTATATTGCTAATAATATAAGTAATGAGTACAATTATTACAGTTCTAGCGATAATAACTGCATTATATGGGTAATAATGCATGTTATATTGATAATAATATGAGTAATAAGTATAATTATTAAAGTTCTAGCGATAATAACTGCATTATATGGGTAATAATGCACGTTATATTGCTAACAATATAAGTAATAAGTATAATTATTACAGTTCTTGCGATAATACCTCCATTATATGGGTAATAATGCATGTTATATTGATAATAATATAAGTAATAAGTATAATTATTACAGTTCTAGCGATAATAACTGCATTATATGGGTAATAATGCACGTTATATTGCTAACAATATAAGTAATAAGTATAATTATTACAGTTCTAGCGATAATAACTGCATTATATGGGTAAAAATGCACGTTATATTGCTAATAGTATAAGTAATAAGTATAATTATTACAGTTCTAGCGATAATACCTCTATTATATGGGTAATAATGCATGTTATATTGATAATGATATAAGTAATAAGTACAATTATTACAGTTCTAGCGATAATAACTGCATTATATGGGTAATAATGCATGTTATATTGATGATAATAAAAGTAATACGTATATATATTATAGTTCTAGCGATAATAACTGCATTATATGGGTAATACTGCATGTTATATTGATGATAATAAAAGTAATACGTATATATATTATAGTTCTAGCGATAATAACTGGATAATATGGGTAATAATGCATGTTATATTGATAATAATATGAGTAATAAGTATAATTATTAAAGTTCTAGCGATAATAACTGCATTATATGGGTAATAATGCACGTTATATTGCTAACAATATAAGTAATAAGTATAATTATTATAGCTCTAGCGATAATAATAGTAAAATATGGCTAATAGTGCGTGATATATTGATAATAGTAAAAGTAGTAAGTGTATTTATTACAGTTCTATCGATAATAACTGCATAATATGGGTAATAATGCATGTTATATTGATAATATCGGGAGTAATAAGTATAATTATTATAGTTCTAGCGATAATAATAGTAAAATATGGCAAATAGTGCATGTTATATTGATAATAATAAAACTAATAAATATATTTATTACAGTTCTATCGATAATAACTGCATAATATGGGTAATAGTGCATGTTATGTTGATAATAATAAAAGTAATAAGTATATTTATTACAGTTCTATCGATAATAACTGCATAATATGGGTAATAATGCATGTTATATTGATGATAATAAAAGGTAATACGTATATTTATTACAGTTCTAGCGATAATAACCGCATAATATGGGTAATAATGCATGTTATATTGATAATAATATGAGTAATAAGTATAATTATTACAGTTCTAGCGATAATAACTGCATTATATGGGTAATAATGCACGTTATATTGCCAACAATATAAGTAATAAGTATAATTATTACAGTTCTAGCGATACTAACTGCATTATATGGGTAGTAATGCACGTTACATTGCTAATAATATAAGTAATGAGTATAATTATTACAGTTCTAGCGATAATAACTGCATTATATGGGTAATAAGGCATGTTATATTGATAACACCGGGAGTAATAAGTGTAATTATTATAGTTCTAGCGATAATAATAGTAAAATATGGCTAATAGTGCATGATATATTGATAATAGTAAAAGTAGTAAGTGTATTTATTACAGTTCTATCGATAATAACTGCATAATATGGGTAATAATGCATGTTATATTGATAATAATATAAGTAATAAGTATAATTATTACAGTTCTAGCGATAATACCTGCATTATATGGGTAATAATGCATGTTATATTGATGATAATGAAAGTAATACGTATATTTATTATAGTTCTAGCGATAATAACTGCATAATATGGGTAATAATGCATGTTATATTGAGAATAATATAAGTAATAAGTATAATTATTACAGTTCTAGCGATAATACCTCCATTATATGGGTAATAATGCATGTTATATTGATGATAATGAAAGTAATACGTATATTTATTGTAGTTCTAGCGATAATAACTGCATAATGTGGGTAATAATGCATGTTATATTGAGAATAATATAAGTAATAAGTATAATTATTACAGTTCTTGCGATAATACCTCCATTATATGGGTAATAATGCATGTTATATTGATGATAATGAAAGTAATACGTATATTTATTATAGTTCTAGCGATAATAACTGCATAATGTGGGTAATAATGCATGTTATATTGAGAGTAATATAAGTAATAAGTATAATTATTACAGTTCTGGCGATAATAACTGCATTATATGGGTAATAATGCACGTTATATTGCTAATAGTATAAGTAATAAGTATAATTATTACAGTTCTTGCGATAATACCTCCATTATATGGGTAATAATGCATGTTATATTGATAATAATATAAGTAATAAGTATAATTATTACAGTTCTAGCGATAATAACTGCATTATATGGGTAATAATGCACGTTATATTGCTAACAATATAAGTAATAAGTATAATTATTACAGTTCTAGCGATAATAACTGCATTATATGGGTAAAAATGCACGTTATATTGCTAATAGTATAAGTAATAAGTATAATTATTACAGTTCTAGCGATAATACCTCTATTATATGGGTAATAATGCATGTTATATTGATAATGATATAAGTAATAAGTACAATTATTACAGTTCTAGCGATAATAACAGCATTATATGGGTAATAATGCACGTTATATTGCTAATAGTATAAGTAATAAGTATAATTATTACAGTTCTTGCGATAATACCTCCATTATATGGGTAATAATGCATGTTATATTGATAATGATATAAGTAATAAGTATAATTATTACTGTTCTAGCGATAATAACTACACAATATGGGTAATAATGCACGTTATATTGCTAATAATATAAGTAATGAGTACAATTATTACAGTTCTAGCGATAATAACTGCATTATATGGGTAATAATGCACGTTATATTGCTAACAATATAAGTAATAAGTATAATTATTACAGTTCTAGCGATAATAACTGCATTATATGGGTAAAAATGCACGTTATATTGCTAATAGTATAAGTAATAAGTATAATTATTACAGTTCTAGCGATAATACCTCTATTATATGGGTAATAATGCATGTTATATTGATAATGATATAAGTAATAAGTACAATTATTACAGTTCTAGCGATAATAACAGCATTATATGGGTAATAATGCACGTTATATTGCTAATAGTATAAGTAATAAGTATAATTATTACAGTTCTTGCGATAATACCTCCATTATATGGGTAATAATGCATGTTATATTGATAATGATATAAGTAATAAGTATAATTATTACTGTTCTAGCGATAATAACTACATAATATGGGTAATAATGCACGTTATATTGCTAATAATATAAGTAATGAGTACAATTATTACAGTTCTAGCGATAATAACTGCATTATATGGGTAATAATGCATGTTATATTGATAATAATATGAGTAATAAGTATAATTATTAAAGTTCTAGCGATAATAACTGCATTATATGGGTAATAATGCACGTTATATTGCTAACAATATAAGTAATAAGTATAATTATTACAGTTCTTGCGATAATACCTCCATTATATGGGTAATAATGCACGTTATATTGCTAATAATATAAGTAATAAGTATAATTATTACAGTTCTAGCGATAATAGCTGCATTATATGGGTAATAATGCATGTTATATTGATAATATCGGGAGTAATAAGTATAATTACTATAGTTCTAGCGATAATAACTGCATTATATGGGTAACAATGCACGTTTTATTGCTAATAGTATAAGTAATAAGTATAATTATTACAGTTCTAGCGATAATACCTCTATTATATGGGTAATAATGCATGTTATATTGATGATAATGAAAGTAATACGTATATTTATTATAGTTCTAGCGATAATAACTGCATAATGTGGGTAATAATGCATGTTATATTGAGAATAATATAAGTAATAAGTATAATTATTACAGTTCTGGCGATAATAACTGCATTATATGGGTAATAATGCATGTTATATTGATAATAATATAAGTAATAAGTATAATTATTACAGTTCTAGCGATAATAACTGCATTATATGGGTAATAATGCACGTTATATTGCTAACAATATAAGTAATAAGTATAATTATTACAGTTCTAGCGATAATAACTGCATTATATGGGTAAAAATGCACGTTATATTGCTAATAGTATAAGTAATAAGTATAATTATTACAGTTCTAGCGATAATACCTCTATTATATGGGTAATAATGCATGTTATATTGATAATGATATAAGTAATAAGTACAATTATTACAGTTCTAGCGATAATAACAGCATTATACGGGTAATAATGCACGTTATATTGCTAATAGTATAAGTAATAAGTATAATTATTACAGTTCGTGCGATAATACCTCCATTATATGGGTAATAATGCATGTTATATTGATAATGATATAAGTAATAAGTATAATTATTACTGTTCTAGCGATAATAACTACATAATATGGGTAATAATGCACGTTATATTGCTAATAATATAAGTAATGAGTACAATTATTACAGTTCTAGCGATAATAACTGCATTATATGGGTAATAATGCATGTTATATTGATAATAATATGAGTAATAAGTATAATTATTAAAGTTCTAGCGATAATAACTGCATTATATGGGTAATAATGCACGTTATATTGCTAACAATATAAGTAATAAGTATAATTATTACAGTTCTTGCGATAATACCTCCATTATATGGGTAATAATGCATGTTATATTGATAATAATATAAGTAATAAGTATAATTATTACAGTTCTAGCGATAATAACTGCATTATATGGGTAATAATGCACGTTATATTGCTAACAATATAAGTAATAAGTATAATTATTACAGTTCTAGCGATAATAACTGCATTATATGGGTAAAAATGCACGTTATATTGCTAATAGTATAAGTAATAAGTATAATTATTACAGTTCTAGCGATAATACCTCTATTATATGGGTAATAATGCATGTTATATTGATAATGATATAAGTAATAAGTACAATTATTACAGTTCTAGCGATAATAACAGCATTATATGGGTAATAATGCACGTTATATTGCTAATAGTATAAGTAATAAGTATAATTATTACAGTTCTTGCGATAATACCTCCATTATATGGGTAATAATGCATGTTATATTGATAATGATATAAGTAATAAGTATAATTATTACTGTTCTAGCGATAATAACTACATAATATGGGTAATAATGCACGTTATATTGCTAATAATATAAGTAATGAGTACAATTATTACAGTTCTAGCGATAATAACTGCATTATATGGGTAATAATGCATGTTATATTGATAATAATATGAGTAATAAGTATAATTATTAAAGTTCTAGCGATAATAACTGCATTATATGGGTAATAATGCACGTTATATTGCTAACAATATAAGTAATAAGTATAATTATTATAGCTCTAGCGATAATAATAGTAAAATATGGCTAATAGTGCGTGATATATTGATAATAGTAAAAGTAGTAAGTGTATTTATTACAGTTCTATCGATAATAACTGCATAATATGGGTAATAATGCATGTTATATAGATAATAATATAAGTAATAAGTATAATTATTACAGTTCCAGCGATAATACCTCCATTATATGGGTAATAATGCATGTTATATTGATGATAATGAAAGTAATACGTATATTTATTATAGTTCTAGCGATAATAACTGCATAATGTGGGTAATAATGCACGTTATATTGAGAATAATATAAGTAATAAGTATAATTATTACAGTTCTGGCGATAATAACTGCATTATATGGGTAATAATGCACGTTATATTGGTAATAGCATAAGTAATAAGTATAATTATTACAGGTCTTGGGATAATACCTCCATTATATGGGTAATAATGCATGTTATATTGATAATAATATAAGTAATAAGTATAATTATTACAGTTCTAGCGATAATAACTGCATTATATGGGTTATAATGCACGTTATATTGCTAATAATATAAGTAATAAGTATAATTATTACAGTTCTAGCGATAATAACTTCTTAATATGGGTAATACTGCATGTTATATTGATGATAATGAAAGTAGTAAGTATATTTATTACAGTTCTAGCGATAATAACTGCATTATGTGGGTAATAATGCATGTTATATTGATAATATCGGGAGTAATAAGTATAATTATTATAGTTCTAGCGATAATAATAGTAAAATATGGCAAATAGTGCATGTTATGTTGATAATAATAAAAGTAATAAGTATATTTATTACAGTTCTATCGATAATAACTGCATAATATGGGTAATAATGCATGTTATATTGATGATAATAAAAGTAATACGTATATTTATTATAGTTCTAGCGATAATAACTGCATTATATGGGTAATAATGCATGTTATATTGATAATAATATGAGTAATAAGTATAGTTATTACAGTTCAAGCGATAATAACTTCTTAATATGGGTAATACTGCATGTTATATTGATGATAATGAAAGTAGTAAGTATATTTATTACAGTTCTAGCGATAATAACTGCATTATGTGTGTAATAATGCATGTTATATTGATAATATCGGGAGTAATAAGTATAATTATTATAGTTCTAGCGATAATAATAGTAAAATATGGCAAATAGTGCATGTTATATTGATAATAATAAAAGTAATAAGTATATTTATTACAGTTCTATCGACAATAACTGCATAATATGGGTAATAATGCCCGTTATATTGCTAACAATATAAGTAATATGTACAATTATTACAGTTCTAGCGATAATAACTGCATTATATGGGTAACAATGCACGTTATATTGCTAATAGTATAAGTAATAAGTATAATTATTACAGTTCAAGCGATAATACCTCCATTATATGGGTAATAATGCATGTTATATTGATAATGGTATAAGTAATAAGTATAATTATTACAGTTCTAGCGATAATAACTGCATTATATGGGTAAAAATGCATTTTATATTGATAATATTGGGAGTAATAAGTATATTTATTATGGTTCTAGGGATAATAACGGCATAATATGGGTAATAATGCATGTTATATTGATAATAATATAAGTAATAAGTATAATTATTACAGTTCTAGCGATAATACCTCCATTATATGGGTAATAATGCATGTTATATTGATAACATCGGGAGTAATAAGTATAATTATTAAAGTTCTAGCGATAATAATAGTAAAATATGGCTAATAGTGCATGATATATTGATAATAGTAAAAGTAGTAAGTGTATTTATTACAGTTCTATCGATAATAACTGCATAAAATGGGTAATAATGCATGTTATATTGATAATAATATAAGTAATAAGTATAATTATTACAGTTCTAGCGATAATACCTCCATTATATGGGTAATAATGCATGTTATATTGATGATAATGAAAGTAATACCTATATTTATTATAGTTCTTGCGATAATAACTGCATAATATGGGTAATAATGCATGTTATATTGAGAATAATATAAGTAATAAGTATAATTATTACAGTTCTGGCGATAATAACTGCATTATATGGGTAACAATGCACGTTATATTGCTAATAGTGTAAGTAATAAGTATAATTATTACAGTTCTAGCAATAATACCTCCATTATATGGGTAATAATGCATGTTATGTTGATAATAATATAAGTAATAAGTATAATTATTACAGTTCTAGCGATAATAACTGCATTATATGGGTAATAATGCATGTTATATTGAGAATAATATAAGTAATAAGTATAATTATTACAGTTCTAACGATAATAACTGCATTATATGGGTAATAATGCATGTTATATTGATAATATCGGGAGTAATAAGTATAATTATTAAAGTTCTAGCGATAATAATAGTAAAATATGGCAAATAGTGCATGTTATATTGATAATAATAAAAGTAATAAGTATATTTATTACAGGTCTATCGACAATAACTGCATAATATGGGTAATAATGCATGTAGTATTGATGATAATAAAAGTAATACGTATATTTATTATAGTTCTAGCGATAATAACTGCATAATATGGGTAATAATGCATGTTATATTGATAATAATATAAGTAATAAGTATAATTATTACAGTTCTAGCGATAATAACTGCATTATATGGGTAATAATGCACGTTATATTGCTAAAAATATAAGTAATAAGTATAATTATTACAGTTCTAGCGATAATAACTGCATTATATGGGTAATAATGCATGTTATATTGATAATATCGGGAGTAATAAGTATAATTATTATAGTTCTAGCGATAATAACTGCATTATATGGGTAATAATGCACGTTATATTGCTAACAATATAAGTAATAAGTATAATTATTACAGTTCTAGCGATAATAACTGCATTATATGGGTAAAAATGCACGTTATATTGCTAATAGTATAAGTAATAAGTATAATTATTACAGTTCTAGCGATAATACCTCTATTATATGGGTAATAATGCATGTTATATTGATAATGATATAAGTAATAAGTACAATTATTACAGTTCTAGCGATAATAACAGCATTATATGGGTAATAATGCACGTTATATTGCTAATAGTATAAGTAATAAGTATAATTATTACAGTTCTTGCGATAATACCTCCATTATATGGGTAATAATGCATGTTATATTGATAATGATATAAGTAATAAGTATAATTATTACTGTTCTAGCGATAATAACTACATAATATGGGTAATAATGCACGTTATATTGCTAATAATATAAGTAATGAGTACAATTATTACAGTTCTAGCGATAATAACTGCATTATATGGGTAATAATGCATGTTATATTGATAATAATATGAGTAATAAGTATAATTATTAAAGTTCTAGCGATAATAACTGCATTATATGGGTAATAATGCACGTTATATTGCTAACAATATAAGTAATAAGTATAATTATTATAGCTCTAGCGATAATAATAGTAAAATATGGCTAATAGTGCGTGATATATTGATAATAGTAAAAGTAGTAAGTGTATTTATTACAGTTCTATCGATAATAACTGCATAATATGGGTAATAATGCATGTTATATAGATAATAATATAAGTAATAAGTATAATTATTACAGTTCCAGCGATAATACCTCCATTATATGGGTAATAATGCATGTTATATTGATGATAATGAAAGTAATACGTATATTTATTATAGTTCTAGCGATAATAACTGCATAATGTGGGTAATAATGCACGTTATATTGAGAATAATATAAGTAATAAGTATAATTATTACAGTTCTGGCGATAATAACTGCATTATATGGGTAATAATGCACGTTATATTGGTAATAGTATAAGTAATAAGTATAATTATTACAGGTCTTGGGATAATACCTCCATTATATGGGTAATAATGCATGTTATATTGATAATAATATAAGTAATAAGTATAATTATTACAGTTCTAGCGATAATAACTGCATTATATGGGTAATAATGCACGTTATATTGCTAATAATATAAGTAATAAGTATAATTATTACAGTTCTAGCGATAATAACTGCATTATATGGGTAATAATGTATGTTATATTGATAATATCGGGAGTAATAAGTATAATTACTATAGTTCTAGCGATAATAACTGCATTATATGGGTAACAATGCACGTTTTATTGCTAATAGTATAAGTAATAAGTATAATTATTACAGTTCTAGCGATAATACCTCTATTATATGGGTAATAATGCATGTTATATTGATGATAATGAAAGTAATACGTATATTTATTATAGTTCTAGCGATAATAACTGCATAATGTGGGTAATAATGCATGTTATATTGAGAATAATATAAGTAATAAGTATAATTATTACAGTTCTGGCGATAATAACTGCATTATATGGGTAATAATGCATGTTATATTGATAATAATATAAGTAATAAGTATAATTATTACAGTTCTAGCGATAATAACTGCATTATATGGGTAATAATGCACGTTATATTGCTAACAATATAAGTAATAAGTATAATTATTACAGTTCTAGCGATAATAACTGCATTATATGGGTAAAAATGCACGTTATATTGCTAATAGTATAAGTAATAAGTATAATTATTACAGTTCTAGCGATAATACCTGTATTATATGGGTAATAATGCATGTTATATTGATAATGATATAAGTAATAAGTACAATTATTACAGTTCTAGCGATAATAACAGCATTATATGGGTAATAATGCACGTTATATTGCTAATAGTATAAGTAATAAGTATAATTATTACAGTTCTTGCGATAATACCTCCATTATATGGGTAATAATGCATGTTATATTGATAATGATATAAGTAATAAGTATAATTATTACAGTTCTAGCGATAATAACTGCATAATGTGGGTAATAATGCACGTTATATTGAGAATAATATAAGTAATAAGTATAATTATTACAGTTCTGGCGATAATAACTGCATTATATGGGTAATAATGCATGTTATATTGATAATAATATAAGTAATAAGTATAATTATTACAGTTCTAGCGATAATAACTGCATTATATGGGTAATAATGCATGTTATATTGATGATAATAAAAGTAATACGTATATATATTATAGTTCTAGCGATAATAACTGCATTATATGGGTAATACTGCATGTTATATTGATGATAATAAAAGTAATACGTATATATATTATAGTTCTAGCGATAATAACTGGATAATATGGGTAATAATGCATGTTATATTGATAATAATATGAGTAATAAGTATAATTATTAAAGTTCTAGCGATAATAACTGCATTATATGGGTAATAATGCACGTTATATTGCTAACAATATAAGTAATAAGTATAATTATTATAGCTCTAGCGATAATAATAGTAAAATATGGCTAATAGTGCGTGATATATTGATAATAGTAAAAGTAGTAAGTGTATTTATTACAGTTCTATCGATAATAACTGCATAATATGGGTAATAATGCATGTTATATTGATAATATCGGGAGTAATAAGTATAATTATTATAGTTCTAGCGATAATAATAGTAAAATATGGCAAATAGTGCATGTTATATTGATAATAATAAAACTAATAAATATATTTATTACAGTTCTATCGATAATAACTGCATAATATGGGTAATAGTGCATGTTATGTTGATAATAATAAAAGTAATAAGTATATTTATTACAGTTCTATCGATAATAACTGCATAATATGGGTAATAATGCATGTTATGTTGATGATAATAAAAGGTAATACGTATATTTATTACAGTTCTAGCGATAATAACCGCATAATATGGGTAATATTGCATGTTATATTGATAATAATATGAGTAATAAGTATAATTATTACAGTTCTAGCGATAATAACTGCATTATATGGGTAATAATGCACGTTATATTGCCAACAATATAAGTAATAAGTATAATTATTACAGTTCTAGCGATACTAACTGCATTATATGGGTAGTAATGCACGTTACATTGCTAATAATATAAGTAATGAGTATAATTATTACAGTTCTAGCGATAATAACTGCATTATATGGGTAATAAGGCATGTTATATTGATAACACCGGGAGTAATAAGTGTAATTATTATAGTTCTAGCGATAATAATAGTAAAATATGGCTAATAGTGCATGATATATTGATAATAGTAAAAGTAGTAAGTGTATTTATTACAGTTCTATCGATAATAACTGCATAATATGGGTAATAATGCATGTTATATTGATAATAATATAAGTAATAAGTATAATTATTACAGTTCTAGCGATAATACCTGCATTATATGGGTAATAATGCATGTTATATTGATGATAATGAAAGTAATACGTATATTTATTATAGTTCTAGCGATAATAACTGCATAATATGGGTAATAATGCATGTTATATTGAGAATAATATAAGTAATAAGTATAATTATTACAGTTCTGGCGATAATAACTGCATTATATGGGTAATAATGCACGTTATATTGCTAATAGTATAAGTAATAAGTATAATTATTAGAGTTCTAGCGATAATACCTCCATTATGTGGGTAATAATGCATGTTATATTGATAATAATATAAGTAATAAGTATAAATATTACAGCTCTAGCGATAATAACTGCATAATATGGGTAATAATGCACGTTACATTGCTAATAATATAAGTAATGAGTATATTTATTACAGTTCTAGCGATAATAACTGCATTATATGGGTAATAATGCATGTTATATTGATAATAATATAAGTAATAAGTATAATTATTACAGTTCTAGCGATAATAACTGCATTATATGGGTAATAATGCACGTTATATTGCTAACAATATAAGTAATAAGTATAATTATTACAGTTCTAGCAATAATAACTGCATTATATGGGTAAAAATGCACGTTATATTGCTAATAGTATAAGTAATAAGTATAATTATTACAGTTCTAGCGATAATACCTCTATTATATGGGTAATAATGCATGTTATATTGATAATGATATAAGTAATAAGTACAATTATTACAGTTCTAGCGATAATAACAGCATTATATGGGTAATAATGCACGTTATATTGCTAATAGTATAAGTAATAAGTATAATTATTACAGTTCTTGCGATAATACCTCCATTATATGGGTAATAATGCATGTTATATTGATAATGATATAAGTAATAAGTATAATTATTACTGTTCTAGCGATAATAACTACATAATATGGGTAATAATGCACGTTATATTGCTAATAATATAAGTAATGAGTACAATTATTACAGTTCTAGCGATAATAACTGCATTATATGGGTAATAATGCATGTTATATTGATAATAATATGAGTAATAAGTATAATTATTAAAGTTCTAGCGATAATAACTGCATTATATGGGTAATAATGCACGTTATATTGCTAACAATATAAGTAATAAGTATAATTATTACAGTTCTTGCGATAATACCTCCATTATATGGGTAATAATGCATGTTATATTGATAATAATATAAGTAATAAGTATAATTATTACAGTTCTAGCGATAATAACTGCATTATATGGGTAATAATGCACGTTATATTGCTAACAATATAAGTAATAAGTATAATTATTACAGTTCTAGCGATAATAACTGCATTATATGGGTAAAAATGCACGTTATATTGCTAATAGTATAAGTAATAAGTATAATTATTACAGTTCTAGCGATAATACCTCTATTATATGGGTAATAATGCATGTTATATTGATAATGATATAAGTAATAAGTACAATTATTACAGTTCTAGCGATAATAACAGCATTATATGGGTAATAATGCACGTTATATTGCTAATAGTATAAGTAATAAGTATAATTATTACAGTTCTTGCGATAATACCTCCATTATATGGGTAATAATGCATGTTATATTGATAATGATATAAGTAATAAGTATAATTATTACTGTTCTAGCGATAATAACTACATAATATGGGTAATAATGCACGTTATATTGCTAATAATATAAGTAATGAGTACAATTATTACAGTTCTAGCGATAATAACTGCATTATATGGGTAATAATGCATGTTATATTGATAATAATATGAGTAATAAGTATAATTATTAAAGTTCTAGCGATAATAACTGCATTATATGGGTAATAATGCACGTTATATTGCTAACAATATAAGTAATAAGTATAATTATTATAGCTCTAGCGATAATAATAGTAAAATATGGCTAATAGTGCGTGATATATTGATAATAGTAAAAGTAGTAAGTGTATTTATTACAGTTCTATCGATAATAACTGCATAATATGGGTAATAATGCATGTTATATTGATAATATCGGGAGTAATAAGTATAATTATTATAGTTCTAGCGATAATAATAGTAAAATATGGCAAATAGTGCATGTTATATTGATAATAATAAAACTAATAAATATATTTATTACAGTTCTATCGATAATAACTGCATAATATGGGTAATAGTGCATGTTATGTTGATAATAATAAAAGTAATAAGTATATTTATTACAGTTCTATCGATAATAACTGCATAATATGGGTAATAATGCATGTTATATTGATGATAATAAAAGGTAATACGTATATTTATTACAGTTCTAGCGATAATAACCGCATAATATGGGTAATAATGCATGTTATATTGATAATAATATGAGTAATAAGTATAATTATTACAGTTCTAGCGATAATAACTGCATTATATGGGTAATAATGCACGTTATATTGCCAACAATATAAGTAATAAGTATAATTATTACAGTTCTAGCGATACTAACTGCATTATATGGGTAGTAATGCACGTTACATTGCTAATAATATAAGTAATGAGTATAATTATTACAGTTCTAGCGATAATAACTGCATTATATGGGTAATAAGGCATGTTATATTGATAACACCGGGAGTAATAAGTGTAATTATTATAGTTCTAGCGATAATAATAGTAAAATATGGCTAATAGTGCATGATATATTGATAATAGTAAAAGTAGTAAGTGTATTTATTACAGTTCTATCGATAATAACTGCATAATATGGGTAATAATGCATGTTATATTGATAATAATATAAGTAATAAGTATAATTATTACAGTTCTAGCGATAATACCTGCATTATATGGGTAATAATGCATGTTATATTGATGATAATGAAAGTAATACGTATATTTATTATAGTTCTAGCGATAATAACTGCATAATATGGGTAATAATGCATGTTATATTGCGAATAATATAAGTAATAAGTATAATTATTACAGTTCTGGCGATAATAACTGCATTATATGGGTAATAATGCACGTTATATTGCTAATAGTATAAGTAATAAGTATAATTATTAGAGTTCTAGCGATAATACCTCCATTATGTGGGTAATAATGCATGTTATATTGATAATAATATAAGTAATAAGTATAAATATTACAGCTCTAGCGATAATAACTGCATAATATGGGTAATAATGCACGTTACATTGCTAATAATATAAGTAATGAGTATATTTATTACAGTTCTAGCGATAATAACTGCATTATATGGGTAATAATGCATGTTATATTGATAATAATATAAGTAATAAGTATAATTATTACAGTTCTAGCGATAATAACTGCATTATATGGGTAATAATGCACGTTATATTGCTAACAATATAAGTAATAAGTATAATTATTACAGTTCTAGCAATAATAACTGCATTATATGGGTAAAAATGCACGTTATATTGCTAATAGTATAAGTAATAAGTATAATTATTACAGTTCTAGCGATAATACCTCTATTATATGGGTAATAATGCATGTTATATTGATAATGATATAAGTAATAAGTACAATTATTACAGTTCTAGCGATAATAACAGCATTATATGGGTAATAATGCACGTTATATTGCTAATAGTATAAGTAATAAGTATAATTATTACAGTTCTTGCGATAATACCTCCATTATATGGGTAATAATGCATGTTATATTGATAATGATATAAGTAATAAGTATAATTATTACTGTTCTAGCGATAATAACTACATAATATGGGTAATAATGCACGTTATATTGCTAATAATATAAGTAATGAGTACAATTATTACAGTTCTAGCGATAATAACTGCATTATATGGGTAATAATGCATGTTATATTGATAATAATATGAGTAATAAGTATAATTATTAAAGTTCTAGCGATAATAACTGCATTATATGGGTAATAATGCACGTTATATTGCTAACAATATAAGTAATAAGTATAATTATTACAGTTCTTGCGATAATACCTCCATTATATGGGTAATAATGCATGTTATATTGATAATAATATAAGTAATAAGTATAATTATTACAGTTCTAGCGATAATAACTGCATTATATGGGTAATAATGCACGTTATATTGCTAACAATATAAGTAATAAGTATAATTATTACAGTTCTAGCGATAATAACTGCATTATATGGGTAAAAATGCACGTTATATTGCTAATAGTATAAGTAATAAGTATAATTATTACAGTTCTAGCGATAATACCTCTATTATATGGGTAATAATGCATGTTATATTGATAATGATATAAGTAATAAGTACAATTATTACAGTTCTAGCGATAATAACAGCATTATATGGGTAATAATGCACGTTATATTGCTAATAGTATAAGTAATAAGTATAATTATTACAGTTCTTGCGATAATACCTCCATTATATGGGTAATAATGCATGTTATATTGATAATGATATAAGTAATAAGTATAATTATTACTGTTCTAGCGATAATAACTACATAATATGGGTAATAATGCACGTTATATTGCTAATAATATAAGTAATGAGTACAATTATTACAGTTCTAGCGATAATAACTGCATTATATGGGTAATAATGCATGTTATATTGATAATAATATGAGTAATAAGTATAATTATTAAAGTTCTAGCGATAATAACTGCATTATATGGGTAATAATGCACGTTATATTGCTAACAATATAAGTAATAAGTATAATTATTATAGCTCTAGCGATAATAATAGTAAAATATGGCTAATAGTGCGTGATATATTGATAATAGTAAAAGTAGTAAGTGTATTTATTACAGTTCTATCGATAATAACTGCATAATATGGGTAATAATGCATGTTATATAGATAATAATATAAGTAATAAGTATAATTATTACAGTTCCAGCGATAATACCTCCATTATATGGGTAATAATGCATGTTATATTGATGATAATGAAAGTAATACGTATATTTATTATAGTTCTAGCGATAATAACTGCATAATGTGGGTAATAATGCACGTTATATTGAGAATAATATAAGTAATAAGTATAATTATTACAGTTCTGGCGATAATAACTGCATTATATGGGTAATAATGCACGTTATATTGGTAATAGTATAAGTAATAAGTATAATTATTACAGGTCTTGGGATAATACCTCCATTATATGGGTAATAATGCATGTTATATTGATAATAATATAAGTAATAAGTATAATTATTACAGTTCTAGCGATAATAACTGCATTATATGGGTAATAATGCACGTTATATTGCTAATAATATAAGTAATAAGTATAATTATTACAGTTCTAGCGATAATAACTGCATTATATGGGTAATAATGCATGTTATATTGATAATATCGGGAGTAATAAGTATAATTACTATAGTTCTAGCGATAATAACTGCATTATATGGGTAACAATGCACGTTTTATTGCTAATAGTATAAGTAATAAGTATAATTATTACAGTTCTAGCGATAATACCTCTATTATATGGGTAATAATGCATGTTATATTGATGATAATGAAAGTAATACGTATATTTATTATAGTTCTAGCGATAATAACTGCATAATGTGGGTAATAATGCATGTTATATTGAGAATAATATAAGTAATAAGTATAATTATTACAGTTCTGGCGATAATAACTGCATTATATGGGTAATAATGCATGTTATATTGATAATAATATAAGTAATAAGTATAATTATTACAATTCTAGCGATAATAACTGCATTATATGGGTAATAATGCACGTTATATTGCTAACAATATAAGTAATAAGTATAATTATTACAGTTCTAGCGATAATAACTGCATTATATGGGTAAAAATGCACGTTATATTGCTAATAGTATAAGTAATAAGTATAATTATTACAGTTCTAGCGATAATACCTCTATTATATGGGTAATAATGCATGTTATATTGATAATGATATAAGTAATAAGTACAATTATTACAGTTCTAGCGATAATAACAGCATTATATGGGTAATAATGCACGTTATATTGCTAATAGTATAAGTAATAAGTATAATTATTACAGTTCTTGCGATAATACCTCCATTATATGGGTAATAATGCATGTTATATTGATAATGATATAAGTAATAAGTATAATTATTACTGTTCTAGCGATAATAACTACATAATATGGGTAATAATGCACGTTATATTGCTAATAATATAAGTAATGAGTACAATTATTACAGTTCTAGCGATAATAACTGCATTATATGGGTAATAATGCATGTTATATTGATAATAATATGAGTAATAAGTATAATTATTAAAGTTCTAGCGATAATAACTGCATTATATGGGTAATAATGCACGTTATATTGCTAACAATATAAGTAATAAGTATAATTATTACAGTTCTTGCGATAATACCTCCATTATATGGGTAATAATGCATGTTATATTGATAATAATATAAGTAATAAGTATAATTATTACAGTTCTAGCGATAATAACTGCATTATATGGGTAATAATGCACGTTATATTGCTAACAATATAAGTAATAAGTATAATTATTACAGTTCTAGCGATAATAACTGCATTATATGGGTAAAAATGCACGTTATATTGCTAATAGTATAAGTAATAAGTATAATTATTACAGTTCTAGCGATAATACCTCTATTATATGGGTAATAATGCATGTTATATTGATAATGATATAAGTAATAAGTACAATTATTACAGTTCTAGCGATAATAACTGCATTATATGGGTAATAATGCATGTTATATTGATGATAATAAAAGTAATACGTATATATATTATAGTTCTAGCGATAATAACTGCATTATATGGGTAATACTGCATGTTATATTGATGATAATAAAAGTAATACGTATATATATTATAGTTCTAGCGATAATAACTGGATAATATGGGTAATAATGCATGTTATATTGATAATAATATGAGTAATAAGTATAATTATTAAAGTTCTAGCGATAATAACTGCATTATATGGGTAATAATGCACGTTATATTGCTAACAATATAAGTAATAAGTATAATTATTATAGCTCTAGCGATAATAATAGTAAAATATGGCTAATAGTGCGTGATATATTGATAATAGTAAAAGTAGTAAGTGTATTTATTACAGTTCTATCGATAATAACTGCATAATATGGGTAATAATGCATGTTATATTGATAATATCGGGAGTAATAAGTATAATTATTATAGTTCTAGCGATAATAATAGTAAAATATGGCAAATAGTGCATGTTATATTGATAATAATAAAACTAATAAATATATTTATTACAGTTCTATCGATAATAACTGCATAATATGGGTAATAGTGCATGTTATGTTGATAATAATAAAAGTAATAAGTATATTTATTACAGTTCTATCGATAATAACTGCATAATATGGGTAATAATGCATGTTATATTGATGATAATAAAAGGTAATACGTATATTTATTACAGTTCTAGCGATAATAACCGCATAATATGGGTAATAATGCATGTTATATTGATAATAATATGAGTAATAAGTATAATTATTACAGTTCTAGCGATAATAACTGCATTATATGGGTAATAATGCACGTTATATTGCCAACAATATAAGTAATAAGTATAATTATTACAGTTCTAGCGATACTAACTGCATTATATGGGTAGTAATGCACGTTACATTGCTAATAATATAAGTAATGAGTATAATTATTACAGTTCTAGCGATAATAACTGCATTATATGGGTAATAAGGCATGTTATATTGATAACACCGGGAGTAATAAGTGTAATTATTATAGTTCTAGCGATAATAATAGTAAAATATGGCTAATAGTGCATGATATATTGATAATAGTAAAAGTAGTAAGTGTATTTATTACAGTTCTATCGATAATAACTGCATAATATGGGTAATAATGCATGTTATATTGATAATAATATAAGTAATAAGTATAATTATTACAGTTCTAGCGATAATACCTGCATTATATGGGTAATAATGCATGTTATATTGATGATAATGAAAGTAATACGTATATTTATTATAGTTCTAGCGATAATAACTGCATAATATGGGTAATAATGCATGTTATATTGAGAATAATATAAGTAATAAGTATAATTATTACAGTTCTGGCGATAATAACTGCATTATATGGGTAATAATGCACGTTATATTGCTAATAGTATAAGTAATAAGTATAATTATTAGAGTTCTAGCGATAATACCTCCATTATGTGGGTAATAATGCATGTTATATTGATAATAATATAAGTAATAAGTATAAATATTACAGCTCTAGCGATAATAACTGCATAATATGGGTAATAATGCACGTTACATTGCTAATAATATAAGTAATGAGTATATTTATTACAGTTCTAGCGATAATAACTGCATTATATGGGTAATAAGGCATGTTATATTGATTACATCGGGAGTAATAAGTATAATTATTATAGTTCTAGCGATAATAATAGTAAAATATGGCTAATAGTGCATGATATATTGATAATAGTAAAAGTAATAAGTGTATTTATTACAGTTCTATCGATAATAACTGCATAATATGGGTAATAATGCATGTTATATTGAGAATAATATAAGTAATAAGTATAATTATTACAGTTCTAGCGATAATACCTCCATTATATGGGTAATAATGCATGTTATATTGATGATAATGAAAGTAATACGTATATTTATTGTAGTTCTAGCGATAATAACTGCATAATGTGGGTAATAATGCATGTTATATTGAGAATAATATAAGTAATAAGTATAATTATTACAGTTCTTGCGATAATACCTCCATTATATGGGTAATAATGCATGTTATATTGATGATAATGAAAGTAATACGTATATTTATTATAGTTCTAGCGATAATAACTGCATAATGTGGGTAATAATGCATGTTATATTGAGAGTAATATAAGTAATAAGTATAATTATTACAGTTCTGGCGATAATAACTGCATTATATGGGTAATAATGCACGTTATATTGCTAATAGTATAAGTAATAAGTATAATTATTACAGTTCTTGCGATAATACCTCCATTATATGGGTAATAATGCATGTTATATTGATAATAATATAAGTAATAAGTATAATTATTACAGTTCTAGCGATAATAACTGCATTATATGGGTAATAATGCACGTTATATTGCTAACAATATAAGTAATAAGTATAATTATTACAGTTCTAGCGATAATAACTGCATTATATGGGTAAAAATGCACGTTATATTGCTAATAGTATAAGTAATAAGTATAATTATTACAGTTCTAGCGATAATACCTCTATTATATGGGTAATAATGCATGTTATATTGATAATGATATAAGTAATAAGTACAATTATTACAGTTCTAGCGATAATAACAGCATTATATGGGTAATAATGCACGTTATATTGCTAATAGTATAAGTAATAAGTATAATTATTACAGTTCTTGCGATAATACCTCCATTATATGGGTAATAATGCATGTTATATTGATAATGATATAAGTAATAAGTATAATTATTACTGTTCTAGCGATAATAACTACACAATATGGGTAATAATGCACGTTATATTGCTAATAATATAAGTAATGAGTACAATTATTACAGTTCTAGCGATAATAACTGCATTATATGGGTAATAATGCACGTTATATTGCTAACAATATAAGTAATAAGTATAATTATTACAGTTCTAGCGATAATAACTGCATTATATGGGTAAAAATGCACGTTATATTGCTAATAGTATAAGTAATAAGTATAATTATTACAGTTCTAGCGATAATACCTCTATTATATGGGTAATAATGCATGTTATATTGATAATGATATAAGTAATAAGTACAATTATTACAGTTCTAGCGATAATAACAGCATTATATGGGTAATAATGCACGTTATATTGCTAATAGTATAAGTAATAAGTATAATTATTACAGTTCTTGCGATAATACCTCCATTATATGGGTAATAATGCATGTTATATTGATAATGATATAAGTAATAAGTATAATTATTACTGTTCTAGCGATAATAACTACATAATATGGGTAATAATGCACGTTATATTGCTAATAATATAAGTAATGAGTACAATTATTACAGTTCTAGCGATAATAACTGCATTATATGGGTAATAATGCATGTTATATTGATAATAATATGAGTAATAAGTATAATTATTAAAGTTCTAGCGATAATAACTGCATTATATGGGTAATAATGCACGTTATATTGCTAACAATATAAGTAATAAGTATAATTATTACAGTTCTTGCGATAATACCTCCATTATATGGGTAATAATGCACGTTATATTGCTAATAATATAAGTAATAAGTATAATTATTACAGTTCTAGCGATAATAACTGCATTATATGGGTAATAATGCATGTTATATTGATAATATCGGGAGTAATAAGTATAATTACTATAGTTCTAGCGATAATAACTGCATTATATGGGTAACAATGCACGTTTTATTGCTAATAGTATAAGTAATAAGTATAATTATTACAGTTCTAGCGATAATACCTCTATTATATGGGTAATAATGCATGTTATATTGATGATAATGAAAGTAATACGTATATTTATTATAGTTCTAGCGATAATAACTGCATAATGTGGGTAATAATGCATGTTATATTGAGAATAATATAAGTAATAAGTATAATTATTACAGTTCTGGCGATAATAACTGCATTATATGGGTAATAATGCATGTTATATTGATAATAATATAAGTAATAAGTATAATTATTACAGTTCTAGCGATAATAACTGCATTATATGGGTAATAATGCACGTTATATTGCTAACAATATAAGTAATAAGTATAATTATTACAGTTCTAGCGATAATAACTGCATTATATGGGTAAAAATGCACGTTATATTGCTAATAGTATAAGTAATAAGTATAATTATTACAGTTCTAGCGATAATACCTCTATTATATGGGTAATAATGCATGTTATATTGATAATGATATAAGTAATAAGTACAATTATTACAGTTCTAGCGATAATAACAGCATTATACGGGTAATAATGCACGTTATATTGCTAATAGTATAAGTAATAAGTATAATTATTACAGTTCGTGCGATAATACCTCCATTATATGGGTAATAATGCATGTTATATTGATAATGATATAAGTAATAAGTATAATTATTACTGTTCTAGCGATAATAACTACATAATATGGGTAATAATGCACGTTATATTGCTAATAATATAAGTAATGAGTACAATTATTACAGTTCTAGCGATAATAACTGCATTATATGGGTAATAATGCATGTTATATTGATAATAATATGAGTAATAAGTATAATTATTAAAGTTCTAGCGATAATAACTGCATTATATGGGTAATAATGCACGTTATATTGCTAACAATATAAGTAATAAGTATAATTATTACAGTTCTTGCGATAATACCTCCATTATATGGGTAATAATGCATGTTATATTGATAATAATATAAGTAATAAGTATAATTATTACAGTTCTAGCGATAATAACTGCATTATATGGGTAATAATGCACGTTATATTGCTAACAATATAAGTAATAAGTATAATTATTACAGTTCTAGCGATAATAACTGCATTATATGGGTAAAAATGCACGTTATATTGCTAATAGTATAAGTAATAAGTATAATTATTACAGTTCTAGCGATAATACCTCTATTATATGGGTAATAATGCATGTTATATTGATAATGATATAAGTAATAAGTACAATTATTACAGTTCTAGCGATAATAACAGCATTATATGGGTAATAATGCACGTTATATTGCTAATAGTATAAGTAATAAGTATAATTATTACAGTTCTTGCGATAATACCTCCATTATATGGGTAATAATGCATGTTATATTGATAATGATATAAGTAATAAGTATAATTATTACTGTTCTAGCGATAATAACTACACAATATGGGTAATAATGCACGTTATATTGCTAATAATATAAGTAATGAGTACAATTATTACAGTTCTAGCGATAATAACTGCATTATATGGGTAATAATGCACGTTATATTGCTAACAATATAAGTAATAAGTATAATTATTACAGTTCTAGCGATAATAACTGCATTATATGGGTAAAAATGCACGTTATATTGCTAATAGTATAAGTAATAAGTATAATTATTACAGTTCTAGCGATAATACCTCTATTATATGGGTAATAATGCATGTTATATTGATAATGATATAAGTAATAAGTACAATTATTACAGTTCTAGCGATAATAACAGCATTATATGGGTAATAATGCACGTTATATTGCTAATAGTATAAGTAATAAGTATAATTATTACAGTTCTTGCGATAATACCTCCATTATATGGGTAATAATGCATGTTATATTGATAATGATATAAGTAATAAGTATAATTATTACTGTTCTAGCGATAATAACTACATAATATGGGTAATAATGCACGTTATATTGCTAATAATATAAGTAATGAGTACAATTATTACAGTTCTAGCGATAATAACTGCATTATATGGGTAATAATGCATGTTATATTGATAATAATATGAGTAATAAGTATAATTATTAAAGTTCTAGCGATAATAACTGCATTATATGGGTAATAATGCACGTTATATTGCTAACAATATAAGTAATAAGTATAATTATTACAGTTCTTGCGATAATACCTCCATTATATGGGTAATAATGCACGTTATATTGCTAATAATATAAGTAATAAGTATAATTATTACAGTTCTAGCGATAATAACTGCATTATATGGGTAATAATGCATGTTATATTGATAATATCGGGAGTAATAAGTATAATTACTATAGTTCTAGCGATAATAACTGCATTATATGGGTAACAATGCACGTTTTATTGCTAATAGTATAAGTAATAAGTATAATTATTACAGTTCTAGCGATAATACCTCTATTATATGGGTAATAATGCATGTTATATTGATGATAATGAAAGTAATACGTATATTTATTATAGTTCTAGCGATAATAACTGCATAATGTGGGTAATAATGCATGTTATATTGAGAATAATATAAGTAATAAGTATAATTATTACAGTTCTGGCGATAATAACTGCATTATATGGGTAATAATGCATGTTATATTGATAATAATATAAGTAATAAGTATAATTATTACAGTTCTAGCGATAATAACTGCATTATATGGGTAATAATGCACGTTATATTGCTAACAATATAAGTAATAAGTATAATTATTACAGTTCTAGCGATAATAACTGCATTATATGGGTAAAAATGCACGTTATATTGCTAATAGTATAAGTAATAAGTATAATTATTACAGTTCTAGCGATAATACCTCTATTATATGGGTAATAATGCATGTTATATTGATAATGATATAAGTAATAAGTACAATTATTACAGTTCTAGCGATAATAACAGCATTATACGGGTAATAATGCACGTTATATTGCTAATAGTATAAGTAATAAGTATAATTATTACAGTTCGTGCGATAATACCTCCATTATATGGGTAATAATGCATGTTATATTGATAATGATATAAGTAATAAGTATAATTATTACTGTTCTAGCGATAATAACTACATAATATGGGTAATAATGCACGTTATATTGCTAATAATATAAGTAATGAGTACAATTATTACAGTTCTAGCGATAATAACTGCATTATATGGGTAATAATGCATGTTATATTGATAATAATATGAGTAATAAGTATAATTATTAAAGTTCTAGCGATAATAACTGCATTATATGGGTAATAATGCACGTTATATTGCTAACAATATAAGTAATAAGTATAATTATTACAGTTCTTGCGATAATACCTCCATTATATGGGTAATAATGCATGTTATATTGATAATAATATAAGTAATAAGTATAATTATTACAGTTCTAGCGATAATAACTACATAATATGGGTAATAATGCACGTTATATTGCTAATAATATAAGTAATGAGTACAATTATTACAGTTCTAGCGATAATAACTGCATTATATGGGTAATAATGCATGTTATATTGATAATAATATGAGTAATAAGTATAATTATTAAAGTTCTAGCGATAATAACTGCATTATATGGGTAATAATGCACGTTATATTGCTAACAATATAAGTAATAAGTATAATTATTATAGCTCTAGCGATAATAATAGTAAAATATGGCTAATAGTGCGTGATATATTGATAATAGTAAAAGTAGTAAGTGTATTTATTACAGTTCTATCGATAATAACTGCATAATATGGGTAATAATGCATGTTATATAGATAATAATATAAGTAATAAGTATAATTATTACAGTTCTGGCGATAATAACTGCATTATATGGGTAATAATGCACGTTATATTGGTAATAGCATAAGTAATAAGTATAATTATTACAGGTCTTGGGATAATACCTCCATTATATGGGTAATAATGCATGTTATATTGATAATAATATAAGTAATAAGTATAATTATTACAGTTCTAGCGATAATAACTGCATTATGTGGGTAATAATGCATGTTATATTGATAATATCGGGAGTAATAAGTATAATTATTATAGTTCTAGCGATAATAATAGTAAAATATGGCAAATAGTGCATGTTATGTTGATAATAATAAAAGTAATAAGTATATTTATTACAGTTCTATCGATAATAACTGCATAATATGGGTAATAATGCATGTTATATTGATGATAATAAAAGTAATACGTATATTTATTATAGTTCTAGCGATAATAACTGCATTATATGGGTAATAATGCATGTTATATTGATAATAATATGAGTAATAAGTATAGTTATTACAGTTCAAGCGATAATAACTTCTTAATATGGGTAATACTGCATGTTATATTGATGGTAATGAAAGTAGTAAGTATATTTATTACAGTTCTAGCGATAATAACTGCATTATGTGGGTAATAATGCATGTTATATTGATAATATCGGGAGTAATAAGTATAATTATTATAGTTCAAGCGATAATAATAGTAAAATATGGCAAATAGTGCATGTTATATTGATAATAATAAAAGTAATAAGTATATTTATTACAGTTCTATCGACAATAACTGCATAATATGGGTAATAATGCCCGTTATATTGCTAACAATATAAGTAATATGTACAATTATTACAGTTCTAGCGATAATAACTGCATTATATGGGTAACAATGCACGTTATATTGCTAATAGTATAAGTAATAAGTATAATTATTACAGTTCAAGCGATAATACCTCCATTATATGGGTAATAATGCATGTTATATTGATAATGGTATAAGTAATAAGTATAATTATTACAGTTCTAGCGATAATAACTGCATTATATGGGTAAAAATGCATTTTATATTGATAATATTGGGAGTAATAAGTATATTTATTATGGTTCTAGGGATAATAACTGCATAATATGGGTAATAATGCATGTTATATTGATAATAATATAAGTAATAAGTATAATTATTACAGTTCTAGCGATAATACCTCCATTATATGGGTAATAATGCATGTTATATTGATAACATCGGGAGTAATAAGTATAATTATTAAAGTTCTAGCGATAATAATAGTAAAATATGGCTAATAGTGCATGATATATTGATAATAGTAAAAGTAGTAAGTGTATTTATTACAGTTCTATCGATAATAACTGCATAAAATGGGTAATAATGCATGTTATATTGATAATAATATAAGTAATAAGTATAATTATTACAGTTCTAGCGATAATACCTCCATTATATGGGTAATAATGCATGTTATATTGATGATAATGAAAGTAATACCTATATTTATTATAGTTCTTGCGATAATAACTGCATAATATGGGTAATAATGCATGTTATATTGAGAATAATATAAGTAATAAGTATAATTATTACAGTTCTGGCGATAATAACTGCATTATATGGGTAACAATGCACGTTATATTGCTAATAGTGTAAGTAATAAGTATAATTATTACAGTTCTAGCAATAATACCTCCATAATATGGGTAATAATGCATGTTATATTGATAATAATATAAGTAATAAGTATAATTATTACAGTTCTAGCGATAATAACTGCATTATATGGGTAATAATGCACGTTATATTGCTAAAAATATAAGTAATAAGTATAATTATTACAGTTCTAGCGATAATAACTGCATTATATGGGTAATAATGCATGTTATATTGATAATATCGGGAGTAATAAGTATAATTATTATAGTTCTAGCGATAATAATAGTAAAATATGGCAAATAGTGCATGTTATATTGATAATAATAAAAGTAATAAGTATATTTATTACAGTCCTATCCATAATAACTGCATGATATGGGTAATAATGCATGTTATATTGATGATAATAAAAGTAATACGTATATTTATTATAGTTCTAGCGATAATAACTGCATTATATGGGTAATAATGCATGTTATATTGATAATAATATGAGTAATAAGTATAGTTATTACAGTTCAAGCGATAATAACTTCTTAATATGGGTAATACTGCATGTTATATTGATGATAATGAAAGTAGTAAGTATATTTATTACAGTTCTAGCGATAATAACTGCATAATATGGCTAATAATGCATGTTATATTGATAATATCGGGAGTAATAAGTATAATTATTATAGTTCTAGCGATAATAATAGTAAAATATGGCAAATAGTGCATGTTATGTTGATAATAATAAAAGTAATAAGTATATTTATTACAGTTCTATCGATAATAACTGCATAATATGGTTAATAATGCATGTTATATAGATGATAATAAAAGTAATACGTATATTTATTTAAGTTCTAGCGATAATAACTGCATAATATGGGTAATAATGCATGTTATATTGATAATAATATGAGTAATAAGTATAGTTATTACAGTTCTAGCGATAATAACTTCTTAATATGGGTAATAATGCATGTTATATTGATGATAATGAAAGTAGTGAGTATATTTATTACAGTTCTAGCGATAATAACTGCATAATATGGGTAATAATGCATGTTATATTGATAATAATATAAGTAATAAGTATAATTATTACAGTTCTAGCGATAATAACTGCATTATATGGGTAATAATGCACGTTATATTGCTAACAATATAAGCAATAAGTATAATTATTAGAGTTCTAGCGATAATAACTGCATTATATGGGTAATAATGCATGTTATATTGATAATATCGGGAGTAATAAGTATAATTATTATAGTTCTAGCGATAATAATAGTAAAATGTGGCAAATAGTGCATGTTATATTGATAATAATAAAAGTAATAAGTATATTTATTACAGTTCAATCGACAATAACTGCATAATATGGGTAATAATGCACGTTATATTGCTAACAATATAAGTAATAAGTATAATTATTACAGTTCTAGCGATAATAACTGCATTATATGGGTAAGAATGGACGTTATATTGCTAATAGTATAAGTAATAAGTATAATTATTACAGTTCTAGCGATAATAACTGCATTATATAGGTAAGAATGGACGTTATATTGATAATGATATAAGTAATAAGTATAATTATTACAGTTCTAGCGATAATACCTCTATTATATGGGTAATAATGCATGTTATATTGATAATAATATGAGTAATAAGTATAGTTATTACAGTTCTAGCGATAATAACTTCTTAATATGGGTAATAATGCATGTTATATTGATGATAATGAAAGTAGTAAGTATATTTATTACAGTTCTAGCGATAATAACTGCATAATATGGCTAATAATGCATGTTATATTGAGAATAATATAAGTAATAAGTATAATTATTACAGTTCTAGCGATAATAACTGCATAATATGGGTAATAATGCACGTTATATTGCTAATAATATGAGTAATGAGTACAATTATTACAGTTCTAGCGATAATAACTGCATTATATGGGTAATAATGCATGTTATATTGATAATAATATAAGTAATAAGTATAATTATTACAGTTCTAGCGATAATAACTGCATTATATGGGTAATAATGCATGTTATATTGATAACATCGGGAGTAATAAGTATAATTATTATAGTTCTAGCGATAATAATAGTAAAATATGGCTAATAGTGCATGATATATTGATAATAGTAAAAGTAGTAAGTGTATTTATTACAGTTCTATCGATAATAACTGCATAATATGGGTAATAATGCATGTTATATTGATGATAATAAAAGTAATACGTATATTTATTATAGTTCTAGCGATAATAACTGCATAATATGGGTAATAATGCATGTTATATTGATAATAATATAAGTAATAAGTATATTTATTACAGTTCTATCGATAATAACTTCTTAATATGGGTAATAATGCATGTTATATTGATGATAATGAAAGTAGTAAGTATATTTATTACAGTTCTAGCCATAATAACTGCATAATATGGCTAATAATGCATGTTATATTGATAATATCGGGAGTAATAAGTATAATTATTATAGTTCTAGCGATAATAATAGTAAAATATGGCAAATAGTGCATGTTATGTTGATAATAATAAAACTAATAAATATATTTATTACAGTTCTATCGATAATAACTGCATAATATGGGTAATAATGCAAGTTATATTGATGATAATAAAAGTAATACGTATATTTATTATAGTTCTTGCGATAATAACTGCATAATATGGGTAATAATGCATGTTATATTGAGAATAATATAAGTAATAAGTATAATTATTACAGTTCTGGCGATAATAACTGCATTATATGGGTAACAATGCACGTTATATTGCTAATAGTATAAGTAATAAGTATAATTATTACAGTTCAAGCGATAATACCTCCATTATATGGGTAATAATGCATGTTATATTGATAATGATATAAGTAATAAGTATAATTATTACAGTTCTAGCGATAATAACTGCATAATATGGGTAATAATGCACGTTATATTGCAAATAATATAAGTAATGAGTACAATTATTACAGTTCTAGCGATAATAACTGCATTATATGGGTAATAATGCATGTTATATCGATAATAATATAAGTAATAAGTATAATTATTACAGTTCTAGCGATAGTAACTGCATTATATGGGTAATAATGCTTGTTATATTGATAACATCGGGAGTAATAAGTATAATTATTATAGTTCTAGCGATAATAATAGTAAAATATGGCTAATAGTGCATGATATATTGATAATAGTAAAAGTAGTATGTGTATTTATTACAGTTCTATCGATAATAACTGCATAATATGGGTAATAATGCATGTTATATTGATGATAATAAAAGTAATACGTATATTTATTATAGTTCTAGCGATAATAACTGCATAATATGGGTAATAATGCATGTTATATTGATAATAATATAAGTAATCAGTATAATTATTACAGTTCTAGCGATAATACCTCCATTATATGGGTAATAATGCATGTTATGTTGATGATAATGAAAGTAATACGTATATTTATTATAGTTCTAGCGATAATAACTGCATAATATGGGTAATAATGCATGTTATATTGAGAATAATATAAGTAATAAGTATAATTATTACAATTCTGGCGATAATAACTGCATTATATGGGTAATAACGCACGTTATATTGCTAATAGTATAAGTAATAAGTATAATTATTACAGTTCTAGCGATAACACCTCCATTATATGGGTAATAATGCATGTTATATTGATAATGATATAAGTAATAAGTATAACTGCTACAGTTCTAGCGATAATAACTGCATAATATAGGTAATAATGCACGTTATATTGCTAATAATATAAGTAATAAGTATAATTATTACAGTTCTAGCGATAATAATAGTAAAGTATGACTAATAGTGCATGATATATTGATAACAGTAAAAGTAATAAGTATATTGATTACAGTTCTATCGATAATAACTGCATAATATGGGTAATAATGCATGTTATATTGATGATAATGAAAGTAGTAAGTATATTTATTACAGTTCTAGCGATAATACTAGTAAAATATGGCTTAGAGTGCATGTTATATTGATAATAATAAAAGTAATAAGTATACTTATTATACTTCTATCGATAATAACTGCATATTATGGGTAATAATGGACGTTATATTGATGATAATAAAAGTAATAAGAATATTTATTATAGTTCTAGCTATAATAACTGCATAATATGGGTAATAATGCATGTTAGATTGATAATAATAAAAGTAATAAGTATATTTATTATAGTTCTATCGATAATAACTGCATAATATAGGGTAATAATGCATGTTATAGTTATAATAATATAAGTAATAGGTATAATTATTACAGTTCTAGCGATAATAACTCCATTATATGGGTAATAATGCATGTTATATTGATAATAATATAAGTAATAAGTATAATTATTACAGTTCTAGCGATAGTAACTGCATTATATGGGTAATAATGCACGTTATATTGCTAATAATATAAGTAAAAAGTATAATTATTACAGTTCTAGCGATAATAACTGCATTATATGGGTAATAATGCATGTTATATTGATAATATTGGGAGTAATAAGTATAATTATTATAGTTCTAGCGATAATAATAGTAAAATATGGCTAATAGTGCATGTTATATTGATAATAATAAAAGTTATAAGTATATTTATTATACTTCTATCGATAATAACTGCATAATATGGATAATAATGCATGTTATATTGATGATAATGAAGGTAGTAAGTATATTTATTATAGTTCTAGCGATTATAACTGCATAATATGGGTAATAATGCATGTTATATTGAGAATAATATAAGTAATAAGTATAATTATTACAGTTCTAGCGATAATAACTGCATTATATGGGTAATAATGCATGTTATATTGACAATATTGGGAGTAATAAATATAATTATTATAGTTCTAGCGATAATAATAGTAAAATATGGCTAATAGTGCATGTTATATTGATGATAATAAAAGTTCTAAGTATATTTATTACAGTTCTATCGATAATAACTGCATAATATGGGTAATAATGCATGTTATATTGATGATAATAAAAGTAATACGTATATTTGTTATAGTTCTAGCGATAATAACTGCATAATAAGGGGAATAATGCATGTTATATTGATAATAATATAAGTAATAAGTATAATTATTACAGTTCTAGCGATAATAACTGCAGTATATGGGTAATAATGGATGTTATATTGATAATATCGGGAGTAATAAGTATATTTATTATAGTTCTATCAATAATAACTGCATAATATTGGTAATAATGCACGTTATATTGCTAATAATATAAGTAATAAGTATAATTATTACAGTTCTAGCGATAATAACTGCATTATATGGGTAATAATGCATGTTATATTGATAATATCGGGAGTGAAACTATAATTATTATAGTTCTGGCGATAATAATATTAAAATATGGCTAATAGTGCATGTTATATTGATGATAATAAAAGTTCTAAGTATATTTATTGCAGTTCTATCGATAATAACTGCATAATATGGGTAATAATGCATGTTATATTGATGATAATAAAAGTAATACGTATATTTGTTATAGTTCTTGCGATAATAACTGCATAATAAGGGGAATAATGCATGTTATATTGATAATAATATAAGTAATAAGTATAATTATTACAGTTCTAGCGATAATAACTGCATTATATGGGTAATAATGCACGTTATATTGCTAATAATATAAGTAAAAAGTATAATTATTACAGTTCTAGCGATAATAACTGCATTATATGGGTAATAATGCATGTTATATTGACAATATTGGGAGTAATAAGTATAATTATTATAGTTCTAGCGATAATAATAGTAAAATGTGGCTAATAGTGCATGTTATATTGATGATAATAAAAGTTCTAAGTATATTTATTACACTTCTATCGATAATAACTGCATAATATGGGTAATAATGCATGTTATATTGATGATAATAAAAGTAATACGTATATTTATTATAGTTCTAGCGATAATAACTGCATAATAAGGGGAATAATGCATGTTATATTGATAATAATATAAGTAATAAGTATAATTATTACAGTTCTAGCGATAGTAACTGCATTATATGGGTAATAATGGATGTTATATTGATAATATCGGGAGTAATAAGTATATTTATTATAGTTCTAGCGACAATAACTGCATAATATAGGTAATAATGCATGCTATATTGATAATAATAAAAGTAATAAGTATATTTATTATAGTTCTATCGATAATAACTGCATAATATGGATAATAGTGCATGTTGTATTGATAATATTGGGAGTAATATGTATAATTATTACAGTTCTAGCGATAATAATAGTAAAATATGGCTAATAGTGCATGTTATATTGATAATAATAAAAGTAATAAGTATATTTATTATAGTTCTATCGATAATAACTGCATTATATGGGTAATAATGCATGTTATATTGATGATAATAAAAGTAATACGTATATTTGTTATAGTTCTTGCGATAATAACTGCATAATAAGGGGAATAATGCATGTTATATTGATAATAATATAAGTAATAAGTATAATTATTACAGTTCTAGCGATAATAACTGCATTATATGGGTAATAATGCACGTTATATTGCTAATAATATAAGTAAAAAGTATAATTATTACAGTTCTAGCGATAATAACTGCATTATATGGGTAATAATGCATGTTATATTGACAATATTGGGAGTAATAAGTATAATTATTATAGTTCTAGCGATAATAATAGTAAAATGTGGCTAATAGTGCATGTTATATTGATGATAATAAAAGTTCTAAGTATATTTATTACACTTCTATCGATAATAACTGCATAATATGGGTAATAATGCATGTTATATTGATGATAATAAAAGTAATACGTATATTTATTATAGTTCTAGCGATAATAACTGCATAATAAGGGGAATAATGCATGTTATATTGATAATAATATAAGTAATAAGTATAATTATTACAGTTCTAGCGATAGTAACTGCATTATATGGGTAATAATGGATGTTATATTGATAATATCGGGAGTAATAAGTATATTTATTATAGTTCTAGCGACAATAACTGCATAATATAGGTAATAATGCATGCTATATTGATAATAATAAAAGTAATAAGTATATTTATTATAGTTCTATCGATAATAACTGCATAATATGGGTAATAGTGCATGTTATATTGATAATATTGGGAGTAATATGTATAATTATTACAGTTCTAGCGATAATAATAGTAAAATATGGCTAATAGTGCATGTTATATTGATAATAATAAAAGTAATAAGTATATTTATTATAGTTCTATCGATAATAACTGCATTATATGGGTAATAATGCATGTTATATTGATGATAATAAAAGTAATAAGTATATTTACTACAGTTCTAGCGATGATAACTGCATAATATGGGTAATAATGCATGTTAGATTGATAATAATAAAAGTAATAAGTATATTTATTATAGTTCTATCGATAATAACTGCATAATATAGGGTAATAATGAATGTTATAGTTATAATAATATAAGTAATATGTATAATTATTACAGTTCTAGCGTTAATAACTCCATTATATGTGTAATAATGGATGTTATATTGATAATATCGGGAGTAATAAGTACAATTATTACAGCACTAGCGATAATACTAGTAAAATATGGCTAAGAGTGCATGTTATATTGATAATAATAAAAGTAATAAGTATACTTATTATACTTCTATCGATAATAACTGCATAATATGGGTAATACTGCACGTTATATTGCTAATAATATAAGTAATAAGTATATTTATTATAGTTCTATCGATTATAACTGCATAATATGGGTAATAATGCATGTTATATTGATAATAATATGAGTAATAAGTATATTTATTACAGTTCTAGCGATAATAACTGCATAATATGGGTAATAATGCACGTTATATTGCTAATAATATAAGTAATAAGTATAATTATTACAGTTCTAGCGATAGTAACTGCATTATATGGGTAATAATGCATGTTATATTGATAATATCGGGAGTAATAAGTATAATTATTACAGTTCTAGCGATAATAATAGTAAAATATGGCTAATAGTGCATGTTATATTGATGGTAACAAAAGTAATAAGTATATTTATTACAGTTCTAGGGATAATAACTGCATTATATGGGTAATAATGCATGTTATATTGATAACATCGGGAGTAATAAGTATAATTATTATAGTTCTAGCGATAATAATAGTAAAATATGGCTAATAGTGCATGTTATATTGATGATAATAAAAGTAATACGTATATTTATTATAGTTCTAGCTATAATAACTGCATAATATGGGTAATAATGCATGTTATATTGATAATAATAAAAGTAATAAGTATATTTATTATAGTTCTATCAATAATAACTGCATAATATTGGTAATAATGCACGTTATATTGCTAATAATATAAGTAATAAGTATAATTATTACAGTTCTAGCGATAATAACTGCATTATATGGGTAATAATGCATGTTATATTGATAATATCGGGAGTAATAAGTATATTTATTATAGTTCTAGCGACAATAACTGCATAATGTAGGTAATAATGCATGTTATATTGATAATAATAAAAGTAATAAGTATATTTATTATAGTTCTATCGATAATAACTGCATAATGCGGGTAATAATGCATGTTATATTGACGATAATAAAAGGAATAAGTATATTTATTACAGTTCTAGCGACAATAACTGCATAATATGGGTAATAATGCATGTTAGATTGATAATAATAAAAGTAATAAGTATATTTATTATAGTTCTATCGATAATAACTGCGTAATATAGGGTAATAATGCATGTTATAGTTATAATAATATAAGTAATAGGTATAATTATTGCAGTTCTAGCGTTAATAACTCCATTATATGGGTAATAATGGATGTTATATTGATAATATCGGGAGTAATAAGTACAATTATTACGGTTCCAGCGATAATACTCGTAAAATATGGCTAAGTGTGCATGTTATATTGATAATAATAAAAGTAATAAGTATACTTATTATACTTCTATCGATAATAACTGCATCATATGGGTAATACTGCACGTTATATTGCTAATAATATAAGTAATAAGTATATTTATTATAGTTCTATCGATTATAACTGCATAATATTGGTAATAATGCATGTTATATTGATAATAATATAAGTAATAAGTATATTTATTACAGTTCTAGCGATAATAACTGCATTATATGGGTAATAATGCATGTTATATTGATAATATTGGGAGTAATAAGTATAATTATTACAGTTCTAGCGATCATACTAGTAAAATATGGCTAAGAGTGCATGTTATATTGATAATAATATAAGTAATAAGTATATTTATTATAGTTCTAGCGATTATAACTGCATAATATGGGTAATAGTGCATGTTATATTGAGAATAATTTAAGTAATAAGTATAATTATTACAGTTCTAGCGATAATAACTGCATTATATGGGTAATAATGCATGTTATATTGACAATATTGGGAGTAATAAGTATAATTATTATAGTTCTAGCGATAATAATAGTAAAATGTGGCTAATGGTGCATGTTATATTGATGGTAACAAAAGTAATAAGTATATTTATTACAGTTCTAGGGATAATAACTGCATTATATGGGTAATAATGCATGTTATATTGATAACATCGGGAGTAATAAGTATAATTATTATAGTTCTAGCGATAATAATAGTAAAATATGGCTAATAGTGCATGTTATATTGATGATAATAAAAGTAATACGTATATTTATTATAGTTCTAGCTATAATAACTGCATAATATGGGTAATAATGCATGTTATATTGATAATAATAAAAGTAATAAGTATATTTATTATAGTTCTATCAATAATAACTGCATAATATTGGTAATAATGCACGTTATATTGCTAATAATATAAGTAATAAGTATAATTATTACAGTTCTAGCGATAATAACTGCATTATATGGGTAATAATGCATGTTATATTGATAATATCGGGAGTAATAAGTATATTTATTATAGTTCTAGCGACAATAACTGCATAATGTAGGTAATAATGCATGTTATATTGATAATAATAAAAGTAATAAGTATATTTATTATAGTTCTATCGATAATAACTGCATAATACGGGTAATAATGCATGTTATATTGACGATAATAAAAGGAATAAGTATATTTATTACAGTTCTAGCGATAATAACTGCATAATATGGGTAATAATGCATGTTAGATTGATAACAATAAAAGTAATAAGTATATTTATTATAGTTCTATCGATAATAACTGCGTAATATAGGGTAATAATGCATGTTATAGTTATAATAATATAAGTAATAGGTATAATTATTGCAGTTCTAGCGTTAATAACTCCATTATATGGGTAATAATGGATGTTATATTGATAATATCGGGAGTAATAAGTACAATTATTACGGTTCCAGCGATAATACTCGTAAAATATGGCTAAGTGTGCATGTTATATTGATAATAATAAAAGTAATAAGTATACTTATTATACTTCTATCGATAATAACTGCATCATATGGGTAATACTGCACGTTATATTGCTAATAATATAAGTAATAAGTATATTTATTATAGTTCTATCGATTATAACTGCATAATATTGGTAATAATGCATGTTATATTGATAATAATATAAGTAATAAGTATATTTATTACAGTTCTAGCGATAATAACTGCATTATATGGGTAATAATGCATGTTATATTGATAATATTGGGAGTAATAAGTATAATTATTACAGTTCTAGCGATCATACTAGTAAAATATGGCTAAGAGTGCATGTTATATTGATAATAATAAAAGTAATAAGTATATTTATTATACTTCTATCGATAATAACTGCATATTATGGGTAATAATGGACGTTATATTGATGATAAGAAAAGTAATAAGAATATTTATTATAGTTCTAGCTATAATAACTGCATAATATGGGTAATAATGCATGTTAGATTGATAATAATAAAAGTAATAAGTATATTTATTATAGTTCTATCGATAATAACTGCATAATATAGGGTAATAATGCATGTTATAGTTATAATAATATAAGTAATAGGTATAATTATTACAGTTCTAGCGATAATAACTCCATTATATGGGTAATAATGCATGTTATATTGATAATAATATAAGTAATAAGTATAATTATTACAGTTCTAGCGATAATAACTGCATTATATGGGTAATAATGCACGTTACATTGCTAATAATATAAGTAAAAAGTATAATTATTACAGTTCTAGCGATAATAACTGCATTATATGGGTAATAATGCATGTTATATTGATGATAATGAAAGTAGTAAGTATATTTATTATAGTTCTAGCGATTATAACTGCATAATATGGGTAATAATGCATGTTATATTGAGAATAATTTAAGTAATAAGTATAATTATTACAGTTCTAGCGATAATAACTGCATTATATGGGTAATAATGCATGTTATATTGACAATATTGGGAGTAATAAGTATAATTATTATAGTTCTAGCGATAATAATAGTAAAATGTGGCTAATAGTGCATGTTATATTGATGATAATAAAAGTTCTAAGTATATTTATTACAGTTCTATCGATAATAACTGCATAATATGGGTAATAATGCATGTTATATTGATGATAATAAAAGTAATACGTATATTTATTATAGTTCTAGCGATAATAACTGCATAATAAGGGGAATAATGCATGTTATATTGATAATAATATAAGTAATACGTATAATTATTACAGTTCTAGCGATAGTAACTGCATTATATGGGTAATAATGGATGTTATATTGATAATATCGGGAGTAATAAGTATATTTATTATAGTTCTAGCGACAATAACTGCATAATATAGGTAATAATGCATGTTATATTGATAATAATAAAAGTAATAAGTATATTTATTATAGTTCTATCGATAATAACTGCATAATATGGGTAATAATGCATGTTATATTGACGATAATAAAAGGAATAAGTATATTTATTACAGTTCTAGCGATAATAACTGCATAATATGGGTAATAATGCATGTTAGATTGATAATAATAAAAGTAATAAGTATATTTATTATAGTTCTATCGATAATAACTGCATAATATAGGGTAATAATGCATGTTATAGTTATAATAATATAAGTAATAGGTATAATTATTACAGTTCTAGCGTTAGTAACTCCATTATATGGGTAATAATGGATGTTATATTGATAATATCGGGAGTGATAAGTACAATTATTACAGTTCTAGCGATAATACTAGTAAAATATGGCTAAGTGTGCATGTTATATTGATAATAATAAAAGTAATAAGTATATTTATTACACTTCTATCGATAATAACTGCATAATATGGGTAATAATGCATGTTATATTGACGATAATAAAAGTAATACGTATATTTATTATAGTTCTAGCGATAATAACTGCATAATATGGGTAATAATGCATGTTAGATTGATAATAATAAAAGTAATAAGTATATTTATTATAGTTCTATCGATAATAACTGCATAATATAGGGTAATAATGCATGTTATAGTTATAATAATATAAGTAATATGTATAATTATTACAGTTCTAGCGTTAATAACTCCATTATATGTGTAATAATGGATGTTATATTGATAATATCGGGAGTAATAAGTACAATTATTACAGCACTAGCGATAATACTAGTAAAATATGGCTAAGAGTGCATGTTATATTGATAATAATAAAAGTAATAAGTATACTTATTATACTTCTATCGATAATAACTGCATAATATGGGTAATACTGCACGTTATATTGCTAATAATATAAGTAATAAGTATATTTATTATAGTTCTATCGATTATAACTGCATAATATGGGTAATAATGCATGTTATATTGATAATAATATGAGTAATAAGTATATTTATTACAGTTCTAGCGATAATAACTGCATAATATGGGTAATAATGCACGTTATATTGCTAATAATATAAGTAATAAGTATAATTATTACAGTTCTAGCGATAGTAACTGCATTATATGGGTAATAATGCGTGTTATATTGATAATATCGGGAGTAATAAGTATAATTATTACAGTTCTAGCGATAATAATAGTAAAATATGGCTAATAGTGCATGTTATATTGATGGTAACAAAAGTAATAAGTATATTTATTACAGTTCTAGGGATAATAACTGCATTATATGGGTAATAATGCATGTTATATTGATAACATCGGGAGTAATAAGTATAATTATTATAGTTCTAGCGATAATAATAGTAAAATATGGCTAATAGTGCATGTTATATTGATGATAATAAAAGTAATACGTATATTTATTATAGTTCTAGCTATAATAACTGCATAATATGGGTAATAATGCATGTTATATTGATAATAATAAAAGTAATAAGTATATTTATTATAGTTCTATCAATAATAACTGCATAATATTGGTAATAATGCACGTTATATTGCTAATAATATAAGTAATAAGTATAATTATTACAGTTCTAGCGATAATAACTGCATTATATGGGTAATAATGCATGTTATATTGATAATATCGGGAGTAATAAGTATATTTATTATAGTTCTAGCGACAATAACTGCATAATGTAGGTAATAATGCATGTTATATTGATAATAATAAAAGTAATAAGTATATTTATTATAGTTCTATCGATAATAACTGCATAATACGGGTAATAATGCATGTTATATTGACGATAATAAAAGGAATAAGTATATTTATTACAGTTCTAGCGATAATAACTGCATAATATGGGTAATAATGCATGTTAGATTGATAATAATAAAAGTAATAAGTATATTTATTATAGTTCTATCGATAATAACTGCGTAATATAGGGTAATAATGCATGTTATAGTTATAATAATATAAGTAATAGGTATAATTATTGCAGTTCTAGCGTTAATAACTCCATTATATGGGTAATAATGGATGTTATATTGATAATATCGGGAGTAATAAGTACAATTATTACGGTTCCAGCGATAATACTCGTAAAATATGGCTAAGTGTGCATGTTATATTGATAATAATAAAAGTAATAAGTATACTTATTATACTTCTATCGATAATAACTGCATCATATGGGTAATACTGCACGTTATATTGCTAATAATATAAGTAATAAGTATATTTATTATAGTTCTATCGATTATAACTGCATAATATTGGTAATAATGCATGTTATATTGATAATAATATAAGTAATAAGTATATTTATTACAGTTCTAGCGATAATAACTGCATTATATGGGTAATAATGCATGTTATATTGATAATATTGGGAGTAATAAGTATAATTATTACAGTTCTAGCGATCATACTAGTAAAATATGGCTAAGAGTGCATGTTATATTGATAATAATAAAAGTAATAAGTATATTTATTATACTTCTATCGATAATAACTGCATATTATGGGTAATAATGGACGTTATATTGATGATAAGAAAAGTAATAAGAATATTTATTATAGTTCTAGCTATAATAACTGCATAATATGGGTAATAATGCATGTTAGATTGATAATAATAAAAGTAATAAGTATATTTATTATAGTTCTATCGATAATACCTGCATAATATAGGGTAATAATGCATGTTATAGTTATAATAATATAAGTAATAGGTATAATTATTACAGTTCTAGCGATAATAACTCCATTATATGGGTAATAATGCATGTTATATTGATAATAATATAAGTAATAAGTATAATTATTACAGTTCTAGCGATAATAACTGCATCATATGGGTAATAATGCACGTTACATTGCTAATAATATAAGTAAAAAGTATAATTATTACAGTTCTAGCGATAATAACTGCATTATATGGGTAATAATGCATGTTATATTGATGATAATGAAAGTAGTAAGTATATTTATTATAGTTCTAGCGATTATAACTGCATAATATGGGTAATAATGCATGTTATATTGAGAATAATTTAAGTAATAAGTATAATTATTACAGTTCTAGCGATAATAACTGCATTATATGGGTAATAATGCATGTTATATTGACAATATTGGGAGTAATAAGTATAATTATTATAGTTCTAGCGATAATAATAGTAAAATGTGGCTAATAGTGCATGTTATATTGATGGTAACAAAAGTAATAAGTATATTTATTACAGTTCTAGGGATAATAACTGCATTATATGGGTAATAATGCATGTTATATTGATAACATCGGGAGTAATAAGTATAATTATTATAGTTCTAGCGATAATAATAGTAAAATATGGCTAATAGTGCATGTTATATTGATGATAATAAAAGTAATACGTATATTTATTATAGTTCTAGCTATAATAACTGCATAATATGGGTAATAATGCATGTTATATTGATAATAATAAAAGTAATAAGTATATTTATTATAGTTCTATCAATAATAACTGCATAATATTGGTAATAATGCACGTTATATTGCTAATAATATAAGTAATAAGTATAATTATTACAGTTCTAGCGATAATAACTGCATTATATGGGTAATAATGCATGTTATATTGATAATATCGGGAGTAATAAGTATATTTATTATAGTTCTAGCGACAATAACTGCATAATGTAGGTAATAATGCATGTTATATTGATAATAATAAAAGTAATAAGTATATTTATTATAGTTCTATCGATAATAACTGCATAATACGGGTAATAATGCATGTTATATTGACGATAATAAAAGGAATAAGTATATTTATTACAGTTCTAGCGATAATAACTGCATAATATGGGTAATAATGCATGTTAGATTGATAATAATAAAAGTAATAAGTATATTTATTATAGTTCTATCGATAATAACTGCGTAATATAGGGTAATAATGCATGTTATAGTTATAATAATATAAGTAATAGGTATAATTATTGCAGTTCTAGCGTTAATAACTCCATTATATGGGTAATAATGGATGTTATATTGATAATATCGGGAGTAATAAGTACAATTATTACGGTTCCAGCGATAATACTCGTAAAATATGGCTAAGTGTGCATGTTATATTGATAATAATAAAAGTAATAAGTATACTTATTATACTTCTATCGATAATAACTGCATCATATGGGTAATACTGCACGTTATATTGCTAATAATATAAGTAATAAGTATATTTATTATAGTTCTATCGATTATAACTGCATAATATTGGTAATAATGCATGTTATATTGATAATAATATAAGTAATAAGTATATTTATTACAGTTCTAGCGATAATAACTGCATTATATGGGTAATAATGCATGTTATATTGATAATATTGGGAGTAATAAGTATAATTATTACAGTTCTAGCGATCATACTAGTAAAATATGGCTAAGAGTGCATGTTATATTGATAATAATAAAAGTAATAAGTATATTTATTATACTTCTATCGATAATAACTGCATATTATGGGTAATAATGGACGTTATATTGATGATAAGAAAAGTAATAAGAATATTTATTATAGTTCTAGCTATAATAACTGCATAATATGGGTAATAATGCATGTTAGATTGATAATAATAAAAGTAATAAGTATATTTATTATAGTTCTATCGATAATAACTGCATAATATAGGGTAATAATGCATGTTATAGTTATAATAATATAAGTAATAGGTATAATTATTACAGTTCTAGCGATAATAACTCCATTATATGGGTAATAATGCATGTTATATTGATAATAATATAAGTAATAAGTATAATTATTACAGTTCTAGCGATAATAACTGCATTATATGGGTAATAATGCACGTTACATTGCTAATAATATAAGTAAAAAGTATAATTATTACAGTTCTAGCGATAATAACTGCATTATATGGGTAATAATGCATGTTATATTGATGATAATGAAAGTAGTAAGTATATTTATTATAGTTCTAGCGATTATAACTGCATAATATGGGTAATAATGCATGTTATATTGAGAATAATTTAAGTAATAAGTATAATTATTACAGTTCTAGCGATAATAACTGCATTATATGGGTAATAATGCATGTTATATTGACAATATTGGGAGTAATAAGTATAATTATTATAGTTCTAGCGATAATAATAGTAAAATGTGGCTAATAGTGCATGTTATATTGATGATAATAAAAGTTCTAAGTATATTTATTACAGTTCTATCGATAATAACTGCATAATATGGGTAATAATGCATGTTATATTGATGATAATAAAAGTAATACGTATATTTATTATAGTTCTAGCGATAATAACTGCATAATAAGGGGAATAATGCATGTTATATTGATAATAATATAAGTAATACGTATAATTATTACAGTTCTAGCGATAGTAACTGCATTATATGGGTAATAATGGATGTTATATTGATAATATCGGGAGTAATAAGTATATTTATTATAGTTCTAGCGACAATAACTGCATAATATAGGTAATAATGCATGTTATATTGATAATAATAAAAGTAATAAGTATATTTATTATAGTTCTATCGATAATAACTGCATAATATGGGTAATAATGCATGTTATATTGACGATAATAAAAGGAATAAGTATATTTATTACAGTTCTAGCGATAATAACTGCATAATATGGGTAATAATGCATGTTAGATTGATAATAATAAAAGTAATAAGTATATTTATTATAGTTCTATCGATAATAACTGCATAATATAGGGTAATAATGCATGTTATAGTTATAATAATATAAGTAATAGGTATAATTATTACAGTTCTAGCGTTAGTAACTCCATTATATGGGTAATAATGGATGTTATATTGATAATATCGGGAGTGATAAGTACAATTATTACAGTTCTAGCGATAATACTAGTAAAATATGGCTAAGTGTGCATGTTATATTGATAATAATAAAAGTAATAAGTATATTTATTACACTTCTATCGATAATAACTGCATAATATGGGTAATAATGCATGTTATATTGACGATAATAAAAGTAATACGTATATTTATTATAGTTCTAGCGATAATAACTGCATAATATGGGTAATAATGCATGTTAGATTGATAATAATAAAAGTAATAAGTATATTTATTATAGTTCTATCGATAATAACTGCATAATATAGGGTAATAATGCATGTTATAGTTATAATAATATAAGTAATATGTATAATTATTACAGTTCTAGCGTTAATAACTCCATTATATGTGTAATAATGGATGTTATATTGATAATATCGGGAGTAATAAGTACAATTATTACAGCACTAGCGATAATACTAGTAAAATATGGCTAAGAGTGCATGTTATATTGATAATAATAAAAGTAATAAGTATACTTATTATACTTCTATCGATAATAACTGCATAATATGGGTAATACTGCACGTTATATTGCTAATAATATAAGTAATAAGTATATTTATTATAGTTCTATCGATTATAACTGCATAATATGGGTAATAATGCATGTTATATTGATAATAATATGAGTAATAAGTATATTTATTACAGTTCTAGCGATAATAACTGCATAATATGGGTAATAATGCACGTTATATTGCTAATAATATAAGTAATAAGTATAATTATTACAGTTCTAGCGATAGTAACTGCATTATATGGGTAATAATGCGTGTTATATTGATAATATCGGGAGTAATAAGTATAATTATTACAGTTCTAGCGATAATAATAGTAAAATATGGCTAATAGTGCATGTTATATTGATGGTAACAAAAGTAATAAGTATATTTATTACAGTTCTAGGGATAATAACTGCATTATATGGGTAATAATGCATGTTATATTGATAACATCGGGAGTAATAAGTATAATTATTATAGTTCTAGCGATAATAATAGTAAAATATGGCTAATAGTGCATGTTATATTGATGATAATAAAAGTAATACGTATATTTATTATAGTTCTAGCTATAATAACTGCATAATATGGGTAATAATGCATGTTATATTGATAATAATAAAAGTAATAAGTATATTTATTATAGTTCTATCAATAATAACTGCATAATATTGGTAATAATGCACGTTATATTGCTAATAATATAAGTAATAAGTATAATTATTACAGTTCTAGCGATAATAACTGCATTATATGGGTAATAATGCATGTTATATTGATAATATCGGGAGTAATAAGTATATTTATTATAGTTCTAGCGACAATAACTGCATAATGTAGGTAATAATGCATGTTATATTGATAATAATAAAAGTAATAAGTATATTTATTATAGTTCTATCGATAATAACTGCATAATACGGGTAATAATGCATGTTATATTGACGATAATAAAAGGAATAAGTATATTTATTACAGTTCTAGCGATAATAACTGCATAATATGGGTAATAATGCATGTTAGATTGATAATAATAAAAGTAATAAGTATATTTATTATAGTTCTATCGATAATAACTGCGTAATATAGGGTAATAATGCATGTTATAGTTATAATAATATAAGTAATAGGTATAATTATTGCAGTTCTAGCGTTAATAACTCCATTATATGGGTAATAATGGATGTTATATTGATAATATCGGGAGTAATAAGTACAATTATTACGGTTCCAGCGATAATACTCGTAAAATATGGCTAAGTGTGCATGTTATATTGATAATAATAAAAGTAATAAGTATACTTATTATACTTCTATCGATAATAACTGCATCATATGGGTAATACTGCACGTTATATTGCTAATAATATAAGTAATAAGTATATTTATTATAGTTCTATCGATTATAACTGCATAATATTGGTAATAATGCATGTTATATTGATAATAATATAAGTAATAAGTATATTTATTACAGTTCTAGCGATAATAACTGCATTATATGGGTAATAATGCATGTTATATTGATAATATTGGGAGTAATAAGTATAATTATTACAGTTCTAGCGATCATACTAGTAAAATATGGCTAAGAGTGCATGTTATATTGATAATAATAAAAGTAATAAGTATATTTATTATACTTCTATCGATAATAACTGCATATTATGGGTAATAATGGACGTTATATTGATGATAAGAAAAGTAATAAGAATATTTATTATAGTTCTAGCTATAATAACTGCATAATATGGGTAATAATGCATGTTAGATTGATAATAATAAAAGTAATAAGTATATTTATTATAGTTCTATCGATAATACCTGCATAATATAGGGTAATAATGCATGTTATAGTTATAATAATATAAGTAATAGGTATAATTATTACAGTTCTAGCGATAATAACTCCATTATATGGGTAATAATGCATGTTATATTGATAATAATATAAGTAATAAGTATAATTATTACAGTTCTAGCGATAATAACTGCATCATATGGGTAATAATGCACGTTACATTGCTAATAATATAAGTAAAAAGTATAATTATTACAGTTCTAGCGATAATAACTGCATTATATGGGTAATAATGCATGTTATATTGATGATAATGAAAGTAGTAAGTATATTTATTATAGTTCTAGCGATTATAACTGCATAATATGGGTAATAATGCATGTTATATTGAGAATAATTTAAGTAATAAGTATAATTATTACAGTTCTAGCGATAATAACTGCATTATATGGGTAATAATGCATGTTATATTGACAATATTGGGAGTAATAAGTATAATTATTATAGTTCTAGCGATAATAATAGTAAAATGTGGCTAATAGTGCATGTTATATTGATGGTAACAAAAGTAATAAGTATATTTATTACAGTTCTAGGGATAATAACTGCATTATATGGGTAATAATGCATGTTATATTGATAACATCGGGAGTAATAAGTATAATTATTATAGTTCTAGCGATAATAATAGTAAAATATGGCTAATAGTGCATGTTATATTGATGATAATAAAAGTAATACGTATATTTATTATAGTTCTAGCTATAATAACTGCATAATATGGGTAATAATGCATGTTATATTGATAATAATAAAAGTAATAAGTATATTTATTATAGTTCTATCAATAATAACTGCATAATATTGGTAATAATGCACGTTATATTGCTAATAATATAAGTAATAAGTATAATTATTACAGTTCTAGCGATAATAACTGCATTATATGGGTAATAATGCATGTTATATTGATAATATCGGGAGTAATAAGTATATTTATTATAGTTCTAGCGACAATAACTGCATAATGTAGGTAATAATGCATGTTATATTGATAATAATAAAAGTAATAAGTATATTTATTATAGTTCTATCGATAATAACTGCATAATACGGGTAATAATGCATGTTATATTGACGATAATAAAAGGAATAAGTATATTTATTACAGTTCTAGCGATAATAACTGCATAATATGGGTAATAATGCATGTTAGATTGATAATAATAAAAGTAATAAGTATATTTATTATAGTTCTATCGATAATAACTGCGTAATATAGGGTAATAATGCATGTTATAGTTATAATAATATAAGTAATAGGTATAATTATTGCAGTTCTAGCGTTAATAACTCCATTATATGGGTAATAATGGATGTTATATTGATAATATCGGGAGTAATAAGTACAATTATTACGGTTCCAGCGATAATACTCGTAAAATATGGCTAAGTGTGCATGTTATATTGATAATAATAAAAGTAATAAGTATACTTATTATACTTCTATCGATAATAACTGCATCATATGGGTAATACTGCACGTTATATTGCTAATAATATAAGTAATAAGTATATTTATTATAGTTCTATCGATTATAACTGCATAATATTGGTAATAATGCATGTTATATTGATAATAATATAAGTAATAAGTATATTTATTACAGTTCTAGCGATAATAACTGCATTATATGGGTAATAATGCATGTTATATTGATAATATTGGGAGTAATAAGTATAATTATTACAGTTCTAGCGATCATACTAGTAAAATATGGCTAAGAGTGCATGTTATATTGATAATAATAAAAGTAATAAGTATATTTATTATACTTCTATCGATAATAACTGCATATTATGGGTAATAATGGACGTTATATTGATGATAAGAAAAGTAATAAGAATATTTATTATAGTTCTAGCTATAATAACTGCATAATATGGGTAATAATGCATGTTAGATTGATAATAATAAAAGTAATAAGTATATTTATTATAGTTCTATCGATAATAACTGCATAATATAGGGTAATAATGCATGTTATAGTTATAATAATATAAGTAATAGGTATAATTATTACAGTTCTAGCGATAATAACTCCATTATATGGGTAATAATGCATGTTATATTGATAATAATATAAGTAATAAGTATAATTATTACAGTTCTAGCGATAATAACTGCATTATATGGGTAATAATGCACGTTACATTGCTAATAATATAAGTAAAAAGTATAATTATTACAGTTCTAGCGATAATAACTGCATTATATGGGTAATAATGCATGTTATATTGACAATATTGGGAGTAATAAGTATAATTATTATAGTTCTAGCGATAATAATAGTAAAATGTGGCTAATAGTGCATGTTATATTGATGATAATAAAAGTTCTAAGTATATTTATTACAGTTCTATCGATAATAACTGCATAATATGGGTAATAATGCATGTTATATTGATGATAATAAAAGTAATACGTATATTTATTATAGTTCTAGCGATAATAACTGCATAATAAGGGGAATAATGCATGTTATATTGATAATAATATAAGTAATACGTATAATTATTACAGTTCTAGCGATAGTAACTGCATTATATGGGTAATAATGGATGTTATATTGATAATATCGGGAGTAATAAGTATATTTATTATAGTTCTAGCGACAATAACTGCATAATATAGGTAATAATGCATGTTATATTGATAATAATAAAAGTAATAAGTATATTTATTATAGTTCTATCGATAATAACTGCATAATATGGGTAATAATGCATGTTATATTGACGATAATAAAAGGAATAAGTATATTTATTACAGTTCTAGCGATAATAACTGCATAATATGGGTAATAATGCATGTTAGATTGATAATAATAAAAGTAATAAGTATATTTATTATAGTTCTATCGATAATAACTGCATAATATAGGGTAATAATGCATGTTATAGTTATAATAATATAAGTAATAGGTATAATTATTACAGTTCTAGCGTTAGTAACTCCATTATATGGGTAATAATGGATGTTATATTGATAATATCGGGAGTGATAAGTACAATTATTACAGTTCTAGCGATAATACTAGTAAAATATGGCTAAGTGTGCATGTTATATTGATAATAATAAAAGTAATAAGTATATTTATTACACTTCTATCGATAATAACTGCATAATATGGGTAATAATGCATGTTATATTGACGATAATAAAAGTAATACGTATATTTATTATAGTTCTAGCGATAATAACTGCATAATATGGGTAATAATGCATGTTAGATTGATAATAATAAAAGTAATAAGTATATTTATTATAGTTCTATCGATAATAACTGCATAATATAGGGTAATAATGCATGTTATAGTTATAATAATATAAGTAATAGGTATAATTATTACAGTTCTAGCGTTGATAACTCCATTATATGGGTAATAATGGATGTTATATTGATAATATCGGGAATGATAAGTACAATTATTACAGTTCTAGCGATAATACTAGTAAAATATGGCTAAGTGTGCATGTTATATTGATAATAATAAAAGTAATAAGTATACTTATTATACTTCTATCGATAATAACTGCATAATATGGGTAATACTGCACGTTATATTGCTAATAATATAAGTAATAAGTATATTTATTATAGTTCTATCGATTATAACTGCATAATATGGGTAATAATGCATGTTATATTGATAATAATATAAGTAATAAGTATAATTATTACAGTTCTAGCGATAATAACTGCATTATATGGGTAATAATGGATGTTATATTGATAATATCGGGAGTAATACGTACAATTATTACAGTTCTAGCGATAATACTAGTAAAATATGGCTAAGTGTGCATGTTATATTGATAATAATAAAAGTAATAAGTATACTTATTATACTTCTATCGATAATAACTGCATAATATGGGTAATACTGCACGTTATATTGCTAATAATATAAGTAATAAGTATATTTATTATAGTTCTATCGATTATAACTGCATAATATGGGTAATAATGCATGTTATATTGATAATAATATAAGTAATAAGTATATTTATTACAGTTCTAGCGATAATAACTGCATTATATGGGTAATAATGGATGTTATATTGATAATATTGGGAGTAATAAGTATAATTATTACAGTTCTAGCGATCATACTAGTAAAATATGGCTAAGAGTGCATGTTATATTGATAATAATAAAAGTAATAAGTATATTTATTATACTTCTATCGATAATAACTGCATAATAAGGGTAATAATGCATGTTATATTGATGATAATGAAAGTAGTAAGTATATTTATTATAGTTCTAGCGATTATAACTGCATAATATGGGTAATAATGCATGTTATATTGAGAATAATTTAAGTAATAAGTATAATTATTACAGTTCTAGCGATAATAACTGCATTATATGGGTAATAATGCATGTTATATTGACAATATTGGGCGTAATAAGTATAATTATTATAGTTCTAGCGATAATAATAGTAAAATGTGGCTAATAGTGCATGTTATATTGATGATAATAAAAGTTCTAAGTATATTTATTACAGTTCTATCGATAATAACTGCATAATATGGGTAATAATGCATGTTATATTGATGATAATAAAAGTAATACGTATATTTATTATAGTTCTAGCGATAATAACTGCATAATAAGGGGAATAATGCATGTTATATTGATAATAATATAAGTAATAAGTATAATTATTACAATTCTAGCGATAGTAACTGCATTATATGGGTAATAATGGATGTTATATTGATAATATCGGGAGTAATAAGTATATTTATTATAGTTCTAGCGACAATAACTGCATAATATAGGTAATAATGCATGTTATATTGATAATAATAAAAGTAATAAGTATATTTATTATAGTTCTATCGATAATAACTGCATAATATGGGTAATAATGCATGTTATATTGACGATAATAAAAGGAATAAGTATATTTATTACAGTTCTAGCGATAATAACTGCATAATATGGGTAATAATGCATGTTAGATTGATAATAATAAAAGTAATAAGTATATTTATTATAGTTCTATCGATAATAACTGCATAATATAGGGTAATAATGCATGTTATAGTTATAATAATATAAGTAATAGGTATAATTATTACAGTTCTAGCGTTAATAACTCCATTATATGGGTAATAATGGATGTTATATTGATAATATCGGGAGTAATAAGTACAATTATTACAGTTCTAGCGATAATACTAGTAAAATATGGCTAAGTGTGCATGTTATATTGATAATAATAAAAGTAATAAGTATACTTATTATACTTCTATCGATAATAACTGCATAATATGGGTAATACTGCACGTTATATTGCTAATAATATAAGTAATAAGTATATTTATTATAGTTCTATCGATTATAACTGCATAATATGGGTAATAATGCATGTTATATTGATAATAATATAAGTAATAAGTATATTTATTACAGTTCTAGCGATAATAACTGCATTATATGGGTAATAATGGATGTTATATTGATAATATTGGGAGTAATAAGTATAATTATTACAGTTCTAGCGATCATACTAGTAAAATATGGCTAAGAGTGCATGTTATATTGATAATAATAAAAGTAATAAGTATATTTATTATACTTCTATCGATAATAACTGCATATTATGGGTAATAATGGACGTTATATTGATGATAAGAAAAGTAATAAGAATATTTATTATAGTTCTAGCTATAATAACTGCATAATATGGGTAATAATGCATGTTAGATTGATAATAATAAAAGTAGTAAGTATATTTATTATAGTTCTATCGATAATAACTGCATAATATAGGGTAATAATGCATGTTATAGTTATAATAATATAAGTAATAGGTATAATTATTACAGTTCTAGCGATAATAACTCCATTATATGGGTAATAATGCATGTTATATTGATAATAATATAAGTAAAAAGTATAATTATTACAGTTCTAGCGATAATAACTGCATTATATGGGTAATAATGCACGTTATATTGCTAATAATATAAGTAAAAAGTATAATTATTACAGTTCTAGCGATAATAACTGCATTATATGGGTAATAATGCATGTTATATTGATAATATTGGGAGTAATAAGTATAATTATTATAGTTCTAGCGATAATAATAGCAAAATATGGCTAATAGTGCATGTTATATTGATAATAATAAAAGTAATAAGTATATTTATTATAGTTCTAGCGATAATAACTGCATAATAAGGGGAATAATGCATGTTATATTGATAATAATATAAGTAATAAGTATAATTATTACAGTTCTAGCGATAGTAACTGCATTATATGGGTAATAATGGATGTTATATTGATAATATCGGGAGTAATAAGTATATTTATTATAGTTCTAGCGACAATAACTGCATAATATAGGTAATAATGCATGTTATATTGATAATAATAAAAGTAATAAGTATATTTTTGTTATAGTTCTATCGATAATAACTGCATAATATGGGTAATAATGCATGTTATATTGACGATAATAAAAGGAATAAGTATATTTATTACAGTTCTAGCGATAATAACTGCATAATATGGGTAATAATGCATGTTATATTGAGAATAATTTAAGTAATAAGTATAATTATTACAGTTCTAGCGATAATAACTGCATTATATGGGTAATAATGCATGTTATATTGACAATATTGGGCGTAATAAGTATAATTATTATAGTTCTAGCGATAATAATAGTAAAATGTGGCTAATAGTGCATGTTATATTGATGATAATAAAAGTTCTAAGTATATTTATTACAGTTCTATCGATAATAACTGCATAATATGGGTAATAATGCATGTTATATTGATGATAATAAAAGTAATACGTATATTTATTATAGTTCTAGCGATAATAACTGCATAATAAGGGGAATAATGCATGTTATATTGATAATAATATAAGTAATAAGTATAATTATTACAATTCTAGCGATAGTAACTGCATTATATGGGTAATAATGGATGTTATATTGATAATATCGGGAGTAATAAGTATATTTATTATAGTTCTAGCGACAATAACTGCATAATATAGGTAATAATGCATGTTATATTGATAATAATAAAAGTAATAAGTATATTTATTATAGTTCTATCGATAATAACTGCATAATATGGGTAATAATGCATGTTATATTGACGATAATAAAAGGAATAAGTATATTTATTACAGTTCTAGCGATAATAACTGCATAATATGGGTAATAATGCATGTTAGATTGATAATAATAAAAGTAATAAGTATATTTATTATAGTTCTATCGATAATAACTGCATAATATAGGGTAATAATGCATGTTATAGTTATAATAATATAAGTAATAGGTATAATTATTACAGTTCTAGCGTTAATAACTCCATTATATGGGTAATAATGGATGTTATATTGATAATATCGGGAGTAATAAGTACAATTATTACAGTTCTAGCGATAATACTAGTAAAATATGGCTAAGTGTGCATGTTATATTGATAATAATAAAAGTAATAAGTATACTTATTATACTTCTATCGATAATAACTGCATAATATGGGTAATACTGCACGTTATATTGCTAATAATATAAGTAATAAGTATATTTATTATAGTTCTATCGATTATAACTGCATAATATGGGTAATAATGCATGTTATATTGATAATAATATAAGTAATAAGTATATTTATTACAGTTCTAGCGATAATAACTGCATTATATGGGTAATAATGGATGTTATATTGATAATATTGGGAGTAATAAGTATAATTATTACAGTTCTAGCGATCATACTAGTAAAATATGGCTAAGAGTGCATGTTATATTGATAATAATAAAAGTAATAAGTATATTTATTATACTTCTATCGATAATAACTGCATATTATGGGTAATAATGGACGTTATATTGATGATAAGAAAAGTAATAAGAATATTTATTATAGTTCTAGCTATAATAACTGCATAATATGGGTAATAATGCATGTTAGATTGATAATAATAAAAGTAGTAAGTATATTTATTATAGTTCTATCGATAATAACTGCATAATATAGGGTAATAATGCATGTTATAGTTATAATAATATAAGTAATAGGTATAATTATTACAGTTCTAGCGATAATAACTCCATTATATGGGTAATAATGCATGTTATATTGATAATAATATAAGTAAAAAGTATAATTATTACAGTTCTAGCGATAATAACTGCATTATATGGGTAATAATGCACGTTATATTGCTAATAATATAAGTAAAAAGTATAATTATTACAGTTCTAGCGATAATAACTGCATTATATGGGTAATAATGCATGTTATATTGATAATATTGGGAGTAATAAGTATAATTATTATAGTTCTAGCGATAATAATAGCAAAATATGGCTAATAGTGCATGTTATATTGATAATAATAAAAGTAATAAGTATATTTATTATAGTTCTAGCGATAATAACTGCATAATAAGGGGAATAATGCATGTTATATTGATAATAATATAAGTAATAAGTATAATTATTACAGTTCTAGCGATAGTAACTGCATTATATGGGTAATAATGGATGTTATATTGATAATATCGGGAGTAATAAGTATATTTATTATAGTTCTAGCGACAATAACTGCATAATATAGGTAATAATGCATGTTATATTGATAATAATAAAAGTAATAAGTATATTTTTGTTATAGTTCTATCGATAATAACTGCATAATATGGGTAATAATGCATGTTATATTGACGATAATAAAAGGAATAAGTATATTTATTACAGTTCTAGCGATAATAACTGCATAATATGGGTAATAATGCATGTTATATTGAGAATAATTTAAGTAATAAGTATAATTATTACAGTTCTAGCGATAATAACTGCATTATATGGGTAATAATGCATGTTATATTGACAATATTGGGCGTAATAAGTATAATTATTATAGTTCTAGCGATAATAATAGTAAAATGTGGCTAATAGTGCATGTTATATTGATGATAATAAAAGTTCTAAGTATATTTATTACAGTTCTATCGATAATAACTGCATAATATGGGTAATAATGCATGTTATATTGATGATAATAAAAGTAATACGTATATTTATTATAGTTCTAGCGATAATAACTGCATAATAAGGGGAATAATGCATGTTATATTGATAATAATATAAGTAATAAGTATAATTATTACAATTCTAGCGATAGTAACTGCATTATATGGGTAATAATGGATGTTATATTGATAATATCGGGAGTAATAAGTATATTTATTATAGTTCTAGCGACAATAACTGCATAATATAGGTAATAATGCATGTTATATTGATAATAATAAAAGTAATAAGTATATTTATTATAGTTCTATCGATAATAACTGCATAATATGGGTAATAATGCATGTTATATTGACGATAATAAAAGGAATAAGTATATTTATTACAGTTCTAGCGATAATAACTGCATAATATGGGTAATAATGCATGTTAGATTGATAATAATAAAAGTAATAAGTATATTTATTATAGTTCTATCGATAATAACTGCATAATATAGGGTAATAATGCATGTTATAGTTATAATAATATAAGTAATAGGTATAATTATTACAGTTCTAGCGTTAATAACTCCATTATATGGGTAATAATGGATGTTATATTGATAATATCGGGAGTAATAAGTACAATTATTACAGTTCTAGCGATAATACTAGTAAAATATGGCTAAGTGTGCATGTTATATTGATAATAATAAAAGTAATAAGTATACTTATTATACTTCTATCGATAATAACTGCATAATATGGGTAATACTGCACGTTATATTGCTAATAATATAAGTAATAAGTATATTTATTATAGTTCTATCGATTATAACTGCATAATATGGGTAATAATGCATGTTATATTGATAATAATATAAGTAATAAGTATATTTATTACAGTTCTAGCGATAATAACTGCATTATATGGGTAATAATGGATGTTATATTGATAATATTGGGAGTAATAAGTATAATTATTACAGTTCTAGCGATCATACTAGTAAAATATGGCTAAGAGTGCATGTTATATTGATAATAATAAAAGTAATAAGTATATTTATTATACTTCTATCGATAATAACTGCATATTATGGGTAATAATGGACGTTATATTGATGATAAGAAAAGTAATAAGAATATTTATTATAGTTCTAGCTATAATAACTGCATAATATGGGTAATAATGCATGTTAGATTGATAATAATAAAAGTAGTAAGTATATTTATTATAGTTCTATCGATAATAACTGCATAATATAGGGTAATAATGCATGTTATAGTTATAATAATATAAGTAATAGGTATAATTATTACAGTTCTAGCGATAATAACTCCATTATATGGGTAATAATGCATGTTATATTGATAATAATATAAGTAAAAAGTATAATTATTACAGTTCTAGCGATAATAACTGCATTATATGGGTAATAATGCACGTTATATTGCTAATAATATAAGTAAAAAGTATAATTATTACAGTTCTAGCGATAATAACTGCATTATATGGGTAATAATGCATGTTATATTGATAATATTGGGAGTAATAAGTATAATTATTATAGTTCTAGCGATAATAATAGCAAAATATGGCTAATAGTGCATGTTATATTGATAATAATAAAAGTAATAAGTATATTTATTATAGTTCTAGCGATAATAACTGCATAATAAGGGGAATAATGCATGTTATATTGATAATAATATAAGTAATAAGTATAATTATTACAGTTCTAGCGATAGTAACTGCATTATATGGGTAATAATGGATGTTATATTGATAATATCGGGAGTAATAAGTATATTTATTATAGTTCTAGCGACAATAACTGCATAATATAGGTAATAATGCATGTTATATTGATAATAATAAAAGTAATAAGTATATTTTTGTTATAGTTCTATCGATAATAACTGCATAATATGGGTAATAATGCATGTTATATTGACGATAATAAAAGGAATAAGTATATTTATTACAGTTCTAGCGATAATAACTGCATAATATGGGTAATAATGCATGTTAGATTGATAATAATAAAAGTAATAAGTATATTTATTATAGTTCTATCGATAATAACCGCATAATATAGGGTAATAATGCATGTTATAGTTATAATAATATAAGTAATAGGTATAATTATTACAGTTCTAGCGTTAATAACTCCATTATATGGGTAATAATGGATGTTATATTGATAATATCGGGAGTAATAAGTACAATTATTACGGTTCCAGCGATAATACTCGTAAAATATGGCTAAGTGTGCATGTTATATTGATAATAATAAAAGTAATAAGTATACTTATTATACTTCTATCGATAATAACTGCATCATATGGGTAATACTGCACGTTATATTGCTAATAATATAAGTAATAAGTATATTTATTATAGTTCTATCGTTTATAACTGCATAATATTGGTAATAATGCATGTTATATTGATAATAATATAAGTAATAAGTATATTTATTACAGTTCTAGCGATAATAACTGCATTATATGGGTAATAATGCATGTTATATTGATAATATTGGGAGTAATAAGTATAATTATTACAGTTCTAGCGATCATACTAGTAAAATATGGCTAAGAGTGCATGTTATATTGATAATAATAAAAGTAATAAGTATATTTATTATACTTCTATCGATAATAACTGCATATTATGGGTAATAATGGACGTTATATTGATGATAAGAAAAGTAATAAGAATATTTATTATAGTTCTAGCTATAATAACTGCATAATATGGGTAATAATGCATGTTAGATTGATAATAATAAAAGTAATAAGTATATTTATTATAGTTCTATCGATAATAACTGCATAATATAGGGTAATAATGCATGTTATAGTTATAATAATATAAGTAATAGGTATAATTATTACAGTTCTAGCGATAATAACTCCATTATATGGGTAATAATGCATGTTATATTGATAATAATATAAGTAATAAGTATAATTATTACAGTTCTAGCGATAATAACTGCATTATATGGGTAATAATGCACGTTACATTGCTAATAATATAAGTAAAAAGTATAATTATTACAGTTCTAGCGATAATAACTGCATTATATGGGTAATAATGCATGTTATATTGATGATAATGAAAGTAGTAAGTATATTTATTATAGTTCTAGCGATTATAACTGCATAATATGGGTAATAATGCATGTTATATTGAGAATAATTTAAGTAATAAGTATAATTATTACAGTTCTAGCGATAATAACTGCATTATATGGGTAATAATGCATGTTATATTGACAATATTGGGAGTAATAAGTATAATTATTATAGTTCTAGCGATAATAATAGTAAAATGTGGCTAATAGTGCATGTTATATTGATGATAATAAAAGTTCTAAGTATATTTATTACAGTTCTATCGATAATAACTGCATAATATGGGTAATAATGCATGTTATATTGATGATAATAAAAGTAATACGTATATTTATTATAGTTCTAGCGATAATAACTGCATAATAAGGGGAATAATGCATGTTATATTGATAATAATATAAGTAATACGTATAATTATTACAGTTCTAGCGATAGTAACTGCATTATATGGGTAATAATGGATGTTATATTGATAATATCGGGAGTAATAAGTATATTTATTATAGTTCTAGCGACAATAACTGCATAATATAGGTAATAATGCATGTTATATTGATAATAATAAAAGTAATAAGTATATTTATTATAGTTCTATCGATAATAACTGCATAATATGGGTAATAATGCATGTTATATTGACGATAATAAAAGGAATAAGTATATTTATTACAGTTCTAGCGATAATAACTGCATAATATGGGTAATAATGCATGTTAGATTGATAATAATAAAAGTAATAAGTATATTTATTATAGTTCTATCGATAATAACTGCATAATATAGGGTAATAATGCATGTTATAGTTATAATAATATAAGTAATAGGTATAATTATTACAGTTCTAGCGTTAGTAACTCCATTATATGGGTAATAATGGATGTTATATTGATAATATCGGGAGTGATAAGTACAATTATTACAGTTCTAGCGATAATACTAGTAAAATATGGCTAAGTGTGCATGTTATATTGATAATAATAAAAGTAATAAGTATATTTATTACACTTCTATCGATAATAACTGCATAATATGGGTAATAATGCATGTTATATTGATGATAATAAAAGTAATACGTATATTTATTATAGTTCTAGCGATAATAACTGCATAATATGGGTAATAATGCATGTTAGATTGATAATAATAAAAGTAATAAGTATATTTATTATAGTTCTATCGATAATAACTGCATAATATAGGGTAATAATGCATGTTATAGTTATAATAATATAAGTAATAGGTATAATTATTACAGTTCTAGCGTTGATAACTCCATTATATGGGTAATAATGGATGTTATATTGATAATATCGGGAATGATAAGTACAATTATTACAGTTCTAGCGATAATACTAGTAAAATATGGCTAAGTGTGCATGTTATATTGATAATAATAAAAGTAATAAGTATACTTATTATACTTCTATCGATAATAACTGCATAATATGGGTAATACTGCACGTTATATTGCTAATAATATAAGTAATAAGTATATTTATTATAGTTCTATCGATTATAACTGCATAATATGGGTAATAATGCATGTTATATTGATAATAATATAAGTAATAAGTATAATTATTACAGTTCTAGCGATAATAACTGCATTATATGGGTAATAATGGATGTTATATTGATAATATCGGGAGTAATACGTACAATTATTACAGTTCTAGCGATAATACTAGTAAAATATGGCTAAGTGTGCATGTTATATTGATAATAATAAAAGTAATAAGTATACTTATTATACTTCTATCGATAATAACTGCATAATATGGGTAATACTGCACGTTATATTGCTAATAATATAAGTAATAAGTATATTTATTATAGTTCTATCGATTATAACTGCATAATATGGGTAATAATGCATGTTATATTGATAATAATATAAGTAATAAGTATATTTATTACAGTTCTAGCGATAATAACTGCATTATATGGGTAATAATGGATGTTATATTGATAATATTGGGAGTAATAAGTATAATTATTACAGTTCTAGCGATCATACTAGTAAAATATGGCTAAGAGTGCATGTTATATTGATAATAATAAAAGTAATAAGTATATTTATTATACTTCTATCGATAATAACTGCATAATATAGGGTAATAATGCATGTTATAGTTATAATAATATAAGTAATAGGTATAATTATTACAGTTCTAGCGTTAGTAACTCCATTATATGGGTAATAATGGATGTTATATTGATAATATCGGGAGTGATAAGTACAATTATTACAGTTCTAGCGATAATACTAGTAAAATATGGCTAAGTGTGCATGTTATATTGATAATAATAAAAGTAATAAGTATATTTATTACACTTCTATCGATAATAACTGCATAATATGGGTAATAATGCATGTTATATTGATGATAATAAAAGTAATACGTATATTTATTATAGTTCTAGCGATAATAACTGCATAATATGGGTAATAATGCATGTTAGATTGATAATAATAAAAGTAATAAGTATATTTATTATAGTTCTATCGATAATAACTGCATAATATAGGGTAATAATGCATGTTATAGTTATAATAATATAAGTAATAGGTATAATTATTACAGTTCTAGCGTTGATAACTCCATTATATGGGTAATAATGGATGTTATATTGATAATATCGGGAATGATAAGTACAATTATTACAGTTCTAGCGATAATACTAGTAAAATATGGCTAAGTGTGCATGTTATATTGATAATAATAAAAGTAATAAGTATACTTATTATACTTCTATCGATAATAACTGCATAATATGGGTAATACTGCACGTTATATTGCTAATAATATAAGTAATAAGTATATTTATTATAGTTCTATCGATTATAACTGCATAATATGGGTAATAATGCATGTTATATTGATAATAATATAAGTAATAAGTATAATTATTACAGTTCTAGCGATAATAACTGCATTATATGGGTAATAATGGATGTTATATTGATAATATCGGGAGTAATACGTACAATTATTACAGTTCTAGCGATAATACTAGTAAAATATGGCTAAGTGTGCATGTTATATTGATAATAATAAAAGTAATAAGTATACTTATTATACTTCTATCGATAATAACTGCATAATATGGGTAATACTGCACGTTATATTGCTAATAATATAAGTAATAAGTATATTTATTATAGTTCTATCGATTATAACTGCATAATATGGGTAATAATGCATGTTATATTGATAATAATATAAGTAATAAGTATATTTATTACAGTTCTAGCGATAATAACTGCATTATATGGGTAATAATGGATGTTATATTGATAATATTGGGAGTAATAAGTATAATTATTACAGTTCTAGCGATCATACTAGTAAAATATGGCTAAGAGTGCATGTTATATTGATAATAATAAAAGTAATAAGTATATTTATTATACTTCTATCGATAATAACTGCATAATAAGGGTAATAATGCATGTTATATTGATGATAATGAAAGTAGTAAGTATATTTATTATAGTTCTAGCGATTATAACTGCATAATATGGGTAATAATGCATGTTATATTGAGAATAATTTAAGTAATAAGTATAATTATTACAGTTCTAGCGATAATAACTGCATTATATGGGTAATAATGCATGTTATATTGATAATAATATAAGTAAAAAGTATAATTATTACAGTTCTAGCGATAATAACTGCATTATATGGGTAATAATGCACGTTATATTGCTAATAATATAAGTAAAAAGTATAATTATTACAGTTCTAGCGATAATAACTGCATTATATGGGTAATAATGCATGTTATATTGATAATATTGGGAGTAATAAGTATAATTATTATAGTTCTAGCGATAATAATAGCAAAATATGGCTAATAGTGCATGTTATATTGATAATAATAAAAGTAATAGGTATATTTATTATAGTTCTAGCGATAATAACTGCATAATAAGGGGAATAATGCATGTTATATTGATAATAATATAAGTAATAAGTATAATTATTACAGTTCTAGCGATAGTAACTGCATTATATGGGTAATAATGGATGTTATATTGATAATATCGGGAGTAATAAGTATATTTATTATAGTTCTAGCGACAATAACTGCATAATATAGGTAATAATGCATGTTATATTGATAATAATAAAAGTAATAAGTATATTTTTGTTATAGTTCTATCGATAATAACTGCATAATATGGGTAATAATGCATGTTATATTGACGATAATAAAAGGAATAAGTATATTTATTACAGTTCTAGCGATAATAACTGCATAATATGGGTAATAATGCATGTTAGATTGATAATAATAAAAGTAATAAGTATATTTACTATAGTTCTATCGATAATAACCGCATAATATAGGGTAATAATGCATGTTATAGTTATAATAATATAAGTAATAGGTATAATTATTACAGTTCTAGCGTTAATAACTCCATTATATGGGTAATAATGGATGTTATATTGATAATATCGGGAGTAATAAGTACAATTATTACAGTTCCAGCGATAATACTAGTAAAATATGGCTAAGAGTGCATGTTATATTGATAATAATAAAAGTAATAAGTATATTTATTATAGTTCTATCGATAATAACTGCATAATATGGGTAATACTGCACGTTATATTGCTAATAATATAAGTAATATGTATATTTATTATAGTTCTATCGATTATAACTGCATAATATGGGTAATTATGCATGTTATATTGATAATAATATAAGTAATAAGTATATTTATTACAGTTCCAGCGATAATAACAGCATTATATGGGTAATAATGGATGTTATATTGATAATATCGGGAGTAATAAGTACAATTATTACAGTTCTAGCGATAATACTAGTAAAATATGGCTTAGGGTGCATGTTATATTGATAATAATAAAAGTAATAAGTATACTTATTATACTTCTATCGATAATAACTGCATATTATGGGTAATAATGGACGTTATATTGATGATAATAAAAGTAATAAGAATATTTATTATAGTTCTAGCTATAATAACTGCATAATATGGGTAATAATGCATGTTAGATTGATAATAATAAAAGTAGTAAGTATATTTATTATAGTTCTATCGATAATAACTGCATAATATAGGGTAATAATGCATGTTATAGTTATAATAATATAAGTAATAGGTATAATTATTACAGTTCTAGCGATAATAACTCCATTATATGGGTAATAATGCATGTTATATTGATAATATTGGGAGTAATAAGTATAATTATTATAGTTCTAGAGATAATAATAGTAAAATATAGCTAATAGTGCATGTTATATTGATAATAATAAAAGTAATAAGTATATTTATTATTGTTCTATCGATAATAACTGTATAATATTGGTAATAATGCATGTTATATTGATGATAATAAAAGTAATACGTATATTTATTATAGTTCTAGCGATAATAACTGCATAATAAGGGGAATAATGCATGTTATATTGATAATAATATAAGTAATAAGTATAATTATTACAGTTCTAGCGATAGTAACTGCATTATATGGGTAATAATGGATGTTATATTGATAATATCGGGAGTAATAAGTATATTTATTATAGTTCTAGCGACAATAACTGCATAATATAGGTAATAATGCATCTTATATTGATAATAATAAAAGTAATAAGTATATTTATTATAGTTCTAGCGATAATAACTGCATAATATGGGTAATAATGCATGTTATATTGATAATATTGGGAGTAATAAATATAATTATTATAGTTCTAGCGATAATAATAGTAAAATATGGCTAATAGTGCATGTTATATTGATGATAATAAAAGTTCTAAGTATATTTATTACAGTTCTATCGATAATAACTGCATAATATGGGTAATAATGCATGTTATATTGATGATAATAAAAGTAATACGTATATTTATTATAGTTCTAGCGATAATAACTGCATAATAAGGGGAATAATGCATGTTATATTGATAATAATATAAGTAATAAGTATAATTATTACAGTTCTAGCGATAGTAACTGCAGTATATGGGTAATAATGGATGTTATATTGATAATATCGGGAGTAATAAGTATATTTATTATAGTTCTATCAATAATAACTGCATAATATTGGTAATAATGCACGTTATATTGCTAATAATATAAGTAATAAGTATAATTATTACAGTTCTAGCGATAATAACTGCATTATATGGGTAATAATGCATGTTATATTGATAATATCGGGAGTAAAACTATAATTATTATAGTTCTGGCGATAATAATATTAAAATATGGCTAATAGTGCATGTTATATGGATGATAATAAAAGTACTAAGTATATTTATTATAGTTCTAGCGATTATAACCGCGTAATATGCGTAATAATGCATGTTATATTGATAATAGTATAAGTAATAAGTATATTTATTACAGTTCTAGCGATAATAACTGCATAATATAGGTAATAATGCATGTTATATTGATAATAATAAAAGTAATAAGTATATTTATTATACTTCTATCGATAATAACTGCATATTATGGGTAATAATGGACGTTATATTGATGATAAGAAAAGTAATAAGAATATTTATTATAGTTCTAGCTATAATAACTGCATAATATGGGTAATAATGCATGTTAGATTGATAATAATAAAAGTAGTAAGTATATTTATTATAGTTCTATCGATAATAACTGCATAATATAGGGTAATAATGCATGTTATAGTTATAATAATATAAGTAATAGGTATAATTATTACAGTTCTAGCGATAATAACTCCATTATATGGGTAATAATGCATGTTATATTGATAATAATATAAGTAAAAAGTATAATTATTACAGTTCTAGCGATAATAACTGCATTATATGGGTAATAATGCACGTTATATTGCTAATAATATAAGTAAAAAGTATAATTATTACAGTTCTAGCGATAATAACTGCATTATATGGGTAATAATGCATGTTATATTGATAATATTGGGAGTAATAAGTATAATTATTATAGTTCTAGCGATAATAATAGCAAAATATGGCTAATAGTGCATGTTATATTGATAATAATAAAAGTAATAAGTATATTTATTATAGTTCTAGCGATAATAACTGCATAATAAGGGGAATAATGCATGTTATATTGATAATAATATAAGTAATAAGTATAATTATTACAGTTCTAGCGATAGTAACTGCATTATATGGGTAATAATGGATGTTATATTGATAATATCGGGAGTAATAAGTATATTTATTATAGTTCTAGCGACAATAACTGCATAATATAGGTAATAATGCATGTTATATTGATAATAATAAAAGTAATAAGTATATTTTTGTTATAGTTCTATCGATAATAACTGCATAATATGGGTAATAATGCATGTTATATTGACGATAATAAAAGGAATAAGTATATTTATTACAGTTCTAGCGATAATAACTGCATAATATGGGTAATAATGCATGTTAGATTGATAATAATAAAAGTAATAAGTATATTTATTATAGTTCTATCGATAATAACCGCATAATATAGGGTAATAATGCATGTTATAGTTATAATAATATAAGTAATAGGTATAATTATTACAGTTCTAGCGTTAATAACTCCATTATATGGGTAATAATGGATGTTATATTGATAATATCGGGAGTAATAAGTACAATTATTACGGTTCCAGCGATAATACTCGTAAAATATGGCTAAGTGTGCATGTTATATTGATAATAATAAAAGTAATAAGTATACTTATTATACTTCTATCGATAATAACTGCATCATATGGGTAATACTGCACGTTATATTGCTAATAATATAAGTAATAAGTATATTTATTATAGTTCTATCGTTTATAACTGCATAATATTGGTAATAATGCATGTTATATTGATAATAATATAAGTAATAAGTATATTTATTACAGTTCTAGCGATAATAACTGCATTATATGGGTAATAATGCATGTTATATTGATAATATTGGGAGTAATAAGTATAATTATTACAGTTCTAGCGATCATACTAGTAAAATATGGCTAAGAGTGCATGTTATATTGATAATAATAAAAGTAATAAGTATATTTATTATACTTCTATCGATAATAACTGCATATTATGGGTAATAATGGACGTTATATTGATGATAAGAAAAGTAATAAGAATATTTATTATAGTTCTAGCTATAATAACTGCATAATATGGGTAATAATGCATGTTAGATTGATAATAATAAAAGTAATAAGTATATTTATTATAGTTCTATCGATAATAACTGCATAATATAGGGTAATAATGCATGTTATAGTTATAATAATATAAGTAATAGGTATAATTATTACAGTTCTAGCGATAATAACTCCATTATATGGGTAATAATGCATGTTATATTGATAATAATATAAGTAATAAGTATAATTATTACAGTTCTAGCGATAATAACTGCATTATATGGGTAATAATGCACGTTACATTGCTAATAATATAAGTAAAAAGTATAATTATTACAGTTCTAGCGATAATAACTGCATTATATGGGTAATAATGCATGTTATATTGATGATAATGAAAGTAGTAAGTATATTTATTATAGTTCTAGCGATTATAACTGCATAATATGGGTAATAATGCATGTTATATTGAGAATAATTTAAGTAATAAGTATAATTATTACAGTTCTAGCGATAATAACTGCATTATATGGGTAATAATGCATGTTATATTGACAATATTGGGAGTAATAAGTATAATTATTATAGTTCTAGCGATAATAATAGTAAAATGTGGCTAATAGTGCATGTTATATTGATGATAATAAAAGTTCTAAGTATATTTATTACAGTTCTATCGATAATAACTGCATAATATGGGTAATAATGCATGTTATATTGATGATAATAAAAGTAATACGTATATTTATTATAGTTCTAGCGATAATAACTGCATAATAAGGGGAATAATGCATGTTATATTGATAATAATATAAGTAATACGTATAATTATTACAGTTCTAGCGATAGTAACTGCATTATATGGGTAATAATGGATGTTATATTGATAATATCGGGAGTAATAAGTATATTTATTATAGTTCTAGCGACAATAACTGCATAATATAGGTAATAATGCATGTTATATTGATAATAATAAAAGTAATAAGTATATTTATTATAGTTCTATCGATAATAACTGCATAATATGGGTAATAATGCATGTTATATTGACGATAATAAAAGGAATAAGTATATTTATTACAGTTCTAGCGATAATAACTGCATAATATGGGTAATAATGCATGTTAGATTGATAATAATAAAAGTAATAAGTATATTTATTATAGTTCTATCGATAATAACTGCATAATATAGGGTAATAATGCATGTTATAGTTATAATAATATAAGTAATAGGTATAATTATTACAGTTCTAGCGTTAGTAACTCCATTATATGGGTAATAATGGATGTTATATTGATAATTTCGGGAGTGATAAGTACAATTGTTACAGTTCTAGCGATAATACTAGTAAAATATGGCTAAGTGTGCATGTTATATTGATAATAATAAAAGTAATAAGTATATTTATTACACTTCTATCGATAATAACTGCATAATATGGGTAATAATGCATGTTATATTGACGATAATAAAAGTAATACGTATATTTATTATAGTTCTAGCGATAATAACTGCATAATATGGGTAATAATGCATGTTAGATTGATAATAATAAAAGTAATAAGTATATTTATTATAGTTCTATCGATAATAACTGCATAATATAGGGTAATAATGCATGTTATAGTTATAATAATATAAGTAATAGGTATAATTATTACAGTTCTAGCGTTGATAACTCCATTATATGGGTAATAATGGATGTTATATTGATAATATCGGGAATGATAAGTACAATTATTACAGTTCTAGCGATAATACTAGTAAAATATGGCTAAGTGTGCATGTTATATTGATAATAATAAAAGTAATAAGTATACTTATTATACTTCTATCGATAATAACTGCATAATATGGGTAATACTGCACGTTATATTGCTAATAATATAAGTAATAAGTATATTTATTATAGTTCTATCGATTATAACTGCATAATATGGGTAATAATGCATGTTATATTGATAATAATATAAGTAATAAGTATAATTATTACAGTTCTAGCGATAATAACTGCATTATATGGGTAATAATGGATGTTATATTGATAATATCGGGAGTAATACGTACAATTATTACAGTTCTAGCGATAATACTAGTAAAATATGGCTAAGTGTGCATGTTATATTGATAATAATAAAAGTAATAAGTATACTTATTATACTTCTATCGATAATAACTGCATAATATGGGTAATACTGCACGTTATATTGCTAATAATATAAGTAATAAGTATATTTATTATAGTTCTATCGATTATAACTGCATAATATGGGTAATAATGCATGTTATATTGATAATAATATAAGTAATAAGTATATTTATTACAGTTCTAGCGATAATAACTGCATTATATGGGTAATAATGGATGTTATATTGATAATATTGGGAGTAATAAGTATAATTATTACAGTTCTAGCGATCATACTAGTAAAATATGGCTAAGAGTGCATGTTATATTGATAATAATAAAAGTAATAAGTATATTTATTATACTTCTATCGATAATAACTGCATAATAAGGGTAATAATGCATGTTATATTGATGATAATGAAAGTAGTAAGTATATTTATTATAGTTCTAGCGATTATAACTGCATAATATGGGTAATAATGCATGTTATATTGAGAATAATTTAAGTAATAAGTATAATTATTACAGTTCTAGCGATAATAACTGCATTATATGGGTAATAATGCATGTTATATTGATAATATATAAGTAAAAAGTATAATTATTACAGTTCTAGCGATAATAACTGCATTATATGGGTAATAATGCACGTTATATTGCTAATAATATAAGTAAAAAGTATAATTATTACAGTTCTAGCGATAATAACTGCATTATATGGGTAATAATGCATGTTATATTGATAATATTGGGAGTAATAAGTATAATTATTATAGTTCTAGCGATAATAATAGCAAAATATGGCTAATAGTGCATGTTATATTGATAATAATAAAAGTAATAGGTATATTTATTATAGTTCTAGCGATAATAACTGCATAATAAGGGGAATAATGCATGTTATATTGATAATAATATAAGTAATAAGTATAATTATTACAGTTCTAGCGATAGTAACTGCATTATATGGGTAATAATGGATGTTATATTGATAATATCGGGAGTAATAAGTATATTTATTATAGTTCTAGCGACAATAACTGCATAATATAGGTAATAATGCATGTTATATTGATAATAATAAAAGTAATAAGTATATTTTTGTTATAGTTCTATCGATAATAACTGCATAATATGGGTAATAATGCATGTTATATTGACGATAATAAAAGGAATAAGTATATTTATTACAGTTCTAGCGATAATAACTGCATAATATGGGTAATAATGCATGTTAGATTGATAATAATAAAAGTAATAAGTATATTTACTATAGTTCTATCGATAATAACCGCATAATATAGGGTAATAATGCATGTTATAGTTATAATAATATAAGTAATAGGTATAATTATTACAGTTCTAGCGTTAATAACTCCATTATATGGGTAATAATGGATGTTATATTGATAATATCGGGAGTAATAAGTACAATTATTACAGTTCCAGCGATAATACTAGTAAAATATGGCTAAGAGTGCATGTTATATTGATAATAATAAAAGTAATAAGTATATTTATTATAGTTCTATCGATAATAACTGCATAATATGGGTAATACTGCACGTTATATTGCTAATAATATAAGTAATATGTATATTTATTATAGTTCTATCGATTATAACTGCATAATATGGGTAATTATGCATGTTATATTGATAATAATATAAGTAATAAGTATATTTATTACAGTTCCAGCGATAATAACAGCATTATATGGGTAATAATGGATGTTATATTGATAATATCGGGAGTAATAAGTACAATTATTACAGTTCTAGCGATAATACTAGTAAAATATGGCTTAGGGTGCATGTTATATTGATAATAATAAAAGTAATAAGTATACTTATTATACTTCTATCGATAATAACTGCATATTATGGGTAATAATGGACGTTATATTGATGATAATAAAAGTAATAAGAATATTTATTATAGTTCTAGCTATAATAACTGCATAATATGGGTAATAATGCATGTTAGATTGATAATAATAAAAGTAATAAGTATATTTATTATAGTTCTATCGATAATAACTGCATAATATAGGGTAATAATGCATGTTATAGTTATAATAATATAAGTAATAGGTATAATTATTACAGTTCTAGCGATAATAACTCCATTATATGGGTAATAATGCATGTTATATTGATAATATTGGGAGTAATAAGTATAATTATTATAGTTCTAGAGATAATAATAGTAAAATATAGCTAATAGTGCATGTTATATTGATAATAATAAAAGTAATAAGTATATTTATTATTGTTCTATCGATAATAACTGTATAATATTGGTAATAATGCATGTTATATTGATGATAATAAAAGTAATACGTATATTTATTATAGTTCTAGCGATAATAACTGCATAATAAGGGGAATAATGCATGTTATATTGATAATAATATAAGTAATAAGTATAATTATTACAGTTCTAGCGATAGTAACTGCATTATATGGGTAATAATGGATGTTATATTGATAATATCGGGAGTAATAAGTATATTTATTATAGTTCTAGCGACAATAACTGCATAATATAGGTAATAATGCATGTTATATTGATAATAATAAAAGTAATAAGTATATTTATTATAGTTCTAGCGATAATAACTGCATAATATGGGTAATAATGCATGTTATATTGATAATATTGGGAGTAATAAATATAATTATTATAGTTCTAGCGATAATAATAGTAAAATATGGCTAATAGTGCATGTTATATTGATGATAATAAAAGTTCTAAGTATATTTATTACAGTTCTATCGATAATAACTGCATAATATGGGTAATAATGCATGTTATATTGATGATAATAAAAGTAATACGTATATTTATTATAGTTCTAGCGATAATAACTGCATAATAAGGGGAATAATGCATGTTATATTGATAATAATATAAGTAATAAGTATAATTATTACAGTTCTAGCGATAGTAACTGCAGTATATGGGTAATAATGGATGTTATATTGATAATATCGGGAGTAATAAGTATATTTATTATAGTTCTATCAATAATAACTGCATAATATTGGTAATAATGCACGTTATATTGCTAATAATATAAGTAATAAGTATAATTATTACAGTTCTAGCGATAATAACTGCATTATATGGGTAATAATGCATGTTATATTGATAATATCGGGAGTAAAACTATAATTATTATAGTTCTGGCGATAATAATATTAAAATATGGCTAATAGTGCATGTTATATGGATGATAATAAAAGTACTAAGTATATTTATTATAGTTCTAGCGATTATAACCGCGTAATATGCGTAATAATGCATGTTATATTGATAATAGTATAAGTAATAAGTATAATTATTACAGTTCTAGCGATAGTAACTGCATTATATGGGTAATAATGCACGTTATATTGCTAATAATATAAGTAAAAAGTATAATTATTACAGTTCTAGCGATAATAACTGCATTATATGGGTAATAATGCATGTTATATTGATAATATTGGGAGTAATAAGTATAATTATTATAGTTCTAGCGATAATAATAGTAAAATATGGCTAATAGTGCATGTTATATTGATAATAATAAAAGCTATAAGTATATTTATTATACTTCTATCGATAATAACTGCATAATATGGATAATAATGCATGTTATATTGATGATAATGAAAGTAATAAGTATATTTATTATACTTCTATCGATAATAACTGCATATTATGGGTAATAATGGACGTTATATTGATGATAAGAAAAGTAATAAGAATATTTATTATAGTTCTAGCTATAATAACTGCATAATATGGGTAATAATGCATGTTAGATTGATAATAATAAAAGTAGTAAGTATATTTATTATAGTTCTATCGATAATAACTGCATAATATAGGGTAATAATGCATGTTATAGTTATAATAATATAAGTAATAGGTATAATTATTACAGTTCTAGCGATAATAACTCCATTATATGGGTAATAATGCATGTTATATTGATAATAATATAAGTAAAAAGTATAATTATTACAGTTCTAGCGATAATAACTGCATTATATGGGTAATAATGCACGTTATATTGCTAATAATATAAGTAAAAAGTATAATTATTACAGTTCTAGCGATAATAACTGCAATATATGGGTAATAATGCATGTTATATTGATAATATTGGGAGTAATAAGTATAATTATTATAGTTCTAGCGATAATAATAGCAAAATATGGCTAATAGTGCATGTTATATTGATAATAATAAAAGTAATAGGTATATTTATTATAGTTCTAGCGATAATAACTGCATAATAAGGGGAATAATGCATGTTATATTGATAATAATATAAGTAATAAGTATAATTATTACAGTTCTAGCGATAATAACTGCATTATATGGGTAATAATGCATGTTATATTGATAATATTGGGAGTAATAAGTATAATTATTATAGTTCTAGCGATAATAATAGCAAAATATGGCTAATAGTGCATGTTATATTGATAATAATAAAAGTAATAGGTATATTTATTATAGTTCTAGCGATAATAACTGCATAATAAGGGGAATAATGCATGTTATATTGATAATAATATAAGTAATAAGTATAATTATTACAGTTCTAGCGATAGTAACTGCATTATATGGGTAATAATGGATGTTATATTGATAATATCGGGAGTAATAAGTATATTTATTATAGTTCTAGCGACAATAACTGCATAATATAGGTAATAATGCATGTTATATTGATAATAATAAAAGTAATAAGTATATTTTTGTTATAGTTCTATCGATAATAACTGCATAATATGGGTAATAATGCATGTTATATTGACGATAATAAAAGGAATAAGTATATTTATTACAGTTCTAGCGATAATAACTGCATAATATGGGTAATAATGCATGTTAGATTGATAATAATAAAAGTAATAAGTATATTTACTATAGTTCTATCGATAATAACCGCATAATATAGGGTAATAATGCATGTTATAGTTATAATAATATAAGTAATAGGTATAATTATTACAGTTCTAGCGTTAATAACTCCATTATATGGGTAATAATGGATGTTATATTGATAATATCGGGAGTAATAAGTACAATTATTACAGTTCCAGCGATAATACTAGTAAAATATGGCTAAGAGTGCATGTTATATTGATAATAATAAAAGTAATAAGTATATTTATTATAGTTCTATCGATAATAACTGCATAATATGGGTAATACTGCACGTTATATTGCTAATAATATAAGTAATATGTATATTTATTATAGTTCTATCGATTATAACTGCATAATATGGGTAATTATGCATGTTATATTGATAATAATATAAGTAATAAGTATATTTATTACAGTTCCAGCGATAATAACAGCATTATATGGGTAATAATGGATGTTATATTGATAATATCGGGAGTAATAAGTACAATTATTACAGTTCTAGCGATAATACTAGTAAAATATGGCTTAGGGTGCATGTTATATTGATAATAATAAAAGTAATAAGTATACTTATTATACTTCTATCGATAATAACTGCATATTATGGGTAATAATGGACGTTATATTGATGATAATAAAAGTAATAAGAATATTTATTATAGTTCTGGCTATAATAACTGCATAATATGGGTAATAATGCATGTTAGATTGATAATAATAAAAGTAATAAGTATATTTATTATAGTTCTATCGATAATAACTGCATAATATAGGGTAATAATGCATGTTATAGTTATAATAATATAAGTAATAGGTATAATTATTACAGTTCTAGCGATAATAACTCCATTATATGGGTAATAATGCATGTTATATTGATAATATTGGGAGTAATAAGTATAATTATTATAGTTCTAGAGATAATAATAGTAAAATATAGCTAATAGTGCATGTTATATTGATAATAATAAAAGTAATAAGTATATTTATTATTGTTCTATCGATAATAACTGTATAATATTGGTAATAATGCATGTTATATTGATGATAATAAAAGTAATACGTATATTTATTATAGTTCTAGCGATAATAACTGCATAATAAGGGGAATAATGCATGTTATATTGATAATAATATAAGTAATAAGTATAATTATTACAGTTCTAGCGATAGTAACTGCATTATATGGGTAATAATGGATGTTATATTGATAATATCGGGAGTAATAAGTATATTTATTATAGTTCTAGCGACAATAACTGCATAATATAGGTAATAATGCATGTTATATTGATAATAATAAAAGTAATAAGTATATTTATTATAGTTCTAGCGATAATAACTGCATAATATGGGTAATAATGCATGTTATATTGATAATATTGGGAGTAATAAATATAATTATTATAGTTCTAGCGATAATAATAGTAAAATATGGCTAATAGTGCATGTTTTATTGATGATAATAAAAGTTCTAAGTATATTTATTACAGTTCTATCGATAATAACTGCATAATATGGGTAATAATGCATGTTATATTGATGATAATAAAAGTAATACGTATATTTATTATAGTTCTAGCGATAATAACTGCATAATAAGGGGAATAATGCATGTTATATTGATAATAATATAAGTAATAAGTATAATTATTACAGTTCTAGCGATAGTAACTGCAGTATATGGGTAATAATGGATGTTATATTGATAATATCGGGAGTAATAAGTATATTTATTATAGTTCTATCAATAATAACTGCATAATATTGGTAATAATGCACGTTATATTGCTAATAATATAAGTAATAAGTATAATTATTACAGTTCTAGCGATAATAACTGCATTATATGGGTAATAATGCATGTTATATTGATAATATCGGGAGTAAAACTATAATTATTATAGTTCTGGCGATAATAATATTAAAATATGGCTAATAGTGCATGTTATATGGATGATAATAAAAGTACTAAGTATATTTATTATAGTTCTAGCGATTATAACCGCGTAATATGCGTAATAATGCATGTTATATTGATAATAGTATAAGTAATAAGTATAATTATTACAGTTCTAGCGATAGTAACTGCATTATATGGGTAATAATGCACGTTATATTGCTAATAATATAAGTAAAAAGTATAATTATTACAGTTCTAGCGATAATAACTGCATTATATGGGTAATAATGCATGTTATATTGATAATATTGGGAGTAATAAGTATAATTATTATAGTTCTAGCGATAATAATAGTAAAATATGGCTAATAGTGCATGTTATATTGATAATAATAAAAGCTATAAGTATATTTATTATACTTCTATCGATAATAACTGCATAATATGGATAATAATGCATGTTATATTGATGATAATGAAAGTAGTAAGTATATTTATTATAGTTCTAGCGATTATAACTGCATAATATGGGTAATAATGCATGTTATATTGAGAATAATATAAGTAATAAGTATAATTATTACAGTTCTAGCGATAATAACTGCATTATATGGGTAATAATGCATGTTATATTGACAATATTGGGAGTAATAAATATAATTATTATAGTTCTAGCGATAATAATAGTAAAATATGGCTAATAGTGCATGTTATATTGATGATAATAAAAGTTCTAAGTATATTTATTACAGTTCTATCGATAATAACTGCATAATATGGGTAATAATGAATGTTATATTGATGATAATAAAAGTAATACGTATATTTATTATAGTTCTAGCGATAATAACTGCATAATAAGGGGAATAATGCATGTTATATTGATAATAATATAAGTAATAAGTATAATTATTACAGTTCTAGCGATAGTAACTGCAGTATATGGGTAATAATGGATGTTATATTGATAATATCGGGAGTAATAAGTATATTTATTATAGTTCTATCAATAATAACTGCATAATATTGGTAATAATGCACGTTATATTGCTAATAATATAAGTAATAAGTATAATTATTACAGTTCTAGCGATAATAACTGCATTATATGGGTAATAATGCATGTTATATTGATAATATCGGGAGTAAAACTATAATTATTATAGTTCTGGCGATAATAATATTAAAATATGGCTAATAGTGCATGTTATATTGATGATAATAAAAGTACTAAGTATATTTATTATAGTTCTAGCGATTATAACCGCGTAATATGCGTAATAATGCATGTTATATTGATAATAGTATAAGTAATAAGTATAATTATTACAGTTCTAGCGATAATAACTGCATTATATGGGTAATAATGCATGTTATATTCATAATATTGGGAGTAATAAGTATAATTATTATAGTTCTAGCGATAATAATAGTAAAATATGGCTAATAGTGCATGTTATATTGATGATAATAAAAGTACTAAGTATATTTATTACAGTTCTATCGATAATAACTGCATAATATGGGTAATAATGCATGTTATATTGATGATAATAAAAGTAATACGTATATTTATTATAGTTCTAGCGATAATAACTGCATAATAAGGGGAATAATTATGTTATATTGATAATAATATAAGTAATAAGTATAATTATTACAGTTCTAGCGATAGTAACTGCAGTATATGGGTAATAATGGATGTTATATTGATAATATCAGGAGCAATAAGTATATTTATTATAGTTCTAGCGACAATAACTGCATAATATAGGTAATAATGCATGTTATATTGATAATAATAAAAGTAATAAGTATATTTATTATAGTTCTATCGATAATAACTGCATAATATGGGTAATAATGCATGTTATATTGACGATAATAAAAGGAATAAGTATATTTCTTACAGTTCTAGCGATAATAACTGCATAATATAGGTAATAATGCATGTTAGATTGATAATAATAAAAGTAATAAGTATATTTATTATAGTTCTATCGATAATAACTGCATAATATAGGGTAATAATGCATGTTATATTGACGATAATAAAAGGAATAAGTATATTTATTACAGTTCTAGCGATAATAACTGCATAATATGGGTAATAATGCATGTTAGATTGATAATAATAAAAGTAATAAGTATATTTACTATAGTTCTATCGATAATAACCGCATAATATAGGGTAATAATGCATGTTATAGTTATAATAATATAAGTAATAGGTATAATTATTACAGTTCTAGCGTTAATAACTCCATTATATGGGTAATAATGGATGTTATATTGATAATATCGGGAGTAATAAGTACAATTATTACAGTTCCAGCGATAATACTAGTAAAATATGGCTAAGAGTGCATGTTATATTGATAATAATAAAAGTAATAAGTATATTTATTATAGTTCTATCGATAATAACTGCATAATATGGGTAATACTGCACGTTATATTGCTAATAATATAAGTAATATGTATATTTATTATAGTTCTATCGATTATAACTGCATAATATGGGTAATTATGCATGTTATATTGATAATAATATAAGTAATAAGTATATTTATTACAGTTCCAGCGATAATAACAGCATTATATGGGTAATAATGGATGTTATATTGATAATATCGGGAGTAATAAGTACAATTATTACAGTTCTAGCGATAATACTAGTAAAATATGGCTTAGGGTGCATGTTATATTGATAATAATAAAAGTAATAAGTATACTTATTATACTTCTATCGATAATAACTGCATATTATGGGTAATAATGGACGTTATATTGATGATAATAAAAGTAATAAGAATATTTATTATAGTTCTGGCTATAATAACTGCATAATATGGGTAATAATGCATGTTAGATTGATAATAATAAAAGTAATAAGTATATTTATTATAGTTCTATCGATAATAACTGCATAATATAGGGTAATAATGCATGTTATAGTTATAATAATATAAGTAATAGGTATAATTATTACAGTTCTAGCGATAATAACTCCATTATATGGGTAATAATGCATGTTATATTGATAATATTGGGAGTAATAAGTATAATTATTATAGTTCTAGAGATAATAATAGTAAAATATAGCTAATAGTGCATGTTATATTGATAATAATAAAAGTAATAAGTATATTTATTATTGTTCTATCGATAATAACTGTATAATATTGGTAATAATGCATGTTATATTGATGATAATAAAAGTAATACGTATATTTATTATAGTTCTAGCGATAATAACTGCATAATAAGGGGAATAATGCATGTTATATTGATAATAATATAAGTAATAAGTATAATTATTACAGTTCTAGCGATAGTAACTGCATTATATGGGTAATAATGGATGTTATATTGATAATATCGGGAGTAATAAGTATATTTATTATAGTTCTAGCGACAATAACTGCATAATATAGGTAATAATGCATGTTATATTGATAATAATAAAAGTAATAAGTATATTTATTATAGTTCTAGCGATAATAACTGCATAATATGGGTAATAATGCATGTTATATTGATAATATTGGGAGTAATAAATATAATTATTATAGTTCTAGCGATAATAATAGTAAAATATGGCTAATAGTGCATGTTTTATTGATGATAATAAAAGTTCTAAGTATATTTATTACAGTTCTATCGATAATAACTGCATAATATGGGTAATAATGCATGTTATATTGATGATAATAAAAGTAATACGTATATTTATTATAGTTCTAGCGATAATAACTGCATAATAAGGGGAATAATGCATGTTATATTGATAATAATATAAGTAATAAGTATAATTATTACAGTTCTAGCGATAGTAACTGCAGTATATGGGTAATAATGGATGTTATATTGATAATATCGGGAGTAATAAGTATATTTATTATAGTTCTATCAATAATAACTGCATAATATTGGTAATAATGCACGTTATATTGCTAATAATATAAGTAATAAGTATAATTATTACAGTTCTAGCGATAATAACTGCATTATATGGGTAATAATGCATGTTATATTGATAATATCGGGAGTAAAACTATAATTATTATAGTTCTGGCGATAATAATATTAAAATATGGCTAATAGTGCATGTTATATGGATGATAATAAAAGTACTAAGTATATTTATTATAGTTCTAGCGATTATAACCGCGTAATATGCGTAATAATGCATGTTATATTGATAATAGTATAAGTAATAAGTATAATTATTACAGTTCTAGCGATAGTAACTGCATTATATGGGTAATAATGCACGTTATATTGCTAATAATATAAGTAAAAAGTATAATTATTACAGTTCTAGCGATAATAACTGCATTATATGGGTAATAATGCATGTTATATTGATAATATTGGGAGTAATAAGTATAATTATTATAGTTCTAGCGATAATAATAGTAAAATATGGCTAATAGTGCATGTTATATTGATAATAATAAAAGCTATAAGTATATTTATTATACTTCTATCGATAATAACTGCATAATATGGATAATAATGCATGTTATATTGATGATAATGAAAGTAGTAAGTATATTTATTATAGTTCTAGCGATTATAACTGCATAATATGGGTAATAATGCATGTTATATTGAGAATAATATAAGTAATAAGTATAATTATTACAGTTCTAGCGATAATAACTGCATTATATGGGTAATAATGCATGTTATATTGACAATATTGGGAGTAATAAATATAATTATTATAGTTCTAGCGATAATAATAGTAAAATATGGCTAATAGTGCATGTTATATTGATGATAATAAAAGTTCTAAGTATATTTATTACAGTTCTATCGATAATAACTGCATAATATGGGTAATAATGAATGTTATATTGATGATAATAAAAGTAATACGTATATTTATTATAGTTCTAGCGATAATAACTGCATAATAAGGGGAATAATGCATGTTATATTGATAATAATATAAGTAATAAGTATAATTATTACAGTTCTAGCGATAGTAACTGCAGTATATGGGTAATAATGGATGTTATATTGATAATATCGGGAGTAATAAGTATATTTATTATAGTTCTATCAATAATAACTGCATAATATTGGTAATAATGCACGTTATATTGCTAATAATATAAGTAATAAGTATAATTATTACAGTTCTAGCGATAATAACTGCATTATATGGGTAATAATGCATGTTATATTGATAATATCGGGAGTAAAACTATAATTATTATAGTTCTGGCGATAATAATATTAAAATATGGCTAATAGTGCATGTTATATTGATGATAATAAAAGTACTAAGTATATTTATTATAGTTCTAGCGATTATAACCGCGTAATATGCGTAATAATGCATGTTATATTGATAATAGTATAAGTAATAAGTATAATTATTACAGTTCTAGCGATAATAACTGCATTATATGGGTAATAATGCATGTTATATTCATAATATTGGGAGTAATAAGTATAATTATTATAGTTCTAGCGATAATAATAGTAAAATATGGCTAATAGTGCATGTTATATTGATGATAATAAAAGTACTAAGTATATTTATTACAGTTCTATCGATAATAACTGCATAATATGGGTAATAATGCATGTTATATTGATGATAATAAAAGTAATACGTATATTTATTATAGTTCTAGCGATAATAACTGCATAATAAGGGGAATAATTATGTTATATTGATAATAATATAAGTAATAAGTATAATTATTACAGTTCTAGCGATAGTAACTGCAGTATATGGGTAATAATGGATGTTATATTGATAATATCAGGAGCAATAAGTATATTTATTATAGTTCTAGCGACAATAACTGCATAATATAGGTAATAATGCATGTTATATTGATAATAATAAAAGTAATAAGTATATTTATTATAGTTCTATCGATAATAACTGCATAATATGGGTAATAATGCATGTTATATTGACGATAATAAAAGGAATAAGTATATTTCTTACAGTTCTAGCGATAATAACTGCATAATATAGGTAATAATGCATGTTAGATTGATAATAATAAAAGTAATAAGTATATTTATTATAGTTCTATCGATAATAACTGCATAATATAGGGTAATAATGCATGTTATAGTTATAATAATATAAGTAATAGGTATAATTATTACAGTTCTAGCGTTAATAACTCCATTATATGGGTAATAATGGATGTTATATTGATAATATCGGGAGTAATAAGTACAATTATTACAGTTCTAGCGATAATACTAGTAAAATATGGCTAAGTGTGCATGTTATATTGATAATAATAAAAGTAATAAGTATACGTATTATACTTCTATCGATAATAACTGCATATTATGGGTAATAATGGACGTTATATTGATGATAATAAAAGTAATAAGAATATTTATTATAGTTCTAGCTATAATAACTGCATAATATGGGTAATAATGCATGTTAGATTGATAATAATAAAAGTAATAAGTATATTTATTATAGATCTATTGATAATAACTGCATAATATAGGGTAATAATGCATGTTATAGTTATAATAATATAAGTAATAGGTATAATTATTACAGTTCTAGCGATAATAACTCCATTATATGGGTAATAATGCATGTTATATTGATAATATTGGGAGTAATAAGTATAATTATTATAGTTCTAGAGATAATAATAGTAAAATATGGCTAATAGTGCATGTTATATTGATAATAATAAAAGTAATAAGTATATTTATTATAGTTCTATCGATAATAACTGCATAATATGGGTAATAATGCATGTTATATTGATGATAATGAAAGTAGTAACTATATTTATTATAGTTCTAGCGATTATAACTGCATAATATGGGTAATAATGCATGTTATATTGAGAATAATATAAGTAATAAGTATAATTATTACAGTTCTAGCGATAATAACTGCATTATATGGGTAATAATGAATGTTATATTGACAATATTGGGAGTAATAAGTATAATTATTATAGTTCTAGCGATAATAATAGTAAAATATGGCTAATAGTGCATGTTATATTGATAATAATAAAAGTAATAAGTATATTCATTATAGTTCTATCAATAATAACTGCATAATATTGGTAATAATGCACGTTATATTGCTAATAATATAAGTAATAAGTATAATTATTACAGTTCTAGCGATAATAACTGCATTATATGGCTAATAGTGCATGTTATATTGATAATAATAAAAGTAATAAGTATATTTATTATAGTTCTATCGATAATAACTGCATAATATGGGTAATAATGCATGTTATATTGATGATAATGAAAGTAGTAAGTATATTTATTATAGTTCTAGCGATAATAACTGCATAATATGGGTAATAATGCACGTTATATTGCTAATAATATAAGTAATAAGTACAATTATTACAGTTCTAGCGATAATAACTGTATTATATGGGTAATAATGCATGTTATATTGATAATATTGGGAGTAATAAGTATAATTATTATAGTTCTAGCGATAATAGTAGTAAAATGTGGCTAATAGTGCATGTTATATTGATAATAATAAAAGTAATAAGTATATTTATTATAGTTCTATCGATAATAACTGCATAATATGGGTAATAATGCATGTTATATTGACGATAATAAAAGGAATAAGTATATTTCTTACAGTTCTAGCGATAATAACTGCATAATATGGGTAATAATGCATGTTAGATTGATAATAATAAAAGTAATAAGTATATTTATTATAGTTCTATCGATAATAACTGCATAATATAGGGTAATAATGCATGTTATAGTTATAATAATATAAGTAATAGGTATAATTATTACAGTTCTAGCGTTAATAACTCCATTATATGGGTAATAATGGATGTTATATTGATAATATCGGGAGTAATAAGTACAATTATTACAGTTCTAGCGATAATACTAGTAAAATATGGCTAAGTGTGCATGTTATATTGATAATAATAAAAGTAATAAGTATACGTATTATACTTCTATCGATAATAACTGCATATTATGGGTAATAATGGACGTTATATTGATGATAATAAAAGTAATAAGAATATTTATTATAGTTCTAGCTATAATAACTGCATAATATGGGTAATAATGCATGTTAGATTGATAATAATAAAAGTAATAAGTATATTTATTATAGATCTATTGATAATAACTGCATAATATAGGGTAATAATGCATGTTATAGTTATAATAATATAAGTAATAGGTATAATTATTACAGTTCTAGCGATAATAACTCCATTATATGGGTAATAATGCATGTTATATTGATAATATTGGGAGTAATAAGTATAATTATTATAGTTCTAGAGATAATAATAGTAAAATATGGCTAATAGTGCATGTTATATTGATAATAATAAAAGTAATAAGTATATTTATTATAGTTCTATCGATAATAACTGCATAATATGGGTAATAATGCATGTTATATTGATGATAATGAATGTAGTAACTATATTTATTATAGTTCTAGCGATTATAACTGCATAATATGGGTAATAATGCATGTTATATTGAGAATAATATAAGTAATAAGTATAATTATTACAGTTCTAGCGATAATAACTGCATTATATGGGTAATAATGAATGTTATATTGACAATATTGGGAGTAATAAGTATAATTATTATAGTTCTAGCGATAATAATAGTAAAATATGGCTAATAGTGCATGTTATATTGATAATAATAAAAGTAATAAGTATATTCATTATAGTTCTATCAATAATAACTGCATAATATTGGTAATAATGCACGTTATATTGCTAATAATATAAGTAATAAGTATAATTATTACAGTTCTAGCGATAATAACTGCATTATATGGCTAATAGTGCATGTTATATTGATAATAATAAAAGTAATAAGTATATTTATTATAGTTCTATCGATAGTAACTGCATAATATGGGTAATAATGCATGTTATATTGATGATAATGAAAGTAGTAAGTATATTTATTATAGTTCTAGCGATAATAACTGCATAATATGGGTAATAATGCACGTTATATTGCTAATAATATAAGTAATAAGTACAATTATTACGGTTCTAGCGATAATAACTGTATTATATGGGTAATAATGCATGTTATATTGATAATATTGGGAGTAATAAGTATAATTATTATAGTTCTAGCGATAATAGTAGTAAAATGTGGCTAATAGTGCATGTTATATTGATAATAATAATAGTAATAAGTATAATTATTTCAGGTCTAGCGATAATAACTGCATTATATGCGTAATAATGCATGTTGTATTGATAATAATATAAGTAAAAAGTATAATTATTACAGTTCTAGCGATAATAACTGCATTATATGGGTAATAATGGATGTTATATTGATAATATCGGGAGTAATAAGTATAATTATTACAGTTCTAGCGATAATACTAGTAAAATATGGCTAAGAGTGCCTGTTATATCTATAATAATAAAAGTAATTAGTATATTTATAATACTTCCGTCGATAATAACTGCATAATATGGGTAATAATGCATGTTATATTGATAATAATATAAGTAATAAGTATAATTATTACAGTTCTAGCGATAACAACTGCATTATGTGGGTAATAATGCATGTTATATTGATAATATCGGGAGTAATAAGTATAATTATTATAGTTCTAGCGTTAATAATAGTAAAATATGGGTAATAATGCATGTTATATTGATAATAATATAAGTAATAAGTATATTTATTATAGTTCTATCGATAATAACTGCATAATATGGGTAATAATGCACGTTATATTGCTAATAATATATGCAATAAGTATAATTATCACAGTTCTAGCGATAATAACTGCAGTATATGGGTAATAATGCATGTTATATTGATAAAGTTGGGAGTAATAAGTCTAATTATTATAGTTCTAGCGATAATAATAGTAAAATATGGCTAATAGTGCATGTTATATTGATAATATTAAAAGTAATAAGTATATTTATTATAGATCTATCGATAATAACTGCATAATATTTGTAATAATGCATGTTATATTGATGATAATGAAAGTAGTAAGTATATTTATTATAGTTCTAGCGATTATAACTGCATAATATGGGTAATAATGCATGTTATATTGAGAATAATATAAGTAATAAGTATAATTATTACAGTTCTAGCGATAATAACTGCATTATATGGGTAATAATGCATGTTATATTGCTAATAGTATTAGTAATAAGTATAATTATTACAGTTCTAGCGATAATAACTGCATTATATGGGTAATAATGAATGTTATATTGACTATATTGGGAGTAATAAGTATAATTATTATAGTTCTAGCGATAATAATAGTAAAATATGGCTAATAGTGCATGTTATATTGATAATAATAAAAGTAATAAGTATATTTATTATAGTTCTATCGATAATAACTGCATAATATGGGTAATAATGCATGTTATATTGATGATAATGAAAGTAGTAAGTATATTTATTATAGTTCTAGCGATAATAACTGCATAATATGGGTAATAATGCACGTTATATTGCTAATAATATAAGTAATAAGTACAATTATTACAGTTCTAGCGATAATAACTGTATTATATGGGTAATAATGCATGTTATATTGATAATATTGGGAGTAATAAGTATAATTATTATAGTTCTAGCGATAATAGTAGTAAAATGTGGCTAATAGTGCATGTTATATTGATAATAATAATAGTAATAAGTATAATTATTTCAGTTCTAGCGATAATAACTGCATTATATGCGTAATAATGCATGTTGTATTGATAATAATATAAGTAAAAAGTATAATTATTACAGTTCTAGCGATAATAACTGCATTATATGGGTAATAATGCATGTTATATTGATAATATTGGGAGTAATAAGTATAATTATTATAGTTCTAGCGATAATAATAGTAAAATATGGCTCATAGTGCATGTTATATTGATAATAATAAAAGTAACAAGTATATTTATTATAGTTCTATCGATAATAACTGCATAATATGGGTAATAATGCATGTTATATTGCTGATAATAAAAGTAGTAAGTATATTTATTATAGTTCTAGCGATTATAACTGCATAATATGGGTAATAATGCATGTTATATTGAGAATAATATAAGTAATAAGTATAATTATTACAGTTCTAGCGATAATAACTGCATTATATGGGTAATAATGAATGTTATATTGACAATATTGGGAGTAATAAGTATAATTATTATAGTTCTAGCGATAATAATAGTAAAATATGGCTAATAGTGCATGTTATATTGATAATAATAAAAGTAATAAGTATATTTATTATAGTTCTATCGATAGTAACTGCATAATATGGGTAATAATGCATGTTATATTGATGATAATGAAAGTAGTAAGTATATTTATTGTAGTTCTAGCGATAATAACTGCATAATATGGGTAATAATGCACGTTATATTGCTAATAATATAAGTAATAAGTACAATTATTACGGTTCTAGCGATAATAACTGTATTATATGGGTAATAATGCATGTTATATTGATAATATTGGGAGTAATAAGTATAATTATTATAGTTCTAGCGATAATAGTAGTAAAATGTGGCTAATAGTGCATGTTATATTGATAATAATAATAGTAATAAGTATAATTATTTCAGTTCTAGCGATAATAACTGCATTATATGCGTAATAATGCATGTTGTATTGATAATAATATAAGTAAAAAGTATAATTATTACAGTTCTAGCGATAATAACTGCATTATATGGGTAATAATGGATGTTATATTGATAATATCGGGAGTAATAAGTATAATTATTACAGTTCTAGCGATAATACTAGTAAAATATGGCTAAGAGTGCCTGTTATATTTATAATAATAAAAGTAATTAGTATATTTATAATACTTCCGTCGATAATAACTGCATAATATGGGTAATAATGCATGTTATATTGATAATAATATAAGTAATAAGTATAATTATTACAGTTCTAGCGATAACAACTGCATTATGTGGGTAATAATGCATGTTATATTGATAATATCGGGAGTAATAAGTATAATTATTATAGTTCTAGCGTTAATAATAGTAAAATATGGGTAATAATGCATGTTATATTGATAATAATATAAGTAATAAGTATATTTATTATAGTTCTATCGATAATAACTGCATAATATGGGTAATAATGCACGTTATATTGCTAATAATACATGTAATAAGTATAATTATCACAGTTCTAGCGATAATAACTGCAGTATATGGGTAATAATGCATGTTATATTGATAAAGTTGGGAGTAATAAGTCTAATTATTATAGTTCTAGCGATAATAATAGTAAAATATGGCTAATAGTGCATGTTATATTGATAATATTAAAAGTAATAAGTATATTTATTATAGATCTATCGATAATAACTGCATAATATTTGTAATAATGCATGTTATATTGATGATAATGACAGTAGTAAGTATATTTATTATAGTTCTAGCGATTATAACTGCATAATATGGGTAATAATGCATGTTATATTGAGAATAATATAAGTAATAAGTATAATTATTACAGTTCTAGCGATAATAACTGCATTATATGGGTAATAATGCATGTTATATTGCTAATAGTATTAGTAATAAGTATAATTATTACAGTTCTAGCGATAATAACTGCATTATATGGGTAATAATGAATGTTATATTGACTATATTTGGAGTAATAAGTATAATTATTATAGTTCTAGCGATAATAATAGTAAAATATGGCTAATAGTGCATGTTATATTGATAATAATAAAAGTAATAAGTATATTTATTATAGTTCTATCGATAATAACTGCATAATATGGGTAATAATGCATGTTATATTGATGATAATGAAAGTAGTAAGTATATTTATTATAGTTCTAGCGATAATAACTGCATAATATGGGTAATAATGCGCGTTATATTGCTAATAATATAAGTAATAAGTACAATTATTACAGTTCTAGCGATAATAACTGTATTATATGGGTAATAATGCATGTTATATTGATAATATTGGGAGTAATAAGTATAATTATTATAGTTCTAGCGATAATAATAGTAAAATATGGCTAATAGTGCATGTTATATTGATAATAATAAAAGTAATAAGTATATTTATTATAGTTCTATCGATAATAACTGCATAATATGGGTAATAATGCATGTTATATTGATGATAATGAAAGTAGTAAGTATATTTATTATAGTTCTAGCGATAATAACTGCATAATATGGGTAATAATGCACGTTATATTGCTAATAATATAAGTAATAAGTACAATTATTACAGTTCTAGCGATAATAACTGTATTATATGGGTAATAATGCATGTTATATTGCTAATAATATTAGTAATAAGTAAAATTATTACAGTTCTAGCGATAATAACTGCATTATATGGGTAATAATGCATGTTATATTGATAATATTGGGAGTAATAAGTATAATTATTATAGTTCTAGCGATAATAGTAGTAAAATGTGGCTAATAGTGCATGTTATATTGATAATAATAATAGTAATAAGTATAATTATTTCAGTTCTAGCGATAATAACTGCATTATATGCGTTATAATGCATGTTGTATTGATAATAATATAAGTAAAAAGTATAATTATTACAGTTCTAGCGATAATAACTGCATTATATGGGTAATAATGGATGTTATATTGATAATATCGGGAGTAATAAGTATAATTATTACAGTTCTAGCGATAATACTTGTAAAATATGGCTAAGAGTGCCTGTTATATTTATAATAATAAAAGTAATTAGTATATTTATTATACTTCTGTCGATAATAACTGCATTATATGGGTAATAATGCATGTTATATTGATAATAATATAAGTAATAAGTATAATTATTACAGTTCTAGCGATAACAACTGCATTATGTGGGTAATAATGCATGTTATATTGATAATATCGGGAGTAATAAGTATAATTATTATAGTTCTAGCGTTAATAATAGTAAAATATGGGTAATAATGCATGTTATATTGATAATAATATAAGTAATAAGTATATTTATTATAGTTCTATCGATAATAACTGCATAATATGGGTAATAATGCACGTTATATTGCTAATAATATATGTAATAAGTATAATTATCACAGTTCTAGCGATAATAACTGCAGTATATGGGTAATAATGCATGTTATATTGATAAAGTTGGGAGTAATAAGTCTAATTATTATAGTTCTAGCGATAATAATAGTAAAATATGGCTAATAGTGCATGTTATATTGATAATATTAAAAGTAATAAGTATATTTATTATAGATCTATCGATAATAACTGCATAATATTTGTAATAATGCATGTTATATTGATGATAATGAAAGTAGTAAGTATATTTATTATAGTTCTAGCGATTATAACTGCATAATATGGGTAATAATGCATGTTATATTGAGAATAATATAAGTAATAAGTATAATTATTACAGTTCTAGCGATAATAACTGCATTATATGGGTAATAATGCATGTTATATTGCTAATAGTATTAGTAATAAGTATAATTATTACAGTTCTAGCGATAATAACTGCATTATATGGGTAATAATGAATGTTATATTGACTATATTGGGAGTAATAAGTATAATTATTATAGTTCTAGCGATAATAATAGTAAAATATGGCTAATAGTGCATGTTATATTGATAATAATAAAAGTAATAAGTATATTTATTATAGTTCTATCGATAATAACTGCATAATATGGGTAATAATGCATGTTATATTGATGATAATGAAAGTAGTAAGTATATTTATTATAGTTCTAGCGATAATAACTGCATAATATGGGTAATAATGCACGTTATATTGCTAATAATATAAGTAATAAGTACAATTATTACAGTTCTAGCGATAATAACTGTATTATATGGGTAATAATGCATGTTATATTGATAATATTGGGAGTAATAAGTATAATTATTATAGTTCTAGCGATAATAATAGTAAAATATGGCTAATAGTGCATGTTATATTGATAATAATAAAAGTAATAAGTATATTTATTATAGTTCTATCGATAATAACTGCATAATATGGGTAATAATGCATGTTATATTGATGATAATGAAAGTAGTAAGTATATTTATTATAGTTCTAGCGATAATAACTGCATAATATGGGTAATAATGCACGTTATATTGCTAATAATATAAGTAATAAGTACAATTATTACAGTTCTAGCGATAATAACTGTATTATATGGGTAATAATGCATGTTATATTGCTAATAATATTAGTAATAAGTAAAATTATTACAGTTCTAGCGATAATAACTGCATTATATGGGTAATAATGCATGTTATATTGATAATATTGGGAGTAATAAGTATAATTATTATAGTTCTAGCGATAATAGTAGTAAAATGTGGCTAATAGTGCATGTTATATTGATAATAATAATAGTAATAAGTATAATTATTTCAGTTCTAGCGATAATAACTGCATTATATGCGTTATAATGCATGTTGTATTGATAATAATATAAGTAAAAAGTATAATTATTACAGTTCTAGCGATAATAACTGCATTATATGGGTAATAATGGATGTTATATTGATAATATCGGGAGTAATAAGTATAATTATTACAGTTCTAGCGATAATACTTGTAAAATATGGCTAAGAGTGCCTGTTATATTTATAATAATAAAAGTAATTAGTATATTTATTATACTTCTGTCGATAATAACTGCATTATATGGGTAATAATGCATGTTATATTGATAATAATATAAGTAATAAGTATAATTATTACAGTTCTAGCGATAACAACTGCATTATGTGGGTAATAATGCATGTTATATTGATAATATCGGGAGTAATAAGTATAATTATTATAGTTCTAGCGTTAATAGTAGTAAAATGTGGCTAATAGTGCATGTTATATTGATAATAATAATAGTAATAAGTATAATTATTTCAGTTCTAGCGATAATAACTGCATTATATGCGTAATAATGCATGTTGTATTGATAATAATATAAGTAAAAAGTATAATTATTACAGTTCTAGCGATAATAACTGCATTATATGGGTAATAATGGATGTTATATTGATAATATCGGGAGTAATAAGTATAACTATTACAGTTCTAGCGATAATACTAGTAAAATATGGCTAAGAGTGCCTGTTATATTTATAATAATAAAAGTAATTAGTATATTTATTATACTTCTGTCGATAATAACTGCATTATATGGGTAATAATGCATGTTATATTGATAATAATATAAGTAATAAGTATAATTATTACAGTTCTAGCGATAACAACTGCATTATGTGGGTAATAATGCATGTTATATTGATAATATCGGGAGTAATAAGTATAATTATTATAGTTCTAGCGTTAATAATAGTAAAATATGGGTAATAATGCATGTTATATTGATAATAATATAAGTAATAAGTATATTTATTATAGTTCTATCGATAATAACTGCATAATATGGGTAATAATGCACGTTATATTGCTAATAATATATGTAATAAGTATAATTATCACAGTTCTAGCGATAATAACTGCAGTATATGGGTAATAATGCATGTTATATTGATAAAGTTGGGAGTAATAAGTCTAATTATTATAGTTCTAGCGATAATAATAGTAAAATATGGCCAATAGTGCATGTTATATTGATAATATTAAAAGTAATAAGTATATTTATTATAGATCTATCGATAATAACTGCATAATATTTGTAATAATGCATGTTATATTGATGATAATGAAAGTAGTAAGTATATTTATTATAGTTCTAGCGATTATAACTGCATAATATGGGTAATAATGCATGTTATATTGAGAATAATATAAGTAATAAGTATAATTATTACAGTTCTAGCGATAATAACTGCATTATATGGGTAATAATGCATGTTATATTGCTAATAGTATTAGTAATAAGTATAATTATTACAGTTCTAGCGATAATAACTGCATTATATGGGTAATAATGAATGTTATATTGACTATATTGGGAGTAATAAGTATAATTATTATAGTTCTAGCGATAATAATAGTAAAATATGGCTAATAGTGCATGTTATATTGATAATAATAAAAGTAATAAGTATATTTATTATAGTTCTATCGATAATAACTGCATAATATGGGTAATAATGCATGTTATATTGATGATAATGAAAGTAGTAAGTATATTTATTATAGTTCTAGCGATAATAACTGCATAATATGGGTAATAATGCACGTTATACTGCTAATAATATAAGTAATAAGTACAATTATTACAGTTCTAGCGATAATAACTGTATTATATGGGTAATAATGCATGTTATATTGATAATATTGGGAGTAATAAGTATAATTATTATAGTTCTAGCGATAATAATAGTAAAATATGGCTAATAGTGCATGTTATATTGATAATAATAAAAGTAATAAGTATATTTATTATAGTTCTATCGATAATAACTGCATAATATGGGTAATAATGCATGTTATATTGATGATAATGAAAGTAGTAAGTATATTTATTATAGTTCTAGCGATAATAACTGCATAATATGGGTAATAATGCACGTTATATTGCTAATAATATAAGTAATAAGTACAATTATTACAGTTCTAGCGATAATAACTGTATTATATGGGTAATAATGCATGTTATATTGCTAATAATATTAGTAATAAGTAAAATTATTACAGTTCTAGCGATAATAACTGCATTATATGGGTAATAATGCATGTTATATTGATAATATTGGGAGTAATAAGTATAATTATTATAGTTCTAGCGATAATAGTAGTAAAATGTGGCTAATAGTGCATGTTATATTGATAATAATAATAGTAATAAGTATAATTATTTCAGTTCTAGCGATAATAACTGCATTATATGCGTTATACTTTTTACTTATATTATTATCTTTTTACTTTTATCTTTATATTTATCTTATCTTTTTACTTATATTATTATCAATACAACATGCATTATAACTGCATTATATGCGTTATAATGCATGTTGTATTGATAATAATATAAGTAAAAAGTATAATTATTACAGTTCTAGCGATAATAACTGCATTATATGGGTAATAATGGATGTTATATTGATAATATCGGGAGTAATAAGTATAATTATTACAGTTCTAGCGATAATACTTGTAAAATATGGCTAAGAGTGCCTGTTATATTTATAATAATAAAAGTAATTAGTATATTTATTATACTTCTGTCGATAATAACTGCATTATATGGGTAATAATGCATGTTATATTGATAATAATATAAGTAATAAGTATAATTATTACAGTTCTAGCGATAACAACTGCATTATGTGGGTAATAATGCATGTTATATTGATAATATCGGGAGTAATAAGTATAATTATTATAGTTCTAGCGTTAATAGTAGTAAAATGTGGCTAATAGTGCATGTTATATTGATAATAATAATAGTAATAAGTATAATTATTTCAGTTCTAGCGATAATAACTGCATTATATGCGTAATAATGCATGTTGTATTGATAATAATATAAGTAAAAAGTATAATTATTACAGTTCTAGCGATAATAACTGCATTATATGGGTAATAATGGATGTTATATTGATAATATCGGGAGTAATAAGTATAACTATTACAGTTCTAGCGATAATACTAGTAAAATATGGCTAAGAGTGCCTGTTATATTTATAATAATAAAAGTAATTAGTATATTTATTATACTTCTGTCGATAATAACTGCATTATATGGGTAATAATGCATGTTGTATTGATAATAATATAAGTAATAAGTATAATTATTACAGTTCTAGCGATAACAACTGCATTATGTGGGTAATAATGCATGTTATATTGATAATATCGGGAGTGATAAGTATAATTATTATAGTTCCAGCGTTAATAATAGTAAAATATGGGTAATAATGCATGTTATATTGATAATAATATAAGTAATAAGTATATTTATTATAGTTCTATCGATAATAACTGCATAATATGGGTAATAATGCACGTTATATTGCTAATAATATATGTAATAAGTATAATTATCACAGTTCTAGCGATAATAACTGCAGTATATGGGTAATAATGCATGTTATATTGATAAAGTTGGGAGTAATAAGTCTAATTATTATAGTTCTAGCTATAATAATAGTAAAATATGGCTAATAGTGCATGTTATATTGATAATATTAAAAGTAATAAGTATATTTATTATAGTTCTATCGATAATAACTGCATAATATTTGTAATAATGCATGTTATATTGATGATAATGAAAGTAGTAAGTATATTTATTATAGTTCTAGCGATTATAACTGCATAGTATGGGTAATAATGCATGTTATATTGAGAATAATATAAGTAATAAGTATAATTATTACAGTTCTAGCGATAATAACTGCATTATATGGGTAATAATGCGTGTTATATTGATAATATTGGGAGTAATAAGTATAATTATTATAGTTCTACCGATAATAGTAGTAAAATGTGGCTAATAGTGCATGTTATATTGATAATAATAATAGTAATAAGTATAATTATTTCAGTTCTAGCGATAATAACTGCATTATATGCGTTATAATGCATGTTGTATTGATAATAATATAAGTAAAAAGTATAATTATTACAGTTCTAGCGATAATAACTGCATTATATGGGTAATAATGGATGTTATATTGATATTATCGGGAGTAATAAGTATAATTATTACAGTTCTAGCGATAATACTTGTAAAATATGGCTAAGAGTGCCTGTTATATTTATAATAATAAAAGTAATTAGTATATTTATTATACTTCTGTCGATAATAACTGCGTTATATGGGTAATAATGCATGTTATATTGATAATAATATAAGTAATAAGTATAATTACTACAGTTCTAGCGATAACAACTGCATTATGTGGGTAATAATGCATGTTATATTGATAATATCGGGAGTAATAAGTATAATTATTATAGTTCTAGCGTTAATAGTAGTAAAATGTGGCTAATAGTGCATGTTATATTGATAATAATAATAGTAATAAGTATAATTATTTCAGTTCTAGCGATAATAACTGCATTATATGCGTAATAATGCATGTTATATTGATAAAGTTGGGAGTAATAAGTCTAATTATTATAGTTCTAGCTATAATAATAGTAAAATATGGCTAATAGTGCATGTTATATTGATAATATTAAAAGTAATAAGTATATTTATTATAGTTCTATCGATAATAACTGCATAATATGGGTAATAATGCATGTTATATTGATGATAATGAAAGTAGTAAGTATATTTATTATACTTCTAGCGATTATAACTGCATAATATGGGTAATAATGCATGTTATATTGAGAATAATATAAGTAATAAGTATAATTATTACAGTTCTAGCGATAATAACTGCATTATATGGGTAATAATGCATGTTATATTGCTAATAATATTAGTAATAAGTAAAATTATTACAGTTCTAGCGATAATAACTGCATTATATGGGTAATAATGCATGTTATATTGATAATATTGGGAGTAATAAGTATAATTATTATAGTTCTGGCGATAATAATAGTAAAATATGGCTAATAGTGCACGTTATATTTATAATAATAAAAGTAATTAGTATATTTATTATACTTCCGTCGATAATAACTGCATAATATGGGTAATAATGCATGTTATATTGATAATAATATAAGTAATAAGTATAATTATTACAGTTCTAGCGATAACAACTGCATTATGTGGGTAATAATGCATGTTATATTGATAATATCGGGAGTAATAAGTATAATTATTATAGTTCTAGCGTTAATAATAGTAAAATATGGGTAATAATGCATGTTATATTGATAATAATATAAGTAATAAGTATATTTATTATAGTTCTATCGATAATAACTGCATAATATGGGTAATAATGCACGTTATATTGCTAATAATATATGTAATAAGTATAATTATCACAGTTCTAGCGATAATAACTGCAGTATATGGGTAATAATGCATGTTATATTGATAAAGTTGGGAGTAATAAGTCTAATTATTATAGTTCTAGCGATAATAATAGTAAAGTATGGCTAATAGTGCATGTTATATTGATAATATTAAAAGTAATAAGTATATTTATTATAGTTCTATCGATAATAACTGCATAATATTTGTAATAATGCATGTTATATTGATGATAATGAAAGTAGTAAGTATATTTATTATAGTTCTAGCGATTATAACTGCATAGTATGGGTAATAATGCATGTTATATTGAGAATAATATAAGTAATAAGTATAATTATTACAGTTCTAGCGATAATAACTGCATTATATGGGTAATAATGCATGTTATATTGATAATATTGGGAGTAATAAGTATAATTATTATAGTTCTAGCGATAATAGTAGTAAAATGTGGCTAATAGTGCATGTTATATTGATAATAATAATAGTAATAAGTATAATTATTTCAGTTCTAGCGATAATAACTGCATTATATGCGTTATAATGCATGTTGTATTGATAATAATATAAGTAAAAAGTATAATTATTACAGTTCTAGCGATAATAACTGCATTATATGGGTAATAATGGATGTTATATTGATAATATCGGGAGTAATAAGTATAATTATTACAGTTCTAGCGATAATACTTGTAAAATATGGCTAAGAGTGCCTGTTATATTTATAATAATAAAAGTAATTAGTATATTTATTATACTTCTGTCGATAATAACTGCATTATATGGGTAATAATGCATGTTATATTGATAATAATATAAGTAATAAGTATAATTACTACAGTTCTAGCGATAACAACTGCATTATGTGGGTAATAATGCATGTTATATTGATAATATCGGGAGTAATAAGTATAATTATTATAGTTCTAGCGTTAATAGTAGTAAAATGTGGCTAATAGTGCATGTTATATTGATAATAATAATAGTAATAAGTATAATTATTTCAGTTCTAGCGATAATAACTGCATTATATGCGTAATAATGCATGTTGTATTGATAATAATATAAGTAAAAAGTATAATTATTACAGTTCTAGCGATAATAACTGCATTATATGGGTAATAATGGATGTTATATTGATAATATCGGGAGTAATAAGTATAATTATTACAGTTCTAGCGATAATACTAGTAAAATATGGCTAAGAGTGCCTGTTATATTTATAATAATAAGAGTAATTAGTATATTTATTATACTTCTGTCGATAATAACTGCATTATATGGGTAATAATGCATGTTATATTGATAATAATATAAGTAATAAGTATAATTATTACAGTTCTAGCGATAACAACTGCATTATGTGGGTAATAATGCATGTTATATTGATAATATCGGGAGTAATAAGTATAATTATTATAGTTCTAGCGTTAATAATAGTAAAATATGGGTAATAATGCATGTTATATTGATAATAATATAAGTAATAAGTATATTTATTATAGTTCTATCGATAATAACTGCATAATATGGGTAATAATGCACGTTATATTGCTAATAATATATGTAATAAGTATAATTATCACAGTTCTAGCGATAATAACTGCAGTATATGGGTAATAATGCATGTTATATTGATAAAGTTGGGAGTAATAAGTCTAATTATTATAGTTCTAGCTATAATAATAGTAAAATATGGCTAATAGTGCATGTTATATTGATAATATTGAAAGTAATAAGTATATTTATTATAGTTCTATCGATAATAACTGCATAATATGGGTAATAATGCATGTTATATTGATGATAATGAAAGTAGTAAGTATATTTATTATAGTTCTAGCGATTATAACTGCATAATATGGGTAATAATGCATGTTATATTGAGAATAATATAAGTAATAAGTATAATTATTACAGTTCTAGCGATAATAACTGCATTATATGGGTAATAATGCATGTTATATTGCTAATAATATTAGTAATAAGTAAAATTATTACAGTTCTAGCGATAATAACTGCATTATATGGGTAATAATGCATGTTATATTGATAATATTGGGAGTAATAAGTATAGTTATTATAGTTCTGGCGATAGTAATAGTAAAATATGGCTAATAGTGCACGTTATATTGATAATAATAAAAGTAATAAGTATATTTATTATAGTTCTATCGATAATAACTGCATAATATGGGTAATAATGCATGTTACATTGATGATAATGAAAGTAGTAAGTATATTTATTATATTTCTAGCGATTATAACTGCATAATATGGGTAATAATGCATGTTATATTGAGAATAATATAAGTAATAAGTATAATTATTACAGTTCTAGCGATAATAACTGCATTATATGGGTACTAATGCATGTTATATTGATAATATTGGGAGTAATAAGTATAATTATTACAGTTCTAGCGATAATACTAGTAAAATATGGCTAAGAGTGCCTGTTATATTTATAATAATAAAAGTAATTAGTATATTTATTATACTTCTGTCGATAATAACTGCATTATATGGGTAATAATGCATGTTATATTGATAATAATATAAGTAATAAGTATATTTATTACAGTTCTAGCGATAATAACTGCATTATATGGGTAATAATGGATGTTATATTGATAATATCGGGAGTAATAAGTACAATTATTACAGTTCTAGCGATAATACTAGTAAAATATGGCTAAGAGTGCATGTTATATTGATAATAATAAAAGTAATAAGTATACTTATTATACTTCTATCGATAATAACTGCATAATATGGGTAATACTGCACGTTATATTGCTAATAATAAAAGTAATAAGTATACTTATTATAGTTCTATCGATAATAACTGCATAATATAGGGTAATAATGCATGTTATATTGATAATAATAAAAGTAATAAGTACATTTATTATAGTTCTATCGATAATAACTGCATAATATGGGTAATAATGCATGTTATATTGACGATAATAAAAGGAATAAGTATATTTATTACAGTTCTAGCGATAATAACTGCATAATATGGGTAATAATGCATGTTAGATTGATAATAATAAAAGTAATAAGTATATTTATTATAGTTCTATCGATAATAACTGCATAATATAGGGTAATAATGCATGTTATAGTTATAATAATATAAGTAATAGGTATAATTATTACAGTTCTAGCGTTAATAACTCCATTATATGGGTAATAATGGTTGTTATATTGATAATATCGGGAGTAATAAGTACAATTATTACAGTTCTAGCGATAATACTGGTAAAATATGGCTAAGTGTGCATGTTATATTGATAATAATAAAAGTAATAAGTATACTTATTATACTTCTATCGATAATAACTGCATAATATGGGTAATACTGCACGTTATATTGCTAATAATATAAGTAATAAGTATATTTATTATAGTTCTATCGATTATAACTGCATAATATGGGTAATAATGCATGTTATATTGATAATAATATAAGTAATAAGTATATTTATTACAGTTCTAGCGATAATAACAGCATTATATGGGTAATAATGGATGTTATATTGATAATATCGGGAGTAATAAGTAAAATTATTACAGTTCTAGCGATAATAACTGCATTATATGGGTAATAATGCATGTTATATTGATAATATTGGGAGTAATAAGTATAATTATTATAGTTCTGGCGATAATAATAGTAAAATATGGCTAATAGTGCACGTTATATTGATAATAATAAAAGTAATAAGTATATTTATTATAGTTCTATCGATAATAACTGCATAATATGGGTAATAATGCATGTTATATTGACGATAATAAAAGGAATAAGTATATTTATTACAGTTCTAGCGATAATAACTGCATAATATGGGTAATAATGCATGTTAGATTGATAATAATAAAAGTAATAAGTATATTTATTATAGTTCTATCGATAATAACTGCATAATATAGGGTAATAATGCATGTTATAGTTATAATAATATAAGTAATAGGTATAATTATTACAGTTCTAGCGTTAATAACTCCATTATATGGGTAATAATGGTTGTTATATTGATAATATCGGGAGTAATAAGTACAATTATTACAGTTCTAGCGATAATACTGGTAAAATATGGCTAAGTGTGCATGTTATATTGATAATAATAAAAGTAATAAGTATACTTATTATACTTCTATCGATAATAACTGCATAATATGGGTAATACTGCACGTTATATTGCTAATAATATAAGTAATAAGTATATTTATTATAGTTCTATCGATTATAACTGCATAATATGGGTAATAATGCATGTTATATTGATAATAATATAAGTAATAAGTATATTTATTACAGTTCTAGCGATAATAACAGCATTATATGGGTAATAATGGATGTTATATTGATAATATCGGGAGTAATAAGTAAAATTATTACAGTTCTAGCGATAATAACTGCATTATATGGGTAATAATGCATGTTATATTGATAATATTGGGAGTAATAAGTATAATTATTATAGTTCTGGCGATAATAATAGTAAAATATGGCTAATAGTGCACGTTATATTGATAATAATAAAAGTAATAAGTATATTTATTATAGTTCTATCGATAATAACTGCATAATATGGGTAATAATGCATGTTATATTGATGATAATGAAAGTAGTAAGTATATTTATTATATTTCTAGCGATTATAACTGCATAATATGGGTAATAATGCATGTTATATTGAGAATAATATAAGTAATAAGTATAATTATTACAGTTCTAGCGATAATAACTGCATTATATGGGTAATAATGAATGTTATATTGACTATATTGGGAGTAATAAGTATAATTATTATAGTTCTAGCGATAATAATAGTAAAATATGGCTAATAGTGCATGTTATAATGATAATAATAAAAGTAATAAGTATATTTATTATAGTTCTATCGATAATAACTGCATAATATGGGTAATAATGCATGTTATATTGATGATAATGAAAGTAGTAAGTATATTTATTATAGTTCTAGCGATAATAACTGCATAATATGGGTAATAATGCACGTTATATTGCTAATAATATAAGTAATAAGTACAATTATTACAGTTCTAGCAATAACAACTGCATTATGTGGGTAATAATGCATGTTATACTGATAATATCGGGAGTAATAAGTATAATTATTATAGTTCTAGCGTTAATAATAGTAAAATATGGGTAATAATGCATGTTATATTGATAATAATATAAGTAATAAGTATATTTATTATAGTTCTATCGATAATAACTGCATAATATGCGTAATAATGCACGTTATATTGCTAATAATATATGGAATAAGTATAATTATCACAGTTCTAGCGATAATAACTGCAGTATATGGGTAATAATTCATGTTATATTGATAAAGTTGGGAGTAATAAGTCGAATTATTATAGTTCTAGCGATAATAATAGTAAAATATGGCTAATAGTGCATGTTATATTGATAATAATAAAAGTAATAAGTACATTTATTATAGTTCTATCGATAATAACTGCATAATATGGGTAATAATGCATGTTATATTGACGATAATAAAAGGAATAAGTATATTTATTACAGTTCTAGCGATAATAACTGCATAATATGGGTAATAATGCATGTTAGATTGATAATAATAAAAGTAATAAGTATATTTATTATAGTTCTATCGATAATAACTGCATAATATAGGGTAATAATGCATGTTATAGTTATAATAATATAAGTAATAGGTATAATTATTACAGTTCTAGCGTTAATAACTCCATTATATGGGTAATAATGGTTGTTATATTGATAATATCGGGAGTAATAAGTACAATTATTACAGTTCTAGCGATAATACTGGTAAAATATGGCTAAGTGTGCATGTTATATTGATAATAATAAAAGTAATAAGTATACTTATTATACTTCTATCGATAATAACTGCATAATATGGGTAATACTGCACGTTATATTGCTAATAATATAAGTAATAAGTATATTTATTATAGTTCTATCGATTATAACTGCATAATATGGGTAATAATGCATGTTATATTGATAATAATATAAGTAATAAGTATATTTATTACAGTTCTAGCGATAATAACAGCATTATATGGGTAATAATGGATGTTATATTGATAATATCGGGAGTAATAAGTAAAATTATTACAGTTCTAGCGATAATAACTGCATTATATGGGTAATAATGCATGTTATATTGATAATATTGGGAGTAATAAGTATAATTATTATAGTTCTGGCGATAATAATAGTAAAATATGGCTAATAGTGCACGTTATATTGATAATAATAAAAGTAATAAGTATATTTATTATAGTTCTATCGATAATAACTGCATAATATGGGTAATAATGCATGTTATATTGACGATAATAAAAGGAATAAGTATATTTATTACAGTTCTAGCGATAATAACTGCATAATATGGGTAATAATGCATGTTAGATTGATAATAATAAAAGTAATAAGTATATTTATTATAGTTCTATCGATAATAACTGCATAATATAGGGTAATAATGCATGTTATAGTTATAATAATATAAGTAATAGGTATAATTATTACAGTTCTAGCGTTAATAACTCCATTATATGGGTAATAATGGTTGTTATATTGATAATATCGGGAGTAATAAGTACAATTATTACAGTTCTAGCGATAATACTGGTAAAATATGGCTAAGTGTGCATGTTATATTGATAATAATAAAAGTAATAAGTATACTTATTATACTTCTATCGATAATAACTGCATAATATGGGTAATACTGCACGTTATATTGCTAATAATATAAGTAATAAGTATATTTATTATAGTTCTATCGATTATAACTGCATAATATGGGTAATAATGCATGTTATATTGATAATAATATAAGTAATAAGTATATTTATTACAGTTCTAGCGATAATAACAGCATTATATGGGTAATAATGGATGTTATATTGATAATATCGGGAGTAATAAGTAAAATTATTACAGTTCTAGCGATAATAACTGCATTATATGGGTAATAATGCATGTTATATTGATAATATTGGGAGTAATAAGTATAATTATTATAGTTCTGGCGATAATAATAGTAAAATATGGCTAATAGTGCACGTTATATTGATAATAATAAAAGTAATAAGTATATTTATTATAGTTCTATCGATAATAACTGCATAATATGGGTAATAATGCATGTTATATTGATGATAATGAAAGTAGTAAGTATATTTATTATATTTCTAGCGATTATAACTGCATAATATGGGTAATAATGCATGTTATATTGAGAATAATATAAGTAATAAGTATAATTATTACAGTTCTAGCGATAATAACTGCATTATATGGGTAATAATGAATGTTATATTGACTATATTGGGAGTAATAAGTATAATTATTATAGTTCTAGCGATAATAATAGTAAAATATGGCTAATAGTGCATGTTATAATGATAATAATAAAAGTAATAAGTATATTTATTATAGTTCTATCGATAATAACTGCATAATATGGGTAATAATGCATGTTATATTGATGATAATGAAAGTAGTAAGTATATTTATTATAGTTCTAGCGATAATAACTGCATAATATGGGTAATAATGCACGTTATATTGCTAATAATATAAGTAATAAGTACAATTATTACAGTTCTAGCGATAATAACTGTATTATATGGGTAATAATGCATGTTATATTGATAATATTGGGAGTAATAAGTATAATTATTATAGTTCTAGCGATAATACTAGTAAAATGTGGCTAATAGTGCATGTTATATTGATAATAATAATAGTAATAAGTATAATTATTTCAGTTCTAGCGATAATAACTGCATTATATGCGTTATAATGCATGTTGTATTGATAATAATATAAGTAAAAAGTATAATTATTACAGTTCTAGCGATAATAACTGCATTATATGGGTAATAATGGATGTTATATTGATAATATCGGGAGTAATAAGTATAATTATTACAGTTCTAGCGATAATACTAGTAAAATATGGCTAAGAGTGCCTGTTATATTTATAATAATAAAAGTAATTAGTATATTTATTATACTTCTGTCGATAATAACTGCATTATATGGGTAATAATGCATGTTATATTGATAATAATATAAGTAATAAGTATAATTATTACAGTTCTAGCAATAACAACTGCATTATGTGGGTAATAATGCATGTTATACTGATAATATCGGGAGTAATAAGTATAATTATTATAGTTCTAGCGTTAATAATAGTAAAATATGGGTAATAATGCATGTTATATTGATAATAATATAAGTAATAAGTATATTTATTATAGTTCTATCGATAATAACTGCATAATATGCGTAATAATGCACGTTATATTGCTAATAATATATGGAATAAGTATAATTATCACAGTTCTAGCGATAATAACTGCAGTATATGGGTAATAATTCATGTTATATTGATAAAGTTGGGAGTAATAAGTCGAATTATTATAGTTCTAGCGATAATAATAGTAAAATATGGCTAATAGTGCATGTTATATTGATAATATTAAAAGTAATAAGTATATTTATTATAGTTCTATCGATAATAACTGCATAATATGGGTAATAATGCATGTTATATTGATGATAATGAAAGTAGTAAGTATATTTATTATAGTTCTAGCGATTATAACTGCATAATATGGGTAATAATGCATGTTAGATTGATAATAATAAAAGTAATAAGTATATTTATTATAGTTCAATCGATAATAACTGCATAATATAGGGTAATAATGCATGTTATAGTTATAATAATATAAGTAATAGGTATAATTATTACAGTTCTAGCGTTAATAACTCCATTATATGGGTAATAATGGATGATATATTGATAATATCGGGAGTAATAAGTACAATTATTACAGTTCTAGCGATAATACTGGTAAAATATGGCTAAGTGTGCATGTTATATTGATAATAATAAAAGTAATAAGTATACTTATTATACTTCTATCGATAATAACTGCATAATATGGGTAATACTGCACGTTATATTGCTAATAATATAAGTAATAAGTATATTTATTATAGTTCTATCAAGTATAACTGCATAATATGGGTAATAATGCATGTTATATTGATAAGAATATAAGTAATAAGTATATTTATTACAGTTCTAGCGATAATAACAGCATTATATGGGTAATAATGGATGTTATATTGATAATATCGGGAGTAATAAGTAAAATTATTACAGTTCTAGCGCTAATAACTGCATTATATGGGTAATAATGCATGTTATATTGATAATATTGGGAGTAATAAGTATAATTATTATAGTTCTGGCGATAATAATAGTAAAATATGGCTAATAGTGCACGTTATATTGATAATAATAAAAGTAATAAGTATATTTATTATAGTTCTATCGATAATAACTGCATAATATGGGTAATAATGCATGTTATATTGATGATAATGAAAGTAGTAAGTATATTTATTATAGTTCTAGCGATAATAACTGCATAATATGGGTAATAATGCACGTTATATCGCTAATAATATAAGTAATAAGTACAATTATTACAGTTCTAGCGATAATAACTGTATTATATGGGTAATAATGCATGTTATATTGATAATATTGGGAGTAATAAGTATAATTATTATAGTTCTAGCGATAATAGTAGTAAAATGTGGCTAATAGTGCATGTTATATTGATAATAATAATAGTAATAAGTATAATTATTTCAGTTCTAGCGATAATAACTGCATTATATGCGTAATAATGCATGTTGTATTGATAATAATATAAGTAAAAAGTATAATTATTACAGTTCTAGCGATAATAACTGCATTATATGGGTAATAATGGATGTTATATTGATAATATCGGGAGTAATAAGTATAATTATTACAGTTCTAGCGATAATACTAGTAAAATATGGCTAAGAGTGCCTGTTATATTTATAATAATAAAAGTAATTAGTATATTTATTATACTTCTGTCGATAATAACTGCATTATATGGGTAATAATGCATGTTATATTGATAATAATATAAGTAATAAGTATAATTATTACAGTTCTAGCGATAACAACTGCATTATGTGGGTAATAATGCATGTTATATTGATAATATCGGGAGTAATAAGTATAATTATTATAGTTCTAGCGTTAATAATAGTAAAATATGGGTAATAATGCATGTTATATTGATAATAATATAAGTAATAAGTATATTTATTATAGTTCTATCGATAATAACTGCATAATATGGGTAATAATGCACGTTATATTGCTAATAATATATGTAATAAGTATAATTATCACAGTTCCAGCGATAATAACTGCAGTATATGGGTAATAATGCATGTTATATTGATAAAGTTGGGAGTAATAAGTCTAATTATTATAGTTCTAGCTATAATAATAGTAAAATATGGCTAATAGTGCATGTTATATTGATAATATTAAAAGTAATAAGTATATTTATTATAGTTCTATCGATAATAACTGCATAATATGGGTAATAATGCATGTTATATTGATGATAATGAAAGTAGTAAGTATATTTATTATAGTTCTAGCGATTATAACTGCATAATATGGGTAATAATGCATGTTATATTGAGAATAATATAAGTAATAAGTATAATTATTACAGTTCTAGCGATAATAACTGCATTATATAGGTAATAATGCATGTTATATTGCTAATAATATTAGTAATAAGTAAAATTATTACAGTTCTAGCGATAATAACTGCATTATATGGGTAATAATGCATGTTAGATTGATAATAATAAAAGTAATAAGTATATTTATTATAGTTCTATCGATAATAACTGCATAATATGGGTAATAATGCATGTTATATTGATAATATTGGGAGTAATAAGTATAATTATTACAGTTCTAGCGATAATACTAGTAAAATATGGCTAAGAGTGCCTGTTATATTTATAATAATAAAAGTAATTAGTATATTTATTATACTTCTGTCGATAATAACTGCATTATATGGGTAATAATGCATGTTATATTGATAATAATATAAGTAATAAGTATATTTATTACAGTTCTAGCGATAATAACTGCATTATATGGGTAATAATGGATGTTATATTGATAATATCGGGAGTAATAAGTACAATTATTACAGTTCTAGCGATAATACTAGTAAAATATGGCTAAGAGTGCATGTTATATTGATAATAATAAAAGTAATAAGTATACTTATTATACTTCTATCGATAATAACTGCATAATATGGGTAATACTGCACGTTATATTGCTAATAATAAAAGTAATAAGTATATTTATTATAGTTCTATCGATTATAACTGCATAATATGGGTAATAATGCATGTTATAGTTATAATAATATAAGTAATAAGTATATTTATTACAGTTCTAGCGATAATAACAGCATTATATGGGTAATAATGGATGTTATATTGATAATATCGGGAGTAATAAGTAAAATTATTACAGTTCTAGCGATAATAACTGCATTATATGGGTAATAATGCATGTTATATTGATAATATTGGGAGTAATAAGTATAATTATTATAGTTCTGGCGATAATAATAGTAAAATATGGCTAATAGTGCACGTTATATTGATAATAATAAAAGTAATAAGTATATTTATTATAGTTCTATCGATAATAACTGCATAATATGGGTAATAATGCATGTTATATTGATGATAATGAAAGTAGTAAGTATATTTATTATATTTCTAGCGATTATAACTGCATAATATGGGTAATAATGCATGTTATATCGCTAATAATATAAGTAATAAGTACAATTATTACAGTTCTAGCGATAATAACTGCATTATATGGGTAATAATGAATGTTATATTGACTATATTGGGAGTAATAAGTATAATTATTATAGTTCTAGCGATAATAATAGTAAAATATGGCTAATACTGCATGTTATATTGATAATAATAAAAGTAATAAGTATATTTATTATAGTTCTATCGATAATAACTGCATAATATGGGTAATAATGCATGTTATATTGATGATAATGAAAGTAGTAAGTATATTTATTATAGTTCTAGCGATAATAACTGCATAATATGGGTAATAATGCACGTTATATTGCTAATAATATAAGTAATAAGTACAATTATTACAGTTCTAGCGATAATAACTGTATTATATGGGTAATAATGCATGTTATATTGATAATATTGGGAGTAATAAGTATAATTATTATAGTTCTAGCGATAATAGTAGTAAAATGTGGCTAATAGTGCATGTTATATTGATAATAATAATAGTAATAAGTATAATTATTTCAGTTCTAGCGATAATAACTGCATTATATGCGTTATAATGCATGTTGTATTGATAATAATATAAGTAAAAAGTATAATTATTACAGTTCTAGCGATAATAACTGCATTATATGGGTAATAATGGATGTTATATTGATAATATCGGGAGTAATAAGTATAATTATTACAGTTCTAGCGATAATACTAGTAAAATATGGCTAAGAGTGCCTGTTATATTTATAATAATAAAAGTAATTAGTATATTTATTATACTTCTGTCGATAATAACTGCATTATATGGGTAATAATGCATGTTATATTGATAATAATATAAGTAATAAGTATATTTATTATAGTTCTATCGATAATAACTGCATAATATGCGTAATAATGCACGTTATATTGCTAATAATATATGGAATAAGTATAATTATCACAGTTCTAGCGATAATAACTGCAGTATATGGGTAATAATGCATGTTATATTGATAAAGTTGGGAGTAATAAGTCGAATTATTATAGTTCTAGCGATAATAATAGTAAAATATGGCTAATAGTGCATGTTATATTGATAATATTAAAAGTAATAAGTATATTTATTATAGTTCTATCGATAATAACTGCATACTATGGGTAATAATGCATGTTATATTGATGATAATGAAAGTAGTAAGTATATTTATTATAGTTCTAGCGATTATAACTGCATAATATGGGTAATAATGCATGTTAGATTGATAATAATAAAAGTAATAAGTATATTTATTATAGTTCTATCGATAATAACTGCATAATATAGGGTAATAATGCATGTTATAGTTATAATAATATAAGTAATAGGTATAATTATTACAGTTCTAGCGTTAATAACTCCATTATATGGGTAATAATGGATGATATATTGATAATATCGGGAGTAATAAGTACAATTATTACAGTTCTAGCGATAATACTGGTAAAATATGGCTAAGTGTGCATGTTATATTGATAATAATAAAAGTAATAAGTATACTTATTATACTTCTATCGATAATAACTGCATAATATGGGTAATACTGCACGTTATATTGCTAATAATATAAGTAATAAGTATATTTATTATAGTTCTATCAATTATAACTGCATAATATGGGTAATAATGCATGTTATATTGATAATAATATAAGTAATAAGTATATTTATTACAGTTCTAGCGATAATAACAGCATTATATGGGTAATAATGGATGTTATATTGATAATATCGGGAGTAATAAGTAAAATTATTACAGTTCTAGCGCTAATAACTGCATTATATGGGTAATAATGCATGTTATATTGATAATATTGGGAGTAATAAGTATAATTATTATAGTTCTAGCGATAATACTAGTAAAATATGGCTAAGAGTGCATGTTATATTGATAATAATAAAAGTAATAAGTATACGTATTATACTTCTATCGATAATAACTGCATAATATGGGTAATACTGCACGTTATATTGCTAATAATAAAAGTAATAAGTATATTTATTATAGTTCTATCGATAATAACTGCATAATATAGGGTAATAATGCATGTTATATTGATAATAATAAAAGTAATAAGTACATTTATTATAGTTCTATCGATAATAACTGCATAATATGGGTAATAATGCATGTTATATTGACGATAATAAAAGGAATAAGTATATTTATTACAGTTCTAGCGATAATAACTGCATAATATGGGTAATAATGCATGTTAGATTGATAATAATAAAAGTAATAAGTATATTTATTATAGTTCTATCGATAATAACTGCATAATATAGGGTAATAATGCATGTTATAGTTATAATAATATAAGTAATAGGTATAATTATTACAGTTCTAGCGTTAATAACTCCATTATATGGGTAATAATGGATGTTATATTGATAATATCGGGAGTAATAAGTACAATTATTACAGTTCTAGCGATAATACTGGTAAAATATGGCTAAGTGTGCATGTTATATTGATAATAATAAAAGTAATAAGTATACTTATTATACTTCTATCGATAATAACTGCATAATATGGGTAATACTGCACGTTATATTGCTAATAATATAAGTAATAAGTATATTTATTATAGTTCTATCGATTATAACTGCATAATATGGGTAATAATGCATGTTATATTGATAATAATATAAGTAATAAGTATATTTATTACAGTTCTAGCGATAATAACAGCATTATATGGGTAATAATGGATGTTATATTGATAATATTGGGAGTAATAAGTATAATTATTATAGTTCTGGCGATAATAATAGTAAAATATGGCTAATAGTGCACGTTATATTGATAATAATAAAAGTAATAAGTATATTTATTATAGTTCTATCGATAATAACTGCATAATGTGGGTAATAATGCATGTTATATTGATGATAATGAAAGTAGTAAGTATATTTATTATATTTCTAGCGATTATAACTGCATAATATGGGTAATAATGCATGTTATATTGAGAATAATATAAGTAATAAGTATAATTATTACAGTTCTAGCGATAATAACTGCATTATATGGGTAATAATGAATGTTATATTGACAATATTGGGAGTAAAAAGTATAATTATTATATTTCTAGCGATAATAATAGTAAAATATGGCTAATAGTGCATGTTATATTGATAATAATAAAAGTAATAAGTATATTTATTATAGTTCTATCGATAATAACTGCATAATATGGGTAATAATGCATGTTATATTGATGATAATGAAAGTAGTAAGTATATTTATTATAGTTCTAGCGATAATAACTGCATAATATGGGTAATAATGCACGTTATATTGCTAATAATATAAGTAATAAGTACAATTATTACAGTTCAAGCGATAATAACTGTATTATATGGGTAATAATGCATGTTATATTGATAATATTGGGAGTAATAAGTATAATTATTATAGTTCTAGCGATAATAGTAGTAAAATGTGGCTAATAGTGCATGTTATATTGATAATAATAATAGTAATAAGTATAATTATTTCAGTTCTAGCGATAATAACTGCATTATATGCGTAATAATGCATGTTGTATTGATAATAATATAAGTAAAAAGTATAATTATTACAGTTCTAGCGATAATAACTGCATTATATGGGTAATAATGGATGTTATATTGATAATATCGGGAGTAATAAGTATAATTATTATAGTTCTAGCGTTAATAATAGTAAAATATGGGTAATAATGCATGTTATATTGATAATAATATAAGTAATAAGTATATTTATTATAGTTCTATCGATAATAACTGCATAATATGGGTAATAATGCACGTTATATTGCTAATAATATATGTAATAAGTACAATTATCACAGTTCTAGCGATAATAACTGCAGTATATGGGTAATAATGCATGTTATATTGATAAAGTTGGGAGTAATAAGTCTAATTATTATAGTTCTAGCGATAATAATAGCAAAATATGGCTAATAGTGCATGTTATATTGATAATAATAAAAGTAATAGGTATATTTATTATAGTTCTATCGATAATAACTGCATAATATGGGTAATAATGCATGTTATATTGATGATAATGAAAGTAGTAAGTATATTTATTATATTTCTAGCGATTATAACTGCATAATATGGGTAATAATGCATGTTATATTGAGAATAATATAAGTAATAAGTATAATTATTACAGTTCTAGCGATAATAACTGCATTATATGGGTACTAATGCATGTTATATTGATAATATTGGGAGTAATAAGTATAATTATTACAGTTCTAGCGATAATACTAGTAAAATATGGCTAAGAGTGCCTGTTATATTTATAATAATAAAAGTAATTAGTATATTTATTATACTTCTGTCGATAATAACTGCATTATATGGGTAATAATGTATGTTATATTGATAATAATATAAGTAATAAGTATAATTATTACAGTTCTAGCGATAACAACTGCATTATGTGGGTAATAATGCATGTTATATTGATAATATCGGGAGTAATAAGTATAATTATTATAGTTCTAGCGTTAATAATAGTAAAATATGGGTAATAATGCATGTTATATTGATAATAATATAAGTAATAAGTATATTTATTATAGTTCTATCGATAATAACTGCATAATATGGGTAATAATGCACGTTATATTGCTAATAATATATGTAATAAGTATAATTATCACAGTTCTAGCGATAATAACTGCAGTATATGGGTAATAATGCATGTTATATTGATAAAGTTGGGAGTAATAAGTCTAATTATTATAGTTCTAGCTATAATAATAGTAAAATATGGCTAATAGTGCATGTTATATTGATAATATTAAAAGTAATAAGTATATTTATTATAGTTCTATCGATAATAACTGCATAATATGGGTAATAATGCATGTTATATTGATGATAATGAAAGTAGTAAGTATATTTATTATAGTTCTAGCGATTATAACTGCATAATATGGGTAATAATGCATGTTATATTGAGAATAATATAAGTAATAAGTATAATTATTAGAGTTCTAGCGATAATAACTGCATTATATGGGTAATAATGCATGTTATATTGCTAATAATATTAGTAATAAGTAAAATTATTACAGTTCTAGCGATAATAACTGCATTATATGGGTAATAATGCATGTTATATTGATAATATTGGGAGTAATAAGTATAATTATTATAGTTCTGTCGATAATAATAGTAAAATATGGCTAATAGTGCACGTTATATTGATAATAATAAAAGTAATAAGTATATTTATTATAGTTCTATCGATAATAACTGCATAATATGGGTAATAATGCATGTTATATTGATGATAATGAAAGTAGTAAGTATATTTATTACATTTCTAGCGATTATAACTGCATAATATGGGTAATAATGCATGTTATATTGAGAATAATATAAGTAATAAGTATAATTATTACAGTTCTAGCGATAATAACTGCATTATATGGGTACTAATGCATGTTATATTGATAATATTGGGAGTAATAAGTATAATTATTACAGTTCTAGCGATAATACTAGTAAAATATGGCTAAGAGTGCCTGTTATATTTATAATAATAAAAGTAATTAGTATATTTATTATACTTCTGTCGATAATAACTGCATTATATGGGTAATAATGCATGTTATATTGATAATAATATAAGTAATAAGTATATTTATTACAGTTCTAGCGATAATAACTGCATTATATGGGTAATAATGGATGTTATATTGATAATATCGGGAGTAATAAGTACAATTATTACAGTTCTAGCGATAATACTAGTAAAATATGGCTAAGAGTGCATGTTATATTGATAATAATAAAAGTAATAAGTATACTTATTATACTTCTATCGATAATAACGGCATAATATGGGTAATACTGCACGTTATATTGCTAATAATAAAAGTAATAAGTATATTTATTATAGTTCTATCGATAATAACTGCATAATATAGGGTAATAATGCATGTTATAGTTATAATAATATAAGTAATAGGTATAATTATTACAGTTCTAGCGTTAATAACTCCATTATATGGGTAATAATGGATGTTATATTGATAATATCGGGAGTAATATGTACAATTATTACAGTTCTAGCGATAATACTGGTAAAATATGGCTAAGTGTGCATGTTATATTGATAATAATAAAAGTAATAAGTATACTTATTATACTTCTATCGATAATAACTGCATAATATGGGTAATACTGCACGTTATATTGCTAATAATATAAGTAATAAGTATATTTATTATAGTTCTATCGATTATAACTGCATAATATGGGTAATAATGCATGTTATATTGATAATAATATAAGTAATAAGTATATTTATTACAGTTCTAGCGATAATAACAGCATTATATGGGTAATAATGGATGTTATATTGATAATATCGGGAGTAATAAGTAAAATTATTACAGTTCTAGCGATAATAACTGCATTATATGGGTAATAATGCATGTTATATTGATAATATTGGGAGTAATAAGTATAATTATTATAGTTCTGGCGATAATAATAGTAAAATATGGCTAATAGTGCACGTTATATTGATAATAATAAAAGTAATAAGTATATTTATTATAGTTCTATCGATAATAACTGCATAATATGGGTAATAATGCATGTTATATTGATGATAATGAAAGTAGTAAGTATATTTATTATATTTCTAGCGATTATAACTGCATAATATGGGTAATAATGCATGTTATATTGAGAATAATATAAGTAATAAGTATAATTATTACAGTTCTAGCGATAATAACTGCATTATATGGGTAATAATGAATGTTATATTGACTATATTGGGAGTAATAAGTATAATTATTATAGTTCTAGCGATAATAATAGTAAAATATGGCTAATAGTGCATGTTATATTGATAATAATAAAAGTAATAAGTATATTTATTATAGTTCTATCGATAATAACTGCATAATATGGGTAATAATGCATGTTATATTGATGATAATGAAAGTAGTAAGTATATTTATTATAGTTCTAGCGATAATAACTGCATATAATGGGTAATAATGCACGTTATATTGCTAATAATATAAGTAATAAGTACAATTATTACAGTTCTAGCGATAATAACTGTATTATATGGGTAATAATGCATGTTATATTGATAATATTGGGAGTAATAAGTATAATTATTATAGTTCTAGCGATAATAGTAGTAAAATGTGGCTAATAGTGCATGTTATATTGATAATAATAATAGTAATAAGTATAATTATTTCAGTTCTAGCGATAATAACTGCATTATATGCGTTATAATGCATGTTGTATTGATAATAATATAAGTAAAAAGTATAATTATTACAGTTCTAGCGATAATAACTGCATTATATGGGTAATAATGGATGTTATATTGATAATATCGGGAGTAATAAGTATAATTATTACAGTTCTAGCGATAATACTAGTAAAATATGGCTAAGAGTGCCTGTTATATTTATAATAATAAAAGTAATTAGTATATTTATTATACTTCTGTCGATAATAACTGCATTATATGGGTAATAATGCATGTTATATTGATAATAATATAAGTAATAAGTATAATTATTACAGTTCTAGCGATAACAACTGCATTATGTGGGTAATAATGCATGTTATATTGATAATATCGGGAGTAATAAGTATAATTATTATAGTTCTAGCGTTAATAATAGTAAAATATGGGTAATAATGCATGTTATATTGATAATAATATAAGTAATAAGTATATTTATTATAGTTCTATCGATAATAACTGCATAATATGCGTAATAATGCACGTTATATTGCTAATAATATATGGAATAAGTATAATTATCACAGTTCTAGCGATAATAACTGCAGTATATGGGTAATAATGCATGTTATATTGATAAAGTTGGGAGTAATAAGTCGAATTATTATAGTTCTAGCGATAATAATAGTAAAATATGGCTAATAGTGCATGTTATATTGATAATATTAAAAGTAATAAGTATATTTATTATAGTTCTATCGATAATAACTGCATACTATGGGTAATAATGCATGTTATATTGATGATAATGAAAGTAGTAAGTATATTTATTATAGTTCTAGCGATTATAACTGCATAATATGGGTAATAATGCATGTTAGATTGATAATAATAAAAGTAATAAGTATATTTATTATAGTTCTATCGATAATAACTGCATAATATAGGGTAATAATGCATGTTATAGTTATAATAATATAAGTAATAGGTATAATTATTACAGTTCTAGCGTTAATAACTCCATTATATGGGTAATAATGGATGATATATTGATAATATCGGGAGTAATAAGTACAATTATTACAGTTCTAGCGATAATACTGGTAAAATATGGCTAAGTGTGCATGTTATATTGATAATAATAAAAGTAATAAGTATACTTATTATACTTCTATCGATAATAACTGCATAATATGGGTAATACTGCACGTTATATTGCTAATAATATAAGTAATAAGTATATTTATTATAGTTCTATCAATTATAACTGCATAATATGGGTAATAATGCATGTTATATTGATAATAATATAAGTAATAAGTATATTTATTACAGTTCTAGCGATAATAACAGCATTATATGGGTAATAATGGATGTTATATTGATAATATCGGGAGTAATAAGTAAAATTATTACAGTTCTAGCGCTAATAACTGCATTATATGGGTAATAATGCATGTTATATTGATAATATTGGGAGTAATAAGTATAATTATTATAGTTCTGGCGATAATAATAGTAAAATATGGCTAATAGTGCACGCTATATTGATAATAATAAAAGTAATAAGTATATTTATTATAGTTCTATCGATAATAACTGCATAATATGGGTAATAATGCATGTTATATTGATGATAATGAAAGTAGTAAGTATATTTATTATAGTTCTAGCGATAATAACTGCATAATATGGGTAATAATGCACGTTATATCGCTAATAATATAAGTAATAAGTACAATTATTACAGTTCTAGCGATAATAACTGTATTATATGGGTAATAATGCATGTTATATTGATAATATTGGGAGTAATAAGTATAATTATTATAGTTCTAGCGATAATAGTAGTAAAATGTGGCTAATAGTGCATGTTATATTGATAATAATAATAGTAATAAGTATAATTATTTCAGTTCTAGCGATAATAACTGCATTATATGCGTAATAATGCATGTTGTATTGATAATAATATAAGTAAGAAGTATAATTATTACAGTTCTAGCGATAATAACTGCATTATATGGGTAATAATGGATGTTATATTGATAATATCGGGAGTAATAAGTATAATTATTACAGTTCTAGCGATAATACTAGTAAAATATGGCTAAGAGTGCCTGTTATATTTATAATAATAAAAGTAATTAGTATATTTATTATACTTCTGTCGATAATAACTGCATTATATGGGTAATAATGCATGTTATATTGATAATAATATAAGTAATAAGTATAATTATTACAGTTCTAGCGATAATAACTGCATTATATGGGTAATAATGCATGTTATATTGCTAATAATATTAGTAATAAGTAAATTTATTACAGTTCTAGCGATAATAACTGCATTATATGGGTAATAATGCATGTTATATTGATAATATTGGGAGTAATAAGTATAATTATTATAGTTCTGGCGATAATAATAGTAAAATATGGCTAATAGTGCACGTTATATTGATAATAATAAAAGTAATAAGTATATTTATTATAGTTCTATCGATAATAACTGCATTATATGGGTACTAATGCATGTTATATTGATAATATTGGGAGTAATAAGTATAATTATTACAGTTCTAGCGATAATACTGGTAAAATATGGCTAAGAGTGCCTGTTATATTTATAATAATAAAAGTAATTAGTATATTTATTATACTTCTGTCGATAATAACTGCATTATATGGGTAATAATGCATGTTATATTGATAATAATATAAGTAATAAGTATATTTATTACAGTTCTAGCGATAATAACTGCATTATATGGGTAATAATGGATGTTATATTGATAATATCGGGAGTAATAAGTACAATTATTACAGTTCTAGCGATAATACTAGTAAAATATGGCTAAGAGTGCATGTTATATTGATAATAATAAAAGTAATAAGTATACTTATTATACTTCTATCGATAATAACTGCATAATATGGGTAATACTGCACGTTATATTGCTAATAATAAAAGTAATAAGTATATTTATTATAGTTCTATCGATAATAACTGCATAATATAGGGTAATAATGCATGTTATATTGATAATAATAAAAGTAATAAGTACATTTATTATAGTTCTATCGATAATAACTGCATAATATGGGTAATAATGCATGTTATATTGACGATAATAAAAGGAATAAGTATATTTATTACAGTTCTAGCGATAATAACTGCATAATATGGGTAATAATGCATGTTAGATTGATAATAATAAAAGTAATAAGTATATTTATTATAGTTCTATCGATAATAACTGCATAATATAGGGTAATAATGCATGTTATAGTTATAATAATATAAGTAATAGGTATAATTATTACAGTTCTAGCGTTAATAACTCCATTATATGGGTAATAATGGATGTTATATTGATAATATCGGGAGTAATAAGTACAATTATTACAGTTCTAGCGATAATACTGGTAAAATATGGCTAAGTGTGCATGTTATATTGATAATAATAAAAGTAATAAGTATACTTATTATACTTCTATCGATAATAACTGCATTATATGGGTAATAATGGATGTTATATTGATAATATCGGGAGTAATAAGTAAAATTATTACAGTTCTAGCGATAATAACTGCATTATATGGGTAATAATGAATGTTATATTGACAATATTGGGAGTAATAAGTATAATTATTATAGTTCTAGCGATAATAATAGTAAAATATGGCTAATAGTGCATGTTATATTGATAATAATAAAAGTAATAAGTATATTTATTATAGTTCTATCGATAATAACTGCATAATATGGGTAATAATGCATGTTATATTGATGATAATGAAAGTAGTAAGTATATTTATTATAGTTCTAGCGATAATAACTGCATAATATGGGTAATAATGCACGTTATATTGCTAATAATATAAGTAATAAGTACAATTATTACAGTTCAAGCGATAATAACTGTATTATATGGGTAATAATGCATGTTATATTGATAATATTGGGAGTAATAAGTATAATTATTATAGTTCTAGCGATAATAGTAGTAAAATGTGGCTAATAGTGCATGTTATATTGATAATAATAATAGTAATAAGTATAATTATTTCAGTTCTAGCGATAATAACTGCATTATATGCGTAATAATGCATGTTGTATTGATAATAATATAAGTAAAAAGTATAGTTATTACAGTTCTAGCGATAATAACTGCATTATATGGGTAATAATGGATGTTATATTGATAATATCGGGAGTAATAAGTATAATTATTATAGTTCTAGCGTTAATAATAGTAAAATATGGGTAATAATGCATGTTATATTGATAATAATATAAGTAATAAGTATATTTATTATAGTTCTATCGATAATAACTGCATAATATGGGTAATAATGCACGTTATATTGCTAATAATATATGTAATAAGTACAATTATCACAGTTCTAGCGATAATAACTGCAGTATATGGGTAATAATGCATGTTATATTGATAAAGTTGGGAGTAATAAGTCTAATTATTATAGTTCTAGCGATAATAATAGCAAAATATGGCTAATAGTGCATGTTATATTGATAATAATAAAAGTAATAGGTATATTTATTATAGTTCTATCGATAATAACTGCATAATATGGGTAATAATGCATGTTATATTGATGATAATGAAAGTAGTAAGTATATTTATTATATTTCTAGCGATTATAACTGCATAATATGGGTAATAATGCATGTTATATTGAGAATAATATAAGTAATAAGTATAATTATTACAGTTCTAGCGATAATAACTGCATTATATGGGTACTAATGCATGTTATATTGATAATATTGGGAGTAATAAGTATAATTATTACAGTTCTAGCGATAATACTAGTAAAATATGGCTAAGAGTGCCTGTTATATTTATAATAATAAAAGTAATTAGTATATTTATTATACTTCTGTCGATAATAACTGCATTATATGGGTAATACTGCACGTTATATTGCTAATAATAATAGTAATAAGTATATTTATTATAGTTCTATCGATAATAACTGCATAATATAGGGTAATAATGCATGTTATATTGATAATAATAAAAGTAATAAGTACATTTATTATAGTTCTATCGATAATAACTGCATAATATGGGTAATAATGCATGTTATATTGACGATAATAAAAGGAAAAAGTATATTTATTACAGTTCTAGCGATAATAACTGCATAATATGGGTAATAATGCATGTTAGATTGATAATAATCAAAGTAATAAGTATATTTATTATAGTTCTATCGATAATAACTGCATAATATAGGGTAATAATGCATGTTATAGTTATAATAATATAAGTAATAGGTATAATTATTACAGTTCTAGCGTTAATAACTCCATTATATGGGTAATAATGGATGTTATATTGATAATATCGGGAGTAATAAGTACAATTATTACAGTTCTAGCGATAATACTGGTAAAATATGGCTAAGTGTGCATGTTATATTGATAATAATAAAAGTAATAAGTATACTTATTATACTTCTATCGATAATAACTGCATTATATGGGTAATAATGGATGTTATATTGATAATATCGGGAGTAATAAGTAAAATTATTACAGTTCTAGCGATAATAACTGCATTATATGGGTAATAATGAATGTTATATTGACAATATTGGGAGTAATAAGTATAATTATTATAGTTCTAGCGATAATAATAGTAAAATATGGCTAATAGTGCATGTTATATTGATAATAATAAAAGTAATAAGTATATTTATTATAGTTCTATCGATAATAACTGCATAATATGGGTAATAATGCATGTTATATTGATGATAATGAAAGTAGTAAGTATATTTATTATAGTTCTAGCGATAATAACTGCATAATATGGGTAATAATGCACGTTATATTGCTAATAATATAAGTAATAAGTACAATTATTACAGTTCAAGCGATAATAACTGTATTATATGGGTAATAATGCATGTTATATTGATAATATTGGGAGTAATAAGTATAATTATTATAGTTCTAGCGATAATAGTAGTAAAATGTGGCTAATAGTGCATGTTATATTGATAATAATAATAGTAATAAGTATAATTATTTCAGTTCTAGCGATAATAACTGCATTATATGCGTAATAATGCATGTTGTATTGATAATAATATAAGTAAAAAGTATAGTTATTACAGTTCTAGCGATAATAACTGCATTATATGGGTAATAATGGATGTTATATTGATAATATCGGGAGTAATAAGTATAATTATTATAGTTCTAGCGTTAATAATAGTAAAATATGGGTAATAATGCATGTTATATTGATAATAATATAAGTAATAAGTATATTTATTATAGTTCTATCGATAATAACTGCATAATATGGGTAATAATGCACGTTATATTGCTAATAATATATGTAATAAGTACAATTATCACAGTTCTAGCGATAATAACTGCAGTATATGGGTAATAATGCATGTTATATTGATAAAGTTGGGAGTAATAAGTCTAATTATTATAGTTCTAGCGATAATAATAGCAAAATATGGCTAATAGTGCATGTTATATTGATAATAATAAAAGTAATAGGTATATTTATTATAGTTCTATCGATAATAACTGCATAATATGGGTAATAATGCATGTTATATTGATGATAATGAAAGTAGTAAGTATATTTATTATATTTCTAGCGATTATAACTGCATAATATGGGTAATAATGCATGTTATATTGAGAATAATATAAGTAATAAGTATAATTATTACAGTTCTAGCGATAATAACTGCATTATATGGGTACTAATGCATGTTATATTGATAATATTGGGAGTAATAAGTATAATTATTACAGTTCTAGCGATAATACTAGTAAAATATGGCTAAGAGTGCCTGTTATATTTATAATAATAAAAGTAATTAGTATATTTATTATACTTCTGTCGATAATAACTGCATTATATGGGTAATACTGCACGTTATATTGCTAATAATAATAGTAATAAGTATATTTATTATAGTTCTATCGATAATAACTGCATAATATAGGGTAATAATGCATGTTATATTGATAATAATAAAAGTAATAAGTACATTTATTATAGTTCTATCGATAATAACTGCATAATATGGGTAATAATGCATGTTATATTGACGATAATAAAAGGAAAAAGTATATTTATTACAGTTCTAGCGATAATAACTGCATAATATGGGTAATAATGCATGTTAGATTGATAATAATCAAAGTAATAAGTATATTTATTATAGTTCTATCGATAATAACTGCATAATATAGGGTAATAATGCATGTTATAGTTATAATAATATAAGTAATAGGTATAATTATTACAGTTCTAGCGTTAATAACTCCATTATATGGGTAATAATGGATGTTATATTGATAATATCGGGAGTAATAAGTACAATTATTACAGTTCTAGCGATAATACTAGTAAAATATGGCTAAGAGTGCATGTTATATTGATAATAATAAAAGTAAGAAGTATACTTATTATACTTCTATCGATAATAACTGCATAATATGGGTAATACTGCACGTTATATTGCTAATAATATAAGTAATAAGTATATTTATTATAGTTCTATCGATTATAACTGCATAATATGGGTAATAATGCATGTTATATTGATAATAATATAAGTAATAAGTATATTTATTACTGTTCTAGCGATAATAACTGCATTATATGGGTAATAATGGATGTTATATTGATAATATTGGGAGTAATAAGTACAATTATTACAGTTCTAGCGATAATACTAGTAAAATATGGCTTAGAGTGCATGTTATATTCATAATAATAATAGTAATAAGTATATTTATTACAGTTCTATAGATAATAACTGCATAATATGGGTAATAATGCATGTTATATTGATGATAATAAAAGTAATACGTATATTTATTATAGTTCTATCGATAATAACTGCATAATATGGGTAATAATGCATGTTATATTGATGATAATATAAGTAATAAGTATAATTATTATAGTTCTAGCGATAACAATAGTAAAATATGGCTAATAGTGCATTGTATATTGATAATAATAAAAGTAATAAGTTTATTTATTACAATTCTATCGATAATAACTGCATAATATGGGTAATAATGCATGTTATATTGATGATAATAAAAGTAATACGTATATTTATTATAGTTCTAGCGATAATAACTGCATAATATGGGTAATAATGCATGTTATATTGATAATAATATAAGTAATAAGTATAATTATTACAGTTCTAGCGATAATAACTGCATTATATGGGTAATAATGCACGTTATATTGCTAATAATATAAGTAATAAGTATAAATATTACAGTTCTAGCGATAATAACTGCATTATATGCGAAATAATGCATGTTATATTGATAATATCAGGAGTAATATGTATAATTATTACAGTTCTAGCGATAATAACTGCATTATATGGGTAATAATGCATGTTATATTGACAATATTGGGAGTAATAAGTATAATTATTATAGTTCTGGCGATAATAATAGTAAAATATGGCTAATAATGCACGTTATATTGATAATAATAAAAGTAATAAGTATATTTATTACAGTTCTAGCGATAATAACTGCATAATATGGGTAATAATGCATGTTATATTGATGATAATATAAGTAATAAGTACATTTATTACAGTTCTAGCGATAATAACTGCATTATATGGGTAATAATGGATGTTATATTGATAATATCGGGAGTAATAAGTACAATTATTACAGTTCTAGCGATAATACTAGTAAAATATGGCTAAGAGTGCATGTTATATTGATAATAATAAAAGTAATAAGTATACTTATTATACTTCTATCGATAATAACTGCATAATATGGGTAATACTGCACGTTATATTGCTAATAATATAAGTAATAAGTATATTTATTATAGTTCTATCGATTATAACTGCATAATATGGGTAATAATGCATGTTATATTGATAATAATATAAGTAATAAGTATATTTATTACAGTTCTAGCGATAATAACTGCATTATATGGGTAATAATGGATGTTATATTGATAATATTGGGAGTAATAAGTACAATTATTACAGTTCTAGCGATAATACTAGTAAAATATGGCTTAGAGTGCATGTTATATTCATAATAATAATAGTAATAAGTATATTTATTACAGTTCTATCGATAATAACTGCATAATATGGGTAATAATGCATGTTAGATTGATAATAATAAAAGTAATAAGTATATTTATTATAGTTCTATCGATAATAACTGCATAATATAGGGTAATAATGCATGTTATAGTTATAATAATATAAGTAATAGGTATAATTATTACAGTTCTAGCGTTAATAACTCCATTATATGGGTAATAATGGATGTTATATTGATAATATCGGGAGTAATAAGTACAATTATTACAGTTCTAGCGATAATACTAGTAAAATATGGCTAAGAGTGCATGTTATATTGATAATAATAAAAGTAAGATGTATACTTATTATACTTCTATCGATAATAACTGCATAATATGGGTAATACTGCACGTTATATTGCTAATAATATAAGTAATAAGTATATTTATTATAGTTCTATCGATTATAACTGCATAATATGGGTAATAATGCATGTTATATTGATAATAATATAAGTAATAAGTATATTTATTACAGTTCTAGCGATAATAACTGCATTATATGGGTAATAATGGATGTTATATTGATAATATTGGGAGTAATAAGTACAATTATTACAGTTCTAGCGATAATACTAGTAAAATATGGCTTAGAGTGCATGTTATATTCATAATAATAATAGTAATAAGTATATTTATTACAGTTCTATCGATAATAACTGCATAATATGGGTAATAATGCATGTTATATTGATGATAATAAAAGTAATACGTATATTTATTATAGTTCTATCGATAATAACTGCATAATATGGGTAATAATGCATGTTATATTGATGATAATATAAGTAATAAGTATAATTATTATAGTTCTAGCGATAACAATAGTAAAATATGGCTAATAGTGCATTGTATATTGATAATAATAAAAGTAATAAGTATATTTATTACAATTCTATCGATAATAACTGCATAATATGGGTAATAATGCATGTTATATTGATGATAATAAAAGTAATACGTATATTTATTATAGTTCTAGCGATAATAACTGCATAATATGGGTAATAATGCATGTTATATTGATAATAATATAAGTAATAAGTATAATTATTACAGTTCTAGCGATAATAACTGCATTATATGGGCAATAATGCACGTTATATTGCTAATAATATAAGTAATAAGTATAATTATTACAGTTCTAGCGATAATAACTGCATTATATGCGAAATAATGCATGTTATATTGATAATATCAGGAGTAATATGTATAATTATTACAGTTCTAGCGATAATAACTGCATTATATGGGTAATAATGCATGTTATATTGACAATATTGGGAGTAATAAGTATAATTATTATAGTTCTGGCGATAATAATAGTAAAATATGGCTAATAGTGCACGTTATATTGATAATAATAAAAGTAATAAGTATATTTATTATAGTTCTATCGATAATAACTGCATAATATGGGTAATAATGCATGTTATATTGATGATAATGAAAGTAGTAAGTATATTTATTATATTTCTAGCGATTATAACTGCATAATATGGGTAATAATGCATGCTATATTGAGAATAATATAAGTAATAAGTATAATTATTACAGTTCTAGCGATAATAACTGCATTATATGGGTACTAATGCATGTTATATTGATAATATTGGGAGTAATAAGTATAATTATTACAGTTCTAGCGATAATACTAGTAAAATATGGCTAAGAGTGCCTGTTATATTTATAATAATAAAAGTAATTAGTATATTTATTATACTTCTGTCGATAATAACTGCATTATATGGGTAATAATGCATGTTATATTGATAATAATATAAGTAACAAGTATATTTATTACAGTTCTAGCGATAATAACTGCATTATATGGGTAATAATGGATGTTATATTGATAATATCGGGAGTAACAAGTACAATTATTACAGTTCTAGCGATAATACTAGTAAAATATGGCTAAGAGTGCATGTTATGTTGATAATAATAAAAGTAATAAGTATACTCATTATACTTCTATCGATAATAACTGCATAATATGGGTAATACTGCACGTTATATTGCTAATAATAAAAGTAATAAGTATACTTATTATACTTCTATCGATAATAACTGCATAATATGGGTAATACTGCACGGTATATTGCTAATAATAAAAGGAATAAGTATATTTATTATAGTTCTATCGATAATAACTGCATAATATGGGTAATAATGCATGTTATATTGACGATAATAAATGGAATAAGTATATTTATTACAGTTCTAACGATAATAACTGCATAATATGGGTAATAATGCATGTTAGATTGATAATAATAAAAGTAATAAGTATATTTATTATAGTTCTATCGATAATAACTGCATAATATAGGGTAATAATGCATGTTATAGTTATAATAATATAAGTAATAGGTATAATTATTACAGTTCTAGCGTTAATAACTCCATTATATGGGTAATAATGGATGTTATATTGATAATATCGGGAGTAATAAGTACAATTATTACAGTTCTAGCGATAATACTAGTAAAATATGGCTAAGAGTGCATGTTATATTGATAATAATAAAAGTAAGAAGTATACTTATTATACTTCTATCGATAATAACTGCATAATATGGGTAATACTGCACGTTATATTGCTAATAATATAAGTAATAAGTATAATTATTACAGTTCTAGCGATAATAACTGCATTATATGGGTAATAATGCACGTTATATTGCTAATAATATAAGTAATAAGTATAATTATTACAGTTCTAGCGATAATAACTGCATTATATGCGAAATAATGCATGTTATATTGATAATATCAGGAGTAATATGTATAATTATTACAGTTCTAGCGATAATAACTGCATTATATGGGTAATAATGCATGTTATATTGACAATATTGGGAGTAATAAGTATAATTATTATAGTTCTGGCGATAATAATAGTAAAATATGGCTAATAGTGCACGTTATATTGATAATAATAAAAGTAATAAGTATATTTATTATAGTTCTATCGATAATAACTGCATAATATGGGTAATAATGCATGTTATATTGATGATAATGAAAGTAGTAAGTATATTTATTATATTTCTAGCGATTATAACTGCATAATATGGGTAATAATGCATGTTATATTGAGAATAATATAAGTAATAAGTATATTTATTACAGTTCTAGCGATAATAACTGCATTATATGGGTAATAATGGATGTTATATTGATAATATCGGGAGTAATAAGTACAATTATTACAGTTCTAGCGATAATACTAGTAAAATATGGCTAAGAGTGCATGTTATATTGATAATAATAAAAGTAATAAGAATACTTATTATACTTCTATCGATAATAACTGCATAATATGGGTAATACTGCACGTTATATTGCTAATAATAAAAGTAATAAGTATACTTATTATACTTCTATCGATAATAACTGCATAATATGGGTAATACTGCACGGTATATTGCTAATAATAAAAGTAATAAGTATATTTATTATAGTTTTATCGATAATAACTGCATAATATGGGTAATAATGCATGTTATATTGACGATAATAAAAGGAATAAGTATATTTATTACAGTTCTAACGATAATAACTGCATAATATGGGTAATAATGCATGTTAGATTGATAATAATAAAAGTAATAAGTATATTTATTATAGTTCTATCGATAATAACTGCATAATATAGGGTAATAATGCATGTTATAGTTATAATAATATAAGTAATAGGTATAATTATTACAGTTCTAGCGTTAATAACTCCATTATATGGGTAATAATGGATGTTATATTGATAATATCGGGAGTAATAAGTACAATTATTACAGTTCTAGCGATAATACTAGTAAAATATGGCTAAGAGTGCATGTTATATTGATAATAATAAAAGTAAGAAGTATACTTATTATACTTCTATCGATAATAACTGCATAATATGGGTAATACTGCACGTTATATTGCTAATAATATAAGTAATAAGTATATTCATTATAGTTCTATCGATTATAACTGCATAATATGGGTAATAATGCATGTTATATTGATGATAATATAAGTAATAAGTATAATTATTATAGTTCTAGCGATAACAATAGTAAAATATGGCTAATAGTGCATTGTATATTGATCAAATAAAAGTAATAAGTTTATTTATTACAATTCTATCGATAATAACTGCATAATATGGGTAATAATGCATGTTATATTGATGATAATAAAAGTAATACGTATATTTATTATAGTTCTAGCGATAATAACTGCATAATATTTGTAATAATGCATGTTATATTGATAATAATATAAGTAATAAGTATAATTATTACAGTTCTAGCGATAATAACTGCATTATATGGGTAATAATGCACGTTATATAGCTAATAATATAAGTAATAAGTATAATTATTACAGTTCTAGCGATAATAACTGCATTATATGCGAAATAATGCATGTTATATTGATAATATCAAGAGTAATATGTATAATTATTACAGTTCTAGCGATAATAACTGCATTATATGGGTAATAATGCATGTTATATTGACAATATTGGGAGTAATAAGTATAATTATTATAGTTCTGGCGATAATAATAGTAAAATATGGCTAATAGTGCACGTTATATTGATAATAATAAAAGTAATAAGTATATTTATTACAGTTCTAGCGATAATAACTGCATAATATGGGTAATAATGCATGTTAGATTGATAATAATAAAAGTAATAAGTATATTTATTATAGTTCTATCGATAATAACTGCATAATATGGGTAATAATGCATGTTATATTGACGACAATAAAAGGAATAAGTATATTTATTACAGTTCTAACGATAATAACTGCATAATATGGGTAATAATGCATGTTAGATTGATAATAATAAAAGTAATAAGTATTTTTATTATAGTTCTATCGATAATAACTGCATAATATAGGGTAATAATGCATGTTATAGTTATAATAATATAAGTAATAGGTATAATTATTACAGTTCTAGCGTTAATAACTCCATTATATGGGTAATAATGGATGTTATATTGATAATATCGGGAGTAATAAGTACAATTATTACAGTTCTAGCGATAATACTAGTAAAATATGGCTAAGAGTGCATGTTATATTGATAATAATAAAAGTAAGAAGTATACTTATTATACTTCTATCGATAATAACTGCATAATATGGGTAATACTGCACGTTATATTGCTAATAATATAAGTAATAAGTATATTTATTATAGTTCTATCGATTATAACTGCATAATATGGGTAATAATGCATGTTATATTGATGATAATATAAGTAATAAGTATAATTATTATAGTTCTAGCGATAACAATAGTAAAATATGGCTAATAGTGCATTGTATATTGATAATAATAAAAGTAATAAGTATATTTATTACAATTCTATCGATAATAACTGCATAATATGGGTAATAATGCATGTTATATTGATGATAATAAAAGTAATACGTATATTTATTATAGTTCTAGCGATAATAACTGCATAATATGGGTAATAATGCATGTTATATTGATAATAATATAAGTAATAAGTATAATTATTACAGTTCTAGCGATAATAACTGCATTATATGGGTAATAATGCACGTTATATTGCTAATAATATAAGTAATAAGTATAATTATTACAGTTCTAGCGATAATAACTGCATTATATGCGAAATAATGCATGTTATATTGATAATATCAGGAGTAATATGTATAATTATTACAGTTCTAGCGATAATAACTGCATTATATGGGTAATAATGCATGTTATATTGACAATATTGGGAGTAATAAGTATAATTATTATAGTTCTGGCGATAATAATAGTAAAATATGGCTAATAGTGCACGTTATATTGATAATAATAAAAGTAATAAGTATATTTATTATAGTTCTATCGATAATAACTGCATAATATGGGTAATAATGCATGTTATATTGATGATAATGAAAGTAGTAAGTATATTTATTATATTTCTAGCGATTATAACTGCATAATATGGGTAATAATGCATGTTATATTGAGAATAATATAAGTAATAAGTATATTTATTACAGTTCTAGCGATAATAACTGCATTATATGGGTAATAATGGATGTTATATTGATAATATCGGGAGTAATAAGTACAATTATTACAGTTCTAGCGATAATACTAGTAAAATATGGCTAAGAGTGCATGTTATATTGATAATAATAAAAGTAATAAGAATACTTATTATACTTCTATCGATAATAACTGCATAATATGGGTAATACTGCACGTTATATTGCTAATAATAAAAGTAATAAGTATACTTATTATACTTCTATCGATAATAACTGCATAATATGGGTAATACTGCACGGTATATTGCTAATAATAAAAGTAATAAGTATATTTATTATAGTTCTATCGATAATAACTGCATAATATGGGTAATAATGCATGTTATATTGACGATAATAAAAGGAATAAGTATATTTATTACAGTTCTAACGATAATAACTGCATAATATGGGTAATAATGCATGTTAGATTGATAATAATAAAAGTAATAAGTATATTTATTATAGTTCTATCGATAATAACTGCATAATATAGGGTAATAATGCATGTTATAGTTATAATAATATAAGTAATAGGTATAATTATTACAGTTCTAGCGTTAATAACTCCATTATATGGGTAATAATGGATGTTATATTGATAATATCGGGAGTAATAAGTACAATTATTACAGTTCTAGCGATAATACTAGTAAAATATGGCTAAGAGTGCATGTTATATTGATAATAATAAAAGTAAGAAGTATACTTATTATACTTCTATCGATAATAACTGCATAATATGGGTAATACTGCACGTTATATTGCTAATAATATAAGTAAAAAGTATATTCATTATAGTTCTATCGATTATAACTGCATAATATGGGTAATAATGCATGTTATATTGATGATAATATAAGTAATAAGTATAATTATTATAGTTCTAGCGATAACAATAGTAAAATATGGCTAATAGTGCATTGTATATTGATAATAATAAAAGTAATAAGTTTATTTATTACAATTCTATCGATAATAACTGCATAATATGGGTAATAATGCATGTTATATTGATGATAATAAAAGTAATACGTATATTTATTATAGTTCTAGCGATAATAACTGCATAATATGGGTAATAATGCATGTTATATTGATAATAATATAAGTAATAAGTATAATTATTACAGTTCTAGCGATAATAACTGCATTATATGGGTAATAATGCACGTTATATAGCTAATAATATAAGTAATAAGTATAATTATTACAGTTCTAGCGATAATAACTGCATTATATGCGAAATAATGCATGTTATATTGATAATATCAAGAGTAATATGTATAATTATTACAGTTCTAGCGATAATAACTGCATTATATGGGTAATAATGCATGTTATATTGACAATATTGGGAGTAATAAGTATAATTATTATAGTTCTGGCGATAATAATAGTAAAATATGGCTAATAGTGCACGTTATATTGATAATAATAAAAGTAATAAGTATATTTATTACAGTTCTAGCGATAATAACTGCATAATATGGGTAATAATGCATGTTAGATTGATAATAATAAAAGTAATAAGTATATTTATTATAGTTCTATCGATAATAACTGCATAATATGGGTAATAATGCATGTTATATTGACGACAATAAAAGGAATAAGTATATTTATTACAGTTCTAACGATAATAACTGCATAATATGGGTAATAATGCATGTTAGATTGATAATAATAAAAGTAATAAGTATTTTTATTATAGTTCTATCGATAATAACTGCATAATATAGGGTAATAATGCATGTTATAGTTATAATAATATAAGTAATAGGTATAATTATTACAGTTCTAGCGTTAATAACTCCATTATATGGGTAATAATGGATGTTATATTGATAATATTGGGAGTAATAAGTACAATTATTACAGTTCTAGCGATAATACTAGTAAAATATGGCTTAGAGTGCATGTTATATTCATAATAATAATAGTAATAAGTATATTTATTACAGTTCTATCGATAATAACTGCATAATATGGGTAATAATGCATGTTATATTGATGATAATAAAAGTAATACGTATATTTATTATAGTTCTATCGATAATAACTGCATAATATGGGTAATACTGCACGTTATATTGCTAATAATATAAGTAATAAGTATATTCATTATAGTTCTATCGATTATAACTGCATAATATGGGTAATAATGCATGTTATATTGATGATAATATAAGTAATAAGTATAATTATTATAGTTCTAGCGATAACAATAGTAAAATATGGCTAATAGTGCATTGTATATTGATAATAATAAAAGTAATAAGTTTATTTATTACAATTCTATCGATAATAACTGCATAATATGGGTAATAATGCATGTTATATTGATGATAATAAAAGTAATACGTATATTTATTATAGTTCTAGCGATAATAACTGCATAATATGGGTAATAATGCATGTTATATTGACGATAATAAAAGGAATAAGTATATTTATTACAGTTCTAACGATAATAACTGCATAATATGGGTAATAATGCATGTTAGATTGATAATAATAAAAGTAATAAGTATATTTATTATAGTTCTATCGATAATAACTGCATAATATAGGGTAATAATGCATGTTATAGTTATAATAATATAAGTAATAGGTATAATTATTACAGTTCTAGCGTTAATAACTCCATTATATGGGTAATAATGGATGTTATATTGATAATATCGGGAGTAATAAGTACAATTATTACAGTTCTAGCGATAATACTAGTAAAATATGGCTAAGAGTGCATGTTATATTGATAATAATAAAAGTAAGATGTATACTTATTATACTTCTATCGATAATAACTGCATAATATGGGTAATACTGCACGTTATATTGCTAATAATATAAGTAATAAGTATATTTATTATAGTTCTATCGATTATAACTGCATAATATGGGTAATAATGCATGTTATATTGATAATAATATAAGTAATAAGTATATTTATTACAGTTCTAGCGATAATAACTGCATTATATGGGTAATAATGGATGTTATATTGATAATATTGGGAGTAATAAGTACAATTATTACAGTTCTAGCGATAATACTAGTAAAATATGGCTTAGAGTGCATGTTATATTCATAATAATAATAGTAATAAGTATATTTATTACAGTTCTATCGATAATAACTGCATAATATGGGTAATAATGCATGTTATATTGATGATAATAAAAGTAATACGTATATTTATTATAGTTCTATCGATAATAACTGCATAATATGGGTAATAATGCATGTTATATTGATGATAATATAAGTAATAAGTATAATTATTATAGTTCTAGCGATAACAATAGTAAAATATGGCTAATAGTGCATTGTATATTGATAATAATAAAAGTAATAAGTATATTTATTACAATTCTATCGATAATAACTGCATAATATGGGTAATAATGCATGTTATATTGATGATAATAAAAGTAATACGTATATTTATTATAGTTCTAGCGATAATAACTGCATAATATGGGTAATAATGCATGTTATATTGATAATAATATAAGTAATAAGTATAATTATTACAGTTCTAGCGATAATAACTGCATTATATGGGCAATAATGCACGTTATATTGCTAATAATATAAGTAATAAGTATAATTATTACAGTTCTAGCGATAATAACTGCATTATATGCGAAATAATGCATGTTATATTGATAATATCAGGAGTAATATGTATAATTATTACAGTTCTAGCGATAATAACTGCATTATATGGGTAATAATGCATGTTATATTGACAATATTGGGAGTAATAAGTATAATTATTATAGTTCTGGCGATAATAATAGTAAAATATGGCTAATAGTGCACGTTATATTGATAACAATAAAAGTAATAAGTATATTTATTATAGTTCTATCGATAATAACTGCATAATATGGGTAATAATGCATGTTATATTGATGATAATGAAAGTAGTAAGTATATTTATTATATTTCTAGCGATTATAACTGCATAATATGGGTAATAATGCATGTTATATTGAGAATAATATAAGTAATAAGTATAATTATTACAGTTCTAGCGATAATAACTGCATTATATGGGTACTAATGCATGTTATATTGATAATATTGGGAGTAATAAGTATAATTATTACAGTTCTAGCGATAATACTAGTAAAATATGGCTAAGAGTGCCTGTTATATTTATAATAATAAAAGTAATTAGTATATTTATTATACTTCTGTCGATAATAACTGCATTATATGGGTAATAATGCATGTTATATTGATAATAATATAAGTAATAAGTATATTTATTACAGTTCTAGCGATAATAACTGCATTATATGGGTAATAATGGATGTTATATTGATAATATCGGGAGTAACAAGTACAATTATTACAGTTCTAGCGATAATACTAGTAAAATATGGCTAAGAGTGCATGTTATATTGATAATAATAAAAGTAATAAGTATACTCATTATACTTCTATCGATAATAACTGCATAATATGGGTAATACTGCACGTTATATTGCTAATAATAAAAGTAATAAGTATACTTATTATACTTCTATCGATAATAACTGCATAATATGGGTAATACTGCACGGTATATTGCTAATAATAAAATGAATAAGTATATTTATTATAGTTCTATCGATAATAACTGCATAATATGGGTAATAATGCATGTTATATTGACGATAATAAATGGAATAAGTATATTTATTACAGTTCTAACGATAATAACTGCATAATATGGGTAATAATGCATGTTAGATTGATAATAATAAAAGTAATAAGTATATTTATTATAGTTCTATCGATAATAACTGCATAATATAGGGTAATAATGCATGTTATAGTTATAATAATATAAGTAATAGGTATAATTATTACAGTTCTAGCGTTAATAACTCCATTATATGGGTAATAATGGATGTTATATTGATAATATCGGGAGTAATAAGTACAATTATTACAGTTCTAGCGATAATACTAGTAAAATATGGCTAAGAGTGCATGTTATATTGATAATAATAAAAGTAAGATGTATACTTATTATACTTCTATCGATAATAACTGCATAATATGGGTAATACTGCACGTTATATTGCTAATAATATAAGTAATAAGTATATTTATTATAGTTCTATCGATTATAACTGCATAATATGGGTAATAATGCATGTTATATTGATAATAATATAAGTAATAAGTATATTTATTACAGTTCTAGCGATAATAACTGCATTATATGGGTAATAATGGATGTTATATTGATAATATTGGGAGTAATAAGTACAATTATTACAGTTCTAGCGATAATACTAGTAAAATATGGCTTAGAGTGCATGTTATATTCATAATAATAATAGTAATAAGTATATTTATTACAGTTCTATCGATAATAACTGCATAATATGGGTAATAATGCATGTTATATTGATGATAATAAAAGTAATACGTATATTTATTATAGTTCTATCGATAATAAGTGCATAATATGGGTAATAATGCATGTTATATTGATGATAATATAAGTAATAAGTATAATTATTATAGTTCTAGCGATAACAATAGTAAAATATGGCTAATAGTGCATTGTATATTGATAATAATAAAAGTAATAAGTATATTTATTACAATTCTATCGATAATAACTGCATAATATGGGTAATAATGCATGTTATATTGATGATAATAAAAGTAATACGTATATTTATTATAGTTCTAGCGATAATAACTGCATAATATGGGTAATAATGCATGTTATATTGATAATAATATAAGTAATAAGTATAATTATTACAGTTCTAGCGATAATAACTGCATTATATGGGCAATAATGCACGTTATATTGCTAATAATATAAGTAATAAGTATAATTATTACAGTTCTAGCGATAATAACTGCATTATATGCGAAATAATGCATGTTATATTGATAATATCAGGAGTAATATGTATAATTATTACAGTTCTAGCGATAATAACTGCATTATATGGGTAATAATGCATGTTATATTGACAATATTGGGAGTAATAAGTATAATTATTATAGTTCTGGCGATAATAATAGTAAAATATGGCTAATAGTGCACGTTATATTGATAATAATAAAAGTAATAAGTATATTTATTATAGTTCTATCGATAATAACTGCATAATATGGGTAATAATGCATGTTATATTGATGATAATGAAAGTAGTAAGTATATTTATTATATTTCTAGCGATTATAACTGCATAATATGGGTAATAATGCATGTTATATTGAGAATAATATAAGTAATAAGTATATTTATTACAGTTCTAGCGATAATAACTGCATTATATGGGTAATAATGGATGTTATATTGATAATATCGGGAGTAATAAGTACAATTATTACAGTTCTAGCGATAATACTAGTAAAATATGGCTAAGAGTGCATGTTATATTGATAATAATAAAAGTAATAAGAATACTTATTATACTTCTATCGATAATAACTGCATAATATGGGTAATACTGCACGTTATATTGCTAATAATAAAAGTAATAAGTATACTTATTATACTTCTATCGATAATAACTGCATAATATGGGTAATACTGCACGGTATATTGCTAATAATAAAAGTAATAAGTATATTTATTATAGTTCTATCGATAATAACTGCATAATATGGGTAATAATGCATGTTATATTGACGATAATAAAAGGAATAAGTATATTTATTACAGTTCTAACGATAATAACTGCATAATATGGGTAATAATGCATGTTAGATTGATAATAACAAAAGTAATAAGTATATTTATTATAGTTCTATCGATAATAACTGCATAATATAGGGTAATAATGCATGTTATAGTTATAATAATATAAGTAATAGGTATAATTATTACAGTTCTAGCGTTAATAACTCCATTATATGGGTAATAATGGATGTTATATTGATAATATCGGGAGTAATAAGTACAATTATTACAGTTCTAGCGATAATACTAGTAAAATATGGCTAAGAGTGCATGTTATATTGATAATAATAAAAGTAAGAAGTATACTTATTATACTTCTATCGATAATAACTGCATAATATGGGTAATACTGCACGTTATATTGCTAATAATATAAGTAATAAGTATATTCATTATAGTTCTATCGATTATAACTGCATAATATGGGTAATAATGCATGTTATATTGATGATAATATAAGTAATAAGTATAATTATTATAGTTCTAGCGATAACAATAGTAAAATATGGCTAATAGTGCATTGTATATTGATAATAATAAAAGTAATAAGTTTATTTATTACAATTCTATCGATAATAACTGCATAATATGGGTAATAATGCATGTTATATTGATGATAATAAAAGTAATACGTATATTTATTATAGTTCTAGCGATAATAACTGCATAATATGGGTAATAATGCATGTTATATTGATAATAATATAAGTAATAAGTATAATTATTACAGTTCTAGCGATAATAACTGCATTATATGGGTAATAATGCACGTTATATAGCTAATAATATAAGTAATAAGTATAATTATTACAGTTCTAGCGATAATAACTGCATTATATGCGAAATAATGCATGTTATATTGATAATATCAAGAGTAATATGTATAATTATTACAGTTCTAGCGATAATAACTGCATTATATGGGTAATAATGCATGTTATATTGACAATATTGGGAGTAATAAGTATAATTATTATAGTTCTGGCGATAATAATAGTAAAATATGGCTAATAGTGCACGTTATATTGATAATAATAAAAGTAATAAGTATATTTATTACAGTTCTAGCGATAATAACTGCATAATATGGGTAATAATGCATGTTAGATTGATAATAATAAAAGTAATAAGTATATTTATTATAGTTCTATCGATAATAACTGCATAATATGGGTAATAATGCATGTTATATTGACGACAATAAAAGGAATAAGTATATTTATTACAGTTCTAACGATAATAACTGCATAATATGGGTAATAATGCATGTTATATTGATAATAATATAAGTAATAAGTATATTTATTACAGTTCTAGCGATAATAACTGCATTATATGGGTAATAATGGATGTTATATTGATAATATCGGGAGTAACAAGTACAATTATTACAGTTCTAGCGATAATACTAGTAAAATATGGCTAAGAGTGCATGTTATATTGATAATAATAAAAGTAATAAGTATACTCATTATACTTCTATCGATAATAACTGCATAATATGGGTAATACTGCACGTTATATTGCTAATAATAAAAGTAATAAGTATACTTATTATACTTCTATCGATAATAACTGCATAATATGGGTAATACTGCACGGTATATTGCTAATAATAAAAGGAATAAGTATATTTATTATAGTTCTATCGATAATAACTGCATAATATGGGTAATAATGCATGTTATATTGATAATAATATAAGTAATAAGTATAATTATTACAGTTCTAGCGATAATAACTGCATTATATGGGCAATAATGCACGTTATATTGCTAATAATATAAGTAATAAGTATAATTATTACAGTTCTAGCGATAATAACTGCATTATATGCGAAATAATGCATGTTATATTGATAATATCAGGAGTAATATGTATAATTATTACAGTTCTAGCGATAATAACTGCATTATATGGGTAATAATGCATGTTATATTGACAATATTGGGAGTAATAAGTATAATTATTATAGTTCTGGCGATAATAATAGTAAAATATGGCTAATAGTGCACGTTATATTGATAATAATAAAAGTAATAAGTATATTTATTATAGTTCTATCGATAATAACTGCATAATATGGGTAATAATGCATGTTATATTGATGATAATGAAAGTAGTAAGTATATTTATTATATTTCTAGCGATTATAACTGCATAATATGGGTAATAATGCATGTTATATTGAGAATAATATAAGTAATAAGTATAATTATTACAGTTCTAGCGATAATAACTGCATTATATGGGTACTAATGCATGTTATATTGATAATATTGGGAGTAATAAGTATAATTATTACAGTTCTAGCGATAATACTAGTAAAATATGGCTAAGAGTGCCTGTTATATTTATAATAATAAAAGTAATTAGTATATTTATTATACTTCTGTCGATAATAACTGCATTATATGGGTAATAATGCATGTTATATTGATAATAATATAAGTAATAAGTATATTTATTACAGTTCTAGCGATAATAACTGCATTATATGGGTAGTAATGGATGTTATATTGATAATATCGGGAGTAACAAGTACAATTATTACAGTTCTAGCGATAATACTAGTAAAATATGGCTAAGAGTGCATGTTATATTGATAATAATAAAAGTAATAAGTATACTCATTATACTTCTATCGATAATAACTGCATAATATGGGTAATACTGCACGTTATATTGCTAATAATAAAAGTAATAAGTATACTTATTATACTTCTATCGATAATAACTGCATAATATGGGTAATACTGCACGGTATATTGCTAATAATAAAAGGAATAAGTATATTTATTATAGTTCTATCGATAATAACTGCATAATATGGGTAATAATGCATGTTGTATTGACGATAATAAATGGAATAAGTATATTTATTACAGTTCTAACGATAATAACTGCATAATATGGGTAATAATGCATGTTAGATTGATAATAATAAAAGTAATAAGTATATTTATTATAGTTCTATCGATAATAACTGCATAATATAGGGTAATAATGCATGTTATAGTTATAATAATATAAGTAATAGGTATAATTATTACAGTTCTAGCGTTAATAACTCCATTATATGGGTAATAATGGATGTTATATTGATAATATCGGGAGTAATAAGTACAATTATTACAGTTCTAGCGATAATACTAGTAAAATATGGCTAAGAGTGCATGTTATATTGATAATAATAAAAGTAAGAAGTATACTTATTATACTTCTATCGATAATAACTGCATAATATGGGTAATACTGCACGTTATATTGCTAATAATATAAGTAATAAGTATATTCATTATAGTTCTATCGATTATAACTGCATAATATGGGTAATAATGCATGTTATATTGATGATAATATAAGTAATAAGTATAATTATTATAGTTCTAGCGATAACAATAGTAAAATATGGCTAATAGTGCATTGTATATTGATAATAATAAAAGTAATAAGTTTATTTATTACAATTCTATCGATAATAACTGCATAATATGGGTAATAATGCATGTTATATTGATGATAATAAAAGTAATACGTATATTTATTATAGTTCTAGCGATAATAACTGCATAATATGGGTAATAATGCATGTTATATTGATAATAATATAAGTAATAAGTATAATTATTACAGTTCTAGCGATAATAACTGCATTATATGGGTAATAATGCACGTTATATAGCTAATAATATAAGTAATAAGTATAATTATTACAGTTCTAGCGATAATAACTGCATTATATGCGAAATAATGCATGTTATATTGATAATATCAAGAGTAATATGTATAATTATTACAGTTCTAGCGATAATAACTGCATTATATGGGTAATAATGCATGTTATATTGACAATATTGGGAGTAATAAGTATAATTATTATAGTTCTGGCGATAATAATAGTAAAATATGGCTAATAGTGCACGTTATATTGATAATAATAAAAGTAATAAGTATATTTATTACAGTTCTAGCGATAATAACTGCATAATATGGGTAATAATGCATGTTAGATTGATAATAATAAAAGTAATAAGTATATTTATTATAGTTCTATCGATAATAACTGCATAATATGGGTAATAATGCATGTTATATTGACGACAATAAAAGGAATAAGTATATTTATTACAGTTCTAACGATAATAACTGCATAATATGGGTAATAATGCATGTTAGATTGATAATAATATAAGTAATAAGTATAATTATTACAGTTCTAGCGATAATAACTGCATTATATGCGAAATAATGCATGTTATATTGATAATATCAGGAGTAATATGTATAATTATTACAGTTCTAGCGATAATAACTGCATTATATGGGTACTAATGCATGTTATATTGATAATATTGGGAGTAATAAGTATAATTATTACAGTTCTAGCGATAATACTAGTAAAATATGGGTAAGAGTGCCTGTTATATTTATAATAATAAAAGTAATTAGTATATTTATTATACTTCTGTCGATAATAACTGCATTATATGGGTAATAATGCATGTTATATTGATAATAATATAAGTAATAAGTATATTTATTACAGTTCTAGCGATAATAACTGCATTATATGGGTAATAATGGATGTTATATTGATAATATCGGGAGTAACAAGTACAATTATTACAGTTCTAGCGATAATACTAGTAAAATATGGCTAAGAGTGCATGTTATATTGATAATAATAAAAGTAATAAGTATACTCATTATACTTCTATCGATAATAACTGCATAATATGGGTAATACTGCACGTTATATTGCTAATAATAAAAGTAATAAGTATACTTATTATACTTCTATCGATAATAACTGCATAATATGGGTAATACTGCACGGTATATTGCTAATAATAAAAGGAATAAGTATATTTATTATAGTTCTATCGATAATAACTGCATAATATGGGTAATAATGCATGTTATATTGACGATAATAAATGGAATAAGTATATTTATTACAGTTCTAACGATAATAACTGCATAATATGGGTAATAATGCATGTTAGATTGATAATAATAAAAGTAATAAGTATATTTATTATAGTTCTATCGATAATAACTGCATAATATAGGGTAATAATGCATGTTATAGTTATAATAATATAAGTAATAGGTATAATTATTACAGTTCTAGCGTTAATAACTCCATTATATGGGTAATAATGGATGTTATATTGATAATATCGGGAGTAATAAGTACAATTATTACAGTTCTAGCGATAATACTAGTAAAATATGGCTAAGAGTGCATGTTATATTGATAATAATAAAAGTAAGAAGTATACTTATTATACTTCTATCGATAATAACTGCATAATATGGGTAATACTGCACGTTATATTGCTAATAATATAAGTAATAAGTATATTTATTATAGTTCTATCGATTATAACTGCATAATATGGGTAATAATGCATGTTATATTGATGATAATATAAGTAATAAGTATAATTATTATAGTTCTAGCGATAACAATAGTAAAATATGGCTAATAGTGCATTGTATATTGATAATAATAAAAGTAATAAGTATATTTATTACAATTCTATCGATAATAACTGCATAATATGGGTAATAATGCATGTTATATTGATGATAATAAAAGTAATACGTATATTTATTATAGTTCTAGCGATAATAACTGCATAATATGGGTAATAATGCATGTTATATTGATGATAATATAAGTAATAAGTATAATTATTATAGTTCTAGCGATAACAATAGTAAAATATGGCTAATAGTGCATTGTATATTGATAATAATAAAAGTAATAAGTTTATTTATTACAATTCTATCGATAATAACTGCATAATATGGGTAATAATGCATGTTATATTGATGATAATAAAAGTAATACGTATATTTATTATAGTTCTAGCGATAATAACTGCATAATATGGGTAATAATGCATGTTATATTGATAATAATATAAGTAATAAGTATAATTATTACAGTTCTAGCGATAATAACTGCATTATATGGGTAATAATGCACGTTATATAGCTAATAATATAAGTAATAAGTATAATTATTACAGTTCTAGCGATAATAACTGCATTATATGCGAAATAATGCATGTTATATTGATAATATCAAGAGTAATATGTATAATTATTACAGTTCTAGCGATAATAACTGCATTATATGGGTAATAATGCATGTTATATTGACAATATTGGGAGTAATAAGTATAATTATTATAGTTCTGGCGATAATAATAGTAAAATATGGCTAATAGTGCACGTTATATTGATAATAATAAAAGTAATAAGTATATTTATTACAGTTCTAGCGATAATAACTGCATAATATGGGTAATAATGCATGTTAGATTGATAATAATAAAAGTAATAAGTATATTTATTATAGTTCTATCGATAATAACTGCATAATATGGGTAATAATGCATGTTATATTGACGACAATAAAAGGAATAAGTATATTTATTACAGTTCTAACGATAATAACTGCATAATATGGGTAATAATGCATGTTAGATTGATAATAATAAAAGTAATAAGTATTTTTATTATAGTTCTATCGATAATAACTGCATAATATAGGGTAATAATGCATGTTATAGTTATAATAATATAAGTAATAGGTATAATTATTACAGTTCTAGCGTTAATAACTCCATTATATGGGTAATAATGGATGTTATATTGATAATATTGGGAGTAATAAGTACAATTATTACAGTTCTAGCGATAATACTAGTAAAATATGGCTTAGAGTGCATGTTATATTCATAATAATAATAGTAATAAGTATATTTATTACAGTTCTATCGATAATAACTGCATAATATGGGTAATAATGCATGTTATATTGATGATAATAAAAGTAATACGTATATTTATTATAGTTCTATCGATAATAACTGCATAATATGGGTAATAATGCATGTTATATTGATGATAATATAAGTAATAAGTATAATTATTATAGTTCTAGCGATAACAATAGTAAAATATGGCTAATAGTGCATTGTATATTGATAATAATAAAAGTAATAAGTATATTTATTACAATTCTATCGATAATAACTGCATAATATGGGTAATAATGCATGTTATATTGATGATAATAAAAGTAATACGTATATTTATTATAGTTCTAGCGATAATAACTGCATAATATGGGTAATAATGCATGTTATATTGATAATAATATAAGTAATAAGTATAATTATTACAGTTCTAGCGATAATAACTGCATTATATGGGTAATAATGCACGTTATATTGCTAATAATATAAGTAATAAGTATAATTATTACAGTTCTTGCGATAATAACTGCATTATATGCGAAATAATGCATGTTATATTGATAATATCAGGAGTAATATGTATAATTATTACAGTTCTAGCGATAATAACTGCATTATATGGGTAATAATGCATGTTATATTGACAATATTGGGAGTAATAAGTATAATTATTATAGTTCTGGCGATAATAATAGTAAAATATGGCTAATAGTGCACGTTATATTGATAATAATAAAAGTAATAAGTATATTTATTATAGTTCTATCGATAATAACTGCATAATATGGGTATTAATGCATGTTATATTGATGATAATGAAAGTAGTAAGTATATTTATTATATTTCTAGCGATTATAACTGCATAATATGGGTAATAATGCATGTTATATTGAGAATAATATAAGTAATAAGTATAATTATTACAGTTCTAGCGATAATAACTGCATTATATGGGTACTAATGCATGTTATATTGATAATATTGGGAGTAATAAGTATAATTATTACAGTTCTAGCGATAATACTAGTAAAATATGGCTAAGAGTGCCTGTTATATTTATAATAATAAAAGTAATTAGTATATTTATTATACTTCTGTCGATAATAACTGCATTATATGGGTAATAATGCATGTTATATTGATAATAATATAAGTAATAAGTATATTTATTACAGTTCTAGCGATAATAACTGCATTATATGGGTAATAATGGATGTTATATTGATAATATCGGGAGTAATAAGTACAATTATTACAGTTCTAGCGATAATACTAGTAAAATATGGCTAAGAGTGCATGTTATATTGATAATAATAAAAGTCATAAGTATACTTATTACACTTCTATCGATAATAACTGCATAATATGGGTAATACTGCACGTTATATTGCTAATAATAAAAGTAATAAGTATACTTATTATACTTTTATCGATAATAACTGCATAATATGGGTAATACTGCACGTTATATTGCTAATAATAAAAGTAATAAGTATATTTATTATAGTTCTATCGATAATAACTGCATAATATGGGTAATAATGCATGTTATATTGACGATAATAAAAGGAATAAGTATATTTATTACAGTTCTAACGATAATAACTGCATAATATGGGTAATAATGCATGTTAGATTGATAATAATAAAAGTAATAAGTATATTTATTATAGTTCTATCGATAATAACTGCATAATATAGGGTAATAATGCATGTTATAGTTATAATAATATAAGTAATAGGTATAATTATTACAGTTCTAGCGTTAATAACTCCATTATATGGGTAATAATGGATGTTATATTGATAATATCGGGAGTAATAAGTACAATTATTACAGTTCTAGCGATAATACTAGTAAAATATGGCTAAGAGTGCATGTTATATTGATAATAATAAAAGTAAGAAGTATACTTATTATACTTCTATCGATAATAACTGCATAATATGGGTAATACTGCACGTTATATTGCTAATAATATAAGTAATAAGTATATTTATTATAGTTCTATCGATTATAACTGCATAATATGGGTAATAATTCATGTTATATTGATAATAATATAAGTAATAAGTATATTTATTACAGTTCTAGCGATAATAACTGCATTATATGGGTAATGATGGATGTTATATTGATAATATTGGGAGTAATAAGTACAATTATTACAGTTCTAGCGATAATACTAGTAAAATATGGCTTAGAGTGCATGTTATATTCATAATAATAATAGTAATAAGTATATTTATTACAGTTCTATCGATAATAACTGCATAATATGGGTAATAATGCATGTTATATTGATGATAATAAAAGTAATACGTATATTTATTATAGTTCTATCGATAATAACTGCATAATATGGGTAATAATGCATGTTATATTGATGATAATATAAGTAATAAGTATAATTATTATAGTTCTAGCGATAACAATAGTAAAATATGGCTAATAGTGCATTGTATATTGATAATAATAAAAGTAATAAGTATATTTATTACAATTCTATCGATAATAACTGCATAATATGGGTAATAATGCATGTTATATTGATGATAATAAAAGTAATAAGTATATTTATTATAGTTCTATCGATAATAACTGCATAATATGGGTAATAATGCATGTTATATTGATGATAATGAAAGTAGTAAGTATATTTATTATAGTTCTAGCGATTATAACTGCATAATATGGGTAATAATGCATGTTATATTGAGAATAATATAAGTAATAAGTGTAATTATTACAGTTCTAGCGATAATAACTGTATTATATGGGTAATAATGCATGTTATATTGATAATATTGGGAGTTATAAGTATAATTATTACAGTTCTAGCGATAATAATAGTAAAATATGGCTAATAGTGCATGTTATATTGATAATATTAAAAGTAATAAGTATATTTATTATAGCTCTATCGATAATAACTGCATAATATGGGTAATAATGCATGTTATATTGATGATAATGAAAGTAGTAAGTATATTTATTATAGTTCTAGCGATTATAACTGCATAATATGGGTAATAATGCATGTTATATTGAGAATAATATAAGTAATAAGTATAATTATTACAGTTCTAGCGATAATAACTGTATTATATGGGTAATAATGCATGTTATATTGATAATATTGGGAGTAATAAGTATAATTATTACAGTTCTAGCGATAATAATAGTAAAATATGGCTAATAGTGCATGTTATATTGATAATATTAAAAGTAATAAGTATATTTATTATAGTTCTATCGATAATAACTGCATAATATGGGTAATAATGCATGTTATATTGATGATAATGAAAGTAGTAAGTATATTTATTATAGTTCTAGCGATTATAACTGCATAATATGGGTAATAATGCATGTTATATTGAGAATAATATAAGTAGTAAGTATAATTATTACAGTTCTAGCGATAATAACTGCATTATATGGGTAATAATGCATGTTATATTGAGAATAATATAAGTAATAAGTATAATTATTACAGTTCTAGCGATAATAACTGCATTATATGGGTACTAATGCATGTTATATTGATAATATTGGGAGTAATAAGTATAATTATTATAGTTCTGGCGATAATAATAGTAAAATATGGCTAATAGTGCACGTTATATTGATAATAATAAAAGTAATAAGTATATTTATTATAGTTCTATCGATAATAACTGCATAATATGGGTAATAATGCATGTTATATTGATGATAATGAAAGTAGTAAGTATATTTATTATAGTTCTAGCGATAATAACTGCATAATATGGGTAATAATGCATGTTATATTGATAATCATATAAGTAATAAGTATAATTATTATAGTTCTAGGGATTATAACTGCATAATATGGGTAATAATGCATGTTATATTGAGAATAATATAAGTAATAAGTATATTTATTACAGTTCTATCGATAATAACTGCATAATATGGGCAATAATGTACGTTATATTGCTAATAATATATGTAATAAGTATAATTATTACAGTTCTAGCGATAATAACTGTATTATATGGGTAATAATGCATGTTATATTGATAATATTGGGAGTAATAAGTATAATTATTATAGTTCTAGCGATAATAGTAGTAAAATGTGGCTAATGGAGCATGTTATATTGATAACAATAATAGTAATAAGTATATTTATTACAGTTCTAGCGATAATAATAGTAAACTATGGCTAATAGTGCATGTTATATTGATAATATTAAAAGTATTAAGTATATTTATTATAGTTCTATCGATAATAACTGCATAATATGGGTAATAATGCATGTTATATTGATGATAATGAAAGTAGTAAGTATATTTATTATAGTTCTAGCGATTATAACTGCATAATATGGGTAATAATGCATGTTATATTGAGAATAATATAAGTAATAAGTATAATTATTACAGTTCTAGCGATAATAACTGCATTATATGGGTAATAATGCATGTTATATTGAGAATAATATAAGTAATAAGTATAATTATTACAGTTCTAGCGATAATAACTGCATTATATGGGTACTAATGCATGTTATATTGATAACATTGGGAGTAATAAGTATAATTATTATAGTTCTGGCGATAATAATAGTAAAATATGGCTAATAGTGCACGTTATATTGATAATAATAAAAGTAATAAGTATATTTATTATAGTTCTATCGATAATAACTGCATAATATGGGTAATAATGCACGTTATATTGATGATAATGAAAGTAGTAAGTATATTTATTATAGTTCTAGCGATTATAACTGCATAATATGGGTAATAATGCATGTTATATTGAGAATAATATAAGTAATAAGTATAATTATTACAGTTCTAGCGATAATAACTGTATTATATGGGTAATGATGCATGTTATATTGATAATATTAGAAGTAATGAGTATAATTATTATAGTTCTAGCGATAATAATAGTAAAATATGGGTAATAATGCATGTTATATTGATAATAATAAAAGTAATAAGTATATTTATTATAGTTCTATCGATAATAACTGCATAATATGGGTAATAATGCATGTTATATTGATGATAATGAAAGTAGTAAGTATATTTATTATATTTCTAGCGATTATAACTGCATAATATGGGTAATAATGCATGTTATATTGAGAATTATATAAGTAATAAGTATAATTATTACAGTTCTAGCGATAATAACTGCATTATATGGGTACTAATGCATGTTATATTGATAATATTGGGAGTAATAAGTATAATTATTACAGTTCTAGCGATAATACTAGTAAAATATGGCTAAGAGTGCCTGTTATATTTATAATAATAAAAGTAATTAGTATATTTATTATACTTCTGTCGATAATAACTGCATTATATGGGTAATAATGCATGTTATATTGATAATAATATAAGTAATAAGTATATTTATTACAGTTCTAGCGATAATAACTGCATTATATGGGTAATAATGGATGTTATATTGATAATATCGGGAGTAATAAGTACAATTATTACAGTTCTAGCGATAATACTAGTAAAATATGGCTAAGAGTGCATGTTATATTAATAATAATAAAAGTAATAAGTATACTTATTATACTTCTATCGATAATAACTGCATAATATGGGTAATACTGCACGTTATATTGCTAATAATAAAAGTAATAAGTATATTTATTGTAGTTCTATCGATAATAACTGCATAATATAGGGTAATAATGCATGTTATAGTTATAATAATATAAGTAATAGGTATAATTATTACAGTTCTAGCGATAATAACTCCATTATATGGGTAATAATGCATGTTATATTGATAATAATATAAGTAAAAAGTATAATTATTACAGTTCTAGCGATAATAACTGCATTATATGGGTAATAATGCATGTTATATTGATAATAATAAAAGTAATAAGTATATTTATTACAGTTCTAACGATAATAACTGCATAATATGGGTAATAATGCATGTTAGATTGATAATAATAAAAGTAATAAGTATATTTATTATAGTTCTATCGATAATAACTGCATAATATAGGGTAATAATGCATGTTATAGTTATAATAATATAAGTAATAGGTATAATTATTACAGTTCTAGCGTTAATAACTCCATTATATGGGTAATAATGGATGTTATATTGATAATATCGGGAGTAATAAGTACAATTATTACAGTTCTAGCGATAATACTAGTAAAATATGGCTAAGAGTGCATGTTATATTGATAATAATAAAAGTAAGATGTATACTTATTATACTTCTATCGATAATAACTGCATAATATGGGTAATACTGCACGTTATATTGCTAATAATATAAGTAATAAGTATATTTATTATAGTTCTATCGATTATAACTGCATAATATGGGTAATAATGCATGTTATATTGATAATAATATAAGTAATAAGTATATTTATTACAGTTCTAGCGATAATAACTGCATTATATGGGTAATAATGGATGTTATATTGATAATATTGGGAGTAATAAGTACAATTATTACAGTTCTAGCGATAATACTAGTAAAATATGGCTTAGAGTGCATGTTATATTCATAATAATAATAGTAATAAGTATATTTATTACAGTTCTATCGATAATAACTGCATAATATGGGTAATAATGCATGTTATATTGATGATAATAAAAGTAATACGTATATTTATTATAGTTCTATCGATAATAACTGCATAATATGGGTAATAATGCATGTTATATTGATGATAATATAAGTAATAAGTATAATTATTATAGTTCTAGCGATAACAATAGTAAAATATGGCTAATAGTGCATTGTATATTGATAATAATAAAAGTAATAAGTATATTTATTACAATTCTATCGATAATAACTGCATAATATGGGTAATAATGCATGTTATATTGATGATAATAAAAGTAATACGTATATTTATTATAGTTCTAGCGATAATAACTGCATAATATGGGTAATAATGCATGTTATATTGATAATAATATAAGTAATAAGTATAATTATTACAGTTCTAGCGATAATAACTGCATTATATGGGCAATAATGCACGTTATATTGCTAATAATATAAGTAATAAGTATAATTATTACAGTTCTAGCGATAATAACTGCATTATATGCGAAATAATGCATGTTATATTGATAATATCAGGAGTAATATGTATAATTATTACAGTTCTAGCGATAATAACTGCATTATATGGGTAATAATGCATGTTATATTGACAATATTGGGAGTAATAAGTATAATTATTATAGTTCTGGCGATAATAATAGTAAAATATGGCTAATAGTGCACGTTATATTGATAATAATAAAAGTAATAAGTATATTTATTATAGTTCTATCGATAATAACTGCATAATATGGGTAATAATGCATGTTATATTGATGATAATAAAAGTAATACGTATATTTATTATAGTTCTATCGATAATAACTGCATAATATGGGTAATAATGCATGTTATATTGATGATAATATAAGTAATAAGTATAATTATTATAGTTCTATCGATAATAACTGCATAATATAGGGTAATAATGCATGTTATAGTTATAATAATATAAGTAATAGGTATAATTATTACAGTTCTAGCGTTAATAACTCCATTATATGGGTAATAATGGATGTTATATTGATAATATCGGGAGTAATAAGTACAATTATTACAGTTCTAGCGATAATACTAGTAAAATATGGCTAAGAGTGCATGTTATATTGATAATAATAAAAGTAAGATGTATACTTATTATACTTCTATCGATAATAACTGCATAATATGGGTAATACTGCACGTTATATTGCTAATAATATAAGTAATAAGTATATTTATTATAGTTCTATCGATTATAACTGCATAATATGGGTAATAATGCATGTTATATTGATAATAATATAAGTAATAAGTATATTTATTACAGTTCTAGCGATAATAACTGCATTATATGGGTAATAATGGATGTTATATTGATAATATTGGGAGTAATAAGTACAATTATTACAGTTCTAGCGATAATACTAGTAAAATATGGCTTAGAGTGCATGTTATATTCATAATAATAATAGTAATAAGTATATTTATTACAGTTCTATCGATAATAACTGCATAATATGGGTAATAATGCATGTTATATTGATGATAATAAAAGTAATACGTATATTTATTATAGTTCTATCGATAATAACTGCATAATATGGGTAATAATGCATGTTATATTGATGATAATATAAGTAATAAGTATAATTATTATAGTTCTAGCGATAACAATAGTAAAATATGGCTAATAGTGCATTGTATATTGATAATAATAAAAGTAATAAGTATATTTATTACAATTCTATCGATAATAACTGCATAATATGGGTAATAATGCATGTTATATTGATGATAATAAAAGTAATACGTATATTTATTATAGTTCTAGCGATAATAACTGCATAATATGGGTAATAATGCATGTTATATTGATAATAATATAAGTAATAAGTATAATTATTACAGTTCTAGCGATAATAACTGCATTATATGGGCAATAATGCACGTTATATTGCTAATAATATAAGTAATAAGTATAATTATTACAGTTCTAGCGATAATAACTGCATTATATGCGAAATAATGCATGTTATATTGATAATATCAGCAGTAATATGTATAATTATTACAGTTCTAGCGATAATAACTGCATTATATGGGTAATAATGCATGTTATATTGACAATATTGGGAGTAATAAGTATAATTATTATAGTTCTGGCGATAATAATAGTAAAATATGGCTAATAGTGCACGTTATATTGATAATAATAAAAGTAATAAGTATATTTATTATAGTTCTATCGATAATAACTGCATAATATGGGTAATAATGCATGTTATATTGATGATAATGAAAGTAGTAAGTATATTTATTATATTTCTAGCGATTATAACTGCATAATATGGGTAATAATGCATGTTATATTGAGAATAATATAAGTAATAAGTATAATTATTACAGTTCTAGCGATAATAACTGCATTATATGGGTACTAATGCATGTTATATTGATAATATTGGGAGTAATAAGTATAATTATTACATTTCTAGCGATAATACTAGTAAAATATGGCTAAGAGTGCCTGTTATATTTATAATAATAAAAGTAATTAGTATATTTATTATACTTCTGTCGATAATAACTGCATTATATGGGTAATAATGCATGTTATATTGATAATAATATAAGTAATAAGTATATTTATTACAGTTCTAGCGATAATAACTGCATTATATGGGTAATAATGGATGTTATATTGATAATATCGGGAGTAACAAGTACAATTATTACAGTTCTAGCGATAATACTAGTAAAATATGGCTAAGAGTGCATGTTATATTGATAATAATAAAAGTAATAAGTATACTCATTATACTTCTATCGATAATAACTGCATAATATGGGTAATACTGCACGTTATATTGCTAATAATAAAAGTAATAAGTATACTTATTATACTTCTATCGATAATAACTGCATAATATGGGTAATACTGCACGGTATATTGCTAATAATAAAAGGAATAAGTATATTTATTATAGTTCTATCGATAATAACTGCATAATATGGGTAATAATGCATGTTATATTGACGATAATAAATGGAATAAGTATATTTATTACAGTTCTAACGATAATAACTGCATAATATGGGTAATAATGCATGTTAGATTGATAATAATAAAAGTAATAAGTATATTTATTATAGTTCTATCGATAATAACTGCATAATATCGGGTAATAATGCATGTTATAGTTATAATAATATAAGTAATAGGTATAATTATTACAGTTCTAGCGTTAATAACTCCATTATATGGGTAATAATGGATGTTATATTGATAATATCGGGAGTAATAAGTACAATTATTACAGTTCTAGCGATAATACTAGTAAAATATGGCTAAGAGTGCATGTTATATTGATAATAATAAAAGTAAGAAGTATACTTATTATACTTCTATCGATAATAACTGCATAATATGGGTAATACTGCACGTTATATTGCTAATAATATAAGTAATAAGTATATTTATTATAGTTCTATCGATTATAACTGCATAATATGGGTAATAATGCATGTTATATTGATGATAATATAAGTAATAAGTATAATTATTATAGTTCTAGCGATAACAATAGTAAAATATGGCTAATAGTGCATTGTATATTGATAATAATAAAAGTAATAAGTATATTTATTACAATTCTATCGATAATAACTGCATAATATGGGTAATAATGCATGTTATATTGATGATAATAAAAGTAATACGTATATTTATTATAGTTCTAGCGATAATAACTGCATAATATGGGTAATAATGCATGTTATATTGATAATAATATAAGTAATAAGTATAATTATTACAGTTCTAGCGATAATAACTGCATTATATGGGTAATAATGCACGTTATATTGCTAATAATATAAGTAATAAGTATAATTATTACAGTTCTAGCGATAATAACTGCATTATATGCGAAATAATGCATGTTATATTGATAATATCAGGAGTAATATGTATAATTATTACAGTTCTAGCGATAATAACTGTATTATATGGGTAATAATGCATGTTATATTGACAATATTGGGAGTAATAAGTATAATTATTATAGTTCTGGCGATAATAATAGTAAAATATGGCTAATAGTGCACGTTATATTGATAATAATAAAAGTAATAAGTATATTTATTATAGTTCTATCGACAATAACTGCATAATATGGGTAATAATGCATGTTATATTGATGATAATGAAAGTAGTAAGTATATTTATTATATTTCTAGCGATTATAACTGCATAATATGGGTAATAATGCATGTTATATTGAGAATAATATAAGTAATAAGTATATTTATTACAGTTCTAGCGATAATAACTGCATTATATGGGTAATAATGGATGTTATATTGATAATATCGGGAGTAATAAGTACAATTATTACAGTTCTAGCGATAATACTAGTAAAATATGGCTAAGAGTGCATGTTATATTGATAATAATAAAAGTAATAAGAATACTTATTATACTTCTATCGATAATAACTGCATAATATGGGTAATACTGCACGTTATATTGCTAATAATATAAGTAATAAGTATATTCATTATAGTTCTATCGATTATAACTGCATAATATGGGTAATAATGCATGTTATATTGATGATAATATAAGTAATAAGTATATTTATTATAGTTCTATCGATAATAACTGCATAATATGGGTAATAATGCATGTTATATTGACGATAATAAAAGGAATAAGTATATTTATTACAGTTCTAACGATAATAACTGCATAATATGGGTAATAATGCATGTTAGATTGATAACAATAAAAGTAATAAGTATATTTATTATAGTTCTATCGATAATAACTGCATAATATAGGGTAATAATGCATGTTATAGTTATAATAATATAAGTAATAGGTATAATTATTACAGTTCTAGCGTTAATAACTCCATTATATGGGTAATAATGGATGTTATATTGATAATATCGGGAGTAATAAGTACAATTATTACAGTTCTAGCGATAATACTAGTAAAATATGGCTAAGAGTGCATGTTATATTGATAATAATAAAAGTAAGAAGTATACTTATTATACTTCTATCGATAATAACTGCATAATATGGGTAATACTGCACGTTATATTGCTAATAATATAAGTAATAAGTATATTCATTATAGTTCTATCGATTATAACTGCATAATATGGGTAATAATGCATGTTATATTGATGATAATATAAGTAATAAGTATAATTATTATAGTTCTAGCGATAACAATAGTAAAATATGGCTAATAGTGCATTGTATATTGATAATAATAAAAGTAATAAGTTTATTTATTACAATTCTATCGATAATAACTGCATAATATGGGTAATAATGCATGTTATATTGATGATAATAAAAGTAATACGTATATTTATTATAGTTCTAGCGATAATAACTGCATAATATGGGTAATAATGCATGTTATATTGATAATAATATAAGTAATAAGTATAATTATTACAGTTCTAGCGATAATAACTGCATTATATGGGTAATAATGCACGTTATATAGCTAATAATATAAGTAATAAGTATAATTATTACAGTTCTAGCGATAATAACTGCATTATATGCGAAATAATGCATGTTATATTGATAATATCAAGAGTAATATGTATAATTATTACAGTTCTAGCGATAATAACTGCATTATATGGGTAATAATGCATGTTATATTGACAATATTGGGAGTAATAAGTATAATTATTATAGTTCTGGCGATAATAATAGTAAAATATGGCTAATAGTGCACGTTATATTGATAATAATAAAAGTAATAAGTATATTTATTACAGTTCTAGCGATAATAACTGCATAATATGGGTAATAATGCATGTTAGATTGATAATAATAAAAGTAATAAGTATATTTATTATAGTTCTATCGATAATAACTGCATAATATGGGTAATAATGCATGTTATATTGACGACAATAAAAGGAATAAGTATATTTATTACAGTTCTAACGATAATAACTGCATAATATGGGTAATAATGCATGTTAGATTGATAATAATGAAAGTAATAAGTATTTTTATTATAGTTCTATCGATAATAACTGCATAATATAGGGTAATAATGCATGTTATAGTTATAATAATATAAGTAATAGGTATAATTATTACAGTTCTAGCGTTAATAACTCCATTATATGGGTAATAATGGATGTTATATTGATAATATCGGGAGTAATAAGTACAATTATTACAGTTCTAGCGATAATACTAGTAAAATATGGCTAAGAGTGCATGTTATATTGATAATAATAAAAGTAATAAGAATACTTATTATACTTCTATCGATAATAACTGCATAATATGGGTAATACTGCACGTTATATTGCTAATAATAAAAGTAATAAGTATACTTATTATACTTCTATCGATAATAACTGCATAATATGGGTAATACTGCACGGTATATTGCTAATAATAAAAGTAATAAGTATATTTATTATAGTTCTATCGATAATAACTGCATAATATGGGTAATAATGCATGTTATATTGACGATAATAAAAGGAATAAGTATATTTATTACAGTTCTAACGATAATAACTGCATAATATGGGTAATAATGCATGTTAGATTGATAATAATAAAAGTAATAAGTATATTTATTATAGTACTATCGATAATAACTGCATAATATAGGGTAATAATGCATGTTATAGTTATAATAATATAAGTAATAGGTATAATTATTACAGTTCTAGCGTTAATAACTCCATTATATGGGTAATAATGGATGTTATATTGATAATATTGGGAGTAATAAGTACAATTATTACAGTTCTAGCGATAATACTAGTAAAATATGGCTTAGAGTGCATGTTATATTCATAATAATAATAGTAATAAGTATATTTATTACAGTTCTATCGATAATAACTGCATAATATGGGTAATAATGCATGTTATATTGATGATAATAAAAGTAATACGTATATTTATTATAGTTCTATCGATAATAACTGCATAATATGGGTAATAATGCATGTTATATTGATGATAATATAAGTAATAAGTATAATTATTATAGTTCTAGCGATAACAATAGTAAAATATGGCTAATAGTGCATTGTATATTGATAATAATAAAAGTAATAAGTATATTTATTACAATTCTATCGATAATAACTGCATAATATGGGTAATAATGCATGTTATATTGATGATAATAAAAGTAATACGTATATTTATTATAGTTCTAGCGATAATAACTGCATCATATGGGTAATAATGCATGTTATATTGATAATAATATAAGTAATAAGTATAATTATTACAGTTCTAGCGATAATAACTGCATTATATGGGTAATAATGCACGTTATATTGCTAATAATATAAGTAATAAGTATAATTATTACAGTTCTTGCGATAATAACTGCATTATATGCGAAATAATGCATGTTATATTGATAATATCAGGAGTAATATGTATAATTATTACAGTTCTAGCGATAATAACTGCATTATATGGGTAATAATGCATGTTATATTGACAATATTGGGAGTAATAAGTATAATTATTATAGTTCTGGCGATAATAATAGTAAAATATGGCTAATAGTGCACGTTATATTGATAATAATAAAAGTAATAAGTATATTTATTATAGTTCTATCGATAATAACTGCATAATATGGGTATTAATGCATGTTATATTGATGATAATGAAAGTAGTAAGTATATTTATTATATTTCTAGCGATTATAACTGCATAATATGGGTAATAATGCATGTTATATTGAGAATAATATAAGTAATAAGTATAATTATTACAGTTCTAGCGATAATAACTGCATTATATGGGTACTAATGCATGTTATATTGATAATATTGGGAGTAATAAGTATAATTATTACAGTTCTAGCGATAATACTAGTAAAATATGGCTAAGAGTGCCTGTTATATTTATAATAATAAAAGTAATTAGTATATTTATTATTCTTCTGTCGATAATAACTGCATTATATGGGTAATAATGCATGTTATATTGATAATAATATAAGTAATAAGTATATTTATTACAGTTCTAGCGATAATAACTGCATTATATGGGTAATAATGGATGTTATATTGATAATATCGGGAGTAATAAGTACAATTATTACAGTTCTAGCGATAATACTAGTAAAATATGGCTAAGAGTGCATGTTATATTGATAATAATAAAAGTAATAAGTATACTTATTACACTTCTATCGATAATAACTGCATAATATGGGTAATACTGCACGTTATATTGCTAATAATAAAAGTAATAAGTATACTTATTATACTTCTATCGATAATAACTGCATAATATGGGTAATACTGCACGTTATATTGCTAATAATAAAAGTAATAAGTATATTTATTATAGTTCTATCGATAATAACTGCATAATATGGGTAATAATGCATGTTATATTGACGATAATAAAAGGAATAAGTATATTTATTACAGTTCTAACGATAATAACTGCATAATATGGGTAATAATGCATGTTAGATTGATAATAATAAAAGTAATAAGTATATTTATTATAGTTCTATCGATAATAACTGCATAATATAGGGTGATAATGCATGTTATAGTTATAATAATATAAGTAATAGGTATAATTATTACAGTTCTAGCGTTAATAACTCCATTATATGGGTAATAATGGATGTTATATTGATAATATCGGGAGTAATAAGTACAATTATTACAGTTCTAGCGATAATACTAGTAAAATATGGCTAAGAGTGCATGTTATATTGATAATAATAAAAGTAAGAAGTATACTTATTATACTTCTATCGATAATAACTGCATAATATGGGTAATACTGCACGTTATATTGCTAATAATATAAGTAATAAGTATATTTATTATAGTTCTATCGATTATAACTGCATAATATGGGTAATAATTCATGTTATATTGATAATAATATAAGTAATAAGTATATTTATTACAGTTCTAGCGATAATAACTGCATTATATGGGTAATGATGGATGTTATATTGATAATATTGGGAGTAATAAGTACAATTATTACAGTTCTAGCGATAATACTAGTAAAATATGGCTTAGAGTGCATGTTATATTCATAATAATAATAGTAATAAGTATATTTATTACAGTTCTATCGATAATAACTGCATAATATGGGTAATAATGCATGTTATATTGATGATAATAAAAGTAATACGTATATTTATTATAGTTCTATCGATAATAACTGCATAATATGGGTAATAATGCATGTTATATTGATGATAATATAAGTAATAAGTATAATTATTATAGTTCTAGCGATAACAATAGTAAAATATGGCTAATAGTGCATTGTATATTGATAATAATAAAAGTAATAAGTATATTTATTACAATTCTATCGATAATAACTGCATAATATGGGTAATAATGCATGTTATATTGATGATAATAAAAGTAATAAGTATATTTATTATAGTTCTATCGATAATAACTGCATAATATGGGTAATAATGCATGTTATATTGATGATAATGAAAGTAGTAAGTATATTTATTATAGTTCTAGCGATTATAACTGCATAATATGGGTAATAATGCATGTTATATTGAGAATAATATAAGTAATAAGTGTAATTATTACAGTTCTAGCGATAATAACTGTATTATATGGGTAATAATGCATGTTATATTGATAATATTGGGAGTAATAAGTATAATTATTACAGTTCTAGCGATAATAATAGTAAAATATGGCTAATAGTGCATGTTATATTGATAATATTAAAAGTAATAAGTATATTTATTATAGCTCTATCGATAATAACTGCATAATATGGGTAATAATGCATGTTATATTGATGATAATGAAAGTAGTAAGTATATTTATTATAGTTCTAGCGATTATAACTGCATAATATGGGTAATAATGCATGTTATATTGAGAATAATATAAGTAATAAGTATAATTATTACAGTTCTAGCGATAATAACTGTATTATATGGGTAATAATGCATGTTATATTGATAATATTGGGAGTAATAAGTATAATTATTACAGTTCTAGCGATAATAATAGTAAAATATGGCTAATAGTGCATGTTATATTGATAATATTAAAAGTAATAAGTATATTTATTATAGTTCTATCGATAATAACTGCATAATATGGGTAATAATGCATGTTATATTGATGATAATGAAAGTAGTAAGTATATTTATTATAGTTCTAGCGATTATAACTGCATAATATGGGTAATAATGCATGTTATATTGAGAATAATATAAGTAGTAAGTATAATTATTACAGTTCTAGCGATAATAACTGCATTATATGGGTAATAATGCATGTTATATTGAGAATAATATAAGTAATAAGTATAATTATTACAGTTCTAGCGATAATAACTGCATTATATGGGTACTAATGCATGTTATATTGATAATATTGGGAGTAATAAGTATAATTATTATAGTTCTGGCGATAATAATAGTAAAATATGGCTAATAGTGCACGTTATATTGATAATAATAAAAGTAATAAGTATATTTATTATAGTTCTATCGATAATAACTGCATAATATGGGTAATAATGCATGTTATATTGATAATCATATAAGTAATAAGTATAATTATTATAGTTCTAGGGATTATAACTGCATAATATGGGTAATAATGCATGTTATATTGAGAATAATATAAGTAATAAGTATATTTATTACAGTTCTATCGATAATAACTGCATAATATGGGCAATAATGTACGTTATATTGCTAATAATATATGTAATAAGTATAATTATTACAGTTCTAGCGATAATAACTGTATTATATGGGTAATAATGCATGTTATATTGATAATATTGGGAGTAATAAGTATAATTATTATAGTTCTAGCGATAATAGTAGTAAAATGTGGCTAATGGAGCATGTTATATTGATAACAATAATAGTAATAAGTATATTTATTACAGTTCTAGCGATAATAATAGTAAACTATGGCTAATAGTGCATGTTATATTGATAATATTAAAAGTATTAAGTATATTTATTATAGTTCTATCGATAATAACTGCATAATATGGGTAATAATGCATGTTATATTGATGATAATGAAAGTAGTAAGTATATTTATTATAGTTCTAGCGATTATAACTGCATAATATGGGTAATAATGCATGTTATATTGAGAATAATATAAGTAATAAGTATAATTATTACAGTTCTAGCGATAATAACTGCATTATATGGGTAATAATGCATGTTATATTGAGAATAATATAAGTAATAAGTATAATTATTACAGTTCTAGCGATAATAACTGCATTATATGGGTACTAATGCATGTTATATTGATAACATTGGGAGTAATAAGTATAATTATTATAGTTCTGGCGATAATAATAGTAAAATATGGCTAATAGTGCACGTTATATTGATAATAATAAAAGTAATAAGTATATTTATTATAGCTCTATCGATAATAACTGCATAATATGGGTAATAATGCACGTTATATTGATGATAATGAAAGTAGTAAGTATATTTATTATAGTTCTAGCGATTATAACAGCATAATATGGGTAATAATGCATGTTATATTGAGAATAATATAAGTAATAAGTATAATTATTACAGTTCTAGCGATAATAACTGTATTATATGGGTAATGATGCATGTTATATTGATAATATTGGGAGTAATGAGTATAATTATTATAGTTCTAGCGATAATAATAGTAAAATATGGGTAATAATGCATGTTATATTGATAATAATAAAAGTAATAAGTATATTTATTATAGTTCTATCGATAATAACTGCATAATATGGGTAATAATGCATGTTATATTGATGATAATGAAAGTAGTAAGTATATTTATTATATTTCTAGCGATTATAACTGCATAATATGGGTAATAATGCATGTTATATTGAGAATTATATAAGTAATAAGTATAATTATTACAGTTCTAGCGATAATAACTGCATTATATGGGTACTAATGCATGTTATATTGATAATATTGGGAGTAATAAGTATAATTATTACAGTTCTAGCGATAATACTAGTAAAATATGGCTAAGAGTGCCTGTTATATTTATAATAATAAAAGTAATTAGTATATTTATTATACTTCTGTCGATAATAACTGCATTATATGGGTAATAATGCATGTTATATTGATAATAATATAAGTAATAAGTATATTTATTACAGTTCTAGCGATAATAACTGCATTATATGGGTAATAATGGATGTTATATTGATAATATCGGGAGTAATAAGTACAATTATTACAGTTCTAGCGATAATACTAGTAAAATATGGCTAAGAGTGCATGTTATATTGATAATAATAAAAGTAATAAGTATACTTATTATACTTCTATCGATAATAACTGCATAATATGGGTAATACTGCACGTTATATTGCTAATAATAAAAGTAATAAGTATATTTATTGTAGTTCTATCGATAATAACTGCATAATATAGGGTAATAATGCATGTTATAGTTATAATAATATAAGTAATAGGTATAATTATTACAGTTCTAGCGATAATAACTCCATTATATGGGTAATAATGCATGTTATATTGATAATAATATAAGTAATAAGTATAATTATTACAGTTCTAGCGATAATAACTGCATTATATGGGTAATAATGCACGTTATATTGCTAATAATATAAGTAAAAAGTGTAATTATTACAGTTCTAGCGATAATAACTGCATTATATGGGTAATAATGCATGTTATATTGATAATATTGGGTGTAATAAGTATAATTATTATAGTTCTAGCGATAATAATAGTAAAATATGGCTAATAGTGCATGTTATATTGATAATAATAAAAGTAATAAGTATACTTATTATACTTCTATCGATAATAACTGCATAATATGGGTAATACTGCACGCTATATTGCTAATAATATAAGTAATAAGTATATTTATTATAGTTCTATCGATTATAACTGCATAATATGGGTAATAATGCATGTTATATTGATAATAATATAAGTAATAAGTATATTTATTACAGTTCTAGCGATAGTAACTGCATTATATGGGTAATGATGGATGTTATATTGATAATATTGGGAGTAATAAGTACAATTATTACAGTTCTAGCGATAATACTAGTAAAATGTGGCTTAGAGTGCATGTTATATTCATAATAATAATAGTAATAAGTTTATTTATTACAGTTCTATCGATAATAACTGCATAATATGGGTAATAATGCATGTTATATTGATGATAATAAAAGTAATACGTATATTTATTATAGTTCTATCGATAATAACTGCATAATATGGGTAATAATGCATGTTATATTGATGATAATATAAGTAATAAGTATAATTATTATAGTTCTAGCGATAACAATAGTAAAATATGGCTAATAGTGCATTGTATATTGATAATAATAAAAGTAATAAGTATATTTATTACAATTCTATCGATAATAACTGCATAATATGGGTAATAATGCATGTTATATTGATGATAATATAAGTAATAAGTATAATTATTATAGTTCTAGCGATAACAATAGTAAAATATGGCTAATAGTGCATTGTATATTGATAATAATAAAAGTAATAAGTATATTTATTACAATTCTATCGATAATAACTGCATAATATGGGTAATAATGCATGTTATATTGATGATAATAAAAGTAATAAGTATATTTATTATAGTTCTATCGATAATAACTGCATAATATGGGTAATAATGCATGTTATATTGATGATAATATAAGTAATAAGTATAATTATTATAGTTCTAGCGATAACAATAGTAAAATATGGCTAATAGTGCATTGTATATTGATAATAATAAAAGTAATAAGTATATTTATTACAATTCTATCGATAATAACTGCATAATATGGGTAATAATGCATGTTATATTGATGATAATGAAAGTAGTAAGTATATTTATTATAGTTCTAGCGATTATAACTGCATAATATGGGTAATAATGCATGTTATATTGAGAATAATATAAGTAATAAGTATAATTATTACAGTTCTAGCGATAATAACTGTATTATATGGGTAATAATGCATGTTATATTGATAATATTGGGAGTAATAAGTATAATTATTACAGTTCTAGCGATAATAATAGTAAAATATGGCTAATAGTTCATGTTATATTGATAATATTAAAAGTAATAAGTATATTTATTATAGTTCTATCGATAATAACTGCATAATATGGGTAATAATGCATGTTATATTGATGATAATGAGAGTAGTAAGTATATTTATTATAGTTCTAGCGATTATAACTGCATAATATGGGTAATAATGCATGTTATATTGAGAATAATATAAGTAATAAGTATATTTATTACAGTTCTATCGATAATAACTGCATAATATGGGTAATAATGCACGTTATATTGCTAATAATATATGTAATAAGAATAATTATTACAGTTCTAGCGATAATAACTGTATTATATGGGTAATAATGCATGTTATATTGATAATATTGGGAGTAATAAGTATAATTATTATAGTTCTAGCGATAATAGTAGTAAAATGTGGCTAATGGAGCATGTTATATTGATAACAATAATAGTAATAAGTATATTTATTACAGTTCTAGCGATAATAATAGTAAACTATGGCTAATAGTGCATGTTATATTGATAATATTAAAAGTAATAAGTATATTTATTATAGTTCTATCGATAATAAATGCATAATATGGGTAATAATGCATGTTATATTGATGATAATATAAGTAATAAGTATAATTATTATAGTTCTAGCGATAACAATAGTAAAATATGGCTAATAGTGCATTGTATATTGATAATAATAAAAGTAATAAGTATATTTATTACATTTCTATCGATAATAACTGCATAATATGGGTAATAGTGCACGTTATATTGATAATAATAAAAGTAATAAGTATATTTATTATAGTTCTATCGATAATAACTGCATAATATGGGTAATAATGCACGTTATATTGATGATAATGAAAGTAGTAAGTATATTTATTATAGTTCTAGCGATTGTAACTGCATAATATGGGTAATAATGCATGTTATATTGAGAATAATATAAGTAATAAGTATATTTATTACAGTTCTAGCGATAATAACTGTATTATATGGGTAATAATGCATGTTATATTGATAATATTGGGAGTAATAAGTATAATTATTACAGTTCTAGCGATAATAATAGTAAAATATGGCTAATAGTGCATGTTATATTGATAATATTAAAAGTAATAAGTATATTTATTATAGTTCTATCGATAATAACTGCATAATATGGGTAATAATGCATGTTATATTGATGATAATGAAAGTAGTAAGTATATTTATTATACTTCTAGCGATTATAACTGCATAATATGGGTAATAATGCATGTTATATTGCTAATAATAAAAGTAATAAGTATACTTATTATACTTCTATCGATAATAACTGCATAATATGGGTAATACTGCACGGTATATTGCTAATAATAAAAGTAATAAGTATATTTATTATAGTTCTATCGATAATAACTGCATAATATGGGTAATAATGCATGTTATATTGACGATAATAAAAGGAATAAGTATATTTATTACAGTTCTAACGATAATAACTGCATAATATGGGTAATAATGCATGTTAGATTGATAACAATAAAAGTAATAAGTATATTTATTATAGTTCTATCGATAATAACTGCATAATATAGGGTAATAATGCATGTTATAGTTATAATAATATAAGTAATAGGTATAATTATTACAGTTCTAGCGTTAATAACTCCATTATATGGGTAATAATGAATGTTATATTGATAATATCGGGAGTAATAAGTACAATTATTACAGTTCTAGCGATAATACTAGTAAAATATGGCTAAGAGTGCATGTTATATTGATAATAATAAAAGTAAGAAGTATACTTATTATACTTCTATCGATAATAACTGCATAATATGGGTAATACTGCACGTTATATTGCTAATAATATAAGTAATAAGTATATTCATTATAGTTCTATCGATTATAACTGCATAATATGGGTAATAATGCATGTTATATTGATGATAATATAAGTAATAAGTATAATTATTATAGTTCTAGCGATAACAATAGTAAAATATGGCTAATAGTGCACGTTATATTGATAATAATAAAAGTAATAAGTATATTTATTACAGTTCTAGCGATAATAACTTCATAATATGGGTAATAATGCATGTTAGATTGATAATAATAAAAGTAATAAGTATATTTATTATAGTTCTATCGATAATAACTGCATAATATGGGTAATAATGCATGTTATATTGACGACAATAAAAGGAATAAGTATATTTATTACAGTTCTAACGATAATAACTGCATAATATGGGTAATAATGCATGTTAGATTGATAATAATGAAAGTAATAAGTATTTTTATTATAGTTCTATCGATAATAACTGCATAATATAGGGTAATAATGCATGTTATAGTTATAATAATATAAGTAATAGGTATAATTATTACAGTTCTAGCGTTAATAACTCCATTATATGGGTAATAATGGATGTTATATTGATAATATCGGGAGTAATAAGTACAATTATTACAGTTCTAGCGATAATACTAGTAAAATATGGCTAAGAGTGCATGTTATATTGATAATAATAAAAGTAATAAGAATACTTATTATACTTCTATCGATAATAACTGCATAATATGGGTAATACTGCACGTTATATTGCTAATAATAAAAGTAATAAGTATACTTATTATACTTCTATCGATAATAACTGCATAATATGGGTAATACTGCACGGTATATTGCTAATAATAAAAGTAATAAGTATATTTATTATAGTTCTATCGATAATAACTGCATAATATGGGTAATAATGCATGTTATATTGACGATAATAAAAGGAATAAGTATATTTATTACAGTTCTAACGATAATAACTGCATAATATGGGTAATAATGCATGTTAGATTGATAATAATAAAAGTAATAAGTATATTTATTATAGTTCTATCGATAATAACTGCATAATATAGGGTAATAATGCATGTTATAGTTATAATAATATAAGTAATAGGTATAATTATTACAGTTCTAGCGTTAATAACTCCATTATATGGGTAATAATGGATGTTATATTGATAATATCGGGAGTAATAAGTACAATTATTACAGTTCTAGCGATAATACTAGTAAAATATGGCTAAGAGTGCATGTTATATTGATAATAATAAAAGTAAGAAGTATACTTATTATACTTCTATCGATAATAACTGCATAATATGGGTAATACTGCACGTTATATTGCTAATAATATAAGTAATAAGTATATTCATTATAGTTCTATCGATTATAACTGCATAATATGGGTAATAATGCATGTTATATTGATGATAATATAAGTAGTAAGTATAATTATTATAGTTCTAGCGATAACAATAGTAAAATATGGCTAATAGTGCATTGTATATTGATAATAACAAAAGTAATAAGTTTATTTATTACAATTCTATCGATAATAACTGCATAATATGGGTAATAATGCATGTTATATTGATGATAATAAAAGTAATACGTATATTTATTATAGTTCTAGCGATAATAACTGCATAATATGGGTAATAATGCATGTTATATTGATAATAATATAAGTAATAAGTATAATTATTACAGTTCTAGCGATAATAACTGCATTATATGGGTAATAATGCACGTTATATAGCTAATAATATAAGTAATAAGTATAATTATTACAGTTCTAGCGATAATAACTGCATTATATGCGAAATAATGCATGTTATATTGATAATATCAAGAGTAATATGTATAATTATTACAGTTCTAGCGATAATAACTGCATTATATGGGTAATAATGCATGTTATATTGACAATATTGGGAGTAATAAGTATAATTATTATAGTTCTGGCGATAATAATAGTAAAATATGGCTAATAGTGCACGTTATATTGATAATAATAAAAGTAATAAGTATATTTATTACAGTTTTAGCGATAATAACTGCATAATATGGGTAATAATGCATGTTAGATTGATAATAATAAAAGTAATAAGTATATTTATTATAGTTCTATCGATAATAACTGCATAATATGGGTAATAATGCATGTTATATTGACGACAATAAAAGGAATAAGTATATTTATTACAGTTCTAACGATAATAACTGCATAATATGGGTAATAATGCATGTTAGATTGATAATAATAAAAGTAATAAGTATTTTTATTATAGTTCTATCGATAATAACTGCATAATATAGGGTAATAATGCATGTTATAGTTATAATAATATAAGTAATAGGTATAATTATTACAGTTCTAGCGTTAATAACTCCATTATATGGGTAATAATGGATGTTATATTGATAATATTGGGAGTAATAAGTACAATTATTACAGTTCTAGCGATAATACTAGTAAAATATGGCTTAGAGTGCATGTTATATTCATAATAATAATAGTAATAAGTATATTTATTACAGTTCTATCGATAATAACTGCATAATATGGGTAATAATGCATGTTATATTGATGATAATAAAAGTAATACGTATATTTATTATAGTTCTATCGATAATAACTGCATAATATGGGTAATAATGCATGTTATATTGATGATAATATAAGTAATAAGTATAATTATTATAGTTCTAGCGATAACAATAGTAAAATATGGCTAATAGTGCATTGTATATTGATAATAATAAAAGTAATAAGTATATTTATTACAATTCTATCGATAATAACTGCATAATATGGGTAATAATGCATGTTATATTGATGATAATAAAAGTAATACGTATATTTATTATAGTTCTAGCGATAATAACTGCATAATATGGGTAATAATGCATGTTATATTGATAATAATATAAGTAATAAGTATAATTATTACAGTTCTAGCGATAATAACTGCATTATATGGGTAATAATGCACGTTATATTGCTAATAATATAAGTAATAAGTATAATTATTACAGTTCTTGCGATAATAACTGCATTATATGCGAAATAATGCATGTTATATTGATAATATCAGGAGTAATATGTATAATTATTACAGTTCTAGCGATAATAACTGCATTATATGGGTAATAATGCATGTTATATTGACAATATTGGGAGTAATAAGTATAATTATTATAGTTCTGGCGATAATAATAGTAAAATATGGCTAATAGTGCACGTTATATTGATAATAATAAAAGTAATAAGTATATTTATTATAGTTCTATCGATAATAACTGCATAATATGGGTATTAATGCATGTTATATTGATGATAATGAAAGTAGTAAGTATATTTATTATATTTCTAGCGATTATAACTGCATAATATGGGTAATAATGCATGTTATATTGAGAATAATATAAGTAATAAGTATAATTATTACAGTTCTAGCGATAATAACTGCATTATATGGGTACTAATGCATGTTATATTGATAATATTGGGAGTAATAAGTATAATTATTACAGTTCTAGCGATAATACTAGTAAAATATGGCTAAGAGTGCCTGTTATATTTATAATAATAAAAGTAATTAGTATATTTATTATACTTCTGTCGATAATAACTGCATTATATGGGTAATAATGCATGTTATATTGATAATAATATAAGTAATAAGTATATTTATTACAGTTCTAGCGATAATAACTGCATTATATGGGTAATAATGGATGTTATATTGATAATATCGGGAGTAATAAGTACAATTATTACAGTTCTAGCGATAATACTAGTAAAATATGGCTAAGAGTGCATGTTATATTGATAATAATAAAAGTAATAAGTATACTTATTACACTTCTATCGATAATAACTGCATAATATGGGTAATACTGCACGTTATATTGCTAATAATAAAAGTAATAAGTATACTTATTATACTTCTATCGATAATAACTGCATAATATGGGTAATACTGCACGGTATATTGCTAATAATAAAAGTAATAAGTATATTTATTATAGTTCTATCGATAATAACTGCATAATATGGGTAATAATGCATGTTATATTGACGATAATAAAAGGAATAAGTATATTTATTACAGTTCTAACGATAATAACTGCATAATATGGGTAATAATGCATGTTAGATTGATAATAATAAAAGTAATAAGTATATTTATTATAGTTCTATCGATAATAACTGCATAATATAGGGTAATAATGCATGTTATAGTTATAATAATATAAGTAATAGGTATAATTATTACAGTTCTAGCGTTAATAACTCCATTATATGGGTAATAATGGATGTTATATTGATAATATCGGGAGTAATAAGTACAATTATTACAGTTCTAGCGATAATACTAGTAAAATATGGCTAAGAGTTCATGTTATATTGATAATAATAAAAGTAAGAAGTATACTTATTATACTTCTATCGATAATAACTGCATAATATGGGTAATACTGCACGTTATATTGCTAATAATATAAGTAATAAGTATATTCATTATAGTTCTATCGATTATAACTGCATAATATGGGTAATAATGCATGTTATATTGATGATAATATAAGTAATAAGTATAATTATTATAGTTCTAGCGATAACAATAGTAAAATATGGCTAATAGTGCATTGTATATTGATAATAACAAAAGTAATAAGTTTATTTATTACAATTCTATTGATAATAACTGCATAATATGGGTAATAATGCATGTTATATTGATGATAATAAAAGTAATACGTATATTTATTATAGTTCTAGCGATAATAACTGCATAATATGGGTAATAATGCATGTTATATTGATAATAATATAAGTAATAAGTATAATTATTACAGTTCTAGCGATAATAACTGCATTATATGGGTAATAATGCACGTTATATAGCTAATAATATAAGTAATAAGTATAATTATTACAGTTCTAGCGATAATAACTGCATTATATGCGAAATAATGCATGTTATATTGATAATATCAAGAGTAATATGTATAATTATTACAGTTCTAGCGATAATAACTGCATTATATGGGTAATAATGCATGTTATATTGACAATATTGGGAGTAATAAGTATAATTATTATAGTTCTGGCGATAATAATAGTAAAATATGGCTAATAGTGCACGTTATATTGATAATAATAAAAGTAATAAGTATATTTATTACAGTTCTAGCGATAATAACTGCATAATATGGGTAATAATGCATGTTAGATTGATAATAATAAAAGTAATAAGTATATTTATTATAGTTCTATCGATAATAACTGCATAATATGGGTAATAATGCATGTTATATTGACGACAATAAAAGGAATAAGTATATTTATTACAGTTCTAACGATAATAACTGCATAATATGGGTAATAATGCATGTTAGATTGATAATAATAAAAGTAATAAGTATTTTTATTATAGTTCTATCGATAATAACTGCATAATATAGGGTAATAATGCATGTTATAGTTATAATAATATAAGTAATAGGTATAATTATTACAGTTCTAGCGTTAATAACTCCATTATATGGGTAATAATGGATGTTATATTGATAATATTGGGAGTAATAAGTACAATTATTACAGTTCTAGCGATAATACTAGTAAAATATGGCTTAGAGTGCATGTTATATTCATAATAATAATAGTAATAAGTATATTTATTACAGTTCTATCGATAATAACTGCATAATATGGGTAATAATGCATGTTATATTGATGATAATAAAAGTAATACGTATATTTATTATAGTTCTATCGATAATAACTGCATAATATGGGTAATAATGCATGTTATATTGATGATAATATAAGTAATAAGTATAATTATTATAGTTCTAGCGATAACAATAGTAAAATATGGCTAATAGTGCATTGTATATTGATAATAATATAAGTAATAAGTATAATTATTACAGTTCTTGCGATAATAACTGCATTATATGCGAAATAATGCATGTTATATTGATAATATCAGGAGTAATATGTATAATTATTACAGTTCTAGCGATAATAACTGCATTATATGGGTAATAATGCATGTTATATTGACAATATTGGGAGTAATAAGTATAATTATTATAGTTCTGGCGATAATAATAGTAAAATATGGCTAATAGTGCACGTTATATTGATAATAATAAAAGTAATAAGTATATTTATTATAGTTCTATCGATAATAACTGCATAATATGGGTATTAATGCATGTTATATTGATGATAATGAAAGTAGTAAGTATATTTATTATATTTCTAGCGATTATAACTGCATAATATGGGTAATAATGCATGTTATATTGAGAATAATATAAGTAATAAGTATAATTATTACAGTTCTAGCGATAATAACTGCATTATATGGGTACTAATGCATGTTATATTGATAATATTGGGAGTAATAAGTATAATTATTACAGTTCTAGCGATAATACTAGTAAAATATGGCTAAGAGTGCCTGTTATATTTATAATAATAAAAGTAATTAGTATATTTATTATACTTCTGTCGATAATAACTGCATTATATGGGTAATAATGCATGTTATATTGATAATAATATAAGTAATAAGTATATTTATTACAGTTCTAGCGATAATAACTGCATTATATGGGTAATAATGGATGTTATATTGATAATATCGGGAGTAATAAGTACAATTATTACAGTTCTAGCGATAATACTAGTAAAATATGGCTAAGAGTGCATGTTATATTGATAATAATAAAAGTAATAAGTATACTTATTACACTTCTATCGATAATAACTGCATAATATGGGTAATACTGCACGTTATATTGCTAATAATAAAAGTAATAAGTATACTTATTATACTTCTATCGATAATAACTGCATAATATGGGTAATACTGCACGTTATATTGCTAATAATAAAAGTAATAAGTATATTTATTATAGTTCTATCGATAATAACTGCATAATATGGGTAATAATGCATGTTATATTGACGATAATAAAAGGAATAAGTATATTTATTACAGTTCTAACGATAATAACTGCATAATATGGGTAATAATGCATGTTAGATTGATAATAATAAAAGTAATAAGTATATTTATTATAGTTCTATCGATAATAACTGCATAATATAGGGTAATAATGCATGTTATAGTTATAATAATATAAGTAATAGGTATAATTATTACAGTTCTAGCGTTAATAACTCCATTATATGGGTAATAATGGATGTTATATTGATAATATCGGGAGTAATAAGTACAATTATTACAGTTCTAGCGATAATACTAGTAAAATATGGCTAAGAGTGCATGTTATATTGATAATAATAAAAGTAAGAAGTATACTTATTATACTTCTATCGATAATAACTGCATAATATGGGTAATACTGCACGTTATATTGCTAATAATATAAGTAATAAGTATATTTATTATAGTTCTATCGATTATAACTGCATAATATGGGTAATAATTCATGTTATATTGATAATAATATAAGTAATAAGTATATTTATTACAGTTCTAGCGATAATAACTGCATTATATGGGTAATGATGGATGTTATATTGATAATATTGGGAGTAATAAGTACAATTATTACAGTTCTAGCGATAATACTAGTAAAATATGGCTTAGAGTGCATGTTATATTCATAATAATAATAGTAATAAGTATATTTATTACAGTTCTATCGATAATAACTGCATAATATGGGTAATAATGCATGTTATATTGATGATAATAAAAGTAATACGTATATTTATTATAGTTCTATCGATAATAACTGCATAATATGGGTAATAATGCATGTTATATTGATGATAATATAAGTAATAAGTATAATTATTATAGTTCTAGCGATAACAATAGTAAAATATGGCTAATAGTGCATTGTATATTGATAATAATAAAAGTAATAAGTATATTTATTACAATTCTATCGATAATAACTGCATAATATGGGTAATAATGCATGTTATATTGATGATAATAAAAGTAATAAGTATATTTATTATAGTTCTATCGATAATAACTGCATAATATGGGTAATAATGCATGTTATATTGATGATAATGAAAGTAGTAAGTATATTTATTATAGTTCTAGCGATTATAACTGCATAATATGGGTAATAATGCATGTTATATTGAGAATAATATAAGTAATAAGTGTAATTATTACAGTTCTAGCGATAATAACTGTATTATATGGGTAATAATGCATGTTATATTGATAATATTGGGAGTAATAAGTATAATTATTACAGTTCTAGCGATAATAATAGTAAAATATGGCTAATAGTGCATGTTATATTGATAATATTAAAAGTAATAAGTATATTTATTATAGCTCTATCGATAATAACTGCATAATATGGGTAATAATGCATGTTATATTGATGATAATGAAAGTAGTAAGTATATTTATTATAGTTCTAGCGATTATAACTGCATAATATGGGTAATAATGCATGTTATATTGACGATAATAAAAGGAATAAGTATATTTATTACAGTTCTAACGATAATAACTGCATAATATGGGTAATAATGCATGTTAGATTGATAATAATAAAAGTAATAAGTATATTTATTATAGTTCTATCGATAATAACTGCATAATATAGGGTAATAATGCATGTTATAGTTATAATAATATAAGTAATAGGTATAATTATTACAGTTCTAGCGTTAATAACTCCATTATATGGGTAATAATGGATGTTATATTGATAATATCGGGAGTAATAAGTACAATTATTACAGTTCTAGCGATAATACTAGTAAAATATGGCTAAGAGTGCATGTTATATTGATAATAATAAAAGTAAGAAGTATACTTATTATACTTCTATCGATAATAACTGCATAATATGGGTAATACTGCACGTTATATTGCTAATAATATAAGTAATAAGTATATTTATTATAGTTCTATCGATTATAACTGCATAATATGGGTAATAATTCATGTTATATTGATAATAATATAAGTAATAAGTATATTTATTACAGTTCTAGCGATAATAACTGCATTATATGGGTAATGATGGATGTTATATTGATAATATTGGGAGTAATAAGTACAATTATTACAGTTCTAGCGATAATACTAGTAAAATATGGCTTAGAGTGCATGTTATATTCATAATAATAATAGTAATAAGTATATTTATTACAGTTCTATCGATAATAACTGCATAATATGGGTAATAATGCATGTTATATTGATGATAATAAAAGTAATACGTATATTTATTATAGTTCTATCGATAATAACTGCATAATATGGGTAATAATGCATGTTATATTGATGATAATATAAGTAATAAGTATAATTATTATAGTTCTAGCGATAACAATAGTAAAATATGGCTAATAGTGCATTGTATATTGATAATAATAAAAGTAATAAGTATATTTATTACAATTCTATCGATAATAACTGCATAATATGGGTAATAATGCATGTTATATTGATGATAATAAAAGTAATAAGTATATTTATTATAGTTCTATCGATAATAACTGCATAATATGGGTAATAATGCATGTTATATTGATGATAATGAAAGTAGTAAGTATATTTATTATAGTTCTAGCGATTATAACTGCATAATATGGGTAATAATGCATGTTATATTGAGAATAATATAAGTAATAAGTGTAATTATTACAGTTCTAGCGATAATAACTGTATTATATGGGTAATAATGCATGTTATATTGATAATATTGGGAGTAATAAGTATAATTATTACAGTTCTAGCGATAATAATAGTAAAATATGGCTAATAGTGCATGTTATATTGATAATATTAAAAGTAATAAGTATATTTATTATAGCTCTATCGATAATAACTGCATAATATGGGTAATAATGCATGTTATATTGATGATAATGAAAGTAGTAAGTATATTTATTATAGTTCTAGCGATTATAACTGCATAATATGGGTAATAATGCATGTTATATTGAGAATAATATAAGTAATAAGTATAATTATTACAGTTCTAGCGATAATAACTGTATTATATGGGTAATAATGCATGTTATATTGATAATATTGGGAGTAATAAGTATAATTATTACAGTTCTAGCGATAATAATAGTAAAATATGGCTAATAGTGCATGTTATATTGATAATATTAAAAGTAATAAGTATATTTATTATAGTTCTATCGATAATAACTGCATAATATGGGTAATAATGCATGTTATATTGATGATAATGAAAGTAGTAAGTATATTTATTATAGTTCTAGCGATTATAACTGCATAATATGGGTAATAATGCATGTTATATTGAGAATAATATAAGTAGTAAGTATAATTATTACAGTTCTAGCGATAATAACTGCATTATATGGGTAATAATGCATGTTATATTGAGAATAATATAAGTAATAAGTATAATTATTACAGTTCTAGCGATAATAACTGCATTATATGGGTACTAATGCATGTTATATTGATAATATTGGGAGTAATAAGTATAATTATTATAGTTCTGGCGATAATAATAGTAAAATATGGCTAATAGTGCACGTTATATTGATAATAATAAAAGTAATAAGTATATTTATTATAGTTCTATCGATAATAACTGCATAATATGGGTAATAATGCATGTTATATTGATGATAATGAAAGTAGTAAGTATATTTATTATAGTTCTAGCGATAATAACTGCATAATATGGGTAATAATGCATGTTATATTGATAATCATATAAGTAATAAGTATAATTATTATAGTTCTAGGGATTATAACTGCATAATATGGGTAATAATGCATGTTATATTGAGAATAATATAAGTAATAAGTATATTTATTACAGTTCTATCGATAATAACTGCATAATATGGGCAATAATGTACGTTATATTGCTAATAATATATGTAATAAGTATAATTATTACAGTTCTAGCGATAATAACTGTATTATATGGGTAATAATGCATGTTATATTGATAATATTGGGAGTAATAAGTATAATTATTATAGTTCTAGCGATAATAGTAGTAAAATGTGGCTAATGGAGCATGTTATATTGATAACAATAATAGTAATAAGTATATTTATTACAGTTCTAGCGATAATAATAGTAAACTATGGCTAATAGTGCATGTTATATTGATAATATTAAAAGTATTAAGTATATTTATTATAGTTCTATCGATAATAACTGCATAATATGGGTAATAATGCATGTTATATTGATGATAATGAAAGTAGTAAGTATATTTATTATAGTTCTAGCGATTATAACTGCATAATATGGGTAATAATGCATGTTATATTGAGAATAATATAAGTAATAAGTATAATTATTACAGTTCTAGCGATAATAACTGCATTATATGGGTAATAATGCATGTTATATTGAGAATAATATAAGTAATAAGTATAATTATTACAGTTCTAGCGATAATAACTGCATTATATGGGTACTAATGCATGTTATATTGATAACATTGGGAGTAATAAGTATAATTATTATAGTTCTGGCGATAATAATAGTAAAATATGGCTAATAGTGCACGTTATATTGATAATAATAAAAGTAATAAGTATATTTATTATAGCTCTATCGATAATAACTGCATAATATGGGTAATAATGCACGTTATATTGATGATAATGAAAGTAGTAAGTATATTTATTATAGTTCTAGCGATTATAACTGCATAATATGGGTAATAATGCATGTTATATTGAGAATAATATAAGTAATAAGTATAATTATTACAGTTCTAGCGATAATAACTGTATTATATGGGTAATGATGCATGTTATATTGATAATATTGGGAGTAATGAGTATAATTATTATAGTTCTAGCGATAATAATAGTAAAATATGGGTAATAATGCATGTTATATTGATAATAATAAAAGTAATAAGTATATTTATTATAGTTCTATCGATAATAACTGCATAATATGGGTAATAATGCATGTTATATTGATGATAATGAAAGTAGTAAGTATATTTATTATATTTCTAGCGATTATAACTGCATAATATGGGTAATAATGCATGTTATATTGAGAATTATATAAGTAATAAGTATAATTATTACAGTTCTAGCGATAATAACTGCATTATATGGGTACTAATGCATGTTATATTGATAATATTGGGAGTAATAAGTATAATTATTAATGCAGTTCTAGCGATAATACTAGTAAAATATGGCTAAGAGTGCCTGTTATATTTATAATAATAAAAGTAATTAGTATATTTATTATACTTCTGTCGATAATAACTGCATTATATGGGTAATAATGCATGTTATATTGATAATAATATAAGTAATAAGTATATTTATTACAGTTCTAGCGATAATAACTGCATTATATGGGTAATAATGGATGTTATATTGATAATATCGGGAGTAATAAGTACAATTATTACAGTTCTAGCGATAATACTAGTAAAATATGGCTAAGAGTGCATGTTATATTGATAATAATAAAAGTAATAAGTATACTTATTATACTTCTATCGATAATAACTGCATAATATGGGTAATACTGCACGTTATATTGCTAATAATAAAAGTAATAAGTATATTTATTGTAGTTCTATCGATAATAACTGCATAATATAGGGTAATAATGCATGTTATAGTTATAATAATATAAGTAATAGGTATAATTATTACAGTTCTAGCGATAATAACTCCATTATATGGGTAATAATGCATGTTATATTGATAATAATATAAGTAATAAGTATAATTATTACAGTTCTAGCGATAATAACTGCATTATATGGGTAATAATGCACGTTATATTGCTAATAATATAAGTAAAAAGTGTAATTATTACAGTTCTAGCGATAATAACTGCATTATATGGGTAATAATGCATGTTATATTGATAATATTGGGTGTAATAAGTATAATTATTATAGTTCTAGCGATAATAATAGTAAAATATGGCTAATAGTGCATGTTATATTGATAATAATAAAAGTAATAAGTATACTTATTATACTTCTATCGATAATAACTGCATAATATGGGTAATACTGCACGCTATATTGCTAATAATATAAGTAATAAGTATATTTATTATAGTTCTATCGATTATAACTGCATAATATGGGTAATAATGCATGTTATATTGATAATAATATAAGTAATAAGTATATTTATTACAGTTCTAGCGATAGTAACTGCATTATATGGGTAATGATGGATGTTATATTGATAATATTGGGAGTAATAAGTACAATTATTACAGTTCTAGCGATAATACTAGTAAAATGTGGCTTAGAGTGCATGTTATATTCATAATAATAATAGTAATAAGTTTATTTATTACAGTTCTATCGATAATAACTGCATAATATGGGTAATAATGCATGTTATATTGATGATAATAAAAGTAATACGTATATTTATTATAGTTCTATCGATAATAACTGCATAATATGGGTAATAATGCATGTTATATTGATGATAATATAAGTAATAAGTATAATTATTATAGTTCTAGCGATAACAATAGTAAAATATGGCTAATAGTGCATTGTATATTGATAATAATAAAAGTAATAAGTATATTTATTACAATTCTATCGATAATAACTGCATAATATGGGTAATAATGCATGTTATATTGATGATAATAAAAGTAATAAGTATATTTATTATAGTTCTATCGATAATAACTGCATAATATGGGTAATAATGCATGTTATATTGATGATAATGAAAGTAGTAAGTATATTTATTATAGTTCTAGCGATTATAACTGCATAATATGGGTAATAATGCATGTTATATTGAGAATAATATAAGTAATAAGTGTAATTATTACAGTTCTAGCGATAATAACTGTATTATATGGGTAATAATGCATGTTATATTGATAATATTGGGAGTAATAAGTATAATTATTACAGTTCTAGCGATAATAATAGTAAAATATGGCTAATAGTGCATGTTATATTGATAATATTAAAAGTAATAAGTATATTTATTATAGTTCTATCGATAATAACTGCATAATATGGGTAATAATGCATGTTATATTGATGATAATGAAAGTAGTAAGTATATTTATTATAGTTCTAGCGATTATAACTGCATAATATGGGTAATAATGCATGTTATATTGAGAATAATATAAGTAATAAGTATAATTATTACAGTTCTAGCGATAATAACTGTATTATATGGGTAATAATGCATGTTATATTGATAATATTGGGAGTAATGAGTATAATTATTATAGTTCTAGCGATAATAATAGTAAAATATGGGTAATAATGCATGTTATATTGATAATAATAAAAGTAATAAGTATATTTATTATAGTTCTATCGATAATAACTGCATAATATGGGTAATAATGCATGTTATATTGATGATAATGAAAGTAGTAAGTATATTTATTATAGTTCTAGCGATTATAACTGCATAATATGGGTAATAATGCATGTTATATTGAGAATAATATAAGTAATAAGTATAATTATTACAGTTCTAGCGATAATAACTGTATTATATGGGTAATAATGCATGTTATATTGATAATATTGGGAGTAATAAGTATAATTGTTACAGTTCTAGCGATAATAATAGTAAAATATGGCTAATAGTTCATGTTATATTGATAATATTAAAAGTAATAAGTATATTTATTATAGTTCTATCGATAATAACTGCATAATATGGCTAATAGTGCATGTTATATTGATAATAATAAAAGTAATAAGTATATTTATTATAGTTCTATCGATAATAACTGCATAATATGGGTAATAATGCATGTTATATTGATTATAATAAAAGTAGTAAGTATATTTAGTATAGTTCTAGCGATAATAACTGCATAATATGGGTAATAATGCATGTTATATTGATAATAATATAAGTAATAAGTATAATTGTTACAGTTCTAGCGATAATAACTGCATTATATGGGTAATAATGCATGTTATATTGATAATATTGGGAGTAATAAGTATAATTATTATAGTTCTAGCGATAATAATAGTAAAATATGGCTAATAGTGCATGTTATATTGATAATAATAATAGTAATAAGTATATTTATTACAGTTCTATCGATAATAACTGCATAATATGGGTAATAATGCATGTTATATTGATGATAATAAAAGTAATACGTATATTTATTATAGTTCTATCGATAATAACTGCATAATATGGGTAATAATGCATGTTATATTGATGATAATATAAGTAATAAGTATAATTATTATAGTTCTAGCGATAACAAAAGTAAAATATGGCTAATAGTGCATGTTATATTGATAATAGTAAAAGTAATAAGTATATTTATTACAGTTCTATCGATAATAACTGCATAATATGGGTAATAATGCATGTTATATTGATGATAATAAAAGTAATACGTATATTTATTATAGTTCTAGCGATAATAACTGCATAATATGGGTAATAATGCATGTTATATTGATAATAATATAAGTAATAAGTATAATTATTACAGTTCTAGCGATAATAACTGCATTATATGGGTAATAATGCACGTTATATTGCTAATAATATAAGTAATAAGTATAATTATTACAGTACTAGCGATAATAACTGCATTATATGCGTAATAATGCATGTTATATTGACAATATCGGGAGTAATATGTATAATTATTACAGTTCTAGCGATAATAACTGCATTATATGGGTAATAATGGATGTTATATTGATAATATCGGGAGTAATAAGTATAATTATTACAGTTCTAGCGATAATACTAGTAAAATATGGCTAAGAGTGCCTGTTATATTTATAATAATAAAAGTAATTAGTATATATATTATACTTCTGTCGATAATAACTGCATTATATGGGTAATAATGCATTTTATATTGATAATAATATAAGTAATAAGTATAATTATTACAGTTCTAGTGATAACAACTGCATTATGTGGGTAATAATGCATGTTATATTGATAATATCGGGAGTAATAAGTATAATTATTATAGTTCTAGCGATAATAATAGTAAAATATAGCTAATAGTGCATGTTCTATTGATAATATTAAAAGTAATAAGTATATTTATTATAGTTCTATCGATAATAACTGCATAATATGGGTAACAATGCATGTTATATTGATGATAATGAAAGTAGTAAGTATATTTATTATAGTTCTAGCGATTATAACTGCATAATATGGGTAATAATGCATGTTATATTGAGAATAATATAAGTAATAAGTATAATTATTACAGTTCTAGCGATAATAACTGCATTATATGGGTAATAATGCATGTTATATTGCTAATAATATTAGTAATAAGTAAAATTATTACAGTTCTAGCGATAATAACTGCATTATATGGGTAATGATGCATGTTATATTGATAATATTGGGAGTAATAAGTATAATTATTATAGTTCTGGCGATAATAATAGTAAAATATGGCTAATAGTACACGTTATATTGATAATAATAAAAGTAATAAGTATATTTATTATAGTTCTATCGATAATAACTGCATAATATGGGTAATAATGCATGTTATATTGATGATAATGAAAGTAGTAAGTATATTTATTTTATTTCTAGCGATTATAACTGCATAATATGGGTAATAATGCATGTTATATTGAGAATAATATAAGTAATAAGTATAATTATTACAGTTCTAGCGATAATAACTGTATTATATGGGTAATAATGCATGTTATATTGATAATATTGGGAGTAATAAGTATAATTATTATAGTTCTAGCGATAATCGTAGTAAAATGTGGCTAATAGTGCATGTTATATTGATAATAATAATAGTAATAAGTATATTTATTACAGTTCTATCGATAATAACTGCATAATATGGGTAATAATGCATGTTATATTGATGATAATAAAAGTAATACGTATATTTATTATAGTTCTAGCGATAATAACTGCATAATATGGGTAATAATGCATGTTATATTGATAAAAATATAAGTAATAAGTATAATTATTACAGTTCTAGCGATAATAACTTCATTATATGGGTAATAATGCACGTTAAATTGCTAATAATATAAGTAATAAGTATAATTATTGCAGTTCTAGCGATAATAACTGCATTATATGGGTAATAATTCATGTTATATTGATAATATTGGGAGTAATGAGTATAATTATTATAGTTCTAGCGATAATAATAGTAAAATATGGGTAATAATGCATGTTATATTGATAATAATAATAGTAATAAGTATATTTATTACAGTTCTATCGATAATAACTGCATAATATGGGTAATAATGCATGTTATATTGATGATAATAAAAGTAATACGTATATTTATTATAGTTCTAGCGATAATAACTGCATAATATGGGTAATAATGCATGTTATATTGAGAATAATATAAGTAATAAGTATAATTATTACAGTTCTAGCGATAATAACTGCATTATATGGGTAATAATGCATGTTATATTGAGAATAATATAAGTAATAAGTATAATTATTACAGTTCTAGCGATAATAACTGCATTATATGGGTAATAATGCATGTTATATTGATAATATTGGGAGTGTTAAGTATAATTATTATAGTTCTAGCGATAATAATAGTAAAATATGGCTAATAGTGCATGTTATATTGATAATAATAATAGTAATAAGTATATTTATTACAGTTCTATCGATAATAACTGCATAATATGGGTAATAATGCATGTTATATTGATAATATTGGGAGTAATAAGTATAATTATTATAGTTCTAGCGATAATAATAGTAAAAATGCTAGTAGTGCATGTTATATTGATAATAATAATAGTAATAAGTATATTTATTACAGTTTTATCGATAATAACTGCATAATATGGGTAATAATGCATGTTATATTGATGATAATAAAAGTAATACGTATATTTATTATAGTTCTAGCGATAATAATAGTAAAATATGGCTAATAGTGCATGTTATATTGATAATAATAAAAGTAATAAGTATATTTATTATAGTTCTATCGATAATAACTGCATAATATGGGTAATAATGCATGTTATATTGATGATAATCAAAGTAGTAAGTATATTTAGTATAGTTCTAGCGATAATAACTGCATAATATGGGTAATAATGCTTGTTATATTGATAATATTGGGAGTAATAAGTATAATTATTATAGTTCTAGCGATAATAATAGTAAAATATGGCTAATAGTGCATGTTATATTTATAATAATAATAGTAATAAGTATATTTATTACAGTTCTATCGATAATAACTGCATAATATGGGTAATAATGCATGTTATATTGATGATCATAAAAGTACTAAGTATATTTATTATAGTTCTAGCGATTATAACTGCATAATATGCGTAATAATGCATGTTATATTTATAATAATATAAGTAATAAGTATAATTATTACAGTTCTAGCGATAATAACTGCATTATATGGGTAATAATGCACGTTATATTGCTAATAATATAAGTAATAAGTATAATTATTACAGTTCTAGCGATAATAACTGCATTATATGCGTAATAATGCATGTTATATTGATAACATCGGGAGTAATATGTGTAATTATTACAGTTCTAGCGATAATAACTGCATTATGTGGGTAATAATGCATGTTATATTGATGATAATGAAAGTAGTAAGTATATTTATTATAGTTCTGTCGATGATAACTGCATTATATGGGTAATAATGCATGTTATATTGATAATAATATAAGTAATAAGTATAATTATTACAGTTCTAGCGATAATAACTCCATTATATGGGTAATAATGCATGTTATATTGATAATAATATAAGTAATAAGTATAATTATTACAGTTCTAGCGATAACAACTGCATTATGTGGGTAATAATGCATGTTATATTGATAATATCGGGAGTAATAAGTATAATTATTATAGTTCTAGCGATAATAATAGTAAAATATGGGTAATAATGCATGTTATATTGATAATAATATAAGTAATAAGTATATTTATTATAGTTCAATCGATAATAACTGCATAATATGGGTAATAATGCATGTTATATTGAGAATAATATAAGTAATAAGTATAATTATTACAGTTCTAGCGATAATAACTGCATTATATGGCTAATAGTGCATGTTATATTGATAATAATAATAGTAATAAGTATATTTATTACAGTTCCATCGATAATAACTGCATAATATGGGTAATAATGCATGTTATATTGATGATAATAAAAGTAATACGTATATTTGTTATAGTTCTAGCGATAATAACTGCATAATATGGGTAATAATGCATGTTATATTGATAATAATATAAGTAATAAGTATAATTATTACAGTTCTAGCGATAATAACTGCATTATGTAGGTAATAATGCATGTTATATTGATAATATCGGGAGTAATAAGTATAATTATTATAGTTCTAGCGATAATAATAGTAAAATATGGGTAATAATGCATGTTATATTGATAATAATATAAGTAATAAGTATATTTATTATAGTTCTATCGATAATAACTGCATAATATGGGTAATAATGCACGTTATATTGCTAACAATATATGTAATAAGTATAATTATTACAGTTCTAGCGATAATAACTGCAGTATATGGGTAATAATGCATGTTATATTGATAATAATATAAGTAATAAGTATAATTATTACAGTTCTAGCGATAATAACTGCATTATATGCGTAATAATGCATGTTATATTGATAACATCGGGAGTAATATGTGTAATTATTACAGTTCTAGCGATAATAACTGCATTATGTGGGTAATAATGCATGTTATATTGATGATAATGAAAGTAGTAAGTATATTTATTATAGTTCTGTCGATGATAACTGCATTATATGGGTAATAATGCATGTTATATTGATAATAATATAAGTAATAAGTATAATTATTACAGTTCTAGCGATAATAACTCCATTATATGGGTAATAATGCATGTTATATTGATAATAATATAAGTAATAAGTATAATTATTACAGTTCTAGCGATAACAACTGCATTATGTGGGTAATAATGCATGTTATATTGATAATATCGGGAGTAATAAGTATAATTATTATAGTTCTAGCGATAATAATAGTAAAATATGGGTAATAATGCATGTTATATTGATAATAATATAAGTAATAAGTATATTTATTATAGTTCAATCGATAATAACTGCATAATATGGGTAATAATGCATGTTATATTGAGAATAATATAAGTAATAAGTATAATTATTACAGTTCTAGCGATAATAACTGCATTATATGGCTAATAGTGCATGTTATATTGATAATAATAATAGTAATAAGTATATTTATTACAGTTCCATCGATAATAACTGCATAATATGGGTAATAATGCATGTTATATTGATGATAATAAAAGTAATACGTATATTTGTTATAGTTCTAGCGATAATAACTGCATAATATGGGTAATAATGCATGTTATATTGATAATAATATAAGTAATAAGTATAATTATTACAGTTCTAGCGATAATAACTGCATTATGTAGGTAATAATGCATGTTATATTGATAATATCGGGAGTAATAAGTATAATTATTATAGTTCTAGCGATAATAATAGTAAAATATGGGTAATAATGCATGTTATATTGATAATAATATAAGTAATAAGTATATTTATTATAGTTCTATCGATAATAACTGCATAATATGGGTAATAATGCACGTTATATTGCTAACAATATATGTAATAAGTATAATTATTACAGTTCTAGCGATAATAACTGCAGTATATGGGTAATAATGCATGTTATATTGATAAAGTTGGGAGTAATAAGTATAATTATTATAGTTCTAGCGATAATAATAGTAAAATATGGCTAATAGTGCATGTTATATTGATAATATTAAAAGTAATAAGTATATTTATTATAGTTCTATCGATAATAACTGCATTATGTGGGTAATAATGCATGTTATATTGATGATAATGAAAGTAGTAAGTATATTTATTATAGTTCTATCGATAATAACTGCATAATATGGGTAATAATGCATGTTATATTGATGATAATGAAAGTAGTAAGTATATTTATTTTATTTCTAGCGATTATAACTGCATAATATGGGTAATAATGCATGTTATATTGAGAATAATATAAGTAATAAGTGTAATTATTACAGTTCTAGCGATAATAACTTCATTATATGGGTAATAATGCACGTTATATTGCTAATAATATAAGTAATAAGTATAATTATTACAATTCTAGCGATAATAACTGCATTATATGGGTAATAATTCATGTTATATTGATAATATTGGGAGTAATGAGTATAATTATTATAGTTCTAGCGATAATAATAGTAAAATATGGGTAATAATGCATGTTATATTGATAATAATATAAGTAATAAGTATATTTATTACAGTTCTATCGATAATAACTGCATAATATGGGTAATAATGCACGTTATATTGCTAATAATATATGTAATAAGTATAATTATTACAGTTCTAGCGATAATAACTGCAGTATAAGGGTAACAATGCATGTTATATTGAGAATAATATAAGTAATAAGTATAATTATTACAGTTCTAGCGATAATAACTGCATTATATGGGTAATAATGCATGTTATATTGATAATATTGGGAGTGTTAAGTATAATTATTATAGTTCTAGCGATAATAATAGTAAAATATGGCTAATAGTGCATGTTATATTGATAATAATAATAGTAATAAGTATATTTATTACAGTTCTATCGATAATAACTGCATAATATGGGTAATAATGCATGTTATATTGATAATATTGGGAGTAATAAGTATAATTATTATAGTTCTAGCGATAATAATAGTAAAATATGGCTAATAGTGCATGTTATATTGATAATAATAAAAGTAATAAGTATATTTATTATAGTTCTATCGATAATAACTGCATAATATGGGTAATAATGCATGTTATATTGATGATAATCAAAGTAGTAAGTATATTTAGTATAGTTCTAGCGATAATAACTGCATAATATGGGTAATAATGCATGTTATATTGATAATATTGGGAGTAATAAGTATAATTATTATAGTTCTAGCGATAATAATAGTAAAATATGGCTAATAGTGCATGTTATATTGATAATAATAATAGTAATAAGTATATTTATTACAGTTCTAGCGATGATAACTGCATTATATGGGTAATAATGCATGTTATATTGATAATATTGGGAGTAATAAGTATAATTATTATAGTTCTAGCGATAATAATAGTAAAATATGGCTAATAGTGCATGTTATATTTATAATAATAATAGTAATAAGTATATTTATTACAGTTCTATTGATAATAACTGCATAATATGGGTAATAATGCATGTTATATTGATGATCATAAAAGTACTAAGTATATTTATTATAGTTCTAGCGATTATAACTGCATAATATGCGTAATAATGCATGTTATATTTATAATAATATAAGTAATAAGTATAATTATTACAGTTCCAGCGATAATAACTGCACTATATGGGTAATAATGCACGTTATATTGCTAATAATATAAGTAATAAGTATAATTATTACAGTTCTAGCGATAATAACTGCATTATATGCGTAATAATGCATGTTATATTGATAACATCGGGAGTAATATGTGTAATTATTAAAGTTCTAGCGATAATAACTGCATTATATGGGTAATAAAGGATGTTATATTGATAATATCGGGAGTAATAAGTATAATTATTACAGTTCTAGCGATAATACTAGTAAAATATGGCTAAGAGTGCCTGTTATATTTATAATAATAAAAGTAATTAGTATATTTATTATACTTCTGTCGATAATAACTGCATTATATGGGTAATAATGCATGTTATATTGATAATATATAAGTAATAAGTATAATTATTACAGTTCTAGCGATAATAACTGCATAATATGGGTAATAATGCACGTTATATTGCTAATAATATATGTAATAAGTATAATTATTATAGTTCTGGCGATAATAATAGTACAATATGGCTAATAGTGCACGTTATATTGATAATAATAAAAGTAATAAGTATATTTATTATAGTTCTATCGATCATAACTGCATAATATGGGTAATAATGCATGTTATATTGATGATAATGAAAGTAGTAAGTATATTTATTATATTTCTAGCGATTATAACTGCATAATATGGGTAATAATGCATGTTATATTGAGAATAATATAAGTAATAAGTATAATTATTACAGTTCTAGCGATAATAACTGCATTATATGCGTAATAATGCATGTTATATTGATAATATCGGGGGTAATATGTGTAATTATTACAGTTCTAGCGATAATAACTGCATTATATGGGTAATAATGGATGTTATATTGATAATATCGGGAGTAATAAGTATAATTATTACAGTTCTAGCGATAATACTAGTAAAATATGGCTAAGAGTGCCTGTTATATTTATAATAATAAAAGTAATTAGTATATTTATTATACTTCTGTCGATAATAACTGCATTATATGGGTAATAATGCATGTTATATTGATAATAATATAAGTAATAAGTATAATTATTACAGTTCTAGCGATAATAACTCCATTATATGGGTAATAATGCATGTTATATTGATAATAATATAAGTAATAAGTATAATTATTACAGTTCTAGCGATAACAACTGCATTATGTGGGTAATAATGCATGTTATATTGATAATATCGGGAGTAATAAGTATAATTATTATAGTTCTAGCGATAATAATAGTAAAATATGGGTAATAATGCATGTTATATTGATAATAATATAAGTAATAAGTATATTTATTATAGTTCAATCGATATAACTGCATAATATGGGTAATAATGCATGTTATATTGAGAATAATATAAGTAATAAGTATAGTTATTACAGTTCTAGCGATAATAACTGCATTATATGGCTAATAGTGCATGTTATATTGATAATTATAATAGTAATAAGTATATTTATTACAGTTCCATCGATAATAACTGCATAATATGGGTAATAATGCATGTTATATTGATGATAATAAAAGTAATACGTATATTTGTTATAGTTCTAGCGATAATAACTGCATTATATGGCTAATAGTGCATGTTATATTGATAATAATAACAGTAATAAGTATATTTATTACAGTTCTATCGATAATAACTGCATAATATGGGTAATAATGCATGTTATATTGATAATAATATAAGTAATAAGTATAATTATTACAATTCTAGCGATAATAACTGCATTATATGGGTAATAATTCATGTTATATTGATAATATTGGGAGTAATGAGTATAATTATTATAGTTCTAGCGATAATAATAGTAAAATATGGGTAATAATGCATGTTATATTGATAATAATATAAGTAATAAGTATATTTATTACAGTTCTATCGATAATAACTGCATAATATGGGTAATAATGCACGTTATATTGCTAATAATATATGTAATAAGTATAATTATTACAGTTCTAGCGATAATAACTGCAGTATAAGGGTAACAATGCATGTTATATTGAGAATAATATAAGTAATAAGTATAATTATTACAGTTCTAGCGATAATAACTGCATTATATGGGTAATAATGCATGTTATATTGATAATATTGGGAGTGTTAAGTATAATTATTATAGTTCTAGCGATAATAATAGTAAAATATGGCTAATAGTGCATGTTATATTGATAATAATAATAGTAATAAGTATATTTATTACAGTTCTATCGATAATAACTGCATAATATGGGTAATAATGCATGTTATATTGATAATATTGGGAGTAATAAGTATAATTATTATAGTTCTAGCGATAATAATAGTAAAATATGGCTAATAGTGCATGTTATATTGATAATAATAAAAGTAATAAGTATATTTATTATAGTTCTATCGATAATAACTGCATAATATGGGTAATAATGCATGTTATATTGATGATAATCAAAGTAGTAAGTATATTTAGTATAGTTCTAGCGATAATAACTGCATAATATGGGTAATAATGCATGTTATATTGATAATATTGGGAGTAATAAGTATAATTATTATAGTTCTAGCGATAATAATAGTAAAATATGGCTAATAGTGCATGTTATATTGATAATAATAATAGTAATAAGTATATTTATTACAGTTCTAGCGATGATAACTGCATTATATGGGTAATAATGCATGTTATATTGATAATATTGGGAGTAATAAGTATAATTATTATAGTTCTAGCGATAATAATAGTAAAATATGGCTAATAGTGCATGTTATATTTATAATAATAATAGTAATAAGTATATTTATTACAGTTCTATTGATAATAACTGCATAATATGGGTAATAATGCATGTTATATTGATGATCATAAAAGTACTAAGTATATTTATTATAGTTCTAGCGATTATAACTGCATAATATGCGTAATAATGCATGTTATATTTATAATAATATAAGTAATAAGTATAATTATTACAGTTCTAGCGATAATAACTGCAGTATAAGGGTAACAATGCATGTTATATTGAGAATAATATAAGTAATAAGTATAATTATTACAGTTCTAGCGATAATAACTGCATTATATGGGTAATAATGCATGTTATATTGATAATATTGGGAGTGTTAAGTATAATTATTATAGTTCTAGCGATAATAATAGTAAAATATGGCTAATAGTGCATGTTATATTGATAATAATAATAGTAATAAGTATATTTATTACAGTTCTATCGATAATAACTGCATAATATGGGTAATAATGCATGTTATATTGATAATATTGGGAGTAATAAGTATAATTATTATAGTTCTAGCGATAATAATAGTAAAATATGGCTAATAGTGCATGTTATATTGATAATAATAAAAGTAATAAGTATATTTATTATAGTTCTATCGATAATAACTGCATAATATGGGTAATAATGCATGTTATATTGATGATAATCAAAGTAGTAAGTATATTTAGTATAGTTCTAGCGATAATAACTGCATAATATGGGTAATAATGCATGTTATATTGATAATATTGGGAGTAATAAGTATAATTATTATAGTTCTAGCGATAATAATAGTAAAATATGGCTAATAGTGCATGTTATATTGATAATAATAATAGTAATAAGTATATTTATTACAGTTCTAGCGATGATAACTGCATTATATGGGTAATAATGCATGTTATATTGATAATATTGGGAGTAATAAGTATAATTATTATAGTTCTAGCGATAATAATAGTAAAATATGGCTAATAGTGCATGTTATATTTATAATAATAATAGTAATAAGTATATTTATTACAGTTCTATTGATAATAACTGCATAATATGGGTAATAATGCATGTTATATTGATGATCATAAAAGTACTAAGTATATTTATTATAGTTCTAGCGATTATAACTGCATAATATGCGTAATAATGCATGTTATATTTATAATAATATAAGTAATAAGTATAATTATTACAGTTCCAGCGATAATAACTGCATTATATGGGTAATAATGCACGTTATATTGCTAATAATATAAGTAATAAGTATAATTATTACAGTTCTAGCGATAATAACTGCATTATATGCGTAATAATGCATGTTATATTGATAACATCGGGAGTAATATGTGTAATTATTACAGTTCTAGCGATAATAACTGCATTATATGGGTAATAAAGGATGTTATATTGATAATATCGGGAGTAATAAGTATAATTATTACAGTTCTAGCGATAATACTAGTAAAATATGGCTAAGAGTGCCTGTTATATTTATAATAATAAAAGTAATTAGTATATTTATTATACTTCTGTCGATAATAACTGCATTATATGGGTAATAATGCATGTTATATTGATAATATATAAGTAATAAGTATAATTATTACAGTTCTAGCGATAATAACTGCATAATATGGGTAATAATGCACGTTATATTGCTAATAATATATGTAATAAGTATAATTATTATAGTTCTGGCGATAATAATAGTACAATATGGCTAATAGTGCACGTTATATTGATAATAATAAAAGTAATAAGTATATTTATTATAGTTCTATCGATCATAACTGCATAATATGGGTAATAATGCATGTTATATTGATGATAATGAAAGTAGTAAGTATATTTATTATATTTCTAGCGATTATAACTGCATAATATGGGTAATAATGCATGTTATATTGAGAATAATATAAGTAATAAGTATAATTATTACAGTTCTAGCGATAATAACTGCATTATATGCGTAATAATGCATGTTATATTGATAATATCGGGGGTAATATGTGTAATTATTACAGTTCTAGCGATAATAACTGCATTATATGGGTAATAATGGATGTTATATTGATAATATCGGGAGTAATAAGTATAATTATTACAGTTCTAGCGATAATACTAGTAAAATATGGCTAAGAGTGCCTGTTATATTTATAATAATAAAAGTAATTAGTATATTTATTATACTTCTGTCGATAATAACTGCATTATATGGGTAATAATGCATGTTATATTGATAATAATATAAGTAATAAGTATAATTATTACAGTTCTAGCGATAATAACTCCATTATATGGGTAATAATGCATGTTATATTGATAATAATATAAGTAATAAGTATAATTATTACAGTTCTAGCGATAACAACTGCATTATGTGGGTAATAATGCATGTTATATTGATAATATCGGGAGTAATAAGTATAATTATTATAGTTCTAGCGATAATAATAGTAAAATATGGGTAATAATGCATGTTATATTGATAATAATATAAGTAATAAGTATATTTATTATAGTTCAATCGATATAACTGCATAATATGGGTAATAATGCATGTTATATTGAGAATAATATAAGTAATAAGTATAGTTATTACAGTTCTAGCGATAATAACTGCATTATATGGCTAATAGTGCATGTTATATTGATAATTATAATAGTAATAAGTATATTTATTACAGTTCCATCGATAATAACTGCATAATATGGGTAATAATGCATGTTATATTGATGATAATAAAAGTAATACGTATATTTGTTATAGCTCTAGCGATAATAACTGCATTATATGGCTAATAGTGCATGTTATATTGATAATAATAACAGTAATAAGTATATTTATTACAGTTCTATCGATAATAACTGCATAATATGGGTAATAATGCATGTTATATTGATAATAATATAAGTAATAAGTATAATTAATACAGTTCTAGCGATAATAACTGCATTATGTGGGTAATAATGCATGTTATATTGATAATATCGGGAGTAATAAGTATAATTATTATAGTTCTAGCGATAATAATAGTAAAATATGGGTAATAATGCATGTTATATTGATAATAATATAAGTAATAAGTATATTTATTATAGTTCTATCGATAATAACTGCATAATATGGGTAATAATGCACGTTATATTGCTAATAATATAAGTAATAAGTATAATTATTACAGTTCTAGCGATAATAACTGCATTATATGCGTAATAATGCATGTTATATTGATAACATCGGGAGTAATATGTGTAATTATTACAGTTCTAGCGATAATAACTGCATTATATGGGTAATAAAGGATGTTATATTGATAATATCGGGAGTAATAAGTATAATTATTACAGTTCTAGCGATAATACTAGTAAAATATGGCTAAGAGTGCCTGTTATATTTATAATAATAAAAGTAATTAGTATATTTATTATACTTCTGTCGATAATAACTGCATTATATGGGTAATAATGCATGTTATATTGATAATATATAAGTAATAAGTATAATTATTACAGTTCTAGCGATAATAACTGCATAATATGGGTAATAATGCACGTTATATTGCTAATAATATATGTAATAAGTATAATTATTATAGTTCTGGCGATAATAATAGTACAATATGGCTAATAGTGCACGTTATATTGATAATAATAAAAGTAATAAGTATATTTATTATAGTTCTATCGATCATAACTGCATAATATGGGTAATAATGCATGTTATATTGATGATAATGAAAGTAGTAAGTATATTTATTATATTTCTAGCGATTATAACTGCATAATATGGGTAATAATGCATGTTATATTGAGAATAATATAAGTAATAAGTATAATTATTACAGTTCTAGCGATAATAACTGCATAATATGGGTAATAATGCACGTTATATTGCTAACAATATATGTAATAAGTATAATTATTACAGTTGTAGCGATAATAACTGCAGTATATGGGTAATAATGCATGTTATATTGATAAAGTTGGGAGTAATAAGTATAATTATTATAGTTCTAGCGATAATAATAGTAAAATATGGCTAATAGTGCATGTTATATTGATAATATTAAAAGTAATAAGTATATTTATTATAGTTCTATCGATAATAACTGCATAATATGGGTAATAATGCATGTTATATTGATGATAATGAAAGTAGTAAGTATACTTATTATAGTTCTAGCGATTATAACTGCATAATATGGGTAATAATGCATGTTATATTGAGAATAATATAAGTAATAAGTATAATTATTACAGTTATAGCGATAATAACTGCATAATATGGGTAATAATGCATGTTATATTGATGATAATAAAAGTAATACGTATATTTATTATAGTTCTAGCGATAATAACTGCATAATATGGGTAATAATGCATGTTATATTGATAATAATATAAGTAATAAGTATAATTATTACAGTTCTAGCGATAATAACTGCCTTATATGGGTAATAATGCATGTTATATTGATAATATTGGGAGTAATAAGTATAATTATTATAGTTCTAGCGATAATAATAGTAAAATATGGCTAATAGTGCATGTTATATTGATAATAATAAAAGTAATAAGTATATTTATTATAGTTCTATCGATAATAACTGCATAATATGGGTAATAATGCATGTTATATTGATTATAATAAAAGTAGTAAGTATATTTGGTATAGTTCTAGCGATAATAACTGCATAATATGGGTAATAATGCATGTTATATTGATAATAATATAAGTAATAAGTATAATTGTTACAGTTCTAGCGATAATAACTGCATTATATGGGTAATAATGCATGTTATATTGATAATATTGGGAGTAATAAGTATAATTATTATAGTTCTAGCGATAATAATAGTAAAATATGGCTAATAGTGCATGTTATATTGATAATAATAATAGTAATAAGTATATTTATTACAGTTCTATCGATAATAACTGCATAATATGGGTAATAATGCATGTTATATTGATGATAATAAAAGTAATACGTATATTTATTATAGTTCTATCGATAATAACTGCATAATATGGGTAATAATGCATGTTATATTGATGATAATATAAGTAATAAGTATAATTATTATAGTTCTAGCGATAACAATAGTAAAATATGGCTAATAGTGCATGTTATATTGATAATAATAAAAGTAATAAGTATATTTATTACTGTTCTATCGATAATAACTGCATAATATGGGTAATAATGCATGTTATATTGATGATAATAAAAGTAATACGTATATTTGTTATAGTTCTAGCGATAATAACTGCATAATATGGGTAATAATGCATGTTATATTGATAATATTGGGAGTAATAAGTATAATTATTATAGTTCTAGCGATAATAATAGTAAAATATGGCTAATAGTGCATGTTATATTGATAATAATAAAAGTAATAAGTATATTTATTATAGTTCTATCGATAATAACTGCATAATATGGGTAATAATGCATGTTATATTGATGACAATAAAAGTAATACGTATATTTATTATAGTTCTATCGATAATAACTGCATAATATGGGTAATAATGCATGTTATATTGATGATAATATAAGTAATAAGTATAATTATTATAGTTCTAGCGATAACAATAGTAAAATATGGCTAATAGTGCATGTTATATTGATAATAATAAAAGTAATAAGTATATTTATTACTGTTCTATCGATAATAACTGCATAATATGGGTAATAATGCATGTTATATTGATGATAATAAAAGTAATACGTATATTTGTTATAGTTCTAGCGATAATAACTGCATAATATGGGTAATAATGCATGTTATATTGATAATAATATAAGTAATAAGTATAATTATTACAGTTCTAGCGATAATAACTGCATAATATGGGTAATAATGCATGTTATATTGATGATAATAAAAGTAATACGTATATTTATTATAGTTCTAGCGATAATAACTGCATAATATGGGTAATAATGCATGTTATATTGATAATAATATAAGTAATAAGTATAATTATTACAGTTCTAGCGATAATAACTGCCTTATATGGGTAATAATGCATGTTATATTGATAATATTGGGAGTAATAAGTATAATTATTATAGTTCTAGCGATAATAATAGTAAAATATGGCTAATAGTGCATGTTATATTGATAATAATAAAAGTAATAAGTATATTTATTATAGTTCTATCGATAATAACTGCATAATATGGGTAATAATGCATGTTATATTGATGATAATGAAAGTAGTAAGTACATTTATTATAGTTCTAGCGATTATAACTGCATAATATGGGTAATAATGCATGTTATATTGAGAATAATATAAGTAATAAGTATAATTATTACAGTTCTAGCGATAATAACTGCATTATATGGGTACTAATGCTTGTTATATTGATAACATTGGGAGTAATAAGTATAATTATTATAGTTCTGGCGATAATAATAGTAAAATATGGCTAATAGTGCACGTTATATTGATAATAATAAAAGTAATAAGTATATTTATTATAGTTCTATCGATAATAACTGCATAATATGGGTAATAATGCACGTTATATTGATGATAATGAAAGTAGTAAGTATATTTATTATAGTTCTAGCGATTATAACTGCATAATATGGGTAATAATGCATGTTATATTGAGAATAATATAAGTAATAAGTATATTTATTACAGTTCTAGCGATAATAACTGTATTATATGGGTAATAATGCATGTTATATTGATAATATTGGGAGTAATAAGTATAATTATTACAGTTCTAGCGATAATAATAGTAAAATATGGCTAATAGTGCATGTTATATTGATAATATTAAAAGTAATAAGTATATTTATTATAGTTCTATCGATAATAACTGCATAATATGGGTAATAATGCATGTTATATTGATGATAATGAAAGTAGTAAGTATATTTATTATAGTTCTAGCGATTATAACTGCATAATATGGGTAATAATGCATGTTATATTGAGAATAATATAAGTAATAAGTATAATTATTACAGTTCTAGCGATAATAACTGCATTATATGGGTAATAATGCATGTTATATTGAGAATAATATAAGTAATAAGTATAATTATTACAGTTCTAGCGATAATAACTGCATTATATGGGTACTAATGCATGTTATATTGATAACATTGGGAGTAATAAGTATAATTATTATAGTTCTGGCGATAATAATAGTAAAATATGGCTAATAGTGCACGTTATATTGATAATAATAAAAGTAATAAGTATATTTATTATAGTTCTATCGATAATAACTGCATAATATGGGTAATAATGCACGTTATATTGATGATAATGAAAGTAGTAAGTATATTTATTATAGTTCTAGCGATTATAACTGCATAATATGGGTAATAATGCATGTTATATTGAGAATAATATAAGTAATAAGTATAATTATTACAGTTCTAGCGATAATAACTGTATTATATGGGTAATAATGCATGTTATATTGATAATATTGGGAGTAATAAGTATAATTATTACAGTTCTAGCGATAATAATAGTAAAATATGGCTAATAGTGCATGTTATATTGATAATATTAAAAGTAATAAGTATATTTATTATAGTTCTATCGATAATAACTGCATAATATGGGTAATAATGCATGTTATGTTGATGATAATGAAAGTAGTAAGTATATTTATTATAGTTCTAGCGATTATAACTGCATAATATGGGTAATAATGCATGTTATATTGAGAATAATATAAGTAATAAGTATAATTATTACAGTTCTAGCGATAATAACTGCATTATATGGGTAATAATGCATGTTATATTGAGAATAATATAAGTAATAAGTATAATTATTACAGTTCTAGCGATAATAACTGCATTATATGGGTACTAATGCATGTTATATTGATAACATTGGGAGTAATAAGTATAATTATTATAGTTCTGGCGATAATAATAGTAAAATATGGCTAATAGTGCACGTTATATTGATAATAATAAAAGTAATAAGTATATTTATTATAGTTCTATCGATAATAACTGCATAATATGGGTAATAATGCACGTTATATTGATGATAATGAAAGTAGTAAGTATATTTATTATAGTTCTAGCGATTATAACTGCATAATATGGGTAATAATGCATGTTATATTGAGAATAATATAAGTAATAAGTATAATTATTACAGTTCTTGCGATAATAACTGTATTATATGGGTAATAATGCATGTTATATTGATAATATTGGGAGTAATAAGTATAATTATTACAGTTCTAGCGATAATAATAGTAAAATATGGCTAATAGTGCATGTTATATTGATAATATTAAAAGTAATAAGTATATTTATTATAGTTCTATCGATAATAACTGCATAATATGGGTAATAATGCATATTATATTGATGATAATGAAAGTAGTAAGTATATTTATTATATTTCTAGCGATTATAACTGCATAATATGGGTAATAATGCATGTTATATTGAGAATTATATAAGTAATAAGTATAATTATTACAGTTCTAGCGATAATAACTGCATTATATGGGTACTAATGCATGTTATATTGATAATATTGGGAGTAATAAGTATAATTATTACAGTTCTAGCGATAATACTAGTAAAATATGGCTAAGAGTGCCTGTTATATTTATAATAATAAAAGTAATTAGTATATTTATTATACTTCTGTCGATAATAACTGCATTATATGGGTAATAATGCATGTTATATTGATAATAATATAAGTAATAAGTATATTTATTACAGTTCTAGCGATAATAACTGCATTATATGGGTAATGATGGATGTTATATTGATAATATTGGGAGTAATAAGCACAATTATTACAGTTCTAGCGATAATACTAGTAAGATATGGCTTAGAGTGCATGTTATATTCATAATAATAATAGTAATAAGTATATTTATTACAGTTCTATCGATAATAACTGCATAATATGGGTAATAATGCATGTTATATTGATGATAATAAAAGTAATACGTATATTTATTATAGTTCTATCGATAATAACTGCATAATATGGGTAATAATGCATGTTATATTGAGAATAATATAAGTAATAAGTATAATTATTACAGTTCTAGCGATAATAACTGTATTATATGGGTAATAATGCATGTTATATTGATAATATTGGGAGTAATAAGTATAATTATTACAGTTCTAGCGATAATAATAGTAAAATATGGCTAATAGTGCATGTTATATTGATAATATTAAAAGTAATAAGTATATTTATTATAGTTCTATCGATAATAACTGCATAATATGGGTAATAATGCATGTTATATTGATGATAATATAAGTAATAAGTATAATTATTATAGTTCTGGCGATAATAATAGTAAAATATGGCTAATAGTGACGTTATATTGATAATAATAAAAGTAATAAGTATATTTATTATAGTTCTATCGATAATAACTGCATAATATGGGTAATAATGCATGTTAAATTGATAATATTAAAAGTAGTAAGTATATTTATTATAGTTCTAGCGATTATAACTGCATAATGTGAGTAATAATGCATGTTATATTGAGAATAATATGAGTAATAAGTATATTTATTATAGTTCTATCGATAATTACTGCATAATATGGGTAATAATGCATGTTATATTGATGATAATGAAAGTAGTAAGTATATTTATTATATTTCTAGCGATTATAACTGCATAATATGGGTAATAATGCATGTTATATTGAGAATAATATAAGTAATAAGTATAATTATTACAGTTCTAGCGATAATAACTGCATTATATGGGTACTAATGCAAGTTATATTGATAATATTGGGAGTAATAAGTATAATTATTATAGTTCTGGCGATAATAATAGTAAAATATGGCTAATAGTGCACGTTATATTGATAATAATGAAAGTAATAAGTATATTTATTATAGTTCTATCGATAATAACTGCATAATATGGGTAATAATACATTTTATATTGATGATCATAAAAGTAGTAAGTATATTTATTACAGTTCTAGCGATAATAACTGCATTATATGCGTAATAATGCATGTTATATTGATAATACCGGGAGTAATAAGTATAATTATTATAGTTCTCGCGATAACAATAGTAAAATATGGCTAATAGTGCACGTTATATTGCTAATAATATAAGTAATAAGTATAATTATTACAGTTCTAGCGATAATACTAGTAAAATATGGCTAAGAGTGCCTGTTATATTTATAATAATAAAAGTAATTAGTATATTTATTATACTTCTGTCGATAATAACTGCATTATATGGGTAATAATGCATGTTATATTGATAATAATATAAGTAATAAGTATAATTATTACAGTTCTAGCGATAATAACTCCATTATATGGGTAATAATGCATGTTATATTGATAATAATATAAGTAATAAGTATAATTATTACAGTTCTAGCGATAACAACTGCATTATGTGGGTAATAATGCATGTTATATTGATAATATCGGGAGTAATAAGTATAATTATTATAGTTCTAGCGATAATAACTGCATTATATGGCTAATAGTGCATGTTATATTGATAATAATAATAGTAATAAGTATATTTATTACAGTTCCATCGATAATAACTGCATAATATGGGTAATAATGCATGTCATATTGATGATAATAAAAGTAATACATATATTTGTTATAGTTCTAGCGATAATAACTGCATTATATGGCTAATAGTGCATGTTATATTGATAATAATAACAGTAATAAGTATATTTATTACAGTTCTATCGATAATAACTGCATAATATGGGTAATAATGCATGTTATATTGATGATAATAAAAGTAATACGTATATTTGTTATAGTTCTAGCGATAATAACTGCATAATATGGGTAATAATGCATGTTATATTGATAATAATATAAGTAATAAGTATAATTATTACAGTTCTAGCGATAATAACTGCATTATGTGGGTAATAATGCATGTTATATTGATAATATCGGGAGTAATAAGTATAATTATTATAGTTCTAGCGATAATAATAGTAAAATATGGGTAATAATGCATGTTATATTGATAATAATATAAGTAATAAGTATATTTATTATAGTTCTATCGATAATAACTGCATAATATGGGTAATAATGCACGTTATATTGCTAATAATATATGTAATAAGTATAATTATTACAGTTCTAGCGATAATAACTGCAGTATATGGGTAATAATGCATGTTATATTGATAAAGTTGGGAGTAATAAGTGTAATTATTATAGTTCTAGCGATAATAATAGTAAAATATGGCTAATAGTGCATGTTATATTGATAACATTAAAAGTAATAAGTATATTTATTATAGTTCTATCGATAATAACTGCATAATATGGGTAATAATGCATGTTATATTGATGATAATGAAAGTAGTAAGTATACTTATTATAGTTCTAGCGATTATAACTGCATAATATGGGTAATAATGCATGTTATATTGAGAATAATATAAGTAATAAGTATAATTATTACAGTTCTAGCGATAATAACTGCATTATATGGGTAATAATGCACGTTATATTGCTAATAATATAAGTAAAAAGTGTAATTATTACAGTTCTAGCGATAATAACTGCATTATATGGGTAATAATGCATGTTATATTGATAATATTGGGTGTAATAAGTATAATTATTATAGTTCTAGCGATAATAATAGTAAAATATGGCTAATAGTGCATGTTATATTGATAATAATAAAAGTAATAAGTATACTTATTATACTTCTATCGATAATAACTGCATAATATGGGTAATACTGCACGTTATATTGCTAATAATATAAGTAATAAGTATATTTATTATAGTTCTATCGATTATAACTGCATAATATGGGTAATAATGCATGTTATATTGAGAATAATATAAGTAATAAGTATAATTATTACAGTTCTAGCGATAATAACTGCATTATATGGGTAATAATGCACGTTATATTGCTAATAATATAAGTAAAAAGTGTAATTATTACAGTTCTAGCGATAATAACTGTATTATATGGGTAATAATGCATGTTATATTGATAATATTGGGAGTAATAAGTATAATTATTATAGTTCTAGCGATAATAGTAGTAAAATGTAGCTAATAGTGCATGTTATATTGATAATAATAATAGTAATAAGTATATTTATTACAGTTCTATCGATAATAACTGCATAATATGGGTAATAATGCATGTTATATTGATGATAATAAAAGTAATACGTATATTTATTATAGTTCTAGCGATAATAACTGCATAATATGGGTAATAATGCATGTTATATTGATAAAAATATAAGTAATAAGTATAATTATTACAGTTCTAGCGATAATAACTTCATTATATGGGTAATAATGCACGTTATATTGCTAATAATATAAGTAATAAGTATAATTATTACAATTTTAGCGATAATAACTGCATTATATGGGTAATAATTCATGTTATATTGATAATATTGGGAGTAATGAGTATAATTATTATAGTTCTAGCGATAATAATAGTAAAATATGGGTAATAATGCATGTTATATTGATAATAATATAAGTAATAAGTATATTTATTACAGTTCTATCGATAATAACTGCATAATATGGGTAATAATGCACGTTATATTGCTAATAATATATGTAATAAGTATAATTATTACAGTTCTAGCGATAATAACTGCAGTATAAGGGTAATAATGCATGTTATATTGAGAATAATATAAGTAATAAGTATAATTATTACAGTTCTAGCGATAATAACTGCATTATATGGGTAATAATGCATGTTATATTGATAATATTGGGAGTGTTAAGTATAATTATTATAGTTCTAGCGATAATAATAGTAAAATATGGCTAATAGTGCATGTTATATTGATAATAATAATAGTAATAAGTATATTTATTACAGTTCTATCGATAATAACTGCATAATATGGGTAATAATGCATGTTATATTGATAATATTGGGAGTAATAAGTATAATTATTATAGTTCTAGCGATAATAATAGTAAAATATGGCTAATAGTGCATGTTATATTGATAATAATAAAAGTAATAAGTATATTTATTATAGTTCTATCGATAATAACTGCATAATATGGGTAATAATGCATGTTATATTGATAATATTGGGAGTAATAAGTATAATTATTATAGTTCTAGCGATAATAATAGTAAAATATGGCTAATAGTGCATGTTATATTGATAATAATAATAGTAATAAGTATATTTATTACAGTTCTAGCGATAATAACTGCATTATATGGGTAATAATGCATGTTATATTGATAATATTGGGAGTAATAAGTATAATTATTATAGTTCTAGCGATAATAATAGTAAAATATGGCTAATAGTGCATGTTATATTTATAATAATAATAGTAATAAGTATATTTATTACAGTTCTATTGATAATAACTGCATAATATGGGTAATAATGCATGTTATATTGATGATCATAAAAGTACTAAGTATATTTATTATAGTTCTAGCGATTATAACTGCATAATATGCGTAATAATGCATGTTATATTTATAATAATATAAGTAATAAGTATAATTATTACAGTTCCAGCGATAATAACTGCATTATATGGGTAATAATGCACGTTATATTGCTAATAATATAAGTAATAAGTATAATTATTACAGTTCTAGCGATAATAACTGCATTATATGCGTAATAATGCATGTTATATTGATAACATCGGGAGTAATATGTGTAATTATTACAGTTCTAGCGATAATAACTGCATTATATGGGTAATAAAGGATGTTATATTGATAATATCGGGAGTAATAAGTATAATTATTACAGTTCTAGCGATAATACTAGTAAAATATGGCTAAGAGTGCCTGTTATATTTATAATAATAAAAGTAATTAGTATATTTATTATACTTCTGTCGATAATAACTGCATTATATGGGTAATAATGCATGTTATATTGATAATATATAAGTAATAAGTATAATTATTACAGTTCTAGCGATAATAACTGCATAATATGGGTAATAATGCACGTTATATTGCTAATAATATATGTAATAAGTATAATTATTACAGTTCTAGCGATAATAACTGCATAATATGGGTAATAATGCATGTTATATTGATGATAATATAAGTAATAAGTATAATTATTACAGTTCTAGCGATAATAACTGCAGTATAAGGGTAATAATGCATGTTATATTGAGAATAATATAAGTAATAAGTATAATTATTACAGTTCTAGCGATAACAACTGCATTATGTGGGTAATAATGCATGTTATATTGATGATAATGAAAGTAGTAAGTATATTTATTATAGTTCTAGCGATTATAACTGCATAATATGGGTAATAATGCATGTTATATTGAGAATAATATAAGTAATAAGTATAATTATTACAGTTCTAGCGATAATAACTGCATTATATGCGTAATAATGCATGTTATATTGATAATATCGGGGGTAATATGTGTAATTATTACAGTTCTAGCGATAATAACTGCATTATATGGGTAATAATGGATGTTATATTGATAATATCGGGAGTAATAAGTATAATTATTACAGTTCTAGCGATAATACTAGTAAAATATGGCTAAGAGTGCCTGTTATATTTATAATAATAAAAGTAATTAGTATATTTATTATACTTCTGTCGATAATAACTGCATTATATGGGTAATAATGCATGTTATATTGATAATAATATAAGTAATAAGTATAATTATTACAGTTCTAGCGATAATAACTCCATTATATGGGTAATAATGCATGTTATATTGATAATAATATAAGTAATAAGTATAATTATTACAGTTCTAGCGATAACAACTGCATTATGTGGGTAATAATGCATGTTATATTGATAATATCGGGAGTAATAAGTATAATTATTATAGTTCTAGCGATAATAATAGTAAAATATGGGTAATAATGCATGTTATATTGATAATAATATAAGTAATAAGTATATTTATTATAGTTCAATCGATATAACTGCATAATATGGGTAATAATGCATGTTATATTGAGAATAATATAAGTAATAAGTATAATTATTACAGTTCTAGCGATAATAACTGCATTATATGGCTAATAGTGCATGTTATATTGATAATAATAATAGTAATAAGTATATTTATTACAGTTCCATCGATAATAACTGCATAATATGGGTAATAATGCATGTTATATTGATGATAATAAAAGTAATACGTATATTTGTTATAGTTCTAGCGATAATAACTGCATTATATGGCTAATAGTGCATGTTATATTGATAATAATAACAGTAATAAGTATATTTATTACAGTTCTATCGATAATAACTGCATAATATGGGTAATAATGCATGTTATATTGATAATAATATAAGTAATAAGTATAATTATTACAGTTCTAGCGATAATAACTGCATTATGTGGGTAATAATGCATGTTATATTGATAATATCGGGAGTAATAAGTATAATTATTATAGTTCTAGCGATAATAATAGTAAAATATGGGTAATAATGCATGTTATATTGATAATAATATAAGTAATAAGTATATTTATTATAGTTCTATCGATAATAACTGCATAATATGGGTAATAATGCACGTTATATTGCTAACAATATATGTAATAAGTATAATTATTACAGTTGTAGCGATAATAACTGCAGTATATGGGTAATAATGCATGTTATATTGATAAAGTTGGGAGTAATAAGTATAATTATTATAGTTCTAGCGATAATAATAGTAAAATATGGCTAATAGTGCATGTTATATTGATAATATTAAAAGTAATAAGTATATTTATTATAGTTCTATCGATAATAACTGCATAATATGGGTAATAATGCATGTTATATTGATGATAATGAAAGTAGTAAGTATACTTATTATAGTTCTAGCGATTATAACTGCATAATATGGGTAATAATGCATGTTATATTGAGAATAATATAAGTAATAAGTATAATTATTACAGTTCTAGCGATAATAACTGCATAATATGGGTAATAATGCATGTTATATTGATGATAATAAAAGTAATACGTATATTTATTATAGTTCTAGCGATAATAACTGCATAATATGGGTAATAATGCATGTTATATTGATAATAATATAAGTAATAAGTATAATTATTACAGTTCTAGCGATAATAACTGCCTTATATGGGTAATAATGCATGTTATATTGATAATATTGGGAGTAATAAGTATAATTATTATAGTTCTAGCGATAATAATAGTAAAATATGGCTAATAGTGCATGTTATATTGATAATAATAAAAGTAATAAGTATATTTATTATAGTTCTATCGATAATAACTGTATAATATGGGTAATAATGCATGTTATATTGATTATAATAAAAGTAGTAAGTATATTTGGTATAGTTCTAGCGATAATAACTGCATAATATGGGTAATAATGCATGTTATATTGATAATAATATAAGTAATAAGTATAATTGTTACAGTTCTAGCGATAATAACTGCATTATATGGGTAATAATGCATGTTATATTGATAATATTGGGAGTAATAAGTATAATTATTATAGTTCTAGCGATAATAATAGTAAAATATGGCTAATAGTGCATGTTATATTGATAATAATAATAGTAATAAGTATATTTATTACAGTTCTATCGATAATAACTGCATAATATGGGTAATAATGCATGTTATATTGATGATAATAAAAGTAATACGTATATTTATTATAGTTCTATCGATAATAACTGCATAATATGGGTAATAATGCATGTTATATTGATGATAATATAAGTAATAAGTATAATTATTATAGTTCTAGCGATAACAATAGTAAAATATGGCTAATAGTACATGTTATATTGATAATAATAAAAGTAATAAGTATATTTATTACTGTTCTATCGATAATAACTGCATAATATGGGTAATAATGCATGTTATATTGATGATAATAAAAGTAATACGTATATTTGTTATAGTTCTAGCGATAATAACTGCATAATATGGGTAATAATGCATGTTATATTGATAATAATATAAGTAATAAGTATAATTATTACAGTTCTAGCGATAATAACTGCATAATATGGGTAATAATGCATGTTATATTGATGATAATAAAAGTAATACGTATATTTATTATAGTTCTAGCGATAATAACTGCATAATATGGGTAATAATGCATGTTATATTGATAATAATATAAGTAATAAGTATAATTATTACAGTTCTAGCGATAATAACTGCCTTATATGGGTAATAATGCATGTTATATTGATAATATTGGGAGTAATAAGTATAATTATTATAGTTCTAGCGATAATAATAGTAAAATATGGCTAATAGTGCATGTTATATTGATAATAATAAAAGTAATAAGTATATTTATTATAGTTCTATCGATAATAACTGCATAATATGGGTAATAATGCATGTTATATTGATTATAATAAAAGTAGTAAGTATATTTGGTATAGTTCTAGCGATAATAACTGCATAATATGGGTAATAATGCATGTTATATTGATAATAATATAAGTAATAAGTATAATTGTTACAGTTCTAGCGATAATAACTGCATTATATGGGTAATAATGCATGTTATATTGATAATATTGGGAGTAATAAGTATAATTATTATAGTTCTAGCGATAATAATAGTAAAATATGGCTAATAGTGCATGTTATATTGATAATAATAATAGTAATAAGTATATTTATTACAGTTCTATCGATAATAACTGCATAATATGGGTAATAATGCATGTTATATTGATGATAATAAAAGTAATACGTATATTTATTATAGTTCTATCGATAATAACTGCATAATATGGGTAATAATGCATGTTATATTGATGATAATATAAGTAATAAGTATAATTATTATAGTTCTAGCGATAACAATAGTAAAATATGGCTAATAGTACATGTTATATTGATAATAATAAAAGTAATAAGTATATTTATTACTGTTCTATCGATAATAACTGCATAATATGGGTAATAATGCATGTTATATTGATGATAATAAAAGTAATACGTATATTTGTTATAGTTCTAGCGATAATAACTGCATAATATGGGTAATAATGCATGTTATATTGATAATAATATAAGTAATAAGTATAATTATTACAGTTCTAGCGATAATAACTGCATAATATGGGTAATAATGCATGTTATATTGATGATAATAAAAGTAATACGTATATTTATTATAGTTCTAGCGATAATAACTGCATAATATGGGTAATAATGCATGTTATATTGATAATAATATAAGTAATAAGTATAATTATTACAGTTCTAGCGATAATAACTGCCTTATATGGGTAATAATGCATGTTATATTGATAATATTGGGAGTAATAAGTATAATTATTATAGTTCTAGCGATAATAATAGTAAAATATGGCTAATAGTGCATGTTATATTGATAATAATAAAAGTAATAAGTATATTTATTATAGTTCTATCGATAATAACTGCATAATATGGGTAATAATGCATGTTATATTGATTATAATAAAAGTAGTAAGTATATTTATTATAGTTCTATCGATAATAACTGCATAATATGGGTAATAATGCACGTTATATTGCTAATAATATATGTAATAAGTATAATTATCACAGTTCTAGCGATAATAACTGCAGTATATGGGTAATAATGCATGTTATATTGATAAAGTTGGGAGTAATAAGTATAATTATTATAGTTCTAGCGATAATAATAGTAAAATATAGCTAATAGTGCATGTTATATTGATAATATTAAAAGTAATAAGTATATTTATTATAGTTCTATCGATAATAACTGCATAATATGGGTAATAATGCATGTTATATTGATGATAATGAAAGTAGTAAGTATATTTATTATAGTTCTAGCGATTATAACTGCATAATATGGGGAATAATGCATGTTATATTGAGAATAATATAAGTAATAAGTATAATTATTACAGTTCTAGCGATAATAACTGCATTATATGGGTAATAATGCATGTTATATTGCTAATAATATTAGTAATAAGTAAAATTATTACAGTTCTAGCGATAATAACTGCATTATATGGGTAATGATGCATGTTATATTGATAATATTGGGAGTAATAAGTATAATTATTATAGTTCTGGCGATAATAATAGTAAAATATGGCTAATAGTGCACGTTATATTGATAATAATAAAAGTAATAAGTATATTTATTATAGTTCTATCGATAATAACTGCATAATATGGGTAATAATGCATGTTATATTGATGATAATGAAAGTAGTAAGTACATTTATTTTATTTCTAGCGATTATAACTGCATAATATGGGTAATAATGCATGTTATATTGAGAATAATATAAGTGATAAGTATAATTATTACAGTTCTAGCGATAATAACTGTATTATATGGGTAATAATGCATGTTATATTGATAATATTGGGAGTAATAAGTATAATTATTATAGTTCTAGCGATAATAGTAGTAAAATGTGGCTTATAGTGCATGTTACATTGATAATAATAATAGTAATAAGTATATTTATTACAGTTCTATCGATAATAACTGCATAATATGGGTAATAATGCATGTTATATTGATGATAATAAAAGTAATACGTATATTTATTATAGTTCTAGCGATAATAACTGCATAATATGGGTAATAATGCATGTTATATTGATAAAAATATAAGTAATAAGTATAATTATTACAGTTCTAGCGATAATAACTTCATTATATGGGTAATAATGCACGTTATATTGCTAATAATATAAGTAATAAGTATAATTATTACAGTTCTAGCGATAATAACTGCATTATATGGGTAATAATTCATGTTATATTGATAATATTGGGAGTAATGAGTATAATTATTATAGTTCTAGCGATAATAATAGTAAAATATGGGTAATAATGCATGTTATATTGATAAAGATATAAGTAATAAGTATATTTATTACAGTTCTATCGATAATAACTGCATAATATGGGTAATAATGCACGTTATATTGCTAATAATATATGTAATAAGTATAATTATTACAGTTCTAGCGATAATAACTGCAGTATAAGGGTAATAATGCATGTTATATTGAGAATAATATAAGTAATAAGTATAATTATTACAGTTCTAGCGATAATAACTGCATTATATGGGTAATAATGCATGTTATATTGATAATATTGGGAGTAATAAGTATAATTATTATAGTTCTAGCGATAATAATAGTAAAATATGGCTAATAGTGCATGTTATATTGATAATAATAATAGTAGTAAGTATATTTATTACAGTTCTATCGATAATAACTGCATAATATGGGTAATAATGCATGTTATATTGATAATATTGGGAGTAATAAGTATAATTATTATAGTTCTAGCGATAATAATAGTAAAATATGGCTAATAGTGCATGTTATATTGATAATAATAATAGTAATAAGTATATTTATTACAGTTCTATCGATAATAACTGCATAATATGGGTAATAATGCATGTTATATTGATGATAATAAAAGTAATACGTATATTTATTATAGTTCTAGCGATAATAATAGTAAAATATGGCTAATAGTGCATGTTATATTGATAATAATAATAGTAATAAGTATATTTATTACAGTTCTAGCGATAATAACTGCATTATATGGGTAATAATGCATGTTATATTGATAATATTGGGAGTAATAAGTATAATTATTATAGTTCTAGCGATAAAAATAGTAAAGTATGGCTAATAGTGCATGTTATATTTATAATAATAATAGTAATAAGTATATTTATTATAGTTCTATCGATAATAACTGCATAATATGGGTAATAATGCATGTTATATTGATGATAATCAAAGTAGTAAGTATATTTAGTATAGTTCTAGCGATAATAACTGCATAATATGGGTAATAATGCATGTTATATTGATAATATTGGGAGTAATAAGTATAATTATTATAGTTCTAGCGATAATAATAGTAAAATATGGCTAATAGTGCATGTTATATTGATAATAATAATAGTAATAAGTATATTTATTACAGTTCTAGCGATAATAACTGCATTATATGGGTAATAATGCATGTTATATTGATAATATTGGGAGTAATAAGTATAATTATTATAGTTCTAGCGATAAAAATAGTAAAATATGGCTAATAGTGCATGTTATATTTATAATAATAATAGTAATAAGTATATTTATTACAGTTCTATCGATAATAACTGCATAATATGGGTAATAATGCATGTTATATTGATGATAATGAAAGTACTAAGTACATTTATTTTATTTCTATCGATAATAACTGCATAATATGGGTAATAATGCATGTTATATTGATGATAATCAAAGTAGTAAGTATATCTAGTATAGTTCTAGCGATAATAACTGCATAATATGGGTAATAATGCATGTTATATTGATAATATTGGGAGTAACAAGTATAATTATTATAGTTCTAGCGATAATAATAGTAAAATATGGCTAATAGTGCATGTTATATTGATAATAATAATAGTAATAAGTATATTTAATACAGTTCTATCGATAATAACTGCATAATATGGGTAATAATGCATGTTATATTGATGATAATAAAAGTAATACGTATATTTATTATAGTTCTAGCGATAATAATAGTCAAATATGGCTAATAGTGCATGTTATATTGATAATAATAAAAGTAATAAGTATATTTATTATAGTTCTATCGATAATAACTGCATAATATGGGTAATAATGCATGTTATATTGATGATAATCAAAGTAGTAAGTATATTTATTATAGTTCTAGCGATTATAACTGCATAATATGCGTAATAATGCATGTTATATTGCTAATAATATAAGTAATAAGTATAAATATTACAGTTCTAGCGATAATAACTGCATTATATGCGTAATAATGCATGTTATATTGATAACATCGGGAGTAATATGTGTAATTATTACAGTTCTAGCGATAATAACTGCATTATATGGGTAATAATGGATGTTATATTGATAATATCGGGAGTAATAAGTATAATTATTACAGTTCTAGCGATAATACTAGTAAAATATGGCTAAGAGTGCCTGTTATATTTATAATAATAAAAGTAATTAGTATATTTATTATACTTCTGTCGATAATAACTGCATTATATGGGTAATAATGCATGTTATATTGATAATAATATAAGTAATAAGTATAATTATTACAGTTCTAGCGATAATAACTGCATAATATGGGTAATAATGCATGTTATATTGATGATAATGAAAGTAGTAAGTACATTTATTTTATTTCTAGCGATTATAACTGCATAATATGGGTAATAATGCATGTTATATTGAGAATAATATAAGTAATAAGTATAATTATTACAGTTCTAGCGATAATAACTGTATTATATGGGTAATAATGCATGTTATATTGATAATATTGGGAGTAATAAGTATAATTATTATAGTTCTAGCGATAATAGTAGTAAAATGTGGCTAATAGTGCATGTTATATTGATAATAATAATAGTAATAAGTATATTTATTACAGTTCTATCGATAATAACTGCATAATATGGGTAATAATGCATGTTATATTGATGATAATATAAGTAATACGTATATTTATTATAGTTCTAGCGATAATAACTGCATAATATGGGTAATAATGCATGTTATATTGATAATAATATAAGTAATAAGTATATTTATTACAGTTCTATCGATAATAACTGCATAATATGGGTAATAATGCATGTTATATTGATGATAATATAAGTAATAAGTATAATTATTACAGTTCTAGCGATAATAACTGCATTATATGGGTAATAATGCATGTTATATTGATAATATTGGGAGTAATAAGTATAATTATTATAGTTCTAGCGATAATAGTAGTAAAATGTGGCTAATAGTGCATGTTATATTGATAATAATAATAGTAATAAGTATATTTATTACAGTTCTATCCATAATAACTGCATAATATGGGTAATAATGCATGTTATATTGATGATAATAAAAGTAATACGTATATTTATTATAGTTCTAGCGATAATAACTGCAGTATAAGGGTAATAATGCATGTTATATTGATAAAGTTGGGAGTAATAAGTATAATTATTATAGTTCTAGCGATAATAATAGTAAAATATGGCTAATAGTGCATGTTATATTAATAATATTAAAAGTAATAAGTATATTTATTACGGTTCTATCGATAATAACTGCATAATATGGGTAATAATGCATGTTATATTGATAATATTAGGAGTAATAAGTATAATTATTATAGTTCTATCGATAATAACTGCATAATATGGGTAATAATGCATGTTATATTGATGATAATATAAGTAATAAGTATAATTATTATAGTTCTAGCGATAACAATAGTAAAATATGGCTAATTGTGCATGTTATATTGATAATAATAAAAGTAATAAGTATATTTATTATAGTTCTATCGATAATAACTGCATAATATGGGTAATAATGCATGTTATATTGATGATCATAAAAGTAGTAAGTATATTTATTACAGTTCTAGCGATAATATCTGCATTATATGCGTAATAATGCATGTTATATTGATAATATCGGGAGTAATAAGTATAATTATTATAGTTCTCGCGATAATAATAGTAAAATATGGCTAATAGTGCATGTTATATTTATAATAATAAAAGTAATTAGTATATTTATTATACTTCTGTCGATAATAACTGCATTATATGGGTAATAATGCATGTTATATTGATAATAATATAAGTAATAAGTATAATTATTACAGTTCTAGCGATAACAACTGCATTATGTGGGTAATAATGCATGTTATATTGGTGATAATGAAAGTAGTAAGTATATTTATTATAGTTCTAGCGATTATAACTGCATAATATGGGTAATAATGCATGTTATATTGATAAAAATATAAGTAATAAGTATAATTATTACAGTTCTAGCGATAATAACTTCATTATATGGGTAATAATGCACGTTATATTGCTAATAATATAAGTAATAAGTATAATTATTACAATTCTAGCGATAATAACTGCATTATATGGGTAATAATTCATGTTATATTGATAATATTGGGAGTAATGAGTATAATTATTATAGTTCTAGCGATAATAATAGTAAAATATGGGTAATAATGCATGTTATATTGATAATAATATAAGTAATAAGTATATTTATTACAGTTCTATCGATAATAACTGCATAATATGGGTAATAATGCACGTTATATTGCTAATAATATATGTAATAAGTATAATTATTACAGTTCTAGCGATAATAACTGCAGTATAAGGGTAATAATGCATGTTATATTGAGAATAATATAAGTAATAAGTATAATTATTACAGTTCTAGCGATAATAACTGCATTATATGGGTAATAATGCATGTTATATTGATAATATTGGGAGTGTTAAGTATAATTATTATAGTTCTAGCGATAATAATAGTAAAATATGGCTAATAGTGCATGTTATATTGATAATAATAATAGTAATAAGTATATTTATTACAGTTCTATCGATAATAACTGCATAATATGGGTAATAATGCATGTTATATTGATAATATTGGGAGTAATAAGTATAATTATTATAGTTCTAGCGATAATAATAGTAAAATATGGCTAATAGTGCATGTTATATTGATAATAATAAAAGTAATAAGTATATTTATTATAGTTCTATCGATAATAACTGCATAATATGGGTAATAATGCATGTTATATTGATAATATTGGGAGTAATAAGTATAATTATTATAGTTCTAGCGATAATAATAGTAAAATATGGCTAATAGTGCATGTTATATTGATAATAATAATAGTAATAAGTATATTTATTACAGTTCTAGCGATAATAACTGCATTATATGGGTAATAATGCATGTTATATTGATAATATTGGGAGTAATAAGTATAATTATTATAGTTCTAGCGATAATAATAGTAAAATATGGCTAATAGTGCATGTTATATTTATAATAATAATAGTAATAAGTATATTTATTACAGTTCTATTGATAATAACTGCATAATATGGGTAATAATGCATGTTATATTGATGATCATAAAAGTACTAAGTATATTTATTATAGTTCTAGCGATTATAACTGCATAATATGCGTAATAATGCATGTTATATTTATAATAATATAAGTAATAAGTATAATTATTACAGTTCCAGCGATAATAACTGCATTATATGGGTAATAATGCACGTTATATTGCTAATAATATAAGTAATAAGTATAATTATTACAGTTCTAGCGATAATAACTGCATTATATGCGTAATAATGCATGTTATATTGATAACATCGGGAGTAATGTGTGTAATTATTACAGTTCTAGCGATAATAACTGCATTATATGGGTAATAAAGGATGTTATATTGATAATATCGGGAGTAATAAGTATAATTATTACAGTTCTAGCGATAATACTAGTAAAATATGGCTAAGAGTGCCTGTTATATTTATAATAATAAAAGTAATTAGTATATTTATTATACTTCTGTCGATAATAACTGCATTATATGGGTAATAATGCATGTTATATTGATAATAATATAAGTAATAAGTATAATTATTACAGTTCTAGCGATAATAACTCCATTATATGGGTAATAATGCATGTTATATTGATAATAATATAAGTAATAAGTATAATTATTACAGTTCTAGCGATAACAACTGCATTATGTGGGTAATAATGCATGTTATATTGATAATATCGGGAGTAATAAGTATAATTATTATAGTTCTAGCGATAATAATAGTAAAATATGGGTAATAATGCATGTTATATTGATAATAATATAAGTAATAAGTATATTTATTATAGTTCAATCGATATAACTGCATAATATGGGTAATAATGCATGTTATATTGAGAATAATATAAGTAATAAGTATAATTATTACAGTTCTAGCGATAATAACTGCATTATATGGCTAATAGTGCATGTTATATTGATAATAATAATAGTAATAAGTATATTTATTACAGTTCCATCGATAATAACTGCATAATATGGGTAATAATGCATGTTATATTGATGATAATAAAAGTAATACGTATATTTGTTATAGTTCTAGCGATAATAACTGCATTATATGGCTAATAGTGCATGTTATATTGATAATAATAACAGTAATAAGTATATTTATTACAGTTCTATCGATAATAACTGCATAATATGGGTAATAATGCATGTTATATTGATAATAATATAAGTAATAAGTATAATTATTACAGTTCTAGCGATAATAACTGCATTATGTGGGTAATAATGCATGTTATATTGATAATATCGGGAGTAATAAGTATAATTATTATAGTTCTAGCGATAATAATAGTAAAATATGGGTAATAATGCATGTTATATTGATAATAATATAAGTAATAAGTATATTTATTATAGTTCTATCGATAATAACTGCATAATATGGGTAATAATGCACGTTATATTGCTAACAATATATGTAATAAGTATAATTATTACAGTTGTAGCGATAATAACTGCAGTATATGGGTAATAATGCATGTTATATTGATAAAGTTGGGAGTAATAAGTATAATTATTATAGTTCTAGCGATAATAATAGTAAAATATGGCTAATAGTGCATGTTATATTGATAATATTAAAAGTAATAAGTATATTTATTATAGTTCTATCGATAATAACTGCATAATATGGGTAATAATGCATGTTATATTGATGATAATGAAAGTAGTAAGTATACTTATTATAGTTCTAGCGATTATAACTGCATAATATGGGTAATAATGCATGTTATATTGAGAATAATATAAGTAATAAGTATAATTATTACAGTTCTAGCGATAATAACTGCATAATATGGGTAATAATGCATGTTATATTGATGATAATAAAAGTAATACGTATATTTATTATAGTTCTAGCGATAATAACTGCATAATATGGGTAATAATGCATGTTATATTGATAATAATATAAGTAATAAGTATAATTATTACAGTTCTAGCGATAATAACTGCCTTATATGGGTAATAATGCATGTTATATTGATAATATTGGGAGTAATAAGTATAATTATTATAGTTCTAGCGATAATAATAGTAAAATATGGCTAATAGTGCATGTTATATTGATAATAATAAAAGTAATAAGTATATTTATTATAGTTCTATCGATAATAACTGCATAATATGGGTAATAATGCATGTTATATTGATTATAATAAAAGTAGTAAGTATATTTGGTATAGTTCTAGCGATAATAACTGCATAATATGGGTAATAATGCATGTTATATTGATAATATTGGGAGTAATAAGTATAATTATTATAGTTCTAGCGATAATAATAGTAAAATATGGCTAATAGTGCATGTTATATTGATAATAATAATAGTAATAAGTATATTTATTACAGTTCTATCGATAATAACTGCATAATATGGGTAATAATGCATGTTATATTGATGATAATAAAAGTAATACGTATATTTATTATAGTTCTATCGATAATAACTGCATAATATGGGTAATAATGCATGTTATATTGATGATAATATAAGTAATAAGTATAATTATTATAGTTCTAGCGATAACAATAGTAAAATATGGCTAATAGTACATGTTATATTGATAATAATAAAAGTAATAAGTATATTTATTACTGTTCTATCGATAATAACTGCATAATATGGGTAATAATGCATGTTATATTGATGATAATAAAAGTAATACGTATATTTGTTATAGTTCTAGCGATAATAACTGCATAATATGGGTAATAATGCATGTTATATTGATAATAATATAAGTAATAAGTATAATTATTACAGTTCTAGCGATAATAACTGCATAATATGGGTAATAATGCATGTTATATTGATGATAATAAAAGTAATACGTATATTTATTATAGTTCTAGCGATAATAACTGCATAATATGGGTAATAATGCATGTTATATTGATAATAATATAAGTAATAAGTATAATTATTACAGTTCTAGCGATAATAACTGCCTTATATGGGTAATAATGCATGTTATATTGATAATATTGGGAGTAATAAGTATAATTATTATAGTTCTAGCGATAATAATAGTAAAATATGGCTAATAGTGCATGTTATATTGATAATAATAAAAGTAATAAGTATATTTATTATAGTTCTATCGATAATAACTGCATAATATGGGTAATAATGCATGTTATATTGATTATAATAAAAGTAGTAAGTATATTTAGTATAGTTCTAGCGATAATAACTGCATAACATGGGTAATAATGCATGTTATATTGATAATAATATAAGTAATAAGTATAATTGTTACAGTTCTAGCGATAATAATAGTAAAATATGGGTAAGAGTGCCTGTTATATTTATAATAATAAAAGTAATTAGTATATATATTATACTTCTGTCGATAATAACTGCATTATATGGGTAATAATGCATTTTATATTGATAATAATATAAGTAATAAGTATAATTATTACAGTTCTAGTGATAACAACTGCATTATGTGGGTAATAATGCATGTTATATTGATAATATCGGGAGTAATAAGTATAATTATTATAGTTCTAGCGATAATAATAGTAAAATATGGCTAATAGTGCACGTTATATTGATAATAATATAAGTAATAAGTATATTTATTATAGTTCTATCGATAATAACTGCATAATATGGGTAATAATGCATGTTATATTGATGATAATGAAAGTAGTAAGTACATTTATTTTATTTCTAGCGATTATAACTGCATAATATGGGTAATAATGCATGTTATATTGAGAATAATATAAGTAATAAGTATAATTATTACAGTTCTAGCGATAATAACTGTATTATATGGGTAATAATGCATGTTATATTGATAATATTGGGAGTAATAAGTATAATTATTATAGTTCTAGCGATAATAGTAGTAAAATGTGGCTTATAGTGCATGTTACATTGACAATAATAATAGTAATAAGTATATTTATTACAGTTCTATCGATAATAACTGCATAATATGGGTAATAATGCATGTTATATTGATGATAATAAAAGTAATACGTATATTTATTATAGTTCTAGCGATAATAACTGCATAATATGGGTAATAATGCATGTTATATTGATAAAAATATAAGTAATAAGTATAATTATTACAGTTCTAGCGATAATAACTTCATTATATGGGTAATAATGCACGTTATATTGCTAATAATATAAGTAATAAGTATAATTATTACAGTTCTAGCGATAATAACTGCATTATATGGGTAATAATTCATGTTATATTGATAATATTGGGAGTAATGAGTATAATTATTATAGTTCTAGCGATAATAATAGTAAAATATGGGTAATAATGCATGTTATATTGATAATAATATAAGTAATAAGTATATTTATTACAGTTCTATCGATAATAACTGCATAATATGGGTAATAATGCACGTTATATTGCTAATAATATATGTAATAAGTATAATTATTACAGTTCTAGCGATAATAACTGCAGTATAAGGGTAATAATGCATGTTATATTGAGAATAATATAAGTAATAAGTATAATTATTACAGTTCTAGCGATAATAACTGCATTATATGGGTAATAATGCATGTTATATTGATAATATTGGGAGTAATAAGTATAATTATTATAGTTCTAGCGATAATAATAGTAAAATATGGCTAATAGTGCATGTTATATTGATAATAATAATAGTAGTAAGTATATTTATTACAGTTCTATCGATAATAACTGCATAATATGGGTAATAATGCATGTTATATTGATAATATTGGGAGTAATAAGTATAATTATTATAGTTCTAGCGATAATAATAGTAAAATATGGCTAATAGTGCATGTTATATTGATAATAATAATAGTAATAAGTATATTTATTACAGTTCTATCGATAATAACTGCATAATATGGGTAATAATGCATGTTATATTGATGATAATAAAAGTAATACGTATATTTATTATAGTTCTAGCGATAATAATAGTAAAATATGGCTAATAGTGCATGTTATATTGATAATAATAATAGTAATAAGTATATTTATTACAGTTCTAGCGATAATAACTGCATTATATGGGTAATAATGCATGTTATATTGATAATATTGGGAGTAATAAGTATAATTATTATAGTTCTAGCGATAAAAATAGTAAAGTATGGCTAATAGTGCATGTTATATTTATAATAATAATAGTAATAAGTATATTTATTATAGTTCTATCGATAATAACTGCATAATATGGGTAATAATGCATGTTATATTGATGATAATCAAAGTAGTAAGTATATTTAGTATAGTTCTAGCGATAATAACTGCATAATATGGGTAATAATGCATGTTATATTGATAATATTGGGAGTAATAAGTATAATTATTATAGTTCTAGCGATAATAATAGTAAAATATGGCTAATAGTGCATGTTATATTGATAATAATAATAGTAATAAGTATATTTATTACAGTTCTAGCGATAATAACTGCATTATATGGGTAATAATGCATGTTATATTGATAATATTGGGAGTAATAAGTATAATTATTATAGTTCTAGCGATAAAAATAGTAAAATATGGCTAATAGTGCATGTTATATTTATAATAATAATAGTAATAAGTATATTTATTACAGTTCTATCGATAATAACTGCATAATATGGGTAATAATGCATGTTATATTGATGATAATGAAAGTAGTAAGTACATTTATTTTATTTCTATCGATAATAACTGCATAATATGGGTAATAATGCATGTTATATTGATGATAATCAAAGTAGTAAGTATATCTAGTATAGTTCTAGCGATAATAACTGCATAATATGGGTAATAATGCATGTTATATTGATAATATTGGGAGTAACAAGTATAATTATTATAGTTCTAGCGATAATAATAGTAAAATATGGCTAATAGTGCATGTTATATTGATAATAATAATAGTAATAAGTATATTTAATACAGTTCTATCGATAATAACTGCATAATATGGGTAATAATGCATGTTATATTGATGATAATAAAAGTAATACGTATATTTATTATAGTTCTAGCGATAATAATAGTAAAATATGGCTAATAGTGCATGTTATATTGATAATAATAAAAGTAATAAGTATATTTATTATAGTTCTATCGATAATAACTGCATAATATGGGTAATAATGCATGTTATATTGATGATAATCAAAGTAGTAAGTATATTTATTATAGTTCTAGCGATTATAACTGCATAATATGCGTAATAATGCATGTTATATTGCTAATAATATAAGTAATAAGTATAATTATTACAGTTCTAGCGATAATAACTGCATTATATGCGTAATAATGCATGTTATATTGATAACATCGGGAGTAATATGTGTAATTATTACAGTTCTAGCGATAATAACTGCATTATATGGGTAATAATGGATGTTATATTGATAATATCGGGAGTAATAAGTATAATTATTACAGTTCTAGCGATAATACTAGTAAAATATGGCTAAGAGTGCCTGTTATATTTATAATAATAAAAGTAATTAGTATATTTATTATACTTCTGTCGATAATAACTGCATTATATGGGTAATAATGCATGTTATATTGATAATAATATAAGTAATAAGTATAATTATTACAGTTTCTAGCGATAATAACTGCATAATATGGGTAATAATGCATGTTATATTGATGATAATGAAAGTAGTAAGTACATTTATTTTATTTCTAGCGATTATAACTGCATAATATGGGTAATAATGCATGTTATATTGAGAATAATATAAGTAATAAGTATAATTATTACAGTTCTAGCGATAATAACTGTATTATATGGGTAATAATGCATGTTATATTGATAATATTGGGAGTAATAAGTATAATTATTATAGTTCTAGCGATAATAGTAGTAAAATGTGGCTAATAGTGCATGTTATATTGATAATAATAATAGTAATAAGTATATTTATTACAGTTCTATCGATAATAACTGCATAATATGGGTAATAATGCATGTTATATTGATGATAATATAAGTAATACGTATATTTATTATAGTTCTAGCGATAATAACTGCATAATATGGGTAATAATGCATGTTATATTGATAATAATATAAGTAATAAGTATAATTATTACAGTTCTAGCGATAATAACTTCATTATATGGGTAATAATGCACGTTATATTGCTAATAATATAAGTAATAAGTATAATTATTACAGTTCTAGCGATAATAACTGCATTATATGGGTAATAATGCATGTTATATTGATAATATTGGGAGTAATGAGTATAATTATTATAGTTCTAGCGATAATAATAGTAAAATATGGGTAATAATGCATGTTATATTGATAATAATATAAGTAATAAGTATATTTATTACAGTTCTATCGATAATAACTGCATAATATGGGTAATAATGCATGTTATATTGATGATAATATAAGTAATAAGTATAATTATTACAGTTCTAGCGATAATAACTGCATTATATGGGTAATAATGCATGTTATATTGATAATATTGGGAGTAATAAGTATAATTATTATAGTTCTAGCGATAATAGTAGTAAAATGTGGCTAATAGTGCATGTTATATTGATAATAATAATAGTAATAAGTATATTTATTACAGTTCTATCCATAATAACTGCATAATATGGGTAATAATGCATGTTATATTGATGATAATAAAAGTAATACGTATATTTATTATAGTTCTAGCGATAATAACTGCAGTATAAGGGTAATAATGCATGTTATATTGATAAAGTTGGGAGTAATAAGTATAATTATTATAGTTCTAGCGATAATAATAGTAAAATATGGCTAATAGTGCATGTTATATTAATAATATTAAAAGTAATAAGTATATTTATTACGGTTCTATCGATAATAACTGCATAATATGGGTAATAATGCATGTTATATTGATGATAATAAAAGCAATACGTATATTTATTATAGTTCTAGCGATAATAACTGCATAATATGGGTAATAATGCATGTTATATTGATGATAATATAAGTAATAAGTATAATTATTACAGTTCTAGCGATAATAACTGCATTATATGGGTAATAATGCATGTTATATTGACATTATTGGGAGTAATAAGTATAATTATTACAGTTCTAGCGATAATAATAGTAAAATATGGCTAATAGTGCATGTTATATTGATAATAATAATAGTAATAAGTATATTTATTACAGTTCTATCGATAATAACTGCATAATATGGGTAATAATGCATGTTATACTGATAATAATATAAGTAATAAGTATAATTATTACAGTTCTAGCGATAATAACTGCATTATATGGGTAATAATGCACGTTATATTGCTAATAATATAAGTAATAAGTATAATTATTACAGTTCTAGCGATAATAACTGCATTATATGGGTAATAATGCATGTTATATTGATAATATTAGGAGTAATAAGTATAATTATTATAGTTCTATCGATAATAACTGCATAATATGGGTAATAATGCATGTTATATTGATGATAATATAAGTAATAAGTATAATTATTATAGTTCTAGCGATAACAATAGTAAAATATGGCTAATTGTGCATGTTATATTGATAATAATAAAAGTAATAAGTATATTTATTATAGTTCTATCGATAATAACTGCATAATATTTGTAATAATGCATGTTATATTGATGATCATAAAAGTAGTAAGTATATTTATTACAGTTCTAGCGATAATATCTGCATTATATGCGTAATAATGCATGTTATATTGATAATATCGGGAGTAATAAGTATAATTATTATAGTTTTCGCGATAATAATAGTAAAATATGGCTAATAGTGCATGTTATATTTATAATAATAAAAGTAATTAGTATATTTATTATACTTCTGTCGATAATAACTGCATTATATGGGTAATAATGCATGTTATATTGATAATAATATAAGTAATAAGTATAATTATTACAGTTCTAGCGATAACAACTGCATTATGTGGGTAATAATGCATGTTATATTGGTGATAATGAAAGTAGTAAGTATATTTATTATAGTTCTAGCGATTATAACTGCATAATATGGGTAGTAATGCATGTTATATTGAGAATAATATAAGTAATAAGTATAATTATTACAGTTCATAGCGATAATAACTGCATTCAATGGGTAATAATGCATGTTATATTGATAATATTGGGAGTAATAAGTATAACTATTATAGTTCTAGCGATAATAATAGTAAAAAATGGCTAATAGTGCATGTTATATTGATAATAATAATAGTAATAAATATATTTATTACAGTTCTATCGATAATAACTGCATAATATGGGTAATAATGCATGTTATATTGATGATAATATAAGTAATAAGTATAATTATTACAGTTCTAGCGATAATAACTGCATAATATGGGTAATAATGCATGTTATATTGATAATAATATAAGTAATAAGTATAATTATTACAGTTCTAGCGATAATAACTTCATTATATGGGTAATAATGCACGTTATATTGCTAATAATATAAGTAATAAGTATAATTATTACAGTTCTAGCGATAATAACTGCATTCTATGGGTAATAATGCATGTTATATTGATAATATTGGGAGTAATGAGTATAATTATTATAGTTCTAGCGATAATAATAGTAAAATATGGGTAATAATGCATGTTATATTGATAATAATATAAGTAATAAGTATATTTATTACAGTTCTATCGATAATAACTGCATAATATGGGTAATAATGCATGTTATATTGATGATAATATAAGTAATAAGTATAATTATTACAGTTCTAGCGATAATAACTGCATTATATGGGTAATAATGCATGTTATATTGATAATATTGGGAGTAATAAGTATAATTATTATAGTTCTAGCGATAATAGTAGTAAAATGTGGCTAATAGTGCATGTTATATTGATAATAATAATAGTAATAAGTATATTTATTACAGTTCTATCCATAATAACTGCATAATATGGGTAATAATGCATGTTATATTGATGATAATAAAAGTAATACGTATATTTATTATAGTTCTAGCGATAATAACTGCAGTATAAGGGTAATAATGCATGTTATATTGATAAAGTTGGGAGTAATAAGTATAATTATTATAGTTCTAGCGATAATAATAGTAAAATATGGCTAATAGTGCATGTTATATTAATAATATTAAAAGTAATAAGTATATTTATTACGGTTCTATCGATAATAACTGCATAATATGGGTAATAATGCATGTTATATTGATGATAATAAAAGCAATACGTATATTTATTATAGTTCTGGCGATAATAACTGCATAATATGGGTAATAATGCATGTTATATTGATGATAATATAAGTAATAAGTATAATTATTACAGTTCTAGCGATAATAACTGAATTATATGGGTAATAATGCATGTTTTATTGACATTATTGGGAGTAATAAGTATAATTATTACAGTTCTAGCGATAATAATAGTAAAATATGGCTAATAGTGCATGTTATATTGATAATAATAATAGTAATAAGTATATTTATTACAGTTCTATCGATAATAACTGCATAATATGGGTAATAATGCATGTTATACTGATAATAATATAAGTAATAAGTATAATTATTACAGTTCTAGCGATAATAACTGCATTATATGGGTAATAATGCACGTTATATTGCTAATAATATAAGTAATAAGTATAATTATTACAGTTCTAGCGATAATAACTGCATTATATGGGTAATAATGCATGTTATATTGATAATATTAGGAGTAATAAGTATAATTATTATAGTTCTATCGATAATAACTGCATAATATGGGTAATAATGCATGTTATATTGATGATAATATAAGTAATAAGTATAATTATTATAGTTCTAGCGATAACAATAGTAAAATATGGCTAATTGTGCATGTTATATTGATAATAATAAAAGTAATAAGTATATTTATTATAGTTCTATCGATAATAACTGCATAATATGGGTAATAATGCATGTTATATTGATGATCATAAAAGTAGTAAGTATATTTATTACAGTTCTAGCGATAATATCTGCATTATATGCGTAATAATGCATGTTATATTGATAATATCGGGAGTAATAAGTATAATTATTATAGTTCTCGCGATAATAATAGTAAAATATGGCTAATAGTGCATGTTATATTTATAATAATAAAAGTAATTAGTATATTTATTATACTTCTGTCGATAATAACTGCATTATATGGGTAATAATGCATGTTATATTGATAATAATATAAGTAATAAGTATAATTATTACAGTTCTAGCGATAACAACTGCATTATGTGGGTAATAATGCATGTTATATTGGTGATAATGAAAGTAGTAAGTATATTTATTATAGTTCTAGCGATTATAACTGCATAATATGGGTAGTAATGCATGTTATATTGAGAATAATATAAGTAATAAGTATAATTATTACAGTTCATAGCGATAATAACTGCATTCTATGGGTAATAATGCATGTTATATTGATAATATTGGGAGTAATAAGTATAACTATTATAGTTCTAGAGATAATAATAGTAAAAAATGGCTAATAGTGCATGTTATATTGATAATAATAATAGTAATAAATATATTTATTACAGTTCTATCGATAATAACTGCATAATATGGGTAATAATGCATGTTATATTGATGATAATATAAGTAATAAGTATAATTATTACAGTTCTAGCGATAATAACTGCATTATATGGGTAATAATGCATGTTATATTGATAATATTGGGAGTAATGAGTATAATTATTATAGTTCTAGCGATAATAATAGTAAAATATGGGTAATAATGCATGTTATATTGATGATAATGAAAGTAGTAAGTATATTTATTATATTTCTTGCGATTATAACTGCATAATATGGGTAATAATGCATGTTATATTGAGAATAATATAAGTAATAAGTATAATTATTACAGTTCTAGCGATAATAACTGCATTATATGGGTACTAATGCATGTTGTATTGATAATATTGGGAGTAATAAGTATAATTATTATAGTTCTGGCGATAATAATAGTAAAATATGGCTAATAGTGCACGTTATATTGATAATAATAAAAGTAATAAGAATATTTATTATAGTTCTATCGATAATAACTGCATAATATGGGTAATAATACATGTTATATTGATGATAATGAAAGTAGTAAGTATATTTATTATAGTTCTAGCGATTATAACTGCATAATATGGGTAATAATGCATGTTATATTGAGAATAATATGAGTAATAAGTATAATTATTACAGTTCTAGCGATAATAACTGTATTATATGGGTAATAATGCATGTTATATTGATAATATTGGAGTAATAAGTATAATTATTATAGTTCTAGCGATAATAGTAGTAAAATGTGGCTAATAGTGCATGTTATATTGATAATAATAATAGTAATAAGTATATTTATTACAGTTCTATCGATTATAACTGCATAATATGGGTAATAATGCATGTTATATTGATGATAATAAAAGTAATACGTATATTTATTATAGTTCTAGCGATAATAACTGCATAATATGGGTAACAATGCATGTTATATTGATAATAATACAAGTAATAAGTATAATTATTACAGTTCTAGCGATAATAACTGCATTATATGGGTAATAATGCATGTTATATTGATAATATTGGGAGTAATGAGTATAATTATTATAGTTCTAGCGATAATAATAGTAAAATATGGGTAATAATGCATGTTATATTGATAATAATATAAGTAATAAGTATATTTATTACAGTTCTATCGATAATAACTGCATAATATGGGTAATAATGCATGTTATATTGATGATAATATAAGTAATAAGTATAATTATTACAGTTCTAGCGATAATAACTGCATTATATGGGTAATAATGCATGTTATATTGATAATATTGGGAGTAATAAGTATAATTATTATAGTTCTAGCGATAATAGTAGTAAAATGTGGCTAATAGTGCATGTTATATTGATAATAATAATAGTAATAAGTATATTTATTACAGTTCTATCCATAATAACTGCATAATATGGGTAATAATGCATGTTATATTGATGATAATAAAAGTAATACGTATATTTATTATAGTTCTAGGCGATAATAACTGCAGTATAAGGGTAATAATGCATGTTATATTGATAAAGTTGGGAGTAATAAGTATAATTATTATAGTTCTAGCGATAATAATAGTAAAATATGGCTAATAGTGCATGTTATATTAATAATATTAAAAGTAATAAGTATATTTATTACGGTTCTATCGATAATAACTGCATAATATGGGTAATAATGCATGTTATATTGATGATAATAAAAGCAATACGTATATTTATTATAGTTCTAGCGATAATAACAGCATAATATGGGTAATAATGCATGTTATATTGATGATAATATAAGTAATAAGTATAATTATTACAGTTCTAGCGATAATAATAGTAAAATATGGCTAATAGTGCATGTTATATTGATAATAATAATAGTAATAAGTATATTTATTACAGTTCTATCGATAATAACTGCATAATATGGGTAATAATGCATGTTATACTGATAATAATATAAGTAATAAGTATAATTATTACAGTTCTAGCGATAATAACTGCATTATATGGGTAATAATGCACGTTATATTGCTAATAATATAAGTAATAAGTATAATTATTACAGTTCTAGCGATAATAACTGCATTATATGGGTAATAATGCATGTTATATTGATAATATTAGGAGTAATAAGTATAATTATTATAGTTCTATCGATAATAACTGCATAATATGGGTAATAAATGCATGTTATATTGATGATAATATAAGTAATAAGTATAATTATTATAGTTTCTAGCGATAACAATAGTAAAATATGGCTAATTGTGCATGTTATATTGATAATAATAAAAGTAATAAGTATATTTATTATAGTTCTATCGATAATAACTGCATAATATGGGTAATAATGCATGTTATATTGATGATCATAAAGTAGTAAGTATATTTATTACAGTTCTAGCGATAATATCTGCATTATATGCGTAATAATGCATGTTATATTGATAATATCGGGAGTAATAAGTATAATTATTATAGTTCTCGCGATAATAATAGTAAAATATGGCTAACAGTGCATGTTATATTTATAATAATAAAAGTAATTAGTATATTTATTATACTTCTGTCGATAATAACTGCATTATATGGGTAATAATGCATGTTATATTGATAATAATATAAGTAATAAGTATAATTATTACAGTTCTAGCGATAACAACTGCATTATGTGGGTAATAATGCATGTTATAATGGTGATAATGAAAGTAGTAAGTATATTTATTATAGTTCTAGCGATTATAACTGCATAATATGGGTAGTAATGCATGTTATATTGAGAATAATATAAGTAATAAGTATAATTATTACAGTTCATAGCGATAATAACTGCATTCTATGGGTAATAATGCATGTTATATTGATAATATTGGGAGTAATAAGTATAACTATTATAGTTCTAGCGATAATAATAGTAAAAAAATGGCTAATAGTGCATGTTATATTGATAATAATAATAGTAATAAATATATTTATTACAGTTCTATCGATAATAACTGCATAATATGGGTAATAATGCATTGTTATATTGATGATAATATAAGTAATAAGTATAATTATTACAGTTCTAGCGATAATAACTGCATTATATGGGTAATAATGCATGTTATATTGATAATATTGGGAGTAATGAGTATAATTATTATAGTTCTAGCGATAATAATAGTAAAATATGGGTAATAATGCATGTTATATTGATGATAATGAAAGTAGTAAGTATATTTATTATATTTCTAGCGATTATAACTGCATAATATGGGTAATAATGCATGTTATATTGAGAATAATATAAGTAATAAGTATAATTATTACAGTTCTAGCGATAATAACTGCATTATATGGGTACTAATGCATGTTGTATTGATAATATTGGGAGTAATAAGTATAATTATTATAGTTCTGGCGATAATAATAGTAAAATATGGCTAATAGTGCACGTTATATTGATAATAATAAAAGTAATAAGAATATTTATTATAGTTCTATCGATAATAACTGCATAATATGGGTAATAATACATGTTATATTGATGATAATGAAAGTAGTAAGTATATTTATTATAGTTCTAGCGATTATAACTGCATAATATGGGTAATAATGCATGTTATATTGAGAATAATATGAGTAATAAGTATAATTATTACAGTTCTAGCGATAATAACTGTATTATATGGGTAATAATGCATGTTATATTGATAATATTGGGAGTAATAAGTATAATTATTATAGTTCTAGCGATAATAGTAGTAAAATGTGGCTAATAGTGCATGTTATATTGATAATAATAATAGTAATAAGTATATTTATTACAGTTCTATCGATTATAACTGCATAATATGGGTAATAATGCATGTTATATTGATGATAATAAAAGTAATACGTATATTTATTATAGTTCTAGCGATAATAACTGCATAATATGGGGTAACAATGCATGTTATATTGATAATAATACAAGTAATAAGTATAATTATTACAGTTCTAGCGATAATAACTGCATTATATGGGTAATAATGCATGTTATATTGATATTATTGGAGTAATAAGTATAATTATTATAGTTCTAGCGATAATAATAGTAAAATATGGCTAATAGTGCATGTTATATTGATAATAATAATAGTAATAAGTATATTTATTACAGTTCTATCGATAATAACTGCATAATATGGGTAATAATGCATGTTATATTGATAATATTGGGAGTAATGAGTATAATTATTATAGTTCTAGCGATAATAATAGTAAAATATGGGTAATAATGCATGTTATATTGATAATAATATAAGTAATAAGTATATTTATTACAGTTCTATCGATAATAACTGCATAATATGGGTAATAATGCATGTTATATTGATGATAATATAAGTAATAAGTATAATTATTACAGTTCTAGCGATAATAACTGCATTATATGGGTAATAATGCATGTTATATTGCTAATAATATTAGTAATAAGTAAAATTATTACAGTTCTAGCGATAATAACTGCATTATATGGGTAATAATGCATGTTATATTGATAATATTGGGAGTAATAAGTATAATTATTATAGTTCTGGCGATAATAATAGTAAAATATTGCTAATAGTGCACGTTATATTGATAATAATAAAAGTAATAAGTATATTTATTATAGTTCTATCGATAATAACTGCATAATATGGGTAATAATGCATGTTATATTGATGATAATATAAGTAATAAGTATAATTATTACAGTTCTAGTGATAATAACTGCATTATATGGGTAATAATGCATGTTATATTGATAATATTGGGAGTAATAAGTACAATTATTATAGTTCTAGCGATAATAGTAGTAAAATGTGGCTAATAGTGCATGTTATATTGATAATAATAATAGTAATAAGTATATTTATTACAGTTCTATCCATAATAACTGCATAATATGGGTAATAATGCATGTTATATTGATGATAATAAAAGTAATACGTATATTTATTATAGTTCTAGCGATAATAACTGCAGTATAAGGGTAATAATGCATGTTATATTGATAAAGTTGGGAGTAATAAGTATAATTATTATAGTTCTAGCGATAATAATAGTAAAATATGGCTAATAGTGCATGTTATATTAATAATATTAAAAGTAATAAGTATATTTATTACGGTTCTATCGATAATAACTGCATAATATGGGTAATAATGCATGTTATATTGATGATAATAAAAGCAATACGTATATTTATTATAGTTCTAGCGATAATAACTGCATAATATGGGTAATAATGCATGTTATATTGATGATAATATAAGTAATAAGTATAATTATTACAGTTCTAGCGATAATAACTGCATTATATGGGTAATAATGCATGTTATACTGATAATAATATAAGTAATAAGTATAATTATTACAGTTCTAGCGATAATAACTGCATTATATGGGTAATAATGCACGTTATATTGCTAATAATATAAGTAATAAGTATAATTATTACAGTTCTAGCGATAATAACTGCATTATATGGGTAATAATGCATGTTATATTGATAATATTAGGAGTAATAAGTATAATTATTATAGTTCTATCGATAATAACTGCATAATATGGGTAATAATGCATGTTATATTGATGATAATATAAGTAATAAGTATAATTATTACAGTTCTAGCGATAATAACTGCATTATATGGGTAATAATGCATGTTATATTGATAATATTGGGAGTAATGAGTATAATTATTATAGTTCTAGCGATAATAATAGTAAAATATGGGTAATAATGCATGTTATATTGATGATAATGAAAGTAGTAAGTATATTTATTATATTTCTAGCGATTATAACTGCATAATATGGGTAATAATGCATGTTATATTGAGAATAATATAAGTAATAAGTATAATTATTACAGTTCTAGCGATAATAACTGCATTATATGGGTACTAATGCATGTTGTATTGATAATATTGGGAGTAATAAGTATAATTATTATAGTTCTGGCGATAATAATAGTAAAATATGGCTAATAGTGCACGTTATATTGATAATAATAAAAGTAATAAGAATATTTATTATAGTTCTATCGATAACAACTGCATAATATGGGTAATAATACATGTTATATTGATGATAATGAAAGTAGTAAGTATATTTATTATAGTTCTAGCGATTATAACTGCATAATATGGGTAATAATGCATGTTATATTGAGAATAATATGAGTAATAAGTATAATTATTACAGTTCTAGCGATAATAACTGTATTATATGGGTAATAATGCATGTTATATTGATAATATTGGGAGTAATAAGTATAATTATTATAGTTCTAGCGATAATAGTAGTAAAATGTGGCTAATAGTGCATGTTATATTGATAATAATAATAGTAATAAGTATATTTATTACAGTTCTATCGATTATAACTGCATAATATGGGTAATAATGCATGTTATATTGATGATAATAAAAGTAATACGTATATTTATTATAGTTCTAGCGATAATAACTGCATAATATGGGTAACAATGCATGTTATATTGATAATAATACAAGTAATAAGTATAATTATTACAGTTCTAGCGATAATAACTGCATTATATGGGTAATAATGCATGTTATATTGATATTATTGGGAGTAATAAGTATAATTATTATAGTTCTAGCGATAATAATAGTAAAATATGGCTAATAGTGCATGTTATATTGATAATAATAATAGTAATAAGTATATTTATTACAGTTCTATCGATAATAACTGCATAATATGGGTAATAATGCATGTTATATTGATAATATTGGGAGTAATGAGTATAATTATTATAGTTCTAGCGATAATAATAGTAAAATATGGGTAATAATGCATGTTATATTGATAATAATATAAGTAATAAGTATATTTATTACAGTTCTATCGATAATAACTGCATAATATGGGTAATAATGCATGTTATATTGATGATAATATAAGTAATAAGTATAATTATTACAGTTCTAGCGATAATAACTGCATTATATGGGTAATAATGCATGTTATATTGCTAATAATATTAGTAATAAGTAAAATTATTACAGTTCTAGCGATAATAACTGCATTATATGGGTAATAATGCATGTTATATTGATAATATTGGGAGTAATAAGTATAATTATTATAGTTCTGGCGATAATAATAGTAAAATATGGCTAATAGTGCACGTTATATTGATAATAATAAAAGTAATAAGTATATTTATTATAGTTCTATCGATAATAACTGCATAATATGGGTAATAATGCATGTTATATTGATGATAATGAAAGTAGTAAGTATATTTATTATATTTCTAGCGATTATAACTGCATTATATGGGTACTAATGCATGTTGTATTGATAATATTGGGAGTAATAAGTATAATTATTATAGTTCTGGCGATAATAATAGTAAAATATGGCTAATAGTGCACGTTATATTGATAATAATAAAAGTAATAAGAATATTTATTATAGTTCTATCGATAATAACTGCATAATATGGGTAATAATACATGTTATATTGATGATAATGAAAGTAGTAAGTATATTTATTATAGTTCTAGCGATTATAACTGCATAATATGGGTAATAATGCATGTTATATTGAGAATAATATGAGTAATAAGTATAATTATTACAGTTCTAGCGATAATAACTGTGTTATATGGGTAATAATGCATGTTATATTGATAATATTGGGAGTAATAAGTATAATTATTATAGTTCTAGCGATAATAGTAGTAAAATGTGGCTAATAGTGCATGTTATATTGATAATAATAATAGTAATAAGTATATTTATTACAGTTCTATCGATTATAACTGCATAATATGGGTAATAATGCATGTTATATTGATGATAATAAAAGTAATACGTATATTTATTATAGTTCTAGCGATAATAACTGCATAATATGGGTAACAATGCATGTTATATTGATAATAATACAAGTAATAAGTATAATTATTACAGTTCTAGCGATAATAACTGCATTATATGGGTAACAATGCATGTTATATTGATATTATTGGGAGTAATAAGTATAATTATTATAGTTCTAGCGATAATAATAGTAAAATATGGCTAATAGTGCATGTTATATTGATAATAATAATAGTAATAAGTATATTTATTACAGTTCTATCGATAATAACTGCATAATATGGGTAATAATGCATGTTATATTGATAATATTGGGAGTAATGAGTATAATTATTATAGTTCTAGCGATAATAATAGTAAAATATGGGTAATAATGCATGTTATATTGATAATAATATAAGTAATAAGTATAATTATTACAGTTCTAGCGATAATAACTGCATTATATGGGTAATAATGCATGTTATATTGCTAATAATATTAGTAATAAGTAAAATTATTACAGTTCTAGCGATAATAACTGCATTATATGGGTAATAATGCATGTTATATTGATAATATTGGGAGTAATAAGTATAATTATTATAGTTCTGGCGATAATAATAGTAAAATATGGCTAATAGTGCACGTTATATTGATAATAATAAAAGTAATAAGTATATTTATTATAGTTCTATCGATAATAACTGCATAATATGGGTAATAATGCATGTTATATTGATGATAATGAAAGTAGTAAGTATATTTATTATATTTCTAGCGATTATAACTGCATAATATGGGTAATAATGCATGTTATATTGAGAATAATATAAGTAATAAGTATAATTATTACAGTTCTAGCGATAATAACTGCATTATATGGGTACTAATGCATGTTGTATTGATAATATTGGGAGTAATAAGTATAATTATTATAGTTCTGGCGATAATAATAGTAAAATATGGCTAATAGTGCACGTTATATTGATAATAATAAAAGTAATAAGAATATTTATTATAGTTCTATCGATAATAACTGCATAATATGGGTAATAATACATGTTATATTGATGATAATGAAAGTAGTAAGTATATTTATTATAGTTCTAGCGATTATAGCTGCATAATATGGGTAATAATGCATGTTATATTGAGAATAATATGAGTAATAAGTATAATTATTATAGTTCTAGCGATAATAACTGTATTATATGGGTAATAATGCATGTTATATTGATAATATTGGGAGTAATAAGTATAATTATTATAGTTCTAGCGATAATAGTAGTAAAATGTGGCTAATAGTGCATGTTATATTGATAATAATAATAGTAATAAGTATATTTATTACAGTTCTATCGATAATAACTGCATAATATGGGTAATAATGCATGTTATATTGATGATAATAAAAGTAATACGTATAATTATTACAGTTCTAGCGATAATAACTGCATTATATGGGTAATAATGCATGTTATATTGCTAATAATATTAGTAATAAGTAAAATTATTACAGTTCTAGCGATAATAACTGCATTATATGGGTAATAATGCATGTTATATTGATAATATTGGGAGTAATAAGTACAATTATTATAGTTCTAGCGATAATAGTAGTAAAATGTGGCTAATAGTGCATGTTATATTGATAATAATAATAGTAATAAGTATATTTATTACAGTTCTATCCATAATAACTGCATAATATGGGTAATAATGCATGTTATATTGATGATAATAAAAGTAATACGTATATTTATTATAGTTCTAGCGATAATAACTGCAGTATAAGGGTAATAATGCATGTTATATTGATAAAGTTGGGAGTAATAAGTATAATTATTATAGTTCTAGCGATAATAATAGTAAAATATGGCTAATAGTGCATGTTATATTAATAATATTAAAAGTAATAAGTATATTTATTACGGTTCTATCGATAATAACTGCATAATATGGGTAATAATGCATGTTATATTGATGATAATAAAAGCAATACGTATATTTATTATAGTTCTAGCGATAATAACTGCATAATATGGGTAATAATGCATGTTATATTGATGATAATATAAGTAATAAGTATAATTATTACAGTTCTAGCGATAATAACTGCATTATATGGGTAATAATGCATGTTATATTGACATTATTGGGAGTAATAAGTATAATTATTACAGTTCTAGCGATAATAATAGTAAAATATGGCTAATAGTGCATGTTATATTGATAATAATAATAGTAATAAGTATATTTATTACAGTTCTATCGATAATAACTGCATAATATGGGTAATAATGCATGTTATACTGATAATAATATAAGTAATAAGTATAATTATTACAGTTCTAGCGATAATAACTGCATTATATGGGTAATAATGCACGTTATATTGCTAATAATATAAGTAATAAGTATAATTATTACAGTTCTAGCGATAATAACTGCATTATATGGGTAATAATGCATGTTATATTGATAATATTAGGAGTAATAAGTATAATTATTATAGTTCTATCGATAATAACTGCATAATATGGGTAATAATGCATGTTATATTGATGATAATATAAGTAATAAGTATAATTATTACAGTTCTAGCGATAATAACTGCATTATATGGGTAATAATGCATGTTATATTGATAATATTGGGAGTAATGAGTATAATTATTATAGTTCTAGCGATAATAATAGTAAAATATGGGTAATAATGCATGTTATATTGATGATAATGAAAGTAGTAAGTATATTTATTATATTTCTAGCGATTATAACTGCATAATATGGGTAATAATGCATGTTATATTGAGAATAATATAAGTAATAAGTATAATTATTACAGTTCTAGCGATAATAACTGCATTATATGGGTAATAATGCATGTTATATTGACAATATTGGGAGTAATAAATATAATTATTATAGTTCTAGCGATAATAATAGTAAAATATGGCTAATAGTGCATGTTATATTGATGATAATAAAAGTTCTAAGTATATTTATTTCAGTTCTATCGATAATAACTGCATAATATGGGTAATAATGCATGTTATATTGATGATAATAAAAGTAATACGTATATTTATTATAGTTCTAGCGATAATAACTGCATAATAAGGGGAATAATGCATGTTATATTGATAACAATAAAAGTAATAAGTATATTTATTATAGTTCTATCGATAATAACTGCATAATACGGGTAATAATGCATGTTATATTGATGATCATAAAAGTAGTAAGTATATTTATTACAGTTCTAGCAATAATATCTGCATTATATGCGTAATAATGCATGTTATATTGATAATATCGGGAGTAATAAGTATAATTATTATAGTTCTCGCGATAATAATAGTAAAATATGGCTAATAGTGCATGTTATATTGATAATAATAATAGTAATAAGTATATTTATTACAGTTCTATCGATAATAACTGCATAATATGGGTAATAATGCATGTTATACTGATAATAATATAAGTAATAAGTATAATTATTACAGTTCTAGCGATAATAACTGCATTATATGGGTAATAATGCACGTTATATTGCTAATAATATTAGTAATAAGTAAAATTATTACAGTTCTAGCGATAATAACTGCATTATATGGGTAATAATGCATGTTATATTGATAATAACATAAGTAATAAGTATAATTATTACAGTTCTAGCGATAATAACTGCATTATATGGGTAATAATGCATGTTATATTGATAATATTAGGAGTAATAAGTATAATTATTATAGTTCTATCGATAGTAACTGCATAATATGGGTAATAATGCATGTTATATTGATGATAATATAAGTAATAAGTATAATTATTATAGTTCTAGCGATAACAATAGCAAAATATGGCTAATAGTGCATGTTATATTGATAATAATAAAAGTAATAAGTATATTTATTATAGTTCTATCGATAATAACTGCATAATATGGGTAATAATGCATGTCATATTGATGATCATAAAAGTAGTAAGTATATTTATTACAGTTCTAGCGATAATAACTGCATTATATGCGTAATAATGCATGTTATATTGATAATATCGGGAGTAATAAGTATAATTATTATAGTTCTCGCGATAATAATAGTAAAATATGGCTAATAGTGCATGTTATATTGATAATAATAAAAGTAATAAGTATATTTATTACAGTTCTATCGATAATGACTGCATAACATGGGTAATAAGGCATGTTATATTGATGATAATGAAAGTAGTAAGTATATTTATTATAGTTCTAGCGATTATAACTGCATAATATGGGTAATAATGCATGTTATATTGAGAATAATTTAAGTAATAAGTATAATTATTACAGTTCTGTCGATAATAACTGCATAATATGGGTAATAATGCATGTTATATTGATGATAATAAAAGTAATACGTATATTTATTATAGTTCTAGCTATAATAACTGCATAATATGGGTAATAATGCATGTTATATTGATAATAATATAAGTAATAAGTATAATTATTACAGTTCTAGCGATAATAACTGCATTATGTGGGTAATAATGCATGTTATATTGATAATAATATAAGTAATAAGTATATTTACTATAGTTCTGGCGATAATAACTGCATAATATGGCTAATAATGCACGATATATTGCTAATAATATAAGTAATAAGTATAATTATTACAGTTCTAGCGATAATAACTGCATTATATGGGTAATAATGGATGTTATATTGATAATATCGGGAGTAATAAGTATAGTTATTACAGTTCTAGCGATAGTACTAGTAAAATATGGCTAAGAGTGCCTGTTATATTTTTAATAATAAAAGTAATTAGTATATTAATTATACTTCTGTCGATAATAACTGCATTATATGGGTAATAATGCATGTTATATTGAGAATAATATAAGTAATAAGTATAATTATTACAGTTCTAGCGATAATAACTGCATTATATGGGTAATAATGAATGTTATATTGAGAATAATATAAGTAATAAGTATAATTATTACAGTTCTAGCGATAATAACTGCATTATATGGGTACTAATGCATGTTATATTGATAATATTGGGAGTAATAAGTATAATTATTATAGTTCTGGCGATAATAATAGTAAAATATGGCTAATAGTGCACATTATATTGATAATAATAAAAGTAATAAGTATATTTATTATAGTTCTATCGATAATAACTGCATAATATGGGTAATAATGCATGTTATATTGATGATCATAAAAGTAGTAAGTATATTTATTACAGTTCTAGCGATAATAACTGCATTATATGCGTAATAATGCATGTTACATTGATAATATTGGGAGTAATAAGTATATTTATTATAGTTCCGGCGATCATAACTGCATAATGTGGGTAATAATGCATGTTATATTGAGAATAATATAAGTAATAAGTATAATTATTACAGTTCTAGCGATAATAACTGCATTATATGGGTAATAATGCACGTTATATTGCTAACAATATAAGTAATAAGTATAATTATTACAGTTCTAGCGATAATAACTGCATTATATGGGTAATAATGCATGTTACATTGATAATATTGGGAGTAATAAGTATATTTATTATAGTTCCGGCGATCATAACTGCATAATGTGGGTAATAATGCATGTTATATTGAGAATAATATAAGTAATAAGTATAATTATTACAGGTCTATCGATAATAACTGCATAATATGGGTAATAATGCATGTTATATTGATGATAATAAAAGTAATACGTATATTTATTATAGTTCTGGCGATAATAACTGCATTATATGGGTAATAATGCACGTTATATTGCTAATAGTATAAGTAATAAGTATAATTATTACAGTTCTTGCGATAATACCTCCATTATATGGGTAATAATGCTTGTTATATTGATAATAATATAAGTAATAAGTATAATTATTACAGTTCTAGCGATAATAACTGCATTATATGGGTAATAATGCATGTTACATTGATAATATTGGGAGTAATAAGTATATTTATTATAGTTCCGGCGATCATAACTGCATAATGTGGGTAATAATGCATGTTATATTGAGAATAATATAAGGGATAAGTATAATTATTACAGTTCTGGCGATAATAACTGCACTATATGGGTAATAATGCACGTTATATTGCTAATAGTATAAGTAATAAGTATAATTATTACAGTTCTTGCGATAATACCTCCATTATATGGGTAATAATGCATGTTATATTGATAATAATATAAGTAATAAGTATAATTATTACAGTTCTAGCGATAATAACTGCATTATATGGGTAATAATGCATGTTATATTGAGAATAATATAAGTAATAAGTATAATTATTACAGTTCTGGCGATAATAACTGCATTATATGGGTAATAATGCACGTTATATTGCTAATAGTATAAGTAATAAGTATAATTATTACAGTTCTAGCGATAATACCTCCATTATATGGGTAATAATGCATGTTATATTGATAATAATATAAGTAATAAGTATAAATATTACAGTTCTAGCGATAATAACTGCATAATATGGGTAATAATGCATGTTATATTGATAATAATATGAGTAATAAGTATAATTATTACAGTTCTAGCGATAATAACTGCATTATATGGGTAATAATGCATGTTACATTGATAATATTGGGAGTAATAAGTATATTTATTATAGTTCCGGCGATCATAACTGCATAATGTGGGTAATAATGCATGTTATATTGAGAATAATATAAGTAATAAGTATAATTATTACAGGTCTATCGATAATAACTGCATAATATGGGTAATAATGCATGTTATATTGATGATAATAAAAGTAATACGTATATTTATTATAGTTCTGGCGATAATAACTGCATTATATGGGTAATAATGCACGTTATATTGCTAATAGTATAAGTAATAAGTATAATTATTACAGTTCTTGCGATAATACCTCCATTATATGGGTAATAATGCTTGTTATATTGATAATAATATAAGTAATAAGTATAATTATTACAGTTCTAGCGATAATAACTGCATTATATGGGTAATAATGCATGTTACATTGATAATATTGGGAGTAATAAGTATATTTATTATAGTTCCGGCGATCATAACTGCATAATGTGGGTAATAATGCATGTTATATTGAGAATAATATAAGTAATAAGTATAATTATTACAGTTCTGGCGATAATAACTGCATTATATGGGTAATAATGCATGTTACATTGATAATAATATAAGTAATAAGTATAATTATTACAGTTCTAGCGATAATAACTGCATTATATGGGTAATAATGCATGTTACATTGATAATATTGGGAGTAATAAGTATATTTATTATAGTTCCGGCGATCATAACTGCATAATGTGGGTAATAATGCATGCTATATTGAGAATAATATAAGTAATAAGTATAATTATTACAGGTCTATCGATAATAACTGCATAATATGGGTAATAATGCATGTTATATTGATGATAATAAAAGTAATACGTATATTTATTATAGTTCTGGCGATAATAACTGCATTATATGGGTAATAATGCACGTTATATTGCTAATAGTATAAGTAATAAGTATAATTATTACAGTTCTTGCGATAATACCTCCATTATATGGGTAATAATGCATGGTATATTGATAATAATATAAGTAATAAGTATAATTATTACAGTTCTAGCGATAATAACTGCATTATATGGGTAATAATGCACGTTATATTGCTAATAATATAAGTAATAAGTATAATTATTACAATTCTAGCGATAATAACTGCATTATATGGGTAATAATGCATGTTATATTGATAATATCGGGAGTAATAAGTATAATTATTATAGTTCTAGCGATAATAACTGCATTATATGGGTACCAATGCACGTTTTATTGCTAATAGTATAAGTAATAAGTATAATTATTACAGTTCTAGCGATAATACCTCTATTATATGGGTAATAATGCATGTTATATTGATGATAATGAAAGTAATACGTATATTTATTATAGTTCTAGCGATAATAACTGCATAATGTGGGTAATAATGCATGTTATATTGAGAATAATATAAGTAATAGGTATAATTATTACAGTTCTAGCGATAATAACTGCATTATATGGGTAATAATGCACGTTATATTGCTAACAATATAAGTAATAAGTATAATTATTACAGTTATAGCGATAATAACTGCATTATATGGGTAAAAATGCACGTTATATTGCTAATAGTATAAGTAATAAGTATAATTATTACAGTTCTAGCGATAATACCTCTATTATATGGGTAATAATGCATGTTATATTGATAATGATATAAGTAATAAGTATAATTATTACAGTTCTAGCGATAATAACTGCATAATATGGGTAATAATGCACGTTATATTGCTAATAATATAAGTAATGAGTACAATTATTACAGTTCTAGCGATAATAACTGCATAATATGGGTAATAATGCATGTATTATTGAGAATAATATAAGTAATAAGTATAATTATTACAGTTCTGGCGATAATAACTGCATTATATGGGTAATAATGCATGTTATATTGATAATATCGGGAGTAATAAGTATAATTATTATAGTTCTAGCGATAATAATAGTAAAATATGGCAAATAGTGCATGTCATATTGATAATAATAAAACTAATAAATATATTTATTACAGTTCTATCGATAATAACTGCATTATATGGGTAATAATGCAAGTTATATTGATGATAATAGAAGTAATACGTATATTTATTATAGTTCTAGCGATAATGCCTGCATAATATGGGTAATAATGCATGTTATATTGATAATAATTAAAGTAATACGTATATTTATTATAGTTCTTGCGATAATAACTGCATAATATGGGTAATAATGCATGTTATATTGATAATAATATGAGTAATAAGTATAATTATTACAGTTCTAGCGATAATAACTGCATTATATGGGTAATAATGCATGTTACATTGATAATATTGGGAGTAATAAGTATATTTATTATAGTTCCGGCGATCATAACTGCATAATGTGGGTAATAATGCATGTTATATTGAGAATAATATAAGTAATAAGTATAATTATTACAGGTCTATCGATAATAACTGCATAATATGGGTAATAATGCATGTTATATTGATGATAATAAAAGTAATACGTATATTTATTATAGTTCTGGCGATAATAACTGCATTATATGGGTAATAATGCACGTTATATTGCTAATAGTATAAGTAATAAGTATAATTATTACAGTTCTTGCGATAATACCTCCATTATATGGGTAATAATGCATGTTATATTGATAATAATATAAGTAATAAGTATATATATTACAGTTCTAGCGATAATAACTGCATTATATGGGTAATAATGCACGTTATATTGCTAATAATATAAGTAATAAGTATAATTATTACAGTTCTAGCGATAATAACTGCATTATATGGGTAATAATGCACGTTATATTGCTAACAATATAAGTAATAAGTATAATTATTACAGTTCTAGCGATAATAACTGCATTATATGGGTAATAATGCATGTTATATTGAGAATAATATAAGTAATAAGTATAATTATTACAGTTCTGGCGATAATAACTGCATTATATGGGTAATAATGCACGTTATATTGCTAATAGTATAAGTAATAAGTATAATTATTACAGTTCTAGCGATAATACCTCCATTATATGGGTAATAATGCATGTTATATTGATAATAATATAAGTAATAAGTATAAATATTACAGTTCTAGCGATAATAACTGCATAATATGGGTAATAATGCATGTTATATTGATAATAATATGAGTAATAAGTATAATTATTACAGTTCTAGCGATAATAACTGCATTATGTGGGTAATAATGCACGTTATATTGCTAACAATATAAGTAATAAGTATAATTATTACAGTTCTAGCGATAATAACTGCATTATATGGGTAATAATGCATGTTATATTGATAATAATATAAGTAATAAGTATAATTATTACAGTTCTAGCGATAATAACTGCATTATATGGGTAATAATGCATGTTATATTGATAATATCGGGAGTAATAAGTATAATTATTATAGTTCTAGCGATAATAATAGTAAAATATGGCAAATAGTGCATGTTATATTGATAATAATAAAACTAATAAATATATTTATTACAGTTCTATCGATAATAACTGCATTATATGGGTAATAATGCAAGTTATATTGATGATAATAAAAGTAATACGTATATTTATTATAGCTCTAGCGATAATACCTGCATAATATGGGTAATAATGCATGTTATATTGATAATAATGAAAGTAATACGTATATTTATTATAGTTCTTGCGATAATAACTGCATAATATGGGTAATAATGCATGTTATATTGATAATAATATGAGTAATAAGTATAATTATTACAGTTCTAGCGATAATAACTGCATTATATGGGTAATAATGCACGTTATATTGCGAACAATATAAGTAATAAGTATAATTATTACAGTTCTAGCGATAATAACTGCATTATATGGGTAATAATACACGTTATATTGCTAATAATATAAGTAATAAGTATAATTATTACAGTTCTAGCGATAATAACTGCATTATATGGGTAATAATGCATGTTATATTGATAATATCGGGAGTAATAAGTATAATTATTATAGTTCTAGCGATAATAACTGCATTATATGGGTAACAATGCACGTTTTATTGCTAATAGTATAAGTAATAAGTATAATTATTACAGTTCTAGCGATAATACCTCCATTATATGGGTAATAATGCATGTTATATTGATAATAATGAAAGTAATACGTATATTTATTATAGTTCTTGCGATAATAACTGCATAATATGGGTAATAATGCATGTTATATTGAGAATAATATAAGTAATAAGTATAATTATTACAGTTCTCTCGATAATAACTGCATTATATGGGTAACAATGCACGTTATATTGCTAATAGTGTAAGTAATAAGTATAATTATTACAGTTCTAGCGATAATACCTCTATTATATGGGTACTAATGCATGTTATATTGATAATGATATAAGTAATAAGTATAATTATTACAGTTCTAGCGATAATAACTGCATAATATGGGTAATAATGCACGTTATATTGCTAATAATATAAGTAATGAGTACAATTATTACAGTTCTAGTGATAATAACTGCATAATATGGGTAATAATGCATGTTATATTGATAATATCGGGAGTAATAAGTATAATTATTACAGTTCTAGCGATAATAACTGCATTATATGGGTAATAATGCATGTTACATTGATAATATTGGGAGTAATAAGTATATTTATTATAGTTCCGGCGATCATAACTGCATAATGTGGGTAATAATGCATGTTATATTGAGAATAATATAAGTAATAAGTATAATTATTACAGTTCTAGCGATAATAACTGCATTATATGGGTAATAATGCACGTTATATTGCTAACAATATAAGTAATAAGTATAATTATTACAGTTCTAGCGATAATAACTGCATTATATGGGTAATAATGCATGTTACATTGATAATATTGGGAGTAATAAGTATATTTATTATAGTTCCGGCGATCATAACTGCATAATGTGGGTAATAATGCATGTTATATTGAGAATAATATAAGTAATAAGTATAATTATTACAGGTCTATCGATAATAACTGCATAATATGGGTAATAATGCATGTTATATTGATGATAATAAAAGTAATACGTATATTTATTATAGTTCTGGCGATAATAACTGCATTATATGGGTAATAATGCACGTTATATTGCTAATAGTATAAGTAATAAGTATAATTATTACAGTTCTTGCGATAATACCTCCATTATATGGGTAATAATGCTTGTTATATTGATAATAATATAAGTAATAAGTATAATTATTACAGTTCTAGCGATAATAACTGCATTATATGGGTAATAATGCATGTTACATTGATAATATTGGGAGTAATAAGTATATTTATTATAGTTCCGGCGATCATAACTGCATAATGTGGGTAATAATGCATGTTATATTGAGAATAATATAAGGGATAAGTATAATTATTACAGTTCTGGCGATAATAACTGCACTATATGGGTAATAATGCACGTTATATTGCTAATAGTATAAGTAATAAGTATAATTATTACAGTTCTTGCGATAATACCTCCATTATATGGGTAATAATGCATGTTATATTGATAATAATATAAGTAATAAGTATAATTATTACAGTTCTAGCGATAATAACTGCATTATATGGGTAATAATGCATGTTATATTGAGAATAATATAAGTAATAAGTATAATTATTACAGTTCTGGCGATAATAACTGCATTATATGGGTAATAATGCACGTTATATTGCTAATAGTATAAGTAATAAGTATAATTATTACAGTTCTAGCGATAATACCTCCATTATATGGGTAATAATGCATGTTATATTGATAATAATATAAGTAATAAGTATAAATATTACAGTTCTAGCGATAATAACTGCATAATATGGGTAATAATGCATGTTATATTGATAATAATATGAGTAATAAGTATAATTATTACAGTTCTAGCGATAATAACTGCATTATGTGGGTAATAATGCACGTTATATTGCTAACAATATAAGTAATAAGTATAATTATTACAGTTCTAGCGATAATAACTGCATTATATGGGTAATAATGCATGTTATATTGATAATAATATAAGTAATAAGTATAATTATTACAGTTCTAGCGATAATAACTGCATTATATGGGTAATAATGCATGTTACATTGATAATATTGGGAGTAATAAGTATATTTATTATAGTTCCGGCGATCATAACTGCATAATGTGGGTAATAATGCATGTTATATTGAGAATAATATAAGTAATAAGTATAATTATTACAGGTCTATCGATAATAACTGCATAATATGGGTAATAATGCATGTTATATTGATGATAATAAAAGTAATACGTATATTTATTATAGTTCTGGCGATAATAACTGCATTATATGGGTAATAATGCACGTTATATTGCTAATAGTATAAGTAATAAGTATAATTATTACAGTTCTTGCGATAATACCTCCATTATATGGGTAATAATGCATGTTATATTGATAATAATATAAGTAATAAGTATATATATTACAGTTCTAGCGATAATAACTGCATTATATGGGTAATAATGCACGTTATATTGCTAATAATATAAGTAATAAGTATAATTATTACAGTTCTAGCGATAATAACTGCATTATATGGGTAATAATGCACGTTATATTGCTAACAATATAAGTAATAAGTATAATTATTACAGTTCTAGCGATAATAACTGCATTATATGGGTAATAATGCATGTTATATTGAGAATAATATAAGTAATAAGTATAATTATTACAGTTCTGGCGATAATAACTGCATAATGTGGGTAATAATGCATGTTATATTGAGAATAATATAAATAATAAGTATAATTATTACAGGTCTCTCGATAATAACTGCATAATATGGGTAATAATGCATGTTATATTGATAATATCGGGAGTAATAAGTATAATTATTATAATTCTAGCGATAATAACTGCATTATATGGGTAACAATGCACGTTTTATTGCTAATAGTATAAGTAATAAGTATAATTATTACAGTTCTAGCGATAATACCTCTATTATATGGGTAATAATGCATGTTATATTGATGATAATGAAAGTAATACGTATATTTATTATAGTTCTAGCGATAATAACTGCATAATGTGGGTAATAATGCATGTTATATTGAGAATAATATAAGTAATAAGTATAATTATTACAGTTCTGGCGATAATAACTGCATTATATGAGTAATAATGCACGTTATATTGCTAACAATATAAGTAATAAGTATAATTATTACAGTTCTAGCGATAATAACTGCCTTATATGGGTAATAATGCATGTTACATTGATAATATTGGGAGTAATAAGTATATTTATTATAGTTCCGGCGATCATAACTGCATAATGTGGGTAATAATGCATGTTATATTGAGAATAATATAAATAATAAGTATAATTATTACAGGTCTCTCGATAATAACTGCATAATATGGGTAATAATGCATGTTATATTGATAATATCGGGAGTAATAAGTATAATTATTATAATTCTAGCGATAATAACTGCATTATATGGGTAACAATGCACGTTTTATTGCTAATAGTATAAGTAATAAGTATAATTATTACAGTTCTAGCGATAATACCTCTATTATATGGGTAATAATGCATGTTATATTGATGATAATGAAAGTAATACGTATATTTATTATAGTTCTAGCGATAATAACTGCATAATGTGGGTAATAATGCATGTTATATTGAGAATAATATAAGTAATAAGTATAATTATTACAGTTCTGGCGATAATAACTGCATTATATGGGTAATAATGCATGTTATATTGATAATATCGGGAGTAATAAGTATAATTATTATAGTTCTAGCGATAATAATAGTAAAATATGGCAAATAGTGCATGTTATATTGATAATAATAAAACTAATAAATATATTTATTACAGTTCTATCGATAATAACTGCATTATATGGGTAATAATGCAAGTTATATTGATGATAATATGAATAATAAGTATAATTATTACAGTTCTAGCGATAATAACTGCATTATATGGGTAATAATGCATGTTACATTGATAATATTGGGAGTAATAAGTATATTTATTATAGTTCCGGCGATCATAACTGCATAATGTGGGTAATAATGCATGTTATATTGAGAATAATATAAGTAATAAGTATAATTATTACAGTTCTAGCGATAATAACTGCATTATATGGGTAATAATGCACGTTATATTGCTAACAATATAAGTAATAAGTATAATTATTACAGTTCTAGCGATAATAACTGCATTATATGGGTAATAATGCATGTTACATTGATAATATTGGGAGTAATAAGTATATTTATTATAGTTCCGGCGATCATAAGTGCATAATGTGGGTAATAATGCATGTTATATTGAGAATAATATAAGTAATAAGTATAATTATTACAGGTCTATCGATAATAACTGCATAATATGGGTAATAATGCATGTTATATTGATGATAATAAAAGTAATACGTATATTTATTATAGTTCTGGCGATAATAACTGCATTATATGGGTAATAATGCACGTTATATTGCTAATAGTATAAGTAATAAGTATAATTATTACAGTTCTTGCGATAATACCTCCATTATATGGGTAATAATGCTTGTTATATTGATAATAATATAAGTAATAAGTATAATTATTACAGTTCTAGCGATAATAACTGCATTATATGGGTAATAATGCATGTTACATTGATAATATTGGGAGTAATAAGTATATTTATTATAGTTCCGGCGATCATAACTGCATAATGTGGGTAATAATGCATGTTATATTGAGAATAATATAAGTAATAAGTATAATTATTACAGGTCTATCGATAATAACTGCATAATATGGGTAATAATGCATGTTATATTGATGATAATAAAAGTAATACGTATATTTATTATAGTTCTGGCGATAATAACTGCATTATATGGGTAATAATGCACGTTATATTGCTAATAGTATAAGTAATAAGTATAATTATTACAGTTCTTGCGATAATACCTCCATTATATGGGTAATAATGCATGGTATATTGATAATAATATAAGTAATGAGTACAATTATTACAGTTCTAGCGATAATAACTGCATAATATGGGTAATAATGCATGTTATATTGAGAATAATATAAGTAATAAGTATAATTATTACAGTTCTGGCGATAATAACTGCATTATATGGGTAATAATGCATGTTATATTGATAATATCGGGAGTAATAAGTATAATTATTATAGTTCTAGCGATAATAATAGTAAAATATGGCAAATAGTGCATGTCATATTGATAATAATAAAACTAATAAATATATTTATTACAGTTCTATCGATAATAACTGCATTATATGGGTAATAATGCAAGTTATATTGATGATAATAGAAGTAATACGTATATTTATTATAGTTCTAGCGATAATACCTGCATAATATGGGTAATAATGCATGTTATATTGATAATAATTAAAGTAATACGTATATTTATTATAGTTCTTGCGATAATAACTGCATAATATGGGTAATAATGCATGTTATATTGATAATAATATGAGTAATAAGTATAATTATTACAGTTCTAGCGATAATAACTGCATTATATGAGTAATAATGCACGTTATATTGCTAATAGTATAAGTAATAAGTATAATTATTACAGTTCTTGCGATAATACCTCCATTATATGGGTAATAATGCTTGTTATATTGATAATAATATAAGTAATAAGTATAATTATTACAGTTCTAGCGATAATAACTGCATTATATGGGTAATAATGCATGTTACATTGATAATATTGGGAGTAATAAGTATATTTATTATAGTTCCGGCGATCATAACTGCATAATGTGGGTAATAATGCATGTTATATTGAGAATAATATAAGTAATAAGTATAATTATTACAGTTCTAGCGATAATAACTGCATTATATGGGTAATAATGCACGTTATATTGCTAACAATATAAGTAATAAGTATAATTATTACAGTTCTAGCGATAATAACTGCATTATATGGGTAATAATGCATGTTACATTGATAATATTGGGAGTAATAAGTATATTTATTATAGTTCCGGCGATCATAAGTGCATAATGTGGGTAATAATGCATGTTATATTGAGAATAATATAAGTAATAAGTATAATTATTACAGGTCTATCGATAATAACTGCATAATATGGGTAATAATGCATGTTATATTGATGATAATAAAAGTAATACGTATATTTATTATAGTTCTGGCGATAATAACTGCATTATATGGGTAATAATGCACGTTATATTGCTAATAGTATAAGTAATAAGTATAATTATTACAGTTCTTGCGATAATACCTCCATTATATGGGTAATAATGCTTGTTATATTGATAATAATATAAGTAATAAGTATAATTATTACAGTTCTAGCGATAATAACTGCATTATATGGGTAATAATGCATGTTACATTGATAATATTGGGAGTAATAAGTATATTTATTATAGTTCCGGCGATCATAACTGCATAATGTGGGTAATAATGCATGTTATATTGAGAATAATATAAGTAATAAGTATAATTATTACAGTTCTAGCGATAATAACTGCATTATATGGGTAATAATGCACGTTATATTGCTAACAATATAAGTAATAAGTATAATTATTACAGTTCTAGCGATAATAACTGCATTATATGGGTAATAATGCATGTTACATTGATAATATTGGGAGTAATAAGTATATTTATTATAGTTCCGGCGATCATAAGTGCATAATGTGGGTAATAATGCATGTTATATTGAGAATAATATAAGTAATAAGTATAATTATTACAGGTCTATCGATAATAACTGCATAATATGGGTAATAATGCATGTTATATTGATGATAATAAAAGTAATACGTATATTTATTATAGTTCTGGCGATAATAACTGCATTATATGGGTAATAATGCACGTTATATTGCTAATAGTATAAGTAATAAGTATAATTATTACAGTTCTTGCGATAATACCTCCATTATATGGGTAATAATGCATGGTATATTGATAATAATATAAGTAATAAGTATAATTATTACAGTTCTAGCGATAATAACTGCATTATATGGGTAATAATGCACGTTATATTGCTAATAATATAAGTAATAAGTATAATTATTACAATTCTAGCGATAATAACTGCATTATATGGGTAATAATGCATGTTATATTGATAATATCGGGAGTAATAAGTATAATTATTATAGTTCTAGCGATAATAACTGCATTATATGGGTACCAATGCACGTTTTATTGCTAATAGTATAAGTAATAAGTATAATTATTACAGTTCTAGCGATAATACCTCTATTATATGGGTAATAATGCATGTTATATTGATGATAATGAAAGTAATACGTATATTTATTATAGTTCTAGCGATAATAACTGCATAATGTGGGTAATAATGCATGTTATATTGAGAATAATATAAGTAATAGGTATAATTATTACAGTTCTAGCGATAATAACTGCATTATATGGGTAATAATGCACGTTATATTGCTAACAATATAAGTAATAAGTATAATTATTACAGTTATAGCGATAATAACTGCATTATATGGGTAAAAATGCACGTTATATTGCTAATAGTATAAGTAATAAGTATAATTATTACAGTTCTAGCGATAATACCTCTATTATATGGGTAATAATGCATGTTATATTGATAATGATATAAGTAATAAGTATAATTATTACAGTTCTAGCGATAATAACTGCATAATATGGGTAATAATGCACGTTATATTGCTAATAATATAAGTAATGAGTACAATTATTACAGTTCTAGCGATAATAACTGCATAATATGGGTAATAATGCATGTATTATTGAGAATAATATAAGTAATAAGTATAATTATTACAGTTCTGGCGATAATAACTGCATTATATGGGTAATAATGCATGTTATATTGATAATATCGGGAGTAATAAGTATAATTATTATAGTTCTAGCGATAATAATAGTAAAATATGGCAAATAGTGCATGTCATATTGATAATAATAAAACTAATAAATATATTTATTACAGTTCTATCGATAATAACTGCATTATATGGGTAATAATGCAAGTTATATGGATGATAATAGAAGTAATACGTATATTTATTATAGTTCTAGCGATAATACCTGCATAATATGGGTAATAATGCATGTTATATTGATAATAATTAAAGTAATACGTATATTTATTATAGTTCTTGCGATAATAACTGCATAATATGGGTAATAATGCATGTTATATTGATAATAATATGAGTAATAAGTATAATTATTACAGTTCTAGCGATAATAACTGCATTATATGAGTAATAATGCACGTTATATTGCTAATAGTATAAGTAATAAGTATAATTATTACAGTTCTTGCGATAATACCTCCATTATATGGGTAATAATGCTTGTTATATTGATAATAATATAAGTAATAAGTATAATTATTACAGTTCTAGCGATAATAACTGCATTATATGGGTAATAATGCATGTTACATTGATAATATTGGGAGTAATAAGTATATTTATTATAGTTCCGGCGATCATAACTGCATAATGTGGGTAATAATGCATGTTATATTGAGAATAATATAAGTAATAAGTATAATTATTACAGGTCTATCGATAATAACTGCATAATATGGGTAATAATGCATGTTATATTGATGATAATAAAAGCAATACGTATATTTATTATAGTTCTGGCGATAATAACTGCATTATATGGGTAATAATGCACGTTATATTGCTAATAGTATAAGTAATAAGTATAATTATTACAGTTCTTGCGATAATACCTCCATTATATGGGTAATAATGCATGTTATATTGATAATAATATAAGTAATAAGTATATATATTACAGTTCTAGCGATAATAACTGCATTATATGGGTAATAATGCACGTTATATTGCTAATAATATAAGTAATAAGTATAATTATTACAGTTCTAGCGATAATAACTGCATTATATGGGTAATTATGCACGTTATATTGCTAACAATATAAGTAATAAGTATAATTATTACAGTTCTAGCGATAATAACTGCATTATATGGGTAATAATGCATGTTATATTGAGAATAATATAAGTAATAAGTATAATTATTACAGTTCTGGCGATAATAACTGCATTATATGGGTAATAATGCACGTTATATTGCTAATAGTATAAGTAATAAGTATAATTATTACAGTTCTAGCGATAATACCTCCATTATATGGGTAATAATGCATGTTATATTGATAATAATATAAGTAATAAGTATAAATATTACAGTTCTAGCGATAATAACTGCATAATATGGGTAATAATGCATGTTATATTGATAATAATATGAGTAATAAGTATAATTATTACAGTTCTAGCGATAATAACTGCATTATGTGGGTAATAATGCACGTTATATTGCTAACAATATAAGTAATAAGTATAATTATTACAGTTCTAGCGATAATAACTGCATTATATGGGTAATAATGCATGTTATATTGATAATAATATAAGTAATAAGTATAATTATTACAGTTCTAGCGATAATAACTGCATTATATGGGTAATAATGCATGTTATATTGATAATATCGGGAGTAATAAGTATAATTATTATAGTTCTAGCGATAATAATAGTAAAATATGGCAAATAGTGCATGTTATATTGATAATAATAAAACTAATAAATATATTTATTACAGTTCTATCGATAATAACTGCATTATATGGGTAATAATGCAAGTTATATTGATGATAATAAAAGTAATACGTATATTTATTATAGCTCTAGCGATAATACCTGCATAATATGGGTAATAATGCATGTTATATTGATAATAATGAAAGTAATACGTATATTTATTATAGTTCTTGCGATAATAACTGCATAATATGGGTAATAATGCATGTTATATTGATAATAATATGAGTAATAAGTATAATTATTACAGTTCTAGCGATAATAACTGCATTATATGGGTAATAATGCATGTTATATTGATAATATCGGGAGTAATAAGTATAATTATTACAGTTCTAGCGATAATAACTGCATTATATGGGTAATAATGCACGTTATATTGCTAACAATATAAGTAATAAGTATAATTATTACAGTTCTAGCGATAATAACTGCATTATATGGGTAATAATGCATGTTACATTGATAATATTGGGAGTAATAAGTATATTTATTATAGTTCCGGCGATCATAACTGCATAATGTGGGTAATAATGCATGTTATATTGAGAATAATATAAGTAATAAGTATAATTATTACAGGTCTATCGATAATAACTGCATAATATGGGTAATAATGCATGTTATATTGATGATAATAAAAGTAATACGTATATTTATTATAGTTCTGGCGATAATAACTGCATTATATGGGTAATAATGCACGTTATATTGCTAATAGTATAAGTAATAAGTATAATTATTACAGTTCTTGCGATAATACCTCCATTATATGGGTAATAATGCTTGTTATATTGATAATAATATAAGTAATAAGTATAATTATTACAGTTCTAGCGATAATAACTGCATTATATGGGTAATAATGCATGTTACATTGATAATATTGGGAGTAATAAGTATATTTATTATAGTTCCGGCGATCATAACTGCATAATGTGGGTAATAATGCATGTTATATTGAGAATAATATAAGGGATAAGTATAATTATTACAGTTCTGGCGATAATAACTGCATTATATGGGTAATAATGCACGTTATATTGCTAATAGTATAAGTAATAAGTATAATTATTACAGTTCTTGCGATAATACCTCCATTATATGGGTAATAATGCATGTTATATTGATAATAATATAAGTAATAAGTATAATTATTACAGTTCTAGCGATAATAACTGCATTATATGGGTAATAATGCACGTTATATTGCTAACAATATAAGTAATAAGTATAATTATTACAGTTCTAGCGATAATAACTGCATTATATGGGTAATAATGCACGTTATATTGCTAATAATATAAGTAATAAGTATAATTATTACAGTTCTAGCGATAATAACTGCATTATATGGGTAATAATGCATGTTATATTGATAATATCGGGAGTAATAAGTATAATTATTATAGTTCTAGCGATAATAACTGCATTATATGGGTAACAATGCACGTTTTATTGCTAATAGTATAAGTAATAAGTATAATTATTACAGTTCTAGCGATAATACCTCTATTATATGGGTAATAATGCATGTTATAATGATAATGATATAAGTAATAAGTATAATTATTACAGTTCTAGCGATAATAACTGCATAATATGGGTAATAATGCACGTTATATTGCTAATAATATAAGTAATGAGTACAATTATTACAGTTCTAGCGATAATAACTGCATAATATGGGTAATAATGCATGTTATATTGAGAATAATATAAGTAATAAGTATAATTATTACAGTTCTGGCGATAATAACTGCATTATATGGGTAATAATGCATGTTATATTGATAATATCGGGAGTAATAAGTATAATTATTATAGTTCTAGCGATAATAATATTAAAATATGGCAAATAGTGCATGTCATATTGATAATAATAAAACTAATAAATATATTTATTACAGTTCTATCGATAATAACTGCATTATATGGGTAATAATGCATGTTATATTGATGATAATAGAAGTAATACGTATATTTATTATAGTTCTAGCGATAATACCTGCATAATATGGGTAATAATGCATGTTATATTGATAATAATTAAAGTAATACGTATATTTATTATAGTTCTTGCGATAATAACTGCATAATATGGGTAATAATGCATGTTATATTGATAATAATATGAGTAATAAGTATAATTATTAGAGTTCTAGCGATAATAACTGCATTATATGAGTAATAATGCACGTTATATTGCTAACAATATAAGTAATAAGTATAATTATTACAGTTCTAGCGATAATAACTGCCTTATATGGGTAATAATGCATGTTACATTGATAATATTGGGAGTAATAAGTATATTTATTATAGTTCCGGCGATCATAACTGCATAATGTGGGTAATAATGCATGTTATATTGAGAATAATATAAATAATAAGTATAATTATTACAGGTCTCTCGATAATAACTGCATAATATGGGTAATAATGCATGTTATATTGATAATATCGGGAGTAATAAGTATAATTATTATAATTCTAGCGATAATAACTGCATTATATGGGTAACAATGCACGTTTTATTGCTAATAGTATAAGTAATAAGTATAATTATTACAGTTCTAGCGATAATACCTCTATTATATGGGTAATAATGCATGTTATATTGATGATAATGAAAGTAATACGTATATTTATTATAGTTCTAGCGATAATAACTGCATAATGTGGGTAATAATGCATGTTATATTGAGAATAATATAAGTAATAAGTATAATTATTACAGTTCTGGCGATAATAACTGCATTATATGAGTAATAATGCACGTTATATTGCTAACAATATAAGTAATAAGTATAATTATTACAGTTCTAGCGATAATAACTGCCTTATATGGGTAATAATGCATGTTACATTGATAATATTGGGAGTAATAAGTATATTTATTATAGTTCCGGCGATCATAACTGCATAATGTGGGTAATAATGCATGTTATATTGAGAATAATATAAATAATAAGTATAATTATTACAGGTCTCTCGATAATAACTGCATAATATGGGTAATAATGCATGTTATATTGATAATATCGGGAGTAATAAGTATAATTATTATAATTCTAGCGATAATAACTGCATTATATGGGTAACAATGCACGTTTTATTGCTAATAGTATAAGTAATAAGTATAATTATTACAGTTCTAGCGATAATACCTCTATTATATGGGTAATAATGCATGTTATATTGATGATAATGAAAGTAATACGTATATTTATTATAGTTCTAGCGATAATAACTGCATAATGTGGGTAATAATGCATGTTATATTGAGAATAATATAAGTAATAAGTATAATTATTACAGTTCTGGCGATAATAACTGCATTATATGGGTAATAATGCATGTTATATTGATAATATCGGGAGTAATAAGTATAATTATTATAGTTCTAGCGATAATAATAGTAAAATATGGCAAATAGTGCATGTTATATTGATAATAATAAAACTAATAAATATATTTATTACAGTTCTATCGATAATAACTGCATTATATGGGTAATAATGCAAGTTATATTGATGATAATATGAATAATAAGTATAATTATTACAGTTCTAGCGATAATAACTGCATTATATGGGTAATAATGCATGTTACATTGATAATATTGGGAGTAATAAGTATATTTATTATAGTTCCGGCGATCATAACTGCATAATGTGGGTAATAATGCATGTTATATTGAGAATAATATAAGTAATAAGTATAATTATTACAGTTCTAGCGATAATAACTGCATTATATGGGTAATAATGCACGTTATATTGCTAACAATATAAGTAATAAGTATAATTATTACAGTTCTAGCGATAATAACTGCATTATATGGGTAATAATGCATGTTACATTGATAATATTGGGAGTAATAAGTATATTTATTATAGTTCCGGCGATCATAAGTGCATAATGTGGGTAATAATGCATGTTATATTGAGAATAATATAAGTAATAAGTATAATTATTACAGGTCTATCGATAATAACTGCATAATATGGGTAATAATGCATGTTATATTGATGATAATAAAAGTAATACGTATATTTATTATAGTTCTGGCGATAATAACTGCATTATATGGGTAATAATGCACGTTATATTGCTAATAGTATAAGTAATAAGTATAATTATTACAGTTCTTGCGATAATACCTCCATTATATGGGTAATAATGCTTGTTATATTGATAATAATATAAGTAATAAGTATAATTATTACAGTTCTAGCGATAATAACTGCATTATATGGGTAATAATGCATGTTACATTGATAATATTGGGAGTAATAAGTATATTTATTATAGTTCCGGCGATCATAACTGCATAATGTGGGTAATAATGCATGTTATATTGAGAATAATATAAGTAATAAGTATAATTATTACAGGTCTATCGATAATAACTGCATAATATGGGTAATAATGCATGTTATATTGATGATAATAAAAGTAATACGTATATTTATTATAGTTCTGGCGATAATAACTGCATTATATGGGTAATAATGCACGTTATATTGCTAATAGTATAAGTAATAAGTATAATTATTACAGTTCTTGCGATAATACCTCCATTATATGGGTAATAATGCATGGTATATTGATAATAATATAAGTAATAAGTATAATTATTACAGTTCTAGCGATAATAACTGCATTATATGGGTAATAATGCACGTTATATTGCTAACAATATAAGTAATAAGTATAATTATTACAGTTCTAGCGATAATAACTGCATTATATGGGTAAAAATGCACGTTATATTGCTAATAGTATAAGTAATAAGTATAATTATTACAGTTCTAGCGATAATACCTCTATTATATGGGTAATAATGCATGTTATATTGATAATGATATAAGTAATAAGTATAATTATTACAGTTCTAGCGATAATAACTGCATAATATGGGTAATAATGCACGTTATATTGCTAATAATATAAGTAATGAGTACAATTATTACAGTTCTAGCGATAATAACTGCATAATATGGGTAATAATGCATGTTATATTGAGAATAATATAAGTAATAAGTATAATTATTACAGTTCTGGCGATAATAACTGCATTATATGGGTAATAATGCATGTTATATTGATAATATCGGGAGTAATAAGTATAATTATTATAGTTCTAGCGATAATAATAGTAAAATATGGCAAATAGTGCATGTCATATTGATAATAATAAAACTAATAAATATATTTATTACAGTTCTATCGATAATAACTGCATTATATGTGTAATAATGCAAGTTATATTGATGATAATAGAAGTAATACGTATATTTATTATAGTTCTAGCGATAATACCTGCATAATATGGGTAATAATGCATGTTATATTGATAATAATTAAAGTAATACGTATATTTATTATAGTTCTTGCGATAATAACTGCATAATATGGGTAATAATGCATGTTATATTGATAATAATATGAGTAATAAGTATAATTATTACAGTTCTAGCGATAATAACTGCATTATATGAGTAATAATGCACGTTATATTGCTAATAGTATAAGTAATAAGTATAATTATTACAGTTCTTGCGATAATACCTCCATTATATGGGTAATAATGCTTGTTATATTGATAATAATATAAGTAATAAGTATAATTATTACAGTTCTAGCGATAATAACTGCATTATATGGGTAATAATGCATGTTACATTGATAATATTGGGAGTAATAAGTATATTTATTATAGTTCCGGCGATCATAACTGCATAATGTGGGTAATAATGCATGTTATATTGAGAATAATATAAGTAATAAGTATAATTATTACAGGTCTATCGATAATAACTGCATAATATGGGTAATAATGCATGTTATATTGATGATAATAAAAGTAATACGTATATTTATTATAGTTCTGGCGATAATAACTGCATTATATGGGTAATAATGCACGTTATATTGCTAATAGTATAAGTAATAAGTATAATTATTACAGTTCTTGCGATAATACCTCCATTATATGGGTAATAATGCATGTTATATTGATAATAATATAAGTAATAAGTATAATTATTACAGTTCTAGCGATAATAACTGCATTATATGGGTAATAATGCACGTTATATTGCTAATAATATAAGTAATAAGTATAATTATTACAGTTCTGGCGATAATAACTGCATTATATGGGTAATAATGCACGTTATATTGCTAATAGTATAAGTAATAAGTATAATTATTACAGTTCTAGCGATAATACCTCCATTATATGGGTAAAAATGCACGTTATATTGCTAATAGTATAAGTAATAAGTATAATTATTACAGTTCTAGCGATAATACCTCTATTATATGGGTAATAATGCATGTTATATTGATAATGATATAAGTAATAAGTATAATTATTACAGTTCTAGCGATAATAACTGCATTATATGGGTAATAATGCACGTTATATTGCTAATAATATAAGTAATAAGTATAATTATTACAGTTCTGGCGATAATAACTGCATTATATGGGTAATAATGCACGTTATATTGCTAATAGTATAAGTAATAAGTATAATTATTACAGTTCTAGCGATAATACCTCCATTATATGGGTAATAATGCATGTTATATTGATAATAATATAAGTAATAAGTATAAATATTACAGTTCTAGCGATAATAACTGCATTATATGGGTAATAATGCATGTTACATTGATAATATTGGGAGTAATAAGTATATTTATTATAGTTCCGGCGATCATAACTGCATAATGTGGGTAATAATGCATGTTATATTGAGAATAATATAAGTAATAAGTATAATTATTACAGTTCTAGCGATAATAACTGCATTATATGGGTAATAATGCACGTTATATTGCTAACAATATAAGTAATAAGTATAATTATTACAGTTCTAGCGATAATAACTGCATTATATGGGTAATAATGCATGTTACATTGATAATATTGGGAGTAATAAGTATATTTATTATAGTTCCGGCGATCATAAGTGCATAATGTGGGTAATAATGCATGTTATATTGAGAATAATATAAGTAATAAGTATAATTATTACAGGTCTATCGATAATAACTGCATAATATGGGTAATAATGCATGTTATATTGATGATAATAAAAGTAATACGTATATTTATTATAGTTCTGGCGATAATAACTGCATTATATGGGTAATAATGCACGTTATATTGCTAATAGTATAAGTAATAAGTATAATTATTACAGTTCTTGCGATAATACCTCCATTATATGGGTAATAATGCATGGTATATTGATAATAATATAAGTAATAAGTATAATTATTACAGTTCTAGCGATAATAACTGCATTATATGGGTAATAATGCACGTTATATTGCTAATAATATAAGTAATAAGTATAATTATTACAATTCTAGCGATAATAACTGCATTATATGGGTAATAATGCATGTTATATTGATAATACCGGGAGTAATAAGTATAATTATTATAGTTCTAGCGATAATAACTGCATTATATGGGTACCAATGCACGTTTTATTGCTAATAGTATAAGTAATAAGTATAATTATTACAGTTCTAGCGATAATACCTCTATTATATGGGTAATAATGCATGTTATATTGATGATAATGAAAGTAATACGTATATTTATTATAGTTCTAGCGATAATAACTGCATAATGTGGGTAATAAAGCATGTTATATTGAGAATAATATAAGTAATAGGTATAATTATTACAGTTCTAGCGATAATAACTGCATTATATGGGTAATAATGCACGTTACATTGCTAACAATATAAGTAATAAGTATAATTATTACAGTTCTAGCGATAATAACTGCATTATATGGGTAAAAATGCACGTTATATTGCTAATAGTATAAGTAATAAGTATAATTATTACAGTTCTAGCGATAATACCTCTATTATATGGGTAATAATGCATGTTATATTGATAATGATATAAGTAATAAGTATAATTATTACAGTTCTAGCGATAATAACTGCATTATATGGGTAATAATGCACGTTATATTGCTAATAATATAAGTAATAAGTATAATTATTACAGTTCTGGCGATAATAACTGCATTATATGGGTAATAATGCACGTTATATTGCTAATAGTATAAGTAATAAGTATAATTATTACAGTTCTGGCGATAATAACTGCATTATATGGGTAATAATGCACGTTATATTGCTAATAGTATAAGTAATAAGTATAATTATTACAGTTCTAGCGATAATAACTGCATTATACGGGGAAAAATGCACGTTATATTGCTAATAGTATAAGTAATAAGTATAATTATTACAGTTCTAGCGATAATACCTCTATTATATGGGTAATAATGCATGTTATATTGATAATGATATAAGTAATAAGTATAATTACTACAGTTCTAGCGATAATAACTGCATAATATGGGTAATAATGCACGTTATATTGCTAATAATATAAGTAATGAGTACAATTATTACAGTTCTAGCGATAATAACTGCATTATATGGGTAATAATGCATGTTATATTGAGAATAATATAAGTAATAAGTATAATTATTACAGTTCTGGCGATAATAACTGCATTATATGGGTAATAATGCACGTTATATTGCTAATAGTATAAGTAATAAGTATAATTATTACAGTTCTAGCGATAATAACTGCATAATATGGGTAATAATGCATGTTATATTGAGAATAATATAAGTAATAAGTATAATTATTACAGTTCTAGCGATAATAACTGCATAATATGGGTAATAATGCACGTTATATTGCTAATAATATAAGTAATGAGTACAATTATTACAGTTCTAGCGATAATAACTGCATAATATGGGTAATAATGCACGTTATATTGCTAACAATATAAGTAATAAGTATAATTATTACAGTTCTAGCGATAATAACTGCATTATATGGGTAAAAATGCACGTTATATTGCTAATAGTATAAGTAATAAGTATAATTATTACAGTTCTAGCGATAATACCTCTATTATATGGGTAATAATGCACGTTATATTGCTAATAATATAAGTAATGAGTACAATTATTACAGTTCTAGCGATAATAACTGCATTATATGGGTAGTAATGCATGTTATATTGATAATAATATAAGTAATAAGTATAATTATTACAGTTCTAGCGATAATAACTGCATTATATGGGTAATAATGCATGTTATATTGATAATATCGGGAGTAATAAGTATAATTATTATAGTTCTAGCGATAATAATAGTAAAATATGGCAAATAGTGCATGTCATATTGATAATAATAAAACTAATAAATATATTTATTACAGTTCTATCGATAATAACTGCATTATATGGGTAATAATGCAAGTTATATTGATGATAACAGAAGTAATACGTATATTTATTATAGTTCTAGCGATAATACCTGCATAATATGGGTAATAATGCATGTTATATTGATAATAATTAAAGTAATACGTATATTTATTATAGTTCTTGCGATAATAACTGCATAATATGGGTAATAATGCATGTTATATTGATAATAATATGAGTAATAAGTATAATTATTACAGTTCTAGCGATAATAACTGCATTATATGAGTAATAATGCACGTTATATTGCTAATAGTATAAGTAATAAGTATAATTATTACAGTTCTTGCGATAATACCTCCATTATATGGGTAATAATGCTTGTTATATTGATAATAATATAAGTAATAAGTATAATTATTACAGTTCTAGCGATAATAACTGCATTATATGGGTAATAATGCATGTTACATTGATAATATTGGGAGTAATAAGTATATTTATTATAGTTCCGGCGATCATAACTGCATAATGTGGGTAATAATGCATGTTATATTGAGAATAATATAAGTAATAAGTATAATTATTACAGGTCTATCGATAATAACTGCATAATATGGGTAATAATGCATGTTATATTGATGATAATAAAAGTAATACGTATATTTATTATAGTTCTGGCGATAATAACTGCATTATATGGGTAATAATGCACGTTATATTGCTAATAGTATAAGTAATAAGTATAATTATTACAGTTCTTGCGATAATACCTCCATTATATGGGTAATAATGCATGTTATATTGATAATAATATAAGTAATAAGTATAATTATTACAGTTCTAGCGATAATAACTGCATTATATGGGTAATAATGCACGTTATATTGCTAATAATATAAGTAATAAGTATAATTATTACAGTTCTGGCGATAATAACTGCATTATATGGGTAATAATGCACGTTATATTGCTAATAGTATAAGTAATAAGTATAATTATTACAGTTCTAGCGATAATACCTCCATTATATGGGTAATAATGCATGTTATATTGATAATAATATAAGTAATAAGTATAAATATTACAGTTCTAGCGATAATAACTGCATAATATGGGTAATAATGCATGTTATATTGATAATAATATGAGTAATAAGTATAATTATTACAGTTCTAGCGATAATAACTGCATTATGTGGGTAATAATGCACGTTATATTGCTAACAATATAAGTAATAAGTATAATTATTACAGTTCTAGCGATAATAACTGCATTATATGGGTAATAATGCATGTTATATTGATAATAATATAAGTAATAAGTATAATTATTACAGTTCTAGCGATAATAACTGCATTATATGGGTAATAATGCATGTTATATTGATAATATCGGGAGTAATAAGTATAATTATTATAGTTCTAGCGATAATAATAGTAAAATATGGCAAATAGTGCATGTTATATTGATAATAATAAAACTAATAAATATATTTATTACAGTTCTATCGATAATAACTGCATTATATGGGTAATAATGCAAGTTATATTGATGATAATAAAAGTAATACGTATATTTATTATAGCTCTAGCGATAATACCTGCATAATATGGGTAATAATGCATGTTATATTGATAATAATGAAAGTAATACGTATATTTATTATAGTTCTTGCGATAATAACTGCATAATATGGGTAATAATGCATGTTATATTGATAATAATATGAGTAATAAGTATAATTATTACAGTTCTAGCGATAATAACTGCATTATATGGGTAATAATGCACGTTTTATTGCTAATAGTATAAGTAATAAGTATAATTATTACAGTTCTAGCGATAATACCTCTATTATATGGGTAATAATGCATGTTATATTGATGATAATGAAAGTAATACGTATATTTATTATAGTTCTAGCGATAATAACTGCATAATGTGGGTAATAAAGCATGTTATATTGAGAATAATATAAGTAATAGGTATAATTATTACAGTTCTAGCGATAATAACTGCATTATATGGGTAATAATGCACGTTATATTGCTAACAATATAAGTAATAAGTATAATTATTACAGTTCTAGCGATAATAACTGCATTATATGGGTAAAAATGCACGTTATATTGCTAATAGTATAAGTAATAAGTATAATTATTACAGTTCTAGCGATAATACCTCTATTATATGGGTAATAATGCATGTTATATTGATAATGATATAAGTAATAAGTATAATTATTACAGTTCTAGCGATAATAACTGCATTATATGGGTAATAATGCACGTTATATTGCTAATAATATAAGTAATAAGTATAATTATTACAGTTCTGGCGATAATAACTGCATTATATGGGTAATAATGCACGTTATATTGCTAATAGTATAAGTAATAAGTATAATTATTACAGTTCTGGCGATAATAACTGCATTATATGGGTAATAATGCACGTTATATTGCTAATAGTATAAGTAATAAGTATAATTATTACAGTTCTAGCGATAATAACTGCATTATACGGGGAAAAATGCACGTTATATTGCTAATAGTATAAGTAATAAGTATAATTATTACAGTTCTAGCGATAATACCTCTATTATATGGGTAATAATGCATGTTATATTGATAATGATATAAGTAATAAGTATAATTACTACAGTTCTAGCGATAATAACTGCATAATATGGGTAATAATGCACGTTATATTGCTAATAATATAAGTAATGAGTACAATTATTACAGTTCTAGCGATAATAACTGCATTATATGGGTAATAATGCATGTTATATTGAGAATAATATAAGTAATAAGTATAATTATTACAGTTCTGGCGATAATAACTGCATTATATGGGTAATAATGCACGTTATATTGCTAATAGTATAAGTAATAAGTATAATTATTACAGTTCTAGCGATAATAACTGCATAATATGGGTAATAATGCATGTTATATTGAGAATAATATAAGTAATAAGTATAATTATTACAGTTCTAGCGATAATAACTGCATAATATGGGTAATAATGCACGTTATATTGCTAATAATATAAGTAATGAGTACAATTATTACAGTTCTAGCGATAATAACTGCATAATATGGGTAATAATGCACGTTATATTGCTAACAATATAAGTAATAAGTATAATTATTACAGTTCTAGCGATAATAACTGCATTATATGGGTAAAAATGCACGTTATATTGCTAATAGTATAAGTAATAAGTATAATTATTACAGTTCTAGCGATAATACCTCTATTATATGGGTAATAATGCACGTTATATTGCTAATAATATAAGTAATGAGTACAATTATTACAGTTCTAGCGATAATAACTGCATTATATGGGTAGTAATGCATGTTATATTGATAATAATATAAGTAATAAGTATAATTATTACAGTTCTAGCGATAATAACTGCATTATATGGGTAATAATGCATGTTATATTGATAATATCGGGAGTAATAAGTATAATTATTATAGTTCTAGCGATAATAATAGTAAAATATGGCAAATAGTGCATGTCATATTGATAATAATAAAACTAATAAATATATTTATTACAGTTCTATCGATAATAACTGCATTATATGGGTAATAATGCAAGTTATATTGATGATAACAGAAGTAATACGTATATTTATTATAGTTCTAGCGATAATACCTGCATAATATGGGTAATAATGCATGTTATATTGATAATAATTAAAGTAATACGTATATTTATTATAGTTCTTGCGATAATAACTGCATAATATGGGTAATAATGCATGTTATATTGATAATAATATGAGTAATAAGTATAATTATTACAGTTCTAGCGATAATAACTGCATTATATGAGTAATAATGCACGTTATATTGCTAATAGTATAAGTAATAAGTATAATTATTACAGTTCTTGCGATAATACCTCCATTATATGGGTAATAATGCTTGTTATATTGATAATAATATAAGTAATAAGTATAATTATTAAAGTTCTAGCGATAATAACTGCATTATATGGGTAATAATGCATGTTACATTGATAATATTGGGAGTAATAAGTATATTTATTATAGTTCCGGCGATCATAACTGCATAATGTGGGTAATAATGCATGTTATATTGAGAATAATATAAGTAATAAGTATAATTATTACAGGTCTATCGATAATAACTGCATAATATGGGTAATAATGCATGTTATATTGATGATAATAAAAGTAATACGTATATTTATTATAGTTCTGGCGATAATAACTGCATTATATGGGTAATAATGCACGTTATATTGCTAATAGTATAAGTAATAAGTATAATTATTACAGTTCTTGCGATAATACCTCCATTATATGGGTAATAATGCATGTTATATTGATAATAATATAAGTAATAAGTATAATTATTACAGTTCTAGCGATAATAACTGCATTATATGGGTAATAATGCACGTTATATTGCTAATAATATAAGTAATAAGTATAATTATTACAGTTCTGGCGATAATAACTGCATTATATGGGTAATAATGCACGTTATATTGCTAATAGTATAAGTAATAAGTATAATTATTACAGTTCTAGCGATAATACCTCCATTATATGGGTAATAATGCATGTTATATTGATAATAATATAAGTAATAAGTATAAATATTACAGTTCTAGCGATAATAACTGCATAATATGGGTAATAATGCATGTTATATTGATAATAATATGAGTAATAAGTATAATTATTACAGTTCTAGCGATAATAACTGCATTATGTGGGTAATAATGCACGTTATATTGCTAACAATATAAGTAATAAGTATAATTATTACAGTTCTAGCGATAATAACTGCATTATATGGGTAATAATGCATGTTATATTGATAATAATATAAGTAATAAGTATAATTATTACAGTTCTAGCGATAATAACTGCATTATATGGGTAATAATGCATGTTATATTGATAATATCGGGAGTAATAAGTATAATTATTATAGTTCTAGCGATAATAATAGTAAAATATGGCAAATAGTGCATGTTATATTGATAATAATAAAACTAATAAATATATTTATTACAGTTCTATCGATAATAACTGCATTATATGGGTAATAATGCAAGTTATATTGATGATAATAAAAGTAATACGTATATTTATTATAGCTCTAGCGATAATACCTGCATAATATGGGTAATAATGCATGTTATATTGATAATAATGAAAGTAATACGTATATTTATTATAGTTCTTGCGATAATAACTGCATAATATGGGTAATAATGCATGTTATATTGATAATAATATGAGTAATAAGTATAATTATTACAGTTCTAGCGATAATAACTGCATTATATGGGTAATAATGCACGTTATATTGCGAACAATATAAGTAATAAGTATAATTATTACAGTTCTAGCGATAATAACTGCATTATATGGGTAATAATACACGTTATATTGCTAATAATATAAGTAATAAGTATAATTATTACAGTTCTAGCGATAATAACTGCATTATATGGGTAATAATGCATGTTATATTGATAATATCGGGAGTAATAAGTATAATTATTATAGTTCTAGCGATAATAACTGCATTATATGGGTAACAATGCACGTTTTATTGCTAATAGTATAAGTAATAAGTATAATTATTACAGTTCTAGCGATAATACCTCCATTATATGGGTAATAATGCATGTTATATTGATAATAATGAAAGTAATACGTATATTTATTATAGTTCTTGCGATAATAACTGCATAATATGGGTAATAATGCATGTTATATTGAGAATAATATAAGTAATAAGTATAATTATTACAGTTCTCTCGATAATAACTGCATTATATGGGTAACAATGCACGTTATATTGCTAATAGTGTAAGTAATAAGTATAATTATTACAGTTCTAGCAATAATACCTCCATTATATGGGTAATAATGCATGTTATGTTGATAATAATATAAGTAATAAGTATAATTATTACAGTTCTAGCGATAATAACTGCATAATATGGGTAATAATGCATGTTATATTGATAATAATATGAGTAATAAGTATAATTATTACAGTTCTAGCGATAATAACTGCATTATATGGGTAATAATGCACGTTATATTGCTAACAATATAAGTAATAAGTATAATTATTACAGTTCTAGCGATAATAACTGCATTATATGGGTAATAATGCATGTTATATTGATGATAATGAAAGTAATACGTATATTTATTATAGTTCTAGCGATAATAACTGCATAATGTGGGTAATAATGCATGTTATATTGAGAATAATATAAGTGATAAGTATAATTATTACAGTTTTGGCGATAATAACTGCATTATATGGGTAATAATGCACGTTATATTGCTAATATTATAAGTAATAAGTATAATTATTACAGTTCTTGCGATAATACCTCCATTATATGGGTAATAATGCATGTTATATTGATAATAATATAAGTAATAAGTATAATTATTACAGTTCCAGCGATAATAACTGCATTATATGGGTAACAATGCACGTTATATTGCTAATAATATAAGTAATATGTATAATTATTACAGTTCTAGCGATAATAACTGCATTATATGGGTAATAATGCATGTTATATTGATAATATCGGGAGTAATAAGTATAATTATTATAGTTCTAGCGATAATAACTGCATTATATGGGTAACAATGCACGTTTTATTGCTAATAGTATAAGTAATAAGTATAATTATTACAGTTCTAGCGATAATACCTCTATTATATGGGTAATAATGCATGTTATATTGATGATAATGAAAGTTATACGTATATTTATTATAGTTCTAGCGATAATAACTGCATAATGTGGGTAATAATGCATGTTATATTGAGAATAATATAAGTAATAAGTATAATTATTACAGTTCTAGCGATAATAACTGCATTATATGGGTAATAATGCACGTTATATTGCTAACAATATAAGTAATAAGTATAATTATTACAGTTCTAGCGATAATAACTGCATTATATGGGTAAAAATGCACGTTATATTGCTAATAGTATAAGTAATAAGTATAATTATTACAGTTCTAGCGATAATACCTCTATTATATGGGTAATAATGCATGTTATATTGATAATGATATAAGTAATAAGTATAATTATTACAGTTCTAGCGATAATAACTGCATAATATGGGTAATAATGCACGTTATATTGCTAATAATATAAGTAATGAGTACAATTATTACAGTTCTAGCGATAATAACTGCATAATATGGGTAATAATGCATGTTATATTGAGAATAATATAAGTAATAAGTATAATTATTACAGTTCTGGCGATAATAACTGCATTATATGGGTAATAATGCATGTTATATTGATAATATCGGGAGTAATAAGTATAATTATTATAGTTCTACCGAGAATAATAGTAAAATATGGCAAATAGTGCATGTTATATTGATAATAATAAAACTAATAAATATATTTATTACAGTTCTATCGATAATAACTGCATAATATGGGTAATAATGCAAGTTATCTTGATGATAATAAAAGTAATACGTATATTTATTATAGTTCTAGCGATAATACCTGCATAATATGGGTAATAATGCATGTTATATTGATAATAATGAAAGTAGTACGTATATTTATTATAGTTCTTGCGATAATAACTGCATAATATGGGTAATAATGCATGTTATATTGAGAATAATATAAGTAATAAGTATAGTTATTACAGTTCTGGCGATAATAACTGCATTATATGGGTAACAATGCACGTTATATTGCTAATAGTGTAAGTAATAAGTATAATTATTACAGTTCTAGCAATAATACCTCTATTATATGGGTAATAATGCATGTTATGTTGATAATAATATAAGTAATAAGTATAATTATTACAGTTCTAGCGATAATAACTGCATTATATGGGTAATAATGCATGTTATATTGAGAATAATATAAGTAATAAGTATAATTATTACAGTTCTGGCGATAATAACTGCATTATATGGGTAATAATGCACGTTATATTGCTAATAGTATAAGTAATAAGTATAATTATTACAGTTCTAGCGATAATAACTGCATTATACGGGGAAAAATGCACGTTATATTGCTAATAGTATAAGTAATAAGTATAATTATTACAGTTCTAGCGATAATACCTCTATTATATGGGTAATAATGCATGTTATATTGATAATGATATAAGTAATAAGTATAATTACTACAGTTCTAGCGATAATAACTGCATAATATGGGTAATAATGCACGTTATATTGCTAATAATATAAGTAATGAGTACAATTATTACAGTTCTAGCGATAATAACTGCATTATATGGGTAATAATGCATGTTATATTGAGAATAATATAAGTAATAAGTATAATTATTACAGTTCTGGCGATAATAACTGCATTATATGGGTAATAATGCACGTTATATTGCTAATAGTATAAGTAATAAGTATAATTATTACAGTTCTAGCGATAATAACTGCATAATATGGGTAATAATGCATGTTATATTGAGAATAATATAAGTAATAAGTATAATTATTACAGTTCTAGCGATAATAACTGCATAATATGGGTAATAATGCACGTTATATTGCTAATAATATAAGTAATGAGTACAATTATTACAGTTCTAGCGATAATAACTGCATAATATGGGTAATAATGCACGTTATATTGCTAACAATATAAGTAATAAGTATAATTATTACAGTTCTAGCGATAATAACTGCATTATATGGGTAAAAATGCACGTTATATTGCTAATAGTATAAGTAATAAGTATAATTATTACAGTTCTAGCGATAATACCTCTATTATATGGGTAATAATGCACGTTATATTGCTAATAATATAAGTAATGAGTACAATTATTACAGTTCTAGCGATAATAACTGCATTATATGGGTAGTAATGCATGTTATATTGATAATAATATAAGTAATAAGTATAATTATTACAGTTCTAGCGATAATAACTGCATTATATGGGTAATAATGCATGTTATATTGATAATATCGGGAGTAATAAGTATAATTATTATAGTTCTAGCGATAATAATAGTAAAATATGGCAAATAGTGCATGTTATATTGATAATAATAAAAGTAATAAGTACATTTATTACAGTTCTATCGATAATAACTGCATAATATGGGTAATAATGCATGTTATATTGATGATAATAAAAGTAATACGTATATTTATTATAGTTCTAGCGATAATAACTGCATAATATGGGTAATAATGCATGTTATATTGATAATAATATGAGTAATAAGTATAATTATTACAGTTCGAGCGATAATAACTGCATTATATGGGTAATAATGCACGTTATATTGCTAACAATATAAGTAATAAGTATAATTATTATAGTTCTAGCGATAATAACTGCATTATATGGGTAACAATGCACGTTTTATTGCTAATAGTATAAGTAATAAGTATAATTATTACAGTTCTAGCGATAATACCTCTATTATATGGGTAATAATGCATGTTATATTGATGATAATGAAAGTAATACGTATATTTATTATAGTTCTAGCGATAATAACTGCATAATGTGGGTAATAATGCATGTTATATTGAGAATAATATAAGTAATAAGTATAATTATTACAGTTCTAGCGATAATAACTGCATTATATGGGTAATAATGCACGTTATATTGCTAACAATATAAGTAATAAGTATAATTATTACAGTTCTAGCGATAATAACTGCATTATATGGGTAAAAATGCACGTTATATTGCTAATAGTATAAGTAATAAGTATAATTATTACAGTTCTAGCGATAATAACTGCATAATATGGCTAATAATGCATGTTATATTGCTAACAAAATAAGTAATAAGTATAATTATTACAGTTCTAGCGATAATAACTGCATTATATGGGTAAAAATGCACGTTATATTGCTAATAGTATAAGTAATAAGTATAATTATTACAGTTCTAGCGATAATACCTCTATTATATGGGTAATAATGCATGTTATATTGATAATGATATAAGTAATAAGTATAATTATTACAGTTCTAGCGATAATAACTGCATAATATGGGTAATAATGCACGTTATATTGCTAATAATATAAGTAATGAGTACAATTATTACAGTTCTAGCGATAAAATCTGCATAATATGGGTAATAATGCATGTTATATTGAGAATAATATAAGTAATAAGTATAATTATTACAGTTCTGGCGATAATAACTGCATTATATGGGTAATAATGCATGTTATATTGATAATATCGGGAGTAATAAGTATAATTATTATAGTTCCAGCGATAATAACTGCATTATATGGGTAATAATGCATGTTATATTGAGAATAATATAAGTAATAAGTATAATTATTACAGTTCTGGCGACAATAACTGCATAATATGGGTAATAATGCACGTTATATTGCTAATAATATAAGCAATGAGTACAATTATTACAGTTCTAGCGATAATAACTGCATTATATGGGTAATAATGCAAGTTATATTGATGATAATAAAAGTAATACGTATATTTATTATAGCTCTAGCGATAATACCTGCATAATATGGGCAATAATGCATGTTATATTGATAATAATGAAAGTAATACGTATATTTATTATAGTTCTTGCGATAATAACTGCATAATATGGGTAATAATGCATGTTATATTGATAATAATATGAGTAATAAGTATAATTATTACAGTTCTAGCGATAATAACTGCATTATATGAGTAATAATGCACGTTATATTGCGAACAATATAAGTAATAAGTATAATTATTACAGTTCTAGCGATAATAACTGCATTATATGGGTAATAATGCACGTTATATTGCTAATAATATAAGTAATAAGTATAATTATTACAGTTCTAGCGATAATAACTGCATTATATGGGTAATAATGCATGTTATATTGATAATATCGGGAGTAATAAGTATAATTATTATAGTTCTAGCGATAATAACTGCATTATATGGGTAACAATGCACGTTTTATTGCTAATAGTATAAGTAATAAGTATAATTATTACAGTTCTAGCGATAATACCTCCATTATATGGGTAATAATGCATGTTATATTGATAATAATGAAAGTAATACGTATATTTATTATAGTTCTTGCGATAATAACTGCATAATATGGGTAATAATGCATGTTATATTGAGAATAATATAAGTAATAAGTATAATTATTACAGTTCTCTCGATAATAACTGCATTATATGGGTAACAATGCACGTTATATTGCTAATAGTGTAAGTAATAAGTATAATTATTACAGTTCTAGCAATAATACCTCCATTATATGGGTAATAATGCATGTTATGTTGATAATAATATAAGTAATAAGTATAATTATTACAGTTCTAGCGATAATAACTGCATAATATGGGTAATAATGCATGTTATATTGATAATAATATGAGTAATAAGTATAATTATTACAGTTCTAGCGATAATAACTGCATTATATGGGTAATAATGCACGTTATATTGCTAACAATATAAGTAATAAGTATAATTATTACAGTTCTAGCGATAATAACTGCATTATATGGGTAACAATGCACGTTATATTGCTAATAATATAAGTAATATGTATAATTATTACAGTTCTAGCGATAATAACTGCATTATACGGGTAATAATGCATGTTATATTGATAATATCGGGAGTAATAAGTATAATTATTATAGTTCTAGCGATAATAACTGCATTATATGGGTAACAATGCACGTTTTATTGCTAATAGTATAAGTAATAAGTATAATTATTACAGTTCTAGCGATAATACCTCTATTATATGGGTAATAATGCATGTTATATTGATGATAATGAAAGTTATACGTATATTTATTATAGTTCTAGCGATAATAACTGCATAATGTGGGTAATAATGCATGTTATATTGAGAATAATATAAGTAATAAGTATAATTATTACAGTTCTAGCGATAATAACTGCATTATATGGGTAATAATGCACGTTATATTGCTAACAATATAAGTAATAAGTATAATTATTACAGTTCTAGCGATAATAACTGCATTATATGGGTAAAAATGCACGTTATATTGCTAATAGTATAAGTAATAAGTATAATTATTACAGTTCTAGCGATAATACCTCTATTATATGGGTAATAATGCATGTTATATTGATAATGATATAAGTAATAAGTATAATTATTACAGTTCTAGCGATAATAACTGCATAATATGGGTAATAATGCACGTTATATTGCTAATAATATAAGTAATGAGTACAATTATTACAGTTCTAGCGATAATAACTGCATAATATGGGTAATAATGCATGTTATATTGAGAATAATATAAGTAATAAGTATAATTATTACAGTTCTGGCGATAATAACTGCATTATGTGGGTAATAATGCATGTTATATTGATAATATCGGGAGTAATAAGTATAATTATTATAGTTCTACCGAGAATAATAGTAAAATATGGCAAATAGTGCATGTTATATTGATAATAATAAAACTAATAAATATATTTATTACAGTTCTATCGATAATAACTGCATAATATGGGTAATAATGCAAGTTATCTTGATGATAATAAAAGTAATACGTATATTTATTATAGTTCTAGCGATAATACCTGCATAATATGGGTAATAATGCATGTTATATTGATAATAATGAAAGTAATACGTATATTTATTATAGTTCTTGCGATAATAACTGCATAATATGGGTAATAATGCACGTTATATTGCTAATAATATAAGTAATGAGTACAATTATTACAGTTCTAGCGATAATAACTGCATAATATGGGTAATAATGCATGTTATATTGAGAATAATATAAGTAATAAGTATAATTATTACAGTTCTGGCGATAATAACTGCATTATATGGGTAATAATGCATGTTATATTGATAATATCGGGAGTAATAAGTATAATTATTATAGTTCTACCGAGAATAATAGTAAAATATGGCAAATAGTGCATGTTATATTGATAATAATAAAACCAATAAATATATTTATTACAGTTCTATCGATAATAACTGCATAATATGGGTAATAATGCAAGTTATCTTGATGATAATAAAAGTAATACGTATATTTATTATAGTTCTAGCGATAATACCTGCATAATATGGGTAATAATGCATGTTATATTGATAATAATGAAAGTAATACGTATATTTATTATAGTTCTTGCGATAATAACTGCATAATATGGGTAATAATGCATGTTATATTGAGAATAATATAAGTAATAAGTATAGTTATTACAGTTCTGGCGATAATAACTGCATTATATGGGTAACAATGCACGTTATATTGCTAATAGTGTAAGTAATAAGTATAATTATTACAGTTCTAGCAATAATACCTCTATTATATGGGTAATAATGCATGTTATGTTGATAATAATATAAGTAATAAGTATAATTATTACAGTTCTAGCGATAATAACTGCATTATATGGGTAATAATGCATGTTATATTGAGAATAATATAAGTAATAAGTATAATTATTACAGTTCTGGCGATAATAACTGCATTATTTGGGTAATAATGCACGTTATATTGCTAATAGTATAAGTAATAAGTATAATTATTACAGTTCTAGCGATAATAACTGCATTATACGGGGAAAAATGCACGTTATATTGCTAATAGTATAAGTAATAAGTATAATTATTACAGTTCTAGCGATAATAACTGCATAATATGGGTAATAATGCACGTTATATTGCTAATAATATAAGTAATGAGTACAATTATTACAGTTCTAGCGATAAAAACTGCATAATATGGGTAATAATACATGTTATATTGAGAATAATATAAGTAATAAGTATAATTATTACAGTTCTGGCGATAATAACTGCATTATATGGGTAATAATGCATGTTATATTGATAATATCGGGAGTAATAAGTATAATTATTATAGTTCTAGCGATAATAATAGTAAAATATGGCAAATAGTGCATGTTATATTGATAATAATAAAACTAATAAATATATTTATTACAGTTCTATCGATAATAACTGCATAATATGGGTAATAATGCAAGTTATCTTGATGATAATAAAAGTAATACGTATATTTATTATAGTTCTAGCGATAATACCTGCATAATATGGGTAATAATGCATGTTATATTGATAATAATGAAAGTAATACGTATATTTATTATAGTTCTTGCGATAATAACTGCATAATATAGGTAATAATGCACGTTATATTGCTAATAATATAAGTAATGAGTACAATTATTACAGTTCTAGCGATAATAACTGCATAATATGGGTAATAATGCATGTTATATTGAGAATAATATAAGTAATAAGTATAATTATTACAGTTCTGGCGATAATAACAGCATTATATGGGTAATAATGCATGTTATATTGATAATATCGGGAGTAATAAGTATAATTATTATAGTTCTACCGAGAATAATAGTAAAATATGGCAAATAGTGCATGTTATATTGATAATAATAAAACTAATAAATATATTTATTACAGTTCTATCGATAATAACTGCATAATATGGGTAATAATGCAAGTTATCTTGATGATAATAAAAGTAATACGTATATTTATTATAGTTCTAGCGATAATACCTGCATAATATGGGTAATAATGCATGTTATATTGATAATAATGAAAGTAATACGTATATTTATTATAGTTCTTGCGATAATAACTGCATAATATGGGTAATAATGCATGTTATATTGAGAATAATATAAGTAATAAGTATAGTTATTACAGTTCTGGCGATAATAACTGCATTATATGGGTAATAATGCATGTTATATTGATAATATCGGGAGTAATAAGTATAATTATTATAGTTCTAGCGATAATAATAGTAAAATATGGCAAATAGTGCATGTTATATTGATAATAATAAAACTAATAAATATATTTATTACAGTTCTATCGATAATAACTGCATAATATGGGTAATAATGCAAGTTATCTTGATGATAATAAAAGTAATACGTATATTTATTATAGTTCTAGCGATAATACCTGCATAATATGGGTAATAATGCATGTTATATTGATAATAATGAAAGTAATACGTATATTTATTATAGTTCTTGCGATAATAACTGCATAATATAGGTAATAATGCACGTTATATTGCTAATAATATAAGTAATGAGTACAATTATTACAGTTCTAGCGATAATAACTGCATAATATGGGTAATAATGCATGTTATATTGAGAATAATATAAGTAATAAGTATAATTATTACAGTTCTGGCGATAATAACAGCATTATATGGGTAATAATGCATGTTATATTGATAATATCGGGAGTAATAAGTATAATTATTATAGTTCTACCGAGAATAATAGTAAAATATGGCAAATAGTGCATGTTATATTGATAATGATAAAACTAATAAATATATTTATTACAGTTCTATCGATAATAACTGCATAATATGGGTAATAATGCAAGTTATCTTGATGATAATAAAAGTAATACGTATATTTATTATAGTTCTAGCGATAATACCTGCATAATATGGGTAATAATGCATGTTATATTGATAATAATGAAAGTAATACGTATATTTATTATAGTTCTTGCGATAATAACTGCATAATATGGGTAATAATGCATGTTATATTGAGAATAATATAAGTAATAAGTATAGTTATTACAGTTCTGGCGATAATAACTGCATTATATGGGTAACAATGCACGTTATATTGCTAATAGTGTAAGTAATAAGTATAATTATTACAGTTCTAGCAATAATACCTCTATTATATGGGTAATAATGCATGTTATGTTGATAATAATATAAGTAATAAGTATAATTATTACAGTTCTAGCGATAATAACTGCATTATATGGGTAATAATGCATGTTATATTGAGAATAATATAAGTAATAAGTATAATTATTACAGTTCTGGCGATAATAACTGCATTATTTGGGTAATAATGCACGTTATATTGCTAATAGTATAAGTAATAAGTATAATTATTACAGTTCTAGCGATAATAACTGCATTATACGGGGAAAAATGCACGTTATATTGCTAATAGTATAAGTAATAAGTATAATTATTACAGTTCTGGCGATAATAACTGCATAATATGGGTAATAATGCATGTTATATTGAGAATAATATAAGTAATAAGTATAATTATTACAGTTCTAGCGATAATAACTGCATAATATGGGTAATAATGCACGTTATATTGCTAACAATATAAGTAATAAGTATAATTATTACAGTTCTAGCGATAATAACTGCATTATATGGGTAAAAATGCACGTTATATTGCTAATAGTATAAGTAATAAGTATAATTATTACAGTTCTAGCGATAATACCTCTATTATATGGATAATAATGCATGTTATATTGATAATGATATAAGTAATAAGTATAATTATTACAGTTCTAGCGATAATAACTGCATAATATGGGTAATAATGCACGTTATATTGCTAATAATATAAGTAATGAGTACAATTATTACAGTTCTAGCGATAAAAACTGCATAATATGGGTAATAATACATGTTATATTGAGAATAATATAAGTAATAAGTATAATTATTACAGTTCTGGCGATAATAACTGCATTATATGGGTAATAATGCATGTTATATTGATAATATCGGGAGTAATAAGTATAATTATTATAGTTCTAGCGATAATAATAGTAAAATATGGCAAATAGTGCATGTTATATTGATAATAATAAAACTAATAAATATATTTATTACAGTTCTATCGATAATAACTGCATAATATGGGTAATAATGCAAGTTATCTTGATGATAATAAAAGTAATACGTATATTTATTATAGTTCTAGCGATAATACCTGCATAATATGGGTAATAATGCATGTTATATTGATAATAATGAAAGTAATACGTATATTTATTATAGTTCTTGCGATAATAACTGCATAATATAGGTAATAATGCACGTTATATTGCTAATAATATAAGTAATGAGTACAATTATTACAGTTCTAGCGATAATAACTGCATAATATGGGTAATAATGCATGTTATATTGAGAATAATATAAGTAATAAGTATAATTATTACAGTTCTGGCGATAATAACAGCATTATATGGGTAATAATGCATGTTATATTGATAATATCGGGAGTAATAAGTATAATTATTATAGTTCTACCGAGAATAATAGTAAAATATGGCAAATAGTGCATGTTATATTGATAATAATAAAACTAATAAATATATTTATTACAGTTCTATCGATAATAACTGCATAATATGGGTAATAATGCAAGTTATCTTGATGATAATAAAAGTAATACGTATATTTATTATAGTTCTAGCGATAATACCTGCATAATATGGGTAATAATGCATGTTATATTGATAATAATGAAAGTAATACGTATATTTATTATAGTTCTTGCGATAATAACTGCATAATATGGGTAATAATGCACGTTATATTGCTAATAATATAAGTAATGAGTACAATTATTACAGTTCTAGCGATAATAACTGCATAATATGGGTAATAATGCACGTTATATTGCTAACAATATAAGTAATAAGTATAATTATTACAGTTCTAGCGATAATAACTGCATTATATGGGTAAAAATGCACGTTATATTGCTAATAGTATAAGTAATAAGTATAATTATTACAGTTCTAGCGATAATACCTCTATTATATGGGTAATAATGCACGTTATATTGCTAATAATATAAGTAATGAGTACAATTATTACAGTTCTAGCGATAATAACTGCATTATATGGGTAGTAATGCATGTTATATTGATAATAATATAAGTAATAAGTATAATTATTACAGTTCTAGCGATAATAACTGCATTATATGGGTAATAATGCATGTTATATTGATAATATCGGGAGTAATAAGTATAATTATTATAGTTCTAGCGATAATAATAGTAAAATATGGCAAATAGTGCATGTTATATTGATAATAATAAAAGTAATAAGTACATTTATTACAGTTCTATCGATAATAACTGCATAATATGGGTAATAATGCATGTTATATTGATGATAATAAAAGTAATACGTATATTTATTATAGTTCTAGCGATAATAACTGCATAATATGGGTAATAATGCATGTTATATTGATAATAATATGAGTAATAAGTATAATTATTACAGTTCGAGCGATAATAACTGCATTATATGGGTAATAATGCACGTTATATTGCTAACAATATAAGTAATAAGTATAATTATTATAGTTCTAGCGATAATAACTGCATTATATGGGTAACAATGCACGTTTTATTGCTAATAGTATAAGTAATAAGTATAATTATTACAGTTCTAGCGATAATACCTCTATTATATGGGTAATAATGCATGTTATATTGATGATAATGAAAGTAATACGTATATTTATTATAGTTCTAGCGATAATAACTGCATAATGTGGGTAATAATGCATGTTATATTGAGAATAATATAAGTAATAAGTATAATTATTACAGTTCTAGCGATAATAACTGCATTATATGGGTAATAATGCACGTTATATTGCTAACAATATAAGTAATAAGTATAATTATTACAGTTCTAGCGATAATAACTGCATTATATGGGTAAAAATGCACGTTATATTGCTAATAGTATAAGTAATAAGTATAATTATTACAGTTCTAGCGATAATAACTGCATAATATGGCTAATAATGCATGTTATATTGCTAACAAAATAAGTAATAAGTATAATTATTACAGTTCTAGCGATAATAACTGCATTATATGGGTAAAAATGCACGTTATATTGCTAATAGTATAAGTAATAAGTATAATTATTACAGTTCTAGCGATAATACCTCTATTATATGGGTAATAATGCATGTTATATTGATAATGATATAAGTAATAAGTATAATTATTACAGTTCTAGCGATAATAACTGCATAATATGGGTAATAATGCACGTTATATTGCTAATAATATAAGTAATGAGTACAATTATTACAGTTCTAGCGATAAAATCTGCATAATATGGGTAATAATGCATGTTATATTGAGAATAATATAAGTAATAAGTATAATTATTACAGTTCTGGCGATAATAACTGCATTATATGGGTAATAATGCATGTTATATTGAGAATAATATAAGTAATAAGTATAATTATTACAGTTCTGGCGACAATAACTGCATAATATGGGTAATAATGCACGTTATATTGCTAATAATATAAGCAATGAGTACAATTATTACAGTTCTAGCGATAATAACTGCATTATATGGGTAATAATGCAAGTTATATTGATGATAATAAAAGTAATACGTATATTTATTATAGCTCTAGCGATAATACCTGCATAATATGGGCAATAATGCATGTTATATTGATAATAATGAAAGTAATACGTATATTTATTATAGTTCTTGCGATAATAACTGCATAATATGGGTAATAATGCATGTTATATTGATAATAATATGAGTAATAAGTATAATTATTACAGTTCTAGCGATAATAACTGCATTATATGAGTAATAATGCACGTTATATTGCGAACAATATAAGTAATAAGTATAATTATTACAGTTCTAGCGATAATAACTGCATTATATGGGTAATAATGCACGTTATATTGCTAATAATATAAGTAATAAGTATAATTATTACAGTTCTAGCGATAATAACTGCATTATATGGGTAATAATGCATGTTATATTGATAATATCGGGAGTAATAAGTATAATTATTATAGTTCTAGCGATAATAACTGCATTATATGGGTAACAATGCACGTTTTATTGCTAATAGTATAAGTAATAAGTATAATTATTACAGTTCTAGCGATAATACCTCCATTATATGGGTAATAATGCATGTTATATTGATAATAATGAAAGTAATACGTATATTTATTATAGTTCTTGCGATAATAACTGCATAATATGGGTAATAATGCATGTTATATTGAGAATAATATAAGTAATAAGTATAATTATTACAGTTCTCTCGATAATAACTGCATTATATGGGTAACAATGCACGTTATATTGCTAATAGTGTAAGTAATAAGTATAATTATTACAGTTCTAGCAATAATACCTCCATTATATGGGTAATAATGCATGTTATGTTGATAATAATATAAGTAATAAGTATAATTATTACAGTTCTAGCGATAATAACTGCATAATATGGGTAATAATGCATGTTATATTGATAATAATATGAGTAATAAGTATAATTATTACAGTTCTAGCGATAATAACTGCATTATATGGGTAATAATGCACGTTATATTGCTAACAATATAAGTAATAAGTATAATTATTACAGTTCTAGCGATAATAACTGCATTATATGGGTAACAATGCACGTTATATTGCTAATAATATAAGTAATATGTATAATTATTACAGTTCTAGCGATAATAACTGCATTATATGGGTAATAATGCATGTTATATTGATAATATCGGGAGTAATAAGTATAATTATTATAGTTCTAGCGATAATAACTGCATTATATGGGTAACAATGCACGTTTTATTGCTAATAGTATAAGTAATAAGTATAATTATTACAGTTCTAGCGATAATACCTCTATTATATGGGTAATAATGCATGTTATATTGATGATAATGAAAGTTATACGTATATTTATTATAGTTCTAGCGATAATAACTGCATAATGTGGGTAATAATGCATGTTATATTGAGAATAATATAAGTGATAAGTATAATTATTACAGTTTTGGCGATAATAACTGCATTATATGGGTAATAATGCACGTTATATTGCTAATAGTATAAGTAATAAGTATAATTATTACAGTTCTTGCGATAATACCTCCATTATATGGGTAATAATGCATGTTATATTGATAATAATATAAGTAATAAGTATAATTATTACAGTTCCAGCGATAATAACTGCATTATATGGGTAACAATGCACGTTATATTGCTAATAATATAAGTAATATGTATAATTATTACAGTTCTAGCGATAATAACTGCATTATATGGGTAATAATGCATGTTATATTGATAATATCGGGAGTAATAAGTATAATTATTATAGTTCTAGCGATAATAACTGCATTATATGGGTAACAATGCACGTTTTATTGCTAATAGTATAAGTAATAAGTATAATTATTACAGTTCTAGCGATAATACCTCTATTATATGGGTAATAATGCATGTTATATTGATGATAATGAAAGTTATACGTATATTTATTATAGTTCTAGCGATAATAACTGCATAATGTGGGTAATAATGCATGTTATATTGAGAATAATATAAGTAATAAGTATAATTATTACAGTTCTAGCGATAATAACTGCATTATATGGGTAATAATGCACGTTATATTGCTAACAATATAAGTAATAAGTATAATTATTACAGTTCTAGCGATAATAACTGCATTATATGGGTAAAAATGCACGTTATATTGCTAATAGTATAAGTAATAAGTATAATTATTACAGTTCTAGCGATAATACCTCTATTATATGGGTAATAATGCATGTTATATTGATAATGATATAAGTAATAAGTATAATTATTACAGTTCTAGCGATAATAACTGCATAATATGGGTAATAATGCACGTTATATTGCTAATAATATAAGTAATGAGTACAATTATTACAGTTCTAGCGATAATAACTGCATAATATGGGTAATAATGCATGTTATATTGAGAATAATATAAGTAATAAGTATAATTATTACAGTTCTGGCGATAATAACTGCATTATGTGGGTAATAATGCATGTTATATTGATAATATCGGGAGTAATAAGTATAATTATTATAGTTCTACCGAGAATAATAGTAAAATATGGCAAATAGTGCATGTTATATTGATAATAATAAAACTAATAAATATATTTATTACAGTTCTATCGATAATAACTGCATAATATGGGTAATAATGCAAGTTATCTTGATGATAATAAAAGTAATACGTATATTTATTATAGTTCTAGCGATAATACCTGCATAATATGGGTAATAATGCATGTTATATTGATAATAATGAAAGTAATACGTATATTTATTATAGTTCTTGCGATAATAACTGCATAATATGGGTAATAATGCACGTTATATTGCTAATAATATAAGTAATGAGTACAATTATTACAGTTCTAGCGATAATAACTGCATAATATGGGTAATAATGCATGTTATATTGAGAATAATATAAGTAATAAGTATAATTATTACAGTTCTGGCGATAATAACTGCATTATATGGGTAATAATGCATGTTATATTGATAATATCGGGAGTAATAAGTATAATTATTATAGTTCTACCGAGAATAATAGTAAAATATGGCAAATAGTGCATGTTATATTGATAATAATAAAACCAATAAATATATTTATTACAGTTCTATCGATAATAACTGCATAATATGGGTAATAATGCAAGTTATCTTGATGATAATAAAAGTAATACGTATATTTATTATAGTTCTAGCGATAATACCTGCATAATATGGGTAATAATGCATGTTATATTGATAATAATGAAAGTAATACGTATATTTATTATAGTTCTTGCGATAATAACTGCATAATATGGGTAATAATGCATGTTATATTGAGAATAATATAAGTAATAAGTATAGTTATTACAGTTCTGGCGATAATAACTGCATTATATGGGTAACAATGCACGTTATATTGCTAATAGTGTAAGTAATAAGTATAATTATTACAGTTCTAGCAATAATACCTCTATTATATGGGTAATAATGCATGTTATGTTGATAATAATATAAGTAATAAGTATAATTATTACAGTTCTAGCGATAATAACTGCATTATATGGGTAATAATGCATGTTATATTGAGAATAATATAAGTAATAAGTATAATTATTACAGTTCTGGCGATAATAACTGCATTATTTGGGTAATAATGCACGTTATATTGCTAATAGTATAAGTAATAAGTATAATTATTACAGTTCTAGCGATAATAACTGCATTATACGGGGAAAAATGCACGTTATATTGCTAATAGTATAAGTAATAAGTATAATTATTACAGTTCTAGCGATAATACCTCTATTATATGGGTAATAATGCATGTTATATTGATAATGATATAAGTAATAGGTATAATTATTACAGTTCTAGCGATAATAACTGCATAATATGGGTAATAATGCACGTTATATTGCTAATAATATAAGTAATGAGTACAATTATTACAGTTCTAGCGATAATAACTGCATTATATGGGTAATAATGCATGTTATATTGAGAATAATATAAGTAATAAGTATAATTATTACAGTTCTGGCGATAATAACTGCATTATATGGGTAATAATGCACGTTATATTGCTAATAGTATAAGTAATAAGTATAATTATTACAGTTCTGGCGATAATAACTGCATAATATGGGTAATAATGCATGTTATATTGAGAATAATATAAGTAATAAGTATAATTATTACAGTTCTAGCGATAATAACTGCATAATATGGGTAATAATGCACGTTATATTGCTAACAATATAAGTAATAAGTATAATTATTACAGTTCTAGCGATAATAACTGCATTATATGGGTAAAAATGCACGTTATATTGCTAATAGTATAAGTAATAAGTATAATTATTACAGTTCTAGCGATAATACCTCTATTATATGGATAATAATGCATGTTATATTGATAATGATATAAGTAATAAGTATAATTATTACAGTTCTAGCGATAATAACTGCATAATATGGGTAATAATGCACGTTATATTGCTAATAATATAAGTAATGAGTACAATTATTACAGTTCTAGCGATAAAAACTGCATAATATGGGTAATAATACATGTTATATTGAGAATAATATAAGTAATAAGTATAATTATTACAGTTCTGGCGATAATAACTGCATTATATGGGTAATAATGCATGTTATATTGATAATATCGGGAGTAATAAGTATAATTATTATAGTTCTAGCGATAATAATAGTAAAATATGGCAAATAGTGCATGTTATATTGATAATAATAAAACTAATAAATATATTTATTACAGTTCTATCGATAATAACTGCATAATATGGGTAATAATGCAAGTTATCTTGATGATAATAAAAGTAATACGTATATTTATTATAGTTCTAGCGATAATACCTGCATAATATGGGTAATAATGCATGTTATATTGATAATAATGAAAGTAATACGTATATTTATTATAGTTCTTGCGATAATAACTGCATAATATAGGTAATAATGCACGTTATATTGCTAATAATATAAGTAATGAGTACAATTATTACAGTTCTAGCGATAATAACTGCATAATATGGGTAATAATGCATGTTATATTGAGAATAATATAAGTAATAAGTATAATTATTACAGTTCTGGCGATAATAACAGCATTATATGGGTAATAATGCATGTTATATTGATAATATCGGGAGTAATAAGTATAATTATTATAGTTCTACCGAGAATAATAGTAAAATATGGCAAATAGTGCATGTTATATTGATAATAATAAAACTAATAAATATATTTATTACAGTTCTATCGATAATAACTGCATAATATGGGTAATAATGCAAGTTATCTTGATGATAATAAAAGTAATACGTATATTTATTATAGTTCTAGCGATAATACCTGCATAATATGGGTAATAATGCATGTTATATTGATAATAATGAAAGTAATACGTATATTTATTATAGTTCTTGCGATAATAACTGCATAATATGGGTAATAATGCATGTTATATTGAGAATAATATAAGTAATAAGTATAGTTATTACAGTTCTGGCGATAATAACTGCATTATATGGGTAACAATGCACGTTATATTGCTAATAGTGTAAGTAATAAGTATAATTATTACAGTTCTAGCAATAATACCTCTATTATATGGGTAATAATGCATGTTATATTGATAATGATATAAGTAATAAGTATAATTATTACAGTTCTAGCGATAATAACTGCATAATATGGGTAATAATGCACGTTATATTGCTAATAGTATAAGTAATAAGTATAATTATTACAGTTCTAGCGATAATAACTGCATAATATGGGTAATAATGCATGTTATATTGAGAATAATATAAGTAATAAGTATAATTATTACAGTTCTAGCGGTAATAACTGCATAATATGGGTAATAATGCACGTTATATTGCTAATAATATAAGTAATGAGTACAATTATTACAGTTCTAGCGATAATAACTGCATAATATGGGTAATAATGCACGTTATATTGCTAACAATATAAGTAATAAGTATAATTATTACAGTTCTAGCGATAATAACTGCATTATATGGGTAAAAATGCACGTTATATTGCTAATAGTATAAGTAATAAGTATAATTATTACAGTTCTAGCGATAATACCTCTATTATATGGGTAATAATGCATGTTATATTGATAATGATATAAGTAATAAGTATAATTATTACAGTTCTAGCGATAATAACTGCATAATATGGGTAATAATGCACGTTATATTGCTAATAATATAAGTAATGAGTACAATTATTACAGTTCTAGCGATAAAAACTGCATAATATGGGTAATAATGCATGTTATATTGAGAATAATATAAGTAATAAGTATAATTATTACAGTTCTGGCGATAATAACTGCATTATATGGGTAATAATGCATGTTATATTGATAATATCGGGAGTAATAAGTATAATTATTATAGTTCTAGCGATAATAACTGCATTATATGGGTAATAATGCATGTTATATTGAGAATAATATAAGTAATAAGTATAATTATTACAGTTCTGGCGACAATAACTGCATAATATGGGTAATAATGCACGTTATATTGCTAATAATATAAGCAATGAGTACAATTATTACAGTTCTAGCGATAATAACTGCATAATATGGGTAATAATGCATGTTATATTGAGAATAATATAAGTAATAAGTATAATTATTACAGTTCTGGCGATAATAACTGCATTATATGGGTAATAATGCATGTTATATTGATAATATCGGGAGTAATAAGTATAATTATTATAGTTCTACCGAGAATAATAGTAAAATATGGCAAATAGTGCATGTTATATTGATAATAATAAAACTAATAAATATATTTATTACAGTTCTATCGATAATAACTGCATAATATGGGTAATAATGCAAGTTATCTTGATGATAATAAAAGTAATACGTATATTTATTATAGTTCTAGCGATAATACCTGCATAATATGGGTAATAATGCATGTTATATTGATAATAATGAAAGTAATACGTATATTTATTATAGTTCTTGCGATAATAACTGCATAATATGGGTAATAATGCATGTTATATTGAGAATAATATAAGTAATAAGTATAGTTATTACAGTTCTTGCGATAATAACTGCATAATATAGGTAATAATGCACGTTATATTGCTAATAATATAAGTAATGAGTACAATTATTACAGTTCTAGCGATAATAACTGCATAATATGGGTAATAATGCATGTTATATTGAGAATAATATAAGTAATAAGTATAATTATTACAGTTCTGGCGATAATAACAGCATTATATGGGTAATAATGCATGTTATATTGATAATATCGGGAGTAATAAGTATAATTATTATAGTTCTACCGAGAATAATAGTAAAATATGGCAAATAGTGCATGTTATATTGATAATAATAAAACTAATAAATATATTTATTACAGTTCTATCGATAATAACTGCATAATATGGGTAATAATGCAAGTTATCTTGATGATAATAAAAGTAATACGTATATTTATTATAGTTCTAGCGATAATACCTGCATAATATGGGTAATAATGCATGTTATATTGATAATAATGAAAGTAATACGTATATTTATTATAGTTCTTGCGATAATAACTGCATAATATGGGTAATAATGCATGTTATATTGAGAATAATATAAGTAATAAGTATAGTTATTACAGTTCTGGCGATAATAACTGCATTATATGGGTAACAATGCACGTTATATTGCTAATAGTGTAAGTAATAAGTATAATTATTACAGTTCTAGCAATAATACCTCTATTATATGGGTAATAATGCATGTTATGTTGATAATAATATAAGTAATAAGTATAATTATTACAGTTCTAGCGATAATAACTGCATTATATGGGTAATAATGCATGTTATATTGAGAATAATATAAGTAATAAGTATAATTATTACAGTTCTGGCGATAATAACTGCATTATTTGGGTAATAATGCACGTTATATTGCTAATAGTATAAGTAATAAGTATAATTATTACAGTTCTAGCGATAATAACTGCATTATACGGGGAAAAATGCACGTTATATTGCTAATAGTATAAGTAATAAGTATAATTATTACAGTTCTAGCGATAATACCTCTATTATATGGGTAATAATGCATGTTATATTGATAATATCGGGAGTAATAAGTATAATTATTATAGTTCTACCGAGAATAATAGTAAAATATGGCAAATAGTGCATGTTATATTGATAATAATAAAACTAATAAATATATTTATTACAGTTCTATCGATAATAACTGCATAATATGGGTAATAATGCAAGTTATCTTGATGATAATAAAAGTAATACGTATATTTATTATAGTTCTAGCGATAATACCTGCATAATATGGGTAATAATGCATGTTATATTGATAATAATGAAAGTAATACGTATATTTATTATAGTTCTTGCGATAATAACTGCATAATATGGGTAATAATGCATGTTATATTGAGAATAATATAAGTAATAAGTATAGTTATTACAGTTCTGGCGATAATAACTGCATTATATGGGTAACAATGCACGTTATATTGCTAATAATATAAGTAATGAGTACAATTATTACAGTTCTAGCGATAATAACTGCATAATATGGGTAATAATGCACGTTATATTGCTAACAATATAAGTAATAAGTATAATTATTACAGTTCTAGCGATAATAACTGCATTATATGGGTAAAAATGCACGTTATATTGCTAATAGTATAAGTAATAAGTATAATTATTACAGTTCTAGCGATAATACCTCTATTATATGGGTAATAATGCATGTTATATTGATAATGATATAAGTAATAAGTATAATTATTACAGTTCTAGCGATAATAACTGCATAATATGGGTAATAATGCACGTTATATTGCTAATAATATAAGTAATGAGTACAATTATTACAGTTCTAGCGATAAAAACTGCATAATATGGGTAATAATGCATGTTATATTGAGAATAATATAAGTAATAAGTATAATTATTACAGTTCTGGCGATAATAACTGCATTATATGGGTAATAATGCATGTTATATTGATAATATCGGGAGTAATAAGTATAATTATTATAGTTCTAGCGATAATAACTGCATTATATGGGTAATAATGCATGTTATATTGAGAATAATATAAGTAATAAGTATAATTATTACAGTTCTGGCGACAATAACTGCATAATATGGGTAATAATGCACGTTATATTGCTAATAATATAAGCAATGAGTACAATTATTACAGTTCTAGCGATAATAACTGCATTATATGGGTAATAATGCATGTTATATTGATAATAATATAAGTAATAAGTATAATTATTACAGTTCTAGCGATAATACCTCCATTATATGGGTAATAATGCATGTTATATTGATGATAATGAAAGTAATACGTATATTTATTATAGTTCTAGCGATAATAACTGCATAATGTGGGTAATAATGCATGTTATATTGAGAATAATATAAGTGATAAGTATAATTATTACAGTTCTGGCGATAATAACTGCATTATATGGGTAATAATGCACGTTATATTGCTAATAGTATAAGTAATAAGTATAATTATTACAGTTCTTGCGATAATACCTCCATTATATGGGTAATAATGCATGTTATATTGATAACAATATAAGTAATAAGTATAAATATTACAGTTCTAGCGATAATAACTGCATAATATGGCTAATAATGCATGTTATATTGCTAACAAAATAAGTAATAAGTATAATTATTACAGTTCTAGCGATAATAACTGCATTATATGGGTAAAAATGCACGTTATATTGCTAATAGTATAAGTAATAAGTATAATTATTACAGTTCTAGCGATAATACCTCTATTATATGGGTAATAATGCATGTTATATTGATAATGATATAAGTAATAAGTATAATTATTACAGTTCTAGCGATAATAACTGCATAATATGGGTAATAATGCACGTTATATTGCTAATAATATAAGTAATGAGTACAATTATTACAGTTCTAGCGATAATAACTGCATTATATGGGTAGTAATGCATGTTATATTGATAATAATATAAGTAATAAGTATAATTATTACAGTTCTAGCGATAATAACTGCATTATATGGGTAATAATGCATGTTATATTGATAATATCGGGAGTAATAAGTATAATTATTATAGTTCTAGCGATAATAATAGTAAAATATGGCAAATAGTGCATGTTATATTGATAATAATAAAAGTAATAAGTACATTTATTACAGTTCTATCGATAATAACTGCATAATATGGGTAATAATGCATGTTATATTGATGATAATAAAAGTAATACGTATATTTATTATAGTTCTAGCGATAATAACTGCATAATATGGGTAATAATGCATGTTATATTGATAATAATATGAGTAATAAGTATAATTATTACAGTTCGAGCGATAATAACTGCATTATATGGGTAATAATGCACGTTATATTGCTAACAATATAAGTAATAAGTATAATTATTACAGTTCTAGCGATAATAACTGCATTATATGGGTAATAATGCACGTTATATTGCTAATAATATAAGTAATAAGTATAATTATTACAGTTCTAGCGATAATAACTGCATTATATGGGTAATAATGCATGTTATATTGATAATATCGGGAGTAATAAGTATAATTATTATAGTTCTAGCGATAATAACTGCATTATATGGGTAACACTGCACGTTTTATTGCTAATAGTATAAGTAATAAGTATAATTATTACAGTTCTAGCGATAATACCTCTATTATATGGGTAATAATGCATGTTATATTGATGATAATGAAAGTAATACGTATATTTATTATAGTTCTAGCGATAATAACTGCATAATGTGGGTAATAATGCATGTTATATTGAGAATAATATAAGTAATAAGTATAATTATTACAGTTCTAGCGATAATAACTGCATTATATGGGTAATAATGCACGTTATATTGCTAACAATATAAGTAATAAGTATAATTATTACAGTTCTAGCGATAATAACTGCATTATATGGGTAAAAATGCACGTTATATTGCTAATAGTATAAGTAATAAGTATAATTATTACAGTTCTAGCGATAATAACTGCATTATATGGGTAAAAATGCACGTTATATTGCTAATAGTATAAGTAATAAGTATAATTATTACAGTTCTAGCGATAATACCTCTATTATATGGGTAATAATGCATGTTATATTGATAATGATATAAGTAATAAGTATAATTATTACAGTTCTAGCGATAATAACTGCATAATATGGGTAATAATGCACGTTATATTGCTAATAATATAAGTAATGAGTACAATTATTACAGTTCTAGCGATAAAATCTGCATAATATGGGTAATAATGCATGTTATATTGAGAATAATATAAGTAATAAGTATAATTATTACAGTTCTGGCGATAATAACTGCATTATATGGGTAATAATGCATGTTATATTGATAATATCGGGAGTAATAAGTATAATTATTATAGTTCTAGCGATAATAACTGCATTATATGGGTAATAATGCATGTTATATTGAGAATAATATAAGTAATAAGTATAATTATTACAGTTCTGGCGACAATAACTGCATAATATGGGTAATAATGCACGTTATATTGCTAATAATATAAGCAATGAGTACAATTATTACAGTTCTAGCGATAATAACTGCATTATATGGGTAATAATGCATGTTATATTGATAATAATATAAGTAATAAGTATAATTATTACAGTTCTAGCGATAATACCTCCATTATATGGGTAATAATGCATGTTATATTGATGATAATGAAAGTAATACGTATATTTATTATAGTTCTAGCGATAATAACTGCATAATGTGGGTAATAATGCATGTTATATTGAGAATAATATAAGTGATAAGTATAATTATTACAGTTCTGGCGATAATAACTGCATTATATGGGTAATAATGCACGTTATATTGCTAATAGTATAAGTAATAAGTATAATTATTACAGTTCTTGCGATAATACCTCCATTATATGGGTAATAATGCATGTTATATCGATAACAATATAAGTAATAAGTATAAATATTACAGTTCTAGCGATAATAACTGCATAATATGGCTAATAATGCATGTTATATTGCTAACAAAATAAGTAATAAGTATAATTATTACAGTTCTAGCGATAATAACTGCATTATATGGGTAAAAATGCACGTTATATTGCTAATAGTATAAGTAATAAGTATAATTATTACAGTTCTAGCGATAATACCTCTATTATATGGGTAATAATGCATGTTATATTGATAATGATATAAGTAATAAGTATAATTATTACAGTTCTAGCGATAATAACTGCATAATATGGGTAATAATGCACGTTATATTGCTAATAATATAAGCAATGAGTACAATTATTACAGTTCTAGCGATAATAACTGCATTATATGGGTAATAATGCATGTTATATTGATAATAATATAAGTAATAAGTATAATTATTACAGTTCTAGCGATAATAACTGCATTATATGGGTAATAATGCATGTTATATTGATAATATCGGGAGTAATAAGTATAATTATTATAGTTCTAGCGATAATAATAGTAAAATATGGCAAATAGTGCATGTTATATTGATAATAATAAAAGTAATAAGTACATTTATTACAGTTCTATCGATAATAACTGCATAATATGGGTAATAATGCATGTTATATTGATGATAATAAAAGTAATACGTATATTTATTATAGTTCTAGCGATAATAACTGCATAATATGGGTAATAATGCATGTTATATTGATAATAATATGAGTAATAAGTATAATTATTACAGTTCGAGCGATAATAACTGCATTATATGGGTAATAATGCACGTTATATTGCTAACAATATAAGTAATAAGTATAATTATTACAGTTCTAGCGATAATAACTGCATTATATGGGTAATAATGCACGTTATATTGCTAATAATATAAGTAATAAGTATAATTATTACAGTTCTAGCGATAATAACTGCATTATATGGGTAATAATGCATGTTATATTGATAATATCGGGAGTAATAAGTATAATTATTATAGTTCTAGCGATAATAACTGCATTATATGGGTAACACTGCACGTTTTATTGCTAATAGTATAAGTAATAAGTATAATTATTACAGTTCTAGCGATAATACCTCTATTATATGGGTAATAATGCATGTTATATTGAGAATAATATAAGTAATAAGTATAATTATTACAGTTCTAGCGATAATAACTGCATTATATGGGTAATAATGCACGTTATATTGCTAACAATATAAGTAATAAGTATAATTATTACAGTTCTAGCGATAATAACTGCATTATATGGGTAAAAATGCACGTTATATTGCTAATAGTATAAGTAATAAGTATAATTATTACAGTTCTAGCGATAATAACTGCATAATATGGCTAATAATGCATGTTATATTGCTAACAAAATAAGTAATAAGTATAATTATTACAGTTCTAGCGATAATAACTGCATTATATGGGTAAAAATGCACGTTATATTGCTAATAGTATAAGTAATAAGTATAATTATTACAGTTCTAGCGATAATACCTCTATTATATGGGTAATAATGCATGTTATATTGATAATGATATAAGTAATAAGTATAATTATTACAGTTCTAGCGATAATAACTGCATAATATGGGTAATAATGCACGTTATATTGCTAATAATATAAGTAATGAGTACAATTATTACAGTTCTAGCGATAAAATCTGCATAATATGGGTAATAATGCATGTTATATTGAGAATAATATAAGTAATAAGTATAATTATTACAGTTCTGGCGATAATAACTGCATTATATGGGTAATAATGCATGTTATATTGATAATATCGGGAGTAATAAGTATAATTATTATAGTTCTAGCGATAATAACTGCATTATATGGGTAATAATGCATGTTATATTGAGAATAATATAAGTAATAAGTATAATTATTACAGTTCTGGCGACAATAACTGCATAATATGGGTAATAATGCACGTTATATTGCTAATAATATAAGCAATGAGTACAATTATTACAGTTCTAGCGATAATAACTGCATTATATGGGTAATAATGCAAGTTATATTGATGATAATAAAAGTAATACGTATATTTATTATAGCTCTAGCGATAATACCTGCATAATATGGGTAATAATGCATGTTATATTGATAATAATGAAAGTAATACGTATATTTATTATAGTTCTTGCGATAATAACTGCATAATATGGGTAATAATGCATGTTATATTGATAATAATATGAGTAATAAGTATAATTATTACAGTTCTAGCGATAATAACTGCATTATATGGGTAATAATGCATGTTATATTGATAATATCGGGAGTAATAAGTATAATTATTATAGTTCTAGCGATAATAATAGTAAAATATGGCAAATAGTGCATGTTATATTGATAATAATAAAAGTAATAAGTACATTTATTACAGTTCTATCGATAATAACTGCATAATATGGGTAATAATGCATGTTATATTGATGATAATAAAAGTAATACGTATATTTATTATAGTTCTAGCGATAATAACTGCATAATATGGGTAATAATGCATGTTATATTGATAATAATATGAGTAATAAGTATAATTATTACAGTTCGAGCGATAATAACTGCATTATATGGGTAATAATGCACGTTATATTGCTAACAATATAAGTAATAAGTATAATTATTACAGTTCTAGCGATAATAACTGCATTATATGGGTAATAATGCACGTTATATTGCTAATAATATAAGTAATAAGTATAATTATTACAGTTCTAGCGATAATAACTGCATTATATGGGTAATAATGCATGTTATATTGATAATATCGGGAGTAATAAGTATAATTATTATAGTTCTAGCGATAATAACTGCATTATATGGGTAACACTGCACGTTTTATTGCTAATAGTATAAGTAATAAGTATAATTATTACAGTTCTAGCGATAATACCTCTATTATATGGGTAATAATGCATGTTATATTGATGATAATGAAAGTAATACGTATATTTATTATAGTTCTAGCGATAATAACTGCATAATGTGGGTAATAATGCATGTTATATTGAGAATAATATAAGTAATAAGTATAATTATTACAGTTCTAGCGATAATAACTGCATTATATGGGTAATAATGCACGTTATATTGCTAACAATATAAGTAATAAGTATAATTATTACAGTTCTAGCGATAATAACTGCATTATATGGGTAAAAATGCACGTTATATTGCTAATAGTATAAGTAATAAGTATAATTATTACAGTTCTAGCGATAATAACTGCATAATATGGCTAATAATGCATGTTATATTGCTAACAAAATAAGTAATAAGTATAATTATTACAGTTCTAGCGATAATAACTGCATTATATGGGTAAAAATGCACGTTATATTGCTAATAGTATAAGTAATAAGTATAATTATTACAGTTCTAGCGATAATACCTCTATTATATGGGTAATAATGCATGTTATATTGATAATGATATAAGTAATAAGTATAATTATTACAGTTCTAGCGATAATAACTGCATAATATGGGTAATAATGCACGTTATATTGCTAATAATATAAGTAATGAGTACAATTATTACAGTTCTAGCGATAAAATCTGCATAATATGGGTAATAATGCATGTTATATTGAGAATAATATAAGTAATAAGTATAATTATTACAGTTCTGGCGATAATAACTGCATTATATGGGTAATAATGCATGTTATATTGATAATATCGGGAGTAATAAGTATAATTATTATAGTTCTAGCGATAATAACTGCATTATATGGGTAATAATGCATGTTATATTGAGAATAATATAAGTAATAAGTATAATTATTACAGTTCTGGCGACAATAACTGCATAATATGGGTAATAATGCACGTTATATTGCTAATAATATAAGCAATGAGTACAATTATTACAGTTCTAGCGATAATAACTGCATTATATGGGTAATAATGCAAGTTATATTGATGATAATAAAAGTAATACGTATATTTATTATAGCTCTAGCGATAATACCTGCATAATATGGGTAATAATGCATGTTATATTGATAATAATATGAGTAATAAGTATAATTATTACAGTTCTAGCGATAATAACTGCATTATATGGGTAATAATGCATGTTATATTGATAATATCGGGAGTAATAAGTATAATTATTATAGTTCTAGCGATAATAATAGTAAAATATGGCAAATAGTGCATGTTATATTGATAATAATAAAAGTAATAAGTACATTTATTACAGTTCTATCGATAATAACTGCATAATATGGGTAATAATGCATGTTATATTGATGATAATAAAAGTAATACGTATATTTATTATAGTTCTAGCGATAATAACTGCATAATATGGGTAATAATGCATGTTATATTGATAATAATATGAGTAATAAGTATAATTATTACAGTTCGAGCGATAATAACTGCATTATATGGGTAATAATGCACGTTATATTGCTAACAATATAAGTAATAAGTATAATTATTACAGTTCTAGCGATAATAACTGCATTATATGGGTAATAATGCACGTTATATTGCTAATAATATAAGTAATAAGTATAATTATTACAGTTCTAGCGATAATAACTGCATTATATGGGTAATAATGCATGTTATATTGATAATATCGGGAGTAATAAGTATAATTATTATAGTTCTAGCGATAATAACTGCATTATATGGGTAACACTGCACGTTTTATTGCTAATAGTATAAGTAATAAGTATAATTATTACAGTTCTAGCGATAATACCTCTATTATATGGGTAATAATGCATGTTATATTGATGATAATGAAAGTAATACGTATATTTATTATAGTTCTAGCGATAATAACTGCATAATGTGGGTAATAATGCATGTTATATTGAGAATAATATAAGTAATAAGTATAATTATTACAGTTCTAGCGATAATAACTGCATTATATGGGTAATAATGCACGTTATATTGCTAACAATATAAGTAATAAGTATAATTATTACAGTTCTAGCGATAATAACTGCATTATATGGGTAAAAATGCACGTTATATTGCTAATAGTATAAGTAATAAGTATAATTATTACAGTTCTAGCGATAATAACTGCATAATATGGCTAATAATGCATGTTATATTGCTAACAAAATAAGTAATAAGTATAATTATTACAGTTCTAGCGATAATAACTGCATTATATGGGTAAAAATGCACGTTATATTGCTAATAGTATAAGTAATAAGTATAATTATTACAGTTCTAGCGATAATACCTCTATTATATGGGTAATAATGCATGTTATATTGATAATGATATAAGTAATAAGTATAATTATTACAGTTCTAGCGATAATAACTGCATAATATGGGTAATAATGCACGTTATATTGCTAATAATATAAGTAATGAGTACAATTATTACAGTTCTAGCGATAAAATCTGCATAATATGGGTAATAATGCATGTTATATTGAGAATAATATAAGTAATAAGTATAATTATTACAGTTCTGGCGATAATAACTGCATTATATGGGTAATAATGCATGTTATATTGATAATATCGGGAGTAATAAGTATAATTATTATAGTTCTAGCGATAATAACTGCATTATATGGGTAATAATGCATGTTATATTGAGAATAATATAAGTAATAAGTATAATTATTACAGTTCTGGCGACAATAACTGCATAATATGGGTAATAATGCACGTTATATTGCTAATAATATAAGCAATGAGTACAATTATTACAGTTCTAGCGATAATAACTGCATTATATGGGTAATAATGCAAGTTATATTGATGATAATAAAAGTAATACGTATATTTATTATAGCTCTAGCGATAATACCTGCATAATATGGGTAATAATGCATGTTATATTGATAATAATGAAAGTAATACGTATATTTATTATAGTTCTTGCGATAATAACTGCATAATATGGGTAATAATGCATGTTATATTGATAATAATATGAGTAATAAGTATAATTATTACAGTTCTAGCGATAATAACTGCATTATATGGGTAATAATGCACGTTATATTGCGAACAATATAAGTAATAAGTATAATTATTACAGTTCTAGCGATAATAACTGCATTATATGGGTAATAATGCACGTTATATTGCTAATAATATAAGTAATAAGTATAATTATTACAGTTCTAGCGATAATAACTGCATTATATGGGTAATAATGCATGTTATATTGATAATATCGGGAGTAATAAGTATAATTATTATAGTTCTAGCGATAATAACTGCATTATATGGGTAACAATGCACGTTTTATTGCTAATAGTATAAGTAATAAGTATAATTATTACAGTTCTAGCGATAATACCTCCATTATATGGGTAATAATGCATGTTATATTGATAATAATGAAAGTAATACGTATATTTATTATAGTTCTTGCGATAATAACTGCATAATATGGGTAATAATGCATGTTATATTGAGAATAATATAAGTAATAAGTATAATTATTACAGTTCTCTCGATAATAACTGCATTATATGGGTAACAATGCACGTTATATTGCTAATAGTGTAAGTAATAAGTATAATTATTACAGTTCTAGCAATAATACCTCCATTATATGGGTAATAATGCATGTTATGTTGATAATAATATAAGTAATAAGTATAATTATTACAGTTCTAGCGATAATAACTGCATAATATGGGTAATAATGCATGTTATATTGATAATAATATGAGTAATAAGTATAATTATTACAGTTCTAGCGATAATAACTGCATTATATGGGTAATAATGCACGTTATATTGCTAACAATATAAGTAATAAGTATAATTATTACAGTTCTAGCGATAATAACTGCATTATATGGGTAATAATGCATGTTATATTGATGATAATGAAAGTAATACGTATATTTATTATAGTTCTAGCGATAATAACTGCATAATGTGGGTAATAATGCATGTTATATTGAGAATAATATAAGTGATAAGTATAATTATTACAGTTTTGGCGATAATAACTGCATTATATGGGTAATAATGCACGTTATATTGCTAATAGTATAAGTAATAAGTATAATTAATACAGTTCTTGCGATAATACCTCCATTATATGGGTAATAATGCATGTTATATTGATAATAATATAAGTAATAAGTATAATTATTACAGTTCCAGCGATAATAACTGCATTATATGGGTAACAATGCACGTTTTATTGCTAATAGTATAAGTAATAAGTATAATTATTACAGTTCTAGCGATAATACCTCTATTATATGGGTAATAATGCATGTTATATTGATGATAATGAAAGTTATACGTATATTTATTATAGTTCTAGCGATAATAACTGCATAATGTGGGTAATAATGCATGTTATATTGAGAATAATATAAGTAATAAGTATAATTATTACAGTTCTAGCGATAATAACTGCATTATATGGGTAATAATGCACGTTATATTGCTAACAATATAAGTAATAAGTATAATTATTACAGTTCTAGCGATAATAACTGCATTATATGGGTAAAAATGCACGTTATATTGCTAATGGTATAAGTAATAAGTATAATTATTACAGTTCTAGCGATAATACCTCTATTATATGGGTAATAATGCATGTTATATTGATAATGATATAAGTAATAAGTATAATTATTACAGTTCTAGCGATAATAACTGCATAATATGGGTAATAATGCACGTTATATTGCTAATAATATAAGTAATGAGTACAATTATTACAGTTCTAGCGATAATAACTGCATAATATGGGTAATAATGCATGTTATATTGAGAATAATATAAGTAATAAGTATAATTATTACAGTTCTGGCGATAATAACTGCATTATATGGGTAAAAATGCACGTTATATTGCTAATAGTATAAGTAATAAGTATAATTATTACAGTTCTAGCGATAATACCTCTATTATATGGGTAATAATGCATGTTATATTGATAATGATATAAGTAATAAGTATAATTATTACAGTTCTAGCGATAATAACTGCATAATATGGGTAATAATGCACGTTATATTGCTAATAATATAAGTAATGAGTACAATTATTACAGTTCTAGCGATAAAATCTGCATAATATGGGTAATAATGCATGTTATATTGAGAATAATATAAGTAATAAGTATAATTATTACAGTTCTGGCGATAATAACTGCATTATATGGGTAATAATGCATGTTATATTGATAATATCGGGAGTAATAAGTATAATTATTATAGTTCTAGCGATAATAACTGCATTATATGGGTAATAATGCATGTTATATTGAGAATAATATAAGTAATAAGTATAATTATTACAGTTCTGGCGACAATAACTGCATAATATGGGTAATAATGCACGTTATATTGCTAATAATATAAGCAATGAGTACAATTATTACAGTTCTAGCGATAATAACTGCATTATATGGGTAATAATGCACGTTATATTGCTAATAGTATAAGTAATAAGTATAATTATTACAGTTCTTGCGATAATACCTCCATTATATGGGTAATAATGCATGTTATATTGATAATAATATAAGTAATAAGTATAAATATTACAGTTGTAGCGATAATAACTGCATAATATGGCTAATAATGCATGTTATATTGCTAACAAAATAAGTAATAAGTATAATTATTACAGTTCTAGCGATAATAACTGCATTATATGGGTAAAAATGCACGTTATATTGCTAATAGTATAAGTAATAAGTATAATTATTACAGTTCTAGCGATAATACCTCTATTATATGGGTAATAATGCATGTTATATTGATAATGATATAAGTAATAAGTATAATTATTACAGTTCTAGCGATAATAACTGCATAATATGGGTAATAATGCACGTTATATTGCTAATAATATAAGTAATGAGTACAATTATTACAGTTCTAGCGATAATAACTGCATTATATGGGTAGTAATGCATGTTATATTGATAATAATATAAGTAATAAGTATAATTATTACAGTTCTAGCGATAATAACTGCATTATATGGGTAATAATGCATGTTATATTGATAATATCTGGAGTAATAAGTATAGTTATTATAGTTCTAGCGATAATAATAGTAAAATATGGCAAATAGTGCATGTTATATTGATAAAAATAAAAGTAATAAGTACATTTATTACAGTTCTATCGATAATAACTGCATAATATGGGTAACACTGCACGTTTTATTGCTAATAGTATAAGTAATAAGTATAATTATTACAGTTCTAGCGATAATACCTCTATTATATGGGTAATAATGCATGTTATATTGATGATAATGAAAGTAATACGTATATTTATTATAGTTCTAGCGATAATAACTGCATAATGTGGGTAATAATGCATGTTATATTGAGAATAATATAAGTAATAAGTATAATTATTACAGTTCTAGCGATAATAACTGCATTATATGGGTAATAATGCACGTTATATTGCTAACAATATAAGTAATAAGTATAATTATTACAGTTCTAGCGATAATAACTGCATTATATGGGTAAAAATGCACGTTATATTGCTAATAGTATAAGTAATAAGTATAATTATTACAGTTCTAGCGATAATAACTGCATAATATGGCTAATAATGCATGTTATATTGCTAACAAAATAAGTAATAAGTATAATTATTACAGTTCTAGCGATAATAACTGCATTATATGGGTAAAAATGCACGTTATATTGCTAATAGTATAAGTAATAAGTATAATTATTACAGTTCTAGCGATAATACCTCTATTATATGGGTAATAATGCATGTTATATTGATAATGATATAAGTAATAAGTATAATTATTACAGTTCTAGCGATAATAACTGCATAATATGGGTAATAATGCACGTTATATTGCTAATAATATAAGTAATGAGTACAATTATTACAGTTCTAGCGATAAAATCTGCATAATATGGGTAATAATGCATGTTATATTGAGAATAATATAAGTAATAAGTATAATTATTACAGTTCTGGCGATAATAACTGCATTATATGGGTAATAATGCATGTTATATTGATAATATCGGGAGTAATAAGTATAATTATTATAGTTCTAGCGATAATAACTGCATTATATGGGTAATAATGCATGTTATATTGAGAATAATATAAGTAATAAGTATAATTATTACAGTTCTGGCGACAATAACTGCATAATATGGGTAATAATGCACGTTATATTGCTAATAATATAAGCAATGAGTACAATTATTACAGTTCTAGCGATAATAACTGCATTATATGGGTAATAATGCAAGTTATATTGATGATAATAAAAGTAATACGTATATTTATTATAGCTCTAGCGATAATACCTGCATAATATGGGTAATAATGCATGTTATATTGATAATAATGAAAGTAATACGTATATTTATTATAGTTCTTGCGATAATAACTGCATAATATGGGTAATAATGCATGTTATATTGATAATAATATGAGTAATAAGTATAATTATTACAGTTCTAGCGATAATAACTGCATTATATGGGTAATAATGCACGTTATATTGCGAACAATATAAGTAATAAGTATAATTATTACAGTTCTAGCGATAATAACTGCATTATATGGGTAATAATGCACGTTATATTGCTAATAATATAAGTAATAAGTATAATTATTACAGTTCTAGCGATAATAACTGCATTATATGGGTAATAATGCATGTTATATTGATAATATCGGGAGTAATAAGTATAATTATTATAGTTCTAGCGATAATAACTGCATTATATGGGTAACAATGCACGTTTTATTGCTAATAGTATAAGTAATAAGTATAATTATTACAGTTCTAGCGATAATACCTCCATTATATGGGTAATAATGCATGTTATATTGATAATAATGAAAGTAATACGTATATTTATTATAGTTCTTGCGATAATAACTGCATAATATGGGTAATAATGCATGTTATATTGAGAATAATATAAGTAATAAGTATAATTATTACAGTTCTCTCGATAATAACTGCATTATATGGGTAACAATGCACGTTATATTGCTAATAGTGTAAGTAATAAGTATAATTATTACAGTTCTAGCAATAATACCTCCATTATATGGGTAATAATGCATGTTATGTTGATAATAATATAAGTAATAAGTATAATTATTACAGTTCTAGCGATAATAACTGCATAATATGGGTAATAATGCATGTTATATTGATAATAATATGAGTAATAAGTATAATTATTACAGTTCTAGCGATAATAACTGCATTATATGGGTAATAATGCACGTTATATTGCTAACAATATAAGTAATAAGTATAATTATTACAGTTCTAGCGATAATAACTGCATTATATGGGTAATAATGCATGTTATATTGATGATAATGAAAGTAATACGTATATTTATTATAGTTCTAGCGATAATAACTGCATAATGTGGGTAATAATGCATGTTATATTGAGAATAATATAAGTGATAAGTATAATTATTACAGTTTTGGCGATAATAACTGCATTATATGGGTAATAATGCACGTTATATTGCTAATAGTATAAGTAATAAGTATAATTATTACAGTTCTTGCGATAATACCTCCATTATATGGGTAATAATGCATGTTATATTGATAATAATATAAGTAATAAGTATAATTATTACAGTTCCAGCGATAATAACTGCATTATATGGGTAACAATGCACGTTTTATTGCTAATAGTATAAGTAATAAGTATAATTATTACAGTTCTAGCGATAATACCTCTATTATATGGGTAATAATGCATGTTATATTGATGATAATGAAAGTTATACGTATATTTATTATAGTTCTAGCGATAATAACTGCATAATGTGGGTAATAATGCATGTTATATTGAGAATAATATAAGTAATAAGTATAATTATTACAGTTCTAGCGATAATAACTGCATTATATGGGTAATAATGCACGTTATATTGCTAACAATATAAGTAATAAGTATAATTATTACAGTTCTAGCGATAATAACTGCATTATATGGGTAAAAATGCACGTTATATTGCTAATAGTATAAGTAATAAGTATAATTATTACAGTTCTAGCGATAATACCTCTATTATATGGGTAATAATGCATGTTATATTGATAATGATATAAGTAATAAGTATAATTATTACAGTTCTAGCGATAATAACTGCATAATATGGGTAATAATGCACGTTATATTGCTAATAATATAAGTAATGAGTACAATTATTACAGTTCTAGCGATAATAACTGCATAATATGGGTAATAATGCATGTTATATTGAGAATAATATAAGTAATAAGTATAATTATTACAGTTCTGGCGATAATAACTGCATTATATGGGTAAAAATGCACGTTATATTGCTAATAGTATAAGTAATAAGTATAATTATTACAGTTCTAGCGATAATACCTCTATTATATGGGTAATAATGCATGTTATATTGATAATGATATAAGTAATAAGTATAATTATTACAGTTCTAGCGATAATAACTGCATAATATGGGTAATAATGCACGTTATATTGCTAATAATATAAGTAATGAGTACAATTATTACAGTTCTAGCGATAAAATCTGCATAATATGGGTAATAATGCATGTTATATTGAGAATAATATAAGTAATAAGTATAATTATTACAGTTCTGGCGATAATAACTGCATTATATGGGTAATAATGCATGTTATATTGATAATATCGGGAGTAATAAGTATAATTATTATAGTTCTAGCGATAATAACTGCATTATATGGGTAATAATGCATGTTATATTGAGAATAATATAAGTAATAAGTATAATTATTACAGTTCTGGCGACAATAACTGCATAATATGGGTAATAATGCACGTTATATTGCTAATAATATAAGCAATGAGTACAATTATTACAGTTCTAGCGATAATAACTGCATTATATGGGTAATAATGCACGTTATATTGCTAATAGTATAAGTAATAAGTATAATTATTACAGTTCTTGCGATAATACCTCCATTATATGGGTAATAATGCATGTTATATTGATAATAATATAAGTAATAAGTATAAATATTACAGTTGTAGCGATAATAACTGCATAATATGGCTAATAATGCATGTTATATTGCTAACAAAATAAGTAATAAGTATAATTATTACAGTTCTAGCGATAATAACTGCATTATATGGGTAAAAATGCACGTTATATTGCTAATAGTATAAGTAATAAGTATAATTATTACAGTTCTAGCGATAATACCTCTATTATATGGGTAATAATGCATGTTATATTGATAATGATATAAGTAATAAGTATAATTATTACAGTTCTAGCGATAATAACTGCATAATATGGGTAATAATGCACGTTATATTGCTAATAATATAAGTAATGAGTACAATTATTACAGTTCTAGCGATAATAACTGCATTATATGGGTAGTAATGCATGTTATATTGATAATAATATAAGTAATAAGTATAATTATTACAGTTCTAGCGATAATAACTGCATTATATGGGTAATAATGCATGTTATATTGATAATATCTGGAGTAATAAGTATAGTTATTATAGTTCTAGCGATAATAATAGTAAAATATGGCAAATAGTGCATGTTATATTGATAAAAATAAAAGTAATAAGTACATTTATTACAGTTCTATCGATAATAACTGCATAATATGGGTAACACTGCACGTTTTATTGCTAATAGTATAAGTAATAAGTATAATTATTACAGTTCTAGCGATAATACCTCTATTATATGGGTAATAATGCATGTTATATTGATGATAATGAAAGTAATACGTATATTTATTATAGTTCTAGCGATAATAACTGCATAATGTGGGTAATAATGCATGTTATATTGAGAATAATATAAGTAATAAGTATAATTATTACAGTTCTAGCGATAATAACTGCATTATATGGGTAATAATGCACGTTATATTGCTAACAATATAAGTAATAAGTATAATTATTACAGTTCTAGCGATAATAACTGCATTATATGGGTAAAAATGCACGTTATATTGCTAATAGTATAAGTAATAAGTATAATTATTACAGTTCTAGCGATAATAACTGCATAATATGGCTAATAATGCATGTTATATTGCTAACAAAATAAGTAATAAGTATAATTATTACAGTTCTAGCGATAATAACTGCATTATATGGGTAAAAATGCACGTTATATTGCTAATAGTATAAGTAATAAGTATAATTATTACAGTTCTAGCGATAATACCTCTATTATATGGGTAATAATGCATGTTATATTGATAATGATATAAGTAATAAGTATAATTATTACAGTTCTAGCGATAATAACTGCATAATATGGGTAATAATGCACGTTATATTGCTAATAATATAAGTAATGAGTACAATTATTACAGTTCTAGCGATAAAATCTGCATAATATGGGTAATAATGCATGTTATATTGAGAATAATATAAGTAATAAGTATAATTATTACAGTTCTGGCGATAATAACTGCATTATATGGGTAATAATGCATGTTATATTGATAATATCGGGAGTAATAAGTATAATTATTATAGTTCTAGCGATAATAACTGCATTATATGGGTAATAATGCATGTTATATTGAGAATAATATAAGTAATAAGTATAATTATTACAGTTCTGGCGACAATAACTGCATAATATGGGTAATAATGCACGTTATATTGCTAATAATATAAGCAATGAGTACAATTATTACAGTTCTAGCGATAATAACTGCATTATATGGGTAATAATGCAAGTTATATTGATGATAATAAAAGTAATACGTATATTTATTATAGCTCTAGCGATAATACCTGCATAATATGGGTAATAATGCATGTTATATTGATAATAATGAAAGTAATACGTATATTTATTATAGTTCTTGCGATAATAACTGCATAATATGGGTAATAATGCATGTTATATTGATAATAATATGAGTAATAAGTATAATTATTACAGTTCTAGCGATAATAACTGCATTATATGGGTAATAATGCACGTTATATTGCGAACAATATAAGTAATAAGTATAATTATTACAGTTCTAGCGATAATAACTGCATTATATGGGTAATAATGCACGTTATATTGCTAATAATATAAGTAATAAGTATAATTATTACAGTTCTAGCGATAATAACTGCATTATATGGGTAATAATGCATGTTATATTGATAATATCGGGAGTAATAAGTATAATTATTATAGTTCTAGCGATAATAACTGCATTATATGGGTAACAATGCACGTTTTATTGCTAATAGTATAAGTAATAAGTATAATTATTACAGTTCTAGCGATAATACCTCCATTATATGGGTAATAATGCATGTTATATTGATAATAATGAAAGTAATACGTATATTTATTATAGTTCTTGCGATAATAACTGCATAATATGGGTAATAATGCATGTTATATTGAGAATAATATAAGTAATAAGTATAATTATTACAGTTCTCTCGATAATAACTGCATTATATGGGTAACAATGCACGTTATATTGCTAATAGTGTAAGTAATAAGTATAATTATTACAGTTCTAGCAATAATACCTCCATTATATGGGTAATAATGCATGTTATGTTGATAATAATATAAGTAATAAGTATAATTATTACAGTTCTAGCGATAATAACTGCATAATATGGGTAATAATGCATGTTATATTGATAATAATATGAGTAATAAGTATAATTATTACAGTTCTAGCGATAATAACTGCATTATATGGGTAATAATGCACGTTATATTGCTAACAATATAAGTAATAAGTATAATTATTACAGTTCTAGCGATAATAACTGCATTATATGGGTAATAATGCATGTTATATTGATGATAATGAAAGTAATACGTATATTTATTATAGTTCTAGCGATAATAACTGCATAATGTGGGTAATAATGCATGTTATATTGAGAATAATATAAGTGATAAGTATAATTATTACAGTTTTGGCGATAATAACTGCATTATATGGGTAATAATGCACGTTATATTGCTAATAGTATAAGTAATAAGTATAATTATTACAGTTCTTGCGATAATACCTCCATTATATGGGTAATAATGCATGTTATATTGATAATAATATAAGTAATAAGTATAATTATTACAGTTCCAGCGATAATAACTGCATTATATGGGTAACAATGCACGTTTTATTGCTAATAGTATAAGTAATAAGTATAATTATTACAGTTCTAGCGATAATACCTCTATTATATGGGTAATAATGCATGTTATATTGATGATAATGAAAGTTATACGTATATTTATTATAGTTCTAGCGATAATAACTGCATAATGTGGGTAATAATGCATGTTATATTGAGAATAATATAAGTAATAAGTATAATTATTACAGTTCTAGCGATAATAACTGCATTATATGGGTAATAATGCACGTTATATTGCTAACAATATAAGTAATAAGTATAATTATTACAGTTCTAGCGATAATAACTGCATTATATGGGTAAAAATGCACGTTATATTGCTAATAGTATAAGTAATAAGTATAATTATTACAGTTCTAGCGATAATACCTCTATTATATGGGTAATAATGCATGTTATATTGATAATGATATAAGTAATAAGTATAATTATTACAGTTCTAGCGATAATAACTGCATAATATGGGTAATAATGCACGTTATATTGCTAATAATATAAGTAATGAGTACAATTATTACAGTTCTAGCGATAATAACTGCATAATATGGGTAATAATGCATGTTATATTGAGAATAATATAAGTAATAAGTATAATTATTACAGTTCTGGCGATAATAACTGCATTATATGGGTAAAAATGCACGTTATATTGCTAATAGTATAAGTAATAAGTATAATTATTACAGTTCTAGCGATAATACCTCTATTATATGGGTAATAATGCATGTTATATTGATAATGATATAAGTAATAAGTATAATTATTACAGTTCTAGCGATAATAACTGCATAATATGGGTAATAATGCACGTTATATTGCTAATAATATAAGTAATGAGTACAATTATTACAGTTCTAGCGATAAAATCTGCATAATATGGGTAATAATGCATGTTATATTGAGAATAATATAAGTAATAAGTATAATTATTACAGTTCTGGCGATAATAACTGCATTATATGGGTAATAATGCATGTTATATTGATAATATCGGGAGTAATAAGTATAATTATTATAGTTCTAGCGATAATAACTGCATTATATGGGTAATAATGCATGTTATATTGAGAATAATATAAGTAATAAGTATAATTATTACAGTTCTGGCGACAATAACTGCATAATATGGGTAATAATGCACGTTATATTGCTAATAATATAAGCAATGAGTACAATTATTACAGTTCTAGCGATAATAACTGCATTATATGGGTAATAATGCACGTTATATTGCTAATAGTATAAGTAATAAGTATAATTATTACAGTTCTTGCGATAATACCTCCATTATATGGGTAATAATGCATGTTATATTGATAATAATATAAGTAATAAGTATAAATATTACAGTTGTAGCGATAATAACTGCATAATATGGCTAATAATGCATGTTATATTGCTAACAAAATAAGTAATAAGTATAATTATTACAGTTCTAGCGATAATAACTGCATTATATGGGTAAAAATGCACGTTATATTGCTAATAGTATAAGTAATAAGTACAATTATTACAGTTCTAGCGATAAAATCTGCATAATATGGGTAATAATGCATGTTATATTGAGAATAATATAAGTAATAAGTATAATTATTACAGTTCTGGCGATAATAACTGCATTATATGGGTAATAATGCATGTTATATTGATAATATCGGGAGTAATAAGTATAATTATTATAGTTCTAGCGATAATAACTGCATTATATGGGTAATAATGCATGTTATATTGAGAATAATATAAGTAATAAGTATAATTATTACAGTTCTGGCGACAATAACTGCATAATATGGGTAATAATGCACGTTATATTGCTAATAATATAAGCAATGAGTACAATTATTACAGTTCTAGCGATAATAACTGCATTATATGGGTAATAATGCAAGTTATATTGATGATAATAAAAGTAATACGTATATTTATTATAGCTCTAGCGATAATACCTGCATAATATGGGTAATAATGCATGTTATATTGATAATAATGAAAGTAATACGTATATTTATTATAGTTCTTGCGATAATAACTGCATAATATGGGTAATAATGCATGTTATATTGATAATAATATGAGTAATAAGTATAATTATTACAGTTCTAGCGATAATAACTGCATTATATGGGTAATAATGCACGTTATATTGCGAACAATATAAGTAATAAGTATAATTATTACAGTTCTAGCGATAATAACTGCATTATATGGGTAATAATGCACGTTATATTGCTAATAATATAAGTAATAAGTATAATTATTACAGTTCTAGCGATAATAACTGCATTATATGGGTAATAATGCATGTTATATTGATAATATCGGGAGTAATAAGTATAATTATTATAGTTCTAGCGATAATAACTGCATTATATGGGTAACAATGCACGTTTTATTGCTAATAGTATAAGTAATAAGTATAATTATTACAGTTCTAGCGATAATACCTCCATTATATGGGTAATAATGCATGTTATATTGATAATAATGAAAGTAATACGTATATTTATTATAGTTCTTGCGATAATAACTGCATAATATGGGTAATAATGCATGTTATATTGAGAATAATATAAGTAATAAGTATAATTATTACAGTTCTCTCGATAATAACTGCATTATATGGGTAACAATGCACGTTATATTGCTAATAGTGTAAGTAATAAGTATAATTATTACAGTTCTAGCAATAATACCTCCATTATATGGGTAATAATGCATGTTATGTTGATAATAATATAAGTAATAAGTATAATTATTACAGTTCTAGCGATAATAACTGCATAATATGGGTAATAATGCATGTTATATTGATAATAATATGAGTAATAAGTATAATTATTACAGTTCTAGCGATAATAACTGCATTATATGGGTAATAATGCACGTTATATTGCTAACAATATAAGTAATAAGTATAATTATTACAGTTCTAGCGATAATAACTGCATTATATGGGTAATAATGCATGTTATATTGATGATAATGAAAGTAATACGTATATTTATTATAGTTCTAGCGATAATAACTGCATAATGTGGGTAATAATGCATGTTATATTGAGAATAATATAAGTGATAAGTATAATTATTACAGTTTTGGCGATAATAACTGCATTATATGGGTAATAATGCACGTTATATTGCTAATAGTATAAGTAATAAGTATAATTATTACAGTTCTTGCGATAATACCTCCATTATATGGGTAATAATGCATGTTATATTGATAATAATATAAGTAATAAGTATAATTATTACAGTTCCAGCGATAATAACTGCATTATATGGGTAACAATGCACGTTTTATTGCTAATAGTATAAGTAATAAGTATAATTATTACAGTTCTAGCGATAATACCTCTATTATATGGGTAATAATGCATGTTATATTGATGATAATGAAAGTTATACGTATATTTATTATAGTTCTAGCGATAATAACTGCATAATGTGGGTAATAATGCATGTTATATTGAGAATAATATAAGTAATAAGTATAATTATTACAGTTCTAGCGATAATAACTGCATTATATGGGTAATAATGCACGTTATATTGCTAACAATATAAGTAATAAGTATAATTATTACAGTTCTAGCGATAATAACTGCATTATATGGGTAAAAATGCACGTTATATTGCTAATAGTATAAGTAATAAGTATAATTATTACAGTTCTAGCGATAATACCTCTATTATATGGGTAATAATGCATGTTATATTGATAATGATATAAGTAATAAGTATAATTATTACAGTTCTAGCGATAATAACTGCATAATATGGGTAATAATGCACGTTATATTGCTAATAATATAAGTAATGAGTACAATTATTACAGTTCTAGCGATAATAACTGCATAATATGGGTAATAATGCATGTTATATTGAGAATAATATAAGTAATAAGTATAATTATTACAGTTCTGGCGATAATAACTGCATTATATGGGTAAAAATGCACGTTATATTGCTAATAGTATAAGTAATAAGTATAATTATTACAGTTCTAGCGATAATACCTCTATTATATGGGTAATAATGCATGTTATATTGATAATGATATAAGTAATAAGTATAATTATTACAGTTCTAGCGATAATAACTGCATAATATGGGTAATAATGCACGTTATATTGCTAATAATATAAGTAATGAGTACAATTATTACAGTTCTAGCGATAAAATCTGCATAATATGGGTAATAATGCATGTTATATTGAGAATAATATAAGTAATAAGTATAATTATTACAGTTCTGGCGATAATAACTGCATTATATGGGTAATAATGCATGTTATATTGATAATATCGGGAGTAATAAGTATAATTATTATAGTTCTAGCGATAATAACTGCATTATATGGGTAATAATGCATGTTATATTGAGAATAATATAAGTAATAAGTATAATTATTACAGTTCTGGCGACAATAACTGCATAATATGGGTAATAATGCACGTTATATTGCTAATAATATAAGCAATGAGTACAATTATTACAGTTCTAGCGATAATAACTGCATTATATGGGTAATAATGCACGTTATATTGCTAATAGTATAAGTAATAAGTATAATTATTACAGTTCTTGCGATAATACCTCCATTATATGGGTAATAATGCATGTTATATTGATAATAATATAAGTAATAAGTATAAATATTACAGTTGTAGCGATAATAACTGCATAATATGGCTAATAATGCATGTTATATTGCTAACAAAATAAGTAATAAGTATAATTATTACAGTTCTAGCGATAATAACTGCATTATATGGGTAAAAATGCACGTTATATTGCTAATAGTATAAGTAATAAGTATAATTATTACAGTTCTAGCGATAATACCTCTATTATATGGGTAATAATGCATGTTATATTGATAATGATATAAGTAATAAGTATAATTATTACAGTTCTAGCGATAATAACTGCATAATATGGGTAATAATGCACGTTATATTGCTAATAATATAAGTAATGAGTACAATTATTACAGTTCTAGCGATAATAACTGCATTATATGGGCAGTAATGCATGTTATATTGATAATAATATAAGTAATAAGTATAATTATTACAGTTCTAGCGATAATAACTGCATTATATGGGTAATAATGCATGTTATATTGATAATATCTGGAGTAATAAGTATAGTTATTATAGTTCTAGCGATAATAATAGTAAAATATGGCAAATAGTGCATGTTATATTGATAAAAATAAAAGTAATAAGTACATTTATTACAGTTCTATCGATAATAACTGCATAATATGGGTAATAATGCATGTTATATTGATGATAATAAAAGTAATACGTATATTTATTATAGTTCTAGCGATAATACCTGCATAATATGGGTAATACTGCATGTTATATTGATAATAATGAAAGTAATACGTATATTTATTATAGTTCTTGCGATAATAGCTGCATAATATGGGTAATAATGCATGTTATATTGATAATAATATGAGTAATAAGTATAATTATTACAGTTCTAGCGATAATAACTGCATTATATGGGTAATAATGCACGTTATATTGCTAACAATATAAGTAATAAGTATAATTATTACAGTTCTAGCGATAATAACTGCATTATATGGGTAATAATGCATGTTACATTGATAATATTGGGAGTAATAAGTATATTTATTATAGTTCTGGCGATCATAACTGCATAATGTGGGTAATAATGCATGTTATATTGAGAATAATATAAGTAATAAGTATAATTATTACAGTTCTGGCGATAATAACTGCATTATATGGGTAATAATGCATGTTACATTGATAATATTGGGAGTAATAAGTATATTTATTATAGTTCTGGCGATCATAACTGCATAATATGGGTAATAATGCATGTTATATTGATAATATTATAAGTAATAAGTATAATTATTACAGTTCTAGCGATAATAACTGCATTATATGGGTAATAATGCACGTTATATTGCTAACAATATAAGTAATAAGTATAATTATTACAGTTCTAGCGATAATAACTGCATTATATGGGTAAAAATGCATGTTATATTGATAATATTGGGAGTAAGGAGTATATTTATTATGGTTCTAGTGATAATAACTGCATAATATGGGTAATAATGCATGTTATATTGATAATAATATAAGTAATAAGTATAATTATTACAGTTCTAGCGATAATACCTCCATTATATGGGTAATAATGCATGTTATATTGATGATAATGAAAGTAATACGTATATTTATTATAGTTCTAGCGATAATAACTGCATAATATGGGTAATAATGCATGTTATATTGAGAATAATATAAGTAATAAGTATAATTATTACAGTTCTAGCGATAATAACTGCATTATATGGGTAATAAGGCATGTTATATTGATAACATCGGGAGTAATAAGTATAATTATTATAGTTCTAGCGATAATAATAGTAAAATATGGCTAATAGTGCATGTTATATTGATAATAATAAAACTAATAAATATATTTATTACAGTTCTATCGATAATAACTGCATAATATGGGTAATAATGCAAGTTATATTGATGATAATAAAAGTAATACGTATATTTATTATAGTTCTGGCGATAATACCTGCATAATATGGGTAATAATGCATGTTATATTGATAATAATGAAAGTAATATGTATATTTATTATAGTTCTTGCGATAATAACTGCATAATATGGGTAATAATGCATGTTATATTGAGAATAATATAAGTAATAATTATAATTATTACAGTTCTGGCGATAATAACTGCATTATATGGGTAACAATGCACGTTATATTGCTAATAGTGTAAGTAATAAGTATAATTATTACAGTTCTAGCAATAATACCTCTATTATATGTGTAATAATGCATGTTATGTTGATAATAATATAAGTAATAAGTATAATTATTACAGTTCTAGCGATAATAACTGCATTATATGGGTAATAATGCATGTTATATTGAGAATAATATAAGTAATAAGTATAATTATTACAGTTCTGGCGATAATAACTGCATTATATGGGTAATAATGCACGTTATATTGCTAATAGTATAAGTAATAAGTATAATTATTACAGTTCTAGCGATAATACCTCCATTATATGGGTAATAATGCATGTTATATTGATAATAATATAAGTAATAAGTATAAATATTACAGTTCTAGCGATAATAACTGCATAATATGGGTAATAATGCATGTTATATTGATAATAATGAAAGTAATACGTATATTTATTATAGTTGTTGCGATAATAACTGCATAATATGGGTAATAATGCATGTTATATTGAGAATAATATAAGTAATAAGTATAATTATTACAGTTCTGGCGATAATAACTGCATTATATGGGTAACAATGCACGTTATATTGCTAATAGTGTAAGTAATAAGTATAATTATTACAGTTCTAGCAATAATACCTCCATTATATGGGTAATAATATATGTTATGTTGATAATAATATAAGTAATAAGTATAATTATTATAGTTCTAGCGATAATAACTGCATTATATGGGTAACAATGCACGTTTTATTGCTAATAGTATAAGTAATAAGTATAATTATTACAGTTCTAGCGATAATACCTCTATTATATGGGTAATAATGCATGTTATATTGATGATAATGAAAGTAATACGTATATTTATTATAGTTCTAGCGATATAACTGCATAATGTGGGTAATAATGCATGTTATATTGAGAATAATATAAGTAATAAGTATAATTATTACACTTCTAGCGATAATAACTGCATTATATGGGTAATAATGCACGTTATATTGCTAACAATATAAGTAATAAGTATAATTATTACAGTTCTAGCGATAATAACTGCATTATATGGGTAAAAATGCACGTTATATTGCTAATAGTATAAGTAATAAGTATAATTATTACAGTTCTAGCGATAATACCTCTATTATATGGGTAATAATGCATGTTATATTGATAATGATATAAGTAATAAGTATAATTATTACAGTTCTAGCGATAATAACTGCATAATATGGGTAATAATGCACGTTATATTGCTAATAATATAAGTAATGAGTACAATTATTACAGTTCCAGCGATAATAACTGCATAATATGGGTAATAATGCATGTTATATTGAGAATAATATAAGTAATAAGTATAATTATTACAGTTCTGGCGATAATAACTGCATTATATGGGTAATAATGCATGTTATATTGATAATATCGGGAGTAATAAGTATAATTATTATAGTTCTAGCGATAATAATAGTAAAATATGGCAAATAGTGCATGTTATATTGATAATGATAAAACTAATAAATATATTTATTACAGTTCTATCGATAATAACTGCATTATATGGGTAATAATGCAAGTTATATTGATGATAATAAAAGTAATACGTATATTTATTATAGTTCTAGCGATAATACCTGCATAATATGGGTAATAATGCATGTTATATTGAGAATAATATAAGTAATAAGTATAATTATTACAGTTCTAGCGATAATAACTGCATTATATGGGTAATAATGCACGTTATATTGCTAACAATATAAGTAATAAGTATAATTATTACAGTTCTAGCGATAATAACTGCATTATATGAGTAAAAATGCACGTTATATTGCTAATAGTATAAGAAATAAGTATAATTATTACAGTTCTAGCGATAATACCTCCATTATATGGGTAATAATGCATGTTATATTGATAATGATATAAGTAATAAGTATAATTATTACAGTTCTAGCGATAATAACTGCATAATATGGGTAATAATGCACGTTATATTGCTAATAATATAAGTAATGAGTACAATTATTACAGTTCTAGCGATAATAACTGCATAATATGGGTAATAATGCATGTTATATTGAGAATAATATAAGTAATAAGTATAATTATTACAGTTCTGGCGATAATAACTGCATTATATGGGTAATAATGCATGTTATATTGATAATATCGGGAGTAATAAGTATAATTATTATAGTTCTAGCGATAATAATAGTAAAATATGGCAAATAGTGCATGTTATATTGATAATAATAAAACTAATAAATATATTTATTACAGTTCTATCGATAATAACTGCATTATACGGGTAATAATGCAAGTTATATTGATGATAATAAGAGTAATACGTATATTTATTATAGTTCTAGCGATAATACCTGCATAATATGGGTAATAATGCATGTTATATTGATAATAATGAAAGTAATACGTATATTTATTATAGTTCTTGCGATAATAACTGCATAATATGGGTAATAATGCATATTATATTGATAATAATATGAGTAATAAGTATAATTATTACAGTTCTAGCGATAATAACTGCATTATATGGGTAATAATGCACGTTATATTGCTAACAATATAAGTAATAAGTATAATTATTACAGTTCTAGCGATAATACCTCTATTCTATGGGTAATAATGCATGTTATATTGATAATGATATAAGTAATAAGTATAATTATTACAGTTCTAGCGATAATAACTGCATAATATGGGTAATAATGCACGTTATATTGCTAACAATATAAGTAATAAGTATAATTATTACAGTTCTAGCGATAATAACTGCATTATATGGGTAAAAATGCACGTTATATTGCTAATAGTATAAGTAATAAGTATAATTATTACAGTTCTAGCGATAATACCTCTATTATATGGGTAATAAAGCATGTTATATTGATAATGATATAAGTAATAAGTATAATTATTACAGTTCTAGCGATAATAACTGCATTATATGGGTAACAATGCACGTTTTATTGCTAATAGTATTAGTAATAAGTATAATTATTACAGTTCTAGCGATAATAACTGCATTATATGGGTAATAATGCACGTTATATTGCTAACAATATAAGTAATAAGTATAATTATTACAGTTCTAGCGATAATAACTGCATTATATGGGTAATAATGCATGTTACATTGATAATATTGGGAGTAATAAGTATATTTATTATAGTTCTGGCGATCATAACTGCATAAGGTGGGTAATAATGCATGTTATATTGAGAATAATATAAGTAATAAGTATAATTATTACAGGTCTATCGATAATAACTGCATAATATGGGTAATAATGCATGTTATATTGATGATAATAAAAGTAATACGTATATTTATTGTAGTTCTGGCGATAATAACTGCATTATATGGGTAATAATGCACGTTATATTGCTAATAGTATAAGTAATAAGTATAATTATTACAGTTCTTGCGATAATACCTCCATTATATGGGTAATAATGCATGTTATATTGATAATAATATAAGTAATAAGTATAATTATTACAGTTCTAGCGATAATAACTGCATTATATGGGTAATAATGCACGTTATATTGCTAATAATATAAGTAATAAGTATAATTATTACAGTTCTAGCGATAATAACTGCATTATATGGGTAATAATGCATGTTATATTGATAATATCGGGAGTAATAAGTATAATTATTATAGTTCTGGCGATAATAACTGCATTATATGGGTACCAATGCACGTTTTATTGCTAATAGTATAAGTAATAAGTATAATTATTACAGTTCTAGCGATAATACCACTATTATATGGGTAATAATGCATGTTATATTGATGATAATGAAAGTAATACGTATATTTATTATAGTTCTAGCGATAATAACTGCATAATGTGGGTAATAATGCATGTTATATTGAGAATAATATAAGTAATAAGTATAATTATTACAGTTCTGGCGATAATAACTGCATTATATGGGTAATAATGCACGTTATACTGCTAATAGTATAAGTAATAAGTATAATTATTACAGTTCTTGCGATAATACCTCCATTATATGGGTAATAATGCTTGTTATATTGATAATAATATAAGTAATAAGTATAATTATTACAGTTCTAGCGATAATAACTGCATTATATGGGTAATAATGCACGTTATATTGCTAACAATATAAGTAATAAGTATAATTATTACAGTTCCAGCGATAATAACTGCATTATATGGGTAAAAATGCACGTTATATTGCTAATAGTATAAGTAATAAGTATAATTATTACAGTTTTAGCGATAATACCTCTATTATATGGGTAATAATGCATGTTATATTGATAATGATATAAGTAATAAGTATAATTATTACAGTTCTAGCGATAATAACTGCATAATATGGGTAATAATGCACGTTATATTGCTAATAATATAAGTAATGAGTACAATTCTTACAGTTCTAGCGATAATACCTCTATTATATGGGTAATAATGCATGTTATATTGATAATGATATAAGTAATAAGTATAATTATTACAGTTCTAGCGATAATAACTGCATAATATGGGCAATAATGCACGTTACATTGCTAATAATATAAGTAATGAGTACAATTATTACAGTTCTAGCGATAATAACTGCATAATATGGGTAATAATGCATGTTATATTGAGAATAATATAAGTAATAAGTATAATTATTACAGTTCTGGCGATAATAACTGCATTATATGGGTAATAATGCATGTTATATTGATAATATCGGGAGTAATAAGTATAATTATTATAGTTCTAGCGATAATAATAGTAAAATATGGCAAATAGTGCATGTTATATTGATAATAATAAAACTAATAAATATATTTATTACAGTTCTATCGATAATAACTGCATAATATGGGTAATAATGCAAGTTATCTTGATGATAATAAAAGTAATATCTATATTTATTATAGTTCTAGCGATAATACCTGCATAATATGGGTAATAATGCATGTTATATTGATAATAATGAAAGTAATACGTATATTTATTATAGTTCTTGCGATAATAACTGCATAATATGGGTAATAATGCATGTTATATTGAGAATAATATAAGTAATAAGTATAATTATTACAGTTCTGGCGATAATAACTGCATTATATGGGTAACAATGCACGTTATATTGCTAATAGTATAAGTAATAAGTATAATTATTACAGTTCTAGCGATAATACCTCCATTATATGGGTGATAATGCATGTTATATTGATAATAATATAAGTAATAAGTATAAATATTACAGTTCTAGCGATAATAACTGCATAATATGGGTAATAATGCACGTTACATTGCTAATAATATAAGTAATGAGTATAATTATTACAGTTCTAGCGATAATAACTGCATTATATGGGTAAAAATGCACGTTATATTGCTAATAGTATAAGTAATAAGTATAATTATTACAGTTGTAGCGATAATACCTCTATTATATGGGTAATAATGCATGTTATATTGATAATGATATAAGTAATAAGTATAATTATTACAGTTCTAGCGATAATAACTGCATAATATGGGTAATAATGCACGTTATATTGCTAATAATATAAGTAATGAGTACAATTATTACAGTTCTAGCGAGAATACCGCCATTATATGGGTAATAATGCATGTTATATTGATAATAATATAAGTAATAAGTATAAATATTACAGTTCTAGCGATAATAACTGCATAATATGGGTAATAATGCATGTTATATTGATAATAATATGAGTAATAAGTATAATTATTACAGTTCTAGCGATAATACCTCTATTATGTGGGTAATAATGCATGTTATATTGATAATGATATAAGTAATAAGTATAATTATTACAGTTCTAGCGATAATAACTGCATTATATGGGTAACAATGCACGTTTTATTGCTAATAGTATTAGTAATAAGTATAATTATTACAGTTCTAGCGATAATACCTCTATTATATGGGTAATAATGCACGTTATATTGCTAACAATATAAGTAATAAGTATAATTATTACAGTTCTAGCGATAATAACTGCATTATATGGGTAAAAATGCACGTTATATTGCTAATAGTATAAGTAATAAGTATAATTATTACAGTTCTAGCGATAATACCTCTATTATGTGGGTAATAATGCATGTTATATTGATAATGATATAAGTAATAAGTATAATTATTACAGTTCTAGCGATAATAACTGCATTATATGGGTAACAATGCACGTTTTATTGCTAATAGTATTAGTAATAAGTATAATTATTACAGTTCTAGCGATAATACCTCTATTATATGGGTAATAATGCATGTTATATTGATGATAATGAAAGTAATACGTATATTTATTATAGTTCTAGCGATAATAACTGCATAATGTGGGTAATAATGCATGTTATATTGATAATAATGAAAGTAATATGTATATTTATTATAGTTCTTGCGATAATAACTGCATAATATGGGTAATAATGCATGTTATATTGAGAATAATATAAGTAATAAGTATAATTATTACAGTTCTGGCGATAATAACTGCATTATATGGGTAATAATGCATGTTATATTGATAATATTGGGAGTAATGAGTATATTTATTATGGTTCTAGAGATAATAACTGCATAATATGGGTAATAATGCATGTTATATTGATAATAATATAAGTAATAAGTATAATTATTACAGTTCTAGCGATAATACCTCCATTATATGGGTAATAATGCATGTTATATTGATGGTAATGAAAGTAATACGTATATTTATTATAGTTCTAGCGATAATAACTGCATAATATGGGTAATAATGCATGTTATATTGAGAATAATATAAGTAATAAGTATAATTATTACAGTTCTAGCGATAATAACTGCATTATATGGGTAATAAGGCATGTTATATTGATAACATCGGGAGTAATAAGTATAATTATTATAGTTCTAGCGATAATAATAGTAAAATATGGCTAATAGTGCATGTTATATTGATAATAATAAAACTAATAAATATATTTATTACAGTTCTATCGATAATAACTGCATAATATGGGTAATAATGCAAGTTATATTGATGATAATAAAAGTAATACGTATATTTATTATAGTTCTAGCGATAATACCTGCATAATATGGGTAATAATGCATCTTATATTGATAATAATGAAAGTAATATGTATATTTATTATAGTTCTTGCGATAATAACTGCATAATATGGGTAATAATGCATGTTATATTGAGAATAATATAAGTAATAAGTATAATTATTACAGTTCTGGCGATAATAACTGCATTATATGGGTAATAATGCACGTTATATTGCTAATAGTATAAGTAATAAGTATAATTATTACAGTTCTAGCGAGAATACCGCCATTATATGGGTAATAATGCATGTTATATTGATAATAATATAAGTAATAAGTATAAATATTACAGTTCTAGCGATAATAACTGCATAATATGGGTAATAATGCATGTTATATTGATAATAATATGAGTAATAAGTATAATTATTACAGTTCTAGCGATAATAACAGCATTATATGGGTAATAATGCACGTTATATTGCTAACAATATAAGTAATAAGTATAATTATTACAGTTCTAGCGATAATACCTCTATTCTATGGGTAATAATGCATGTTATATTGATAATATCGGGAGTAATAAGTATAATTATTATAGTTCTAGCGATAATAACTGCATGATATGGGTAATAATGCACGTTATATTGCTAATAGTATAAGTAATAAGTATAATTATTACAGTTCTTGCGATAATAACTGCATTATATGGGTAAAAATGCACGTTATATTGCTAATAGTATAAGTAATAAGTATAATTATTACAGTTCTAGCGATAATACCTCTATTATATGGGTAATAATGCATGTTATATTGATAATGATATAAGTAATAAGTATAATTATTACAGTTCTAGCGATAATAACTGCATAATATGGGCAATAATGCACGTTACATTGCTAATAATATAAGTAATGAGTACAATTATTACAGTTCTAGCGATAATAACTGCATAATATGGGTAATAATGCACGTTATATTGCTAATAATATAAGTAATGAGTACAATTATTACAGTTCTAGCGATAATAACTGCATAATATGGGTAATAATGCACGTTATATTGCTAACAATATAAGTAATAAGTATAATTATTACAGTTCTAGCGATAATACCTCTATTCTATGGGTAATAATGCATGTTATATTGATAATATCGGGAGTAATAAGTATAATTATTATAGTTCTAGCGATAATAACTGCATGATATGGGTAATAATGCACGTTATATTGCTAATAGTATAAGTAATAAGTATAATTATTACAGTTCTTGCGATAATAACTGCATTATATGGGTAAAAATGCACGTTATATTGCTAATAGTATAAGTAATAAGTATAATTATTACAGTTCTAGCGATAATACCTCTATTATATGGGTAATAATGCATGTTATATTGATAATGATATAAGTAATAAGTATAATTATTACAGTTCTAGCGATAATAACTGCATAATATGGGCAATAATGCACGTTACATTGCTAATAATATAAGTAATGAGTACAATTATTACAGTTCTAGCGATAATAACTGCATAATATGGGTAATAATGCATGTTATATTGAGAATAATATAAGTAATAAGTATAATTATTACAGTTCTGGCGATAATAACTGCATTATATGGGTAATAATGCATGTTATATTGATAATATCGGGAGTAATAAGTATAATTATTATAGTTCTAGCGATAATAATAGTAAAATATGGCAAATAGTGCATGTTATATTGATAATAATAAAACTAATAAATATATTTATTACAGTTCTATCGATAATAACTGCATAATATGGGTAATAATGCAAGTTATCTTGATGATAATAAAAGTAATATCTATATTTATTATAGTTCTAGCGATAATACCTGCATAATATGGGTAATAATGCATGTTATATTGATAATAATGAAAGTAATACGTATATTTATTATAGTTCTTGCGATAATAACTGCATAATATGGGTAATAATGCATGTTATATTGAGAATAATATAAGTAATAAGTATAATTATTACAGTTCTGGCGATAATAACTGCATTATATGGGTAACAATGCACGTTATATTGCTAATAGTGTAAGTAATAAGTATAATTATTACAGTTCTAGCAATAATACCTCCATTATATGGGTAATAATGCATGTTATGTTGATAATAATATAAGTAATAAGTATAATTATTACAGTTCTAGCGATAATAACTGCATTATATGGGTAATAATGCATGTTATATTGAGAATAATATAAGTAATAAGTATAATTATTACAGTTCTGGCGATAATAACTGCATTATATGGGTAATAATGCACGTTATATTGCTAATAGTATAAGTAATAAGTATAATTATTACAGTTCTAGCGATAATACCTCCATTATATGGGTGATAATGCATGTTATATTGATAATAATATAAGTAATAAGTATAAATATTACAGTTCTAGCGATAATAACTGCATAATATGGGTAATAATGCACGTTACATTGCTAATAATATAAGTAATGAGTATAATTATTACAGTTCTAGCGATAATAACTGCATTATATGGGTAAAAATGCACGTTATATTGCTAATAGTATAAGTAATAAGTATAATTATTACAGTTGTAGCGATAATACCTCTATTATATGGGTAATAATGCATGTTATATTGATAATGATATAAGTAATAAGTATAATTATTACAGTTCTAGCGATAATAACTGCATAATATGGGTAATAATGCACGTTATATTGCTAATAATATAAGTAATGAGTACAATTATTACAGTTCTAGCGATAGTAACTGCATAATATGGGTAATAATGCATGTTACATTGAGAATAATATAAGTAATAAGCATAATTATTACAGTTCTGGCGATAATAACTGCATTATATGGGTAATAATGCATGTTATATTGATAATATCGGGAGTAATAAGTATAATTATTATAGTTCTAGCGATAATAATAGTAAAATATGGCAAATAGTGCATGTTATATTGATAATAATAAAACTAATAAATATATTTATTACAGTTCTATCGATAATAACTGCATAATATGGGTAATAATGCAAGTTATCTTGATGATAATAAAAGTAATACGTATATTTATTATAGTTCTGGCGATAATACCTGCATAATATGGGTAATAATGCATGTTATATTGATAATAATGAAAGTAATACGTATATTTATTATAGTTCATGCGATAATAACTGCATAATATGGGTAATAATGCATGTTATATTGATAATAATATAAGTAATAAGTATAATTATTACAGTTCTAGCGATAATAACTGCATTATATGGGTAATAATGCACGTTATATTGCTAATAATATAAGTAATAAGTATAATTATTACAGTTCTAGCGATAATAACTGCATTATATGGGTAATAATGCACGTTATATTGCTAATTGTATAAGTAATAAGTATAATTATTACAGTTCTAGCGATAATAACTGCATAATATGGGTAATAATGCACGTTACATTGCTAATAATATAAGTAATGAGTATAATTATTACAGTTCTAGCGATAATAACTGCATTATATGGGTAATAAGGCATGTTATATTGATAACATCGGGAGTAATAAGTATAATTATTATAGTTCTAGCGATAATAATAGTAAAATATGGCTAATAGTGCATGATATATTGATAATAGTAAAAGTAATAAGTGTATTTATTACAGTTCTATCGATAATAACTGCATAATATGGGTAATAATGCATGTTATATTGATAATAATATAAGTAATAAGTATAATTATTACAGGTCTAGCGATAATACCTCCATTATATGGGTAATAATGCATGTTATATTGATGATAATGAAAGTAATACGTATATTCATTATAGTTCTAGCGATAATAACTGCATAATGTGGGTAATAATGCATGTTATATTGAGAATAATATAAGTAATAAGTATAATTATTACAGTTCTGGCGAGAATAACTGCATTATATGGGTAATAATGCACGTTATATTGCTAATAGTATAAGTAATAAGTATAATTATTACAGTTCTAGCGATAATAACTGCATTATATGGGTAATAATGCACGTTATATTGCTAATAATATAAGTAATAAGTATAATTATTACAGTTCTAGCGATAATAACTGCATTATATGGGTAATAATGCATGTTATATTGATAATATCGGGAGTAATAAGTATAATTATTATAGTTCTATCGATAATAATAGTAAAATGTGGCAAATAGTGCATGTTATATTGATAATAATAAAAGTAATAAGTATATTTATTACAGTTCTATCAATAATAACTGCATAATATAGGTAATAATGCATGTTATATTGATGATAATAAAAGTAATACGTATATTTATTATAGTTCTAGCGATAATAACTGCATAATATGGGTAATAATGCATGTTATATTGATAATGATATGAGTAATAAGTATAATTATTATAGTTCTAGCGATAATAACTGCATTATATATGCAATAATGCACGTTATATTGCTAACAATATAAGTAATAAGTATAATTATTACAGTTCTAGCGATAATACCTCTATTCTATGGGTAATAATGCATGTTATATTGATAATGATATAAGTAATAAGTATAATTATTACAGTTCTAGCGATAATAACTGCATAATATGGGCAATAATGCACGTTACATTGCTAATAATATAAGTAATGAGTACAATTATTACAGTTCTAGCGATAATAACTGCATAATATGGGTAATAATGCACGTTATATTGCTAATAATATAAGTAATGAGTACAATTATTACAGTTCTAGCGATAATAACTGCATAATATGGGTAATAATGCACGTTATATTGCTAACAATATAAGTAATAAGTATAATTATTACAGTTCTAGCGATAATACCTCTATTCTATGGGTAATAATGCATGTTATATTGATAATATCGGGAGTAATAAGTATAATTATTATAGTTCTAGCGATAATAACTGCATGATATGGGTAATAATGCACGTTATATTGCTAATAGTATAAGTAATAAGTATAATTATTACAGTTCTTGCGATAATAACTGCATTATATGGGTAAAAATGCACGTTATATTGCTAATAGTATAAGTAATAAGTATAATTATTACAGTTCTAGCGATAATACCTCTATTATATGGGTAATAATGCATGTTATATTGATAATGATATAAGTAATAAGTATAATTATTACAGTTCTAGCGATAATAACTGCATAATATGGGCAATAATGCACGTTACATTGCTAATAATATAAGTAATGAGTACAATTATTACAGTTCTAGCGATAATAACTGCATAATATGGGTAATAATGCATGTTATATTGAGAATAATATAAGTAATAAGTATAATTATTACAGTTCTGGCGATAATAACTGCATTATATGGGTAATAATGCATGTTATATTGATAATATCGGGAGTAATAAGTATAATTATTATAGTTCTAGCGATAATAATAGTAAAATATGGCAAATAGTGCATGTTATATTGATAATAATAAAACTAATAAATATATTTATTACAGTTCTATCGATAATAACTGCATAATATGGGTAATAATGCAAGTTATCTTGATGATAATAAAAGTAATATCTATATTTATTATAGTTCTAGCGATAATACCTGCATAATATGGGTAATAATGCATGTTATATTGATAATAATGAAAGTAATACGTATATTTATTATAGTTCTTGCGATAATAACTGCATAATATGGGTAATAATGCATGTTATATTGAGAATAATATAAGTAATAAGTATAATTATTACAGTTCTGGCGATAATAACTGCATTATATGGGTAACAATGCACGTTATATTGCTAATAGTATAAGTAATAAGTATAATTATTACAGTTCTAGCGATAATACCTCCATTATATGGGTGATAATGCATGTTATATTGATAATAATATAAGTAATAAGTATAAATATTACAGTTCTAGCGATAATAACTGCATAATATGGGTAATAATGCACGTTACATTGCTAATAATATAAGTAATGAGTATAATTATTACAGTTCTAGCGATAATAACTGCATTATATGGGTAAAAATGCACGTTATATTGCTAATAGTATAAGTAATAAGTATAATTATTACAGTTGTAGCGATAATACCTCTATTATATGGGTAATAATGCATGTTATATTGATAATGATATAAGTAATAAGTATAATTATTACAGTTCTAGCGATAATAACTGCATAATATGGGTAATAATGCACGTTATATTGCTAATAATATAAGTAATGAGTACAATTATTACAGTTCTAGCGAGAATACCGCCATTATATGGGTAATAATGCATGTTATATTGATAATAATATAAGTAATAAGTATAAATATTACAGTTCTAGCGATAATAACTGCATAATATGGGTAATAATGCATGTTATATTGATAATAATATGAGTAATAAGTATAATTATTACAGTTCTAGCGATAATACCTCTATTATGTGGGTAATAATGCATGTTATATTGATAATGATATAAGTAATAAGTATAATTATTACAGTTCTAGCGATAATAACTGCATTATATGGGTAACAATGCACGTTTTATTGCTAATAGTATTAGTAATAAGTATAATTATTACAGTTCTAGCGATAATACCTCTATTATATGGGTAATAATGCACGTTATATTGCTAACAATATAAGTAATAAGTATAATTATTACAGTTCTAGCGATAATAACTGCATTATATGGGTAAAAATGCACGTTATATTGCTAATAGTATAAGTAATAAGTATAATTATTACAGTTCTAGCGATAATACCTCTATTATGTGGGTAATAATGCATGTTATATTGATAATGATATAAGTAATAAGTATAATTATTACAGTTCTAGCGATAATAACTGCATTATATGGGTAACAATGCACGTTTTATTGCTAATAGTATTAGTAATAAGTATAATTATTACAGTTCTAGCGATAATACCTCTATTATATGGGTAATAATGCATGTTATATTGATGATAATGAAAGTAATACGTATATTTATTATAGTTCTAGCGATAATAACTGCATAATGTGGGTAATAATGCATGTTATATTGATAATAATGAAAGTAATATGTATATTTATTATAGTTCTTGCGATAATAACTGCATAATATGGGTAATAATGCATGTTATATTGAGAATAATATAAGTAATAAGTATAATTATTACAGTTCTGGCGATAATAACTGCATTATATGGGTAATAATGCATGTTATATTGATAATATTGGGAGTAATGAGTATATTTATTATGGTTCTAGAGATAATAACTGCATAATATGGGTAATAATGCATGTTATATTGATAATAATATAAGTAATAAGTATAATTATTACAGTTCTAGCGATAATACCTCCATTATATGGGTAATAATGCATGTTATATTGATGGTAATGAAAGTAATACGTATATTTATTATAGTTCTAGCGATAATAACTGCATAATATGGGTAATAATGCATGTTATATTGAGAATAATATAAGTAATAAGTATAATTATTACAGTTCTAGCGATAATAACTGCATTATATGGGTAATAAGGCATGTTATATTGATAACATCGGGAGTAATAAGTATAATTATTATAGTTCTAGCGATAATAATAGTAAAATATGGCTAATAGTGCATGTTATATTGATAATAATAAAACTAATAAATATATTTATTACAGTTCTATCGATAATAACTGCATAATATGGGTAATAATGCAAGTTATATTGATGATAATAAAAGTAATACGTATATTTATTATAGTTCTAGCGATAATACCTGCATAATATGGGTAATAATGCATCTTATATTGATAATAATGAAAGTAATATGTATATTTATTATAGTTCTTGCGATAATAACTGCATAATATGGGTAATAATGCATGTTATATTGAGAATAATATAAGTAATAAGTATAATTATTACAGTTCTGGCGATAATAACTGCATTATATGGGTAATAATGCACGTTATATTGCTAATAGTATAAGTAATAAGTATAATTATTACAGTTCTAGCGAGAATACCGCCATTATATGGGTAATAATGCATGTTATATTGATAATAATATAAGTAATAAGTATAAATATTACAGTTCTAGCGATAATAACTGCATAATATGGGTAATAATGCATGTTATATTGATAATAATATGAGTAATAAGTATAATTATTACAGTTCTAGCGATAATAACTGCATTATATGGGTAATAATGCACGTTATATTGCTAACAATATAAGTAATAAGTATAATTATTACAGTTCTAGCGATAATACCTCTATTCTATGGGTAATAATGCATGTTATATTGATAATATCGGGAGTAATAAGTATAATTATTATAGTTCTAGCGATAATAACTGCATGATATGGGTAATAATGCACGTTATATTGCTAATAGTATAAGTAATAAGTATAATTATTACAGTTCTTGCGATAATAACTGCATTATATGGGTAAAAATGCACGTTATATTGCTAATAGTATAAGTAATAAGTATAATTATTACAGTTCTAGCGATAATACCTCTATTATATGGGTAATAATGCATGTTATATTGATAATGATATAAGTAATAAGTATAATTATTACAGTTCTAGCGATAATAACTGCATAATATGGGCAATAATGCACGTTACATTGCTAATAATATAAGTAATGAGTACAATTATTACAGTTCTAGCGATAATAACTGCATAATATGGGTAATAATGCACGTTATATTGCTAATAATATAAGTAATGAGTACAATTATTACAGTTCTAGCGATAATAACTGCATAATATGGGTAATAATGCACGTTATATTGCTAACAATATAAGTAATAAGTATAATTATTACAGTTCTAGCGATAATACCTCTATTCTATGGGTAATAATGCATGTTATATTGATAATATCGGGAGTAATAAGTATAATTATTATAGTTCTAGCGATAATAACTGCATGATATGGGTAATAATGCACGTTATATTGCTAATAGTATAAGTAATAAGTATAATTATTACAGTTCTTGCGATAATAACTGCATTATATGGGTAAAAATGCACGTTATATTGCTAATAGTATAAGTAATAAGTATAATTATTACAGTTCTAGCGATAATACCTCTATTATATGGGTAATAATGCATGTTATATTGATAATGATATAAGTAATAAGTATAATTATTACAGTTCTAGCGATAATAACTGCATAATATGGGCAATAATGCACGTTACATTGCTAATAATATAAGTAATGAGTACAATTATTACAGTTCTAGCGATAATAACTGCATAATATGGGTAATAATGCATGTTATATTGAGAATAATATAAGTAATAAGTATAATTATTACAGTTCTGGCGATAATAACTGCATTATATGGGTAATAATGCATGTTATATTGATAATATCGGGAGTAATAAGTATAATTATTATAGTTCTAGCGATAATAATAGTAAAATATGGCAAATAGTGCATGTTATATTGATAATAATAAAACTAATAAATATATTTATTACAGTTCTATCGATAATAACTGCATAATATGGGTAATAATGCAAGTTATCTTGATGATAATAAAAGTAATATCTATATTTATTATAGTTCTAGCGATAATACCTGCATAATATGGGTAATAATGCATGTTATATTGATAATAATGAAAGTAATACGTATATTTATTATAGTTCTTGCGATAATAACTGCATAATATGGGTAATAATGCATGTTATATTGAGAATAATATAAGTAATAAGTATAATTATTACAGTTCTGGCGATAATAACTGCATTATATGGGTAACAATGCACGTTATATTGCTAATAGTGTAAGTAATAAGTATAATTATTACAGTTCTAGCAATAATACCTCCATTATATGGGTAATAATGCATGTTATGTTGATAATAATATAAGTAATAAGTATAATTATTACAGTTCTAGCGATAATAACTGCATTATATGGGTAATAATGCATGTTATATTGAGAATAATATAAGTAATAAGTATAATTATTACAGTTCTGGCGATAATAACTGCATTATATGGGTAATAATGCACGTTATATTGCTAATAGTATAAGTAATAAGTATAATTATTACAGTTCTAGCGATAATACCTCCATTATATGGGTGATAATGCATGTTATATTGATAATAATATAAGTAATAAGTATAAATATTACAGTTCTAGCGATAATAACTGCATAATATGGGTAATAATGCACGTTACATTGCTAATAATATAAGTAATGAGTATAATTATTACAGTTCTAGCGATAATAACTGCATTATATGGGTAAAAATGCACGTTATATTGCTAATAGTATAAGTAATAAGTATAATTATTACAGTTGTAGCGATAATACCTCTATTATATGGGTAATAATGCATGTTATATTGATAATGATATAAGTAATAAGTATAATTATTACAGTTCTAGCGATAATAACTGCATAATATGGGTAATAATGCACGTTATATTGCTAATAATATAAGTAATGAGTACAATTATTACAGTTCTAGCGATAGTAACTGCATAATATGGGTAATAATGCATGTTACATTGAGAATAATATAAGTAATAAGCATAATTATTACAGTTCTGGCGATAATAACTGCATTATATGGGTAATAATGCATGTTATATTGATAATATCGGGAGTAATAAGTATAATTATTATAGTTCTAGCGATAATAATAGTAAAATATGGCAAATAGTGCATGTTATATTGATAATAATAAAACTAATAAATATATTTATTACAGTTCTATCGATAATAACTGCATAATATGGGTAATAATGCAAGTTATCTTGATGATAATAAAAGTAATACGTATATTTATTATAGTTCTGGCGATAATACCTGCATAATATGGGTAATAATGCATGTTATATTGATAATAATGAAAGTAATACGTATATTTATTATAGTTCATGCGATAATAACTGCATAATATGGGTAATAATGCATGTTATATTGATAATAATATAAGTAATAAGTATAATTATTACAGTTCTAGCGATAATAACTGCATTATATGGGTAATAATGCACGTTATATTGCTAATAATATAAGTAATAAGTATAATTATTACAGTTCTAGCGATAATAACTGCATTATATGGGTAATAATGCACGTTATATTGCTAATTGTATAAGTAATAAGTATAATTATTACAGTTCTAGCGATAATAACTGCATAATATGGGTAATAATGCACGTTACATTGCTAATAATATAAGTAATGAGTATAATTATTACAGTTCTAGCGATAATAACTGCATTATATGGGTAATAAGGCATGTTATATTGATAACATCGGGAGTAATAAGTATAATTATTATAGTTCTAGCGATAATAATAGTAAAATATGGCTAATAGTGCATGATATATTGATAATAGTAAAAGTAATAAGTGTATTTATTACAGTTCTATCGATAATAACTGCATAATATGGGTAATAATGCATGTTATATTGATAATAATATAAGTAATAAGTATAATTATTACAGGTCTAGCGATAATACCTCCATTATATGGGTAATAATGCATGTTATATTGATGATAATGAAAGTAATACGTATATTCATTATAGTTCTAGCGATAATAACTGCATAATGTGGGTAATAATGCATGTTATATTGAGAATAATATAAGTAATAAGTATAATTATTACAGTTCTGGCGAGAATAACTGCATTATATGGGTAATAATGCACGTTATATTGCTAATAGTATAAGTAATAAGTATAATTATTACAGTTCTAGCGATAATAACTGCATTATATGGGTAATAATGCACGTTATATTGCTAATAATATAAGTAATAAGTATAATTATTACAGTTCTAGCGATAATAACTGCATTATATGGGTAATAATGCATGTTATATTGATAATATCGGGAGTAATAAGTATAATTATTATAGTTCTATCGATAATAATAGTAAAATGTGGCAAATAGTGCATGTTATATTGATAATAATAAAAGTAATAAGTATATTTATTACAGTTCTATCAATAATAACTGCATAATATAGGTAATAATGCATGTTATATTGATGATAATAAAAGTAATACGTATATTTATTATAGTTCTAGCGATAATAACTGCATAATATGGGTAATAATGCATGTTATATTGATAATGATATGAGTAATAAGTATAATTATTATAGTTCTAGCGATAATAACTGCATTATATATGCAATAATGCACGTTATATTGCTAACAATATAAGTAATAAGTATAATTATTACAGTTCTAGCGATAATAACTGCATTATATGGGTAATAATGCACGTTATATTGCTAACAATATAAGTAATAAGTATAATTATTACAGTTCTAGCGATAATAACTGCATTATATGGGTAAAAATGAACGTTATATTGCTAATAGTATAAGTAATAAGTATAATTATTACAGTTCTAGCGATAATACCTCTATTATATGGGTAATAATGCATGTTATATTGATAATGGTATAAGTAATAAGTATAATTATTACAGTTCTAGCGATAATAACTGCATAATATAGGTAAAAATGCATGTTATATTGATAATATTGGGCGTAATGAGTATATTTATTATGGTTCTAGAGATAATAACTGCATAATATGGGTAATAATGCATGTTATATTGATAATAATATAAGTAATAAGTATAATTATTACAGTTCTAGCGATAATACCTCCATTATATGGGTAATAATGCACGTTATATTGATGATAATGAAAGTAATACGTATATTTATTATAGTTCTAGCGATAATAACTGCATTATATGGGTAATAAGGCATGTTATATTGATAACATCGGGAGTAATAAGTATAATTATTATAGTTCTAGCGATAATAATAGTAAAATATGGCTAATAGTGCATGATATATTGATAATAGTAAAAGTAATAAGTGTATTTATTACAGTTCTATCGATAATAACTGCATAATATGGGTAATAATGCATGTTATATTGATAATAATATAAGTAATAAGTATAATTATTACAGGTCTAGCGATAATACCTCCATTATATGGGTAATAATGCATGTTATATTGATGATAATGAAAGTAATACGTATATTCATTATAGTTCTAGCGATAATAACTGCATAATGTGGGTAATAATGCATGTTATATTGATAATATTGGGCGTAATGAGTATATTTATTATGGTTCTAGAGATAATAACTGCATAATATGGGTAATAATGCATGTTATATTGATAATAATATAAGTAATAAGTGTAATTATTACAGTTCTAGCGATAATACCTCCATTATATGGGTAATAATGCACGTTATATTGATGATAATGAAAGTAATACGTATATTTATTATAGTTCTAGCGATAATAACTGCATTATATGGGTAATAAGGCATGTTATATTGATAACATCGGGAGTAATAAGTATAATTATTATAGTTCTAGCGATAATAATAGTAAAATATGGCTAATAGTGCATGATATATTGATAATAGTAAAAGTAATAAGTGTATTTATTACAGTTCTATCGATAATAACTGCATAATATGGGTAATAATGCATGTTATATTGATAATAATATAAGTAATAAGTATAATTATTACAGTTCTAGCGATAATACCTCCATTATATGGGTAATAATGCATGTTATATTGATGATAATGAAAGTAATACGTATATTTATTATAGCTCTAGCGACAATAACTGCATAATGTGGGTAATAATGCATGTTATATTGAGAATAATATAAGTAATAAGTATAATTATTACAGTTCTGGCGATAATAACTGCATTATATGGGTAATAATGCACGTTATATTGCTAATAGTATAAGTAATAAGTATAATTATTACAGGTCTTGCGATAATACCTCCATTATATGGGTAATAATGCATGTTATATTGATAATAATATAAGTAATAAGTATAATTATTACAGTTCTAGCGATAATAACTGCATTATATGGGTAATAATGCACGTTATATTGCTAATAATATAAGTAATAAGTATAATTATTACAGTTCTAGCGATAATAACTGCATTATATGGGTAATAATGCATGTTATATTGATAATATCGGGAGTAATAAGTATAATTATTATAGTTCTAGCGATAATAACTGCATTATATGGGTAACAATGCACGTTTTATTGCTAATAGTATAAGAAATAAGTATAATTATTACAGTTCTAGCGATAATACCTCTATTATATGGGTAATAATGCATGTTATATTGATGATAATGAAAGTAATACGTATATTTATTATAGCTCTAGCGACAATAACTGCATAATGTGGGTAATAATGCATGTTATATTGAGAATAATATAAGTAATAAGTATAATTATTACAGTTCTGGCGATAATAACTGCATTATATGGGTAATAATGCACGTTATATTGCTAATAGTATAAGTAATAAGTATAATTATTACAGGTCTTGCGATAATACCTCCATTATATGGGTAATAATGCATGTTATATTGATAATAATATAAGTAATAAGTATAATTATTACAGTTCTAGCGATAATAACTGCATTATATGGGTAAAAATGCACGTTATATTGCTAATAGTATAAGTAATAAGTATAATTATTACAGTTGTAGCGATAATACCTCTATTATATGGGTAATAATGCATGTTATATTGATAATGATATAAGTAATAAGTATAATTATTACAGTTCTAGCGATAATAACTGCATAATATGGGTAATAATGCACGTTATATTGCTAATAATATAAGTAATGAGTACAATTATTACAGTTCTAGCGATAGTAACTGCATAATATGGGTAATAATGCATGTTACATTGAGAATAATATAAGTAATAAGCATAATTATTACAGTTCTGGCGATAATAACTGCATTATATGGGTAATAATGCATGTTATATTGATAATATCGGGAGTAATAAGTATAATTATTATAGTTCTAGCGATAATAATAGTAAAATATGGCAAATAGTGCATGTTATATTGATAATAATAAAACTAATAAATATATTTATTACAGTTCTATCGATAATAACTGCATAATATGGGTAATAATGCAAGTTATCTTGATGATAATAAAAGTAATACGTATATTTATTATAGTTCTGGCGATAATACCTGCATAATATGGGTAATAATGCATGTTATATTGATAATAATGAAAGTAATACGTATATTTATTATAGTTCATGCGATAATAACTGCATAATATGGGTAATAATGCATGTTATATTGATAATAATATAAGTAATAAGTATAATTATTACAGTTCTAGCGATAATAACTGCATTATATGGGTAATAATGCACGTTATATTGCTAATAATATAAGTAATAAGTATAATTATTACAGTTCTAGCGATAATAACTGCATTATATGGGTAATAATGCACGTTATATTGCTAATTGTATAAGTAATAAGTATAATTATTACAGTTCTAGCGATAATAACTGCATAATATGGGTAATAATGCACGTTACATTGCTAATAATATAAGTAATGAGTATAATTATTACAGTTCTAGCGATAATAACTGCATTATATGGGTAATAAGGCATGTTATATTGATAACATCGGGAGTAATAAGTATAATTATTATAGTTCTAGCGATAATAATAGTAAAATATGGCTAATAGTGCATGATATATTGATAATAGTAAAAGTAATAAGTGTATTTATTACAGTTCTATCGATAATAACTGCATAATATGGGTAATAATGCATGTTATATTGATAATAATATAAGTAATAAGTATAATTATTACAGGTCTAGCGATAATACCTCCATTATATGGGTAATAATGCATGTTATATTGATGATAATGAAAGTAATACGTATATTCATTATAGTTCTAGCGATAATAACTGCATAATGTGGGTAATAATGCATGTTATATTGAGAATAATATAAGTAATAAGTATAATTATTACAGTTCTGGCGAGAATAACTGCATTATATGGGTAATAATGCACGTTATATTGCTAATAGTATAAGTAATAAGTATAATTATTACAGTTCTAGCGATAATAACTGCATTATATGGGTAATAATGCACGTTATATTGCTAATAATATAAGTAATAAGTATAATTATTACAGTTCTAGCGATAATAACTGCATTATATGGGTAATAATGCATGTTATATTGATAATATCGGGAGTAATAAGTATAATTATTATAGTTCTATCGATAATAATAGTAAAATGTGGCAAATAGTGCATGTTATATTGATAATAATAAAAGTAATAAGTATATTTATTACAGTTCTATCAATAATAACTGCATAATATAGGTAATAATGCATGTTATATTGATGATAATAAAAGTAATACGTATATTTATTATAGTTCTAGCGATAATAACTGCATAATATGGGTAATAATGCATGTTATATTGATAATGATATGAGTAATAAGTATAATTATTATAGTTCTAGCGATAATAACTGCATTATATATGCAATAATGCACGTTATATTGCTAACAATATAAGTAATAAGTATAATTATTACAGTTCTAGCGATAATAACTGCATTATATGGGTAATAATGCACGTTATATTGCTAACAATATAAGTAATAAGTATAATTATTACAGTTCTAGCGATAATAACTGCATTATATGGGTAAAAATGAACGTTATATTGCTAATAGTATAAGTAATAAGTATAATTATTACAGTTCTAGCGATAATACCTCTATTATATGGGTAATAATGCATGTTATATTGATAATGGTATAAGTAATAAGTATAATTATTACAGTTCTAGCGATAATAACTGCATAATATAGGTAAAAATGCATGTTATATTGATAATATTGGGCGTAATGAGTATATTTATTATGGTTCTAGAGATAATAACTGCATAATATGGGTAATAATGCATGTTATATTGATAATAATATAAGTAATAAGTATAATTATTACAGTTCTAGCGATAATACCTCCATTATATGGGTAATAATGCACGTTATATTGATGATAATGAAAGTAATACGTATATTTATTATAGTTCTAGCGATAATAACTGCATTATATGGGTAATAAGGCATGTTATATTGATAACATCGGGAGTAATAAGTATAATTATTATAGTTCTAGCGATAATAATAGTAAAATATGGCTAATAGTGCATGATATATTGATAATAGTAAAAGTAATAAGTGTATTTATTACAGTTCTATCGATAATAACTGCATAATATGGGTAATAATGCATGTTATATTGATAATAATATAAGTAATAAGTATAATTATTACAGGTCTAGCGATAATACCTCCATTATATGGGTAATAATGCATGTTATATTGATGATAATGAAAGTAATACGTATATTCATTATAGTTCTAGCGATAATAACTGCATAATGTGGGTAATAATGCATGTTATATTGATAATATTGGGCGTAATGAGTATATTTATTATGGTTCTAGAGATAATAACTGCATAATATGGGTAATAATGCATGTTATATTGATAATAATATAAGTAATAAGTGTAATTATTACAGTTCTAGCGATAATACCTCCATTATATGGGTAATAATGCACGTTATATTGATGATAATGAAAGTAATACGTATATTTATTATAGTTCTAGCGATAATAACTGCATTATATGGGTAATAAGGCATGTTATATTGATAACATCGGGAGTAATAAGTATAATTATTATAGTTCTAGCGATAATAATAGTAAAATATGGCTAATAGTGCATGATATATTGATAATAGTAAAAGTAATAAGTGTATTTATTACAGTTCTATCGATAATAACTGCATAATATGGGTAATAATGCATGTTATATTGATAATAATATAAGTAATAAGTATAATTATTACAGTTCTAGCGATAATACCTCCATTATATGGGTAATAATGCATGTTATATTGATGATAATGAAAGTAATACGTATATTTATTATAGCTCTAGCGACAATAACTGCATAATGTGGGTAATAATGCATGTTATATTGAGAATAATATAAGTAATAAGTATAATTATTACAGTTCTGGCGATAATAACTGCATTATATGGGTAATAATGCACGTTATATTGCTAATAGTATAAGTAATAAGTATAATTATTACAGGTCTTGCGATAATACCTCCATTATATGGGTAATAATGCATGTTATATTGATAATAATATAAGTAATAAGTATAATTATTACAGTTCTAGCGATAATAACTGCATTATATGGGTAATAATGCACGTTATATTGCTAATAATATAAGTAATAAGTATAATTATTACAGTTCTAGCGATAATAACTGCATTATATGGGTAATAATGCATGTTATATTGATAATATCGGGAGTAATAAGTATAATTATTATAGTTCTAGCGATAATAACTGCATTATATGGGTAACAATGCACGTTTTATTGCTAATAGTATAAGAAATAAGTATAATTATTACAGTTCTAGCGATAATACCTCTATTATATGGGTAATAATGCATGTTATATTGATGATAATGAAAGTAATACGTATATTTATTATAGTTCTAGCGATAATAACTGCATAATGTGGGTAATAATGCATGTTATATTGAGAATAATATAAGTAATAAGTATAATTATTACAGTTCTGGCGATAATTACTGCATTATATGGGTAATAATGCACGTTATATTGCTAATAGTATAAGTAATAAGTATAATTATTACAGTTCTTGCGATAATACCTCCATTATATGGGTAATAATGCATGTTATATTGATAATAATATAAGTAATAAGTATAAATATTACAGTTCTAGCGATAATAACTGCATAATATGGGTAATAATGCACGTTACATTGCTAATAATATAAGTAATGAGTATAATTATTACAGTTCTAGCGATAATAACTGCATTATATGGGTAATAAGGCATGTTATATTGATAACATCGGGAGTAATAAGTATAATTATTATAGTTCTAGCGATAATAATAGTAAAATATGGCTAATAGTGCATGATATATTGATAATAGTAAAAGTAATAAGTGTATTTATTACAGTTCTATCGATAATAACTGCATAATATGGGTAATAATGCATGTTATATTGATAATAATATAAGTAATAAGTATAATTATTACAGGTCTAGCGATAATACCTCCATTATATGGGTAATAATGCATGTTATATTGATGATAATGAAAGTAATACGTATATTCATTATAGTTCTAGCGATAATAACTGCATAATGTGGGTAATAATGCATGTTATATTGATAATAATATAAGTAATAAGTATAATTATTACAGTTCTAGCGATAATACCTCCATTATATGGGTAATAATGCATGTTATATTGATGATAATGAAAGTAATACGTATATTTATTATAGCTCTAGCGACAATAACTGCATAATGTGGGTAATAATGCATGTTATATTGAGAATAATATAAGTAATAAGTATAATTATTACAGTTCTGGCGATAATAACTGCATTATATGGGTAATAATGCACGTTATATTGCTAATAGTATAAGTAATAAGTATAATTATTACAGGTCTTGCGATAATACCTCCATTATATGGGTAATAATGCATGTTATATTGATAATAATATAAGTAATAAGTATAATTATTACAGTTCTAGCGATAATAACTGCATTATATGGGTAATAATGCACGTTATATTGCTAATAATATAAGCAATAAGTATAATTATTACAGTTCTAGCGATAATAACTGCATTATATGGGTAATAATGCATGTTATATTGATAATATCGGGAGTAATAAGTATAATTATTATAGTTCTAGCGATAATAACTGCATTATATGGGTAACAATGCACGTTTTATTGCTAATAGTATAAGAAATAAGTATAATTATTACAGTTCTAGCGATAATACCTCTATTATATGGGTAATAATGCATGTTATATTGATGATAATGAAAGTAATACGTATATTTATTATAGTTCTAGCGATAATAACTGCATAATGTGGGTAATAATGCATGTTATATTGAGAATAATATAAGTAATAAGTATAATTATTACAGTTCTGGCGATAATTACTGCATTATATGGGTAATAATGCACGTTATATTGCTAATAGTATAAGTAATAAGTATAATTATTACAGTTCTTGCGATAATACCTCCATTATATGGGTAACAATGCACGTTATATTGATAATAATATAAGTAATAAGTATAAATATTACAGTTCTAGCGATAATAACTGCATAATATGGGTAATAATGCACGTTACATTGCTAATAATATAAGTAATGAGTATAATTATTACAGTTCTAGCGATAATAACTGCATTATATGGGTAATAAGGCATGTTATATTGATAACATCGGGAGTAATAAGTATAATTATTATAGTTCTAGCGATAATAATAGTAAAATATGGCTAATAGTGCATGATATATTGATAATAGTAAAAGTAATAAGTGTATTTATTACAGTTCTATCGATAATAACTGCATAATATGGGTAATAATGCATGTTATATTGATAATAATATAAGTAATAAGTATAATTATTACAGGTCTAGCGATAATACCTCCATTATATGGGTAATAATGCATGTTATATTGATGATAATGAAAGTAATACGTATATTCATTATAGTTCTAGCGATAATAACTGCATAATGTGGGTAATAATGCATGTTATATTGAGAATAATATAAGTAATAAGTATAATTATTACAGTTCTGGCGAGAATAACTGCATTATATGGGTAATAATGCACGTTATATTGCTAATAGTATAAGTAATAAGTATAATTATTACAGTTCTAGCGATAATAACTGCATTATATGGGTAATAATGCACGTTATATTGCTAATAATATAAGTAATAAGTATAATTATTACAGTTCTAGCGATAATAACTGCATTATATGGGTAATAATGCATGTTATATTGATAATATCGGGAGTAATAAGTATAATTATTATAGTTCTAGCGATAATAATAGTAAAATGTGGCAAATAGTGCATGTTATATTGATAATAATAAAAGTAATAAGTATATTTATTACAGTTCTATCAATAATAACTGCATAATATAGGTAATAATGCATGTTATATTGATGATAATAAAAGTAATACGTATATTTATTATAGTTCTAGCGATAATAACTGCATAATATGGGTAATAATGCATGTTATATTGATAATGATATGAGTAATAAGTATAATTATTATAGTTCTAGCGATAATAACTGCATTATATATGCAATAATGCACGTTATATTGCTAACAATATAAGTAATAAGTATAATTATTACAGTTCTAGCGATAATAACTGCATTATATGGGTAATAATGCATGTTACATTGATAATATTGGGAGTAGTAAGTATATTTATTATAGTTCTGGCGATGATAACTGCATAATATGGGTAATAATGCATGTTATATTGATAATAATATAAGTAATAAGTATAATTATTACAGTTCTGGCGATAATAACTGCATTATATGGGTAATAATGCACGTTATATTGCTAATAACATAAGTAATAAGTATAATTATTACAGTTCTAGTGATAATAACTGCATTATATGGGTAATAATGCATGTTATATTGATAATATCGGGAGTAATAAGTATAATTATTATAGTTCTAGCGATAATAACTGCATTATATGGGTAACAATGCACGTTTTATTGCTAATAGTATAAGTAATAAGTATAATTATTACAGTTCAAGCGATAATACCTCTATTATATGGGTAATAATGCATGTTATATTGATAATGGTATAAGTAATAAGTATAATTATTACAGTTCTAGCGATAATAACTGCATAATATAGGTAAAAATGCATGTTATATTGATAATATTGGGCGTAATGAGTATATTTATTATGGTTCTAGAGATAATAACTGCATAATATGGGTAATAATGCATGTTATATTGATAATAATATAAGTAATAAGTATAATTATTACAGTTCTAGCGATAATACCTCCATTATATGGGTAATAATGCACGTTATATTGATGATAATGAAAGTAATACGTATATTTATTATAGTTCTAGCGATAATAACTGCATTATATGGGTAATAAGGCATGTTATATTGATAACATCGGGAGTAATAAGTATAATTATTATAGTTCTAGCGATAATAATAGTAAAATATGGCTAATAGTGCATGATATATTGATAATAGTAAAAGTAATAAGTGTATTTATTACAGTTCTATCGATAATAACTGCATAATATGGGTAATAATGCATGTTATATTGATAATAATATAAGTAATAAGTATAATTATTACAGTTCTAGCGATAATACCTCCATTATATGGGTAATAATGCATGTTATATTGATGACAATGAAAGTAATACGTATATTTATTATAGCTCTAGCGACAATAACTGCATAATGTGGGTAATAATGCATGTTATATTGAGAATAATATAAGTAATAAGTATAATTATTACAGTTCTGGCGATAATAACTGCATTATATGGGTAATAATGCACGTTATATTGCTAATAGTATAAGTAATAAGTATAATTATTACAGGTCTTGCGATAATACCTCCATTATATGGGTAATAATGCATGTTATATTGATAATAATATAAGTAATAAGTATAATTATTACAGTTCTAGCGATAATAACTGCATTATATGGGTAATAATGCACGTTATATTGCTAATAATATAAGTAATAAGTATAATTATTACAGTTCTAGCGATAATAACTGCATTATATGGGTAATAATGCATGTTATATTGATAATATCGGGAGTAATAAGTATAATTATTATAGTTCTAGCGATAATAATAGTAAAATGTGGCAAATAGTGCATGTTATATTGATAATAATAAAAGTAATAAGTATATTTATTACAGTTCTATCAATAATAACTGCATAATATAGGTAATAATGCATGTTATATTGATGATAATAAAAGTAATACGCATATTTATTATAGTTCTAGCGATAATAACTGCATAATATGGGTAATAATGCATGTTATATTGATAATGATATGAGTAATAAGTATAATTATTATAGTTCTAGCGATAATAACTGCATTATATATGCAATAATGCACGTTATATTGCTAACAATATAAGTAATAAGTATAATTATTACAGTTCTAGCGATAATAACTGCATTATATGGGTAATAATGCATGTTACATTGATAATATTGGGAGTAATAAGTATATTTATTATAGTTCTGGCGATCATAACTGCATAATATGGGTAATAATGCATGTTATATTGATAATAATATAAGTAATAAGTATAATTATTACAGTTCTGGCGATAATAACTGCATTATATGGGTAATAATGCACGTTATATTGCTAATAACATAAGTAATAAGTATAATTATTACAGTTCTAGCGATAATAACTGCATTATATGGGTAATAATGCATGTTATATTGATAATATCGGGAGTAATAAGTATAATTATTATAGTTCTAGCGATAATAACTGCATTATATGGGTAACAATGCACGTTTTATTGCTAATAGTATAAGTAATAAGTATAATTATTACAGTTCTAGCGATAATACCTCTATTATATGGGTAATAATGCATGTTATATTGATGATAATGAAAGTAATACGTATATTTATTATAGTTCTAGCGATAATAACTGCATAATATGGGTAATAGTGCATGTTATATTAAGAATAATATAAGTAATAAGTATAATTATTACAGTTCTGGCGATAATAACTGCATTATATGGGTAACAATGCACGTTATATTGCTAATAGTATAAGTAATAAGTATAATTATTACAGTTCTAGCGATAATACCTCTATTATATGGGTAATACTGCATGTTATATTGATAATGATATAAGTAATAAGTATAATTATTACAGTTCTAGCGATAATAACTGCATAATATGGGTAATAATGCACGTTATATTGCTAATAGTATAAGTAATAAGTATAATTATTACAGTTCTAGCGATAATAACTGCATTATATGGGTAATAATGCACGTTATATTGCTAATAATATAAGTAATAAGTATAATTATTACAGTTCTAGCGATAATAACTGCATTATATGGGTAATAATGCATGTTATATTGATAATATCGGGAGTAATAAGTATAATTATTATAGTTCTAGCGATAATAACTGCATTATATGGGTAACAATGCACGTTTTATTGCTAATAGTATAAGTAATAAGTATAATTATTACACTTCTAGCGATAATACCTCTATTATATGGGTAATAATGCATGTTATATTGATGATAATGAAAGTAATACGTATATTTATTATAGTGCTAGCGATAATAACTGCATAATATGGGTAATAATGCATGTTATATTGATAATGATATGAGTAATAAGTATAATTATTATAGTTCTAGCGATAATAACTGCATTATATATGCAATAATGCACGTTATATTGCTAACAATATAAGTAATAAGTATAATTATTACAGTTCTAGCGATAATAACTGCATTATATGGGTAATAATCCATGTTACATTGATAATATTGGGAGTAATAAGTATATTTATTATAGTTCTGGCGATCATAACTGCATAATATGGGTAATAATGCATGTTACATTGATAATATTATAAGTAATAAGTATAATTATTACAGTTCTAGCGATAATAACTGCTTTATATGGGTAATAATGCATGTTACATTGATAATAATATAAGTAATAAGTATAATTATTACAGTTCTGGCGATAATAACTGCATTATATGGGTAATAATGCACGTTATATTAAGAATAATATAAGTAATAAGTATAATTATTACAGTTCTGGCGATAATAACTGCATTATATGGGTAATAATGCATGTTATATTGATAATATCGGGAGTAATAAGTATAATTATTATAGTTCTAGCGATAATAACTGCATTATATGGGTAACAATGAACGTTTTATTGCTAATAGTATAAGTAATAAGTATAATTATTACACTTCTAGCGATAATACCTCTATTATATGGGTAATAATGCATGTTATATTGATGATAATGAAAGTAATACGTATATTTATTATAGTGCTAGCGATAATAACTGCATAATATGGGTAATAATGCATGTTATATTGATAATGATATGAGTAATAAGTATAATTATTATAGTTCTAGCGATAATAACTGCATTATATATGCAATAATGCACGTTATATTGCTAACAATATAAGTAATAAGTATAATTATTACAGTTCTAGCGATAATAACTGCATTATATGGGTAATAATGCATGTTACATTGATAATATTGGGAGTAATAAGTATATTTATTATAGTTCTGGCGATCATAACTGCATAATATGGGTAATAATGCATGTTATATTGATAATATCATAAGTAATAAGTATAATTATTACAGTTCTAGCGATAATAACTGCTTTATATGGGTAATAATGCATGTTACATTGATAATAATATAAGTAATAAGTATAATTATTACAGTTCTGGCGATAATAACTGCATTATATGGGTAATAATGCACGTTATATTAAGAATAATATATGTAATAAGTATAATTATTACAGTTCTGGCGATAATAACTGCATTATATGGGTAACAATGCACGTTATATTGCTAATAGTATAAGTAATAAGTATAATTATTACAGTTCTAGCGATAATACCTCTATTATATGGGTAATACTGCATGTTATATTGATAATGATATAAGTAATAAGTATAATTATTACAGTTCTAGCGATAATAACTGCATAATATGGGTAATAATGCACGTTATATTGCTAATAATATAAGTAATGAGTACAATTATTACAGTTCTAGCGATAATAACTGCATTATATGGGTAATACTGCATGTTATATTGATAATAATATAAGTAATAAGTATAATTATTACAGTTCTAGCGATAATAACTGCATTATATGGGTAATAATGCATGTTATATTGATAATATCGGGAGTAATAAGTATAATTATTATAGTTCAAGCGATAATAATAGTAAAATATGGCAAATAGTGCATGTTATATTGATAATAATAAAAGTAATAAGTATATTTATTACAGTTCTATCGATAATAACTGCATAATATGGGTAATAATGCATGTTATATTGATGATAATAAAAGTAATACGTATATTTATTATAGTTCTAGCGATAATAACTGCATAATATGGGTAATAATGCATGTTATATTGATAATAATATGAGTAATAAGTATAATTATTACAGTTCTAGCGATAATAACTGCATTATATGGGTAATAATGCATGTTACATTGATAATATTGGGAGTAATAAGTATATTTATTATAGTTCTGGCGATCATAACTGCATAATATGGGTAATAATGCATGTTATATTGATAATATTATAAGTAATAAGTATAATTATTACAATTCTGGCGATAATAACTGCATTATATGGGTAACAATGCACGTTATATTGCTAATAGTATAAGTAATAAGTGTAATTATTACAGTTCTAGCGATAATACCTCTATTATATGGGTAATAATGCATGTTATATTGATAATGATATAAGTAATAAGTATAATTATTACAGTTCTAGCGATAATAACTGCATAATATGGGTAATAATGCACGTTATATTGCTAATAATATAAGTAATGAGTACAATTATTACAGTTCTGGCGATAATAACTGCATTATATGGGTAATAATGCACGTTATATTGCTAATAGTATAAGTAATAAGTATAATTATTACAGTTCTAGCGATAATAACTGCATTATATGGGTAATAATGCACGTTATATTGCTAATAATATAAGTAATAAGTATAATTATTACAGTTCTAGCGATAATAACTGCATTATATGGGTAATAATGCATGTTATATTGATAATATCGGGAGTAATAAGTATAATTATTATAGTTCTAGCGATAATAACTGCATTATATGGGTAACAATGCACGTTTTATTGCTAATAGTATAAGTAATAAGTATAATTATTACACTTCTAGCGATAATACCTCTATTATATGGGTAATAATGCATGTTATATTGATGATAATGAAAGTAATACGTATATTTATTATAGTGCTAGCGATAATAACTGCATAATATGGGTAATAATGCATGTTATATTGATAATGATATGAGTAATAAGTATAATTATTATAGTTCTAGCGATAATAACTGCATTATATATGCAATAATGCACGTTATATTGCTAACAATATAAGTAATAAGTATAATTATTACAGTTCTAGCGATAATAACTGCATTATATGGGTAATAATGCATGTTACATTGATAATATTGGGAGTAATAAGTATATTTATTATAGTTCTGGCGATCATAACTGCATAATATGGGTAATAATGCATGTTATATTGATAATATTATAAGTAATAAGTATAATTATTACAGTTCTAGCGATAATAACTGCTTTATATGGGTAATAATGCATGTTACATTGATAATAATATAAGTAATAAGTATAATTATTACAGTTCTGGCGATAATAACTGCATTATATGGGTAATAATGCACGTTATATTAAGAATAATATAAGTAATAAGTATAATTATTACAGTTCTAGCGAAAATACCTCTATTATATGGGTAATACTGCATGTTATATTGATAATGATATAAGTAATAAGTATAATTATTACAGTTCTAGCGATAATAACTGCATAATATGGGTAATAATGCACGTTATATTGCTAATAATATAAGTAATGAGTACAATTATTACAGTTCTAGCGATAATAACTGCATTATATGGGTAATAATGCATGTTATATTGATAATAATATAAGTAATAGGTATAATTATTACAGTTCTAGCGATAATAACTGCATTATATGGGTAATAATGCATGTTATATTGATAATAATATAAGTAATAAGTATAATTATTACAGTTCTAGCGATAATAACTGCATTATATGGGTAATAATGCATGTTATATTGATAATATCGGGAGTAATAAGTATAATTATTATAGTTCAAGCGATAATAATAGTAAAATATGGCAAATAGTGCATGTTATATTGATAATAATAAAAGTAATAAGTATATTGATTACAGTTCTATCGATAATAACTGCATAATATGGGTAATAATGCATGTTATATTGATGATAATAAAAGTAATACGTATATTTATTATAGTTCTAGCGATAATAACTGCATAATATGGGTAATAATGCATGTTATATTGATAATAATATGAGTAATAAGTATAATTATTACAGTTCTAGCGATAATAACTGCATTATATGGGTAATAATGCATGTTACATTGATAATATTGGGAGTAATAAGTATATTTATTATAGTTCTGGCGATCATAACTGCATAATATGGGTAATAATGCATGTTATATTGATAATATTATAAGTAATAAGTATAATTATTACAATTCTGGCGATAATAACTGCATTATATGGGTAACAATGCACGTTATATTGCTAATAGTATAAGTAATAAGTGTAATTATTACAGTTCTAGCGATAATACCTCTATTATATGGGTAATAATGCATGTTATATTGATAATGATATAAGTAATAAGTATAATTATTACAGTTCAAGCGATAATAACTGCATTATATAGGTAATAATGCATGTTATATTGATAATATCGGGAGTAATAAGTATAATTATTATAGTTCTAGCGTTAATAATAGTAAAATATGGCAAATAGTGCATGTTATATTGATAATAATAAAAGTAATAAGTATATTTATAACAGGTCTATCGATAATAACTGCATAATATGGGTAATAATGCATGTTATATTGATGATGATAAAAGTAATACGTATATTTATTATAGTTCTAGCGATAATAACTGCATTATATGGGTAATAAGGCATGTTATATTGATAACATCGGGAGTAATAAGTATAATTATTATAGTTCTAGCGATAATAATAGTAAAATATGGCAAATAGTGCATGCTATATTGATAATAATAAAACTAATAAATATATTTATTACAGTTCTATCGATAATAACTGCATAATATGGGTAATAATGCAAGTTATATTGATGATAATAAAAGTAATACGTATATTTATTACAGTTCTAGCGATAATACCTGCATAATATGGGTAATAATGCATGTTACATTGATAATATTGGGAGTAATAAGTATATTTATTATAGTTCTGGCGATCATAACTGCATAATATGGGTAATAATGCATGTTATATTGATAATATTATAAGTAATAAGTATAATTATTACAATTCTGGCGATAATAACTGCATTATATGGGTAACAATGCACGTTATATTGCTAATAGTATAAGTAATAAGTGTAATTATTACAGTTCTAGCGATAATACCTCTATTATATGGGTAATAATGCATGTTATATTGATAATGATATAAGTAATAAGTATAATTATTACAGTTCTAGCGATAATAACTGCATAATATGGGTAATAATGCACGTTATATTGCTAATAATATAAGTAATGAGTACAATTATTACAGTTCTGGCGATAATAACTGCATTATATGGGTAATAATGCACGTTATATTGCTAATAGTATAAGTAATAAGTATAATTATTACAGTTCTAGCGATAATAACTGCATTATATGGGTAATAATGCACGTTATATTGCTAATAATATAAGTAATAAGTATAATTATTACAGTTCTAGCGATAATAACTGCATTATATGGGTAATAATGCATGTTATATTGATAATATCGGGAGTAATAAGTATAATTATTATAGTTCTAGCGATAATAACTGCATTATATGGGTAACAATGCACGTTTTATTGCTAATAGTATAAGTAATAAGTATAATTATTACACTTCTAGCGATAACACCTCTATTATATGGGTAATAATGCATGTTATATTGATGATAATGAAAGTAATACGTATATTTATTATAGTGCTAGCGATAATAACTGCATAATATGGGTAATAATGCATGTTATATTGATAATGATATGAGTAATAAGTATAATTATTATAGTTCTAGCGATAATAACTGCATTATATATGCAATAATGCACGTTATATTGCTAACAATATAAGTAATAAGTATAATTATTACAGTTCTAGCGATAATAACTGCATTATATGGGTAATAATGCATGTTACATTGATAATATTGGGAGTAATAAGTATATTTATTATAGTTCTGGCGATCATAACTGCATAATATGGGTAATAATGCATGTTATATTGATAATATTATAAGTAATAAGTATAATTATTACAGTTCTAGCGATAATAACTGCTTTATATGGGTAATAATGCATGTTACATTGATAATAATATAAGTAATAAGTATAATTATTACAGTTCTGGCGATAATAACTGCATTATATGGGTAATAATGCACGTTATATTAAGAATAATATAAGTAATAAGTATAATTATTACAGTTCTAGCGAAAATACCTCTATTATATGGGTAATACTGCATGTTATATTGATAATGATATAAGTAATAAGTATAATTATTACAGTTCTAGCGATAATAACTGCATAATATGGGTAATAATGCACGTTATATTGCTAATAATATAAGTAATGAGTACAATTATTACAGTTCTAGCGATAATAACTGCATTATATGGGTAATAATGCATGTTATATTGATAATAATATAAGTAATAGGTATAATTATTACAGTTCTAGCGATAATAACTGCATTATATGGGTAATAATGCATGTTATATTGATAATAATATAAGTAATAAGTATAATTATTACAGTTCTAGCGATAATAACTGCATTATATGGGTAATAATGCATGTTATATTGATAATATCGGGAGTAATAAGTATAATTATTATAGTTCAAGCGATAATAATAGTAAAATATGGCAAATAGTGCATGTTATATTGATAATAATAAAAGTAATAAGTATATTGATTACAGTTCTATCGATAATAACTGCATAATATGGGTAATAATGCATGTTATATTGATGATAATAAAAGTAATACGTATATTTATTATAGTTCTAGCGATAATAACTGCATAATATGGGTAATAATGCATGTTATATTGATAATAATATGAGTAATAAGTATAATTATTACAGTTCTAGCGATAATAACTGCATTATATGGGTAATAATGCATGTTACATTGATAATATTGGGAGTAATAAGTATATTTATTATAGTTCTGGCGATCATAACTGCATAATATGGGTAATAATGCATGTTATATTGATAATATTATAAGTAATAAGTATAATTATTACAATTCTGGCGATAATAACTGCATTATATGGGTAACAATGCACGTTATATTGCTAATAGTATAAGTAATAAGTGTAATTATTACAGTTCTAGCGATAATACCTCTATTATATGGGTAATAATGCATGTTATATTGATAATGATATAAGTAATAAGTATAATTATTACAGTTCAAGCGATAATAACTGCATTATATAGGTAATAATGCATGTTATATTGATAATATCGGGAGTAATAAGTATAATTATTATAGTTCTAGCGTTAATAATAGTAAAATATGGCAAATAGTGCATGTTATATTGATAATAATAAAAGTAATAAGTATATTTATAACAGGTCTATCGATAATAACTGCATAATATGGGTAATAATGCATGTTATATTGATGATGATAAAAGTAATACGTATATTTATTATAGTTCTAGCGATAATAACTGCATTATATGGGTAATAAGGCATGTTATATTGATAACATCGGGAGTAATAAGTATAATTATTATAGTTCTAGCGATAATAATAGTAAAATATGGCAAATAGTGCATGCTATATTGATAATAATAAAACTAATAAATATATTTATTACAGTTCTATCGATAATAACTGCATAATATGGGTAATAATGCAAGTTATATTGATGATAATAAAAGTAATACGTATATTTATTACAGTTCTAGCGATAATACCTGCATAATATGGGTAATAATGCATGTTATATTGATAATAATGAAAGTAATACGTATATTTATTATAGTTCTGGCGATCATAACTGCATAATATGGGTAATAATGCATGTTATATTGATAATATTATAAGTAATAAGTATAATTATTACAATTCTGGCGATAATAACTGCATTATATGGGTAACAATGCACGTTATATTGCTAATAGTATAAGTAATAAGTGTAATTATTACAGTTCTAGCGATAATACCTCTATTATATGGGTAATAATGCATGTTATATTGATAATGATATAAGTAATAAGTATAATTATTACAGTTCTAGCGATAATAACTGCATAATATGGGTAATAATGCACGTTATATTGCTAATAATATAAGTAATGAGTACAATTATTACAGTTCTGGCGATAATAACTGCATTATATGGGTAATAATGCACGTTATATTGCTAATAGTATAAGTAATAAGTATAATTATTACAGTTCTAGCGATAATAACTGCATTATATGGGTAATAATGCACGTTATATTGCTAATAATATAAGTAATAAGTATAATTATTACAGTTCTAGCGATAATAACTGCATTATATGGGTAATAATGCATGTTATATTGATAATATCCGGAGTAGTAAGTATAATTATTATAGTTCTAGCGATAATAACTGCATTATATGGGTAACAATGCACGTTTTATTGCTAATAGTATAAGTAATAAGTATAATTATTACACTTCTAGCGATAATACCTCTATTATATGGGTAATAATGCATGTTATATTGATGATAATGAAAGTAATACGTATATTTATTATAGTGCTAGCGATAATAACTGCATAATATGGGTAATAATGCATGTTATATTGATAATGATATGAGTAATAAGTATAATTATTATAGTTCTAGCGATAATAACTGCATTATATATGCAATAATGCACGTTATATTGCTAACAATATAAGTAATAAGTATAATTATTACAGTTCTAGCGATAATAACTGCATTATATGGGTAATAATGCATGTTACATTGATAATATTGGGAGTAATAAGTATATTTATTATAGTTCTGGCGATCATAACTGCATAATATGGGTAATAATGCATGTTATATTGATAATATTATAAGTAATAAGTATAATTATTACAGTTCTAGCGATAATAACTGCTTTATATGGGTAATAATGCATGTTACATTGATAATAATATAAGTAATAAGTATAATTATTACAGGTCTAGCGATAATACCTCCATTATATGGGTAATAATGCAAGTTATATTGATGATAATGAAAGTAATACGTATATTCATTATAGTTCTAGCGATAATAACTGCATAATGTGGGTAATAATGCATGTTATATTGAGAATAATATAAGTAATAAGTATAATTATTACAGTTCTGGCGAGAATAACTGCATTATATGGGTAATAATGCACGTTATATTGCTAATAGTATAAGTAATAAGTATAATTATTACAGTTCTAGCGATAATAACTGCATTATATGGGTAATAATGCACGTTATATTGCTAATAATATAAGTAATAAGTATAATTATTACAGTTCTAGCGATAATAACTGCATTATATGGGTAATAATGCATGTTATATTGATAATATCGGGAGTAATAAGTATAATTATTATAGTTCTAGCGATAATAATAGTAAAATGTGGCAAATAGTGCATGTTATATTGATAATAATAAAAGTAATAAGTATATTTATTACAGTTCTATCAATAATAACTGCATAATATAGGTAATAATGCATGTTATATTGATGATAATAAAAGTAATACGCATATTTATTATAGTTCTAGCGATAATAACTGCATAATATGGGTAATAATGCATGTTATATTGATAATGATATGAGTAATAAGTATAATTATTATAGTTCTAGCGATAATAACTGCATTATATATGCAATAATGCACGTTATATTGCTAACAATATAAGTAATAAGTATAATTATTACAGTTCTAGCGATAATAACTGCATTATATGGGTAATAATGCATGTTACATTGATAATATTGGGAGTAATAAGTATATTTATTATAGTTCTGGCGATCATAACTGCATAATATGGGTAATAATGCATGTTATATTGATAATAATATAAGTAATAAGTATAATTATTACAGTTCTGGCGATAATAACTGCATTATATGGGTAATAATGCACGTTATATTGCTAATAACATAAGTAATAAGTATAATTATTACAGTTCTAGCGATAATAACTGCATTATATGGGTAATAATGCATGTTATATTGATAATATCGGGAGTAATAAGTATAATTATTATAGTTCTAGCGATAATAACTGCATTATATGGGTAACAATGCACGTTTTATTGCTAATAGTATAAGTAATAAGTATAATTATTACAGTTCTAGCGATAATACCTCTATTATATGGGTAATAATGCATGTTATATTGATGATAATGAAAGTAATACGTATATTTATTATAGTTCTAGCGATAATAACTGCATAATATGGGTAATAGTGCATGTTATATTAAGAATAATATAAGTAATAAGTATAATTATTACAGTTCTGGCGATAATAACTGCATTATATGGGTAACAATGCACGTTATATTGCTAATAGTATAAGTAATAAGTATAATTATTACAGTTCTAGCGATAATACCTCTATTATATGGGTAATACTGCATGTTATATTGATAATGATATAAGTAATAAGTATAATTATTACAGTTCTAGCGATAATAACTGCATAATATGGGTAATAATGCACGTTATATTGCTAATAGTATAAGTAATAAGTATAATTATTACAGTTCTAGCGATAATAACTGCATTATATGGGTAATAATGCACGTTATATTGCTAATAATATAAGTAATAAGTATAATTATTACAGTTCTAGCGATAATAACTGCATTATATGGGTAATAATGCATGTTATATTGATAATATCGGGAGTAATAAGTATAATTATTATAGTTCTAGCGATAATAACTGCATTATATGGGTAACAATGCACGTTTTATTGCTAATAGTATAAGTAATAAGTATAATTATTACACTTCTAGCGATAATACCTCTATTATATGGGTAATAATGCATGTTATATTGATGATAATGAAAGTAATACGTATATTTATTATAGTGCTATCGATAATAACTGCATAATATGGGTAATAATGCATGTTATATTGATAATGATATGAGTAATAAGTATAATTATTATAGTTCTAGCGATAATAACTGCATTATATATGCAATAATGCACGTTATATTGCTAACAATATAAGTAATAAGTATAATTATTACAGTTCTAGCGATAATAACTGCATTATATGGGTAATAATGCATGTTACATTGATAATATTGGGAGTAATAAGTATATTTATTATAGTTCTGGCGATCATAACTGCATAATATGGGTAATAATGCATGTTATATTGATAATATTATAAGTAATAAGTATAATTATTACAGTTCTAGCGATAATAACTGCTTTATATGGGTAATAATGCATGTTACATTGATAATAATATAAGTAATAAGTATAATTATTACAGTTCTGGCGATAATAACTGCATTATATGGGTAATAATGCACGTTATATTAAGAATAATATAAGTAATAAGTATAATTATTACAGTTCTGGCGATAATAACTGCATTATATGGGTAATAATGCATGTTATATTGATAATATCGGGAGTAATAAGTATAATTATTATAGTTCTAGCGATAATAACTGCATTATATGGGTAACAATGCACGTTTTATTGCTAATAGTATAAGTAATAAGTATAATTATTACAGTTCTAGCGATAATACCTCTATTATATGGGTAATAATGCATGTTATATTGATGATAATGAAAGTAATACGTATATTTATTATAGTTCTAGCGATAATAACTGCATAATATGGGTAATAGTGCATGTTATATTAAGAATAATATAAGTAATAAGTATAATTATTACAGTTCTGGCGATAATAACTGCATTATATGGGTAACAATGCACGTTATATTGCTAATAGTATAAGTAATAAGTATAATTATTACAGTTCTAGCGATAATACCTCTATTATATGGGTAATACTGCATGTTATATTGATAATGATATAAGTAATAAGTATAATTATTACAGTTCTAGCGATAATAACTGCATAACATGGGTAATAATGCACGTTATATTGCTAATAGTATAAGTAATAAGTATAATTATTACAGTTCTAGCGATAATAACTGCATTATATGGGTAATAATGCACGTTATATTGCTAATAATATAAGTAATAAGTATAATTATTACAGTTCTAGCGATAATAACTGCATTATATGGGTAATAATGCATGTTATATTGATAATATCGGGAGTAATAAGTATAATTATTATAGTTCTAGCGATACTAACTGCATTATATGGGTAACAATGAACGTTTTATTGCTAATAGTATAAGTAATAAGTATAATTATTACACTTCTAGCGATAATACCTCTATTATATGGGTAATAATGCATGTTATATTGATGATAATGAAAGTAATACGTATATTTATTATAGTGCTAGCGATAATAACTGCATAATATGGGTAATAATGCATGTTATATTGATAATGATATGAGTAATAAGTATAATTATTATAGTTCTAGCGATAATAACTGCATTATATATGCAATAATGCACGTTATATTGCTAACAATATAAGTAATAAGTATAATTATTACAGTTCTAGCGATAATAACTGCATTATATGGGTAATAATGCATGTTACATTGATAATATTGGGAGTAATAAGTATATTTATTATAGTTCTGGCGATCATAACTGCATAATATGGGTAATAATGCATGTTATATTGATAATATCATAAGTAATAAGTATAATTATTACAGTTCTAGCGATAATAACTGCTTTATATGGGTAATAATGCATGTTACATTGATAATAATATAAGTAATAAGTATAATTATTACAGTTCTGGCGATAATAACTGCATTATATGGGTAATAATGCACGTTATATTAAGAATAATATAAGTAATAAGTATAATTATTACAGTTCTGGCGATAATAACTGCATTATATGGGTAACAATGCACGTTATATTGCTAATAGTATAAGTAATAAGTATAATTATTACAGTTCTAGCGATAATACCTCTATTATATGGGTAATACTGCATGTTATATTGATAATGATATAAGTAATAAGTATAATTATTACAGTTCTAGCGATAATAACTGCATAATATGGGTAATAATGCACGTTATATTGCTAATAATATAAGTAATGAGTACAATTATTACAGTTCTAGCGATAATAACTGCATTATATGGGTAATACTGCATGTTATATTGATAATAATATAAGTAATAAGTATAATTATTACAGTTCTAGCGATAATAACTGCATTATATGGGTAATAATGCATGTTATATTGATAATATCGGGAGTAATAAGTATAATTATTATAGTTCAAGCGATAATAATAGTAAAATATGGCAAATAGTGCATGTTATATTGATAATAATAAAAGTAATAAGTATATTTATTACAGTTCTATCGATAATAACTGCATAATATGGGTAATAATGCATGTTATATTGATAATAATATGAGTAATAAGTATAATTATTACAGTTCTAGCGATAATAACTGCATTATATGGGTAATAATGCATGTTACATTGATAATATTGGGAGTAATAAGTATATTTATTATAGTTCTGGCGATCATAACTGCATAATATGGGTAATAATGCATGTTATATTGATAATATTATAAGTAATAAGTATAATTATTACAATTCTGGCGATAATAACTGCATTATATGGGTAACAATGCACGTTATATTGCTAATAGTATAAGTAATAAGTGTAATTATTACAGTTCTAGCGATAATACCTCTATTATATGGGTAATAATGCATGTTATATTGATAATGATATAAGTAATAAGTATAATTATTACAGTTCTAGCGATAATAACTGCATAATATGGGTAATAATGCACGTTATATTGCTAATAATATAAGTAATGAGTACAATTATTACAGTTCTGGCGATAATAACTGCATTATATGGGTAATAATGCACGTTATATTGCTAATAGTATAAGTAATAAGTATAATTATTACAGTTCTAGCGATAATAACTGCATTATATGGGTAATAATGCACGTTATATTGCTAATAATATAAGTAATAAGTATAATTATTACAGTTCTAGCGATAATAACTGCATTATATGGGTAATAATGCATGTTATATTGATAATATCGGGAGTAATAAGTATAATTATTATAGTTCTAGCGATAATAACTGCATTATATGGGTAACAATGCACGTTTTATTGCTAATAGTATAAGTAATAAGTATAATTATTACACTTCTAGCGATAATACCTCTATTATATGGGTAATAATGCATGTTATATTGATGATAATGGAAGTAATACGTATATTTATAATAGTGCTAGCAATAATAACTGCATAATATGGGTAATAATGCATGTTATATTGATAATGATATGAGTAATAAGTATAATTATTATAGTTCTAGCGATAATAACTGCATTATATATGCAATAATGCACGTTATATTGCTAACAATATAAGTAATAAGTATAATTATTACAGTTCTAGCGATAATAACTGCATTATATGGGTAATAATGCATGTTACATTGATAATATTGGGAGTAATAAGTATATTTATTATAGTTCTGGCGATCATAACTGCATAATATGGGTAATAATGCATGTTATATTGATAATATTATAAGTAATAAGTATAATTATTACAGTTCTAGCGATAATAACTGCTTTATATGGGTAATAATGCATGTTACATTGATAATAATATAAGTAATAAGTATAATTATTACAGTTCTGGCGATAATAACTGCATTATATGGGTAACAATGCACGTTATATTGCTAATAGTATAAGTAATAAGTATAATTATTACAGTTCTAGCGAAAATACCTCTATTATATGGGTAATACTGCATGTTATATTGATAATGATATAAGTAATAAGTATAATTATTACAGTTCTAGCGATAATAACTGCATAATATGGGTAATAATGCACGTTATATTGCTAATAATATAAGTAATGAGTACAATTATTACAGTTCTAGCGATAATAACTGCATTATATGGGTAATAATGCATGTTACATTGATAATATTGGGAGTAATAAGTATATTTATTATAGTTCTGGCGATCATAACTGCATAATATGGGTAATAATGCATGTTATATTGATAATAATATAAGTAATAAGTATAATTATTACAGTTCTGGCGATAATAACTGCATTATATGGGTAATAATGCACGTTATATTGCTAATAACATAAGTAATAAGTATAATTATTACAGTTCTAGCGATAATAACTGCATTATATGGGTAATAATGCATGTTATATTGATAATATCGGGAGTAATAAGTATAATTATTATAGTTCTAGCGATAATAACTGCATTATATGGGTAACAATGCACGTTTTATTGCTAATAGTATAAGTAATAAGTATAATTATTACAGTTCTAGCGATAATACCTCTATTATATGGGTAATAATGCATGTTATATTGATGATAATGAAAGTAATACGTATATTTATTATAGTTCTAGCGATAATAACTGCATAATATGGGTAATAGTGCATGTTATATTAAGAATAATATAAGTAATAAGTATAATTATTACAGTTCTGGCGATAATAACTGCATTATATGGGTAACAATGCACGTTATATTGCTAATAGTATAAGTAATAAGTATAATTATTACAGTTCTAGCGATAATACCTCTATTATATGGGTAATACTGCATGTTATATTGATAATGATATAAGTAATAAGTATAATTATTACAGTTCTAGCGATAATAACTGCATAACATGGGTAATAATGCACGTTATATTGCTAATAGTATAAGTAATAAGTATAATTATTACAGTTCTAGCGATAATAACTGCATTATATGGGTAATAATGCACGTTATATTGCTAATAATATAAGTAATAAGTATAATTATTACAGTTCTAGCGATAATAACTGCATTATATGGGTAATAATGCATGTTATATTGATAATATCGGGAGTAATAAGTATAATTATTATAGTTCTAGCGATACTAACTGCATTATATGGGTAACAATGAACGTTTTATTGCTAATAGTATAAGTAATAAGTATAATTATTACACTTCTAGCGATAATACCTCTATTATATGGGTAATAATGCATGTTATATTGATGATAATGAAAGTAATACGTATATTTATTATAGTGCTAGCGATAATAACTGCATAATATGGGTAATAATGCATGTTATATTGATAATGATATGAGTAATAAGTATAATTATTATAGTTCTAGCGATAATAACTGCATTATATATGCAATAATGCACGTTATATTGCTAACAATATAAGTAATAAGTATAATTATTACAGTTCTAGCGATAATAACTGCATTATATGGGTAATAATGCATGTTACATTGATAATATTGGGAGTAATAAGTATATTTATTATAGTTCTGGCGATCATAACTGCATAATATGGGTAATAATGCATGTTATATTGATAATATCATAAGTAATAAGTATAATTATTACAGTTCTAGCGATAATAACTGCTTTATATGGGTAATAATGCATGTTACATTGATAATAATATAAGTAATAAGTATAATTATTACAGTTCTGGCGATAATAACTGCATTATATGGGTAATAATGCACGTTATATTAAGAATAATATAAGTAATAAGTATAATTATTACAGTTCTGGCGATAATAACTGCATTATATGGGTAACAATGCACGTTATATTGCTAATAGTATAAGTAATAAGTATAATTATTACAGTTCTAGCGATAATACCTCTATTATATGGGTAATACTGCATGTTATATTGATAATGATATAAGTAATAAGTATAATTATTACAGTTCTAGCGATAATAACTGCATAATATGGGTAATAATGCACGTTATATTGCTAATAATATAAGTAATGAGTACAATTATTACAGTTCTAGCGATAATAACTGCATTATATGGGTAATACTGCATGTTATATTGATAATAATATAAGTAATAAGTATAATTATTACAGTTCTAGCGATAATAACTGCATTATATGGGTAATAATGCATGTTATATTGATAATATCGGGAGTAATAAGTATAATTATTATAGTTCAAGCGATAATAATAGTAAAATATGGCAAATAGTGCATGTTATATTGATAATAATAAAAGTAATAAGTATATTTATTACAGTTCTATCGATAATAACTGCATAATATGGGTAATAATGCATGTTATATTGATAATAATATGAGTAATAAGTATAATTATTACAGTTCTAGCGATAATAACTGCATTATATGGGTAATAATGCATGTTACATTGATAATATTGGGAGTAATAAGTATATTTATTATAGTTCTGGCGATCATAACTGCATAATATGGGTAATAATGCATGTTATATTGATAATATTATAAGTAATAAGTATAATTATTACAATTCTGGCGATAATAACTGCATTATATGGGTAACAATGCACGTTATATTGCTAATAGTATAAGTAATAAGTGTAATTATTACAGTTCTAGCGATAATACCTCTATTATATGGGTAATAATGCATGTTATATTGATAATGATATAAGTAATAAGTATAATTATTACAGTTCTAGCGATAATAACTGCATAATATGGGTAATAATGCACGTTATATTGCTAATAATATAAGTAATGAGTACAATTATTACAGTTCTGGCGATAATAACTGCATTATATGGGTAATAATGCACGTTATATTGCTAATAGTATAAGTAATAAGTATAATTATTACAGTTCTAGCGATAATAACTGCATTATATGGGTAATAATGCACGTTATATTGCTAATAATATAAGTAATAAGTATAATTATTACAGTTCTAGCGATAATAACTGCATTATATGGGTAATAATGCATGTTATATTGATAATATCGGGAGTAATAAGTATAATTATTATAGTTCTAGCGATAATAACTGCATTATATGGGTAACAATGCACGTTTTATTGCTAATAGTATAAGTAATAAGTATAATTATTACACTTCTAGCGATAATACCTCTATTATATGGGTAATAATGCATGTTATATTGATGATAATGAAAGTAATACGTATATTTATAATAGTGCTAGCGATAATAACTGCATAATATGGGTAATAATGCATGTTATATTGATAATGATATGAGTAATAAGTATAATTATTATAGTTCTAGCGATAATAACTGCATTATATATGCAATAATGCACGTTATATTGCTAACAATATAAGTAATAAGTATAATTATTACAGTTCTAGCGATAATAACTGCATTATATGGGTAATAATGCATGTTACATTGATAATATTGGGAGTAATAAGTATATTTATTATAGTTCTGGCGATCATAACTGCATAATATGGGTAATAATGCATGTTATATTGATAATATTATAAGTAATAAGTATAATTATTACAGTTCTAGCGATAATAACTGCTTTATATGGGTAATAATGCATGTTACATTGATAATAATATAAGTAATAAGTATAATTATTACAGTTCTGGCGATAATAACTGCATTATATGGGTAATAATGCACGTTATATTAAGAATAATATAAGTAATAAGTATAATTATTACAGTTCTGGCGATAATAACTGCATTATATGGGTAACAATGCACGTTATATTGCTAATAGTATAAGTAATAAGTATAATTATTACAGTTCTAGCGAAAATACCTCTATTATATGGGTAATACTGCATGTTATATTGATAATGATATAAGTAATAAGTATAATTATTACAGTTCTAGCGATAATAACTGCATAATATGGGTAATAATGCACGTTATATTGCTAATAATATAAGTAATGAGTACAATTATTACAGTTCTAGCGATAATAACTGCATTATATGGGTAATAATGCATGTTATATTGATAATAATATAAGTAATAGGTATAATTATTACAGTTCTAGCGATAATAACTGCATTATATGGGTAATAATGCATGTTATATTGATAATAATATAAGTAATAAGTATAATTATTACAGTTCTAGCGATAATAACTGCATTATATGGGTAATAATGCATGTTATATTGATAATATCGGGAGTAATAAGTATAATTATTATAGTTCAAGCGATAATAATAGTAAAATATGGCAAATAGTGCATGTTATATTGATAATAATAAAAGTAATAAGTATATTGATTACAGTTCTATCGATAATAACTGCATAATATGGGTAATAATGCATGTTATATTGATGATAATAAAAGTAATACGTATATTTATTATAGTTCTAGCGATAATAACTGCATAATATGGGTAATAATGCATGTTATATTGATAATAATATGAGTAATAAGTATAATTATTACAGTTCTAGCGATAATAACTGCATTATATGGGTAATAATGCATGTTACATTGATAATATTGGGAGTAATAAGTATATTTATTATAGTTCTGGCGATCATAACTGCATAATATGGGTAATAATGCATGTTATATTGATAATATTATAAGTAATAAGTATAATTATTACAATTCCGGCGATAATAACTGCATTATATGGGTAACAATGCACGTTATATTGCTAATAGTATAAGTAATAAGTGTAATTATTACAGTTCTAGCGATAATACCTCTATTATATGGGTAATAATGCATGTTATATTGATAATGATATAAGTAATAAGTATAATTATTACAGTTCAAGCGATAATAACTGCATTATATAGGTAATAATGCATGTTATATTGATAATATCGGGAGTAATAAGTATAATTATTATAGTTCTAGCGTTAATAATAGTAAAATATGGCAAATAGTGCATGTTATATTGATAATAATAAAAGTATTAAGTATATTTATAACAGGTCTATCGATAATAACTGCATAATATGGGTAATAATGCATGTTATATTGATGATGATAAAAGTAATACGTATATTTATTATAGTTCTAGCGATAATAACTGCATTATATGGGTAATAAGGCATGTTATATTGATAACATCGGGAGTAATAAGTATAATTATTATAGTTCTAGCGATAATAATAGTAAAATATGGCAAATAGTGCATGCTATATTGATAATAATAAAACTAATAAATATATTTATTACAGTTCTATCGATAATAACTGCATAATATGGGTAATAATGCAAGTTATATTGATGATAATAAAAGTAATACGTATATTTATTACAGTTCTAGCGATAATACCTGCATAATATGGGTAATAATGCATGTTATATTGATAATAATGAAAGTAATACGTATATTTATTATAGTTCTGGCGATCATAACTGCATAATATGGGTAATAATGCATGTTATATTGATAATATTATAAGTAATAAGTATAATTATTACAATTCTGGCGATAATAACTGCATTATATGGGTAACAATGCACGTTATATTGCTAATAGTATAAGTAATAAGTGTAATTATTACAGTTCTAGCGATAATACCTCTATTATATGGGTAATAATGCATGTTATATTGATAATGATATAAGTAATAAGTATAATTATTACAGTTCTAGCGATAATAACTGCATAATATGGGTAATAATGCACGTTATATTGCTAATAATATAAGTAATGAGTACAATTATTACAGTTCTGGCGATAATAACTGCATTATATGGGTAATAATGCACGTTATATTGCTAATAGTATAAGTAATAAGTATAATTATTACAGTTCTAGCGATAATAACTGCATTATATGGGTAATAATGCACGTTATATTGCTAATAATATAAGTAATAAGTATAATTATTACAGTTCTAGCGATAATAACTGCATTATATGGGTAATAATGCATGTTATATTGATAATATCCGGAGTAGTAAGTATAATTATTATAGTTCTAGCGATAATAACTGCATTATATGGGTAACAATGCACGTTTTATTGCTAATAGTATAAGTAATAAGTATAATTATTACACTTCTAGCGATAATACCTCTATTATATGGGTAATAATGCATGTTATATTGATGATAATGAAAGTAATACGTATATTTATTATAGTGCTAGCGATAATAACTGCATAATATGGGTAATAATGCATGTTATATTGATAATGATATGAGTAATAAGTATAATTATTATAGTTCTAGCGATAATAACTGCATTATATATGCAATAATGCACGTTATATTGCTAACAATATAAGTAATAAGTATAATTATTACAGTTCTAGCGATAATAACTGCATTATATGGGTAATAATGCATGTTACATTGATAATATTGGGAGTAATAAGTATATTTATTATAGTTCTGGCGATCATAACTGCATAATATGGGTAATAATGCATGTTATATTGATAATATTATAAGTAATAAGTATAATTATTACAGTTCTAGCGATAATAACTGCTTTATATGGGTAATAATGCATGTTACATTGATAATAATATAAGTAATAAGTATAATTATTACAGTTCTGGCGATAATAACTGCATTATATGGGTAATAATGCACGTTATATTAAGAATAATATAAGTAATAAGTATAATTATTACAGTTCTGGCGATAATAACTGCATTATATGGGTAACAATGCACGTTATATTGCTAATAGTATAAGTAATAAGTATAATTATTACAGTTCTAGCGAAAATACCTCTATTATATGGGTAATACTGCATGTTATATTGATAATGATATAAGTAATAAGTATAATTATTACAGTTCTAGCGATAATAACTGCATAATATGGGTAATAATGCACGTTATATTGCTAATAATATAAGTAATGAGTACAATTATTACAGTTCTAGCGATAATAACTGCATTATATGGGTAATAATGCATGTTATATTGATAATAATATAAGTAATAAGTATAATTATTACAGTTCTAGCGATAATAACTGCATTATATGGGTAATAATGCATGTTATATTGATAATAATATAAGTAATAAGTATAATTATTACAGTTCTAGCGATAATAACTGCATTATATGGGTAATAATGCATGTTATATTGATAATATCGGGAGTAATAAGTATAATTATTATAGTTCAAGCGATAATAATAGTAAAATATGGCAAATAGTGCATGTTATATTGATAATAATAAAAGTAATAAGTATATTGATTACAGTTCTATCGATAATAACTGCATAATATGGGTAATAATGCATGTTATATTGATGATAATAAAAGTAATACGTATATTTATTATAGTTCTAGCGATAATAACTGCATAATATGGGTAATAATGCATGTTATATTGATAATAATATGAGTAATAAGTATAATTATTACAGTTCTAGCGATAATAACTGCATTATATGGGTAATAATGCATGTTACATTGATAATATTGGGAGTAATAAGTATATTTATTATAGTCCTGGCGATCATAACTGCATAATATGGGTAATAATGCATGTTATATTGATAATATTATAAGTAATAAGTATAATTATTACAATTCTGGCGATAATAACTGCATTATATGGGTAACAATGCACGTTATATTGCGAATAGTATAAGTAATAAGTGTAATTATTACAGTTCTAGCGATAATACCTCTATTATATGGGTAATAATGCATGTTATATTGATAATGATATAAGTAATAAGTATAATTATTACAGTTCAAGCGATAATAACTGCATTATATAGGTAATAATGCATGTTATATTGATAATATCGGGAGTAATAAGTATAATTATTATAGTTCTAGCGTTAATAATAGTAAAATATGGCAAATAGTGCATGTTATATTGATAATAATAAAAGTAATAAGTATATTTATAACAGGTCTATCGATAATAACTGCATAATATGGGTAATAATGCATGTTATATTGATGATGATAAAAGTAATACGTATATTTATTATAGTTCTAGCGATAATAACTGCATTATATGGGTAATAAGGCATGTTATATTGATAACATCGGGAGTAATAAGTATAATTATTATAGTTCTAGCGATAATAATAGTAAAATATGGCAAATAGTGCATGCTATATTGATAATAATAAAACTAATAAATATATTTATTACAGTTCTATCGATAATAACTGCATAATATGGGTAATAATGCAAGTTATATTGATGATAATAAAAGTAATACGTATATTTATTACAGTTCTAGCGATAATACCTGCATAATATGGGTAATAATGCATGTTATATTGATAATAATGAAAGTAATACGTATATTTATTATAGTTCTGGCGATCATAACTGCATAATATGGGTAATAATGCATGTTATATTGATAATATTATAAGTAATAAGTATAATTATTACAATTCTGGCGATAATAACTGCATTATATGGGTAACAATGCACGTTATATTGCTAATAGTATAAGTAATAAGTGTAATTATTACAGTTCTAGCGATAATACCTCTATTATATGGGTAATAATGCATGTTATATTGATAATGATATAAGTAATAAGTATAATTATTACAGTTCTAGCGATAATAACTGCATAATATGGGTAATAATGCACGTTATATTGCTAATAATATAAGTAATGAGTACAATTATTACAGTTCTGGCGATAATAACTGCATTATATGGGTAATAATGCATGTTATATTGATAATAATATAAGTAATAAGTATAATTATTACAGTTCAAGCGATAATAACTGCATTATATAGGTAATAATGCATGTTATATTGATAATATCGGGAGTAATAAGTATAATTATTATAGTTCTAGCGTTAATAATAGTAAAATATGGCAAATAGTGCATGTTATATTGATAATAATAAAAGTAATAAGTATATTTATAACAGGTCTATCGATAATAACTGCATAATATGGGTAATAATGCATGTTATATTGATGATGATAAAAGTAATACGTATATTTATTATAGTTCTAGCGATAATAACTGCATTATATGGGTAATAAGGCATGTTATATTGATAACATCGGGAGTAATAAGTATAATTATTATAGTTCTAGCGATAATAATAGTAAAATATGGCAAATAGTGCATGCTATATTGATAATAATAAAACTAATAAATATATTTATTACAGTTCTATCGATAATAACTGCATAATATGGGTAATAATGCAAGTTATATTGATGATAATAAAAGTAATACGTATATTTATTACAGTTCTAGCGATAATACCTGCATAATATGGGTAATAATGCATGTTATATTGATAATAATGGAAGTAATACGTATATTTATTATAGTTCTGGCGATGATAACTGCATAATATGGGTAATAATGCATGTTATATTGATAATAATATAAGTAATAAGTATAATTATTACAGTTCTGGCGATAATAACTGCATTATATGGGTAATAATGCACGTTATATTGCTAATAACATAAGTAATAAGTATAATTATTACAGTTCTAGTGATAATAACTGCATTATATGGGTAATAATGCATGTTATATTGATAATATCGGGAGTAATAAGTATAATTATTATAGTTCTAGCGATAATAACTGCATTATATGGGTAACAATGCACGTTTTATTGCTAATAGTATAAGTAATAAGTATAATTATTACAGTTCAAGCGATAATACCTCTATTATATGGGTAATAATGCATGTTATATTGATAATGGTATAAGTAATAAGTATAATTATTACAGTTCTAGCGATAATAACTGCATAATATAGGTAAAAATGCATGTTATATTGATAATATTGGGCGTAATGAGTATATTTATTATGGTTCTAGAGATAATAACTGCATAATATGGGTAATAATGCATGTTATATTGATAATAATATAAGTAATAAGTATAATTATTACAGTTCTAGCGATAATACCTCCATTATATGGGTAATAATGCACGTTATATTGATGATAATGAAAGTAATACGTATATTTATTATAGTTCTAGCGATAATAACTGCATTATATGGGTAATAAGGCATGTTATATTGATAACATCGGGAGTAATAAGTATAATTATTATAGTTCTAGCGATAATAATAGTAAAATATGGCTAATAGTGCATGATATATTGATAATAGTAAAAGTAATAAGTGTATTTATTACAGTTCTATCGATAATAACTGCATAATATGGGTAATAATGCATGTTATATTGATAATAATATAAGTAATAAGTATAATTATTACAGTTCTAGCGATAATACCTCCATTATATGGGTAATAATGCATGTTATATTGATGACAATGAAAGTAATACGTATATTTATTATAGCTCTAGCGACAATAACTGCATAATGTGGGTAATAATGCATGTTATATTGAGAATAATATAAGTAATAAGTATAATTATTACAGTTCTGGCGATAATAACTGCATTATATGGGTAATAATGCACGTTATATTGCTAATAGTATAAGTAATAAGTATAATTATTACAGGTCTTGCGATAATACCTCCATTATATGGGTAATAATGCATGTTATATTGATAATAATATAAGTAATAAGTATAATTATTACAGTTCTAGCGATAATAACTGCATTATATGGGTAATAATGCACGTTATATTGCTAATAATATAAGTAATAAGTATAATTATTACAGTTCTAGCGATAATAACTGCATTATATGGGTAATAATGCATGTTATATTGATAATATCGGGAGTAATAAGTATAATTATTATAGTTCTAGCGATAATAATAGTAAAATGTGGCAAATAGTGCATGTTATATTGATAATAATAAAAGTAATAAGTATATTTATTACAGTTCTATCAATAATAACTGCATAATATAGGTAATAATGCATGTTATATTGATGATAATAAAAGTAATACGCATATTTATTATAGTTCTAGCGATAATAACTGCATAATATGGGTAATAATGCATGTTATATTGATAATGATATGAGTAATAAGTATAATTATTATAGTTCTAGCGATAATAACTGCATTATATATGCAATAATGCACGTTATATTGCTAACAATATAAGTAATAAGTATAATTATTACAGTTCTAGCGATAATAACTGCATTATATGGGTAATGATGCATGTTACATTGATAATATTGGGAGTAATAAGTATATTTATTATAGTTCTGGCGATCATAACTGCATAATATGGGTAATAATGCATGTTATATTGATAATAATATAAGTAATAAGTATAATTATTACAGTTCTGGCGATAATAACTGCATTATATGGGTAATAATGCACGTTATATTGCTAATAACATAAGTAATAAGTATAATTATTACAGTTCTAGCGATAATAACTGCATTATATGGGTAATAATGCATGTTATATTGATAATATCGGGAGTAATAAGTATAATTATTATAGTTCTAGCGATAATAACTGCATTATATGGGTAACAATGCACGTTTTATTGCTAATAGTATAAGTAATAAGTATAATTATTACAGTTCTAGCGATAATACCTCTATTATATGGGTAATAATGCATGTTATATTGATGATAATGAAAGTAATACGTATATTTATTATAGTTCTAGCGATAATAACTGCATAATATGGGTAATAGTGCATGTTATATTAAGAATAATATAAGTAATAAGTATAATTATTACAGTTCTGGCGATAATAACTGCATTATATGGGTAACAATGCACGTTATATTGCTAATAGTATAAGTAATAAGTATAATTATTACAGTTCTTGCGATAATACCTCTATTATATGGGTAATAATGCATGTTATATTGATAATAATATAAGTAATAAGTATAAATATTACAGTTCTAGCGATAATAACTGCATAATATGGGTAATAATGCACGTTACATTGCTAATAATATAAGTAATGAGTATAATTATTACAGTTCTAGCGATAATAACTGCATTATATGGGTAATAAGGCATGTTATATTGATAACATCGGGAGTAATAAGTATAATTATTATAGTTCTAGCGATAATAATAGTAAAATATGGCTAATAGTGCATGATATATTGATAATAGTAAAAGTAATAAGGGTATTTATTACAGTTCTATCGATAATAACTGCATAATATGGGTAATAATGCATGTTATATTGATAATAATATAAGTAATAAGTATAATTATTACAGGTCTAGCGATAATACCTCCATTATATGGGTAATAATGCAAGTTATATTGATGATAATGAAAGTAATACGTATATTCATTATAGTTCTAGCGATAATAACTGCATAATGTGGGTAATAATGCATGTTATATTGATGATAATGAAAGTAATACGTATATTTATTATAGTGCTAGCGATAATAACTGCATAATATGGGTAATAATGCATGTTATATTGATAATGATATGAGTAATAAGTATAATTATTATAGTTCTAGCGATAATAACTGCATTATATATGCAATAATGCACGTTATATTGCTAACAATATAAGTAATAAGTATAATTATTACAGTTCTAGCGATAATAACTGCATTATATGGGTAATAATGCATGTTACATTGATAATATTGGGAGTAATAAGTATATTTATTATAGTTCTGGCGATCATAACTGCATAATATGGGTAATAATGCATGTTATATTGATAATATTATAAGTAATAAGTATAATTATTACAGTTCTAGCGATAATAACTGCTTTATATGGGTAATAATGCATGTTACATTGATAATAATATAAGTAATAAGTATAATTATTACAGTTCTGGCGATAATAACTGCATTATATGGGTAATAATGCACGTTATATTAAGAATAATATAAGTAATAAGTATAATTATTACAGTTCTGGCGATAATAACTGCATTATATGGGTAACAATGCACGTTATATTGCTAATAGTATAAGTAATAAGTATAATTATTACAGTTCTAGCGAAAATACCTCTATTATATGGGTAATACTGCATGTTATATTGATAATGATATAAGTAATAAGTATAATTATTACAGTTCTAGCGATAATAACTGCATAATATGGGTAATAATGCACGTTATATTGCTAATAATATAAGTAATGAGTACAATTATTACAGTTCTAGCGATAATAACTGCATTATATGGGTAATAATGCATGTTATATTGATAATAATATAAGTAATAAGTATAATTATTACAGTTCTAGCGATAATAACTGCATTATATGGGTAATAATGCATGTTATATTGAAAATAATATAAGTAATAAGTATAATTATTACAGTTCTAGCGATAATAACTGCATTATATGGGTAATAATGCATGTTATATTGATAATATCGGGAGTAATAAGTATAATTATTATAGTTCAAGCGATAATAATAGTAAAATATGGCAAATAGTGCATGTTATATTGATAATAATAAAAGTAATAAGTATATTGATTACAGTTCTATCGATAATAACTGCATAATATGGGTAATAATGCATGTTATATTGATGATAATAAAAGTAATACGTATATTTATTATAGTTCTAGCGATAATAACTGCATAATATGGGTAATAATGCATGTTATATTGATAATAATATGAGTAATAAGTATAATTATTACAGTTCTAGCGATAATAACTGCATTATATGGGTAATAATGCATGTTACATTGATAATATTGGGAGTAATAAGTATATTTATTATAGTCCTGGCGGTCATAACTGCATAATATGGGTAATAATGCATGTTATATTGATAATATTATAAGTAATAAGTATAATTATTACAATTCTGGCGATAATAACTGCATTATATGGGTAACAATGCACGTTATATTGCTAATAGTATAAGTAATAAGTGTAATTATTACAGTTCTAGCGATAATACCTCTATTATATGGGTAATAATGCATGTTATATTGATAATGATGTAAGTAATAAGTATAATTATTACAGTTCAAGCGATAATAACTGCATTATATAGGTAATAATGCATGTTATATTGATAATATCGGGAGTAATAAGTATAATTATTATAGTTCTAGCGTTAATAATAGTAAAATATGGCAAATAGTGCATGTTATATTGATAATAATAAAAGTAATAAGTATATTTATAACAGGTCTATCGATAATAACTGCATAATATGGGTAATAATGCATGTTATATTGATGATGATTAAAGTAATACGTATATTTATTATAGTTCTAGCGATAATAACTGCATTATATGGGTAATAAGGCATGTTATATTGATAACATCGGGAGTAATAAGTATAATTATTATAGTTCTAGCGATAATAATAGTAAAATATGGCAAATAGTGCATGCTATATTGATAATAATAAAACTAATAAATATATTTATTACAGTTCTATCGATAATAACTGCATAATATGGGTAATAATGCAAGTTATATTGATGATAATAAAAGTAATACGTATATTTATTACAGTTCTAGCGATAATACCTGCATAATATGGGTAATAATGCATGTTATATTGATAATAATGAAAGTAATACGTATATTTATTATAGTTCTGGCGATCATAACTGCATAATATGGGTAATAATGCATGTTATATTGATAATATTATAAGTAATAAGTATAATTATTACAATTCTGGCGATAATAACTGCATTATATGGGTAACAATGCACGTTATATTGCTAATAGTATAAGTAATAAGTGTAATTATTACAGTTCTAGCGATAATACCTCTATTATATGGGTAATAATGCATGTTATATTGATAATGATATAAGTAATAAGTATAATTATTACAGTTCTAGCGATAATAACTGCATAATATGGGTAATAATGCACGTTATATTGCTAATAATATAAGTAATGAGTACAATTATTACAGTTCTGGCGATAATAACTGCATTATATGGGTAATAATGCATGTTATATTGATAATAATATAAGTAATAAGTATAATTATTACAGTTCAAGCGATAATAACTGCATTATATAGGTAATAATGCATGTTATATTGATAATATCGGGAGTAATAAGTATAATTATTATAGTTCTAGCGTTAATAATAGTAAAATATGGCAAATAGTGCATGCTATATTGATAATAATAAAACTAATAAATATATTTATTACAGTTCTATCGATAATAACTGCATAATATGGGTAATAATGCAAGTTTTATTGATGATAATAAAAGTAATACGTATATTTATTACAGTTCTAGCGATAATACCTGCATAATATGGGTAATAATGCATGTTATATTGATAATAATGGAAGTAATACGTATATTTATTATAGTTCTGGCGATCATAACTGCATAATATGGGTAATAATGCATGTTATATTGATAATATTATAAGTAATAAGTATAATTATTACAATTCTGGCGATAATAACTGCATTATATGGGTAACAATGCACGTTATATTGCTAATAGTATAAGTAATAAGTGTAATTATTACAGTTCTAGCGATAATACCTCTATTATATGGGTAATAATGCATGTTATATTGATAATGATATAAGTAATAAGTATAATTATTACAGTTCTAGCGATAATAACTGCATTATATGGGTAACAATGCACGTTTTATTGCTAATAGTATTAGTAATAAGTATAATTATTACAGTTCTAGCGATAATACCTCTATTATATGGGTAATAATGCATGTTATATTGATGATAATGAAAGTAATACGTATATTTATTATAGTTCTAGCGATAATAACTGCATAATGTGGGTAATAATGCATGTTATATTGATAATAATGAAAGTAATATGTATATTTATTATAGTTCTTGCGATAATAACTGCATAATATGGGTAATAATGCATGTTATATTGAGAATAATATAAGTAATAAGTATAATTATTACAGTTCTGGCGATAATAACTGCATTATATGGGTAATAATGCACGTTATATTGCTAATAGTATAAGTAATAAGTATAATTATTACAGTTCTAGCGATAATACCTCCATTATATGGGTAATAATGCATGTTATATTGATAATAATATAAGTAATAAGTATAATTATTACAGTTCTAGCGATAATAACTGCATTATATGGGTAATAATGCACGTTATATTGCTAATAATATAAGTAATGAGTACAATTATTACAGTTCTAGCGATAATAACTGCATTATATGGGTAATACTGCATGTTATATTGATAATAATATAAGTAATAAGTATAATTATTACAGTTCTAGCGATAATAACTGCATTATATGGGTAATAATGCATGTTATATTGATAATATCGGGAGTAATAAGTATAATTATTATAGTTCAAGCGATAATAATAGTAAAATATGGCAAATAGTGCATGTTATATTGATAATAATAAAAGTAATAAGTATATTTATTACAGTTCTATCGATAATAACTGCATAATATGGGTAATAATGCATGTTACATTGATGATAATAAAAGTAATACGTATATTTATTATAGTTCTAGCGATAATAACTGCATAATATGGGTAATAATGCATGTTATATTGATAATAATATGAGTAATAAGTATAATTATTACAGTTCTAGCGATAATAACTGCATTATATGGGTAATAATGCATGTTACATTGATAATATTGGGAGTAATAAGTATATTTATTATAGTTCTGGCGATCATAACTGCATAATATGGGTAATAATGCATGTTATATTGATAATATTATAAGTAATAAGTATAATTATTACAATTCTGGCGATAATAACTGCATTATATGGGTAACAATGCACGTTATATTGCTAATAGTATAAGTAATAAGTGTAATTATTACAGTTCTAGCGATAATACCTCTATTATATGGGTAATAATGCATGTTATATTGATAATGATATAAGTAATAAGTATAATTATTACAGTTCTAGCGATAATAACTGCATAATATGGGTAATAATGCACGTTATATTGCTAATAATATAAGTAATGAGTACAATTATTACAGTTCTGGCGATAATAACTGCATTATATGGGTAATAATGCACGTTATATTGCTAATAGTATAAGTAATAAGTATAATTATTACAGTTCTAGCGATAATAACTGCATTATATGGGTAATAATGCACGTTATATTGCTAATAATATAAGTAATAAGTATAATTATTACAGTTCTAGCGATAATAACTGCATTATATGGGTAATAATGAATGTTATATTGATAATATCGGGAGTAATAAGTATAATTATTATAGTTCTAGCGATAATAACTGCATTATATGGGTAACAATGCACGTTTTATTGCTAATAGTATAAGTAATAAGTATAATTATTACACTTCTAGCGATAATACCTCTATTATATGGGTAATAATGCATGTTATATTGATGATAATGAAAGTAATACGTATATTTATTATAGTGCTAGCGATAATAACTGCATAATATGGGTAATAATGCATGTTATATTGATAATGATATGAGTAATAAGTATAATTATTATAGTTCTAGCGATAATAACTGCATTATATATGCAATAATGCACGTTATATTGCTAACAATATAAGTAATAAGTATAATTATTACAGTTCTAGCGATAATAACTGCATTATATGGGTAATAATGCATGTTACATTGATAATATTGGGAGTAATAAGTATATTTATTATAGTTCTGGCGATCATAACTGCATAATATGGGTAATAATGCATGTTATATTGATAATATTATAAGTAATAAGTATAATTATTACAGTTCTAGCGATAATAACTGCTTTATATGGGTAATAATGCATGTGACATTGATAATAATATAAGTAATAAGTATAATTATTACAGTTCTGGCGATAATAACTGCATTATATGGGTAATAATGCACGTTATATTAAGAATAATATAAGTAATAAGTATAATTATTACAGTTCTGGCGATAATAACTGCATTATATGGGTAACAATGCACGTTATATTGCTAATAGTATAAGTAATAAGTATAATTATTACAGTTCTAGCGAAAATACCTCTATTATATGGGTAATACTGCATGTTATATTGATAATGATATAAGTAATAAGTATAATTATTACAGTTCTAGCGATAATAACTGCATAATATGGGTAATAATGCACGTTATATTGCTAATAATATAAGTAATGAGTACAATTATTACAGTTCTAGCGATAATAACTGCATTATATGGGTAATAATGCATGTTATATTGATAATAATATAAGTAATAAGTATAATTATTACAGTTCTAGCGATAATAACTGCATTATATGGGTAATAATGCATGTTATATTGATAATAATATAAGTAATAAGTATAATTATTACAGTTCTAGCGATAATAACTGCATTATATGGGTAATAATGCATGTTATATTGATAATATCGGGAGTAATAAGTATAATTATTATAGTTCAAGCGATAATAATAGTAAAATATGGCAAATAGTGCATGTTATATTGATAATAATAAAAGTAATAAGTATATTGATTACAGTTCTATCGATAATAACTGCATAATATGGGTAATAATGCATGTTATATTGATGATAATAAAAGTAATACGTATATTTATTATAGTTCTAGCGATAATAACTGCATAATATGGGTAATAATGCATGTTATATTGATAATAATATGAGTAATAAGTATAATTATTACAGTTCTAGCGATAATAACTGCATTATATGGGTAATAATGCATGTTACATTGATAATATTGGGAGTAATAAGTATATTTATTATAGTTCTGGCGATCATAACTGCATAATATGGGTAATAATGCATGTTATATTGATAATATTATAAGTAATAAGTATAATTATTACAATTCTGGCGATAATAACTGCATTATATGGGTAACAATGCACGTTATATTGCTAATAGTATAAGTAATAAGTGTAATTATTACAGTTCTAGCGATAATACCTCTATTATATGGGTAATAATGCATGTTATATTGATAATGATATAAGTAATAAGTATAATTATTACAGTTCTAGCGATAATAACTGCATAATATGGGTAATAATGCACGTTATATTGCTAATAATATAAGTAATGAGTACAATTATTACAGTTCTGGCGATAATAACTGCATTATATGGGTAATAATGCACGTTATATTGCTAATAGTATAAGTAATAAGTATAATTATTACAGTTCTAGCGATAATAACTGCATTATATGGGTAATAATGCACGTTATATTGCTAATAATATAAGTAATAAGTATAATTATTACAGTTCTAGCGATAATAACTGCATTATATGGGTAATAATGCATGTTATATTGATAATATCGGGAGTAATAAGTATAATTATTATAGTTCTAGCGATAATAACTGCATTATATGGGTAACAATGCACGTTTTATTGCTAATAGTATAAGTAATAAGTATAATTATTACACTTCTAGCGATAATACCTCTATTATATGGGTAATAATGCATGTTATATTGATGATAATGAAAGTAATACGTATATTTATTATAGTGCTAGCGATAATAACTGCATAATATGGGTAATAATGCATGTTACATTGATAATATTGGGAGTAATAAGTATATTTATTATAGTTCTGGCGATCATAACTGCATAATATGGGTAATAATGCATGTTATATTGATAATATTATAAGTAATAAGTATAATTATTACAGTTCTAGCGATAATAACTGCTTTATATGGGTAATAATGCATGTTACATTGATAATAATATAAGTAATAAGTATAATTATTACAGTTCTGGCGATAATAACTGCATTATATGGGTAATAATGCACGTTATATTAAGAATAATATAAGTAATAAGTATAATTATTACAGTTCTGGCGATAATAACTGCATTATATGGGTAACAATGCACGTTATATTGCTAATAGTATAAGTAATAAGTATAATTATTACAGTTCTAGCGAAAATACCTCTATTATATGGGTAATACTGCATGTTATATTGATAATGATATAAGTAATAAGTATAATTATTACAGTTCTAGCGATAATAACTGCATAATATGGGTAATAATGCACGTTATATTGCTAATAATATAAGTAATGAGTACAATTATTACAGTTCTAGCGATAATAACTGCATTATATGGGTAATAATGCATGTTATATTGATAATAATATAAGTAATAAGTATAATTATTACAGTTCTAGCGATAATAACTGCATTATATGGGTAATAATGCATGTTATATTGATAATATCGGGAGTAATAAGTATAATTATTATAGTTCAAGCGATAATAATAGTAAAATATGGCAAATAGTGCATGTTATATTGATAATAATAAAAGTAATAAGTATATTGATTACAGTTCTATCGATAATAACTGCATAATATGGGTAATAATGCATGTTATATTGATGATAATAAAAGTAATACGTATATTTATTGTAGTTCTAGCGATAATAACTGCATAATATGGGTAATAATGCATGTTATATTGATAATAATATGAGTAATAAGTATAATTATTACAGTTCTAGCGATAATAACTGCATTATATGGGTAATAATGCATGTTACATTGATAATATTGGGAGTAATAAGTATATTTATTATAGTTCTGGCGATCATAACTGCATAATATGGGTAATAATGCATGTTATATTGATAATATTATAAGTAATAAGTATAATTATTACAATTCTGGCGATAATAACTGCATTATATGGGTAACAATGCACGTTATATTGCTAATAGTATAAGTAATAAGTGTAATTATTACAGTTCTAGCGATAATACCTCTATTATATGGGTAATAATGCATGTTATATTGATAATGATATAAGTAATAAGTATAATTATTACAGTTCTAGCGATAATAACTGCATAATATGGGTAATAATGCACGTTATATTGCTAATAATATAAGTAATGAGTACAATTATTACAGTTCTGGCGATAATAACTGCATTATATAGGTAATAATGCATGTTATATTGATAATAATATAAGTAATAAGTATAATTATTACAGTTCAAGCGATAATAACTGCATTATATAGGTAATAATGCATGTTATATTGATAATATCGGGAGTAATAAGTATAATTATTATAGTTCTAGCGTTAATAATAGTAAAATATGGCAAATAGTGCATGTTATATTGATAATAATAAAAGTAATAAGTATATTTATAACAGGTCTATCGATAATAACTGCATAATATGGGTAATAATGCATGTTATATTGATGATGATAAAAGTAATACGTATATTTATTATAGTTCTAGCGATAATAACTGCATTATATGGGTAATAAGGCATGTTATATTGATAACATCGGGAGTAATAAGTATAATTATTATAGTTCTAGCGATAATAATAGTAAAATATGGCAAATAGTGCATGCTATATTGATAACAATAAAACTAATAAATATATTTATTACAGTTCTACCGATAATAACTGCATAATATGGGTAATAATGCAAGTTATATTGATGATAATAAAAGTAATACGTATATTTATTACAGTTCTAGCGATAATACCTGCATAATATGGGTAATAATGCATGTTACATTGATAATAATATAAGTAATAAGTATAATTATTACAGTTCTGGCGATAATAACTGCATTATATGGGTAATAATGCACGTTATATTAAGAATAATATAAGTAATAAGTATAATTATTACAGTTCTGGCGATAATAACTGCATTATATGGGTAACAATGCACGTTATATTGCTAATAGTATAAGTAATAAGTATAATTATTACAGTTCTAGCGAAAATACCTCTATTATATGGGTAATACTGCATGTTATATTGATAATGATATAAGTAATAAGTATAATTATTACAGTTCTAGCGATAATAACTGCATAATATGGGTAATAATGCACGTTATATTGCTAATAATATAAGTAATGAGTACAATTATTACAGTTCTAGCGATAATAACTGCATTATATGGGTAATAATGCATGTTATATTGATAATAATATAAGTAATAAGTATAATTATTACAGTTCTAGCGATAATAACTGCATTATATGGGTAATAATGCATGTTATATTGATAATATCGGGAGTAATAAGTATAATTATTATAGTTCAAGCGATAATAATAGTAAAATATGGCAAATAGTGCATGTTATATTGATAATAATAAAAGTAATAAGTATATTGATTACAGTTCTATCGATAATAACTGCATAATATGGGTAATAATGCATGTTATATTGATGATAATAAAAGTAATACGTATATTTATTATAGTTCTAGCGATAATAACTGCATAATATGGGTAATAATGCATGTTATATTGATAATAATATGAGTAATAAGTATAATTATTACAGTTCTAGCGATAATAACTGCATTATATGGGTAATAATGCATGTTACATTGATAATATTGGGAGTAATAAGTATATTTATTATAGTTCTGGCGATCATAACTGCATAATATGGGTAATAATGCATGTTATATTGATAATATTATAAGTAATAAGTATAATTATTACAATTCTGGCGATAATAACTGCATTATATGGGTAACAATGCACGTTATATTGCTAATAGTATAAGTAATAAGTGTAATTATTACAGTTCTAGCGATAATACCTCTATTATATGGGTAATAATGCATGTTATATTGATAATGATATAAGTAATAAGTATAATTATTACAGTTCTAGCGATAATAACTGCATAATATGGGTAATAATGCACGTTATATTGCTAATAATATAAGTAATGAGTACAATTATTACAGTTCTAGCGATAATACCTCTATTATATGGGTAATAATGCATGTTATATTGATAATGATATAAGTAATAAGTATAATTATTACAGTTCTAGCGATAATATCTGCATAATATGGGTAATAATGCACGTTATATTGCTAATAATATAAGTAATGAGTACAATTATTACAGTTCTGGCGATAATAACTGCATTATATGGGTAATAATGCATGTTATATTGATAATAATATAAGTAATAAGTATAATTATTACAGTTCAAGCGATAATAACTGCATTATATAGGTAATAATGCATGTTATATTGATAATATCGGGAGTAATAAGTATAATTATTATAGTTCTAGCGATAATAATAGTAAAATATGGCAAATAGTGCATGCTATATTGATAATAATAAAACTAATAAATATATTTATTACAGTTCTATCGATAATAACTGCATAATATGGGTAATAATGCAAGTTATATTGATGATAATAAAAGTAATACGTATATTTATTACAGTTCTAGCGATAATACCTGCATAATATGGGTAATAATGCATGTTATATTGATAATAATGAAAGTAATACGTATATTTATTATAGTTCTGGCGATCATAACTGCATAATATGGGTAATAATGCATGTTATATTGATAATATTATAAGTAATAAGTATAATTATTACAATTCTGGCGATAATAACTGCATTATATGGGTAACAATGCACGTTATATTGCTAATAGTATAAGTAATAAGTGTAATTATTACAGTTCTAGCGATAATACCTCTATTATATGGGTAATAATGCATGTTATATTGATAATGATATAAGTAATAAGTATAATTATTACAGTTCTAGCGATAATAACTGCATTATATGGGTAACAATGCACGTTTTATTGCTAATAGTATTAGTAATAAGTATAATTATTACAGTTCTAGCGATAATACCTCTATTATATGGGTAATAATGCATGTTATATTGATGATAATTAAAGTAATACGTATATTTATTATAGTTCTAGCGATAATAACAGCATAATGTGGGTAATAATGCATGTTATATTGATAATAATGAAAGTAATATGTATATTTATTATAGTTCTTGCGATAATAACTGCATAATATGGGTAATAATGCATGTTATATTGAGAATAATATAAGTAATAAGTATAATTATTACAGTTCTGGCGATAATAACTGCATTATATGGGTAATAATGCACGTTATATTGCTAATAGTATAAGTAATAAGTATAATTATTACAGTTCTTGCGATAATAACTGCATTATATGGGTAAAAATGCACGTTATATTGCTAATAGTATAAGTAATAAGTATAATTATTACAGTTCTAGCGATAATACCTCTATTATATGGGTAATAATGCATGTTATATTGATAATGATATAAGTAATAAGTATAATTATTACAGTTCTAGCGATAATAACTGCATAATATGGGCAATAATGCACGTTATATTGCTAATAATATAAGTAATGAGTACAATTATTACAGTTCTAGCGATAATAACTGCATAATATGGGTAATAATGCATGTTATATTGAGAATAATATAAGTAATAAGTATAATTATTACAGTTCTGGCGATAATAACTGCATTATATGGGTAATAATGCATGTTATATTGATAATATCGGGAGTAATAAGTATAATTATTATAGTTCTAGCGATAATAACTGCATTATATATGCAATAATGCACGTTATATTGCTAACAATATAAGTAATAAGTATAATTATTACAGTTCTAGCGATAATAACTGCATTATATGGGTAATAATGCATGTTACATTGATAATATTGGGAGTAATAAGTATATTTATTATAGTTCTGGCGATCATAACTGCATAATATGGGTAATAATGCATGTTATATTGATAATATTATAAGTAATAAGTATAATTATTACAGTTCTAGCGATAATAACTGCTTTATATGGGTAATAATGCATGTTACATTGATAATAATATAAGTAATAAGTATAATTATTACAGTTCTGGCGATAATAACTGCATTATATGGGTAATAATGCACGTTATATTAAGAATAATATAAGTAATAAGTATAATTATTACAGTTCTGGCGATAATAACTGCATTATATGGGTAATAATGCATGTTATATTGATAATATCGGGAGTAATAAGTATAATTATTATAGTTCTAGCGACAATAACTGCATTATATGGGTAACAATGCACGTTATATTGCTAATAGTATAAGTAATAAGTATAATTATTACAGTTCTAGCGAAAATAACTGCATTATATGGGTAACAATGCACGTTATATTGCTAATAGTATAAGTAATAAGTGTAATTATTACAGTTCTAGCGATAATACCTCTATTATATGGGTAATAATGCATGTTATATTGATAATGATATAAGTAATAAGTATAATTATTACAGTTCTAGCGATAATAACTGCATAATATGGGTAATAATGCACGTTATATTGCTAATAATATAAGTAATGAGTACAATTATTACAGTTCTGGCGATAATAACTGCATTATATAGGTAATAATGCATGTTATATTGATAATAATATAAGTAATAAGTATAATTATTACAGTTCAAGCGATAATAACTGCATTATATAGGTAATAATGCATGTTATATTGATAATATCGGGAGTAATAAGTATAATTATTATAGTTCTAGCGTTAATAATAGTAAAATATGGCAAATAGTGCATGTTATATTGATAATAATAAAAGTAATAAGTATATTTATAACAGGTCTATCGATAATAACTGCATAATATGGGTAATAATGCATGTTATATTGATGATGATAAAAGTAATACGTATATTTATTATAGTTCTAGCGATAATAACTGCATTATATGGGTAATAAGGCATGTTATATTGATAACATCGGGAGTAATAAGTATAATTATTATAGTTCTAGCGATAATAATAGTAAAATATGGCAAATAGTGCATGCTATATTGATAATAATAAAACTAATAAATATATTTATTACAGTTCTACCGATAATAACTGCATAATATGGGTAATAATGCAAGTTATATTGATGATAATAAAAGTAATACGTATATTTATTACAGTTCTAGCGATAATACCTGCATAATATGGGTAATAATGCATGTTATATTGATAATAATGAAAGTAATACGTATATTTATTATAGTTCTGGCGATCATAACTGCATAATATGGGTAATAATGCATGTTATATTGATAATATTATAAGTAATAAGTATAATTATTACAATTCTGGCGATAATAACTGCATTATATGGGTAACAATGCACGTTATATTGCTAATAGTATAAGTAATAAGTGTAATTATTACAGTTCTAGCGATAATACCTCTATTATATGGGTAATAATGCATGTTATATTGATAATGATATAAGTAATAAGTATAATTATTACAGTTCTAGCGATAATAACTGCATAATATGGGTAATAATGCACGTTATATTGCTAATAATATAAGTAATGAGTACAATTATTACAGTTCTGGCGATAATAACTGCATTATATAGGTAATAATGCATGTTATATTGATAATAATATAAGTAATAAGTATAATTATTACAGTTCAAGCGATAATAACTGCATTATATAGGTAATAATGCATGTTATATTGATAATATCGGGAGTAATAAGTATAATTATTATAGTTCTAGCGTTAATAATAGTAAAATATGGCAAATAGTGCATGTTATATTGATAATAATAAAAGTAATAAGTATATTTATAACAGGTCTATCGATAATAACTGCATAATATGGGTAATAATGCATGTTATATTGATGATGATAAAAGTAATACGTATATTTATTATAGTTCTAGCGATAATAACTGCATTATATGGGTAATAAGGCATGTTATATTGATAACATCGGGAGTAATAAGTATAATTATTATAGTTCTAGCGATAATAATAGTAAAATATGGCAAATAGTGCATGCTATATTGATAATAATAAAACTAATAAATATATTTATTACAGTTCTACCGATAATAACTGCATAATATGGGTAATAATGCAAGTTATATTGATGATAATAAAAGTAATACGTATATTTATTACAGTTCTAGCGATAATACCTGCATAATATGGGTAATAATGCATGTTATATTGATAATAATGAAAGTAATACGTATATTTATTATAGTTCTGGCGATCATAACTGCATAATATGGGTAATAATGCATGTTATATTGATAATATTATAAGTAATAAGTATAATTATTACAATTCTGGCGATAATAACTGCATTATATGGGTAACAATGCACGTTATATTGCTAATAGTATAAGTAATAAGTGTAATTATTACAGTTCTAGCGATAATACCTCTATTATATGGGTAATAATGCATGTTATATTGATAATGATATAAGTAATAAGTATAATTATTACAGTTCTAGCGATAATAACTGCATAATATGGGTAATAATGCACGTTATATTGCTAATAATATAAGTAATGAGTACAATTATTACAGTTCTAGCGATAATACCTCTATTATATGGGTAATAATGCATGTTATATTGATAATGATATAAGTAATAAGTATAATTATTACAGTTCTAGCGATAATATCTGCATAATATGGGTAATAATGCACGTTATATTGCTAATAATATAAGTAATGAGTACAATTATTACAGTTCTGGCGATAATAACTGCATTATATGGGTAATAATGCATGTTATATTGATAATAATATAAGTAATAAGTATAATTATTACAGTTCAAGCGATAATAACTGCATTATATAGGTAATAATGCATGTTATATTGATAATATCGGGAGTAATAAGTATATTTATTATAGTTCTAGCGTTAATAATAGTAAAATATGGCAAATAGTGCATGTTATATTGATAATAATAAAACTAATAAGTATATTTATAACAGGTCTATCGATAATAACTGCATAATATGGGTAATAATGCATGTTATATTGATGATGATAAAAGTAATACGTATATTTATTATAGTTCTAGCGATAATAACTGCATTATATGGGTAATAAGGCATGTTATATTGATAACATCGGGAGTAATAAGTATAATTATTATAGTTCTAGCGATAATAATAGTAAAATATGGCAAATAGTGCATGCTATATTGATAATAATAAAACTAATAAATATATTTATTACAGTTCTATCGATAATAACTGCATAATATGGGTAATAATGCAAGTTATATTGATGATAATAAAAGTAATACGTATATTTATTACAGTTCTAGCGATAATACCTGCATAATATGGGTAATAATGCATGTTATATTGATAATAATGAAAGTAATACGTATATTTATTATAGTTCTGGCGATCATAACTGCATAATATGGGTAATAATGCATGTTATATTGATAATATTATAAGTAATAAGTATAATTATTAAAATTCTGGCGATAATAACTGCATTATATGGGTAACAATGCACGTTATATTGCTAATAGTATAAGTAATAAGTGTAATTATTACAGTTCTAGCGATAATACCTCTATTATATGGGTAATAATGCATGTTATATTGATAATGATATAAGTAATAAGTATAATTATTACAGTTCTAGCGATAATAACTGCATTATATGGGTAACAATGCACGTTTTATTGCTAATAGTATTAGTAATAAGTATAATTATTACAGTTCTAGCGATAATACCTCTATTATATGGGTAATAATGCATGTTATATTGATGATAATTAAAGTAATACGTATATTTATTATAGTTCTAGCGATAATAACTGCATAATGTGGGTAATAATGCATGTTATATTGATAATAATGAAAGTAATATGTATATTTATTATAGTTCTTGCGATAATAACTGCATAATATGGGTAATAATGCATGTTATATTGAGAATAATATAAGTAATAAGTATAATTATTACAGTTCTGGCGATAATAACTGCATTATATGGGTAATAATGCACGTTATATTGCTAATAGTATAAGTAATAAGTATAATTATTACAGTTCTAGCGATAATACCTCCATTATATGGGTAATAATGCATGTTATATTGATAATAATATAAGTAATAAGTATAATTATTACAGTTCTAGCGATAATAACTGCATTATGTGGGTAATAATGCACGTTATATTGCTAATAATATAAGTAATAAGTATAGTTATTACAGTTCTAGCGATAATAACTGCATTATATGGGTAATAATGCATGTTATATTGATAATATCGGGAGTAATAAGTATAATTATTATAGTTCTAGGGATAATAACTGCATGATATGGGTAATAATGCACGTTATATTGCTAATAGTATAAGTAATAAGTATAATTATTACAGTTCTTGCGATAATAACTGCATTATATGGGTAAAAATGCACGTTATATTGCTAATAGTATAAGTAATAAGTATAATTATTACAGTTCTAGCGATAATACCTCTATTATATGGGTAATAATGCATGTTATATTGATAATGATATAAGTAATAAGTATAATTATTACAGTTCTATCGATAATAACTGCATAATATGGGTAATAATGCAAGTTATATTGATGATAATAAAAGTAATACGTATATTTATTACAGTTCTAGCGATAATACCTGCATAATATGGGTAATAATGCATGTTATATTGATAATAATGAAAGTAATACGTATATTTATTATAGTTCTGGCGATCATAACTGCATAATATGGGTAATAATGCATGTTATATTGATAATATTATAAGTAATAAGTATAATTATTACAATTCTGGCGATAATAACTGCATTATATGGGTAACAATGCACGTTATATTGCTAATAGTATAAGTAATAAGTGTAATTATTACAGTTCTAGCGATAATACCTCTATTATATGGGTAATAATGCATGTTATATTGATAATGATATAAGTAATAAGTATAATTATTACAGTTCTAGCGATAATAACTGCATTATATGGGTAACAATGCACGTTTTATTGCTAATAGTATTAGTAATAAGTATAATTATTACAGTTCTAGCGATAATACCTCTATTATATGGGTAATAATGCATGTTATATTGATGATAATTAAAGTAATACGTATATTTATTATAGTTCTAGCGATAATAACTGCATAATGTGGGTAATAATGCATGTTATATTGATAATAATGAAAGTAATATGTATATTTATTATAGTTCTTGCGATAATAACTGCATAATATGGGTAATAATGCATGTTATATTGAGAATAATATAAGTAATAAGTATAATTATTACAGTTCTGGCGATAATAACTGCATTATATGGGTAATAATGCACGTTATATTGCTAATAGTATAAGTAATAAGTATAATTATTACAGTTCTAGCGATAATACCTCCATTATATGGGTAATAATGCATGTTATATTGATAATAATATAAGTAATAAGTATAATTATTACAGTTCTAGCGATAATAACTGCATTATGTGGGTAATAATGCACGTTATATTGCTAATAATATAAGTAATAAGTATAGTTATTACAGTTCTAGCGATAATAACTGCATTATATGGGTAATAATGCATGTTATATTGATAATATCGGGAGTAATAAGTATAATTATTATAGTTCTAGCGATAATAACTGCATGATATGGGTAATAATGCACGTTATATTGCTAATAGTATAAGTAATAAGTATAATTATTACAGTTCTTGCGATAATAACTGCATTATATGGGTAAAAATGCACGTTATATTGCTAATAGTATAAGTAATAAGTATAATTATTACAGTTCTAGCGATAATACCTCTATTATATGGGTAATAATGCATGTTATATTGATAATGATATAAGTAATAAGTATAATTATTACAGTTCTAGCGATAATAACTGCATAATATGGGCAATAATGCACGTTATATTGCTAATAATATAAGTAATGAGTACAATTATTACAGTTCTAGCGATAATAACTGCATAATATGGGTAATAATGCATGTTATATTGAGAATAATATAAGTAATAAGTATAATTATTACAGTTCTGGCGATAATAACTGCATTATATGGGTAATAATGCATGTTATATTGATAATATCGGGAGTAATAAGTATAATTATTATAGTTCTAGCGATAATAACTGCATTATATATGCAATAATGCACGTTATATTGCTAACAATATAAGTAATAAGTATAATTATTACAGTTCTAGCGATAATAACTGCATTATATGGGTAATAATGCATGTTACATTGATAATATTGGGAGTAATAAGTATATTTATTATAGTTCTGGCGATCATAACTGCATAATATGGGTAATAATGCATGTTATATTGATAATATTATAAGTAATAAGTATAATTATTACAGTTCTAGCGATAATAACTGCTTTATATGGGTAATAATGCATGTTACATTGATAATAATATAAGTAATAAGTATAATTATTACAGTTCTGGCGATAATAACTGCATTATATGGGTAATAATGCACGTTATATTAAGAATAATATAAGTAATAAGTATAATTATTACAGTTCTGGCGATAATAACTGCATTATATGGGTAATAATGCATGTTATATTGATAATATCGGGAGTAATAAGTATAATTATTATAGTTCTAGCGATAATAACTGCATTATATGGGTAACAATGCACGTTATATTGCTAATAGTATAAGTAATAAGTATAATTATTACAGTTCTAGCGAAAATACCTCTATTATATGGGTAATACTGCATGTTATATTGCTAATAATATAAGTAATGAGTACAATTATTACAGTTCTAGCGATAATAACTGCATTATATGGGTAATAATGCATGTTATATTGATAATAATATAAGTAATAAGTATAATTATTACAGTTCTAGCGATAATAACTGCATTATATGGGTAATAATGCATGTTATATTGATAATATCGGGAGTAATAAGTATAATTATTATAGTTCAAGCGATAATAATAGTAAAATATGGCAAATAGTGCATGTTATATTGATAATAATAAAAGTAATAAGTATATTGATTACAGTTCTATCGATAATAACTGCATAATATGGGTAATAATGCATGTTATATTGATGATAATAAAAGTAATACGTATATTTATTATAGTTCTAGCGATAATAACTGCATAATATGGGTAATAATGCATGTTATATTGATAATAATATGAGTAATAAGTATAATTATTACAGTTCTAGCGATAATAACTGCATTATATGGGTAATAATGCATGTTACATTGATAATATTGGGAGTAATAAGTATATTTATTATAGTTCTGGCGATCATAACTGCATAATATGGGTAATAATGCATGTTATATTGATAATATTATAAGTAATAAGTATAATTATTACAATTCTGGCGATAATAACTGCATTATATGGGTAACAATGCACGTTATATTGCTAATAGTATAAGTAATAAGTGTAATTATTACAGTTCTAGCGATAATACCTCTATTATATGGGTAATAATGCATGTTATATTGATAATGATATAAGTAATAAGTATAATTATTACAGTTCTAGCGATAATAACTGCATAATATGGGTAATAATGCACGTTATATTGCTAATAATATAAGTAATGAGTACAATTATTACAGTTCTGGCGATCATAACTGCATAATATGGGTAATAATGCATGTTATATTGATAATATTATAAGTAATAAGTATAATTATTACAATTCTGGCGATAATAACTGCATTATATGGGTAACAATGCACGTTATATTGCTAATAGTATAAGTAATAAGTGTAATTATTACAGTTCTAGCGATAATACCTCTATTATATGGGTAATAATGCATGTTATATTGATAATGATATAAGTAATAAGTATAATTATTACAGTTCTAGCGATAATAACTGCATAATATGGGTAATAATGCACGTTATATTGCTAATAATATAAGTAATGAGTACAATTATTACAGTTCTGGCGATAATAACTGCATTATATAGGTAATAATGCATGTTATATTGATAATAATATAAGTAATAAGTATAATTATTACAGTTCAAGCGATAATAACTGCATTATATAGGTAATAATGCATGTTATATTGATAATATCGGGAGTAATAAGTATAATTATTATAGTTCTAGCGTTAATAATAGTAAAATATGGCAAATAGTGCATGTTATATTGATAATAATAAAAGTAATAAGTATATTTATAACAGGTCTATCGATAATAACTGCATAATATGGGTAATAATGCATGTTATATTGATGATGATAAAAGTAATACGTATATTTATTATAGTTCTAGCGATAATAACTGCATTATATGGGTAATAAGGCATGTTATATTGATAACATCGGGAGTAATAAGTATAATTATTATAGTTCTAGCGATAATAATAGTAAAATATGGCAAATAGTGCATGCTATATTGATAATAATAAAACTAATAAATATATTTATTACAGTTCTACCGATAATAACTGCATAATATGGGTAATAATGCAAGTTATATTGATGATAATAAAAGTAATACGTATATTTATTACAGTTCTAGCGATAATACCTGCATAATATGGGTAATAATGCATGTTATATTGATAATAATGAAAGTAATACGTATATTTATTATAGTTCTGGCGATCATAACTGCATAATATGGGTAATAATGCATGTTATATTGATAATATTATAAGTAATAAGTATAATTATTACAATTCTGGCGATAATAACTGCATTATATGGGTAACAATGCACGTTATATTGCTAATAGTATAAGTAATAAGTGTAATTATTACAGTTCTAGCGATAATACCTCTATTATATGGGTAATAATGCATGTTATATTGATAATGATATAAGTAATAAGTATAATTATTACAGTTCTAGCGATAATAACTGCATAATATGGGTAATAATGCAAGTTATATTGATGATAATAAAAGTAATACGTATATTTATTACAGTTCTAGCGATAATACCTGCATAATATGGGTAATAATGCATGTTATATTGATAATAATGAAAGTAATACGTATATTTATTATAGTTCTGGCGATCATAACTGCATAATATGGGTAATAATGCATGTTATATTGATAATATTATAAGTAATAAGTATAATTATTACAATTCTGGCGATAATAACTGCATTATATGGGTAACAATGCACGTTATATTGCTAATAGTATAAGTAATAAGTGTAATTATTACAGTTCTAGCGATAATACCTCTATTATATGGGTAATAATGCATGTTATATTGATAATGATATAAGTAATAAGTATAATTATTACAGTTCTAGCGATAATAACTGCATTATATGGGTAACAATGCACGTTTTATTGCTAATAGTATTAGTAATAAGTATAATTATTACAGTTCTAGCGATAATACCTCTATTATATGGGTAATAATGCATGTTATATTGATGATAATTAAAGTAATACGTATATTTATTATAGTTCTAGCGATAATAACTGCATAATGTGGGTAATAATGCATGTTATATTGATAATAATGAAAGTAATATGTATATTTATTATAGTTCTTGCGATAATAACTGCATAATATGGGTAATAATGCATGTTATATTGAGAATAATATAAGTAATAAGTATAATTATTACAGTTCTGGCGATAATAACTGCATTATATGGGTAATAATGCATGTTATATTGATAATATCGGGAGTAATAAGTATAATTATTATAGTTCTAGCGATAATAACTGCATTATATATGCAATAATGCACGTTATATTGCTAACAATATAAGTAATAAGTATAATTATTACAGTTCTAGCGATAATAACTGCATTATATGGGTAATAATGCATGTTACATTGATAATATTGGGAGTAATAAGTATATTTATTATAGTTCTGGCGATCATAACTGCATAATATGGGTAATAATGCATGTTATATTGATAATATTATAAGTAATAAGTATAATTATTACAGTTCTAGCGATAATAACTGCTTTATATGGGTAATAATGCATGTTACATTGATAATAATATAAGTAATAAGTATAATTATTACAGTTCTGGCGATAATAACTGCATTATATGGGTAATAATGCATGTTACATTGATAATATTGGGAGTAATAAGTATATTTATTATAGTTCTGGCGATCATAACTGCATTATATATGCAATAATGCACGTTATATTGCTAACAATATAAGTAATAAGTATAATTATTACAGTTCTAGCGATAATAACTGCATTATATGGGTAATAATGCATGTTACATTGATAATATTGGGAGTAATAAGTATATTTATTATAGTTCTGGCGATCATAACTGCATAATATGGGTAATAATGCATGTTATATTGATAATATCATAAGTAATAAGTATAATTATTACAGTTCTAGCGATAATAACTGCTTTATATGGGTAATAATGCATGTTACATTGATAATATTGGGAGTAATAAGTATATTTATTATAGTTCTGGCGATCATAACTGCATAATATGGGTAATAATGCATGTTATATTGATAATATCATAAGTAATAAGTATAATTATTACAGTTCTAGCGATAATAACTGCTTTATATGGGTAATAATGCATGTTACATTGATAATAATATAAGTAATAAGTATAATTATTACAGTTCTGGCGATAATAACTGCATTATATGGGTAATAATGCACGTTATATTAAGAATAATATAAGTAATAAGTATAATTATTACAGTTCTGGCGATAATAACTGCATTATATGGGTAACAATGCACGTTATATTGCTAATAGTATAAGTAATAAGTATAATTATTACAGTTCTAGCGATAATACCTCTATTATATGGGTAATACTGCATGTTATATTGATAATGATATAAGTAATAAGTATAATTATTACAGTTCTAGCGATAATAACTGCATAATATGGGTAATAATGCACGTTATATTGCTAATAATATAAGTAATGAGTACAATTATTACAGTTCTAGCGATAATAACTGCATTATATGGGTAATAATGCATGTTATATTGATAATAATATAAGTAATAAGTATAATTATTACAGTTCTAGCGATAATAACTGCATTATATGGGTAATAATGCATGTTATATTGATAATAATATGAGTAATAAGTATAATTATTACAGTTCTAGCGATAATAACTGCATTATATGGGTAATAATGCATGTTACATTGATAATATTGGGAGTAATAAGTATATTTATTATAGTTCTGGCGATCATAACTGCATAATATGGGTAATAATGCATGTTATATTGATAATATCATAAGTAATAAGTATAATTATTACAGTTCTAGCGATAATAACTGCTTTATATGGGTAATAATGCATGTTACATTGATAATAATATAAGTAATAAGTATAGTTATTACAGTTCTGGCGATAATAACTGCATTATATGGGTAATAATGCACGTTATATTAAGAATAATATAAGTAATAAGTATAATTATTACAGTTCTGGCGATAATAACTGCATTATATGGGTAACAATGCACGTTACATTGCTAATAGTATAAGTAATAAGTATAATTATTACAGTTCTAGCGATAATACCTCTATTATATGGGTAATACTGCATGTTATATTGATAATGATATAAGTAATAAGTATAATTATTACAGTTCTAGCGATAATAACTGCATAATATGGGTAATAATGCACGTTATATTGCTAATAATATAAGTAATGAGTACAATTATTACAGTTCTAGCGATAATAACTGCATTATATGGGTAATACTGCATGTTATATTGATAATAATATAAGTAATAAGTATAATTATTACAGTTCTAGCGATAATAAATGCATTATATGGGTAATAATGCATGTTATATTGATAATATCGGGAGTAATAAGTATAATTATTATAGTTCAAGCGATAATAATAGTAAAATATGGCAAATAGTGCATGTTATATTGATAATAATAAAAGTAATAAGTATATTTATTACAGTTCTATCGATAATAACTGCATAATATGGGTAATAATGCATGTTATATTGATGATAATAAAAGTAATACGTATATTTATTACAGTTCTAGCGATAATAACTGCATAATATGGGTAATAATGCATGTTATATTGATAATAATATGAGTAATAAGTATAATTATTACAGTTCTAGCGATAATAACTGCATTATATGGGTAATAATGCATGTTACATTGATAATATTGGGAGTAATAAGTATATTTATTATAGTTCTGGCGATCATAACTGCATAATATGGGTAATAATGCATGTTATATTGATAATATTATAAGTAATAAGTATAATTATTACAATTCTGGCGATAATAACTGCATTATATGGGTAACAATGCACGTTATATTGCTAATAGTATAAGTAATAAGTGTAATTATTACAGTTCTAGCGATAATACCTGTATTATATGGGTAATAATGCATGTTATATTGATAATGATATAAGTAATAAGTATAATTATTACAGTTCTAGCGATAATAACTGCATAATATGGGTAATAATGCACGTTATATTGCTAATAATATAAGTAATGAGAACAATTATTACAGTTCTGGCGATAATAACTGCATTATATGGGTAATAATGCACGTTATATTGCTAATAGTATAAGTAATAAGTATAATTATTACAGTTCTAGCGATAATAACTGCATTATATGGGTAATAATGCACGTTATATTGCTAATAATATAAGTAATAAGTATAATTATTACAGTTCTAGCGATAATAACTGCATTATATGGGTAATAATGCATGTTATATTGATAATATCGGGAGTAATAAGTATAATTATTATAGTTCTAGCGATAATAACTGCATTATATGGGTAACAATGCACGTTTTATTGCTAATAGTATAAGTAATAAGTATAATTATTACACTTCTAGCGATAATACCTCTATTATATGGGTAATAATGCATGTTATATTGATGATAATGAAAGTAATACGTATATTTATTATAGTGCTAGCGATAATAACTGCATAATATGGGTAATAATGCATGTTACATTGATAATATTGGGAGTAATAAGTATATTTATTATAGTTCTGGCGATCATAACTGCATAATATGGGTAATAATGCATGTTATATTGATAATATTATAAGTAATAAGTATAATTATTACAGTTCTAGCGATAATAACTGCTTTATATGGGTAATAATGCATGTTACATTGATAATAATATAAGTAATAAGTATAATTATTACAGTTCTGGCGATAATAACTGCATTATATGGGTAATAATGCACGTTATATTAAGAATAATATAAGTAATAAGTATAATTATTACAGTTCTGGCGATAGTAACTGCATTATATGGGTAACAATGCACGTTATATTGCTAATAGTATAAGTAATAAGTATAATTATTACAGTTCTAGCGAAAATACCTCTATTATATGGGTAATACTGCATGTTATATTGATAATGATATAAGTAATAAGTATAATTATTACAGTTCTAGCGATAATAACTGCATAATATGGGTAATAATGCACGTTATATTGCTAATAATATAAGTAATGAGTACAATTATTACAGTTCTAGCGATAATAACTGCATTATATGGGTAATAATGCATGTTATATTGATAATAATATAAGTAATAAGTATAATTATTACAGTTCTAGCGATAATAACTGCATTATATGGGTAATAATGCATGTTATATTGATAATATCGGGAGTAATAAGTATAATTATTATAGTTCAAGCGATAATAATAGTAAAATATGGCAAATAGTGCATGTTATATTGATAATAATAAAAGTAATAAGTATATTGATTACAGTTCTATCGATAATAACTGCATTATATGGGTAATAATGCATGTTATATTGATGATAATAAAAGTAATACGTATATTTATTATAGTTCTAGCGATAATAACTGCATAATATGGGTAATAATGCATGTTATATTGATAATAATATGAGTAATAAGTATAATTATTACAGTTCTAGCGATAATAACTGCATTATATGGGTAATAATGCATGTTACATTGATAATATTGGGAGTAATAAGTATATTTATTATAGTTCTGGCGATCATAACTGCATAATATGGGTAATAATGCATGTTATATTGATAATATTATAAGTAATAAGTATAATTATTACAATTCTGGCGATAATAACTGCATTATATGGGTAACAATGCACGTTATATTGCTAATAGTATAAGTAATAAGTGTGATTATTACAGTTCTAGCGATAATACCTCTATTATATGGGTAATAATGCATGTTACATTGATAATAATATAAGTAATAAGTATAGTTATTACAGTTCTGGCGATAATAACTGCATTATATGGGTAATAATGCACGTTATATTAAGAATAATATAAGTAATAAGTATAATTATTACAGTTCTGGCGATAATAACTGCATTATATGGGTAACAATGCACGTTATATTGCTAATAGTATAAGTAATAAGTATAATTATTACAGTTCTAGCGATAATACCTCTATTATATGGGTAATACTGCATGTTATATTGATAATGATATAAGTAATAAGTATAATTATTACAGTTCTAGCGATAATAACTGCATAATATGGGTAATAATGCACGTTATATTGCTAATAATATAAGTAATGAGTACAATTATTACAGTTCTAGCGATAATAACTGCATTATATGGGTAATACTGCATGTTATATTGATAATAATATAAGTAATAAGTATAATTATTACAGTTCTAGCGATAATAAATGCATTATATGGGTAATAATGCATGTTATATTGATAATATCGGGAGTAATAAGTATAATTATTATAGTTCAAGCGATAATAATAGTAAAATATGGCAAATAGTGCATGTTATATTGATAATAATAAAAGTAATAAGTATATTTATTACAGTTCTATCGATAATAACTGCATAATATGGGTAATAATGCATGTTATATTGATGATAATAAAAGTAATACGTATATTTATTACAGTTCTAGCGATAATAACTGCATAATATGGGTAATAATGCATGTTATATTGATAATAATATGAGTAATAAGTATAATTATTACAGTTCTAGCGATAATAACTGCATTATATGGGTAATAATGCATGTTACATTGATAATATTGGGAGTAATAAGTATATTTATTATAGTTCTGGCGATCATAACTGCATAATATGGGTAATAATGCATGTTATATTGATAATATTATAAGTAATAAGTATAATTATTACAATTCTGGCGATAATAACTGCATTATATGGGTAACAATGCACGTTATATTGCTAATAGTATAAGTAATAAGTGTAATTATTACAGTTCTAGCGATAATACCTGTATTATATGGGTAATAATGCATGTTATATTGATAATGATATAAGTAATAAGTATAATTATTACAGTTCTAGCGATAATAACTGCATAATATGGGTAATAATGCACGTTATATTGCTAATAATATAAGTAATGAGAACAATTATTACAGTTCTGGCGATAATAACTGCATTATATGGGTAATAATGCACGTTATATTGCTAATAGTATAAGTAATAAGTATAATTATTACAGTTCTAGCGATAATAACTGCATTATATGGGTAATAATGCACGTTATATTGCTAATAATATAAGTAATAAGTATAATTATTACAGTTCTAGCGATAATAACTGCATTATATGGGTAATAATGCATGTTATATTGATAATATCGGGAGTAATAAGTATAATTATTATAGTTCTAGCGATAATAACTGCATTATATGGGTAACAATGCACGTTTTATTGCTAATAGTATAAGTAATAAGTATAATTATTACACTTCTAGCGATAATACCTCTATTATATGGGTAATAATGCATGTTATATTGATGATAATGAAAGTAATACGTATATTTATTATAGTGCTAGCGATAATAACTGCATAATATGGGTAATAATGCATGTTACATTGATAATATTGGGAGTAATAAGTATATTTATTATAGTTCTGGCGATCATAACTGCATAATATGGGTAATAATGCATGTTATATTGATAATATTATAAGTAATAAGTATAATTATTACAGTTCTAGCGATAATAACTGCTTTATATGGGTAATAATGCATGTTACATTGATAATAATATAAGTAATAAGTATAATTATTACAGTTCTGGCGATAATAACTGCATTATATGGGTAATAATGCACGTTATATTAAGAATAATATAAGTAATAAGTATAATTATTACAGTTCTGGCGATAGTAACTGCATTATATGGGTAACAATGCACGTTATATTGCTAATAGTATAAGTAATAAGTATAATTATTACAGTTCTAGCGAAAATACCTCTATTATATGGGTAATACTGCATGTTATATTGATAATGATATAAGTAATAAGTATAATTATTACAGTTCTAGCGATAATAACTGCATAATATGGGTAATAATGCACGTTATATTGCTAATAATATAAGTAATGAGTACAATTATTACAGTTCTAGCGATAATAACTGCATTATATGGGTAATAATGCATGTTATATTGATAATAATATAAGTAATAAGTATAATTATTACAGTTCTAGCGATAATAACTGCATTATATGGGTAATAATGCATGTTATATTGATAATATCGGGAGTAATAAGTATAATTATTATAGTTCAAGCGATAATAATAGTAAAATATGGCAAATAGTGCATGTTATATTGATAATAATAAAAGTAATAAGTATATTGATTACAGTTCTATCGATAATAACTGCATTATATGGGTAATAATGCATGTTATATTGATGATAATAAAAGTAATACGTATATTTATTATAGTTCTAGCGATAATAACTGCATAATATGGGTAATAATGCATGTTATATTGATAATAATATGAGTAATAAGTATAATTATTACAGTTCTAGCGATAATAACTGCATTATATGGGTAATAATGCATGTTACATTGATAATATTGGGAGTAATAAGTATATTTATTATAGTTCTGGCGATCATAACTGCATAATATGGGTAATAATGCATGTTATATTGATAATATTATAAGTAATAAGTATAATTATTACAATTCTGGCGATAATAACTGCATTATATGGGTAACAATGCACGTTATATTGCTAATAGTATAAGTAATAAGTGTGATTATTACAGTTCTAGCGATAATACCTCTATTATATGGGTAATAATGCATGTTATATTGATAATGATATAAGTAATAAGTATAATTATTACAGTTCTAGCGATAATAACTGCATAATATGGGTAATAATGCACGTTATATTGCTAATAATATAAGTAATGAGTACAATTATTACAGTTCTGGCGATAATAACTGCATTATATAGGTAATAATGCATGTTATATTGATAATAATATAAGTAATAAGTATAATTATTACAGTTCAAGCGATAATAACTGCATTATATAGGTAATAATGCATGTTATATTGATAATATCGGGAGTAATAAGTATAATTATTATAGTTCTAGCGTTAATAATAGTAAAATATGGCAAATAGTGCATGTTATATTGATAATAATAAAAGTAATAAGTATATTTATAACAGGTCTATCGATAATAACTGCATAATATGGGTAATAATGCATGTTATATTGATGATGATAAAAGTAATACGTATATTTATTATAGTTCTAGCGATAATAACTGCATTATATGGGTAATAAGGCATGTTATATTGATAACATCGGGAGTAATAAGTATAATTATTATAGTTCTAGCGATAATAATAGTAAAATATGGCAAATAGTGCATGCTATATTGATAATAATAAAACTAATAAATATATTTATTACAGTTCTACCGATAATAACTGCATAATATGGGTAATAATGCAAGTTATATTGATGATAATAAAAGTAATACGTATATTTATTACAGTTCTAGCGATAATACCTGCATAATATGGGTAATAATGCATGTTATATTGATAATAATGAAAGTAATACGTATATTTATTATAGTTCTGGCGATCATAACTGCATAATATGGGTAATAATGCATGTTATATTGATAATATTATAAGTAATAAGTATAATTATTACAATTCTGGCGATAATAACTGCATTATATGGGTAACAATGCACGTTATATTGCTAATAGTATAAGTAATAAGTGTAATTATTACAGTTCTAGCGATAATACCTCTATTATATGGGTAATAATGCATGTTATATTGATAATGATATAAGTAATAAGTATAATTATTACAGTTCTAGCGATAATAACTGCATAATATGGGTAATAATGCACGTTATATTGCTAATAATATAAGTAATGAGTACAATTATTACAGTTCTAGCGATAATACCTCTATTATATGGGTAATAATGCATGTTATATTGATAATGATATAAGTAATAAGTATAATTATTACAGTTCTAGCGATAATAACTGCATAATATGGGTAATAATGCACGTTATATTGCTAATAATATAAGTAATGAGTACAATTATTACAGTTCTGGCGATAATAACTGCATTATATGGGTAATAATGCATGTTATATTGATAATAATATAAGTAATAAGTATAATTATTACAGTTCAAGCGATAATAACTGCATTATATAGGTAATAATGCATGTTATATTGATAATATCGGGAGTAATAAGTATAATTATTATAGTTCTAGCGTTAATAATAGTAAAATATGGCAAATAGTGCATGTTATATTGATAATAATAAAAGTAATAAGTATATTTATAACAGGTCTATCGATAATAACTGCATAATATGGGTAATAATGCATGTTATATTGATGATGATAAAAGTAATACGTATATTTATTATAGTTCTAGCGATAATAACTGCATTATATGGGTAATAAGGCATGTTATATTGATAACATCGGGAGTAATAAGTATAATTATTATAGTTCTAGCGATAATAATATTAAAATATGGCAAATAGTGCATGCTATATTGATAATAATAAAACTAATAAATATATTTATTACAGTTCTATCGATAATAACTGCATAATATGGGTAATAATGCAAGTTATATTGATGATAATAAAAGTAATACGTATATTTATTACAGTTCTAGCGATAATACCTGCATAATATGGGTAATAATGCATGTTATATTGATAATAATGAAAGTAATACGTATATTTATTATAGTTCTGGCGATCATAACTGCATAATATGGGTAATAATGCATGTTATATTGATAATATTATAAGTAATAAGTATAATTATTACAATTCTGGCGATAATAACTGCATTATATGGGTAACAATGCACGTTATATTGCTAATAGTATAAGTAATAAGTGTAATTATTACAGTTCTAGCGATAATACCTCTATTATATGGGTAATAATGCATGTTATATTGATAATGATATAAGTAATAAGTATAATTATTACAGTTCTAGCGATAATAACTGCATTATATGGGTAACAATGCACGTTTTATTGCTAATAGTATTAGTAATAAGTATAATTATTACAGTTCTAGCGATAATACCTCTATTATATGGGTAATAATGCATGTTATATTGATGATAATTAAAGTAATACGTATATTTATTATAGTTCTAGCGATAATAACTGCATAATGTGGGTAATAATGCATGTTATATTGATAATAATGAAAGTAATATGTATATTTATTATAGTTCTTGCGATAATAACTGCATAATATGGGTAATAATGCATGTTATATTGAGAATAATATAAGTAATAAGTATAATTATTACAGTTCTGGCGATAATAACTGCATTATATGGGTAATAATGCACGTTATATTGCTAATAGTATAAGTAATAAGTATAATTATTACAGTTCTAGCGATAATACCTCCATTATATGGGTAATAATGCATGTTATATTGATAATAATATAAGTAATAAGTATAATTATTTCAGTTCTAGCGATAATAACTGCATTATATGGGTAATAATGCACGTTATATTGCTAATAATATAAGTAATAAGTATAGTTATTACAGTTCTAGCGATAATAACTGCATTATATGGGTAATAATGCATGTTATATTGATAATATCGGGAGTAATAAGTATAATTATTATAGTTCTAGCGATAATAACTGCATGATATGGGTAATAATGCACGTTATATTGCTAATAGTATAAGTAATAAGTATAATTATTACAGTTCTTGCGATAATAACTGCATTATATGGGTAAAAATGCACGTTATATTGCTAATAGTATAAGTAATAAGTATAATTATTACAGTTCTAGCGATAATACCTCTATTATATGGGTAATAATGCATGTTATATTGATAATGATATAAGTAATAAGTATAATTATTACAGTTCTAGCGATAATAACTGCATAATATGGGCAATAATGCACGTTATATTGCTAATAATATAAGTAATGAGTACAATTGTTACAGTTCTAGCGATAATAACTGCATAATATGGGTAATAATGCATGTTATATTGAGAATAATATAAGTAATAAGTATAATTATTACAGTTCTGGCGATAATAACTGCATTATATGGGTAATAATGCATGTTATATTGATAATATCGGGAGTAATAAGTATAATTATTATAGTTCTAGCGATAATAACTGCATTATATATGCAATAATGCACGTTATATTGCTAACAATATAAGTAATAAGTATAATTATTACAGTTCTAGCGATAATAACTGCATTATATGGGTAATAATGCATGTTACATTGATAATATTGGGAGTAATAAGTATATTTATTATAGTTCTGGCGATCATAACTGCATAATATGGGTAATAATGCATGTTATATTGATAATATTATAAGTAATAAGTATAATTATTACAGTTCTAGCGATAATAACTGCTTTATATGGGTAATAATGCATGTTACATTGATAATAATATAAGTAATAAGTATAATTATTACAGTTCTGGCGATAATAACTGCATTATATGGGTAATAATGCACGTTATATTAAGAATAATATAAGTAATAAGTATAATTATTACAGTTCTGGCGATAATAACTGCATTATATGGGTAATAATGCATGTTATATTGATAATATCGGGAGTAATAAGTATAATTATTATAGTTCTAGCGATAATAACTGCATTATATGGGTAACAATGCACGTTATATTGCTAATAGTATAAGTAATAAGTATAATTATTACAGTTCTAGCGAAAATACCTCTATTATATGGGTAATACTGCATGTTATATTGATAATGATATAAGTAATAAGTATAATTATTACAGTTCTAGCGATAATAACTGCATAATATGGGTAATAATGCACGTTATATTGCTAATAATATAAGTAATGAGTACAATTATTACAGTTCTAGCGATAATAACTGCATTATATGGGTAATAATGCATGTTATATTGATAATATCGGGAGTAATAAGTATAATTATTATAGTTCTAGCGTTAATAATAGTAAAATATGGCAAATAGTGCATGTTATATTGATAATAATAAAAGTAATAAGTATATTTATAACAGGTCCATCGATAATAACTGCATAATATGGGTAATAATGCATGTTATATTGATGATGATAAAAGTAATACGTATATTTATTATAGTTCTAGCGATAATAACTGCATTATATGGGTAATAAGGCATGTTATATTGATAACATCGGGAGTAATAAGTATAATTATTATAGTTCTAGCGATAATAATAGTAAAATATGGCAAATAGTGCATGCTATATTGATAATAATAAAACTAATAAATATATTTATTACAGTTCTACCGATAATAACTGCATAATATGGGTAATAATGCAAGTTATATTGATGATAATAAAAGTAATACGTATATTTATTACAGTTCTAGCGATAATACCTGCATAATATGGGTAATAATGCATGTTATATTGATAATATCGGGAGTAATAAGTATAATTATTATAGTTCAAGCGATAATAATAGTAAAATATGGCAAATAGTGCATGTTATATTGATAATAATAAAAGTAATAAGTATATCGATTACAGTTCTATCGATAATAACTGCATAATATGGGTAATAATGCATGTTATATTGATGATAATAAAAGTAATACGTATATTTATTATAGTTCTAGCGATAATAACTGCATAATATGGGTAATAATGCATGTTATATTGATAATAATATGAGTAATAAGTATAATTATTACAGTTCTAGCGATAATAACTGCATTATATGGGTAATAATGCATGTTACATTGATAATATTGGGAGTAATAAGTATATTTATTATAGTTCTGGCGATCATAACTGCATAATATGGGTAATAATGCATGTTATATTGATAATATTATAAGTAATAAGTATAATTATTACAATTCTGGCGATAATAACTGCATTATATGGGTAACAATGCACGTTATATTGCTAATAGTATAAGTAATAAGTGTAATTATTACAGTTCTAGCGATAATACCTCTATTATATGGGTAATAATGCATGTTATATTGATAATGATATAAGTAATAAGTATAATTATTACAGTTCTAGCGATAATAACTGCATAATATGGGTAATAATGCACGTTATATTGCTAATAATATAAGTAATGAGTACAATTATTACAGTTCTGGCGATAATAACTGCATTATATAGGTAATAATGCATGTTATATTGATAATAATATAAGTAATAAGTATAATTATTACAGTTCAAGCGATAATAACTGCATTATATAGGTAATAATGCATGTTATTTTGCTAATAATATAAGTAACAAGTATAATTATTACAGTTCTAGCGATAATGACTGCATTATATGGGTAATAAAGCATGTTATATTGATAATATCGGGAGCAATAAGTATAATTATTATAGTTCTAGCGATAATAATAGTACAATATTCCTAATAGTGCATGTTATATTGATAATAATAAAAGTAATAAGTATATTTATTATAGCTCTATCGATAATAACTGCATAATATGGGTAATAATGCATGTTATATTGATGATAATAAAAGTACTAAGTATATTTATTATAGTTCTAGCGATTATAACTGCATAATATGCGTAATAATGCATGTTATATTGATATTAATATAAGTAATAAGTATAATTATTACAGTTCTAGCGATAATAACTGCATTATATGGGTAATAATGCATGTTATATTGATAATATTGGGAGTAATATGTATAATTATTATAGTTCTAGCGATAATGATTGTAAAATATGGCTAATAGTGCATGTTATATTGATAATAATAAAAGTAATAGGTATATTTATTACAGTTCTATCGATAATAACTGCATAATATGGGTAATAATGCATGTTATATTGATGATTATAAAAGTAGAGAGTGTATTTATTATAGTTCTAGCGATTATTATTGCATAATATGGGTAATAATGCATGTTATATTGAGAATAATATAAGTAATAAGTATAATTATTACAGTTCTAGCGATAGTAACTGCATTATATGGGTAATAATGCATGTTATATTGATAATATTGGGAGTAATAAGTATAATTATAATAGTTCTATCGATAATAACTGCATAATATGGGTAATAATGCATGTTATATTGATGATAATAAAAGTACTAAGTATATTTATTATAGTTCTAGCGATTATAACTGCATTATATGGGTAATAATGCACGTTATATTGCTGATAATATAAGTAATAAGTATAATTATTACAGTTCTAGCGATAATAACTGCATTATATGGGTAATAATGCATGTTATATTGATAATATCGGGAGTAATAAGTATAATTATTATAGTTCTAGCGATAATAATAGTAAAATATGGCTAATAGTGCATGTCATATTGATAATAATATAAGTAATAAGTATAATTATTACAGTTCTAGCGATAGTAACTGCATTATATGGGTAATAATGCATGTTATATTGATAATGTTGGGAGTAATAAGTATAATTATTATAGTTCTAGCGATAATAACTGCATTATATGGGTAATAATGGATGTTACATTGATAATATCGGGAGTAATAAGTATAATTATTACAGTTCTAGCGATAATACTAGTAAAATATGGCTAAGAGTGCCTGTTATATTGATAATAATAAAAGTAATAAGTATATTTATTATACTTCTGTCGATAATAACTGCATTATATGGGTAATAATGCATGTTATATTGATAATAATATAAGTAATAAGTATAATTATTACAGTTCTAGCGATAATAACTCCATTATATGGGTAATAATGCATGTTATATTCATAATAATATAAGTAATAAGTATAATTATTACAGTTCTAGCGATAATAACTGCATTATATGGGTAATAATGCATGTTATATTGATAATATCGGGAGTAATAAGTATAATTATTATAGTTCTAGCGATAATAATAGTAAAATATGGCTAATAGTGCATGTTATATTGATAATAATAAAAGTAATAAGTACATTTATTATAGTTCTATCGATAATAACTGCATAATATGGGTAATAATGCATGTTATATTGAGAATAATATAAGTAATAAGTATAATTATTACAGTTCTAGCGATAATAACTGCATTATATGGGTAATAATGCATGTTATATTGATAATATTGGGAGTAATAAGTATAGTTATTATAGTTCTAGCGATAATAACTGCATTATATGGGTAATAATGGATGTTATATTGATAATATCGGGAGTAATAAGTATAATTATTACAGTTCTAGCGATAATACTAGTAAAATATGGCTAAGAGTGCCTGTTATATTGATAATAATAAAAGTAATAAGTATATTTATTATACTTCTGTCGATAATAACTCCATTATATGGGTTTCTAATGCATGTTATATTGATAATAATATAAGTAATAAGTATAATTATTACAGTTCTAGCGATAATAACTGCATAATATGGGTAATAATGCACGTTATATTGCTAATAATATAAGTAATAAGTATAATTATTACAGTTCTAGCGATAATAACTGCATTATATGGGTAATAATGCATGTTATATCGATAATATCGTGTGCAATAAGTATAATTTTTATAGTTCTAGCGATATCAACAGTACAATATGGCTAATAGTGCATGTTATATTGATAATAATAAAAGTAATAAGTATATTTATTATAGTTCTATCGATAATAACTGCATAATATGGGTAATAATGCATGTTACATTGATGATAATAAAAGTACTAAGTATATTTATTATAGTTCTAGCGATTATAACTGCATAATATGCGTAATAATGCATGTTATATTGATAATAATATAAGTAATAAGTATAATAGTTACAGTTCTAGCGATAATAACTGCATTATAGGGGTAATAATGCATGTTATATTGATAATATTGGGAGTAATAAGTATAATTATTATAGTTCTAGCGATAATAATAGTAAAATATGGCTAATAGTGCATGCTATATTGATAATAATAAAAGAAATAAGTATATTTATTACAGTTCTATCGATAATAACTGCATAATATGGGTAATAATGCATGTTATATTGATGATAATAAAAGTAATACGTATATTTATTATAGTTCTAGCGATAATAACTGCATAATATGGGTAATAATGCATGTTATATTGATAACAATATAAGTAATAAGTATAATTATTACAGTTCTAACGATAATAACTCCATTATATGGGTAATAATGCATGTTATATTGATGATAATAAAAGTAGTAAGTATATTTATTATAGTTCTAGCGATTATAACTGCATAATATGGGTAATAATGCATGTTATATTGATAATAATATAAGTAATAAGTATAATTATTACAGTTCTAGCGATAAGAACTGCATTATATGGGTAATAATGCATGTTATATTGATGATAGTAAAAGTAGTAGGTATATTTATTGTAGTTCTAGCGATTATAATTGCATAATATGAGTAATAGTGCATGTTATATTGAGAATAATATAAGTAATAAGTATAATTATTACAGTTCTAGCGATAATAACTCCATTATATGGGTAATAATGCATGTTATATTGATAATAATATAAGTAATAAGTATAATTATTACAGTTCTAGCGATAATAACTGCATAATATGGGTAATAATGCACGTTATATTGCTAATAATGTAAGTAATAAGTATAATTATTACAGTTCTAGCGATAATAACTGCATTATATGGGTAATAATGCATGTTATATCGATAATATCGGGAGCAATAAGTATAATTATTATAGTTCTAGCGATAATAATAGTACAATATGGCTAATAGTGCATGTTATATTGATAATAATAAAAGTAATAAGTATATTTATTATAGTTCTATCGATAATAACTGCATAATGTGGGTAATAATGCATGTTATATTGATGATAATAAAAGTAGTAAGTATACTTATTATAGTTCTAGCGATAATAACTGCATAATATGGGTAATAATGCATGTTATATTGATAATAATATAAGCAATAAGTATAATTATTACAGTCCTAGCGATAATAACCGCATTATATGGGTAATAATGCACGTTATATTGCTAATAATGTAAGTAATAAGTACAATTATTACAGTTCTAGCGATAATAACTGCACTATAGGGGTAATAATGCATGTTATATTGATAATATTGGGAGTAATAAGTATAATTATGATAGTTCTAGCGATAATAATAGTAAAATATGGCTAATAGTGCATGTTATATTGATAATAATAAAAGTAATAAGTATACTTATTACAGTTCTATCAATAATAACTGCATAATATGGGTAATAATGCATGTTATATTGATGATTATAAAAGTAGAAAGTGTATTTATTATAGTTCTAGCGATTATAACTGCATAATATGGGTAATAATGCACGTTATATTGAGAATAATATAAGTAATAAGTATAATTATTACAGTTCTAGCGATAGTAACTGCATTATATGGGTAATAATGCATGTTATATTGATAATATTGGGAGTAATAAGTATAATTATAATAGTTCCAGCGATAATAACTGCATTATATGGGTAATAATGGATGTTATATTGATAATATCGGGAGTAATAAGTATAATTATTACAGTTCTAGCGATAATACTAGTAAAATATGGCTAAGAGTGCCTGTTATATTGATAATAATAAAAGTAATAAGTATATTTATTATACTTCTGTCGATAATAACTGCATTATATGGGTAATAATGCATGTTATATTGATAATAATATAAGTAATAAGTATAATTATTACAGTTCTAGCGATAATAACTCCATTATATGGGTAATAATGCATGTTATATTTATAATAATATAAGTAATAAGTATAATTATTACAGTTCTAGCGATAATAACTGCATAATATGGGTAATAATGCATGTTATATTGATGATAATAAAAGTAATACGTATATTTATTACAGTTCTAGCGATAATAACTGCATAATATGGGTAATAATGCATGTTATATTGATAATAATATGAGTAATAAGTATAATTATTACAGTTCTAGCGATAATAACTGCATTATATGGGTAATAATGCATGTTACATTGATAATATTGGGAGTAATAAGTATATTTATTATAGTTCTGGCGATCATAACTGCATAATATGGGTAATAATGCATGTTATATTGATAATATTATAAGTAATAAGTATAATTATTACAATTCTGGCGATAATAACTGCATTATATGGGTAACAATGCACGTTATATTGCTAATAGTATAAGTAATAAGTGTAATTATTACAGTTCTAGCGATAATACCTCTATTATATGGGTAATACTGCATGTTATATTGATAATGATATAAGTAATAAGTATAATTATTACAGTTCTAGCGATAATAACTGCATAATATGGGTAATAATGCACGTTATATTGCTAATAATATAAGTAATGAGTACAATTATTACAGTTCTAGCGATAATAACTGCATTATATGGGTAATAATGCATGTTATATTGATAATAATATAAGTAATAAGTATAATTATTACAGTTCTAGCGATAATAACTGCATTATATGGGTAATAATGCATGTTATATTGATAATATCGGGAGTAATAAGTATAATTATTATAGTTCAAGCGATAATAATAGTAAAATATGGCAAATAGTGCATGTTATATTGATAATAATAAAAGTAATAAGTATATTGATTACAGTTCTATCGATAATAACTGCATTATATGGGTAATAATGCATGTTATATTGATGATAATAAAAGTAATACGTATATTTATTATAGTTCTAGCGATAATAACTGCATAATATGGGTAATAATGCATGTTATATTGATAATAATATGAGTAATAAGTATAATTATTACAGTTCTAGCGATAATAACTGCATTATATGGGTAATAATGCATGTTACATTGATAATATTGGGAGTAATAAGTATATTTATTATAGTTCTGGCGATCATAACTGCATAATATGGGTAATAATGCATGTTATATTGATAATATTATAAGTAATAAGTATAATTATTACAATTCTGGCGATAATAACTGCATTATATGGGTAACAATGCACGTTATATTGCTAATAGTATAAGTAATAAGTGTGATTATTACAGTTCTAGCGATAATACCTCTATTATATGGGTAATAATGCATGTTATATTGATAATGATATAAGTAATAAGTATAATTATTACAGTTCTAGCGATAATAACTGCATAATATGGGTAATAATGCACGTTATATTGCTAATAATATAAGTAATGAGTACAATTATTACAGTTCTGGCGATAATAACTGCATTATATAGGTAATAATGCATGTTATATTGATAATAATATAAGTAATAAGTATAATTATTACAGTTCAAGCGATAATAACTGCATTATATAGGTAATAATGCATGTTATATTGATAATATCGGGAGTAATAAGTATAATTATTATAGTTCTAGCGTTAATAATAGTAAAATATGGCAAATAGTGCATGTTATATTGATAATAATAAAAGTAATAAGTATATTTATAACAGGTCTATCGATAATAACTGCATAATATGGGTAATAATGCATGTTATATTGATGATGATAAAAGTAATACGTATATTTATTATAGTTCTAGCGATAATAACTGCATTATATGGGTAATAAGGCATGTTATATTGATAACATCGGGAGTAATAAGTATAATTATTATAGTTCTAGCGATAATAATAGTAAAATATGGCAAATAGTGCATGCTATATTGATAATAATAAAACTAATAAATATATTTATTACAGTTCTACCGATAATAACTGCATAATATGGGTAATAATGCAAGTTATATTGATGATAATAAAAGTAATACGTATATTTATTACAGTTCTAGCGATAATACCTGCATAATATGGGTAATAATGCATGTTATATTGATAATAATGAAAGTAATACGTATATTTATTATAGTTCTGGCGATCATAACTGCATAATATGGGTAATAATGCATGTTATATTGATAATATCGGGAGTAATAAGTATAATTATTATAGTTCTAGCGTTAATAATAGTAAAATATGGCAAATAGTGCATGTTATATTGATAATAATAAAAGTAATAAGTATATTTATAACAGGTCTATCGATAATAACTGCATAATATGGGTAATAATGCATGTTATATTGATGATGATAAAAGTAATACGTATATTTATTATAGTTCTAGCGATAATAACTGCATTATATGGGTAATAAGGCATGTTATATTGATAACATCGGGAGTAATAAGTATAATTATTATAGTTCTAGCGATAATAATAGTAAAATATGGCAAATAGTGCATGCTATATTGATAATAATAAAACTAATAAATATATTTATTACAGTTCTATCGATAATAACTGCATAATATGGGTAATAATGCAAGTTATATTGATGATAATAAAAGTAATACGTATATTTATTACAGTTCTAGCGATAATACCTGCATAATATGGGTAATAATGCATGTTATATTGATAATAATGAAAGTAATACGTATATTTATTATAGTTCTGGCGATCATAACTGCATAATATGGGTAATAATGCATGTTATATTGATAATATTATAAGTAATAAGTATAATTATTACAATTCTGGCGATAATAACTGCATTATATGGGTAACAATGCACGTTATATTGCTAATAGTATAAGTAATAAGTGTAATTATTACAGTTCTAGCGATAATACCTCTATTATATGGGTAATAATGCATGTTATATTGATAATGATATAAGTAATAAGTATAATTATTACAGTTCTAGCGATAATAACTGCATTATATGGGTAACAATGCACGTTTTATTGCTAATAGTATTAGTAATAAGTATAATTATTACAGTTCTAGCGATAATACCTCTATTATATGGGTAATAATGCATGTTATATTGATGATAATTAAAGTAATACGTATATTTATTATAGTTCTAGCGATAATAACTGCATAATGTGGGTAATAATGCATGTTATATTGATAATAATGAAAGTAATATGTATATTTATTATAGTTCTTGCGATAATAACTGCATAATATGGGTAATAATGCATGTTATATTGAGAATAATATAAGTAATAAGTATAATTATTACAGTTCTGGCGATAATAACTGCATTATATGGGTAATAATGCACGTTATATTGCTAATAGTATAAGTAATAAGTATAATTATTACAGTTCTAGCGATAATACCTCCATTATATGGGTAATAATGCATGTTATATTGATAATAATATAAGTAATAAGTATAATTATTTCAGTTCTAGCGATAATAACTGCATTATATGGGTAATAATGCACGTTATATTGCTAATAATATAAGTAATAAGTATAGTTATTACAGTTCTAGCGATAATAACTGCATTATATGGGTAATAATGCATGTTATATTGATAATATCGGGAGTAATAAGTATAATTATTATAGTTCTAGCGATAATAACTGCATGATATGGGTAATAATGCACGTTATATTGCTAATAGTATAAGTAATAAGTATAATTATTACAGTTCTTGCGATAATAACTGCATTATATGGGTAAAAATGCACGTTATATTGCTAATAGTATAAGTAATAAGTATAATTATTACAGTTCTAGCGATAATACCTCTATTATATGGGTAATAATGCATGTTATATTGATAATGATATAAGTAATAAGTATAATTATTACAGTTCTAGCGATAATAACTGCATAATATGGGCAATAATGCACGTTATATTGCTAATAATATAAGTAATGAGTACAATTGTTACAGTTCTAGCGATAATAACTGCATAATATGGGTAATAATGCATGTTATATTGAGAATAATATAAGTAATAAGTATAATTATTACAGTTCTGGCGATAATAACTGCATTATATGGGTAATAATGCATGTTATATTGATAATATCGGGAGTAATAAGTATAATTATTATAGTTCTAGCGATAATAACTGCATTATATATGCAATAATGCACGTTATATTGCTAACAATATAAGTAATAAGTATAATTATTACAGTTCTAGCGATAATAACTGCATTATATGGGTAATAATGCATGTTACATTGATAATATTGGGAGTAATAAGTATATTTATTACAGTTCTGGCGATCATAACTGCATAATATGGGTAATAATGCATGTTATATTGATAATATTATAAGTAATAAGTATAATTATTACAGTTCTAGCGATAATAACTGCTTTATATGGGTAATAATGCATGTTACATTGATAATAATATAAGTAATAAGTATAATTATTACAGTTCTGGCGATAATAACTGCATTATATGGGTAATAATGCACGTTATATTAAGAATAATATAAGTAATAAGTATAATTATTACAGTTCTGGCGATAATAACTGCATTATATGGGTAATAATGCATGTTATATTGATAATATCGGGAGTAATAAGTATAATTATTATAGTTCTAGCGATAATAACTGCATTATATGGGTAACAATGCACGTTATATTGCTAATAGTATAAGTAATAAGTATAATTATTACAGTTCTAGCGAAAATACCTCTATTATATGGGTAATACTGCATGTTATATTGATAATGATATAAGTAATAAGTATAATTATTACAGTTCTAGCGATAATAACTGCATAATATGGGTAATAATGCACGTTATATTGCTAATAATATAAGTAATGAGTACAATTATTACAGTTCTAGCGATAATAACTGCATTATATGGGTAATAATGCATGTTATATTGATAATATCGGGAGTAATAAGTATAATTATTATAGTTCTAGCGTTAATAATAGTAAAATATGGCAAATAGTGCATGTTATATTGATAATAATAAAAGTAATAAGTATATTTATAACAGGTCCATCGATAATAACTGCATAATATGGGTAATAATGCATGTTATATTGATGATGATAAAAGTAATACGTATATTTATTATAGTTCTAGCGATAATAACTGCATTATATGGGTAATAAGGCATGTTATATTGATAACATCGGGAGTAATAAGTATAATTATTATAGTTCTAGCGATAATAATAGTAAAATATGGCAAATAGTGCATGCTATATTGATAATAATAAAACTAATAAATATATTTATTACAGTTCTACCGATAATAACTGCATAATATGGGTAATAATGCAAGTTATATTGATGATAATAAAAGTAATACGTATATTTATTACAGTTCTAGCGATAATACCTGCATAATATGGGTAATAATGCATGTTATATTGATAATATCGGGAGTAATAAGTATAATTATTATAGTTCAAGCGATAATAATAGTAAAATATGGCAAATAGTGCATGTTATATTGATAATAATAAAAGTAATAAGTATATCGATTACAGTTCTATCGATAATAACTGCATAATATGGGTAATAATGCATGTTATATTGATGATAATAAAAGTAATACGTATATTTATTATAGTTCTAGCGATAATAACTGCATAATATGGGTAATAATGCATGTTATATTGATAATAATATGAGTAATAAGTATAATTATTACAGTTCTAGCGATAATAACTGCATTATATGGGTAATAATGCATGTTACATTGATAATATTGGGAGTAATAAGTATATTTATTATAGTTCTGGCGATCATAACTGCATAATATGGGTAATAATGCATGTTATATTGATAATATTATAAGTAATAAGTATAATTATTACAATTCTGGCGATAATAACTGCATTATATGGGTAACAATGCACGTTATATTGCTAATAGTATAAGTAATAAGTGTAATTATTACAGTTCTAGCGATAATACCTCTATTATATGGGTAATAATGCATGTTATATTGATAATGATATAAGTAATAAGTATAATTATTACAGTTCTAGCGATAATAACTGCATAATATGGGTAATAATGCACGTTATATTGCTAATAATATAAGTAATGAGTACAATTATTACAGTTCTGGCGATAATAACTGCATTATATAGGTAATAATGCATGTTATATTGATAATAATATAAGTAATAAGTATAATTATTACAGTTCAAGCGATAATAACTGCATTATATAGGTAATAATGCATGTTATTTTGCTAATAATATAAGTAACAAGTATAATTATTACAGTTCTAGCGATAATGACTGCATTATATGGGTAATAAAGCATGTTATATTGATAATATCGGGAGCAATAAGTATAATTATTATAGTTCTAGCGATAATAATAGTACAATATTCCTAATAGTGCATGTTATATTGATAATAATAAAAGTAATAAGTATATTTATTATAGCTCTATCGATAATAACTGCATAATATGGGTAATAATGCATGTTATATTGATGATAATAAAAGTACTAAGTATATTTATTATAGTTCTAGCGATTATAACTGCATAATATGCGTAATAATGCATGTTATATTGATATTAATATAAGTAATAAGTATAATTATTACAGTTCTAGCGATAATAACTGCATTATATGGGTAATAATGCATGTTATATTGATAATATTGGGAGTAATATGTATAATTATTATAGTTCTAGCGATAATGATTGTAAAATATGGCTAATAGTGCATGTTATATTGATAATAATAAAAGTAATAGGTATATTTATTACAGTTCTATCGATAATAACTGCATAATATGGGTAATAATGCATGTTATATTGATGATTATAAAAGTAGAGAGTGTATTTATTATAGTTCTAGCGATTATTATTGCATAATATGGGTAATAATGCATGTTATATTGAGAATAATATAAGTAATAAGTATAATTATTACAGTTCTAGCGATAGTAACTGCATTATATGGGTAATAATGCATGTTATATTGATAATATTGGGAGTAATAAGTATAATTATAATAGTTCTATCGATAATAACTGCATAATATGGGTAATAATGCATGTTATATTGATGATAATAAAAGTACTAAGTATATTTATTATAGTTCTAGCGATTATAACTGCATTATATGGGTAATAATGCACGTTATATTGCTGATAATATAAGTAATAAGTATAATTATTACAGTTCTAGCGATAATAACTGCATTATATGGGTAATAATGCATGTTATATTGATAATATCGGGAGTAATAAGTATAATTATTATAGTTCTAGCGATAATAATAGTAAAATATGGCTAATAGTGCATGTCATATTGATAATAATATAAGTAATAAGTATAATTATTACAGTTCTAGCGATAGTAACTGCATTATATGGGTAATAATGCATGTTATATTGATAATGTTGGGAGTAATAAGTATAATTATTATAGTTCTAGCGATAATAACTGCATTATATGGGTAATAATGGATGTTATATTGATAATATCGGGAGTAATAAGTATAATTATTACAGTTCTAGCGATAATACTAGTAAAATATGGCTAAGAGTGCCTGTTATATTGATAATAATAAAAGTAATAAGTATATTTATTATACTTCTGTCGATAATAACTGCATTATATGGGTAATAATGCATGTTATATTGATAATAATATAAGTAATAAGTATAATTATTACAGTTCTAGCGATAATAACTCCATTATATGGGTAATAATGCATGTTATATTCATAATAATATAAGTAATAAGTATAATTATTACAGTTCTAGCGATAATAACTGCATTATATGGGTAATAATGCATGTTATATTGATAATATCGGGAGTAATAAGTATAATTATTATAGTTCTAGCGATAATAATAGTAAAATATGGCTAATAGTGCATGTTATATTGATAATAATAAAAGTAATAAGTACATTTATTATAGTTCTATCGATAATAACTGCATAATATGGGTAATAATGCATGTTATATTGAGAATAATATAAGTAATAAGTATAATTATTACAGTTCTAGCGATAATAACTGCATTATATGGGTAATAATGCATGTTATATTGATAATATTGGGAGTAATAAGTATAGTTATTATAGTTCTAGCGATAATAACTGCATTATATGGGTAATAATGGATGTTATATTGATAATATCGGGAGTAATAAGTATAATTATTACAGTTCTAGCGATAATACTAGTAAAATATGGCTAAGAGTGCCTGTTATATTGATAATAATAAAAGTAATAAGTATATTTATTATACTTCTGTCGATAATAACTCCATTATATGGGTTTCTAATGCATGTTATATTGATAATAATATAAGTAATAAGTATAATTATTACAGTTCTAGCGATAATAACTGCATAATATGGGTAATAATGCACGTTATATTGCTAATAATATAAGTAATAAGTATAATTATTACAGTTCTAGCGATAATAACTGCATTATATGGGTAATAATGCATGTTATATCGATAATATCGTGTGCAATAAGTATAATTTTTATAGTTCTAGCGATATCAACAGTACAATATGGCTAATAGTGCATGTTATATTGATAATAATAAAAGTAATAAGTATATTTATTATAGTTCTATCGATAATAACTGCATAATATGGGTAATAATGCATGTTACATTGATGATAATAAAAGTACTAAGTATATTTATTATAGTTCTAGCGATTATAACTGCATAATATGCGTAATAATGCATGTTATATTGATAATAATATAAGTAATAAGTATAATAGTTACAGTTCTAGCGATAATAACTGCATTATAGGGGTAATAATGCATGTTATATTGATAATATTGGGAGTAATAAGTATAATTATTATAGTTCTAGCGATAATAATAGTAAAATATGGCTAATAGTGCATGCTATATTGATAATAATAAAAGAAATAAGTATATTTATTACAGTTCTATCGATAATAACTGCATAATATGGGTAATAATGCATGTTATATTGATGATAATAAAAGTAATACGTATATTTATTATAGTTCTAGCGATAATAACTGCATAATATGGGTAATAATGCATGTTATATTGATAACAATATAAGTAATAAGTATAATTATTACAGTTCTAACGATAATAACTCCATTATATGGGTAATAATGCATGTTATATTGATGATAATAAAAGTAGTAAGTATATTTATTATAGTTCTAGCGATTATAACTGCATAATATGGGTAATAATGCATGTTATATTGATAATAATATAAGTAATAAGTATAATTATTACAGTTCTAGCGATAAGAACTGCATTATATGGGTAATAATGCATGTTATATTGATGATAGTAAAAGTAGTAGGTATATTTATTGTAGTTCTAGCGATTATAATTGCATAATATGAGTAATAGTGCATGTTATATTGAGAATAATATAAGTAATAAGTATAATTATTACAGTTCTAGCGATAATAACTCCATTATATGGGTAATAATGCATGTTATATTGATAATAATATAAGTAATAAGTATAATTATTACAGTTCTAGCGATAATAACTGCATAATATGGGTAATAATGCACGTTATATTGCTAATAATGTAAGTAATAAGTATAATTATTACAGTTCTAGCGATAATAACTGCATTATATGGGTAATAATGCATGTTATATCGATAATATCGGGAGCAATAAGTATAATTATTATAGTTCTAGCGATAATAATAGTACAATATGGCTAATAGTGCATGTTATATTGATAATAATAAAAGTAATAAGTATATTTATTATAGTTCTATCGATAATAACTGCATAATGTGGGTAATAATGCATGTTATATTGATGATAATAAAAGTAGTAAGTATACTTATTATAGTTCTAGCGATAATAACTGCATAATATGGGTAATAATGCATGTTATATTGATAATAATATAAGCAATAAGTATAATTATTACAGTCCTAGCGATAATAACCGCATTATATGGGTAATAATGCACGTTATATTGCTAATAATGTAAGTAATAAGTACAATTATTACAGTTCTAGCGATAATAACTGCACTATAGGGGTAATAATGCATGTTATATTGATAATATTGGGAGTAATAAGTATAATTATGATAGTTCTAGCGATAATAATAGTAAAATATGGCTAATAGTGCATGTTATATTGATAATAATAAAAGTAATAAGTATACTTATTACAGTTCTATCAATAATAACTGCATAATATGGGTAATAATGCATGTTATATTGATGATTATAAAAGTAGAAAGTGTATTTATTATAGTTCTAGCGATTATAACTGCATAATATGGGTAATAATGCACGTTATATTGAGAATAATATAAGTAATAAGTATAATTATTACAGTTCTAGCGATAGTAACTGCATTATATGGGTAATAATGCATGTTATATTGATAATATTGGGAGTAATAAGTATAATTATAATAGTTCCAGCGATAATAACTGCATTATATGGGTAATAATGGATGTTATATTGATAATATCGGGAGTAATAAGTATAATTATTACAGTTCTAGCGATAATACTAGTAAAATATGGCTAAGAGTGCCTGTTATATTGATAATAATAAAAGTAATAAGTATATTTATTATACTTCTGTCGATAATAACTGCATTATATGGGTAATAATGCATGTTATATTGATAATAATATAAGTAATAAGTATAATTATTACAGTTCTAGCGATAATAACTCCATTATATGGGTAATAATGCATGTTATATTTATAATAATATAAGTAATAAGTATAATTATTACAGTTCTAGCGATAATAACTGCATAATATGGGTAATAATGCATGTTATATTGATGATAATAAAAGTACTAAGTATATTTATTATAGTTCTAGCGATTATAACTGCATAATATGCGTAATAATGCATGTTATATTGATGACAATAAAAGTAATACGTATATTTATTATAGTTCTAGCGATAATAACTGCATTATATGGGTAATAATGCATGTTATATTGATAATATTGGGAGTAATAAGTATAATTATTATAGTTCTAGCGATATCAACAGTACAATATGGCTAATAGTGCATGTTATATTGATAATAATAAAAGTAATAAGTACATTTATTATAGTTCTATCGATAATAACTGCATTATATGGGTAATAATGCACGTTATATTGCTGATAATATAAGTAATAAGTATAATTATTACAGTTCTAGCGATAATAACTGCATTATATGGGTAATAATGCATGTTATATTGATAATATCGGGAGTAATAAGTATAATTATTATAGTTCTAGCGATAATAATAGTAAAATATGGCTAATAGTGCATGTTATATTGATAATAATAAAAGTAATAAGTACATTTATTATAGTTCTATCGATAATAACTGCATAATATGGGTAATAATGGATGTTATATTGATAATATCGGGAGTAATAAGTATAATTATTACAGTTCTAGCGATAATACTAGTAAAATATGGCTAAGAGTGCCTGTTATATTGATAATAATAAAAGTAATAAGTATATTTATTATACTTCTGTCGATAATAACTCCATTATATGGGTTTCTAATGCATGTTATATTGATAATAATATAAGTAATAAGTATAATTATTACAGTTCTAGCGATAATAACTGCATAATATGGGTAATAATGCACGTTATATTGCTAATAATATAAGTAATAAGTATAATTATTACAGTTCTAGCGATAATAACTGCATTATATGGGTAATAATGCATGTTATATCGATAATATCGTGTGCAATAAGTATAATTATTATAGTTCTAGCGATATCAACAGTACAATATGGCTAATAGTGCATGTTATATTGATAATAATAAAAGTAATAAGTATATTTATTATAGTTCTATCGATAATAACTGCATAATATGGGTAATAATGCATGTTATATTGATGATAATAAAAGTACTAAGTATATTTATTATAGTTCTAGCGATTATAACTGCATAATATGCGTAATAATGCATGTTATATTGATAATAATATAAGTAATAAGTATAATAGTTACAGTTCTAGCGATAATAACTGCATTATAGGGGTAATAATGCATGTTATATTGATAATATTGGGAGTAATAAGTATAATTATTATAGTTCTAGCGATAATAATAGTAAAATATGGCTAATAGTGCATGCTATATTGATAATAATAAAAGAAATAAGTATATTTATTACAGTTCTATCGATAATAACTGCATAATATGGGTAATAATGCATGTTATATTGATGATAATAAAAGTAATACGTATATTTATTATAGTTCTAGCGATAATAACTGCATAATATGGGTAATAATGCATGTTATATTGATGACAATATAAGTAATAAGTATAATTATTACAGTTCTAACGATAATAACTCCATTATATGGGTAATAATGCATGTTATGTTGATGATAATAAAAGTAGTAAGTATATTTATTATAGTTCTAGCGATTATAACTGCATAATATGGGTAATAATGCATGTTATATTGATAATAATATAAGTAATAAGTATAATTATTACAGTTCTAGCGATAAGAACTGCATTATATGGGTAATAATGCATGTTATATTGATGATAATAAAAGTAGTAGGTATATTTATTGTAGTTCTAGCGATTATAATTGCATAATATGGGTAATAGTGCATGTTATATTGAGAATAATATAAGTAATAAGTATAATTATTACAGTTCTAGCGATAATAACTCCATTATATGGGTAATAATGCATGTTATATTGATAATAATGTAAGTAATAAGTATAATTATTACAGTTCTAGCGATAATAACTGCATTATATGGGTAATAATGCATGTTATATCGATAATATCGGGAGCAATAAGTATAATTATTATAGTTCTAGCGATAATAATAGTACAATATGGCTAATAGTGCATGTTATATTGATAATAATAAAAGTAATAAGTATATTTATTATAGTTCTATCGATAATAACTGCATAATGTGGGTAATAATGCATGTTATATTGATGATAATAAAAGTAGTAAGTATACTTATTATAGTTCTAGCGATAATAACTGCATAATATGGGTAATAATGCATGTTATATTGAGAATAATATAAGTAATAAGTATAATTATTACAGTTCTAGCGATAGTAACTGCATTATATGGGTAATAATGCATGTTATATTGATAATGTTGGGAGTAATAAGTATAATTATTATAGTTCTAGAGATAATAACTGCATTATATGGGTAATAATGGATGTTATATTGATAATATCGGGAGTAATAAGTATAATTATTACAGTTCTAGCGATAATACTAGTAAAATATGGCTAAGAGTGCCTGTTATATTGATAATAATAAAAGTAATAAGTATATTTATTATACTTCTGTCGATAATAGCTGCATTATATGGGTAATAATGCATGTTATATTGATAATAATATAAGTAATAAGTATAATTATTACAGTTCTAGCGATAATAACTCCATTATATGGGTAATAATGCATGTTATATTGATAATAATATAAGTAATAAGTATAATTATTACAGTTCTAGCGATAGTAACTGCATTATATGGGTAATAATGCACGTTATTTTGCTAATAATATAAGTAATAAGTATAATTATTACAGTTCTAGCGATAATTACTGCATTATATGGGTAATAAAGCATGTTATATTGATAATATCGGGAGCAATAAGTATAATTATTATAGTTCTAGCGATAATAATAGTACAATATTCCTAATAGTGCATGTTATATTGATAATAATAAAAGTAGTAAGTATATTTATTATAGTTCTATCGATAATAACTGCATAATATGGGTAATAATGCATGTTATATTGATGGTAATAAAAGTACTAAGTATATTTATTATAGTTCTAGCGATTATAACTGCATAATATGCGTAATAATGCATGTTATATTGATAATAATATAAGTAATAAGTATAATTATTACAGTTCTAGCGATAATAACTGCATTATATGGGTAATAATGCATGTTGTATTGATAATATTGGGAGTAATAAGTATAATTATTATAGTTCTAGCGATAATGATTGTAAAATATGGCTAATAGTGCATGTTATATTGATAATAATAAAAGTAATAAGTATATTTATTATAGTTCTATCGATAATAACTGCATAATATGGGTAATAATGCATGTTATATTGATGATAATAAAAGTACTAAGTATATTTATTATAGTTCTAACGATAATAACTGCATAATATGGGTAATAATGCATGTTATATATAGATAATAATATAAGTAATAAGTATAATTATTACAGTTCTAGCGATAAGAACTGCATTATATGGGTAATAATGCACGTTATATTGCTGATAATATAAGTAATAAGTATAATTATTACAGTTCTAGCGATAATAACTGCATTATATGGGTAATAATGCATGTTATATTGATAATATCGGGAGTAATAAGTATAATTATTATAGTTCTAGCGATAATAATAGTAAAATATGGCTAATAGTGCATGTTATATTGATAATAATAAAAGTAATAAGTACATTTATTATAGTTCTATCGATAATAACTGCATAATATGGGTAATAATGCATGTTATATTGAGAATAATATAAGTAATAAGTATAATTATTACAGTTCTAGCGATAATAACTGCATTATATGGGTAATAATGCATGTTATATCGATAATATCGGGAGCAATAAGTATAATTATTATAGTTCTAGCGATAATAATAGTACAATATGGCTAATAGTGCATGTTATATTGATAATAATAAAAGTAATAAGTATATTTATTATAGTTCTATCGATAATAACTGCATAATGTGGGTAATAATGCATGTTATATTGATGATAATAAAAGTAGTAAGTATACTTATTATAGTTCTAGCGATAATAACTGCATAATATGGGTAATAATGCATGTTATATTGATAATAATATAAGCAATAAGTATAATTATTACAGTCCTAGCGATAATAACCGCATTATATGGGTAATAATGCACGTTATATTGCTAATAATGTAAGTAATAAGTACAATTATTACAGTTCTAGCGATAATAACTGCACTATAGGGGTAATAATGCATGTTATATTGATAATATTGGGAGTAATAAGTATAATTATGATAGTTCTAGCGATAATAATAGTAAAATATGGCTAATAGTGCATGTTATATTGATAATAATAAAAGTAATAAGTATACTTATTACAGTTCTATCAATAATAACTGCATAATATGGGTAATAATGCATGTTATATTGATGATTATAAAAGTAGAAAGTGTATTTATTATAGTTCTAGCGATTATAACTGCATAATATGGGTAATAATGCACGTTATATTGAGAATAATATAAGTAATAAGTATAATTATTACAGTTCTAGCGATAGTAACTGCATTATATGGGTAATAATGCATGTTATATTGATAATATTGGGAGTAATAAGTATAATTATAATAGTTCCAGCGATAATAACTGCATTATATGGGTAATAATGGATGTTATATTGATAATATCGGGAGTAATAAGTATAATTATTACAGTTCTAGCGATAATACTAGTAAAATATGGCTAAGAGTGCCTGTTATATTGATAATAATAAAAGTAATAAGTATATTTATTATACTTCTGTCGATAATAACTGCATTATATGGGTAATAATGCATGTTATATTGATAATAATATAAGTAATAACTATAATTATTACAGTTCTAGCGATAATAACTCCATTATATGGGTAATAATGCATGTTATATTTATAATAATATAAGTAATAAGTATAATTATTACAGTTCTAGCGATAATAACTGCATAATATGGGTAATAATGCATGTTATATTGATGATAATAAAAGTACTAAGTATATTTATTATAGTTCTAGCGATTATAACTGCATAATATGCGTAATAATGCATGTTATATTGATGACAATAAAAGTAATACGTATATTTATTATAGTTCTAGCGATAATAACTGCATTATATGGGTAATAATGCATGTTATATTGATAATATTGGGAGTAATAAGTATAATTATTATAGTTCTAGCGATATCAACAGTACAATATGGCTAATAGTGCATGTTATATTGATAATAATAAAAGTAATAAGTACATTTATTATAGTTCTATCGATAATAACTGCATTATATGGGTAATAATGCACGTTATATTGCTGATAATATAAGTAATAAGTATAATTATTACAGTTCTAGCGATAATAACTGCATTATATGGGTAATAATGCATGTTATATTGATAATATCGGGAGTAATAAGTATAATTATTATAGTTCTAGCGATAATAATAGTAAAATATGGCTAATAGTGCATGTTATATTGATAATAATAAAAGTAATAAGTACATTTATTATAGTTCTATCGATAATAACTGCATAATATGGGTAATAATGGATGTTATATTGATAATATCGGGAGTAATAAGTATAATTATTACAGTTCTAGCGATAATACTAGTAAAATATGGCTAAGAGTGCCTGTTATATTGATAATAATAAAAGTAATAAGTATATTTATTATACTTCTGTCGATAATAACTCCATTATATGGGTTTCTAATGCATGTTATATTGATAATAATATAAGTAATAAGTATAATTATTACAGTTCTAGCGATAATAACTGCATAATATGGGTAATAATGCACGTTATATTGCTAATAATATAAGTAATAAGTATAATTATTACAGTTCTAGCGATAATAACTGCATTATATGGGTAATAATGCATGTTATATCGATAATATCGTGTGCAATAAGTATAATTATTATAGTTCTAGCGATATCAACAGTACAATATGGCTAATAGTGCATGTTATATTGATAATAATAAAAGTAATAAGTATATTTATTATAGTTCTATCGATAATAACTGCATAATATGGGTAATAATGCATGTTATATTGATGATAATAAAAGTACTAAGTATATTTATTATAGTTCTAGCGATTATAACTGCATAATATGCGTAATAATGCATGTTATATTGATAATAATATAAGTAATAAGTATAATAGTTACAGTTCTAGCGATAATAACTGCATTATAGGGGTAATAATGCATGTTATATTGATAATATTGGGAGTAATAAGTATAATTATTATAGTTCTAGCGATAATAATAGTAAAATATGGCTAATAGTGCATGCTATATTGATAATAATAAAAGAAATAAGTATATTTATTACAGTTCTATCGATAATAACTGCATAATATGGGTAATAATGCATGTTATATTGATGATAATAAAAGTAATACGTATATTTATTATAGTTCTAGCGATAATAACTGCATAATATGGGTAATAATGCATGTTATATTGATGACAATATAAGTAATAAGTATAATTATTACAGTTCTAACGATAATAACTCCATTATATGGGTAATAATGCATGTTATATTGATGATAATAAAAGTAGTAAGTATATTTATTATAGTTCTAGCGATTATAACTGCATAATATGGGTAATAATGCATGTTATATTGATAATAATATAAGTAATAAGTATAATTATTACAGTTCTAGCGATAAGAACTGCATTATATGGGTAATAATGCATGTTATATTGATGATAATAAAAGTAGTAGGTATATTTATTGTAGTTCTAGCGATTATAATTGCATAATATGGGTAATAGTGCATGTTATATTGAGAATAATATAAGTAATAAGTATAATTATTACAGTTCTAGCGATAATAACTCCATTATATGGGTAATAATGCATGTTATATTGATAATAATGTAAGTAATAAGTATAATTATTACAGTTCTAGCGATAATAACTGCATTATATGGGTAATAATGCATGTTATATCGATAATATCGGGAGCAATAAGTATAATTATTATAGTTCTAGCGATAATAATAGTACAATATGGCTAATAGTGCATGTTATATTGATAATAATAAAAGTAATAAGTATATTTATTATAGTTCTATCGATAATAACTGCATAATGTGGGTAATAATGCATGTTATATTGATGATAATAAAAGTAGTAAGTATACTTATTATAGTTCTAGCGATAATAACTGCATAATATGGGTAATAATGCATGTTATATTGAGAATAATATAAGTAATAAGTATAATTATTACAGTTCTAGCGATAGTAACTGCATTATATGGGTAATAATGCATGTTATATTGATAATGTTGGGAGTAATAAGTATAATTATTATAGTTCTAGAGATAATAACTGCATTATATGGGTAATAATGGATGTTATATTGATAATATCGGGAGTAATAAGTATAATTATTACAGTTCTAGCGATAATACTAGTAAAATATGGCTAAGAGTGCCTGTTATATTGATAATAATAAAAGTAATAAGTATATTTATTATACTTCTGTCGATAATAGCTGCATTATATGGGTAATAATGCATGTTATATTGATAATAATATAAGTAATAAGTATAATTATTACAGTTCTAGCGATAATAACTCCATTATATGGGTAATAATGCATGTTATATTGATAATAATATAAGTAATAAGTATAATTATTACAGTTCTAGCGATAGTAACTGCATTATATGGGTAATAATGCACGTTATTTTGCTAATAATATAAGTAATAAGTATAATTATTACAGTTCTAGCGATAATTACTGCATTATATGGGTAATAAAGCATGTTATATTGATAATATCGGGAGCAATAAGTATAATTATTATAGTTCTAGCGATAATAATAGTACAATATTCCTAATAGTGCATGTTATATTGATAATAATAAAAGTAATAAGTATATTTATTATAGTTCTATCGATAATAACTGCATAATATGGGTAATAATGCATGTTATATTGATGATAATAAAAGTACTAAGTATATTTATTATAGTTCTAGCGATTATAACTGCATAATATGCGTAATAATGCATGTTATATTGATAATAATATAAGTAATAAGTATAATTATTACAGTTCTAGCGATAATAACTGCATTATATGGGTAATAATGCATGTTGTATTGATAATATTGGGAGTAATAAGTATAATTATTATAGTTCTAGCGATAATAATAGTAAAATATGGCTAATAGTGCATGTTATATTGATAATAATAAAAGTAATAAGTACATTTATTATAGTTCTATCGATAATAACTGCATAATATGGGTAATAATGCATGTTATATTGAGAATAATATAAGTAATAAGTATAATTATTACAGTTCTAGCGATAATAACTGCATTATATGGGTAATAATGCATGTTATATCGATAATATCGTGTGCAATAAGTATAGTTATTATAGTTCTAGCGATATCAACAGTACAATATGGCTAATAGTGCATGTTATATTGATAATAATAAAAGTAATAAGTATATTTATTATAGTTCTATCGATAATAACTGCATAATATGGGTAATAATGCATGTTATATTGATGATAATAAAAGTACTAAGTATATTTATTATAGTTCTAGCGATTATAACTGCATAATATGCGTAATAATGCATGTTATATTGATAATAATATAAGTAATAAGTATAATAGTTACAGTTCTAGCGATAATAACTGCATTATAGGGGTAATAATGCATGTTATATTGATAATATTGGGAGTAGTAAGTATAATTATTATAGTTCTAGCGATAATAATAGTAAAATATGGCTAATACTGCATGCTATATTGATAATAATAAAAGAAATAAGTATATTTATTACAGTTCTATCGATAATAACTGCATAATATGGGTAATAATGCATGTTATATTGATGATAATAAAAGTAATACGTATATTTATTATAGTTCTAGCGATAATAACTGCATAATATGGGTAATAATGCATGTTATATTGATAACAATATAAGTAATAAGTATAATTATTACAGTTCTAACGATAATAACTCCATTATATGGGTAATAATGCATGTTATATTGATGATAATAAAAGTAGTAAGTATATTTATTATAGTTCTAGCGATTATAACTGCATAATATGGGTAATAATGCATGTTATATTGATAATAATATAAGTAATAAGTATAATTATTACAGTTCTAGCGATAAGAACTGCATTATATGGGTAATAATGCATGTTATATTGATAATATTGGGAGTAATAAGTATAATTATAATAGTTCTAGCGATAATAACTGCATTATATGGGTAATAATGGATGTTATATTGATAATATCGGGAGTAATAAGTATAATTATTACAGTTCTAGCGATAATACTAGTAAAATATGGCTAAGAGTGCCTGTTATATTGATAATAATAAAAGTAATAAGTATATTTATTATACTTCTGTCGATAATAACTGCATTATATGGGTAATAATGCATGTTATATTGATAATAATATAAGTAATAAGTATAATTATTACAGTTCTAGCGATAATAACTCCATTATATGGGTAATAATGCATGTTATATTGATAATAATATAAGTAATAAGTATAATTATTACAGTTCTAGCGATAATTACTGCATAATATGGGTAATAATGCATGTTATATTGATGATAATAAAAGTAATACGTATATTTATTATAGTTCTATCGATAATAACTGCATAATATGGGTAATAATGCAGGTTATATTGATGATAATAAAAGTACTAAGTATATTTATTATAGTTCTAGCGATTATAACTGCATTATATGGGTAATAATGCACGTTATATTGCTGATAATATAAGTAATAAGTATAATTATTACAGTTCTAGCGATAATAACTGCATTATATGGGTAATAATGCATGTTATATTGATAATATCGGGTGTAATAAGTATAATTATTATAGTTCTAGCGATAATAATAGTAAAATATGGCTAATAGTGCATGTTATATTGATAATAATAAAAGTAATAAGTATATTTATTATAGTTCTATCGATAATAACTGCATAATATGGGTAATAATGCATGTTATGTTGATGATAATAAAAGTAATACGCATATTTATTATAGTTCTAGCGATAATAACTGCATAATATGGGTAATAATGCATGTTATATTGATAATAATATAAGTAATAAGAATAATTATTACAGTTCTAGCGATAATAACTGCATTATATGGGTAATAATGCACGTTATATTGCTTACAATGTAAGTAATAAGTATATTTATTATAGTTCTAGCGATTATAACTGCATAATATGGGTAATAATGCATGTTATATTGATAATGTTGGGAGTAATAAGTATAATTATTATAGTTCTAGCGATAATAACTGCATTATATGGGTAATAATGGATGTTATATTGATAATATCGGGAGTAATAAGTATAATTATTACAGTTCTAGCGATAATACTAGTAAAATATGGCTAAGAGTGCCTGTTATATTGATAATAATAAAAGTAATAAGTATATTTATTATACTTCTGTCGATAATAACTGCATTATATGGGTAATAATGCATGTTATATTGATAATAATATAAGTAATAAGTATAATTATTACAGTTCTAGCGATAATTACTGCATAATATGGGTAATAATGCACGTTATTTTGCTAATAATATAAGTAATAAGTATAATTCTTACAGTTCTAGCGATAATGACTGCATTATATGGGTAATAAAGCATGTTATATTGATAATATCGGGAGCAATAAGTATAATTATTATAGTTCTAGCGAAAATAATAGTACAATATTCCTAATAGTGCATGTTATATTGATAATAATAAAAGTAATAAGTATATTTATTATAGTTCTATCGATAATAACTGCATAATATGGGTAATAATGCATGTTATATTGATGATAATAAAAGTACTAAGTATATTTATTATAGTTCTAGCGATTATAACTGCATAATATGCGTAAAAATGCATGTGATATTGATAATAATATAAGTAATAAGTATAATTATTACAGTTTTAGCGATAATAACTGCATTATATGGGTAATAATGCATGTTATATTGATAATATTGGGAGTAATAAGTATAATTATTATAGTTCTAGCGATAATGATTGTAAAATATGGCTAATAGTGCAGGTTATATTGATAATAATAAAAGTAATAACTATATTTATTATAGTTCTATCGATAATAACTGCATAATATGGGTAATAATGCATGTTATATTGATGATAATAAAAGTAATACGTATATTTATTATAGTTCTATCGATAATAACTGCATAATATGGGTAATAATGCATGTTATATTGATGATAATAAAAGTACTAAGTATATTTATTATAGTTCTAGCGATTATAACTGCATTATATGGGCAATAATGCACGTTATATTGCTGATAATATAAGTAATAAGTATAATTATTACAGTTCTAGCGATAATAACTGCATTATATGGGTAATAATGCATGTTATATTGATAATATCGGGAGTAATAAGTATAATTATTATAGTTCTAGCGATAATAATAGTAAAATATGGCTAATAGTGCATGTCATATTGATAATAATAAAAGTAATAAGTATATTTATTATAGTTCTATCGATAATAACTGCATAATATGGGTAATAATGCATGTTATATTGATGATAATAAAAGTAATACGCATATTTATTATAGTTCTAGCGATAATAACTGCATAATATGGGTAATAATGCATGTTATATTGATAATAATATAAGTAATAAGTATAATTATTACAGTTCTAGCGCTAATAACTGCATTATATGGGTAATAATGCACGTTATATTGCTTACAATGTAAGTAATAAGTATATTTATTATAGTTCTAGCGATTATAACTGCATAATATGGGTAATAATGCATGTTATATTGAGAATAATATAAGTAATAAGTATAATTATTACAGTTCTAGCGATAGTAACTGCATTATATGGGTAATAATGCATGTTATATTGATAATGTTGGGAGTAATAAGTATAATTATTATAGTTCTAGCGATAATAACTGCATTATATGGGTAATAATGGATGTTATATTGATAATATCGGGAGTAATAAGTATAATTATTACAGTTCTAGCGATAATACTAGTAAAATATGGCTAAGAGTGCCTGTTATATTGATAATAATAAAAGTAATAAGTATATTTATTATACTTCTGTCGATAATAACTGCATTATATGGGTAATAATGCATGTTATATTGATAATAATATAAGTAATAAGTATAATTATTACAGTTCTAGCGATAATAACTCCATTATATGGGTAATAATGCATGTTATATTGATAATAATATAAGTAATAAGTATAATTATTACAGTTCTAGCGATAATTACTGCATAATATGGGTAATAATGCACGTTATTTTGCTAATAATATAAGTAATAAGTATAATTATTACAGTTCTAGCGATAATGACTGCATTATATGGGTAATAAAGCATGTTATATTGATAATATCGGGAGCAATAAGTATAATTATTATAGTTCTAGCGATAATAATAGTACAATATTCCTAATAGTGCATGTTATATTGATAATAATAAAAGTAATAAGTATATTTATTATAGTTCTATCGATAATAACTGCATAATATGGGTAATAATGCATGTTATATTGATGATAATAAAAGTACTAAGTATATTTATTATAGTTCTAGCGATTATAACTGTATAATATGCGTAATAATGCATGTTATATTGATAATAATATAAGTAATAAGTATAATTATTACAGTTCTAGCGATAATAACTGCATTATATGGGTAATAATGCATGTTATATTGATAATATTGGGAGTAATAAGTATAATTATTATAGTTCTAGCGATAATGATTGTAAAATATGGCTAATAGTGCATGTTATATTGATAATAATAAAAGTAATAACAATATTTATTATAGTTCTATCGATAATAACTGCATAATATGGGTAATAATGCATGTTATATTGATGATAATAAAAGTAATACGTATATTTATTATAGTTCTAGCGATAATAACTGCATAATATGGGTAATAATGCATGTTATATTGATAACAATATAAGTAATAAGTATAATTATTACAGTTCTAACGATAATAACTCCATTATATGGGTAATAATGCATGTTATATTGATAATAATATAAGTAATAAGTATAATTATTACAGTTCTAGCGATAATAACTCCATTATATGGGTAATAATGCATGTTATATTGATAATAATATAAGTAATAAGTATAATTATTACAGTTCTAGCGATAATTACTGCATGATATGGGTAATAATGCATGTTATATTGATGATAATAAAAGTAATACGTATATTTATTATACTTCTATCGATAATAACTGCATAATATGGGTAATAATGCAGGTTATATTGATGATAATAAAAGTACTAAGTATATTTATTATAGTTCTAGCGATTATAACTGCATTATATGGGTAATCATGCACGTTATATTGCTGATAATATAAGTAATAAGTATAATTATTACAGTTCTAGCGATAATACCTGCATTATATGGGTAATAATGCATGTTATATTGATAATATCGGGAGTAATAAGTATAATTATTATAGTTCTAGCGATAATAATAGTAAAATATGGCTAATAGTGCATGTTATATTGATAATAATAAAAGTAATAAGTATATTTATTATAGTTCTATCGATAATAACTGCATAATATGGGTAATAATGCATGTTATGTTGATGATAATAAAAGTAATACGCATATTTATTATAGTTCTAGCGATAATAACTGCATAATATGGGTAATAATGCATGTTATATTGATAATAATATAAGTAATAAGAATAATTATTACAGTTCTAGCGATAATAACTGCATTATATGGGTAATAATGCACGTTATATTGCTTACAATGTAAGTAATAAGTATATTTATTATAGTTCTAGCGATTATAACTGCATAATATGGGTAATAATGCATGTTATATTGATAATGTTGGGAGTAATAAGTATAATTATTATAGTTCTAGCGATAATAACTGCATTATATGGGTAATAATGGATGTTATATTGATAATATCGGGAGTAATAAGTATAATTATTACAGTTCTAGCGATAATACTAGTAAAATATGGCTAAGAGTGCCTGTTATATTGATAATAATAAAAGTAATAAGTATATTTATTATACTTCTGTCGATAATAACTGCATTATATGGGTAATAATGCATGTTATATTGATAATAATAAAAGTAATAAGTATAATTATTACAGTTCTAGCGATAATAACTCCATTATATGGGTAATAATGCATGTTATATTGATAATAATATAAGTAATAAGTATAATTATTACAGTTCTAGCGATAATTACTGCATAATATGGGTAATAATGCACGTTATTTTGCTAATAATATAAGTAATAAGTATAATTCTTACAGTTCTAGCGATAATGACTGCATTATATGGGTAATAAAGCATGTTATATTGATAATATCGGGAGCAATAAGTATAATTATTATAGTTCTAGCGATAATAATAGTACAATATTCCTAATAGTGCATGTTATATTGATAATAATAAAAGTAATAAGTATATTTATTATAGTTCTATCGATAATAACTGCATAATATGGGTAATAATGCATGTTATATTGATGATAATAAAAGTACTAAGTATATTTATTATAGTTCTAGCGATTATAACTGCATAATATGCGTAAAAATGCATGTGATATTGATAATAATATAAGTAATAAGTATAATTATTACAGTTTTAGCGATAATAACTGCATTATATGGGTAATAATGCATGTTATATTGATAATATTGGGAGTAATAAGTATAATTATTATAGTTCTAGCGATAATGATTGTAAAATATGGCTAATAGTGCAGGTTATATTGATAATAATAAAAGTAATAACTATATTTATTATAGTTCTATCGATAATAACTGCATAATATGGGTAATAATGCATGTTATATTGATGATAATAAAAGTAATACGTATATTTATTATAGTTCTATCGATAATAACTGCATAATATGGGTAATAATGCATGTTATATTGATGATAATAAAAGTACTAAGTATATTTATTATAGTTCTAGCGATTATAACTGCATTATATGGGCAATAATGCACGTTATATTGCTGATAATATAAGTAATAAGTATAATTATTACAGTTCTAGCGATAATAACTGCATTATATGGGTAATAATGCATGTTATATTGATAATATCGGGAGTAATAAGTATAATTATTATAGTTCTAGCGATAATAATAGTAAAATATGGCTAATAGTGCATGTCATATTGATAATAATAAAAGTAATAAGTATATTTATTATAGTTCTATCGATAATAACTGCATAATATGGGTAATAATGCATGTTATATTGATGATAATAAAAGTAATACGCATATTTATTATAGTTCTAGCGATAATAACTGCATAATATGGGTAATAATGCATGTTATATTGATAATAATATAAGTAATAAGTATAATTATTACAGTTCTAGCGCTAATAACTGCATTATATGGGTAATAATGCACGTTATATTGCTTACAATGTAAGTAATAAATATATTTATTATAGTTCTAGCGATTATAACTGCATAATATGGGTAATAATGCATGTTATATTGAGAATAATATAAGTAATAAGTATAATTATTACAGTTCTAGCGATAGTAACTGCATTATATGGGTAATAATGCATGTTATATTGATAAAGTTGGGATTAATAAGTATAATTATTATAGTTCTAGCGATAATAACTGCATTATATGGGTAATAATGGATGTTATATTGATAATATCGGGAGTAATAAGTATAATTATTACAGTTCTAGCGATAATACTAGTAAAATATGGCTAAGAGTGCCTGTTATATTGATAATAATAAAAGTAATAAGTATATTTATTATACTTCTGTCGATAATAACTGCATTATATGGGTAATAATGCATGTTATATTGATAATAATATAAGTAATAAGTATAATTATTACAGTTCTAGCGATAATAACTCCATTATATGGGTAATAATGCATGTTATATTGATAATAATATAAGTAATAAGTATAATTATTACAGTTCTAGCGATAATTACTGCATAATATGGGTAATAATGCACGTTATTTTGCTAATAATATAAGTAATAAGTATAATTATTACAATTCTAGCGATAATGACTGCATTATATGGGTAATAAAGCATGTTATATTGATAATATCGGGAGCAATAAGTATAATTATTATAGTTCTAGCGATAATAATAGTACAATATTCCTAATAGTGCATGTTATATTGATAATAATAAAAGTAATAAGTATATTTATTATAGTTCTATCGATAATAACTGCATAATATGGGTAATAATGCATGTTACATTGATGATAATAAAAGTACTAAGTATATTTATTATAGTTCTAGCGATTATAACTGTATAATATGCGTAATAATGCATGTTATATTGATAATAATAAAAGTAATAACTATATTTATTATAGTTCTATCGATAATAACTGCATAATATGGGTAATAATGCATGTTATATTGATGATAATAAAAGTAATACGTATATTTATTATAGTTCTATCGATAATAACTGCATAATATGGGTAATAATGCATGTTATATTGATGATAATAAAAGTACTAAGTATATTTATTATAGTTCTAGCGATTATAACTGCATAATATGGGTAATAATGCATGTTATATTGATGATAATAAAAGTACTAAGTATATTTATTATAGTTCTAGCGATTATAACTGCATTATATGGGCAATAATGCACGTTATATTGCTGATAATATAAGTAATAAGTATAATTATTACAGTTCTAGCGATAATAACTGCATTATATGGGTAATAATGCATGTTATATTGATAATATCGGGAGTAATAAGTATAATTATTATAGTTCTAGCGATAATAATAGTAAAATATGGCTAATAGTGCATGTCATATTGATAATAATAAAAGTAATAAGTATATTTATTATAGTTCTATCGATAATAACTGCATAATATGGGTAATAATGCATGTTATATTGATGATAATAAAAGTAATACGCATATTTATTATAGTTCTAGCGATAATAACTGCATAATATGGGTAATAATGCATGTTATATTGATAATAATATAAGTAATAAGTATAATTATTACAGTTCTAGCGCTAATAACTGCATTATATGGGTAATAATGCACGTTATATTGCTTACAATGTAAGTAATAAGTATATTTATTATAGTTCTAGCGATTATAACTGCATAATATGGGTAATAATGCATGTTATATTGAGAATAATATAAGTAATAAGTATAATTATTACAGTTCTAGCGATAGTAACTGCATTATATGGGTAATAATGCATGTTATATTGATAATGTTGGGAGTAATAAGTATAATTATTATAGTTCTAGCGATAATAACTGCATTATATGGGTAATAATGGATGTTATATTGATAATATCGGGAGTAATAAGTATAATTATTACAGTTCTAGCGATAATACTAGTAAAATATGGCTAAGAGTGCCTGTTATATTGATAATAATAAAAGTAATAAGTATATTTATTATACTTCTGTCGATAATAACTGCATTATATGGGTAATAATGCATGTTATATTGATAATAATATAAGTAATAAGTATAATTATTACAGTTCTAGCGATAATAACTCCATTATATGGGTAATAATGCATGTTATATTGATAATAATATAAGTAATAAGTATAATTATTACAGTTCTAGCGATAATTACTGCATAATATGGGTAATAATGCACGTTATTTTGCTAATAATATAAGTAATAAGTATAATTATTACAGTTCTAGCGATAATGACTGCATTATATGGGTAATAAAGCATGTTATATTGATAATATCGGGAGCAATAAGTATAATTATTATAGTTCTAGCGATAATAATAGTACAATATTCCTAATAGTGCATGTTATATTGATAATAATAAAAGTAATAAGTATATTTATTATAGTTCTATCGATAATAACTGCATAATATGGGTAATAATGCATGTTATATTGATGATAATAAAAGTACTAAGTATATTTATTATAGTTCTAGCGATTATAACTGTATAATATGCGTAATAATGCATGTTATATTGATAATAATATAAGTAATAAGTATAATTATTACAGTTCTAGCGATAATAACTGCATTATATGGGTAATAATGCATGTTATATTGATAATATTGGGAGTAATAAGTATAATTATTATAGTTCTAGCGATAATGATTGTAAAATATGGCTAATAGTGCATGTTATATTGATAATAATAAAAGTAATAACAATATTTATTATAGTTCTATCGATAATAACTGCATAATATGGGTAATAATGCATGTTATATTGATGATAATAAAAGTAATACGTATATTTATTATAGTTCTAGCGATAATAACTGCATTATAGGGGTAATAATGCATGTTATATTGATAATATTGGGAGTAGTAAGTATAATTATTATAGTTCTAGCGATAATAATAGTAAAATATGGCTAATACTGCATGCTATATTGATAATAATAAAAGAAATAAGTATATTTATTACAGTTCTATCGATAATAACTGCATAATATGGGTAATAATGCATGTTATATTGATGATAATAAAAGTAATACGTATATTTATTATAGTTCTAGCGATAATAACTGCATAATATGGGTAATAATGCATGTTATATTGATAACAATATAAGTAATAAGTATAATTATTACAGTTCTAACGATAATAACTCCATTATATGGGTAATAATGCATGTTATATTGATAATAATATAAGTAATAAGTATAATTATTACAGTTCTAGCGATAATAACTCCATTATATGGGTAATAATGCATGTTATATTGATAATAATATAAGTAATAAGTATAATTATTACAGTTCTAGCGATAATTACTGCATGATATGGGTAATAATGCATGTTATATTGATGATAATAAAAGTAATACGTATATTTATTATAGTTCTATCGATAATAACTGCATAATATGGGTAATAATGCAGGTTATATTGATGATAATAAAAGTACTAAGTATATTTATTATAGTTCTAGCGATTATAACTGCATTATATGGGTAATAATGCACGTTATATTGCTGATAATATAAGTAATAAGTATAATTATTACAGTTCTAGCGATAATAACTGCATTATATGGGTAATAATGCATGTTATATTGATAATATCGGGAGTAATAAGTATAATTATTATAGTTCTAGCGATAATAATAGTAAAATATGGCTAATAGTGCATGTTATATTGATAATAATAAAAGTAATAAGTATATTTATTATAGTTCTATCGATAATAACTGCATAATATGGGTAATAATGCATGTTATGTTGATGATAATAAAAGTAATACGCATATTTATTATAGTTCTAGCGATAATAACTGCATAATATGGGTAATAATGCATGTTATATTGATAATAATATAAGTAATAAGAATAATTATTACAGTTCTAGCGATAATAACTGCATTATATGGGTAATAATGCACGTTATATTGCTTACAATGTAAGTAATAAGTATATTTATTATAGTTCTAGCGATTATAACTGCATAATATGGGTAATAATGCATGTTATATTGATAATGTTGGGAGTAATAAGTATAATTATTATAGTTCTAGCGATAATAACTGCATTATATGGGTAATAATGGATGTTATATTGATAATATCGGGAGTAATAAGTATAATTATTACAGTTCTAGCGATAATACTAGTAAAATATGGCTAAGAGTGCCTGTTATATTGATAATAATAAAAGTAATAAGTATATTTATTATACTTCTGTCGATAATAACTGCATTATATGGGTAATAATGCATGTTATATTGATAATAATATAAGTAATAAGTATAATTATTACAGTTCTAGCGATAATTACTCCATTATATGGGTAATAATGCATGTTATATTGATAATAATATAAGTAATAAGTATAATTATTACAGTTCTAGCGATAATTACTGCATAATATGGGTAATAATGCACGTTATTTTGCTAATAATATAAGTAATAAGTATAATTATTACAGTTCTAGCGATAATGACTGCATAATATGGGTAATAATGCATGTTATATTGAGAATAATATAAGTAATAAGTATAATTATTACAGTTCTAGCGATAGTAACTGCATTATATGGGTAATAATGCATGTTATATTGATAATGTTGGGAGTAATAAGTATAATTATTATAGTTCTAGCGATAATAACTGCATTATATGGGTAATAATGGATGTTATATTGATAATATCGGGAGTAATAAGTATAATTATTACAGTTCTAGCGATAATACTAGTAAAATATGGCTAAGAGTGCCTGTTATATTGATAATAATAAAAGTAATAAGTATATTTATTATACTTCTGTCGATAATAACTGCATTATATGGGTAATAATGCATGTTATATTGATAATAATATAAGTAATAAGTATAATTATTACAGTTCTAGCGATAATAACTCCATTATATGGGTAATAATGCATGTTATATTGATAATAATATAAGTAATAAGTATAATTATTACAGTTCTAGCGATAATTACTGCATAATATGGGTAATAATGCACGTTATTTTGCTAATAATATAAGTAATAAGTATAATTATTACAGTTCTAGCGATAATGACTGCATTATATGGGTAATAAAGCATGTTATATTGATAATATCGGGAGCAATAAGTATAATTATTATAGTTCTAGCGATAATAATAGTACAATATTCCTAATAGTGCATGTTATATTGATAATAATAAAAGTAATAAGTATATTTATTATAGTTCTATCGATAATAACTGCATAATATGGGTAATAATGCATGTTATATTGATGATAATAAAAGTACTAAGTATATTTATTATAGTTCTAGCGATTATAACTGTATAATATGCGTAATAATGCATGTTATATTGATAATAATATAAGTAATAAGTATAATTATTACAGTTCTAGCGATAATAACTGCATTATATGGGTAATAATGCATGTTATATTGATAATATTGGGAGTAATAAGTATAATTATTATAGTTCTAGCGATAATGATTGTAAAATATGGCTAATAGTGCATGTTATATTGATAATAATAAAAGTAATAACAATATTTATTATAGTTCTATCGATAATAACTGCATAATATGGGTAATAATGCATGTTATATTGATGATAATAAAAGTAATACGTATATTTATTATAGTTCTAGCGATAATAACTGCATTATAGGGGTAATAATGCATGTTATATTGATAATATTGGGAGTAGTAAGTATAATTATTATAGTTCTAGCGATAATAATAGTAAAATATGGCTAATACTGCATGCTATATTGATAATAATAAAAGAAATAAGTATATTTATTACAGTTCTATCGATAATAACTGCATAATATGGGTAATAATGCATGTTATATTGATGATAATAAAAGTAATACGTATATTTATTATAGTTCTAGCGATAATAACTGCATAATATGGGTAATAATGCATGTTATATTGATAACAATATAAGTAATAAGTATAATTATTACAGTTCTAACGATAATAACTCCATTATATGGGTAATAATGCATGTTATATTGATAATAATATAAGTAATAAGTATAATTATTACAGTTCTAGCGATAATAACTCCATTATATGGGTAATAATGCATGTTATATTGATAATAATATAAGTAATAAGTATAATTATTACAGTTCTAGCGATAATTACTGCATGATATGGGTAATAATGCATGTTATATTGATGATAATAAAAGTAATACGTATATTTATTATAGTTCTATCGATAATAACTGCATAATATGGGTAATAATGCAGGTTATATTGATGATAATAAAAGTACTAAGTATATTTATTATAGTTCTAGCGATTATAACTGCATTATATGGGTAATAATGCACGTTATATTGCTGATAATATAAGTAATAAGTATAATTATTACAGTTCTAGCGATAATAACTGCATTATATGGGTAATAATGCATGTTATATTGATAATATCGGGAGTAATAAGTATAATTATTATAGTTCTAGCGATAATAATAGTAAAATATGGCTAATAGTGCATGTTATATTGATAATAATAAAAGTAATAAGTATATTTATTATAGTTCTATCGATAATAACTGCATAATATGGGTAATAATGCATGTTATGTTGATGATAATAAAAGTAATACGCATATTTATTATAGTTCTAGCGATAATAACTGCATAATATGGGTAATAATGCATGTTATATTGATAATAATATAAGTAATAAGAATAATTATTACAGTTCTAGCGATAATAACTGCATTATATGGGTAATAATGCACGTTATATTGCTTACAATGTAAGTAATAAGTATATTTATTATAGTTCTAGCGATTATAACTGCATAATATGGGTAATAATGCATGTTATATTGATAATGTTGGGAGTAATAAGTATAATTATTATAGTTCTAGCGATAATAACTGCATTATATGGGTAATAATGGATGTTATATTGATAATATCGGGAGTAATAAGTATAATTATTACAGTTCTAGCGATAATACTAGTAAAATATGGCTAAGAGTGCCTGTTATATTGATAATAATAAAAGTAATAAGTATATTTATTATACTTCTGTCGATAATAACTGCATTATATGGGTAATAATGCATGTTATATTGATAATAATATAAGTAATAAGTATAATTATTACAGTTCTAGCGATAATTACTCCATTATATGGGTAATAATGCATGTTATATTGATAATAATATAAGTAATAAGTATAATTATTACAGTTCTAGCGATAATTACTGCATAATATGGGTAATAATGCACGTTATTTTGCTAATAATATAAGTAATAAGTATAATTATTACAGTTCTAGCGATAATGACTGCATTATATGGGTAATAAAGCATGTTATATTGATAATATCGGGAGCAATAAGTATAATTATTATAGTTCTAGCCATAATAATAGTACAATATTCCTAATAGTGCATGTTATATTGATAATAATAAAAGTAATAAGTATAATTATTACAGTTCTAGCGATAATAACTCCATTATATGGGTAATAATGCATGTTATATTGATAATAATATAAGTAATAAGTATAATTATTACAGTTCTAGCGATAATTACTGCATAATATGGGTAATAATGCACGTTATTTTGCTAATAATATAAGTAATAAGTATAATTCTTACAGTTCTAGCGATAATGACTGCATTATATGGGTAATAAAGCATGTTATATTGATAATATCGGGAGCAATAAGTATAATTATTATAGTTCTAGCGATAATAATAGTACAATATTCCTAATAGTGCATGTTATATTGATAATAATAAAAGTAATAAGTATATTTATTATAGTTCTATCGATAATAACTGCATAATATGGGTAATAATGCATGTTATATTGATGATAATAAAAGTACTAAGTATATTTATTATAGTTCTAGCGATTATAACTGCATAATATGCGTAAAAATGCATGTGATATTGATAATAATATAAGTAATAAGTATAATTATTACAGTTTTAGCGATAATAACTGCATTATATGGGTAATAATGCATGTTATATTGATAATATTGGGAGTAATAAGTATAATTATTATAGTTCTAGCGATAATGATTGTAAAATATGGCTAATAGTGCAGGTTATATTGATAATAATAAAAGTAATAACTATATTTATTATAGTTCTATCGATAATAACTGCATAATATGGGTAATAATGCATGTTATATTGATGATAATAAAAGTAATACGTATATTTATTATAGTTCTATCGATAATAACTGCATAATATGGGTAATAATGCATGTTATATTGATGATAATAAAAGTACTAAGTATATTTATTATAGTTCTAGCGATTATAACTGCATTATATGGGCAATAATGCACGTTATATTGCTGATAATATAAGTAATAAGTATAATTATTACAGTTCTAGCGATAATAACTGCATTATATGGGTAATAATGCATGTTATATTGATAATATCGGGAGTAATAAGTATAATTATTATAGTTCTAGCGATAATAATAGTAAAATATGGCTAATAGTGCATGTCATATTGATAATAATAAAAGTAATAAGTATATTTATTATAGTTCTATCGATAATAACTGCATAATATGGGTAATAATGCATGTTATATTGATGATAATAAAAGTAATACGCATATTTATTATAGTTCTAGCGATAATAACTGCATAATATGGGTAATAATGCATGTTATATTGATAATAATATAAGTAATAAGTATAATTATTACAGTTCTAGCGCTAATAACTGCATTATATGGGTAATAATGCACGTTATATTGCTTACAATGTAAGTAATAAATATATTTATTATAGTTCTAGCGATTATAACTGCATAATATGGGTAATAATGCATGTTATATTGAGAATAATATAAGTAATAAGTATAATTATTACAGTTCTAGCGATAGTAACTGCATTATATGGGTAATAATGCATGTTATATTGATAATGTTGGGAGTAATAAGTATAATTATTATAGTTCTAGCGATAATAACTGCATTATATGGGTAATAATGGATGTTATATTGATAATATCGGGAGTAATAAGTATAATTATTACAGTTCTAGCGATAATACTAGTAAAATATGGCTAAGAGTGCCTGTTATATTGATAATAATAAAAGTAATAAGTATATTTATTATACTTCTGTCGATAATAACTGCATTATATGGGTAATAATGCATGTTATATTGATAATAATATAAGTAATAAGTATAATTATTACAGTTCTAGCGATAATAACTCCATTATATGGGTAATAATGCATGTTATATTGATAATAATATAAGTAATAAGTATAATTATTACAGTTCTAGCGATAATTACTGCATAATATGGGTAATAATGCACGTTATTTTGCTAATAATATAAGTAATAAGTATAATTATTACAGTTCTAGCGATAATGACTGCATTATATGGGTAATAAAGCATGTTATATTGATAATATCGGGAGCAATAAGTATAATTATTATAGTTCTAGCGATAATAATAGTACAATATTCCTAATAGTGCATGTTATATTGATAATAATAAAAGTAATAAGTATATTTATTATAGTTCTATCGATAATAACTGCATAATATGGGTAATAATGCATGTTACATTGATGATAATAAAAGTACTAAGTATATTTATTATAGTTCTAGCGATTATAACTGTATAATATGCGTAATAATGCATGTTATATTGATAATAATATAAGTAATAAGTATAATTATTACAGTTCTAGCGATAATTACTCCATTATATGGGTAATAATGCATGTTATATTGATAATAATATAAGTAATAAGTATAATTATTACAGTTCTAGCGATAATTACTGCATAATATGGGTAATAATGTACGTTATTTTGCTAATAATATAAGTAATAAGTATAATTATTACAGTTCTAGCGATAATGACTGCATTATATGGGTAATAAAGCATGTTATATTGATAATATCGGGAGCAATAAGTATAATTATTATAGTTCTAGCCATAATAATAGTACAATATTCCTAATAGTGCATGTTATATTGATAAGAATAAAAGTACTAAGTATAATTATTACAGTTCTAGCGATAATAACTCCATTATATGGGTAATAATGCATGTTATATTGATAATAATATAAGTAATAAGTATAATTATTACAGTTCTAGCGATAATTACTGCATAATATGGGTAATAATGCACGTTATTTTGCTAATAATATAAGTAATAAGTATAATTCTTACAGTTCTAGCGACAATGACTGCATTATATGGGTAATAAAGCATGTTATATTGATAATATCGGGAGCAATAAGTATAATTATTATAGTTCTAGCGATAATAATAGTACAATATTCCTAATAGTGCATGTTATATTGATAATAATAAAAGTAATAAGTATATTTATTATAGTTCTATCGATAATAACTGCATAATATGGGTAATAATGCATGTTATATTGATGATAATAAAAGTACTAAGTATATTTATTATAGTTCTAGCGATTATAACTGCATAATATGCGTAAAAATGCATGTGATATTGATAATAATATAAGTAATAAGTATAATTATTACAGTTTTAGCGATAATAACTGCATTATATGGGTAATAATGCATGTTATATTGATAATATTGGGAGTAATAAGTATAATTATTATAGTTCTAGCGATAATGATTGTAAAATATGGCTAATAGTGCAGGTTATATTGATAATAATAAAAGTAATAACTATATTTATTATAGTTCTATCGATAATAACTGCATAATATGGGTAATAATGCATGTTATATTGATGATAATAAAAGTAATACGTATATTTATTATAGTTCTATCGATAATAACTGCATAATATGGGTAATAATGCATGTTATATTGATGATAATAAAAGTACTAAGTATATTCATTATAGTTCTAGCGATTATAACTGCATTATATGGGCAATAATGCACGTTATATTGCTGATAATATAAGTAATAAGTATAATTATTACAGTTCTAGCGATAATAACTGCATTATATGGGTAATAATGCATGTTATATTGATAATATCGGGAGTAATAAGTATAATTATTATAGTTCTAGCGATAATAATAGTAAAATATGGCTAATAGTGCATGTCATATTGATAATAATAAAAGTAATAAGTATATTTATTATAGTTCTATCGATAATAACTGCATAATATGGGTAATAATGCATGTTATATTGATGATAATAAAAGTAATACGCATATTTATTATAGTTCTAGCGATAATAACTGCATAATATGGGTAATAATGCATGTTATATTGATAATAATATAAGTAATAAGTATAATTATTACAGTTCTAGCGCTAATAACTGCATTATATGGGTAATAATGCACGTTATATTGCTTACAATGTAAGTAATAAGTATATTTATTATAGTTCTAGCGATTATAACTGCATAATATGGGTAATAATGCATGTTATATTGAGAATAATATAAGTAATAAGTATAATTATTACAGTTCTAGCGATAGTAACTGCATTATATGGGTAATAATGCATGTTATATTGATAATGTTGGGAGTAATAAGTATAATTATTATAGTTCTAGCGATAATAACTGCATTATATGGGTAATAATGGATGTTATATTGATAATATCGGGAGTAATAAGTATAATTATTACAGTTCTAGCGATAATACTAGTAAAATATGGCTAAGAGTGCCTGTTATATTGATAATAATAAAAGTAATAAGTATATTTATTATACTTCTGTCGATAATAACTGCATTATATGGGTAATAATGCATGTTATATTGATAATAATATAAGTAATAAGTATAATTATTACAGTTCTAGCGATAATAACTCCATTATATGGGTAATAATGCATGTTATATTGATAATAATATAAGTAATAAGTATAATTATTACAGTTCTAGCGATAATTACTGCATAATATGGGTAATAATGCACGTTATTTTGCTAATAATATAAGTAATAAGTATAATTATTACAGTTCTAGCGATAATGACTGCATTATATGGGTAATAAAGCATGTTATATTGATAATATCGGGAGCAATAAGTATAATTATTATAGTTCTAGCGATAATAATAGTACAATATTCCTAATAGTGCATGTTATATTGATAATAATAAAAGTAATAAGTATATTTATTATAGTTCTATCGATAATAACTGCATAATATGGGTAATAATGCATGTTATATTGATGATAATAAAAGTACTAAGTATATTTATTATAGTTCTAGCGATTATAACTGTATAATATGCGTAATAATGCATGTTATATTGATAATAATATAAGTAATAAGTATAATTATTACAGTTCTAGCGATAATAACTGCATTATATGGGTAATAATGCATGTTATATTGATAATATTGGGAGTAATAAGTATAATTATTATAGTTCTAGCGATAATGATTGTAAAATATGGCTAATAGTGCATGTTATATTGATAATAATAAAAGTAATAACAATATTTATTATAGTTCTATCGATAATAACTGCATAATATGGGTAATAATGCATGTTATATTGATGATAATAAAAGTAATACGTATATTTATTATAGTTCTAGCGATAATAACTGCATAATATGGGTTATAATGCATGTTATATTGATAATAATATAAGTAATAAGTATAATTATTACAGTTCTAGCGATAAGAACTGCATTATATGGGTAATAATGCACGTTATATTGCTGATAATATATGTAATAAGTATAATTATTACAGTTCTAGCGATAATAACTGCATTATATGGGTAATAATGCATGTTATATTGATAATATCGGGAGTAATAAGTATAATTATTATAGTTCTAGCGATAATAATAGTAAAATATGGCTAATAGTGCATGTTATATTGATAATAATAAAAGTAATAAGTACATTTATTATAGTTCTATCGATAATAACTGCATAATATGGGTAATAATGCATGTTATATTGAGAATAATATAAGTAATAAGTATAATTATTACAGTTCTAGCGATAATAACTGCATTATATGGGTAATAATGCATGTTATATTGATAATATTGGGAGTAATAAGTATAGTTATTATAGTTCTAGCGATAATAACTGCATTATATGGGTAATAATGGATGTTATATTGATAATATCGGGAGTAATAAGTATAATTATTACAGTTCTAGCGATAATACTAGTAAAATATGGCTAAGAGTGCCTGTTATATTGATAATAATAAAAGTAATAAGTATATTTATTATACTTCTGTCGATAATAACTCCATTATATGGGTTTCTAATGCATGTTATATTGATAATAATATAAGTAATAAGTATAATTATTACAGTTCTAGCGATAATAACTGCATAATATGGGTAATAATGCACGTTATATTGCTAATAATATAAGTAATAAGTATAATTATTACAGTTCTAGCGATAATAACTGCATTATATGGGTAATAATGCATGTTATATCGATAATATCGTGTGCAATAAGTATAATTATTATAGTTCTAGCGATATCAACAGTACAATATGGCTAATAGTGCATGTTATATTGATAATAATAAAAGTAATAAGTATATTTATTATAGTTCTATCGATAATAACTGCATAATATGGGTAATAATGCATGTTATATTGATGATAATAAAAGTACTAAGTATATTTATTATAGTTCTAGCGATTATAACTGCATAATATGCGTAATAATGCATGTTATATTGATAATAATATAAGTAATAAGTATAATAGTTACAGTTCTAGCGATAATAACTGCATTATAGGGGTAATAATGCATGTTATATTGATAATATTGGGAGTAATAAGTATAATTATTATAGTTCTAGCGATAATAATAGTAAAATATGGCTAATAGTGCATGCTATATTGATAATAATAAAAGAAATAAGTATATTTATTACAGTTCTATCGATAATAACTGCATAATATGGGTAATAATGCATGTTATATTGATGATAATAAAAGTAATACGTATATTTATTATAGTTCTAGCGATAATAACTGCATAATATGGGTAATAATGCATGTTATATTCATAACAATATAAGTAATAAGTATAATTATTACAGTTCTAACGATAATAACTCCATTATATGGGTAATAATGCATGTTATATTGATGATAATAAAAGTAGTAAGTATATTTATTATAGTTCTAGCGATTATAACTGCATAATATGGGTAATAATGCATGTTATATTGATAATAATATAAGTAATAAGTATAATTATTACAGTTCTAGCGATAAGAACTGCATTATATGGGTAATAATGCATGTTATATTGATGATAATAAAAGTAGTAGGTATATTTATTGTAGTTCTAGCGATTATAATTGCATAATATGGGTAATAATGCATGTTATATTGAGAATAATATAAGTAATAAGTATAATTATTACAGTTCTAGCGATAATAACTCCATTATATGGGTAATAATGCATGTTATATTGATAATAATATAAGTATTAAGTATAATTATTACAGTTCTAGCGATAATAACTGCATAATATGGGTAATAATGCACGTTATATTGCTAATAATGTAAGTAATAAGTATAATTATTACAGTTCTAGCGATAATAACTGCATTATATGGGTAATAATGCATGTTATATCGATAATATCGGGAGCAATAAGTATAATTATTATAGTTCTAGCGATAATAATAGTACAATATGGCTAATAGTGCATGTTATATTGATAATAATAAAAGTAATAAGTATATTTATTATAGTTCTATCGATAATAACTGCATAATGTGGGTAATAATGCATGTTATATTGATGATAATAAAAGTAGTAAGTATACTTATTATAGTTCTAGCGATAATAACTGCATAATATGGGTAATAATGCATGTTATATTGATAATAATATAAGCAATAAGTATAATTATTACAGTCCTAGCGATAATAACCGCATTATATGGGTAATAATGCACGTTATATTGCTAATAATGTAAGTAATAAGTACAATTATTACAGTTCTAGCGATAATAACTGCACTATAGGGGTAATAATGCATGTTATATTGATAATATTGGGAGTAATAAGTATAATTATGATAGTTCTAGCGATAATAATAGTAAAATATGGCTAATAGTGCATGTTATATTGATAATAATAAAAGTAATAAGTATACTTATTACAGTTCTATCAATAATAACTGCATAATATGGGTAATAATGCATGTTATATTGAGAATAATATAAGTAATAAGTATAATTATTACAGTTCTAGCGATAGTAACTGCATTATATGGGTAATAATGCATGTTATATTGATAATATTGGGAGTAATAAGTATAATTATAATAGTTCTAGCGATAATAACTGCATTATATGGGTAATAATGGATGTTATATTGATAATATCGGGAGTAATAAGTATAATTATTACAGTTCTAGCGATAATACTAGTAAAATATGGCTAAGAGTGCCTGTTATATTGATAATAATAAAAGTAATAAGTATATTTATTATACTTCTGTCGATAATAACTGCATTATATGGGTAATAATGCATGTTATATTGATAATAATATAAGTAATAAGTATAATTATTACAATTCTAGCGATAATAACTCCATTATATGGGTAATAATGCATGTTATATTTATATTAATATAAGTAATAAGTATAATTATTACAGTTCTAGCGATAATTACTGCATAATATGGGTAATAATGCACGTTATTTTGCTAATAATATAAGTAATAAGTATAATTATTACAGTTCTAGCGATAATAACTGCATTATATAGGTAATAAAGCATGTTATATTCATAATATCGGGAGCAATAAGTATAATTATTATAGTTCTAGCGATAATAATAGTACAATCTTCCTAATAGTGCATGTTATATTGATAATAATAAAAGTAATAAGTATATTTATTATAGTTCTATCGATAATAACTGCATAATATGGGTAATAATGCATGTTATATTGATGATAATAAAAGTACTAAGTATATTTATTATAGTTCTAGCGATTATAACTGCATAATATGCGTAATAATGCATGTTATATTGATGACAATAAAAGTAATACGTATATTTATTATAGTTCTAGCGATAATAACTCCATTATATGGGTAATAATGCATGTTATATTGATGATAATAAAAGTATTAAGTATATTTATTGTAGTTCTAGCGATTATAATTGCATAATATGGGTAATAATGCATGTTATATTGAGAATAATATAAGTAATAAGTATAATTATTACAGTTCTAGCGATAATAACTGCATTATATGGGTAATAATGCATGTTATATTGATAATATTGGGAGTAATAAGTATAATTATTATAGTTCTAGCGATAATAACTGCATTATATGGGTAATAATGGATGTTATATTGATAATATCGGGAGTAATAAGTATAATTATTACAGTTCTAGCGATAATAACTCCATTATATGGGTAATAATGCATGTTATATTGATAATAATATAAGTAATAAGTATAATTATTACAGTTCTAGCGATAATAACTGCATAATATGGGTAATAATGCACGTTATATTGCTAATAATGTAAGTAATAAGTATAATTATTACAGTTCTAGCGATAATAACTGCATTATATGGGTAATAATGCATGTTATATCGATAATATCGGGAGCAATAAGTATAATTATTATAGTTCTAGCGATAATAATAGTACAATATGGCTAATAGTGCATGTTATATTGATAATAATAAAAGTAATAAGTATATTTATTATAGTTCTATCGATAATAACTGCATAATGTGGGTAATAATGCATGTTATATTGATGATAATAAAAGTATTAAGTATACTTATTATAGTTCTAGCGATAATAACTGCATAATATGGGTAATAATGCATGTTATATTGATAATAATATAAGCAATAAGTATAATTATTACAGTCCTAGCGATAATAACTGCATTATATGGGTAATAATGCACGTTATATTGCTAATAATGTAAGTAATAAGTACAATTATTACAGTTCTAGCGATAATAACTGCACTATAGGGGTAATAATGCATGTGATATTGATAATATTGGGAGTAATAAGTATAATTATGATAGTTCTAGCGATAATAATAGTAAAATGTGGCTAATAGTGCATGTTATATTGATAATAATAAAAGTAGTAAGTATACTTATTATAGTTCTAGCGATAATAACTGCATAATATGGGTAATAATGCATGTTATATTGATAATAATATAAGCTATAAGTATAATTATTACAGTCCTAGCGATAATAACTGCATTATATGGGTAATAATGCACGTTATATTGCTAATAATGTAAGTAATAAGTACAATTATTATAGTTCTAGCGATTATAACTGCATAATATGCGTAATAATGCATGTTATATTGATAATAATATAAGTAATAAGTATAATTATTACAGTTCTATCGATAATAACTGCATAATATGGGTAATAATGCATGTTATATTATTGATAATAAAAGTAATACGTATATTTATTATAGTTCTAGCGATAATAACTGCATAATATGGGTAATAATGCATGTTATATTGATGATAATAAAAGTAATACGTATATTTATTATAGTTCTATCGATAATAACTGCATAATATGGGTAATAATGCATGTTATATTGATGATAATAAAAGTACTAAGTATATTTATTATAGTTCTAGCGATTATAACTGCATTATATGGGCAATAATGCACGTTATATTTCTGATAATATAAGTAATAAGTATAATTATTACAGTTCTAGCGATAATGACTGCATTATATGGGTAATAATGCATGTTATATTGATAATATCGGGAGTAATAAGTATAATTATTATAGTTCTAGCGATAATAATAGTAAAATATGGCTAATAGTGCATGTCATATTGATAATAATAAAAGTAATAAGTATATTTATTATAGTTCTATCGATAATAACTGCATAATATGGGTAATAATGCATGTTATATTGATGATAATAAAAGTAATACGCATATTTATTATAGTTCTAGCGATAATAACTGCATAATATGGGTAATAATGCATGTTATATTGATAATAATATAAGTAATAAGTATAATTATTACAGTTCTAGCGCTAATAACTGCATTATATGGGTAATAATGCACGTTATATTGCTTACAATGTAAGTAATAAGTATATTTATTATAGTTCTAGCGATTATAACTGCATAATAGGGGTACTAATGCATGTTATATTGAGAATAATATAAGTAATAAGTATAATTATTACAGTTCTAGCGATAGTAACTGCATTATATGGGTAATAATGCATGTTATATTGATAATGTTGGGAGTAATAAGTATAATTATTATAGTTCTAGCGATAATAACTGCATTATATGGGTAATAATGGATGTTATATTGATAATATCGGGAGTAATAAGTATAATTATTACAGTTCTAGCGATAATACTAGTAAAATATGGCTAAGAGTGCCTGTTATATTGATAATAATAAAAGTAATAAGTATATTTATTATACTTCTGTCGATAATAACTGCATTATATGGGTAATAATGCATGTTATATTGATAATAATATAAGTAATAAGTATAATTATTACAGTTCTAGCGATAATAACTCCATTATATGGGTAATAATGCATGTTATATTGATAATATCGGGAGCAATAAGTATAATTATTATAGTTCTAGCGATAATAATAGTACAATATTCCTAATAGTGCATGTTATATTGATAATAATAAAAGTAATAAGTATATTTATTATAGTTCTATCGATAATAACTGCATAATATGGGTAATAATGCATGTTATATTGATGATAATAAAAGTACTAAGTATATTTATTATAGTTCTAGCGATTATAACTGTATAATATGCGTAATAATGCATGTTATATTGATAATAATATAAGTAATAAGTATAATTATTACAGTTCTAGCGATAATAACTGCATTATATGGGTAATAATGCATGTTATATTGATAATATTGGGAGTAATAAGTATAATTATTATAGTTCTAGCGATAATGATTGTAAAATATGGCTAATAGTGCATGTTATATTGATAATAATAAAAGTAATAACAATATTTATTATAGTTCTATCGATAATAACTGCATAATATGGGTAATAATGCATGTTATATTGATGATAATAAAAGTAATACGTATATTTATTATAGTTCTAGCGATAATAACTGCATAATATGGGTTATAATGCATGTTATATTGATAATAATATAAGTAATAAGTATAATTATTACAGTTCTAGCGATGAGAACTGCATTATATGGGTAATAATGCACGTTATATTGCTGATAATATAAGTAATAAGTATAATTATTACAGTTCTAGCGATAATAACTGCATTATATGGGTAATAATGCATGTTATATTGATAATATCGGGAGTAATAAGTATAATTATTATAGTTCTAGCGATAATAATAGTAAAATATGGCTAATAGTGCATGTTATATTGATAATAATAAAAGTAATAAGTACATTTATTATAGTTCTATCGATAATAACTGCATAATATGGGTAATAATGCATGTTATATTGAGAATAATATAAGTAATAAGTATAATTATTACAGTTCTAGCGATAATAACTCCATTATATGGGTAATAATGCATGTTATATTGATAATAATATAAGTAATAAGTATAATTATTACAGTTCTAGCGATAATTACTGCATGATATGGGTAATAATGCATGTTATATTGATGATAATAAAAGTAATACGTATATTTATTATAGTTCTATCGATAATAACTGCATAATATGGGTAATAATGCAGGTTATATTGATGATAATAAAAGTACTAAGTATATTTATTATAGTTCTAGCGATTATAACTGCATTATATGGGTAATAAAGCACGTTATATTGCTGATAATATAAGTAATAAGTATAATTATTACAGTTCTAGCGATAATAACTGCATTATATGGGTAATAATGCATGTTATATTGATAATATCGGGAGTAATAAGTATAATTATTATAGTTCTAGCGATAATAATAGTAAAATATGGCTAATAGTGCATGTTATATTGATAATAATAAAAGTAATAAGTATATTTATTATAGTTCTATCGATAATAACTGCATAATATGGGTAATAATGCATGTTATGTTGATGATAATAAAAGTAATACGCATATTTATTATAGTTCTAGCGATAATAACTGCATAATATGGGTAATAATGCATGTTATATTGATAATAATATAAGTAATAAGAATAATTATTACAGTTCTAGCGATAATAACTGCATTATATGGGTAATAATGCACGTTATATTGCTTACAATGTAAGTAATAAGTATATTTATTATAGTTCTAGCGATTATAACTGCATAATATGGGTAATAATGCATGTTATATTGATAATGTTGGGAGTAATAAGTATAATTATTATAGTTCTAGCGATAATAACTGCATTATATGGGTAATAATGGATGTTATATTGATAATATCGGGAGTAATAAGTATAATTATTACAGTTCTAGCGATAATACTAGTAAAATATGGCTAAGAGTGCCTGTTATATTGATAATAATAAAAGTAATAAGTATATTTATTATACTTCTGTCGATAATAACTGCATTATATGGGTAATAATGCATGTTATATTGATAATAATATAAGTAATAAGTATAATTATTACAGTTCTAGCGATAATTACTCCATTATATGGGTAATAATGCATGTTATATTGATAATAACATAAGTAATAAGTATAATTATTACAGTTCTAGCGATAATTACTGCATAATATGGGTAATAATGCACGTTATTTTGCTAATAATATAAGTAATAAGTATAATTATTACAGTTCTAGCGATAATGACTGCATTATATGGGTAATAAAGCATGTTATATTGATAATATCGGGAGCAATAAGTATAATTATTATAGTTCTAGCCATAATAATAGTACAATATTCCTAATAGTGCATGTTATATTGATAATAATAAAAGTAATAAGTATAATTATTACAGTTCTAGCGATAATAACTCCATTATATGGGTAATAATGCATGTTATATTGATAATAATATAAGTAATAAGTATAATTATTACAGTTCTAGCGATAATTACTGCATAATATGGGTAATAATGCACGTTATTTTGCTAATAATATAAGTAATAAGTATAATTCTTACAGTTCTAGCGATAATGACTGCATTATATGGGTAATAAAGCATGTTATATTGATAATATCGGGAGCAATAAGTATAATTATTATAGTTCTAGCGATAATAATAGTACAATATTCCTAATAGTGCATGTTATATTGATAATAATAAAAGTAATAAGTATATTTATTATAGTTCTATCGATAATAACTGCATAATATGGGTAATAATGCATGTTATATTGATGATAATAAAAGTACTAAGTATATTTATTATAGTTCTAGCGATTATAACTGCATTATATGGGCAATAATGCACGTTATATTGCTGATAATATAAGTAATAAGTATAATTATTACAGTTCTAGCGATAATAACTGCATTATATGGGTAATAATGCATGTTATATTGATAATATCGGGAGTAATAAGTATAATTATTATAGTTCTAGCGATAATAATAGTAAAATATGGCTAATAGTGCATGTCATATTGATAATAATAAAAGTAATAAGTATATTTATTATAGTTCTATCGATAATAACTGCATAATATGGGTAATAATGCATGTTATATTGATGATAATAAAAGTAATACGCATATTTATTATAGTTCTAGCGATAATAACTGCATAATATGGGTAATAATGCATGTTATATTGATAATAATATAAGTAATAAGTATAATTATTACAGTTCTAGCGCTAATAACTGCATTATATGGGTAATAATGCAAGTTATATTGCTTACAATGTAAGTAATAAGTATATTTATTATAGTTCTAGCGATTATAACTGCATAATATGGGTAATAATGCATGTTATATTGAGAATAATATAAGTAATAAGTATAATTATTACAGTTCTAGCGATAGTAACTGCATTATATGGGTAATAATGCATGTTATATTGATAATGTTGGGAGTAATAAGTATAATTATTATAGTTCTAGCGATAATAACTGCATTATATGGGTAATAATGGATGTTATATTGATAATATCGGGAGTAATAAGTATAATTATTACAGTTCTAGCGATAATACTAGTAAAATATGGCTAAGAGTGCCTGTTATATTGATAATAATAAAAGTAATAAGTATATTTATTATACTTCTGTCGATAATAACTGCATTATATGGGTAATAATGCATGTTATATTGATAATAATATAAGTAATAAGTATAATTATTACAGTTCTAGCGATAATAACTCCATTATATGGGTAATAATGCATGTTATATTGATAATAATATAAGTAATAAGTATAATTATTACAGTTCTAGCGATAATTACTGCATAATATGGGTAATAATGCACGTTATTTTGCTAATAATATAAGTAATAAGTATAATTATTACAGTTCTAGCGATAATGACTGCATTATATGGGTAATAAAGCATATTATATTGATAATATCGGGAGCAATAAGTATAATTATTATAGTTCTAGCGATAATAATAGTACAATATTCCTAATAGTGCATGTTATATTGATAATAATAAAAGTAATAAGTATATTTATTATAGTTCTATCGATAATAACTGCATAATATGGGTAATAATGCATGTTACATTGATGATAATAAAAGTACTAAGTATATTTATTATAGTTCTAGCGATTATAACTGTATAATATGCGTAATAATGCATGTTATATTGATAATAATATAAGTAATAAGTATAATTATTACAGTTCTAGCGATAATTACTCCATTATATGGGTAATAATGCATGTTATATTGATAATAATATAAGTAATAAGTATAATTATTACAGTTCTAGCGATAATTACTGCATAATATGGGTAATAATGCACGTTATTTTGCTAATAATATAAGTAATAAGTATAATTATTACAGTTCTAGCGATAATGACTGCATTATATGGGTAATAAAGCATGTTATATTGATAATATCGGCAGCAATAAGTATAATTATTATAGTTCTAGCCATAATAATAGTACAATATTCCTAATAGTGCATGTTATATTGATAATAATAAAAGTAATAAGTATAATTATTACAGTTCTAGCGATAATAACTCCATTATATGGGTAATAATGCATGTTATATTGATAATAATATAAGTAATAAGTATAATTATTACAGTTCTAGCGATAATTACTGCATAATATGGGTAATAATGCACGTTATTTTGCTAATAATATAAGTAATAAGTATAATTCTTACAGTTCTAGCGATAATGACTGCATTATATGGGTAATAAAGCATGTTATATTGATAATATCGGGAGCAATAAGTATAATTATTATAGTTCTAGCGATAATAATAGTACAATATTCCTAATAGTGCATGTTATATTGATAATAATAAAAGTAATAAGTATAATTATTACAGTTCTAGCGATAATAACTCCATTATATGGGTAATAATGCATGTTATATTGATAATAATATAAGTAATAAGTATAATTATTACAGTTCTAGCGATAATTACTGCATAATATGGGTAATAATGCACGTTATTTTGCTAATAATATAAGTAATAAGTATAATTCTTACAGTTCTAGCGATAATGACTGCATTATATGGGTAATAAAGCATGTTATATTGATAATATCGGGAGCAATAAGTATAATTATTATAGTTCTAGCGATAATAATAGTACAATATTCCTAATAGTGCATGTTATATTGATAATAATAAAAGTAATAAGTATATTTATTATAGTTCTATCGATAATAACTGCATAATATGGGTAATAATGCATGTTATATTGATGATAATAAAAGTACTAAGTATATTTATTATAGTTCTAGCGATTATAACTGCATTATATGGGCAATAATGCACGTTATATTGCTGATAATATAAGTAATAAGTATAATTATTACAGTTCTAGCGATAATAACTGCATTATATGGGTAATAATGCATGTTATATTGATAATATCGGGAGTAATAAGTATAATTATTATAGTTCTAGCGATAATAATAGTAAAATATGGCTAATAGTGCATGTCATATTGATAATAATAAAAGTAATAAGTATATTTATTATAGTTCTATCGATAATAACTGCATAATATGGGTAATAATGCATGTTATATTGATGATAATAAAAGTAATACGCATATTTATTATAGTTCTAGCGATAATAACTGCATAATATGGGTAATAATGCATGTTATATTGATAATAATATAAGTAATAAGTATAATTATTACAGTTCTAGCGCTAATAACTGCATTATATGGGTAATAATGCAAGTTATATTGCTTACAATGTAAGTAATAAGTATATTTATTATAGTTCTAGCGATTATAACTGCATAATATGGGTAATAATGCATGTTATATTGAGAATAATATAAGTAATAAGTATAATTATTACAGTTCTAGCGATAGTAACTGCATTATATGGGTAATAATGCATGTTATATTGATAATGTTGGGAGTAATAAGTATAATTATTATAGTTCTAGCGATAATAACTGCATTATATGGGTAATAATGGATGTTATATTGATAATATCGGGAGTAATAAGTATAATTATTACAGTTCTAGCGATAATACTAGTAAAATATGGCTAAGAGTGCCTGTTATATTGATAATAATAAAAGTAATAAGTATATTTATTATACTTCTGTCGATAATAACTGCATTATATGGGTAATAATGCATGTTATATTGATAATAATATAAGTAATAAGTATAATTATTACAGTTCTAGCGATAATAACTCCATTATATGGGTAATAATGCATGTTATATTGATAATAATATAAGTAATAAGTATAATTATTACAGTTCTAGCGATAATTACTGCATAATATGGGTAATAATGCACGTTATTTTGCTAATAATATAAGTAATAAGTATAATTATTACAGTTCTAGCGATAATGACTGCATTATATGGGTAATAAAGCATATTATATTGATAATATCGGGAGCAATAAGTATAATTATTATAGTTCTAGCGATAATAATAGTACAATATTCCTAATAGTGCATGTTATATTGATAATAATAAAAGTAATAAGTATATTTATTATAGTTCTATCGATAATAACTGCATAATATGGGTAATAATGCATGTTACATTGATGATAATAAAAGTACTAAGTATATTTATTATAGTTCTAGCGATTATAACTGTATAATATGCGTAATAATGCATGTTATATTGATAATAATATAAGTAATAAGTATAATTATTACAGTTCTAGCGATAATTACTCCATTATATGGGTAATAATGCATGTTATATTGATAATAATATAAGTAATAAGTATAATTATTACAGTTCTAGCGATAATTACTGCATAATATGGGTAATAATGCACGTTATTTTGCTAATAATATAAGTAATAAGTATAATTATTACAGTTCTAGCGATAATGACTGCATTATATGGGTAATAAAGCATGTTATATTGATAATATCGGCAGCAATAAGTATAATTATTATAGTTCTAGCCATAATAATAGTACAATATTCCTAATAGTGCATGTTATATTGATAATAATAAAAGTAATAAGTATAATTATTACAGTTCTAGCGATAATAACTCCATTATATGGGTAATAATGCATGTTATATTGATAATAATATAAGTAATAAGTATAATTATTACAGTTCTAGCGATAATTACTGCATAATATGGGTAATAATGCACGTTATTTTGCTAATAATATAAGTAATAAGTATAATTCTTACAGTTCTAGCGATAATGACTGCATTATATGGGTAATAAAGCATGTTATATTGATAATATCGGGAGCAATAAGTATAATTATTATAGTTCTAGCGATAATAATAGTACAATATTCCTAATAGTGCATGTTATATTGATAATAATAAAAGTAATATGTATATTTATTATAGTTCTATCGATAATAACTGCATAATATGGGTAATAATGCATGTTATATTGATGATAATAAAAGTACTAAGTATATTTATTATAGTTCTAGCGATTATAACTGCATAATATGCGTAAAAATGCATGTGATATTGATAATAATATAAGTAATAAGTATAATTATTACAGTTTTAGCGATAATAACTGCATTATATGGGTAATAATGCATGTTATATTGATAATATTGGGAGTAATAAGTATAATTATTATAGTTCTAGCGATAATGATTGTAAAATATGGCTAATAGTGCAGGTTATATTGATAATAATAAAAGTAATAACTATATTTATTATAGTTCTATCGATAATAACTGCATAATATGGGTAATAATGCATGTTATATTGATGATAATAAAAGTAATACGTATATTTATTATAGTTCTATCGATAATAACTGCATAATATGGGTAATAATGCATGTTATATTGATGATAATAAAAGTACTAAGTATATTTATTATAGTTCTAGCGATTATAACTGCATTATATGGGCAATAATGCACGTTATATTGCTGATAATATAAGTAATAAGTATAATTATTACAGTTCTAGCGATAATAACTGCATTATATGGGTAATAATGCATGTTATATTGATAATATCGGGAGTAATAAGTATAATTATTAGAGTTCTAGCGATAATAATAGTAAAATATGGCTAATAGTGCATGTCATATTGATAATAATAAAAGTAATAAGTATATTTATTATAGTTCTATCGATAATAACTGCATAATATGGGTAATAATGCATGTTATATTGATGATAATAAAAGTAATACGCATATTTATTATAGTTCTAGCGATAATAACTGCATAATATGGGTAATAATGCATGTTATATTGATAATAATATAAGTAATAAGTATAATTATTACAGTTCTAGCGCTAATAACTGCATTATATGGGTAATAATGCACGTTATATTGCTTACAATGTAAGTAATAAGTATATTTATTATAGTTCTAGCGATTATAACTGCATAATATGGGTAATAATGCATGTTATATTGAGAATAATATAAGTAATAAGTATAATTATTACAGTTCTAGCGATAGTAACTGCATTATATGGGTAATAATGCATGTTATATTGATAATGTTGGGAGTAATAAGTATAATTATTATAGTTCTAGCGATAATAACTGCATTATATGGGTAATAATGGATGTTATATTGATAATATCGGGAGTAATAAGTATAATTATTACAGTTCTAGCGATAATACTAGTAAAATATGGCTAAGAGTGCCTGTTATATTGATAATAATAAAAGTAATAAGTATATTTATTATACTTCTGTCGATAATAACTGCATTATATGGGTAATAATGCATGTTATATTGATAATAATATAAGTAATAAGTATAATTATTAGAGTTCTAGCGATAATAACTCCATTATATGGGTAATAATGCATGTTATATTGATAATAATATAAGTAATAAGTATAATTATTACAGTTCTAGCGATAATTACTGCATAATATGGGTAATAATGCACGTTATTTTGCTAATAATATAAGTAATAAGTATAATTATTACAGTTCTAGCGATAATGACTGCATTATATGGGTAATAAAGCATGTTATATTGATAATATCGGGAGCAATAAGTATAATTATTATAGTTCTAGCGATAATAATAGTACAATATTCCTAATAGTGCATGTTATCTTGATAATAATAAAAGTAATAAGTATATTTATTATAGTTCTATCGATAATAACTGCATAATATGGGTAATAATGCATGTTACATTGATGATAATAAAAGTACTAAGTATATTTATTATAGTTCTAGCGATTATAACTGTATAATATGCGTAATAATGCATGTTATATTGATAATAATATAAGTAATAAGTATAATTATTACAGTTCTAGCGATAATTACTCCATTATATGGGTAATAATGCATGTTATATTGATAATAATATAAGTAATAAGTATAATTATTACAGTTCTAGCGATAATTACTGCATAATATGGGTAATAATGCACGTTATTTTGCTAATAATATAAGTAATAAGTATAATTATTACAGTTCTAGCGATAATGACTGCATTATATGGGTAATAAAGCATGTTATATTGATAATATCGGGAGCAATAAGTATAATTATTATAGTTCTAGCCATAATAATAGTACAATATTCCTAATAGTGCATGTTATATTGATAATAATAAAAGTAATAAGTATAATTATTACAGTTCTAGCGATAATAACTCCATTATATGGGTAATAATGCATGTTATATTGATAATAATATAAGTAATAAGTATAATTATTACAGTTCTAGCGATAATTACTGCATAATATGGGTAATAATGCACGTTATTTTGCTAATAATATAAGTAATAAGTATAATTCTTACAGTTCTAGCGATAATGACTGCATTATATGGGTAATAAAGCATGTTATATTGATAATATCGGGAGCAATAAGTATAATTATTATAGTTCTAGCGATAATAATAGTACAATATTCCTAATAGTGCATGTTATATTGATAATAATAAAAGTAATAAGTATATTTATTATAGTTCTATCGATAATAACTGCATAATATGGGTAATAATGCATGTTATATTGATGATAATAAAAGTACTAAGTATATTTATTATAGTTCTAGCGATTATAACTGCATAATATGCGTAAAAATGCATGTGATATTGATAATAATATAAGTAATAAGTATAATTATTACAGTTTTAGCGATAATAACTGCATTATATGGGTAATAATGCATGTTATATTGATAATATTGGGAGTAATAAGTATAATTATTATAGTTCTAGCGATAATGATTGTAAAATATGGCTAATAGTGCAGGTTATATTGATAATAATCAAAGTAATAACTATATTTATTATAGTTCTATCGATAATAACTGCATAATATGGGTAATAATGCATGTTATATTGATGATAATAAAAGTAATACGTATATTTATTATAGTTCTATCGATAATAACTGCATAATATGGGTAATAATGCATGTTATATTGATGATAATAAAAGTACTAAGTATATTTATTATAGTTCTAGCGATTATAACTGCATTATATGGGCAATAATGCACGTTATATTGCTGATAATATAAGTAATAAGTATAATTATTACAGTTCTAGCGATAATAACTGCATTATATGGGTAATAATGCATGTTATATTGATAATATCGGGAGTAATAAGTATAATTATTATAGTTCTAGCGATAATAATAGTAAAATATGGCTAATAGTGCATGTCATATTGATAATAATAAAAGTAATAAGTATATTTATTATAGTTCTATCGATAATAACTGCATAATATGGGTAATAATGCATGTTATATTGATGATAATAAAAGTAATACGCATATTTATTATAGTTCGAGCGATAATAACTGCATAATATGGGTAATAATGCATGTTATATTGATAATAATATAAGTAATAAGTATAATTATTACAGTTCTAGCGCTAATAACTGCATTATATGGGTAATAATGCACGTTATATTGCTTACAATGTAAGTAATAAGTATATTTATTATAGTTCTAGCGATTATAACTGCATAATATGGGTAATAATGCATGTTATATTGAGAATAATATAAGTAATAAGTATAATTATTACAGTTCTAGCGATAGTAACTGCATTATATGGGTAATAATGCATGTTATATTGATAATGTTGGGAGTAATAAGTATAATTATTATAGTTCTAGCGATAATAACTGCATTATATGGGTAATAATGGATGTTATATTGATAATATCGGGAGTAATAAGTATAATTATTACAGTTCTAGCGAAAATACTAGTAAAATATGGCTAAGAGTGCCTGTTATATTGATAATAATAAAAGTAATAAGTATATTTATTATACTTCTGTCGATAATAACTGCATTATATGGGTAATAATGCATGTTATATTGATAATAATATAAGTAATAAGTATAATTATTACAGTTCTAGCGATAATAACTCCATTATATGGGTAATAATGCATGTTATATTGATAATAATATAAGTAATAAGTATAATTATTACAGTTCTAGCGATAATTACTGCATAATATGGGTAATAATGCACGTTATTTTGCTAATAATATAAGTAATAAGTATAATTATTACAGTTCTAGCGATAATGACTGCATTATATGGGTAATAAAGCATGTTATATTGATAATATCGGGAGCAATAAGTATAATTATTATAGTTCTAGCGATAATAATAGTACAATATTCCTAATAGTGCATGTTATATTGATAATAATAAAAGTAATAAGTATATTTATTATAGTTCTATCGATAATAACTGCATAATATGGGTAATAATGCATGTTATATTGATGATAATAAAAGTACTAAGTATATTTATTATAGTTCTAGCGATTATAACTGTATAATATGCGTAATAATGCATGTTATATTGATAATAATATAAGTAATAAGTATAATTATTACAGTTCTAGCGATAATAACTGCATTATATGGGTAATAATGCATGTTATATTGATAATATTGGGAGTAATAAGTATAATTATTATAGTTCTAGCGATAATGATTGTAAAATATGGCTAATAGTGCATGTTATATTGATAATAATAAAAGTAATAACAATATTTATTATAGTTCTATCGATAATAACTGCATAATATGGGTAATAATGCATGTTATATTGATGATAATAAAAGTAATACGTATATTTATTATAGTTCTAGCGATAATAACTGCATAATATGGGTTATAATGCATGTTATATTGATAATAATATAAGTAATAAGTATAATTATTACAGTTCTAGCGATAAGAACTGCATTATATGGGTAATAATGCACGTTATATTGCTGATAATATAAGTAATAAGTATAATTATTACAGTTCTAGCGATAATAACTGCATTATATGGGTAATAATGCATGTTATATTGATAATATCGGGAGTAATAAGTATAATTATTATAGTTCTAGCGATAATAATAGTAAAATATGGCTAATAGTGCATGTTATATTGATAATAATAAAAGTAATAAGTACATTTATTATAGTTCTATCGATAATAACTGCATAATATGGGTAATAATGCATGTTATATTGAGAATAATATAAGTAATAAGTATAATTATTACAGTTCTAGCGATAATAACTGCATTATATGGGTAATAATGCATGTTATATTGATAATATTGGGAGTAATAAGTATAGTTATTATAGTTCTAGCGATAATAACTGCATTATATGGGTAATAATGGATGTTATATTGATAATATCGGGAGTAATAAGTATAATTATTACAGTTCTAGCGATAATACTAGTAAAATATGGCTAAGAGTGCCTGTTATATTGATAATAATAAAAGTAATAAGTATATTTATTATACTTCTGTCGATAATAACTCCATTATATGGGTTTCTAATGCATGTTATATTGATAATAATATAAGTAATAAGTATAATTATTACAGTTCTAGCGATAATAACTGCATAATATGGGTAATAATGCACGTTATATTGCTAATAATATAAGTAATAAGTATAATTATTACAGTTCTAGCGATAATAACTGCATTATATGGGTAATAATGCATGTTATATCGATAATATCGTGTGCAGTAAGTATAATTATTATAGTTCTAGCGATATCAACAGTACAATATGGCTAATAGTGCATGTTATATTGATAATAATAAAAGTAATAAGTATATTTATTATAGTTCTATCGATAATAACTGCATAATATGGGTAATAATGCATGTTATATTGATGATAATAAAAGTACTAAGTATATTTATTATAGTTCTAGCGATTATAACTGCATAATATGCGTAATAATGCATGTTATATTGATAATAATATAAGTAATAAGTATAATAGTTACAGTTCTAGCGATAATAACTGCATTATAGGGGTAATAATGCATGTTATATTGATAATATTGGGAGTAATAAGTATAATTATTATAGTTCTAGCGATAATAATAGTAAAATATGGCTAATAGTGCATGCTATATTGATAATAATAAAAGAAATAAGTATATTTATTACAGTTCTATCGATAATAACTGCATAATATGGGTAATAATGCATGTTATATTGATGATAATAAAAGTAATACGTATATTTATTATAGTTCTAGCGATAATAACTGCATAATATGGGTAATAATGCATGTTATATTCATAACAATATAAGTAATAAGTATAATTATTACAGTTCTAACGATAATAACTCCATTATATGGGTAATAATGCATGTTATATTGATGATAATAAAAGTAGTAAGTATATTTATTATAGTTCTAGCGATTATAACTGCATAATATGGGTAATAATGCATGTTATATTGATAATAATATAAGTAATAAGTATAATTATTACAGTTCTAGCGATAAGAACTGCATTATATGGGTAATAATGCATGTTATATTGATGATAATAAAAGTAGTAGGTATATTTATTGTAGTTCTAGCGATTATAATTGCATAATATGGGTAATAATGCATGTTATATTGAGAATAATATAAGTAATAAGTATAATTATTACAGTTCTAGCGATAATAACTCCATTATATGGGTAATAATGCATGTTATATTGATAATAATATAAGTATTAAGTATAATTATTACAGTTGTAGCGATAATAACTGCATAATATGGGTAATAATGCACGTTATATTGCTAATAATGTAAGTAATAAGTATAATTATTACAGTTCTAGCGATAATAACTGCATTATATGGGTAATAATGCATGTTATATCGATAATATCGGGAGCAATAAGTATAATTATTATAGTTCTAGCGATAATAATAGTACAATATGGCTAATAGTGCATGTTATATTGATAATAATAAAAGTAATAAGTATATTTATTATAGTTCTATCGATAATAACTGCATAATGTGGGTAATAATGCATGTTATATTGATGATAATAAAAGTAGTAAGTATACTTATTATAGTTCTAGCGATAATAACTGCATAATATGGGTAATAATGCATGTTATATTGATAATAATATAAGCAATAAGTATAATTATTACAGTCCTAGCGATAATAACCGCATTATATGGGTAATAATGCACGTTATATTGCTAATAATGTAAGTAATAAGTACAATTATTACAGTTCTAGCGATAATAACTGCACTATAGGGGTAATAATGCATGTTATATTGATAATATTGGGAGTAATAAGTATAATTATGATAGTTCTAGCGATAATAATAGTAAAATATGGCTAATAGTGCATGTTATATTGATAATAATAAAAGTAATAAGTATACTTATTACAGTTCTATCAATAATAACTGCATAATATGGGTAATAATGCATGTTATATTGAGAATAATATAAGTAATAAGTATAATTATTACAGTTCTAGCGATAGTAACTGCATTATATGGGTAATAATGCATGTTATATTGATAATATTGGGAGTAATAAGTATAATTATAATAGTTCTAGCGATAATAACTGCATTATATGGGTAATAATGGATGTTATATTGATAATATCGGGAGTAATAAGTATAATTATTACAGTTCTAGCGATAATACTAGTAAAATATGGCTAAGAGTGCCTGTTATATTGATAATAATAAAAGTAATAAGTATATTTATTATACTTCTGTCGATAATAACTGCATTATATGGGTAATAATGCATGTTATATTGATAATAATATAAGTAATAAGTATAATTATTACAGTTCTAGCGATAATAACTCCATTATATGGGTAATAATGCATGTTATATTTATATTAATATAAGTAATAAGTATAATTATTACAGTTCTAGCGATAATTACTGCATAATATGGGTAATAATGCACGTTATTTTGCTAATAATATAAGTAATAAGTATAATTATTACAGTTCTAGCGATAATAACTGCATTATATAGGTAATAAAGCATGTTATATTCATAATATCGGGAGCAATAAGTATAATTATTATAGTTCTAGCGATAATAATAGTACAATCTTCCTAATAGTGCATGTTATATTGATAATAATAAAAGTAATAAGTATATTTATTATAGTTCTATCGATAATAACTGCATAATATGGGTAATAATGCATGTTATATTGATGATAATAAAAGTACTAAGTATATTTATTATAGTTCTAGCGATTATAACTGCATAATATGCGTAATAATGCATGTTATATTGATGACAATAAAAGTAATACGTATATTTATTATAGTTCTAGCGATAATAACTCCATTATATGGGTAATAATGCATGTTATATTGATGATAATAAAAGTATTAAGTATATTTATTGTAGTTCTAGCGATTATAATTGCATAATATGGGTAATAATGCATGTTATATTGAGAATAATATAAGTAATAAGTATAATTATTACAGTTCTAGCGATAATAACTGCATTATATGGGTAATAATGCATGTTATATTGATAATATTGGGAGTAATAAGTATAATTATTATAGTTCTAGCGATAATAACTGCATTATATGGGTAATAATGGATGTTATATTGATAATATCGGGAGTAATAAGTATAATTATTACAGTTCTAGCGATAATAACTCCATTATATGGGTAATAATGCATGTTATATTGATAATAATATAAGTAATAAGTATAATTATTACAGTTCTAGCGATAATAACTGCATAATATGGGTAATAATGCACGTTATATTGCTAATAATGTAAGTAATAAGTATAATTATTACAGTTCTAGCGATAATAACTGCATTATATGGGTAATAATGCATGTTATATCGATAATATCGGGAGCAATAAGTATAATTATTATAGTTCTAGCGATAATAATAGTACAATATGGCTAATAGTGCATGTTATATTGATAATAATAAAAGTAATAAGTATATTTATTATAGTTCTATCGATAATAACTGCATAATGTGGGTAATAATGCATGTTATATTGATGATAATAAAAGTAGTAAGTATACTTATTATAGTTCTAGCGATAATAACTGCATAATATGGGTAATAATGCATGTTATATTGATAATAATAAAAGCAATAAGTATAATTATTACAGTCCTAGCGATAATAACTGCATTATATGGGTAATAATGCACGTTATATTGCTAATAATGTAAGTAATAAGTACAATTATTACAGTTCTAGCGATAATAACTGCACTATAGGGGTAATAATGCATGTGATATTGATAATATTGGGAGTAATAAGTATAATTATGATAGTTCTAGCGATAATAATAGTAAAATGTGGCTAATAGTGCATGTTATATTGATAATAATAAAAGTAGTAAGTATACTTATTATAGTTCTAGCGATAATAACTGCATAATATGGGTAATAATGCATGTTATATTGATAATAATATAAGCTATAAGTATAATTATTACAGTCCTAGCGATAATAACTGCATTATATGGGTAATAATGCACGTTATATTGCTAATAATGTAAGTAATAAGTACAATTATTATAGTTCTAGCGATTATAACTGCATAATATGCGTAATAATGCATGTTATATTGATAATAATATAAGTAATAAGTATAATTATTACAGTTCTAGCGATAATACCTGCATTGTAGGGGTAATACTGCATGTTATATTGTTAATATTGGGAGTAATAAGTATAATTATTATAGTTCTAGCGATAATAATAGTAAAATATGGCTAATAGTGCATGCTATATTGATAATAATAAAAACAATAAGTATATTTATTACAGTTCTATCGATAATAACTGCATAATATGGGTAATAATGCATGTTATATTATTGATAATAAAAGTAATACGTATATTTATTATAGTTCTAGCGATAATAACTGCATAATATGGGTAATAATGCATGTTATATTGATAATAATATAAGTAATAAGTATAATTATTACAGTTCTAGCGATAATAACTGCATTATATGGGTAATAATGCACGTTATATTGCTGATAATATAAGTAATAAGTATAATTATTACAGTTCTAGCGATAATGACTGCATTATATGGGTAATAAAGCATGTTATATTGATAATATCGGGAGCAATAAGTATAATTATTATAGTTCTAGCGATAATAATAGTACAATATTCCTAATAGTGCATGTTATATTGATAATAATAAAAGTAATAAGTATATTTATTATAGTTCTATCGATAATAACTGCATAATATGGGTAATAATGCATGTTATATTGATGATAATAAAAGTACTAAGTATATTTATTATAGTTCTAGCGATTATAACTGCATTATATGGGCAATAATGCACGTTATATTTCTGATAATATAAGTAATAAGTATAATTATTACAGTTCTAGCGATAATAACTGCATTATATGGGTAATAATGCATGTTATATTGATAATATCGGGAGTAATAAGTATAATTATTATAGTTCTAGCGATAATAATAGTAAAATATGGCTAATAGTGCATGTCATATTGATAATAATAAAAGTAATAAGTATATTTATTATAGTTCTATCGATAATAACTGCATAATATGGGTAATAATGCATGTTATATTGATGATAATAAAAGTAATACGCATATTTATTATAGTTCTAGCGATAATAACTGCATAATATGGGTAATAATGCATGTTATATTGATAATAATATAAGTAATAAGTATAATTATTACAGTTCTAGCGCTAATAACTGCATTATATGGGTAATAATGCACGTTATATTGCTTACAATGTAAGTAATAAGTATATTTATTATAGTTCTAGCGATTATAACTGCATAATATGGGTAATAATGCATGTTATATTGAGAATAATATAAGTAATAAGTATAATTATTACAGTTCTAGCGATAGTAACTGCATTATATGGGTAATAATGCATGTTATATTGATAATGTTGGGAGTAATAAGTATAATTATTATAGTTCTAGCGATAATAACTGCATTATATGGGTAATAATGGATGTTATATTGATAATATCGGGAGTAATAAGTATAATTATTACAGTTCTAGCGATAATACTAGTAAAATATGGCTAAGAGTGCCTGTTATATTGATAATAATAAAAGTAATAAGTATATTTATTATACTTCTGTCGATAATAACTGCATTATATGGGTAATAATGCATGTTATATTGATAATAATATAAGTAATAAGTATAATTATTACAGTTCTAGCGATAATAACTCCATTATATGGGTAATAATGCATGTTATATTGATAATATCGGGAGCAATAAGTATAATTATTATAGTTCTAGCGATAATAATAGTACAATATTCCTAATAGTGCATGTTATATTGATAATAATAAAAGTAATAAGTATATTTATTATAGTTCTATCGATAATAACTGCATAATATGGGTAATAATGCATGTTATATTGATGATAATAAAAGTACTAAGTATATTTATTATAGTTCTAGCGATTATAACTGTATAATATGCGTAATAATGCATGTTATATTGATAATAATATAAGTAATAAGTATAATTATTACAGTTCTAGCGATAATAACTGCATTATATGGGTAATAATGCATGTTATATTGATAATATTGGGAGTAATAAGTATAATTATTATAGTTCTAGCGATAATGATTGTAAAATATGGCTAATAGTGCATGTTATATTGATAATAATAAAAGTAATAACAATATTTATTATAGTTCTATCGATAATAACTGCATAATATGGGTAATAATGCATGTTATATTGATGATAATAAAAGTAATACGTATATTTATTATAGTTCTAGCGATAATAACTGCATAATATGGGTTATAATGCATGTTATATTGATAATAATATAAGTAATAAGTATAATTATTACAGTTCTAGCGATAAGAACTGCATTATATGGGTAATAATGCACGTTATATTGCTGATAATATAAGTAATAAGTATAATTATTACAGTTCTAGCGATAATAACTGCATTATATGGGTAATAATGCATGTTATATTGATAATATCGGGAGTAATAAGTATAATTATTATAGTTCTAGCGATAATAATAGTAAAATGTGGCTAATAGTGCATGTTATATTGATAATAATAAAAGTAATAAGTACATTTATTATAGTTCTATCGATAATAACTGCATAATATGGGTAATAATGCATGTTATATTGAGAATAATATAAGTAATAAGTATAATTATTACAGTTCTAGCGATAATAACTGCATTATATGGGTAATAATGCATGTTATATTGATAATATTCGGAGTAATAAGTATAGTTATTATAGTTCTAGCGATAATAACTGCATTATATGGGTAATAATGGATGTTATATTGATAATATCGGGAGTAATAAGTATAATTATTACAGTTCTAGCGATAATACTAGTAAAATATGGCTAAGAGTGCCTGTTATATTGATAATAATAAAAGTAATAAGTATATTTATTATACTTCTGTCGATAATAACTCCATTATATGGGTTTCTAATGCATGTTATATTGATAATAATATAAGTAATAAGTATAATTATTACAGTTCTAGCGATAATAACTGCATAATATGGGTAATAATGCACGTTATATTGCTAATAATATAAGTAATAAGTATAATTATTACAGTTCTAGCGATAATAACTGCATTATATGGGTAATAATGCATGTTATATCGATAATATCGTGTGCAATAAGTATAATTATTATAGTTCTAGCGATATCAACAGTACAATATGGCTAATAGTGCATGTTATATTGATAATAATAAAAGTAATAAGTATATTTATTATAGTTCTATCGATAATAACTGCATAATATGGGTAATAATGCATGTTATATTGATGATAATAAAAGTACTAAGTATATTTATTATAGTTCTAGCGATTATAACTGCATAATATGCGTAATAATGCATGTTATATTGATAATAATATAAGTAATAAGTATAATAGTTACAGTTCTAGCGATAATAACTGCATTATAGGGGTAATAATGCATGTTATATTGATAATATTGGGAGTAGTAAGTATAATTATTATAGTTCTAGCGATAATAATAGTAAAATATGGCTAATAGTGCATGCTATATTGATAATAATAAAAGAAATAAGTATATTTATTACAGTTCTATCGATAATAACTGCATAATATGGGTAATAATGCATGTTATATTGATGATAATAAAAGTAATACGTATATTTATTATAGTTCTAGCGATAATAACTGCATAATATGGGTAATAATGCATGTTATATTCATAACAATGTAAGTAATAAGTATAATTATTACAGTTCTAACGATAATAACTCCATTATATGGGTAATAATGCATGTTATATTGATGATAATAAAAGTAGTAGGTATATTTATTATAGTTCTAGCGATTATAACTGCATAATATGGGTAATAATGCATGTTATATTGATAATAATATAAGTAATAAGTATAATTATTACAGTTCTAGCGATAAGAACTGCATTATATGGGTAATAATGCATGTTATATTGATGATAATAAAAGTAGTAGGTATATTTATTGTAGTTCTAGCGATTATAATTGCATAATATGGGTAATAATGCATGTTATATTGAGAATAATATAAGTAATAAGTATAATTATTACAGTTCTAGCGATAAGAACTGCATTATATGGGTAATAATGCATGTTATATTGATGATAATAAAAGTAGTAGGTATATTTATTGTAGTTCTAGCGATTATAATTGCATAATATGGGTAATAATGCATGTTATATTGAGAATAATATAAGTAATAAGTATAATTATTACAGTTCTAGCGATAATAACTCCATTATATGGGTAATAATGCATGTTATATTGATAATAATATAAGTATTAAGTATAATTATTACAGTTCTAGCGATAATAACTGCATAATATGGGTAATAATGCACGTTATATTGCTAATAATGTAAGTAATAAGTATAATTATTACAGTTCTAGCGATAATAACTGCATTATATGGGTAATAATGCATGTTATATCGATAATATCGGGAGCAATAAGTATAATTATTATAGTTCTAGCGATAATAATAGTACAATATGGCTAATAGTGCATGTTATATTGATAATAATAAAAGTAATAAGTATATTTATTATAGTTCTATCGATAATAACTGCATAATGTGGGTAATAATGCATGTTATATTGATGATAATAAAAGTAGTAAGTATACTTATTATAGTTCTAGCGATAATAACTGCATAATATGGGTAATAATGCATGTTATATTGATAATAATATAAGCAATAAGTATAATTATTACAGTCCTAGCGATAATAACCGCATTATATGGGTAATAATGCACGTTATATTGCTAATAATGTAAGTAATAAGTACAATTATTACAGTTCTAGCGATAATAACTGCACTATAGGGGTAATAATGCATGTTATATTGATAATATTGGGAGTAATAAGTATAATTATGATAGTTCTAGCGATAATAATAGTAAAATATGGCTAATAGTGCATGTTATATTGATAATAATAAAAGTAATAAGTATACTTATTACAGTTCTATCAATAATAACTGCATAATATGGGTAATAATGCATGTTATATTGAGAATAATATAAGTAATAAGTATAATTATTACAGTTCTAGCGATAGTAACTGCATTATATGGGTAATAATGCATGTTATATTGATAATATTGGGAGTAATAAGTATAATTATAATAGTTCTAGCGATAATAACTGCATTATATGGGTAATAATGGATGTTATATTGATAATATCGGGAGTAATAAGTATAATTATTACAGTTCTAGCGATAATACTAGTAAAATATGGCTAAGAGTGCCTGTTATATTGATAATAATAAAAGTAATAAGTATATTTATTATACTTCTGTCGATAATAACTGCATTATATGGGTAATAATGCATGTTATATTGATAATAATATAAGTAATAAGTATAATTATTACAGTTCTAGCGATAATGACTCCATTATATGGGTAATAATGCATGTTATATTTATATTAATATAAGTAATAAGTATAATTATTACAGTTCTAGCGATAATTACTGCATAATATGGGTAATAATGCACGTTATTTTGCTAATAATATAAGTAATAAGTATAATTATTACAGTTCTAGCGATAGTAACTGCATTATATAGGTAATAAAGCATGTTATATTCATAATATCGGGAGCAATAAGTATAATTATTATAGTTCTAGCGATAATAATAGTACAACCTTCCTAATAGTGCATGTTATATTGATGACAATAAAAGTAATACGTATATTTATTATAGTTCTAGCGATAATAACTCCATTATATGGGTAATAATGCATGTTATATTGATGATAATAAAAGTAGTAAGTATATTTATTATAGTTCTAGCGATTATAACTGCATAATATGGGTAATAATGCATGTTATATTGATAATAATATAAGTAATAAGTATAATTATTACAGTTCTAGCGATAATAACTGCATTATATGGGTAATAATGCATGTTATATTGATGATAATAAAAGTACTAAGTATATTTATTATAGTTCTGGCGATTATAACTGCATAATATGCGTAATAATGCATGTTATATTGATAATAATATAAGTAATAAGTATAATTGTTACAGTTCTAGCGATAATAACTGCATTATAGGGGTAATAATGCATGTTATATTGATAATATTGGGAGTAATAAGTATAATTATTATAGTTCTAGCGATAATAATAGTAAAATATGGCTAATAGTGCATGCTATATTGATAATAATAAAAGCAATAAGTATATTTATTACAGTTCTATCGATAATAACTGCATAATATGGGAAATAATGCATGTTATATTGATGATAATAAAAGTAATACGTATATTTATTATAGTTCTAGCGATAATAACTGCATAATATGCGTAATAATGCATGTTATATTGATAATAATAAAAGTACTAAGTATATTTATTATAGTTCTAGCGATTATAACTGCATAATATGCGTAATAATGCATGTTATATTGATGACAATAAAAGTAATACGTATATTTATTATAGTTCTAGCGATAATAACTGCATAATATGGGTAATAATGCATGTTATATTGATAATAATATAAGTAATAAGTATAATTATTACAGTTCTAGCGATAAGAACTGCATTATATGGGTAATAATGCACGTTATATTGCTGATAATATAAGTAATAAGTATAATTATTACAGTTCTAGCGATAATAACTGCATTATATGGGTAATAATGCATGTTATATTGATAATATTGGGAGTAATAAGTATAATTATTATAGTTCTAGCGATATCAACAGTACAATATGGCTAATAGTGCATGTTATATTGATAATAATAAAAGTAATAAGTACATTTATTATAGTTCTATCGATAATAACTGCATAATATGGGTAATAATGCATGTTATATTGATAATAATTAAAGTAGTAAGTATAATTATTACATTTCTAGCGATAATAACTGCATTATAGGGGTAATAATGCATGTTATATTGATAATATTGGGAGTAATAAGTATAATTATTATAGTTCTAGCGATAATAATAGTAAAATATGGCTAATAGTGCATGTTATATTGATAATAATAAAAGTAATAAGTACATTTATTATAGTTCTATCGATAATAACTGCATAATATGGGTAATAATGCATGTTATATTGATGATAATAAAAGTACTAAGTATATTTATTATAGTTCTAGCGATTATAACTGCATAATATGGGTAATAATGCATGTTATATTGAGAATAATATAAGTAATAAGTATAATAGTTACAGTTCTAGCGATAATAACTGCATTATATGGGTAATAATGCATGTTATATTGATAATATTGGGAGTAATAAGTATAGTTATTATAGTTCTAGCGATAATAACTGCATTATATGGGTAATAATGGATGTTATATTGATAATATCGGGAGTAATAAGTATAATTATTACAGTTCTAGCGATAATACTAGTAAAATATGGCTAAGAGTGCCTGTTATATTGATAATAAAAAAAGTAATAAGTATATTTATTATACTTCTGTCGATAATAACTCCATTATATGGGTTTCTAATGCATGTTATATTGATAATAATATAAGTAATAAGTATAATTATTACAGTTCTAGCGATAATAACTGCATAATATGGGTAATAATGCACGTTATATTGCTAATAATATAAGTAATAAGTATAATTATTACAGTTCTAGCAATAATAACTGCATTATATGGGTAATAATGCATGTTATATCGATAATATCGTGTGCAATAAGTATAATTATTATAGTTCGAGCGATATCAACAGTACAATATGGCTAATAGTGCATGTTATATTGATAATAATAAAAGTAATAAGTATATTTATTATAGTTCTACCGATAATAACTGCATAATATGGGTAATAATGCATGTTATATTGATGATAATAAAAGTACTAAGTATATTTATTATAGTTCTAGCGATTATAACTGCATAATATGCGTAATAATGCATGTTATATTGATAATAATATAAGTAATAAGTATAATAGTTACAGTTCTAGCGATAATAACTGCATTATAGGGGTAATAATGCATGTTATATTGATAATATTGGGAGTAATAAGTATAATTATTATAGTTCTAGCGATAATAATAGTAAAATATGGCTAATAGTGCATGCTATATTGATAATAATATAAGTAATAAGTATAATTATTACAGTTCTAGCGATAATAACTGCATAATATGGGTAATAATGCACGTTATATTGCTAATAATGTAAGTAATAAGTATAATTATTACAGTTCTAGCGATAATAACTGCATTATATGGGTAATAATGCATGTTATATCGATAATATCGGGAGCAATAAGTATAATTATTATAGTTCTAGCGATAATAATAGTACAATATGGCTAATAGTGCATGTTATATTGATAATAATAAAAGTAATAAGTATATTTATTATAGTTCTATCGATAATAACTGCATAATGTGGGTAATAATGCATGTTATATTGATGATAATAAAAGTAGTAAGTATACTTATTATAGTTCTAGCGATAATAACTGCATAATATGGGCAATAATGCATGTTATATTGATAATAATATAAGCAATAAGTATAATTATTACAGTCCTAGCGATAATAACTGCATTATATGGGTAATAATGCACGTTATATTGCTAATAATGTGAGTAATAAGTACAATTATTACAGTTCTAGCGATAATAACTGCACTATAGGGGTAATAATGCATGTTATATTGATAATATTGGGAGTAATAAGTATAATTATGATAGTTCTAGCGATAATAATAGTAAAATATGGCTAATAGTGCATGTTATATTGATAATAATAAAAGTAATAAGTATACTTATTACAGTTCTATCAATAATAACTGCATAGTATGGGTAATAATGCATGTTATATTGATGATTATAAAAGTAGAAAGTGTATTTATTATAGTTCTAGCGATTATAACTGCATAATATGGGTAATAATGCATGTTATATTGAGAATAATATAAGTAATAAGTATAATTATTACAGTTCTAGCGATAGTAACTGCATTATATGGGTAATAATGCATGTTATATTGATAATATTGGGAGTAATAAGTATAATTATAATAGTTCTAGCGATAGTAACTGCATTATATGGGTAATAATGGATGTTATATTGATAACATCGGGAGTAATAAGTATAATTATTACAGTTCTAGCGATAATACTAGTAAAATATGGCTAAGAGTGCCTGTTATATTGATAATAATAAAAGTAATAAGTATATTTATTATACTTCTGTCGATAATAACTGCATTATATGGGTAATAATGCATGTTATATTGATAATAATATAAGTAATAAGTATAATTATTACAGTTCTAGCGATAATAACTCCATTATATGGGTAATAATGCATGTTATATTGATAATAATATAAGTAATAAGTATAATTATTACAGTTCTAGCGATAATTACTGCATAATATGGGTAATAATGCACGTTATTTTGCTAATAATATAAGTAATAAGTATAATTATTACAGTTCTAGCGATAATAACTGCATTATATAGGTAATAAAGCATGTTATATTCATAATATCGGGAGCAATAAGTATAATTATTATAGTTCTAGCGATAATAATAGTACAATCTTCCTAATAGTGCATGTTATATTGATAATAATAAAAGTAATACGTATATTTATTATAGTTCTAGCGATAATAACTGCATTATATGGGTAATAATGCATGTTATATTGATGATAATAAAAGTAGTAAGTATATTTATTGTAGTTCTAGCGATTATAATTGCATAATATGGGTAATAATGCATGTTATATTGAAAATAATATAAGTAATAAGTATAATTATTACAGTTCTAGCGATAATAACTCCATTATATGGGTAATAATGCATGTTATATTGATAATAATATAAGTAATAAGTATAATTATTACAGTTCTAGCGATAATAACTGCATAATATGGGTAATAATGCACGTTATATTGCTAATAATGTAAGTAATAAGTATAATTATTACAGTTCTAGCGATAATAACTGCATTATATGGGTAATAATGCATGTTATATCGATAATATCGGGAGCAATAAGTATAATTATTATAGTTCTAGCGATAATAATAGTACAATATGGCTAATAGTGCATGTTATATTGATAATAATAAAAGTAATAAGTATATTTATTATAGTTCTATCGATAATAACTGCATAATGTGGGTAATAATGCATGTTATATTGATGATAATAAAAGTAGTAAGTATACTTATTATAGTTCTAGCGATAATAACTGCATAATATGGGTAATAATGCATGTTATATTGATAATAATATAAGCAATAAGTATAATTATTACAGTCCTAGCGATAATAACTGCATTATATGGGTAATAATGCACGTTATATTGCTAATAATGCAAGTAATAAGTACAATTATTACAGTTCTAGCGATAATAACTGCACTATAGGGGTAATAATGCATGTTATATTGATAATATTGGGAGTAATAAGTATAATTATGATAGTTCTAGCGATAATAATAGTAAAATATGGCTAATAGTGCATGTTATATTGATAATAATAAAAGTAATAAGTATATTTATTATACTTCTGTCGATAATAACTGCATTATATGGGTAATAATGCATGTTATATTGATAATAATATAAGTAATAAGTATAATTATTACAGTTCTAGCGATAATAACTCCATTATATGGGTAATAATGCATGTTATATTGATAATAATATAAGTAATAAGTATAATTATTACAGTTCTAGCGATAATTACTGCATAATATGGGTAATAATGCACGTTATTTTGCTAATAATATAAGTAATAAGTATAATTATTACAGTTCTAGCGATAATAACTGCATTATATAGGTAATAAAGCATGTTATATTCATAATATCGGGAGCAATAAGTATAATTATTATAGTTCTAGCGATAATAATAGTACAATCTTCCTAATAGTGCATGTTATATTGATAATAATAAAAGTAATACGTATATTTATTATAGTTCTAGCGATAATAACTGCATTATATGGGTAATAATGCATGTTATATTGATGATAATAAAAGTAGTAAGTATATTTATTGTAGTTCTAGCGATTATAATTGCATAATATGGGTAATAATGCATGTTATATTGAAAATAATATAAGTAATAAGTATAATTATTACAGTTCTAGCGATAATAACTCCATTATATGGGTAATAATGCATGTTATATTGATAATAATATAAGTAATAAGTATAATTATTACAGTTCTAGCGATAATAACTGCATAATATGGGTAATAATGCACGTTATATTGCTAATAATGTAAGTAATAAGTATAATTATTACAGTTCTAGCGATAATAACTGCATTATATGGGTAATAATGCATGTTATATCGATAATATCGGGAGCAATAAGTATAATTATTATAGTTCTAGCGATAATAATAGTACAATATGGCTAATAGTGCATGTTATATTGATAATAATAAAAGTAATAAGTATATTTATTATAGTTCTATCGATAATAACTGCATAATGTGGGTAATAATGCATGTTATATTGATGATAATAACAGTAGTAAGTATACTTATTATAGTTCTAGCGATAATAACTGCATAATATGGGTAATAATGCATGTTATATTGATAATAATATAAGCAATAAGTATACTTATTACAGTTCTAGCGATAATAACTGCATAATATGGGAAATAATGCATGTTATATTGATGATAATAAAAGTAATACGTATATTTATTATAGTTCTAGCGATAATAACTGCATGATATGGGTAATAATGCATGTTATATTGATAATAATATAAGTAATAAGTATAATTATTACAGTTCTAGCGATAATAACTGCATAATATGGGTAATCATGCACGTTATATTGCTAATGATATAAGTAATAAGTATAATTATTACAGTTCCAGCGATAATAACTGCATTATATGGGTAATAATGCATGTTATATTGATGATAATAAAAGTACTAAGTATATTTATTATAGTTCTAGCGATTATAACTGCATAATATGCGTAATAATGCATGTTATATTGATAATAATATAAGTAATAAGTATAATAGTTACAGTTCTAGCGATAATAACTGCATTATAGGGGTAATAATGCATGTTATATTGATAATATTGGGAGTAATAAGTATAATTATTATAGTTCTAGCGATAATAATAGTAAAATATGGCTAATAGTGCATGCTATACTGATAATAATATAAGTAATAAGTATAATTATTACAGTTCTAGCGATAATAACTGCATAATATGGGTAATAATGCACGTTATATTGCTAATAATGTAAGTAATAAATATAATTATTACAGTTCTAGCGATAATAACTGCATTATATGGGTAATAATGCATGTTATATCGATAATATCGGGAGCAATAAGTATAATTATTATAGTTCTAGCGATAATAATAGTACAATATGGCTAATAGTGCATGTTATATTGATAATAATAAAAGTAATAAGTATATTTATTATAGTTCTATCGATAATAACTGCATAATGTGGGTAATAATGCATGTTATATTGATGATAATAAAAGTAGTAAGTATACTTATTATAGTTCTAGCGATAATAACTGCATAATATGGGCAATAATGCATGTTATATTGATAATAATATAAGCAATAAGTATAATTATTACAGTCCTAGCGATAATAACTGCATTATATGGGTAATAATGCACGTTATATTGCTAATAATGTGAGTAATAAGTACAATTATTACAGTTCTAGCGATAATAACTGCACTATAGGGGTAATAATGCATGTTATATTGATAATATTGGGAGTAATAAGTATAATTATGATAGTTCTAGCGATAATAATAGTAAAATATGGCTAATAGTGCATGTTATATTGATAATAATAAAAGTAATAAGTATACTTATTACAGTTCTATCAATAATAACTGCATAATATGGGTAATAATGCATGTTATATTGATGATTATAAAAGTAGAAAGTGTATTTATTATAGTTCTAGCGATTATAACTGCATAATATGGGTAATAATGCATGTTATATTGAGAATAATATAAGTAATAAGTATAATTATTACAGTTCTAGCGATAGTAACTGCATTATATGGGTAATAATGCATGTTATATTGATAATATTGGGAGTAATAAGTATAATTATAATAGTTGTAGCGATAGTAACTGCATTATATGGGTAATAATGGATGTTATATTGATAATATCGGGAGTAATAAGTATAATTATTACAGTTCTAGCGATAATACTAGTAAAATATGGCTAAGAGTGCCTGTTATATTGATAATAATAAAAGTAATAAGTATATTTATTATACTTCTGTCGATAATAACTGCATTATATGGGTAATAATGCATGTTATATTGATAATAATATAAGTAATAAGTATAATTATTACAGTTCTAGCGATAATAACTCCATTATATGGGTAATAATGCATGTTATATTGATAATAATATAAGTAATAAGTATAATTATTACAGTTCTAGCGATAATTACTGCATAATATGGGTAATAATGCACGTTATTTTGCTAATAATATAAGTAATAAGTATAATTATTACAGTTCTAGCGATAATAACTGCATTATATAGGTAATAAAGCATGTTATATTCATAATATCGGGAGCAATAAGTATAATTATTATAGTTCTAGCGATAATAATAGTACAATCTTCCTAATAGTGCATGTTATATTGATAATAATAAAAGTAATAAGTATATTTATTATAGTTCTATCGATAATAACTGCATAATATGGGTAATAATGCATGTTATATTGATGATAATAAAAGTACTAAGTATATTTATTATAGTTCTAGCGATTGTAACTGCATAATATGCGTAATAATGCATGTTATATTGATGACAATAAAAGTAATACGTATATTTATTATAGTTCTAGCGATAATAACTGCATAATATGGGTAATAATGCATGTTATATTGATATTAATATAAGTAAAAAGTATAATTATTACAGTTCTAGCGATAAGAACTGCATTATATGGGTAATAATGCACGTTATATTGCTGATAATATAAGTAATAAGTATAATTATTACAGTTCTAGCGATAATAACTGCATTATATGGGTAATAATGCATGTTATATTGATAATATTGGAAGTAATAAGTATAATTATTATAGTTCTAGCGATATCAACAGTACAATATGGCTAATAGTGCATGTTATATTGATAATAATAAAAGTAATAAGTACATTTATTATAGTTCTATCGATAATAACTGCATAATATGGGTAATAATGCATGTTATATTGATGATAATTAAAGTAGTAAGTATAATTATTACATTTCTAGCGATAATAACTGCATTATAGGGGTAATAATGCATGTTATATTGAAAGTATTGGGAGTAATAAGTATAATTATTACAGTTCTAGCGATAATAATAGTAAAATATGGCTAATAGTGCATGTTATATTGATAATAATAAAAGTAATAAGTACATTTATTATAGTTCTATCGATAATAACTGCATAATATGGGTAATAATGCATGTTATATTGATGATAATAAAAGTACTAAGTATATTTATTATAGTTCTAGCGATTATAACTGCATAATATGCGTAATAATGCATGTTATATTGATAATAATATAAGTAATAAGTATAATAGTTACAGTTCTAGCGATAATAACTGCATTATAGGGGTAATAATGCATGTTATATTGATAATATTGGGAGTAATAAGTATAATTATTATAGTTCTAGCGATAATAATAGTAAAATATGGCTAATAGTGCATGCTATATTGATAATAATAAAAGAAATAAGTATATTTATTACAGTTCTATCGATAATAACTGCATAATATGGGTAATAATGCATGTTATATTGATGATAATAAAAGTAATACGTATATTTATTATAGTTCTAGCGATAATAACTGCATAATATGGGTAATAATGCATGTTATATTGATAACAATATAAGTAATAAGTATAATTATTACAGTTCTAACGATAATAACTCCATTATATGGGTAATAATGCATGTTATATTGATGATAATAAAAGTAGTAAGTATATTTATTATAGTTCTAGCGATTATAACTGCATAATATGGGTAATAATGCATGTTATATTGATAATAATATAAGTAATAAGTATAATTATTACAGTTCTAGCGATAAGAACTGCATTATATGGGTAATAATGCATGTTATATTGATGATAATAAAAGTAGTAAGTATATTTATTGTAGTTCTAGCGATTATAATTGCATAATATGGGTAATAATGCATGTTATATTGAAAATAATATAAGTAATAAGTATAATTATTACAGTTCTAGCGATAATAACTGCATTATATGGGTAATAATGCATGTTATATTGATAATATTGGGAGTAATAAGTATAATTATTATAGTTCTAGCGATAATAACTGCATTATATGGGTAATAATGGATGTTATATTGATAATATCGGGAGTAATAAGTATAATTATTACAGTTCTAGCGATAATAACTCCATTATATGGGTAATAATGCATGTTATATTGATAATAATATAAGTAATAAGTATAATTATTACAGTTCTAGCGATAATAACTGCATAATATGGGTAATAATGCACGTTATATTGCTAATAATGTAAGTAATAAGTATAATTATTACAGTTCTAGCGATAATAACTGCATTATATGGGTAATAATGCATGTTATATCGATAATATCGGGAGCAATAAGTATAATTATAATAGTTCTAGCGATAATAATAGTACAATATGGCTAATAGTGCATGTTATATTGATAATAATAAAAGTAATAAGTATATTTATTATAGTTCTATCTATAATAACTGCATAATGTGGGTAATAATGCATGTTATATTGATGATAATAAAAGTAGTAAGTATACTTATTATAGTTCTAGCGATAATAACTGCATAATATGGGTAATAATGCATGTTATATTGATAATAATATAAGCAATAAGTATAATTATTACAGTCCTAGCGATAATAACTGCATTATATGGGTAATAATGCACGTTATATTGCTAATAATGTAAGTAATAAGTACAATTATTACAGTTCTAGCGATAATAACTGCACTATAGGGCTAATAGTGCATGTTATATTGATAATAATAAAAGTAATAAGTATATTTATTACAGTTCTATCGATAATAACTGCAAATATGGGAAATAATGCATGTTATATTGATGATAATAAAAGTAATACGTATATTTATTATAGTTCTAGCGATAATAACTGCATGATATGGGTAATAATGCATGTTATATTGATAATAATATAAGTAATAAGTATAATTATTACAGTTCTAGCGATAATAACTGCATAATATGGGTAATCATGCACGTTATATTGCTAACGATATAAGTAATAAGTATAATTATTACAGTTCCAGCGATAATAACTGCATTATATGGGAAATAATGCATGTTATATTGATGATAATAAAAGTAATACGTATATTTATTATAGTTCTAGCGATAATAACTGCATGATATGGGTAATAATGCATGTTATATTGATAATAATATAAGTAATAAGTATAATTATTACAGTTCTAGCGATAATAACTGCATTATAGGGGTAATAATGCATGTTATATTGATAATATTGGGAGTAATAAGTATAATTATTATAGTTCTAGCGATAATAATAGTAAAATATGGCTAATAGTGCATGCTATATTGATAATAATAAAAGCAGTAAGTATATTTATTACAGTTCTATCGATAATAACTGCATAATATGGGAAATAATGCATGTTATATTGATGATAATAAAAGTAATACGTATATTTATTATAGTTCTAGCGATAATAACTGCATAATATGGGTAATAATGCATGTTATATTGATAATAATATAAGTAATAAGTATAATTAATACAGTTCTAGCGATAATAACTGCATAATATGGGTAATAATGCACGTTATATTGCTAATAATATAAGTAATAAGTATAATTATTACAGTTCCAGCGATAATAACTGCATTATATGGGTAATAATGCATGTTATATTGATAATATCGGGTGCAATAAGTACAATTACTATAGTTCTAGCGATAATAATAGTACAATATGGCTAATAGTGCATGTAATATTGATAATAATAAAAGTAATAAGTATATTTATTATAGTTCTATCGATAATAACTGCATAATATGGGTAATAATGCATGTTATATTGATGATAATAAAAGTACTAAGTATATTTATTATAGTTCTTGCGATTATAACTGCATAATATGCGTAATAATGCATGTTATATCGATAATAATATAAGTAATAAGTATAATTATTACAGTTCTAGCGATAATAACTGCATTGTAGGGGTAATAATGCATGTTATATTGTTAATATTGGGAGTAATAAGTATAATTATTATAGTTCTAGCGATAATAATAGTAAAATATGGCTAATAGTGCATGCTATATTGATAATAATAAAAGCAATAAGTATATTTATTACAGTTCTATCGATAATAACTGCATAATATGGCTAATAGTGCATGTTATATTGATAATAATAAAAGTAGTAAGTATACTTATTATAGTTCTAGCGATAATAACTGCATAATATGGGTAATAATGCATGTTATATTGATAATAATATAAGTAATAAGTATAATTATTACAGTTCTAGCGATAATAACTGCATTATATGGGTAATAATGCACGTTATATTGCTGATAATATAAGTAATAAGTATAATTATTACAGTTCTAGCGATAATAACTGCATTGTAGGGGTAATAATGCATGTTATATTGTTAATATTGGGAGTAATAAGTATAATTATTATAGTTCTAGCGATAATAATAGTAAAATATGGCTAATAGTGCATGCTATATTGATAATAATAAAAGCAATAAGTATATTTATTACAGTTCTATCGATAATAACTGCATAATATGGGAAATAATGCATGTTATATTGATGATAATAAAAGTAATACGTATATTTATTATAGTTCTAGCGATAATAACTGCATAATATGGGTAATAATGCATGTTATGTTGATAATAATATAAGTAATAAGTATAATTAATACAGTTCTAGCGATAATAACTGCATAATATGGGTAATAATGCACGTTATATTGCTGATAATATAAGTAATAAGTATAATTATTACAGTTCTAGCGATAATAACTGCATTATATGGGTAATAATGCATGTTATATTGATAATATCGGGAGCAATAAGTATAATTAGTATAGTTCTAGCGATAATAATAGTGCAATATGGATAATAGTGCATGTCATATTGATAATAATAAAAGTAATAAGTATATTTAATATAGTTCTATCGATAATAACTGCATAATATGGGTAATAATGCATGTTATATTGATGATAATAAAAGTAGTAAGTATACTTATTATAGTTCTAGCGATAATAACTGCATAATATGGGTAATAATGCATGTTATATTGATAATAATATAAGTAATAAGTATAATTATTACAGTTCTAGCGATAATAACTGCATTATAGGGGTAATAATGCATGTTATATCGATAATATCGGGAGCAATAAGTATACTTATTATAGTTCTAGCGATAATAACTGCATAATATGGGTAATAATGCATGTTATATTGATAATAATATAAGTAATAAGAATAATTATTACAGTTCTAGCGATAATAACTCCATTATATGGGTAATAATGCATGTTATATTGATAATAATATAAGTAATAAGTATAATTATTACAGTTCTAGCGATAATAACTGCATAATATGGGTAATAATGCACGTTATATTGCTAATAATGTAAGTAATAAGTATAATTATTACAGTTCTAGCGATAATAACTGCATTATATGGGTAATAATGCATGTTATATCGATAATATCGGGAGCAATAAGTATAATTATAATAGTTCTAGCGATAATAATAGTACAATATGGCTAATAGTGCATGTTATATTGATAATAATAAAAGTAATAAGTATATTTATTATAGTTCTATCTATAATAACTTCATAATGTGGGTAATAATGCATGTTATATTGATGATAATAAAAGTAGTAAGTATACTTATTATAGTTCTAGCGATAATAACTGCATAATATGGGTAATAATGCATGTTATATTGATAATAATATAAGCAATAAGTATAATTATTACAGTCCTAGCGATAATAACTGCATTATATGGGTAATAATGCACGTTATATTGCTAATAATGTAAGTAATAAGTACAATTATTACAGTTCTAGCGATAATAACTGCACTATAGGGGTAATAATGCATGTTATATTGATAATATTGGGAGTAATAAGTATAATTATGATAGTTCTAGCGATAATAATAGTAAAATATGGCTAATAGTGCATGTTATATTGATAATAATAAAAGTAATAAGTATACTTATTATAGTTCTAGCGATAATAACTGCATAATATGGGTAATAATGCATGTTATATTGATAATAATATAAGCAATAAGTATAATTATTACAGTCCTAGCGATAATAACTGCATTATATGGGTAATAATGCACGTTATATTGCTAATAATGTAAGTAATAAGTACAATTATTACAGTTCTAGCGATAATAACTGCACTATAGGGGTAATAATGCATGTTATATTGATAATATTGGGAGTAATAAGTATAATTATGATAGTTCTAGCGATAATAATAGTAAAATATGGCTAATAGTGCATGTTATATTGATAATAATAAAAGTAATAAGTATATTTGTTACAGTTCTATCGATAATAACTGCATAATATGGGAAACAATGCATGTTATATTGATGCTAATAAAAGTAATACGTATATTTATTATAGTTCTAGCGATAATAACTGCATAATATGGGTAATAATGCATGTTATATTGATAATAATATAAGTAATAAGTATAATTATTACAGTTCTAGCGATAATAACTGCATAATATGGGTAATCATGCACGTTATATTGCTAATGATATAAGTAATAAGTATAATTATCACAGTTCCAGCGATAATAACTGCATTATATGGGTAATAATGCATGTTATATTGATGATAATAAAAGTACTAAGTATATTTATTACAGTTCTAGCGATAATAACTGCATAATATGGGTAATAATGCACGTTATATTGCTAATAATATAAGTAATAAGTATAATTATTACAGTTCCAGCGATAATAACTGCATTATATGGGTAATAATGCATGTTATATTGATAATATCGGGTGCAATAAGTACAATTACTATAGTTCTAGCGATAATAATAGTACAATATGGCTAATAGTGCATGTAATATTGATAATAATAAAAGTAATAAGTATATTTATTATAGTTCTATCGATAATAACTGCATAATATGGGTAAAAATGCATGTTATATTGATGATAATAAAAGTACTAAGTATATTTATTATAGTTCTAGCGATTATAACTGCATAATATGCGTAATAATGCATGTTATATTGATAATAATATAAGTAATAAGTATAATTATTACAGTTCTAGCGATAATAACTGCATTGTAGGGGTAATAATGCATGTTATATTGTTAATAATGGGAGTAATAAGTATAATTATTATAGTTCTAGCGACAATAATAGTAAAATATGGCTAATAGTGCATGCTATATTGATAATAATAAAAGCAATAAGTATATTTATTACAGTTCTATCGATAATAACTGCATAATATGGGTAATAATGCATGTTATATTATTGATAATAAAAGTAATACGTATATTTATTATAGTTCTAGCGATAATAACTGCATAATATGGGTAATAATGCATGTTATATTGATAATAATATAAGTAATAAGTATAATTATTACAGTTCTAGCGATAATAACTGCATTATATGGGTAATAATGCACGTTATATTGCTGATAATATAAGTAATAAGTATAATTATTACAGTTCTAGCGATAATAACTGCATTATATGGGTAATAATGCATGTTATATTGATAATATCGGGAGCAATAAGTATAATTAGTATAGTTCTAGCGATAATAATAGTACAATATGGCTAATAGTGCATGTCATATTGATAATAATAAAAGTAATAAGTATATTTAATATAGTTCTATCGATAATAACTGCATAATATGGGTAATAATGCATGTTATATTGATGATAATAAAAGTAGTAAGTATACTTATTATAGTTCTAGCGATAATAACCGCATAATATGGGTAATAATGCATGTTATATTGATAATAATATAAGTAATAAGTATAATTATTACAGTTCTAGCGATAATAATTGCATTATATGGGTAATAATGCACGTTATATTGCTAATAATATAAGTAATAAGTATAATTATTACAGTTCCAGCGATAATAACTGCATTATATGGGTAATAATGCATGTTATATTGATAATATCGGGTGCAATAAGTACAATTATTATAGTTCTAGCGATAATAATAGTACAATATGGCTAATAGTGCATGTTATATTGATAATAATAAAAGTAATAAGTATATTTATTATAGTTCTATCGATAATAACTGCATAATATGGGTAATAATGCATGTTATATTGATGATAATAAAAGTACTAAGTATATTTATTATAGTTCTAGCGATTATAACTGCATAATATGCGTAATAATGCATGTTATATTGATAATAATATAAGTAATAAGTATAATTATTACAGTTCTAGCGATAATAACTGCATTATAGGGGTAATAATGCATGTTATATTGATAACATTGGGAGTAATAAGTATAATTATTATAGTTCTAGCGATAATAATAGTAAAATATGGCTAATAGTGCATGCTATATTGATAATAATAAAAGCAATAAGTATATTTATTACTGTTCTATCGATAATAACTGCATAATATGGGAAATAATGCATGTTATATTGATGATAATAAAAGTAATACGTATATTTATTATAGTTCTAGCGATAATAACTGCATAATATGGGTAATAATGCATGTTATATTGATAATAATATAAGTAATAAGTATAATTATTACAGTTCTAGCGATAATAACTGCATAATATGGGTAATAATGCACGTTATATTGCTAATAATATAAGTAATAAGTATAATTATTACAGTTCCAGCGATAATAACTGCATTATATGGGTAATAATGCATGTTATATTGATAATATCGGGTGCAATAAGTACAATTATTATAGTTCTAGCGATAATAATAGTACAATATGGCTAATAGTGCATGTTATATTGATAATAATAAAAGTAATAAGTATATTTATTATAGTTCTATCGATAATAACTGCATAATATGGGTAATAATGCATGTTATATTGATGATAATAAAAGTACTAAGTATACTTATTATAGTTCCAGCGATTATAACTGCATAATATGCGTAATAATGCATGTTATGTTGATAATAATATAAGTAATAAGTATAATTATTACAGTTCTAGCGATAATAACTGCATTATAGGGGTAATGATGCATGTTATATTGATAATATTGGGAGTAATAAGTATAATTATTGTAGTTCTAGCGATAATAATAGTAAAATATGGCTAATAGTGCATGCTATATTGATAATAATAAAAGCAATAAGTATATTTATTACAGTTCTATCGATAATAACTGCATAATATGGGTAATAATGCATGTTATATTGATGATAATAAAAGTAATACGTATATTTATTATAGTTCTAGCGATAATAACTGCATAATATGGGTAATAATGCATGTTATATTGATAACAATATAAGTAATAAGTATAATTATTACAGTTCTAACGATAATAACTCCATTATATGGGTAATAATGCATGTTATATTGATAATAATATAAGTAATAAGTATAATTATTTCAGTTCTAGCGATAATAACTGCATAATATGGGTAATAATGCACGTTATATTGCTAATAATATAAGTAATAAGTATAATTATTACAGTTCCAGCGATAATAACTGCATTATATGGGTAATAATGCATGTTATATTGATAATATCGGGTGCAATAAGTACAATTATTATAGTTCTAGCGATAATAATAGTACAATATGGCTAATAGTGCATGTTATATTGATAATAATAAAAGTAATAAGTATATTTATTATAGTTCTATCGATAATAACTGCATAATATGGGTAATAATGCATGTTATATTGATGATAATAAAAGTACTAAGTATATTTATTATAGTTCTATCGATTATAACTGCATAATATGCGTAATAATGCATGTTATATTGATAATAATATAAGTAATAAGTATAATTATTACAGTTCTAGCGATAATAACTGCATTATAGGGGTAATAATGCATGTTATATTGATAATATTGGGAGTAATAAGTATAATTATTATAGGTCTAGCGATAATAATAGTACAATATGGCTAATAGTGCATGTTATATTGATAATAATAAAAGTAATAAGTATATTTATTACAGTTCTATCGATAATAACTGCATTATATGGGTAATAATGCATGTTATATCGATAATATCGGGAGCAATATGTATAATTATTATAGTTCTAGCGATAATAATAGTACAATATGGCTAATAGTGCATGTTATATTGATAATAATAAAAGTAATAAGTATATTTATTACAGTTCTATCGATAATAACTGCATTATATGGGTAATAATGCATGTTATATCGATAATATCGGGAGCAATATGTATAATTATTATAGTTCTAGTGATAATAATAGTACAATATGGCTAATAGTGCATGTTATATTGATAATAATAAAAGTAATAAGTATATTTATTATAGTTCTATCGATAATAACTGCATAATATGGGTAATAATGCATGTTATATTGATGATAATAAAAGTAGTAAGTATACTCATTATAGTTCTAGCGATAATAACTCCATTATATGGGTAATAATGCATGTCATATTGATAATAATATAAGTAATAAGTATAATTATTACAGTTCTAGCGATAATAACTGCATTATAGGTGTAATAATGCATGTTATATTGATAATATTGGGAGTAATAAGTATAATTATTATAGTTCTAGCGATAATAATAGTACAATATGGCTAATAGTGCATGTTATATTGATAATAATAAAAGTAATAAGTATATTTATTACAGTTCTATCGATAATAACTGCATTATATGGGTAATAATGCACGTTATATTGCTGATAATATAAGTAATAAGTATAATTATTACAGTTCTAGCGATAATAACTGCATTATATGGGTAATAATGCATGTTATATTGAGAATATCGGGAGTAATAAGAATAATTATTATACTTCTAGCGATAATAATAGTAAAATATGGCTAATAGTGCATCTTATATTGATAATAATAAAAGTAATAAGTACATTTATTATAGTTCTAGCGATAATAATAGTACAATATGGCTAATAGTGCATGTCATATTGATAATAACAAAATAATAAGTATATTTATTATAGTTCTATCGATAATAACTGCATAATATGGGTAATAATGCATGTTATATTGATTATAATAAAAGCAGTAAGTATATTTATTATAGTTCTAGCTATTATAGCTGCATAATATGGGTAATAATGCACGTTATATTGCTAATAATATAAGTAATAAGTATAATTATTACAGTTCTAGCGATAATAACTGCATTATATGGGTAATAATGCATGTTATATCGATAATATCGGGAGCAATAAGTATAATTATTATAGTTCTAGCGATAATAATAGTACAATATGGCTAATAGTGCATGTTATATTGATAATAATAAAAGTAATAAGTATAATTATTACAGTTCCAGCGATAATAACTGCATTATATGGGTAATAATGCATGTTGTATTGATAATATCGGGTGCAATAAGTACAATTATTATAGTTCTAGCGATAATAATAGTACAATATGGCTAATAGTGCATGTTATATTGATAATAATAAAAGTAATAAGTATATTTATTATAGTTCTATCGATAATAACTGCATAATATGGGTAATAATGCATGTTATATTGATGATAATAAAAGTACTAAGTATATTTATTATAGTTCTAGCGATTATAACTGCATAATATGCGTAATAATGCATGTTATATTGATAATAATATAAGTAATAAGTATAATTATTACAGTTCTAGCGATAATAACTGCATTATAGGGGTAATAATGCATGTTATATTGATAATATTGGGAGTAATAAGTATAATTATTATAGTTCTAGCGATAATAATAGTACAATATGGCTAATAGTGCATGTTATATTGATAATAATAAAAGTAATAAGTATATTTATTACAGTTCTATCGATAATAACTGCATTATATGGGTAATAATGCATGTTATATCGATAATATCGGGAGCAATATGTATAATTATTATAGTTCTAGCGATAATAATAGTACAATATGGCTAATAGTGCATGTTATATTGATAATAATAAAAGTAATAAGTATATTTATTATAGTTCTATCGATAATAACTGCATAATATGGGTAATAATGCATGTTATATTGATGATAATAAAAGTAGTAAGTATACTTATTATAGTTCTAGCGATAATAACTCCATTATATGGGTAATAATGCATGTCATATTGATAATAATATAAGTAATAAGTATAATTATTACAGTTCTAGCGATAATAACTGCATTATAGGGGTAATAATGCATGTTATATTGATAATATTGGGAGTAATAAGTATAATTATTATAGTTCTAGCGATAATAATAGTACAATATGGCTAATAGTGCATGTTATATTGATAATAATAAAAGTAATAAGTATACTTATTACAGTTCTATCGATAATAACTGCATTATATGGGTAATAATGCACGTTATATTGCTGATAATATAAGTAATAAGTATAATTATTACAGTTCTAGCGATAATAACTGCATTATATGGGTAATAATGCATGTTATATTGATAATATCGGGAGTAATAAGAATAATTATTATACTTCTAGCGATAATAATAGTAAAATATGGCTAATAGTGCATCTTATATTGATAATAATAAAAGTAATAAGTACATTTATTATAGTTCTAGCGATAATAATAGTACAATATGGCTAATAGTGCATGTCATATTGATAATAACAAAGTAATAAGTATATTTATTATAGTTCTATCGATAATAACTGCATAATATGGGTAATAATGCATGTTATATTGATTATAATAAAAGCAGTAAGTATATTTATTATAGTTCTAGCTATTATAGCTGCATAATATGGGTAATAATGCACGTTATATTGCTAATAATATAAGTAATAAGTATAATTATTACAGTTCTAGCGATAATAACTGCATTATAGGGGTAATAATGCATGTTATATTGATAATATTGGGAGTAATAAGTATAATTATTACAGTTCTAGCGATAATAATAGTACAATGTGGCTAATAGTGCATGTTATATTGATAATAATAAAAGTAATAAGTATATTTATTACAGTTCTATCGATAATAACTGCATTATATGGGTAATAATGCATGTTATATCGATAATATCGGGAGCAATATGTATAATTATTATAGTTCTAGCGATAATAATAGTACAATATGGCTAATAGTGCATGTTATATTGATAATAATAAAAGTAATAAGTATATTTATTAGAGTTCTATCGATAATAACCTAATAATATGGGTAATAATGCATGTTATATTGATGATAATAAAAGTAGTAAGTATAATTATTACAGTTCTAGCGATAATAACTCCATTATATGGGTAATAATGTATGTTATATTGATAATAATATAAGTCATAAGTATAATTATTACAGTTCTAGCGATAATAACTGCATAATATGGGTAATATTGCACGTTATATTGCTAATAATATAAGTAATAAGTATAATTATTACAGTTCTAGCGATAATAACTGCATTATAGGGGTAATAATGCATGTTATATTGATAATATTGAGAGTAATAAGTATAATTATTATAGTTCTAGCGATAATAATAGTACAATATGGCTAATAGTGCATGTTATATTGATAATAATAAAAGTAATAAGTATATTTATTACAGTTCTATCGATAATAACTGCATTATATGGGTAATAATGCACGTTATATTGCTGATAATATAAGTAATAAGTATAATTATTACAGTTCTAGCGATAATAACTGCATTATATGGGTAATAATGCATGTTATATTGATAATATCGGGAGTAATAAGTATAATTATTATAGTTCTAGCGATAATAATAGTAAAATATGGCTAATAGTGCGTCTTATATTGATAATAATAAAATTAATAAGTACATTTATTATAGTTCTAGCGATAATAATAGTACAATATGGCTAATAGTGCATGTCATATTGATAATAACAAAGTAATAAGTATATTTATTATAGTTCTATCGATAATAACTGCATAATATGGGTAATAATGCATGTTATATTGATTATAATAAAAGCAGTAAGTATATTTATTATAGTTCTAGCTATTATAGCTGCATAATATGGGTAATAATGCACGTTATATTGCTAATAATATAAGTAATAAGTATAATTATTACAGTTCTAGCGATAATAGCTGCATTATATGGGTAATAATGCATGATATATCGATAACATCGGGAGCAATAAGTATAATTATTATAGTTCTAGCGATAATAATAGTACAATATGGCTAATAGTGCATGTTATATTGATAATAATAAAAGTAATAAGTATATTTAATATAGTTCTATCGATAATAACTGCATAATATGGGTAATAATGCATGTTATATTGATGATAATAAAAGTAGTAAGTATACTTATTATAGTTCTAGCGATAATAACTGCATTATATGGGTAATAATGCACGTTATATTGCTGATAATATAAGTGATAAGTATAATTATTACAGTTCTAGCGATAATAACTGCATTATATGGGTAATAATGCATGTTATATTGATAATATCGGGAGTAATAAGTATAATTATTATAATTCTAGCGATAATAATAGTAAAAATGGCTAATAGTGCATCTTATATTGATAATAATAAAAGTAATAAGTACATTTATTATAGTTCTATCGATAATAACTGCATAATATGGGTAATAATGCATGTTATATTCATGATAATAAAAGTAGTAAGTATAATTATTACAGTTCTAGCGATAATAACTCCATTATATGGGTAATAATGCATGTTATATTGATAATAATATAAGTCATAAGTATAATTATTACAGTTCTAGCGATAATAACTGCATTATATGGGTAATAATGGATGTTATATTGATAATATCGGGAGTAATAAGTATAACTATTACAGTTCTAGCGATAATACTAGTAAAATATGGCTAAGAGTGCCTGTTATATGGATAATAATAAAAGTAATAAGTATATTTATTATACTTCTGTCGATAATAACTGCATTATATGGGTAATAATGCATGTTATATTGATAATAATATAAGTAATAAGTATAATTATTACAGTTCTAGCGATAATAACTGCATTATATGGGTAATAATGCATGTTATATCGATAATATCGGGAGCAATAAGTATAATTATTATAGTTCTAGCGATAATAATAGTACAATATGGCTAAAAGTGCATGTTATATTGATAATAATAAAAGTAATAAGTATATTTATTACAGTTCTATCGATAATAACTGCATAATATGGGTAATAATGCATGTTATATTGATGATAATAAAAGTAGTAAGTATAATTATTACAGTTCTAGCGATAATAACTCCTTTATATGGGTAATAATGTATGTTATATTGATAATAATATAAGTCATAAGTATAATTATTACAGTTCTAGCGATAATAACTGCATTATATGGGTAATAATGCATGTTATATTGATAATATCGGGTGCAATAAGTACAATTACTATAGTTCTAGCGATAATAATAGTACAATATGGCTAATAGTGCATGTAATATTGATAATAATAAAAGTAATAAGTATATTTATTATAGTTCTATCGATAATAACTGCATAATATGGGTAATAATGCATGTTATATTGATGATAATAAAAGTACTAAGTATATTTATTATAGTTCTAGCGATTATAACTGCATAATATGCGTAATAATGCATGTTATATTGATAATAATATAAGTAATAAGTATAATTATTACAGTTCTAGCGATAATAACTGCATTATAGGGGTAATAATGCATGTTATATTGATAATATTGGGAGTAATAAGTATAATTATTATAGTTCTAGCGATAATAATAGTACAATATGGCTAATAGTGCATGTTATATTGATAATAATAAAAGTAATAAGTATATTTATTACAGTTCTATCGATAATAACTGCATTATATGGGTAATAATGCATGTTATATCGATAATATCGGGAGCAATATGTATAATTATTATAGTTCTAGCGATAATAATAGTACAATATGGCTAATAGTGCATGTTATATTGATAATAATAAAAGTAATAAGTATATTTATTATAGTTCTATCGATAATAACTGCATAATATGGGTAATAATGCATGTTATATTGATGATAATAAAAGTAGTAAGTATACTTATTATAGTTCTAGCGATAATAACTCCATTATATGGGTAATAATGCATGTCATATTGATAATAATATAAGTAATAAGTATAATTATTACAGTTCTAGCGATAATAACTGCATTATAGGGGTAATAATGCATGTTATATTGATAATATTGGGAGTAATAAGTATAATTATTATAGTTCTAGCGATAATAATAGTAAAATATGGCTAATAGTGCATCTTATATTGATAATAATAAAAGTAATAAGTACATTTATTATAGTTCTAGCGATAATAATAGTACAATATGGCTAATAGTGCATGTCATATTGATAATAACAAAGTAATAAGTATATTTATTATAGTTCTATCGATAATAACTGCATAATATGGGTAATAATGCATGTTATATTGATGATAATAAAAGCAGTAAGTATATTTATTATAGTTCTAGCTATTATAGCTGCATAATATGGGTAATAATGCACGTTATATTGCTAATAATATAAGTAATAAGTATAATTATTACAGTTCTAGCGATAATAACTGCATTATAGGGGTAATAATGCATGTTATATTGATAATATTGGGAGTAATAAGTATAATTATTACAGTTCTAGCGATAATAATAGTACAATGTGGCTAATAGTGCATGTTATATTGATAATAATAAAAGTAATAAGTATATTTATTACAGTTCTATCGATAATAACTGCATTATATGGGTAATAATGCATGTTATATCGATAATATCGGGAGCAATATGTATAATTATTATAGTTCTAGCGATAATAATAGTACAATATGGCTAATAGTGCATGTTATATTGATAATAATAAAAGTAATAAGTATATTTATTAGAGTTCTATCGATAATAACCGCATAATATGGGTAATAATGCATGTTATATTGATGATAATAAAAGTAGTAAGTATAATTATTACAGTTCTAGCGATAATAACTCCATTATATGGGTAATAATGTATGTTATATTGATAATAATATAAGTCATAAGTATAATTATTACAGTTCTAGCGATAATAACTGCATAATATGGGTAATATTGCACGTTATATTGCTAATAATATAAGTAATAAGTATAATTATTACAGTTCTAGCGATAATAACTGCATTATAGGGGTAATAATGCATGTTATATTGATAATATTGAGAGTAATAAGTATAATTATTATAGTTCTAGCGATAATAATAGTACAATATGGCTAATAGTGCATGTTATATTGATAATAATAAAAGTAATAAGTATATTTATTACAGTTCTATCGATAATAACTGCATTATATGGGTAATAATGCACGTTATATTGCTGATAATATAAGTAATAAGTATAATTATTACAGTTCTAGCGATAATAACTGCATTATATGGGTAATAATGCATGTTATATTGATAATATCGGGAGTAATAAGTATAATTATTATAGTTCTAGCGATAATAATAGTAAAATATGGCTAATAGTGCGTCTTATATTGATAATAATAAAATTAATAAGTACATTTATTATAGTTCTAGCGATAATAATAGTACAATATGGCTAATAGTGCATGTCATATTGATAATAACAAAGTAATAAGTATATTTATTATAGTTCTATCGATAATAACTGCATAATATGGGTAATAATGCATGTTATATTGATTATAATAAAAGCAGTAAGTATATTTATTATAGTTCTAGCTATTATAGCTGCATAATATGGGTAATAATGCACGTTATATTGCTAATAATATAAGTAATAAGTATAATTATTACAGTTCTAGCGATAATAGCTGCATTATATGGGTAATAATGCATGATATATCGATAACATCGGGAGCAATAAGTATAATTATTATAGTTCTAGCGATAATAATAGTACAATATGGCTAATAGTGCATGTTATATTGATAATAATAAAAGTAATAAGTATATTTAATATAGTTCTATCGATAATAACTGCATAATATGGGTAATAATGCATGTTATATTGATGATAATAAAAGTAGTAAGTATACTTATTATAGTTCTAGCGATAATAACTGCATTATATGGGTCATAATGCACGTTATATTGCTGATAATATAAGTGATAAGTATAATTATTACAGTTCTAGCGATAATAACTGCATTATATGGGTAATAATGCATGTTATATTGATAATATCGAGAGTAATAAGTATAATTATTATAATTCTAGCGATAATAATAGTAAAAATGGCTAATAGTGCATCTTATATTGATAATAATAAAAGTAATAAGTACATTTATTATAGTTCTATCGATAATAACTGCATAATATGGGTAATAATGCATGTTATATTCATGATAATAAAAGTAGTAAGTATAATTATTACAGTTCTAGCGATAATAACTCCATTATATGGGTAATAATGCATGTTATATTGATAATAATATAAGTCATAAGTATAATTATTACAGTTCTAGCGATAATAACTGCATTATATGGGTAATAATGGATGTTATATTGATAATATCGGGAGTAATAAGTATAACTATTACAGTTCTAGCGATAATACTAGTAAAATATGGCTAAGAGTGCCTGTTATATGGATAATAATAAAAGTAATAAGTATATTTATTATACTTCTGTCGATAATAACTGCATTATATGGGTAATAATGCATGTTATATTGATAATAATATAAGTAATAAGTATAATTATTACAGTTCTAGCGATAATAACTGCATTATATGGGTAATAATGCATGTTATATTGATAATATCGGGAGTAATAAGTATAATTATTATAGTTCTAGCGATAATAATAGTACAATATGGCTAATAGTGCATCTTATATTGATAATAATAAAAGTAATAAGTACATTTATTATAGTTCTATCGATAATAACTGCATAATATGGGTAATAATGCATGTTATATTCATGATAATAAAAGTAGTAAGTATAATTATTACAGTTCTAGCGATAATAACTCCATTATATGGGTAATAATGCATGTTATATTGATAATAATATAAGTCATAAGTATAATTATTACAGTTCTAGCGATAATAACTGCATTATATGGGTAATAATGGATGTTATATTGATAATATCGGGAGTAATAAGTATAACTATTACAGTTCTAGCGATAATACTAGTAAAATATGGCTAAGAGTGCCTGTTATATGGATAATAATAAAAGTAATAAGTATATTTATTATACTTCTGTCGATAATAACTGCATTATATGGGTAATAATGCATGTTATATTGATAATAATATAAGTAATAAGTATAATTATTACAGTTCTAGCGATAATAACTGCATTATATGGGTAATAATGCATGTTATATCGATAATATCGGGAGCAATAAGTATAATTATTATAGTTCTAGCGATAATAATAGTACAATATGGCTAAAAGTGCATGTTATATTGATAATAATAAAAGTAATAAGTATATTTATTACAGTTCTATCGATAATAACTGCATGATATGGGTAATAATGCATGTTATATCGATCATATCGGGAGCAATATGTATAATTATTATAGTTCTAGCGATAGTAATAGTACAATATGGCTAATAGTGCATGTTATATTGATAATAATAAAAGTAATAAGTATATTTATTATAGTTCTATCGATAATAACCGCATAATATGGGTAATAATGCATGTTATATTGATGATAATAAAAGTAGTAAGTATAATTATTACAGTTCTAGCGATAATAACTCCTTTATATGGGTAATAATGTATGTTATATTGATAATAATATAAGTCATAAGTATAATTATTACAGTTCTAGCGATAATAACTGCATTATATGGGAAATAATGCATGTTATATTGATAATATCGGGTGCAATAAGTACAATTACTATAGTTCTAGCGATAATAATAGTACAATATGGCTAATAGTGCATGTAATATTGATAATAATAAAAGTAATAAGTATATTTATTATAGTTCTATCGATAATAACTGCATAATATGGGTAATAATGCATGTTATAATGATGATAATAAAAGTACTAAGTATATTTATTATAGTTCTAGCGATTATAACTGCATAATATGCGTAATAATGCATGTTATATTGATAATAATATAAGTAATAAGTATAATTATTACAGTTCTAGCGATAATAACTGCATAATATGGGTAATAATGCACGTTATATTGCTAATAATATAAGTAATAAGTATAATTATTACAGTTCCAGCGATAATAACTGCATTATATGGGTAATAATGCATGTTATATTGATAATATCGGGTGCAATAAGTACAATTATTATAGTTCTAGCGATAATAATAGTACCATATGGCTAATAGTGCCTGTTATATTGATAATAATAAAAGTAATAAGTATATTTATTATAGTTCTATCGATAATAACTGCATAATATGGGTAATAATGCATGTTATATTGATGATAATAAAAGTACTAAGTATATTTATTATAGTTCTAGCGATTATAACTGCATAATATGCGTAATAATGCATGTTATATTGATAATAATATAAGTAACAAGTATAATTATTACAGTTCTAGCGATAATAACTGCATTATAGGGGTAATAATGCATGTTATATTGATAATATTGGGAGTAATAAGTATAATTATTACAGTTCTAGCGATAATAATAGTACAATGTGGCTAATAGTGCATGTTATATTGATAATAATAAAAGTAATAAGTATATTTATTACAGTTCTATCGATAATAACTGCATTATATGGGTAATAATGCATGTTATATCGATAATATCGGGAGCAATATGTATAATTATTATAGTTCTAGCGATAATAATAGTACAATATGGCTAATAGTGCATGTTATATTGATAATAATAAAAGTAATAAGTATATTTATTAGAGTTCTATCGATAATAACCGCATAATATGGGTAATAATGCATGTTATATTGATGATAATAAAAGTAGTAAGTATAATTATTACAGTTCTAGCGATAATAACTCCATTATATGGGTAATAATGTATGTTATATTGATAATAATATAAGTCATAAGTATAATTATTACAGTTCTAGCGATAATAACTGCATAATATGGGTAATATTGCACGTTATATTGCTAATAATATAAGTAATAAGTATAATTATTACAGTTCTAGCGATAATAACTGCATTATAGGGGTAATAATGCATGTTATATTGATAATATTGAGAGTAATAAGTATAATTATTATAGTTCTAGCGATAATAATAGTACAATATGGCTAATAGTGCATGTTATATTGATAATAATAAAAGTAATAAGTATATTTATTACAGTTCTATCGATAATAACTGCATTATATGGGTAATAATGCACGTTATATTGCTGATAATATAAGTAATAAGTATAATTATTACAGTTCTAGCGATAATAACTGCATTATATGGGTAATAATGCATGTTATATTGATAATATCGGGAGTAATAAGTATAATTATTATAGTTCTAGCGATAATAATAGTAAAATATGGCTAATAGTGCGTCTTATATTGATAATAATAAAATTAATAAGTACATTTATTATAGTTCTAGCGATAATAATAGTACAATATGGCTAATAGTGCATGTCATATTGATAATAACAAAGTAATAAGTATATTTATTATAGTTCTATCGATAATAACTGCATAATATGGGTAATAATGCATGTTATATTGATAATAATATAAGTAATAAGTATAATTATTACAGTTCTAGCGATAATAACTGCATAATATGGGTAATAATGCACGTTATATTGCTAATAATATAAGTAATAAGTATAATTATTACAGTTCCAGCGATAATAACTGCATTATATGGGTAATAATGCATGTTATATTGATAATATCGGGTGCAATAAGTACAATTATTATAGTTCTAGCGATAATAATAGTACCATATGGCTAATAGTGCCTGTTATATTGATAATAATAAAAGTAATAAGTATATTTATTATAGTTCTATCGATAATAACTGCATAATATGGGTAATAATGCATGTTATATTGATGATAATAAAAGTACTAAGTATATTTATTATAGTTCTAGCGATTATAACTGCATAATATGCGTAATAATGCATGTTATATTGATAATAATATAAGTAACAAGTATAATTATTACAGTTCTAGCGATAATAACTGCATTATAGGGGTAATAATGCATGTTATATTGATAATATTGGGAGTAATAAGTATAATTATTACAGTTCTAGCGATAATAATAGTACAATGTGGCTAATAGTGCATGTTATATTGATAATAATAAAAGTAATAAGTATATTTATTACAGTTCTATCGATAATAACTGCATTATATGGGTAATAATGCATGTTATATCGATAATATCGGGAGCAATATGTATAATTATTATAGTTCTAGCGATAATAATAGTACAATATGGCTAATAGTGCATGTTATATTGATAATAATAAAAGTAATAAGTATATTTATTAGAGTTCTATCGATAATAACCGCATAATATGGGTAATAATGCATGTTATATTGATGATAATAAAAGTAGTAAGTATAATTATTACAGTTCTAGCGATAATAACTCCATTATATGGGTAATAATGTATGTTATATTGATAATAATATAAGTCATAAGTATAATTATTACAGTTCTAGCGATAATAACTGCATAATATGGGTAATATTGCACGTTATATTGCTAATAATATAAGTAATAAGTATAATTATTACAGTTCTAGCGATAATAACTGCATTATAGGGGTAATAATGCATGTTATATTGATAATATTGAGAGTAATAAGTATAATTATTATAGTTCTAGCGATAATAATAGTACAATATGGCTAATAGTGCATGTTATATTGATAATAATAAAAGTAATAAGTATATTTATTACAGTTCTATCGATAATAACTGCATTATATGGGTAATAATGCACGTTATATTGCTGATAATATAAGTAATAAGTATAATTATTACAGTTCTAGCGATAATAACTGCATTATATGGGTAATAATGCACGTTATATTGATAATATCGGGAGTAATAAGTATAATTATTATAGTTCTAGCGATAATAATAGTAAAATATGGCTAATAGTGCGTCTTATATTGATAATAATAAAATTAATAAGTACATTTATTATAGTTCTAGCGATAATAATAGTACAATATGGCTAATAGTGCATGTTATATTGATAATAATAAAAGTAATAAGTATATTTATTATAGTTCTATCGATAATAACTGCATAATATGGGTAATAATGCATGTTATATTGATGATAATAAAAGTAGTAAGTATACTTATTATAGTTCTAGCGATAATAACTCCATTATATGGGTAATAATGCATGTCATATTGATAATAATATAAGTAATAAGTATAATTATTACAGTTCTAGCGATAATAACTGCATTATAGGGGTAATAATGCATGTTATATTGATAATATTGGGAGTAATAAGTATAATTATTATAGTTCTAGCGATAATAATAGTAAAATATGGCTAATAGTGCATCTTATATTGATAATAATAAAAGTAATAAGTACATTTATTATAGTTCTAGCGATAATAATAGTACAATATGGCTAATAGTGCATGTCATATTGATAATAACAAAGTAATAAGTATATTTATTATAGTTCTATCGATAATAACTGCATAATATGGGTAATAATGCATGTTATATTGATGATAATAAAAGCAGTAAGTATATTTATTATAGTTCTAGCTATTATAGCTGCATAATATGGGTAATAATGCACGTTATATTGCTAATAATATAAGTAATAAGTATAATTATTACAGTTCTAGCGATAATAACTGCATTATAGGGGTAATAATGCATGTTATATTGATAATATTGGGAGTAATAAGTATAATTATTACAGTTCTAGCGATAATAATAGTACAATGTGGCTAATAGTGCATGTTATATTGATAATAATAAAAGTAATAAGTATATTTATTACAGTTCTATCGATAATAACTGCATTATATGGGTAATAATGCATGTTATATCGATAATATCGGGAGCAATATGTATAATTATTATAGTTCTAGCGATAATAATAGTACAATAGGCTAATAGTGCATGTTATATTGATAATAATAAAAGTAATAAGTATATTTATTAGAGTTCTATCGATAATAACCGCATAATATGGGTAATAATGCATGTTATATTGATGATAATAAAAGTACTAAGTATATTTATTATAGTTCTAGCGATTATAACTGCATAATATGCGTAATAATGCATGTTATATTGATAATAATATAAGTAACAAGTATAATTATTACAGTTCTAGCGATAATAACTGCATTATAGGGGTAATAATGCATGTTATATTGATAATATTGGGAGTAATAAGTATAATTATTACAGTTCTAGCGATAATAATAGTACAATGTGGCTAATAGTGCATGTTATATTGATAATAATAAAAGTAATAAGTATATTTATTACAGTTCTATCGATAATAACTGCATTATATGGGTAATAATGCATGTTATATCGATAATATCGGGAGCAATATGTATAATTATTATAGTTCTAGCGATAATAATAGTACAATATGGCTAATAGTGCATGTTATATTGATAATAATAAAAGTAATAAGTATATTTATTAGAGTTCTATCGATAATAACCGCATAATATGGGTAATAATGCATGTTATATTGATGATAATAAAAGTAGTAAGTATAATTATTACAGTTCTAGCGATAATAACTCCATTATATGGGTAATAATGTATGTTATATTGATAATAATATAAGTCATAAGTATAATTATTACAGTTCTAGCGATAATAACTGCATAATATGGGTAATATTGCACGTTATATTGCTAATAATATAAGTAATAAGTATAATTATTACAGTTCTAGCGATAATAACTGCATTATAGGGGTAATAATGCATGTTATATTGATAATATTGAGAGTAATAAGTATAATTATTATAGTTCTAGCGATAATAATAGTACAATATGGCTAATAGTGCATGTTATATTGATAATAATAAAAGTAATAAGTATATTTATTACAGTTCTATCGATAATAACTGCATTATATGGGTAATAATGCACGTTATATTGCTGATAATATAAGTAATAAGTATAATTATTACAGTTCTAGCGATAATAACTGCATTATATGGGTAATAATGCATGTTATATTGATAATATCGGGAGTAATAAGTATAATTATTATAGTTCTAGCGATAATAATAGTAAAATATGGCTAATAGTGCGTCTTATATTGATAATAATAAAATTAATAAGTACATTTATTATAGTTCTAGCGATAATAATAGTACAATATGGCTAATAGTGCATGTTATATTGATAATAATAAAAGTAATAAGTATATTTATTATAGTTCTATCGATAATAACTGCATAATATGGGTAATAATGCATGTTATATTGATGATAATAAAAGTAGTAAGTATACTTATTATAGTTCTAGCGATAATAACTCCATTATATGGGTAATAATGCATGTCATATTGATAATAATATAAGTTATAAGTATAATTATTACAGTTCTAGCGATAATAACTGCATTATAGGGGTAATAATGCATGTTATATTGATAATATTGGGAGTAATAAGTATAATTATTATAGTTCTAGCGATAATAATAGTAAAATATGGCTAATAGTGCATCTTATATTGATAATAATAAAAGTAATAAGTACATTTATTATAGTTCTAGCGATAATAATAGTACAATATGGCTAATAGTGCATGTCATATTGATAATAACAAAGTAATAAGTATATTTATTATAGTTCTATCGATAATAACTGCATAATATGGGTAATAATGCATGTTATATTGATGATAATAAAAGCAGTAAGTATATTTATTATAGTTCTAGCTATTATAGCTGCATAATATGGGTAATAATGCACGTTATATTGCTAATAATATAAGTAATAAGTATAATTATTACAGTTCTAGCGATAATAACTGCATTATAGGGGTAATAATGCATGTTATATTGATAATATTGGGAGTAATAAGTATAATTATTACAGTTCTAGCGATAATAATAGTACAATGTGGCTAATAGTGCATGTTATATTGATAATAATAAAAGTAATAAGTATATTTATTACAGTTCTATCGATAATAACTGCATTATATGGGTAATAATGCATGTTATATCGATAATATCGGGAGCAATATGTATAATTATTATAGTTCTAGCGATAATAATAGTACAATATGGCTAATAGTGCATGTTATATTGATAATAATAAAAGTAATAAGTATATTTATTAGAGTTCTATCGATAATAACCGCATAATATGGGTAATAATGCATGTTATATTGATGATAATAAAAGTAGTAAGTATAATTATTACAGTTCTAGCGATAATAACTCCATTATATGGGTAATAATGTATGTTATATTGATAATAATATAAGTCATAAGTATAATTATTACAGTTCTAGCGATAATAACTGCATAATATGGGTAATATTGCACGTTATATTGCTAATAATATAAGTAATAAGTATAATTATTACAGTTCTAGCGATAATAACTGCATTATAGGGGTAATAATGCATGTTATATTGATAATATTGAGAGTAATAAGTATAATTATTATAGTTCTAGCGATAATAATAGTACAATATGGCTAATAGTGCATGTTATATTGATAATAATAAAAGTAATAAGTATATTTATTACAGTTCTATCGATAATAACTGCATTATATGGGTAATAATGCACGTTATATTGCTGATAATATAAGTAATAAGTATAATTATTACAGTTCTAGCGATAATAACTGCATTATATGGGTAATAATGCATGTTATATTGATAATATCGGGAGTAATAAGTATAATTATTATAGTTCTAGCGATAATAATAGTAAAATATGGCTAATAGTGCGTCTTATATTGATAATAATAAAATTAATAAGTACATTTATCATAGTTCTAGCGATAATAATAGTACAATATGGCTAATAGTGCATGTCATATTGATAATAACAAAGTAATAAGTATATTTATTATAGTTCTATCGATAATAACTGCATAATATGGGTAATAATGCATGTTATATTGATTATAATAAAAGCAGTAAGTATATTTATTATAGTTCTAGCTATTATAGCTGCATAATATGGGTAATAATGCACGTTATATTGCTAATAATATAAGTAATAAGTATAATTATTACAGTTCTAGCGATAATAGCTGCATTATATGGGTAATAATGCATGATATATCGATAACATCGGGAGCAATAAGTATAATTATTATAGTTCTAGCGATAATAATAGTACAATATGGCTAATAGTGCATGTTATATTGATAATAATAAAAGTAATAAGTATAATTAATATAGTTCTATCGATAATAACTGCATAATATGGGTAATAATGCATGTTATATTGATGATAATAAAAGTAGTAAGTATACTTATTATAGTTCTAGCGATAATAACTGCATTATATGGGTAATAATGCACGTTATATTGCTGATAATATAAGTGATAAGTATAATTATTACAGTTCTAGCGATAATAACTGCATTATATGGGTAATAATGCATGTTATATTGATAATATCGGGAGTAATAAGTATAATTATTATAATTCTAGCGATAATAATAGTAAAAATGGCTAATAGTGCATCTTATATTGATAATAATAAAAGTAATAAGTACATTTATTATAGTTCTATCGATAATAACTGCATAATATGGGTAATAATGCATGTTATATTCATGATAATAAAAGTAGTAAGTATAATTATTACAGTTCTAGCGATAATAACTCCATTATATGGGTAATAATGCATGTTATATTGATAATAATATAAGTCATAAGTATAATTATTACAGTTCTAGCGATAATAACTGCATTATATGGGTAATAATGGATGTTATATTGATAATATCGGGAGTAATAAGTATAACTATTACAGTTCTAGCGATAATACTAGTAAAATATGGCTAAGAGTGCCTGTTATATGGATAATAATAAAAGTAATAAGTATATTTATTATACTTCTGTCGATAATAACTGCATTATATGGGTAATAATGCATGTTATATTGATAATAATATAAGTAATAAGTATAATTATTACAGTTCTAGCGATAATAACTGCATTATATGGGTAATAATGCATGTTATATTGATAATATCGGGAGTAATAAGTATAATTATTATAGTTCTAGCGATAATAATAGTACAATATGGCTAATAGTGCATCTTATATTGATAATAATAAAAGTAATAAGTACATTTATTATAGTTCTATCGATAATAACTGCATAATATGGGTAATAATGCATGTTATATTCATGATAATAAAAGTAGTAAGTATAATTATTACAGTTCTAGCGATAATAACTCCATTATATGGGTAATAATGCATGTTATATTGATAATAATATAAGTCATAAGTATAATTATTACAGTTCTAGCGATAATAACTGCATTATATGGGTAATAATGGATGTTATATTGATAATATCGGGAGTAATAAGTATAACTATTACAGTTCTAGCGATAATACTAGTAAAATATGGCTAAGAGTGCCTGTTATATGGATAATAATAAAAGTAATAAGTATATTTATTATACTTCTGTCGATAATAACTGCATTATATGGGTAATAATGCATGTTATATTGATAATAATATAAGTAATAAGTATAATTATTACAGTTCTAGCGATAATAACTGCATTATATGGGTAATAATGCATGTTATATCGATAATATCGGGAGCAATAAGTATAATTATTATAGTTCTAGCGATAATAATAGTACAATATGGCTAAAAGTGCATGTTATATTGATAATAATAAAAGTAATAAGTATATTTATTACAGTTCTATCGATAATAACTGCATGATATGGGTAATAATGCATGTTATATCGATCATATCGGGAGCAATATGTATAATTATTATAGTTCTAGCGATAGTAATAGTACAATATGGCTAATAGTGCATGTTATATTGATAATAATAAAAGTAATAAGTATATTTATTATAGTTCTATCGATAATAACCGCATAATATGGGTAATAATGCATGTTATATTGATGATAATAAAAGTAGTAAGTATAATTATTACAGTTCTAGCGATAATAACTCCTTTATATGGGTAATAATGTATGTTATATTGATAATAATATAAGTCATAAGTATAATTATTACAGTTCTAGCGATAATAACTGCATTATATGGGTAATAATGCATGTTATATTGATAATATCGGGTGCAATAAGTACAATTACTATAGTTCTAGCGATAATAATAGTACAATATGGCTAATAGTGCATGTAATATTGATAATAATAAAAGTAATAAGTATATTTATTATAGTTCTATCGATAATAACTGCATAATATGAGTAATAATGCATGTTATAATGATGATAATAAAAGTACTAAGTATATTTATTATAGTTCTAGCGATTATAACTGCATAATATGCGTAATAATGCATGTTATATTGATAATAATATAAGTAATAAGTATAATTATTACAGTTCTAGCGATAATAACTGCATAATATGGGTAATAATGCACGTTATATTGCTAATAATATAAGTAATAAGTATAATTATTACAGTTCCAGCGATAATAACTGCATTATATGGGTAATAATGCATGTTATATTGATAATATCGGGTGCAATAAGTACAATTATTATAGTTCTAGCGATAATAATAGTACCATATGGCTAATAGTGCCTGTTATATTGATAATAATAAAAGTAATAAGTATATTTATTATAGTTCTATCGATAATAACTGCATAATATGGGTAATAATGCATGTTATATTGATGATAATAAAAGTACTAAGTATATTTATTATAGTTCTAGCGATTATAACTGCATAATATGCGTAATAATGCATGTTATATTGATAATAATATAAGTAACAAGTATAATTATTACAGTTCTAGCGATAATAACTGCATTATAGGGGTAATAATGCATGTTATATTGATAATATTGGGAGTAATAAGTACAATTATTACAGTTCTAGCGATAATAATAGTACAATGTGGCTAATAGTGCATGTAATATTGATAATAATAAAAGTAATAAGTATATTTATTATAGTTCTATCGATAATAACTGCATAATATGGGTAATAATGCATGTTATAATGATGATAATAAAAGTACTAAGTATATTTATTATAGTTCTAGCGATTATAACTGCATAATATGCGTAATAATGCATGTTATATTGATAATAATATAAGTAATAAGTATAATTATTACAGTTCTAGCGATAATAACTGCATAATATGGGTAATAATGCACGTTATATTGCTAATAATATAAGTAATAAGTATAATTATTACAGTTCCAGCGATAATAACTGCATTATATGGGTAATAATGCATGTTATATTGATAATATCGGGTGCAATAAGTACAATTATTATAGTTCTAGCGATAATAATAGTACCATATGGCTAATAGTGCATGTTATATTGATAATAATAAAAGTAATAAGTATATTTATTATAGTTCTATCGATAATAACTGCATAATATGGGTAATAATGCATGTTATATTGATGATAATAAAAGTACTAAGTATATTTATTATAGTTCTAGCGATTATAACTGCATAATATGCGTAATAATGCATGTTATATTGATAATAATATAAGTAATAAGTATAATTATTACAGTTCTAGCGATAATAACTGCATTATAGGGGTAATAATGCATGTTATATTGATAATATTGGGAGTAATAAGTATAATTATTACAGTTCTAGCGATAATAATAGTACAATGTGGCTAATAGTGCATGTTATATTGATAATAATAAAAGTAATAAGTATATTTATTACAGTTCTATCGATAATAACTGCATTATATGGGTAATAATGCATGTTATATCGATAATATCGGGAGCAATATGTATAATTATTATAGTTCTAGCGATAATAATAGTACAATATGGCTAATAGTGCATGTTATATTGATAATAATAAAAGTAATAAGTATATTTATTATAGTTCTATCGATAATAACCGCATAATATGGGTAATAATGCATGTTATATTGATTATAATAAAAGCAGTAAGTATATTTATTATAGTTCTAGCTATTATAGCTGCATAATATGGGTAATAATGCACGTTATATTGCTAATAATATAAGTAATAAGTATAATTATTACAGTTCTAGCGATAATAGCTGCATTATATGGGTAATAATGCATGATATATCGATAACATCGGGAGCAATAAGTATAATTATTATAGTTCTAGCGATAATAATAGTACAATATGGCTAATAGTGCATGTTATATTGATAATAATAAAAGTAATAAGTATATTTAATATAGTTCTATCGATAATAGCTGCATAATATGGGTAATAATGCATGTTATATTGATGATAATAAAAGTAGTAAGTATACTTATTATAGTTCTAGCGATAATAACTGCATTATATGGGTAATAATGCACGTTATATTGCTGATAATATAAGTGATAAGTATAATTATTACAGTTCTAGCGATAATAACTGCATTATATGGGTAATAATGCATGTTATATTGATAATATCGGGAGTAATAAGTATAATTATTATAGTTCTAGCGATAATAATGGTAAAATATGGCTAATAGTGCATCTTATATTGATAATAATAAAAGTAATAAGTACATTTATTATAGTTCTATCGATAATAACTGCATAATATGGGTAATAATGCATGTTATATTCATGATAATAAAAGTAGTAAGTATAATTATTACAGTTCTAATGATAATAACTGCATTATATGGGTAATAATGGATGTTATATTGATAATATCGGGAGTAATACGTATAACTATTACAGTTCTAGCGATAATACTAGTAAAATATGGCTAAGAGTGCCTGTTATATTGATAACAATAAAAGTAATAAGTATATTTATTATACTTCTGTCGATAATAACTGCATTATATGGGTAATAATGCATGTTATATTGATAATAATATAAGTAATAAGTATAATTATTACAGTTCTAGCGATAATAACTGCATTATATGGGTAATAATGCATGTTATATCGATAATATCGGGAGCAATAAGTATAATTATTATAGTTCTAGCGATAATAATAGTACAATATGGCTAATAGTGCATGTTATATTGATAATAATAAAAGTAATAAGTATATTTATTATAGTTCTATCTATAATAACCGCATAATATGGGTAATAATGCATGTTATATTGATGATAATAAAAGTAGTAAGTATAATTATTACAGTTCTAGCGATAATAACTCCATTATATGGGTAATAATGTATGTTATATTGATAATAATATAAGTCATAAGTATAATTATTACAGTTCTAGCGATAATAACTGCATAATATGGGTAATATTGCATGTTATATTGATAATAATAAAAGTAATAAGTATATTTATTACAGTTCTATCGATAATAACTGCATTATATGGGTAATAATGCATGTTATATCGATAATATCGGGAGCAATATGTATAATTATTATAGTTCTAGCGATAATAATAGTACAATATGGCTAATAGTGCATGTTATATTGATAATAATAAAAGTAATAAGTATATTTATTATAGTTCTATCGATAATAACTGCATAATATGCGTAATAATGCATGTTATATTGATGATAATAAAAGTAGTAAGTATACTTATTATAGTTCTAGCGATAATAACTCCATTATATGGGTAATAATGCATGTTATATTGATAATAATATAAGTAATAAGTATAATTATTACAGTTCTATCGATAATAACTGCATTATATGGGTAATAATGCATGTTATATCGATAATATCGGGAGCAATATGTATAATTATTATAGTTCTAGCGATAATAATAGTACAATATGGCTAATTGTGCATGTTATATTGATAATAATAAAAGTAATAAGTATATTTATTACAGTTCTATCGATAATAACTGCATTATATGGGTAATAATGCACGTTATATTGCTGATAATATAAGTAATAAGTATAATTATTACAGCTCTAGCGATAATAACTGCATTATATGGGTAATAATGCATGTTATATTGATAATATCGGGTGCAATAAGTACAATTACTATAGTTCTAGCGATAATAATAGTACAATATGGCTAATAGTGCATGTAATATTGATAATAATAAAAGTAATAAGTATATTTATTATAGTTCTATCAATAATAACTGCATAATATGGGTAATAATGCATGTTATATTGATGATAATAAAAGTACTAAGTATATTTATTATAGTTCTAGCGATTATAACTGCATAATATGCGTAATAATGCATGTTATATTGATAATAATATAAGTAATAAGTATAATTATTACAGTTCTAGCGATAATAACTGCATTATATGGGTAATAATGCGCGTTAGATTGCTAATAATGTAAGTAATATGTATAATTATTGCAGTTCTAGCGATAATAACTGCATTATATGGGTAATAATGCATGTTATATTGATGATAATAAAAGTACTAAGTATATTTATTATAGTTCTAGCGATTATAACTGCATAATATGCGTAATAATGCATGTTATATTGATAATAATATAAGTAATAAGTATAATTATTACAGTTCTAGCGATAATAACTGCATTATAGGGGTAATAATGCATGTTATATTGATAATATTGGGAGTAATAAGTATAATTATTACAGTTCTAGCGATAATAATAGTACAATGTGGCTAATAGTGCATGTTATATTGATAATAATAAAAGTAATAAGTATATTTATTACAGTTCTATCGATAATAACTGCATTATATGGGTAATAATGCATGTTATATCGATAATATCGGGAGCAATATGTATAATTATTATAGTTCTAGCGATAATAATAGTACAATATGGCTAATAGTGCATGTTATATTGATAATAATAAAAGTAATAAGTATATTTATTATAGTTCTATCGATAATAACCGCATAATATGGGTAATAATGCATGTTATATTGATTATAATAAAAGCAGTAAGTATATTTATTATAGTTCTAGCTATTATAGCTGCATAATATGGGTAATAATGCACGTTATATTGCTAATAATATAAGTAATAAGTATAATTATTACAGTTCTAGCGATAATAGCTGCATTATATGGGTAATAATGCATGATATATCGATAACATCGGGAGCAATAAGTATAATTATTATAGTTCTAGCGATAATAATAGTACAATATGGCTAATAGTGCATGTTATATTGATAATAATAAAAGTAATAAGTATATTTAATATAGTTCTATCGATAATAGCTGCATAATATGGGTAATAATGCATGTTATATTGATGATAATAAAAGTAGTAAGTATACTTATTATAGTTCTAGCGATAATAACTGCATTATATGGGTAATAATGCACGTTATATTGCTGATAATATAAGTGATAAGTATAATTATTACAGTCCTAGCGATAATAACTGCATTATATGGGTAATAATGCATGTTATATTGATAATATCGGGAGTAATAAGTATAATTATTATAGTTCTAGCGATAATAATGGTAAAATATGGCTAATAGTGCATCTTATATTGATAATAATAAAAGTAATAAGTACATTTATTATAGTTCTATCGATAATAACTGCATAATATGGGTAATAATGCATGTTATATTCATGATAATAAAAGTAGTAAGTATAATTATTACAGTTCTAACGATAATAACTGCATTATATGGGTAATAATGGATGTTATATTGATAATATCGGGAGTAATACGTATAACTATTACAGTTCTAGCGATAATACTAGTAAAATATGGCTAAGAGTGCCTGTTATATTGATAACAATAAAAGTAATAAGTATATTTATTATACTTCTGTCGATAATAACTGCATTATATGGGTAATAATGCATGTTATATTGATAATAATATAAGTAATAAGTATAATTATTACAGTTCTAGCGATAATAACTGCATTATATGGGTAATAATGCATGTTATATCGATAATATCGGGAGCAATAAGTATAATTATTATAGTTCTAGCGATAATAATAGTACAATATGGCTAATAGTGCATGTTATATTGATAATAATAAAAGTAATAAGTATATTTATTACAGTTCTATCGATAATAACTGCATAATATGGGTAATAATGCATGTTATATCGATAATATCGGGAGCAATATGTATAATTATTATAGTTCTAGCGATAGTAATAGTACAATATGGCTAATAGTGCATGTTATATTGATAATAATAAAAGTAATAAGTATATTTATTATAGTTCTATCTATAATAACCGCATAATATGGGTAATAATGCATGTTATATTGATGATAATAAAAGTAGTAAGTATAATTATTACAGTTCTAGCGATAATAACTCCATTATATGGGTAATAATGTATGTTATATTGATAATAATATAAGTCATAAGTATAATTATTACAGTTCTAGCGATAATAACTGCATAATATGGGTAATACTGCATGTTATATTGATAATAATAAAAGTAATAAGTATATTTATTACAGTTCTATCGATAATAACTGCATTATATGGGTAATAATGCATGTTATATCGATAATATCGGGAGCAATATGTATAATTATTATAGTTCTAGCGATAATAATAGTACAATATGGCTAATAGTGCATGTTATATTGATAATAATAAAAGTAATAAGTATATTTATTATAGTTCTATCGATAATAACTGCATAATATGCGTAATAATGCATGTTATATTGATGATAATAAAAGTAGTAAGTATACTTATTATAGTTCTAGCGATAATAACTCCATTATATGGGTAATAATGCATGTTATATTGATAATAATATAAGTAATAAGTATAATTATTACAGTTCTATCGATAATAACTGCATTATATGGGTAATAATGCATGTTATATCGATAATATCGGGAGCAATATGTATAATTATTATAGTTCTAGCGATAATAATAGTACAATATGGCTAATTGTGCATGTTATATTGATAATAATAAAAGTAATAAGTATATTTATTACAGTTCTATCGATAATAACTGCATTATATGGGTAATAATGCACGTTATATTGCTGATAATATAAGTAATAAGTATAATTATTACAGTTCTAGCGATAATAACTGCATTATATGGGTAATAATGCATGTTATATTGATAATATCGGGTGCAATAAGTACAATTACTATAGTTCTAGCGATAATAATAGTACAATATGGCTAATAGTGCATGTAATATTGATAATAATAAAAGTAATAAGTATATTTATTATAGTTCTATCAATAATAACTGCATAATATGGGTAATAATGCATGTTATATTGATGATAATAAAAGTACTAAGTATATTTATTATAGTTCTAGCGATTATAACTGCATAATATGCGTAATAATGCATGTTATATTGATAATAATATAAGTAATAAGTATAATTATTACAGTTCTAGCGATAATAACTGCATTATATGGGTAATAATGCGCGTTAGATTGCTAATAATGTAAGTAATATGTATAATTATTGCAGTTCTAGCGATAATAACTGCATTATATGGGTAATAATGCATGTTATATTGATAATATCGGGAGTAATAAGTATAATTATTATAGTTCTAGCGATAATAATAGTAAAATATGGCTAATAGTGCATCTTATATTGATAATAATAAAAGTAATAAGTACATTTATTATAGTTCTAGCGATAATAATAGTACAATATGGCTAATAGTGCATGTCATATTGATAATAACAAAGTAATAAGTATATTTATTATAGTTCTATCGATAATAACTGCATAATATGGGTAATAATGCATGTTATATTGATTATAATAAAAGCAGTAAGTATATTTATTATAGTTCTAGCTATTACAACTGCATAATATGGGTAATAATGCACGTTATATTGCTAATAATATAAGTAATAAGTATAATTATTACAGTTCTAGCGATAATAACTGCATTATATGGGTAATAATGCATGATATATCGATAATATCGGGAGCAATAAGTATAATTATTATTGTTCTAGCGATAATAATAGTACAATATGGCTAATAGTGCATGTTATATTGATAATAATAAAAGTAATAAGTATATTTAATATAGTTCTATCGATAATAACTGCATAATATGGGTAATAATGCATGTTATATTGATGATAATAAAAGTAGTAAGTATACTTATTATAGTTCTAGCGCTAATAACTGCATAATATGGGTAATAATGCATATTATATTGATAATAATATAAGTAATGAGTATAATTATTACAGTTCTAGCGATAATAACTGCATTATATGGGTAATAATGCACGTTAGATTGCTAATAATGTAAGTAATATGTATAATTATTGCAGCTCTAGCGATAATAACTGCATTATAGGGGTAATAATGCATGTTATATTGATAATATTGGGAGTAATAAGTATAATTATTACAGTTCTAGCGATAATAATAGTACAATATGGCTAATAGTGCATGTTATATTGATAATAATAAAAGTAATAAGTATATTTATTACAGTTCTATCGATAATAACTGCATTATATGGGTAATAATGCATGTTATATCGATAATATCGGGAGCAATATGTATAATTATTATAGTTCAAGCGATAATAATAGTACAATATGGCTAATAGTGCATGTCATATTGATAATAACAAAGTAATAAGTATATTTATTATAGTTCTATCGATAATAACTGCATAATATGGGTAATAATGCATGTTATATTGATTATAATAAAAGCAGTAAGTATATTTATTATAATTCTAGCTATTATAACTGCATAATATGGGTAATAATGCACGTTATATTGCTAAAAATATAGGTAATAAGTATAATTATTACAGTTCCAGCGATAATAACTGCATTATATGGGTAATAATGCATGATATATCGATAATATCGGGAGCAATAAGTATAATTACTATAGTTCTAGCGGTAATAATAGTACAATATGGCTAATAGTGCATGTTATATTGCTAATAATAAAAGTAATAAGTATATTTAATATAGTTCTATCGATAATAACTGCATAATATGGGTAATAATGCATGTTATATTGATGATAATAAAAGTAGTAAGTATACTTATTATAGTTCTAGCAATAATAACTGCATAATATGGGTAATAATGCATGTTATATTGATAATAATATAAGTAATAAGTATAATTATTACAGTTCTAGCGATAATAACTGCATTATATGGGTAATAATGCGCGTTAGATTGCTAATAATGTAAGTAATATGTATAATTATTGCAGTTCTAGCGATAATAACTGCATTATAGGGGTAATAATGCATGTTATATTGATAATATTGGGAGTAATAAGTATAATTATTACAGTTCTAGCGATAATAATAGTACAATATGGCTAATAGTGCATGTTATATTGATAATAATAAAAGTAATAAGTATATTTATTACAGTTCTATCGATAATAACTGCATTATATGGGTAATAATGCACGTTATATTGCTGATAATATAAGTGATAAGTATAATTATACAGTTCTAGCGATAATAACTGCATTATATGGGTAATAATGCATGTTATATTGATAATATCGGGAGTAATAAGTATAATTATTATAGTTCTAGCGATAATAATAGTAAAATATGGCTAATAGTGCATCTTATATTGATAATAATAAAAGTAATAAGTACATTTATTATAGTCCTATCGATAATAACTGCATAATATGGGTAATAATGCATGTTATATTGATGATAATAAAAGTAGTAAGTATAATTATTACAGTTCTAGCGATAATAACTCCATTATATGGGTAATAATGCATGTTATATTGATAATAATATAAGTCATAAGTATAATTATTACAGTTCTAGCGATAATACTAGTAAAATATGGCTAAGAGTGCCTGTTATATTGATAATAATAAAAGTAATAAGTATATTTATTATACTTCTGTCGATAATAACTGCACTATATGGGTAATAATGCATGTTATATTGATAATAATATAAGTAATAAGTATAATTATTACAGTTCTAGCGATAATAACTCCATTATATGGGTAATAATGCATGTTATATTGATAATAATATAAGTCATAAGTATAATTATTACAGTTCTAGCGATAATAACTGCATAATATGGGTAATAATGCACGTTATATTGCTAATAATATAAGTAATAAGTATAATTATTACAGTTCTAGCGATAATAACTGCATTATAGGGGTAATAATGCATGTTATATCGATAATATCGGGAGCAATATGTATAATTATTATAGTTCTAGCGATAATAATAGTACAATATGGCTAATAGTGCATGTTATATTGATAATAATAAAAGTAATAAGTATATTTATTATAGTTCTATCGATAATAACTGCATAATATGGGTAATAATGCATGTTATATTGATGATAATAAAAGTAGTAAGTATACTTATTATAGTGCTAGGGATAATAACTCCATTATATGGGTAATAATGCATGTTATATTAATAATAATATAAGTAATAAGTATAATTATTACAGTTCTAGCGATAATAACTGCATAATATGGGTAATAATGCACGTTATATTGCTAATAATATAAGTAATAAGTATAATTAGTACAGTTCTAGCGATAATAACTGCATTATATGGGTAATAATGCATGTTATATTGATAATAATATAAGTAATAAGTATAATTATTACAGTTCTAGCGATAATAACTGCATTATATGGGTAATAATGCACGTTATATTGCTAATAATGTAAGTAAGAAGTATAATTATTGCAGTTCTAGCGATAATAACTGCATTATATGGGTAATAATGCATGTTATATTGATAATAATATAAGTCATAAGTATAATTATTACAGTTCTGGCGATAATACTAGTAAAATATGGCTAAGAGTGCCTGTTATATTGATAATAATAAAAGTAATAAGTATATTTATTATACTTCTGTCGATAATAACTGCATTATATGGGTAATAATGCATGTTATATTGATAATAATATAAGTAATAAGTATAATTATTACAGTTCTAGCGATAATAACTGCATTATATGGGTAATAATGCATGTTATATCGATAATATCGGGAGCAATAAATATAATTATTATAGTTCTAGCGATAATAATAGTACAATATGGCTAATAGTGCATGTTATATTGATAATAATATAAGTAATAAGTATAATTATTACAGTTCTAGCGATAATAACTCCATTATATGGGTAATAATGCATGTTATATTGATAATAATATAAGTAATAAGTATAATTATTACAGTTCTAGCGATAATAACTGCCTAATATGGGTAATAATGCACGTTATATTGCTAATAATATAAGTATTAAGTATAATTATTACAGTTCTAGCGATAATAACTGCATTATATGGGTAATAATGCACGTTATATTGCTGATAATATAAGTAATAAGTATAATTATTACAGTTCTGGCGATAATAACTCCATTATATGGGTAATAATGCATGTTATATTGATAATAATATAAGTCATAAGTATAATTATTACAGTTCTAGCGATAATAACTGCATAATATGGGTAATAATGCACGTTATATTGCTAATAATATAAGTAATAAGTATAATTATTACAGTTCTAGCGATAATAACTGCATTATAGGGGTAATAATGCATGTTATATTGATAATATTGGGAGTAATAAGTATAATTATTATAGTTCTAGCGATAATAATAGTACAATATGGCTAATAGTGCATGTTATATTGATAATAATAAAAGTAATAAGTATATTTATTACAGTTCTATCGATAATAACTGCATTATATGGGTAATAATGCACGTTATATTGCTGATAATATAAGTAATAAGTATAATTATTACAGTTCTGGCGATAATAACTGCACTATATGGGTAATAATGCATGTTATATTGATAATATCGGGAGTAATAAGAATAATTATTATACTTCTAGCGATAATAATAGTAAAATATGGCTAATAGTGAATCTTATATTGATAATAATAAAAGTAATAAGTACATTTATTATAGTTCTAGCGATAATAATAGTACAATATGGATTATAGTGCATGTCATATTGATAATAACAAAGTAATAAGTATATTTATTATAGTTCTATCGATAATAACTGCATAATATGGGTAATAATGCATGTTATATTGATTATAATAAAAGCAGTAAGTATATTTATTATAGTTCTAGCTATTATAGCTGCATAATATGGGTAATAATGCACGTTATATTGCTAATAATATAAGTAATAAGTATAATTATTACAGTTCTAGCGATAATAGCTGCATTATATGGGTAATAATGCATGATATATCGATAACATCGGGAGCAATAAGTATAATTATTATAGTTCTAGCGATAATAATAGTACAATATGGCTAATAGTGCATGTTATATTGATAATAATAAAAGTAATAAGTATATTTATTATAGTTCTATCGATAATAACTGCATAATATGGGTAATAATGCATGTTATATTGATGATAATAAAAGTAGTAAGTATACTTATTATAGTGCTAGGGATAATAACTCCATTATATGGGTAATAATGCATGTTATATTAATAATAATATAAGTAATAAGTATAATTATTACAGTTCTAGCGATAATAACTGCATAATATGGGTAATAATGCACGTTATATTGCTAATAATATAAGTAATAAGTATAATTAGTACAGTTCTAGCGATAATAACTGCATTATATGGGTAATAATGCATGTTATATTGATAATAATATAAGTAATAAGTATAATTATTACAGTTCTAGCGATAATAACTGCATTATATGGGTAATAATGCACGTTATATTGCTAATAATGTAAGTAAGAAGTATAATTATTGCAGTTCTAGCGATAATAACTGCATTATATGGGTAATAATGCATGTTATATTGATAATAATATAAGTCATAAGTATAATTATTACAGTTCTGGCGATAATACTAGTAAAATATGGCTAAGAGTGCCTGTTATATTGATAATAATAAAAGTAATAAGTATATTTATTATACTTCTGTCGATAATAACTGCATTATATGGGTAATAATGCATGTTATATTGATAATAATATAAGTAATAAGTATAATTATTACAGTTCTAGCGATAATAACTGCATTATATGGGTAATAATGCATGTTATATCGATAATATCGGGAGCAATAAATATAATTATTATAGTTCTAGCGATAATAATAGTACAATATGGCTAATAGTGCATGTTATATTGATAATAATATAAGTAATAAGTATAATTATTACAGTTCTAGCGATAATAACTCCATTATATGGGTAATAATGCATGTTATATTGATAATAATATAAGTAATAAGTATAATTATTACAGTTCTAGCGATAATAACTGCCTAATATGGGTAATAATGCACGTTATATTGCTAATAATATAAGTATTAAGTATAATTATTACAGTTCTAGCGATAATAACTGCATTATATGGGTAATAATGCACGTTATATTGCTGATAATATAAGTAATAAGTATAATTATTACAGTTCTGGCGATAATAACTCCATTATATGGGTAATAATGCATGTTATATTGATAATAATATAAGTCATAAGTATAATTATTACAGTTCTAGCGATAATAACTGCATAATATGGGTAATAATGCACGTTATATTGCTAATAATATAAGTAATAAGTATAATTATTACAGTTCTAGCGATAATAACTGCATTATAGGGGTAATAATGCATGTTATATTGATAATATTGGGAGTAATAAGTATAATTATTATAGTTCTAGCGATAATAATAGTACAATATGGCTAATAGTGCATGTTATATTGATAATAATAAAAGTAATAAGTATATTTATTACAGTTCTATCGATAATAACTGCATTATATGGGTAATAATGCACGTTATATTGCTGATAATATAAGTAATAAGTATAATTATTACAGTTCTGGCGATAATAACTGCACTATATGGGTAATAATGCATGTTATATTGATAATATCGGGAGTAATAAGTATAGTTATTATAATTCTAGCGATAATAATAGTAAAAATGGCTAATAGTGCATCTTATATTGATAATAATAAAAGTAATAAGTACATTTATTATAGTTCTATCGATAATAACTGCATAATATGGGTAATAATGCATGTTATATTCATGATAATAAAAGTAGTAAGTATAATTATTACAGTTCTAGCGATAATAACTCCATTATATGGGTAATAATGCATGTTATATTGATAATAATATAAGTCATAAGTATAATTATTACAGTTCTAGCGATAATAACTGCATTATATGGGTAATAATGGATGTTATATTGATAATATCGGGAGTAATAAGTATAACTATTACAGTTCTAGCGATAATACTAGTAAAATATGGCTAAGAGTGCCTGTTATATGGATAATAATAAAAGTAATAAGTATATTTATTATACTTCTGTCGATAATAACTGCATTATATGGGTAATAATGCATGTTATATTGATAATAATATAAGTAATAAGTATAATTATTACAGTTCTAGCGATAATAACTGCATTATATGGGTAATAATGCATGTTATATCGATAATATCGGGAGCAATAAGTATAATTATTATAGTTCTAGCGATAATAATAGTACAATATGGCTAAAAGTGCATGTTATATTGATAATAATAAAAGTAATAAGTATATTTATTACAGTTCTATCGATAATAACTGCATAATATGGGTAATAATGCATGTTATATCGATCATATCGGGAGCAATATGTATAATTATTATAGTTCTAGCGATAGTAATAGTACAATATGGCTAATAGTGCATGTTATATTGATAATAATAAAAGTAATAAGTATATTTATTATAGTTCTATCGATAATAACCGCATAATATGGGTAATAATGCATGTTATATTGATGATAATAAAAGTAGTAAGTATAATTATTACAGTTCTAACGATAATAACTCCATTATATGGGTAATAATGTATGTTATATTGATAATAATATAAGTCATAAGTATAATTATTACAGTTCTAGCGATAATAACTGCATTATATGGGTAATAATGCATGTTATATTGATAATATCGGGTGCAATAAGTACAATTACTATAGTTCTAGCGATAATAATAGTACAATATGGCTAATAGTGCATGTAATATTGATAATAATAAAAGTAATAAGTATATTTATTATAGTTCTATCGATAATAACTGCATAATATGGGTAATAATGCATGTTATAATGATGATAATAAAAGTACTAAGTATATTTATTATAGTTCTAGCGATTATAACTGCATAATATGCGTAATAATGCATGTTATATTGATAATAATATAAGTAATAAGTATAATTATTACAGTTCTAGCGATAATAACTGCATAATATGGGTAATAATGCACGTTATATTGCTAATAATATAAGTAATAAGTATAATTATTACAGTTCCAGCGATAATAACTGCATTATATGGGTAATAATGCATGTTATATTGATAATATCGGGTGCAATAAGTACAATTATTATAGTTCTAGCGATAATAATAGTACCATATGGCTAATAGTGCATGTTATATTGATAATAATAAAAGTAATAAGTATATTTATTATAGTTCTATCGATAATAACTGCATAATATGGGTAATAATGCATGTTATATTGATGATAATAAAAGTACTAAGTATATTTATTATAGTTCTAGCGATTATGACTGCATAATATGCGTAATAATGCATGTTATATTGATAATAATATAAGTAATAAGTATAATTATTACAGTTCTAGCGATAATAACTGCATTATAGGGGTAATAATGCATGTTATATTGATAATATTGGGAGTAATAAGTATAATTATTACAGTTCTAGCGATAATAATAGTACAATGTGGCTAATAGTGCATGTTATATTGATAATAATAAAAGTAATAAGTATATTTATTACAGTTCTATCGATAATAACTGCATTATATGGGTAATAATGCATGTTATATCGATAATATCGGGAGCAATATGTATAATTATTATAGTTCTAGCGATAATAATAGTACAATATGGCTAATAGTGCATGTTATATTGATAATATTAAAAGTAATAAGTATATTTATTATAGTTCTATCGATAATAACCGCATAATATGGGTAATAATGCATGTTATATTGATGATAATAAAAGTAGTAAGTATAATTATTACAGTTCTAGCGATAATAACTGCATTATATGGGTAATAATGTATGTTATATTGATAATAATATAAGTCATAAGTATAATTATTACAGTTCTAGCGATAATAACTGCATAATATGGGTAATATTGCACGTTATATTGCTAATAATATAAGTAATAAGTATAATTATTACAGTTCTAGCGATAATAACTGCATTATAGGGGTAATAATGCATGTTATATTGATAATATTGAGAGTAATAAGTATAATTATTATAGTTCTAGCGATAATAATAGTACAATATGGCTAATAGTGCATGTTATATTGATAATAATAAAAGTAATAAGTATATTTATTACAGTTCTATCGATAATAACTGCATTATATGGGTAATAATGCACGTTATATTGCTGATAATATAAGTAATAAGTATAATTATTACAGTTCTAGCGATAATAACTGCATTATATGGGTAATAATGCATGTTATATTGATAATATCGGGAGTAATAAGTATAATTATTATAGTTCTAGCGATAATAATAGTAAAATATGGCTAATAGTGCGTCTTATATTGATAATAATAAAATTAATAAGTACATTTATTATAGTTCTAGCGATAATAATAGTACAATATGGCTAATAGTGCACGTCATATTGATAATAACAAAGTAATAAGTATATTTATTATAGTTCTATCGATAATAACTGCATAATATGGGTAATAATGCATGTTATATTGATTATAATAAAAGCAGTAAGTATATTTATTATAGTTCTAGCTATTATAGCTGCATAATATGGGTAATAATGCACGTTATATTGCTAATAATATAAGTAATAAGTATAATTATTACAGTTCCAGCGATAATAACTGCATTATATGGGTAATAATGCATGTTATATTGATAATATCGGGTGCAATAAGTACAATTATTATAGTTCTAGCGATAATAATAGTACAATATGGCTAATAGTGCATGTTATATTGATAATAATAAAAGTAATAAGTATATTTATTATAGTTCTATCGATAATAACTGCATAATATGGGTAATAATGCATGCTATATTGATGATAATAAAAGTACTAAGTATATTTATTATAGTTCTAGCGATTATAACTGCATAATATGCGTAATAATGCATGTTATATTGATAATAATATAAGTAATAAGTATAATTATTACAGTTCTAGCGATAATAACTGCATTATAGGGGTAATAATGCATGTTATATTGATAATATTGGGAGTAATAAGTATAATTATTATAGTTCTAGCGATAATAATAGTACAATATGGCTAATAGTGCATGTTATATTGATAATAATAAAAGTAATAAGTATATTTATTACAGTTCTATCGATAATAACTGCATTATATGGGTAATAATGCATGTTATATCGATAATATCGGGAGCAATATGTATAATTATTATAGTTCTAGCGATAATAATAGTACAATATGGCTAATAGTGCATGTTATATTGATAATAATAAAAGTAATAAGTATATTTATTATAGTTCTATCGATAATAACTGCATAATATGGGTAATAATGCATGTTATAATGATGATAATAAAAGTACTAAGTATATTTATTATAGTTCTAGCGATTATAACTGCATAATATGCGTAATAATGCATGTTATATTGATAATAATATAAGTAATAAGTATAATTATTACAGTTCTAGCGATAATAACTGCATAATATGGGTAATAATGCACGTTATATTGCTAATAATATAAGTAATAAGTATAATTATTACAGTTCCAGCGCTAATAACTGCATTATATGGGTAATAATGCATGTTATATTGATAATATCGGGTGCAATAAGTACAATTATTATAGTTCTAGCGATAATAATAGTACCATATGGCTAATAGTGCATGTTATATTGATAATAATAACAGTAATAAGTATATTTATTATAGTTCTATCGATAATAACTGCATAATATGGGTAATAATGCATGTTATATTGATGATAATAAAAGTACTAAGTATATTTATTATAGTTCTAGCGATTATAACTGCATAATATGCGTAATAATGCATGTTATATTGATAATAATATAAGTAATAAGTATAATTATTACAGTTCTAGCGATAATAACTGCATTATAGGGGTAATAATGCATGTTATATTGATAATATTGGGAGTAATAAGTATAATTATTACAGTTCTAGCGATAATAATAGTACAATGTGGCTAATAGTGCATGTTATATTGATAATAATAAAAGTAATAAGTATATTTATTACAGTTCTATCGATAATAACTGCATTATATGGGTAATAATGCATGTTATATCGATAATATCGGGAGCAATATGTATAATTATTATAGTTCTAGCGATAATAATAGTACAATATGGCTAATAGTGCATGTTATATTGATAATAATAAAAGTAATAAGTATATTTATTAGAGTTCTATCGATAATAACCGCATAATATGGGTAATAATGCATGTTATATTGATGATAATAAAAGTAGTAAGTATAATTATTACAGTTCTAGCGATAATAACTCCATTATATGGGTAATAATGTATGTTATATTGATAATAATATAAGTCATAAGTATAATTATTACAGTTCTAGCGATAATAACTGCATAATATGGGTAATATTGCACGTTATATTGCTACTAATATAAGTAATAAGTATAATTATTACAGTTCTAGCGATAATAACTGCATTATAGGGGTAATAATGCATGTTATATTGATAATATTGAGAGTAATAAGTATAATTATTATAGTTCTAGCGATAATAATAGTACAATATGGCTAATAGTGCATGTTATATTGATAATAATAAAAGTAATAAGTATATTTATTACAGTTCTATCGATAATAACTGCATTATATGGGTAATAATGCACGTTATATTGCTGATAATATAAGTAATAAGTATAATTATTACAGTTCTAGCGATAATAACTGCATTATATGGGTAATAATGCATGTTATATTGATAATATCGGGAGTAATAAGTATAATTATTATAGTTCTAGCGATAATAATAGTAAAATATGGCTAATAGTGCGTCTTATATTGATAATAATAAAATTAATAAGTACATTTATTATAGTTCTAGCGATAATAATAGTACAATATGGCTAATAGTGCATGTCATATTGATAATAACAAAGTAATAAGTATATTTATTATAGTTCTATCGATAATAACTGCATAATATGGGTAATAATGCATGTTATATTGATTATAATAAAAGCAGTAAGTATATTTATTATAGTTCTAGCTATTATAGCTGCATAATATGGGTAATAATGCACGTTATATTGCTAATAATATAAGTAATAAGTATAATTATTACAGTTCTAGCGATAATAGCTGCATTATATGGGTAATAATGCATGATATATCGATAACATCGGGAGCAATAAGTATAATTATTATAGTTCTAGCGATAATAATAGTACAATATGGCTAATAGTGCATGTTATATTGATAATAATAAAAGTAATAAGTATATTTAATATAGTTCTATCGATAATAACTGCATAATATGGGTAATAATGCATGTTATATTGATGATAATAAAAGTAGTAAGTATACTTATTATAGTTCTAGCGATAATAACTGCATTATATGGGTAATAATGCACGTTATATTGCTGATAATATAAGTGATAAGTATAATTATTACAGTTCTAGCGATAATAACTGCATTATATGGGTAATAATGCATGTTATATTGATAATATCGGGAGTAATAAGTATAATTATTATAATTCTAGCGATAATAATAGTAAAAATGGCTAATAGTGCATCTTATATTGATAATAATAAAAGTAATAAGTACATTTATTATAGTTCTATCGATAATAACTGCACAATATGGGTAATAATGCATGTTATATTCATGATAATAAAAGTAGTAAGTATAATTATTACAGTTCTAGCGATAATAACTCCATTATATGGGTAATAATGCATGTTATATTGATAATAATATAAGTCATAAGTATAATTATTACAGTTCTAGCGATAATAACTGCATTATATGGGTAATAATGGATGTTATATTGATAATATCGGGAGTAATAAGTATAACTATTACAGTTCTAGCGATAATACTAGTAAAATATGGCTAAGAGTGCCTGTTATATGGATAATAATAAAAGTAATAAGTATATTTATTATACTTCTGTCGATAATAACTGCATTATATGGGTAATAATGCATGTTATATTGATAATAATATAAGTAATAAGTATAATTATTACAGTTCTAGCGATAATAACTGCATTATATGGGTAATAATGCATGTTATATCGATAATATCGGGAGCAATAAGTATAATTATTATAGTTCTAGCGATAATAATAGTACAATATGGCTAAAAGTGCATGTTATATTGATAATAATAAAAGTAATAAGTATATTTATTACAGTTCTATCGATAATAACTGCATAATATGGGTAATAATGCATGTTATATCGATCATATCGGGAGCAATATGTATAATTATTATAGTTCTAGCGATAGTAATAGTACAATATGGCTAATAGTGCATGTTATATTAATAATAATAAAAGTAATAAGTATATTTATTATAGTTCTATCGATAATAACCGCATAATATGGGTAATAATGCATGTTATATTGATGATAATAAAAGTAGTAAGTATAATTATTACAGTTCTAGCGATAATAACTCCTTTATATGGGTAATAATGTATGTTATATTGATAATAATATAAGTCATAAGTATAATTATTACAGTTCTAGCGATAATAACTGCATTATATGGGTAATAATGCATGTTATATTGATAATATCGGGTGCAATAAGTACAATTACTATAGTTCTAGCGATAATAATAGTACAATATGGCTAATAGTGCATGTAATATTGATAATAATAAAAGTAATAAGTATATTTATTATAGTTCTATCGATAATAACTGCATAATATGGGTAATAATGCATGTTATATTGATGATAATAAAAGTACTAAGTATATTTATTATAGTTCTAGCGATTATAACTGCATAATATGCGTAATAATGCATGTTATATTGATAATAATATAAGTAATAAGTATAATTATTACAGTTCTAGCGATAATAACTGCATTATAGGGGTAATAATGCATGTTATATCGATAATATCGGGAGCAATAAGTATAATTATTATAGTTCTAGCGATAATAATAGTACAATATGGCTAAAAGTGCATGTTATATTGATAATAATAAAAGTAATAAGTATATTTATTACAGTTCTATCGATAATAACTGCATAATATGGGTAATAATGCATGTTATATCGATCATATCGGGAGCAATATGTATAATTATTATAGTTCTAGCGATAGTAATAGTACAATATGGCTAATAGTGCATGTTATATTGATAATAATAAAAGTAATAAGTATATTTATTATAGTTCTATCGATAATAACCGCATAATATGGGTAATAATGCATGTTATATTGATGATAATAAAAGTAGTAAGTATAATTATTACAGTTCTAGCGATAATAACTCCTTTATATGGGTAATAATGTATGTTATATTGATAATAATATAAGTCATAAGTATAATTATTACAGTTCTAGCGATAATAACTGCATTATATGGGTAATAATGCATGTTATATTGATAATATCGGGTGCAATAAGTACAATTACTATAGTTCTAGCGATAATAATAGTACAATATGGCTAATAGTGCATGTAATATTGATAATAATAAAAGTAATAAGTATATTTATTATAGTTCTATCGATAATAACTGCATAATATGGGTAATAATGCATGTTATATTGATGATAATAAAAGTACTAAGTATATTTATTATAGTTCTAGCGATTATAACTGCATAATATGCGTAATAATGCATGTTATATTGATAATAATATAAGTAATAAGTATAATTATTACAGTTCTAGCGATAATAACTGCATTATAGGGGTAATAATGCATGTTATATTGATAATATTGGGAGTAATAGGTATAATTATTATAGTTCTAGCGATAATAATAGTACAATATGGCTAATAGTGCATGTTATATTGATAATAATAAAAGTAATAAGTATATTTATTACAGTTCTATCGATAATAACTGCATTATATGGGTAATAATGCATGTTATATCGATAATATCGGGAGCAATATGTATAATTATTATAGTTCTAGCGATAATAATAGTACAATATGGCTAATAGTGCATGTTATATTGATAATAATAAAAGTAATAAGTATATTTATTATAGTTCTATCGATAATAACTGCATAATATGGGTAATAATGCATGTTATATTGATGATAATAAAAGTAGTAAGTATACTTATTATAGTTCTAGCGATAATAACTCCATTATATGGGTAATAATGCATGTCATATTGATAATAATATAAGTAATAAGTATAATTATTACAGTTCTAGCGATAATAACTGCATTATAGGGGTAATAATGCATGTTATATTGATAATATTGGGAGTAATAAGTATAATTATTATAGTTCTAGCGATAATAATAGTACAATATGGCTAATAGTGCATGTTATATTGATAATAATAAAAGTAATAAGTATATTTATTACAGTTCTATCGATAATAACTGCATTATATGGGTAATAATGCACGTTATATTGCTGATAATATAAGTAATAAGTATAATTATTACAGTTCTAGCGATAATAACTGCATTATATGGGTAATAATGCATGTTATATTGATAATATCGGGAGTAATAAGAATAATTATTATACTTCTAGCGATAATAATAGTAAAATATGGCTAATAGTGCATCTTATATTGATAATAATAAAAGTAATAAGTACATTTATTATAGTTCTAGCGATAATAATAGTACAATATGGCTAATAGTGCATGTCATATTGATAATAACAAAGTAATAAGTATATTTATTATAGTTCTATCGATAATAACTGCATAATATGGGTAATAATGCATGTTATATTGATTATAATAAAAGCAGTAAGTATATTTATTATAGTTCTAGCTATTATAGCTGCATAATATGGGTAATAATGCACGTTATATTGCTAATAATATAAGTAATAAGTATAATTATTACAGTTCTAGCGATAATAACTGCATTATAGGGGTAATAATGCATGTTATATTGATAATATTGGGAGTAATAAGTATAATTATTACAGTTCTAGCGATAATAATAGTACAATGTGGCTAATAGTGCATGTTATATTGATAATAATAAAAGTAATAAGTATATTTATTCCAGTTCTATCGATAATAACTGCATTATATGGGTAATAATGCATGTTATATCGATAATATCGGGAGCAATATGTACATTTATTATAGTTCTAGCGATAATAATAGTACAATATGGCTAATAGTGCATGTCATATTGATAATAACAAAGTAATAAGTATATTTATTATAGTTCTATCGATAATAACTGCATAATATGGGTAATAATGCATGTTATATTGATTATAATAAAAGCAGTAAGTATATTTATTATAGTTCTAGCTATTATAGCTGCATAATATGGGTAATAATGCACGTTATATTGCTAATAATATAAGTAATAAGTATAATTATTACAGTTCTAGCGATAATAGCTGCATTATATGGGTAATAATGCATGATATATCGATAACATCGGGAGCAATAAGTATAATTATTATAGTTCTAGCGATAATAATAGTACAATATGGCTAATAGTGCATGTTATATTGATAATAATAAAAGTAATAAGTATATTTAATATAGTTCTATCGATAATAACTGCATAATATGGGTAATAATGCATGTTATATTGATGATAATAAAAGTAGTAAGTATACTTATTATAGTTCTAGCGATAATAACTGCATTATATGGGTAATAATGCACGTTATATTGCTGATAATATAAGTGATAAGTATAATTATTACAGTTCTAGCGATAATAACTGCATTATATGGGTAATAATGCATGTTATATTGATAATATCGGGAGTAATAAGTATAATTATTATAATTCTAGCGATAATAATAGTAAAAATGGCTAATAGTGCATCTTATATTGATAATAATAAAAGTAATAAGTACATTTATTATAGTTCTATCGATAATAACTGCATAATATGGGTAATAATGCATGTTATATTCATGATAATAAAAGTAGTAAGTATAATTATTACAGTTCTAGCGATAATAACTCCATTATATGGGTAATAATGCATGTTATATTGATAATAATATAAGTCATAAGTATAATTATTACAGTTCTAGCGATAATAACTGCATTATATGGGTAATAATGGATGTTATATTGATAATATCGGGAGTAATAAGTATAACTATTACAGTTCTAGCGATAATACTAGTAAAATATGGCTAAGAGTGCCTGTTATATGGATAATAATAAAAGTAATAAGTATATTTATTATACTTCTGTCGATAATAACTGCATTATATGGGTAATAATGCATGTTATATTGATAATAATATAAGTAATAAGTATAATTATTACAGTTCTAGCGATAATAACTGCATTATATGGGTAATAATGCATGTTATATCGATAATATCGGGAGCAATAAGTATAATTATTATAGTTCTAGCGATAATAATAGTACAATATGGCTAAAAGTGCATGTTATATTGATAATAATAAATGTAATAAGTATATTTATTACAGTTCTATCGATAATAACTGCATAATATGGGTAATAATGCATGTTATATCGATCATATCGGGAGCAATATGTATAATTATTATAGTTCTAGCGATAGTAATAGTACAATATGGCTAATAGTGCATGTTATATTGATAATAATAAAAGTAATAAGTATATTTATTATAGTTCTATCGATAATAACCGCATAATATGGGTAATAATGCATGTTATATTGATGATAATAAAAGTAGTAAGTATAATTATTACAGTTCTAGCGATAATAACTCCTTTATATGGGTAATAATGTATGTTATATTGATAATAATATAAGTCATAAGTATAATTATTACAGTTCTAGCGATAATAACTGCATTATATGGGTAATAATGCATGTTATATTGATAATATCGGGTGCAATAAGTACAATTACTATAGTTCTAGCGATAATAATAGTACAATATGGCTAATAGTGCATGTAATATTGATAATAATAAAAGTAATAAGTATATTTATTATAGTTCTATCGATAATAACTGCATAATATGGGTAATAATGCATGTTATATTGATGATAATAAAAGTAATAAGTATATTTATTAGAGTTCTATCGATAATAACCGCATAATATGGGTAATAATGCATGTTATATTGATGATAATAAAAGTAGTAAGTATAATTATTACAGTTCTAGCGATAATAACTCCATTATATGGGTAATAATGTATGTTATATTGATAATAATATAAGTCATAAGTATAATTATTACAGTTCTAGCGATAATAACTGCATAATATGGGTAATATTGCACGTTATATTGCTAATAATATAAGTAATAAGTATAATTATTACAGTTCTAGCGATAATAACTGCATTATAGGGGTAATAATGCATGTTATATTGATAATATTGAGAGTAATAAGTATAATTATTATAGTTCTAGCGATAATAATAGTACAATATGGCTAATAGTGCATGTTATATTGATAATAATAAAAGTAATAAGTATATTTATTACAGTTCTATCGATAATAACTGCATTATATGGGTAATAATGCACGTTATATTGCTGATAATATAAGTAATAAGTATAATTATTACAGTTCTAGCGATAATAACTGCATTATATGGGTAATAATGCATGTTATATTGATAATATCGGGAGTAATAAGTATAATTATTATAGTTCTAGCGATAATAATAGTAAAATATGGCTAATAGTGCGTCTTATATTGATAATAATAAAATTAATAAGTACATTTATTATAGTTCTAGCGATAATGATAGTACAATATGGCTAATAGTGCATGTCATATTGATAATAACAAAGTAATAAGTATATTTATTATAGTTCTATCGATAATAACTGCATAATATGGGTAATAATGCATGTTATATTGATTATAATAAAAGCAGTAAGTATATTTATTATAGTTCTAGCTATTATAGCTGCATAATATGGGTAATAATGCACGTTATATTGCTAATAATATAAGTAATAAGTATAATTATTACAGTTCTAGCGATAATAGCTGCATTATATGGGTAATAATGCATGATATATCGATAACATCGGGAGCAATAAGTATAATTATTATAGTTCTAGCGATAATAATAGTACAATATGGCTAATAGTGCATGTTATATTGATAATAATAAAAGTAATAAGTATATTTAATATAGTTCTATCGATAATAACTGCATAATATGGGTAATAATGCATGTTATATTCATGATAATAAAAGTAGTAAGTATACTTATTATAGTTCTAGCGATAATAACTGCATTATATGGGTAATAATGCACGTTATATTGCTGATAATATAAGTGATAAGTATAATTATTACAGTTCTAGCGATAATAACTGCATTATATGGGTAATAATGCATGTTATATTGATAATATCGGGAGTAATAAGTATAATTATTATAATTCTAGCGATAATAATAGTAAAAATGGCTAATAGTGCATCTTATATTGATAATAATAAAAGTAATAAGTACATTTATTATAGTTCTATCGATAATAACTGCATAATATGGGTAATAATGCATGTTATATTCATGATAGTAAAAGTAGTAAGTATAATTATTACAGTTCTAGCGATAATAACTCCATTATATGGGTAATAATGCATGTTATATTGATAATAATATAAGTCATAAGTATAATTATTACAGTTCTAGCGATAATAACTGCATTATATGGGTAATAATGGATGTTATATTGATAATATCGGGAGTAATAAGTATAACTATTACAGTTCTAGCGATAATACTAGTAAAATATGGCTAAGAGTGCCTGTTATATGGATAATAATAAAAGTAATAAGTATATTTATTATACTTCTGTCGATAATAACTGCATTATATGGGTAATAATGCATGTTATATTGATAATAATATAAGTAATAAGTATAATTATTACAGTTCTAGCGATAATAACTGCATTATATGGGTAATAATGCATGTTATATCGATAATATCGGGAGCAATAAGTATAATTATTATAGTTCTAGCGATAATAATAGTACAATATGGCTAAAAGTGCATGTTATATTGATAATAATAAAAGTAATAAGTATATTTATTACAGTTCTATCGATAATAACTGCATGATATGGGTAATAATGCATGTTATATCGATCATATCGGGAGCAATATGTATAATTATTATAGTTCTAGCGATAGTAATAGTACAATATGGCTAATAGTGCATGTTATATTGATAATAATAAAAGTAATAAGTATATTTATTATAGTTCTATCGATAATAACCGCATAATATGGGTAATAATGCATGTTATATTGATGATAATAAAAGTAGTAAGTATAATTATTACAGTTCTAGCGATAATAACTCCTTTATATGGGTAATAATGTATGTTATATTGATAATAATATAAGTCATAAGTATAATTATTACAGTTCTAGCGATAATAACTGCATTATATGGGTAATAATGCATGTTATATTGATAATATCGGGTGCAATAAGTACAATTACTATAGTTCTAGCGATAATAATAGTACAATATGGCTAATAGTGCATGTAATATTGATAATAATAAAAGTAATAAGTATATTTATTATAGTTCTATCGATAATAACTGCATAATATGGGTAATAATGCATGTTATAATGATGATAATAAAAGTACTAAGTATATTTATTATAGTTCTAGCGATTATAACTGCATAATATGCGTAATAATGCATGTTATATTGATAATAATATAAGTAATAAGTATAATTATTACAGTTCTAGCGATAATAACTGCATAATATGGGTAATAATGCACGTTATATTGCTAATAATATAAGTAATAAGTATAATTATTACAGTTCCAGCGATAATAACTGCATTATATGGGTAATAATGCATGTTATATTGATAATATCGGGTGCAATAAGTACAATTATTATAGTTCTAGCGATAATAATAGTACCATATGGCTAATAGTGCCTGTTATATTGATAATAATAAAAGTAATAAGTATATTTATTATAGTTCTATCGATAATAACTGCATAATATGGGTAATAATGCATGTTATATTGATGATAATAAAAGTACTAAGTATATTTATTATAGTTCTAGCGATTATAACTGCATAATATGCGTAATAATGCATGTTATATTGATAATAATATAAGTAACAAGTATAATTATTACAGTTCTAGCGATAATAACTGCATTATAGGGGTAATAATGCATGTTATATTGATAATATTGGGAGTAATAAGTACAATTATTACAGTTCTAGCGATAATAATAGTACAATGTGGCTAATAGTGCATGTAATATTGATAATAATAAAAGTAATAAGTATATTTATTATAGTTCTATCGATAATAACTGCATAATATGGGTAATAATGCATGTTATAATGATGATAATAAAAGTACTAAGTATATTTATTATAGTTCTAGCGATTATAACTGCATAATATGCGTAATAATGCATGTTATATTGATAATAATATAAGTAATAAGTATAATTATTACAGTTCTAGCGATAATAACTGCATAATATGGGTAATAATGCACGTTATATTGCTAATAATATAAGTAATAAGTATAATTATTACAGTTCCAGCGATAATAACTGCATTATATGGGTAATAATGCATGTTATATTGATAATATCGGGTGCAATAAGTACAATTATTATAGTTCTAGCGATAATAATAGTACCATATGGCTAATAGTGCATGTTATATTGATAATAATAAAAGTAATAAGTATATTTATTATAGTTCTATCGATAATAACTGCATAATATGGGTAATAATGCATGTTATATTGATGATAATAAAAGTACTAAGTATATTTATTATAGTTCTAGCGATTATAACTGCATAATATGCGTAATAATGCATGTTATATTGATAATAATATAAGTAATAAGTATAATTATTACAGTTCTAGCGATAATAACTGCATTATAGGGGTAATAATGCATGTTATATTGATAATATTGGGAGTAATAAGTATAATTATTACAGTTCTAGCGATAATAATAGTACAATGTGGCTAATAGTGCATGTTATATTGATAATAATAAAAGTAATAAGTATATTTATTACAGTTCTATCGATAATAACTGCATTATATGGGTAATAATGCATGTTATATCGATAATATCGGGAGCAATATGTATAATTATTATAGTTCTAGCGATAATAATAGTACAATATGGCTAATAGTGCATGTTATATTGATAATAATAAAAGTAATAAGTATATTTATTATAGTTCTATCGATAATAACCGCATAATATGGGTAATAATGCATGTTATATTGATTATAATAAAAGCAGTAAGTATATTTATTATAGTTCTAGCTATTATAGCTGCATAATATGGGTAATAATGCACGTTATATTGCTAATAATATATGTAATAAGTATAATTATTACAGTTCTAGCGATAATAGCTGCATTATATGGGTAATAATGCATGATATATCGATAACATCGGGAGCAATAAGTATAATTATTATAGTTCTAGCGATAATAATAGTACAATATGGCTAATAGTGCATGTTATATTGATAATAATAAAAGTAATAAGTATATTTAATATAGTTCTATCGATAATAGCTGCATAATATGGGTAATAATGCATGTTATATTGATGATAATAAAAGTAGTAAGTATACTTATTATAGTTCTAGCGATAATAACTGCATTATATGGGTAATAATGCACGTTATATTGCTGATAATATAAGTGATAAGTATAATTATTACAGTTCTAGCGATAATAACTGCATTATATGGGTAATAATGCATGTTATATTGATAATATCGGGAGTAATAAGTATAATTATTATAGTTCTAGCGATAATAATGGTAAAATATGGCTAATAGTGCATCTTATATTGATAATAATAAAAGTAATAAGTACATTTATTATAGTTCTATCGATAATAACTGCATAATATGGGTAATAATGCATGTTATATTCATGATAATAAAAGTAGTAAGTATAATTATTACAGTTCTAACGATAATAACTGCATTATATGGGTAATAATGGATGTTATATTGATAATATCGGGAGTAATACGTATAACTATTACAGTTCTAGCGATAATACTAGTAAAATATGGCTAAGAGTGCCTGTTATATTGATAATAATAAAAGTAATAAGTATATTTATTATACTTCTGTCGATAATAACTGCATTATATGGGTAATAATGCATGTTATATTGATAATAATATAAGTAATAAGTATAATTATTACAGTTCTAGCGATAATAACTGCATTATATGGGTAATAATGCATGTTATATCGATAATATCGGGAGCAATAAGTATAATTATTATAGTTCTAGCGATAATAATAGTACAATATGGCTAATAGTGCATGTTATATTGATAATAATAAAAGTAATAAGTATATTTATTACAGTTCTATCGATAATAACTGCATAATATGGGTAATAATGCATGTTATATCGATAATATCGGGAGCAATATGTATAATTATTATAGTTCTAGCGATAGTAATAGTACAATATGGCTAATAGTGCATGTTATATTGATAATAATAAAAGTAATAAGTATATTTATTATAGTTCTATCGATAATAACCGCATAATATGGGTAATAATGCATGTTATATTGATGATAATAAAAGTAGTAAGTATAATTATTACAGTTCTAGCGATAATAACTGCATAATATGGGTAATATTGCATGTTATATTGATAATAATAAAAGTAATAAGTATATTTATTACAGTTCTATCGATAATAACTGCATTATATGGGTAATAATGCATGTTATATCGATAATATCGGGAGCAATATGTATAATTATTATAGTTCTAGCGATAATAATAGTACAATATGGCTAATAGTGCATGTTATATTGATAATAATAAAAGTAATAAGTATATTTATTATAGTTCTATCGATAATAACTGCATAATATGCGTAATAATGCATGTTATATTGATGATGATAAAAGTAGTAAGTATACTTATTATAGTTCTAGCGATAATAACTCCATTATATGGGTAATAATGCATGTTATATTGATAATAATATAAGTAATAAGTATAATTATTACAGTTCTATCGATAATAACTGCATTATATGGGTAATAATGCATGTTATATCGATAATATCGGGAGCAATATGTATAATTATTATAGTTCTAGCGATAATAATAGTACAATATGGCTAATTGTGCATGTTATATTGATAATAATAAAAGTAATAAGTATATTTATTACAGTTCTATCGATAATAACTGCATTATATGGGTAATAATGCACGTTATATTGCTGATAATATAAGTAATAAGTATAATTATTACAGTTCTAGCGATAACAACTGCATTATATGGGTAATAATGCATGTTATATTGATAATATCGGGTGCAATAAGTACAATTACTATAGTTCTAGCGATAATAATAGTACAATATGGCTAATAGTGCATGTAATATTGATAATAATAAAAGTAATAAGTATATTTATTATAGTTCTATCAATAATAACTGCATAATATGGGTAATAATGCATGTTATATTGATGATAATAAAAGTACTAAGTATATTTATTATAGTTCTAGCGATTATAACTGCATAATATGCGTAATAATGCATGTTATATTGATAATAATATAAGTAATAAGTATAATTATTACAGTTCTAGCGATAATAACTGCATTATATGGGTAATAATGCGCGTTAGATTGCTAATAATGTAAGTAATATGTATAATTATTGCAGTTCTAGCGATAATAACTGCATTATATGGGTAATAATGCATGTTATATTGATAATATCGGGAGTAATAAGTATAATTATTATAGTTCTAGCGATAATAATAGTAAAATATGGCTAATAGTGCATCTTATATTGATAATAATAAAAGTAATAAGTACATTTATTATAGTTCTAGCGATAATAATAGTACAATATGGCTAATAGTGCATGTCATATTGATAATAACAAAGTAATAAGTATATTTATTATAGTTCTATCGATAATAACTGCATAATATGGGTAATAATGCATGTTATATTGATTATAATAAAAGCAGTAAGTATATTTATTATAGTTCTAGCTATTACAACTGCATAATATGGGTAATAATGCACGTTATATTGCTAATAATATAAGTAATAAGTATAATTATTACAGTTCTAGCGATAATAACTGCATTATATGGGTAATAATGCATGTTATATTGATGATAATAAAAGTAGTAAGTATACTTATTATAGTTCTAGCGCTAATAACTGCATAATATGGGTAATAATGCATATTATATTGATAATAATATAAGTAATGAGTATAATTATTACAGTTCTAGCGATAATAACTGCATTATATGGGTAATAATGCACGTTAGATTGCTAATAATGTAAGTAATATGTATAATTATTGCAGCTCTAGCGATAATAACTGCATTATAGGGGTAATAATGCATGTTATATTGATAATATTGGGAGTAATAAGTATAATTATTACAGTTCTAGCGATAATAATAGTACAATATGGCTAATAGTGCATGTTATATTGATAATAATAAAAGTAATAAGTATATTTATTACAGTTCTATCGATAATAACTGCATTATATGGGTAATAATGCATGTTATATCGATAATATCGGGAGCAATATGTATAATTATTATAGTTCAAGCGATAATAATAGTACAATATGGCTAATAGTGCATGTCATATTGATAATAACAAAGTAATAAGTATATTTATTATAGTTCTATCGATAATAACTGCATAATATGGGTAATAATGCATGTTATATTGATTATAATAAAAGCAGTAAGTATATTTATTATAATTCTAGCTATTATAACTGCATAATATGGGTAATAATGCACGTTATATTGCTAAAAATATAGGTAATAAGTATAATTATTACAGTTCTAGCGATAATAACTGCATTATATGGGTAATAATGCATGATATATCGATAATATCGGGAGCAATAAGTATAATTACTATAGTTCTAGCGGTAATAATAGTACAATATGGCTAATAGTGCATGTTATATTGCTAATAATAAAAGTAATAAGTATATTTAATATAGTTCTATCGATAATAACTGCATAATATGGGTAATAATGCATGTTATATTGATGATAATAAAAGTAGTAAGTATACTTATTATAGTTCTAGCAATAATAACTGCATAATATGGGTAATAATGCATGTTATATTGATAATAATATAAGTAATAAGTATAATTATTACAGTTCTAGCGATAATAACTGCATTATATGGGTAATAATGCGCGTTAGATTGCTAATAATGTAAGTAATATGTATAATTATTGCAGTTCTAGCGATAATAACTGCATTATAGGGGTAATAATGCATGTTATATTGATAATATTGGGAGTAATAAGTATAATTATTACAGTTCTAGCGATAATAATAGTACAATATGGCTAATAGTGCATGTTATATAGATAATAATAAAAGTAATAAGTATATTTATTACAGTTCTATCGATAATAACTGCATTATATGGGTAATAATGCACGTTATATTGCTGATAATATAAGTGATAAGTATAATTATTACAGTTCTAGCGATAATAACTGCATTATATGGGTAATAATGCATGTTATATTGATAATATCGGGAGTAATAAGTATAATTATTATAGTTCTAGCGATAATAATAGTAAAATATGGCTAATAGTGCATCTTATATTGATAATAATAAAAGTAATAAGTACATTTATTATAGTTCTAGCGATAATAATAGTACAATATGGCTAATAGTGCATGTCATATTGATAATAACAAAGTAATAAGTATATTTATTATAGTTCTATCGATAATAACTGCATAATATGGGTAATAATGCATGTTATATTGATTATAATAAAAGCAGTAAGTATATTTATTATAGTTCTAGCTATTACAACTGCATAATATGGGTAACAATGCACGTTATATTGCTAATAATATAAGTAATAAGTATAATTATTACAGTTCTAGCGATAATAACTGCATTATATGGGTAATAATGCATGATATATCGATAATATCGGGAGCAATAAGTATAATTATTATAGTTCTAGCGATAATAATAGTACAATATGGCTAATAGTGCATGTTATATTGATAATAATAAAAGTAATAAGTATATTTAATATAGTTCTATCGATAATAACTGCATAATATGGGTAATAATGCATGTTATATTGATGATAATAAAAGTAGTAAGTATACTTATTATAGTTCTAGCGCTAATAACTGCATAATATGGGTAATAATGCATGTTATATTGATAATAATATAAGTAATGAGTATAATTATTACAGTTATAGCGATAATAACTGCATTATATGGGTAATAATGCACGTTAGATTGCTAATAATGTAAGTAATAAGTATAATTATTGCAGCTCTAGCGATAATAACTGCATTATAGGGGTAATAATGCACGTTATATTGATAATATTGGGAGTAATAAGTATAATTATTACAGTTCTAGCGATAATAATAGTACAATATGGCTAATAGTGCATGTTATATTGATAATAATAAAAGTAATAAGTATATTTATTACAGTTCTATCGATAATAACTGCATTATATGGGTAATAATGCACGTTATATTGCTGATAATATAAGTGATAAGTATAATTATACAGTTCTAGCGATAATAACTGCATTATATGGGTAATAATGCATGTTATATTGATAATATCGGGAGTAATAAGTATAATTATTATAGTTCTAGCGATAATAATAGTAAAATATGGCTAATAGTGCATCTTATATTGATAATAATAAAAGTAATAAGTACATTTATTATAGTCCTATCGATAATAACTGCATAATATGGGTAATAATGCATGTTATATTGATGATAATAAAAGTAGTAAGTATAATTATTACAGTTCTAGCGATAATAACTCCATTATATGGGTAATAATGCATGTTATATTGATAATAATATAAGTCATAAGTATAATTATTACAGTTCTAGCGATAATACTAGTAAAATATGGCTAAGAGTGCCTGTTATATTGATAATAATAAAAGTAATAAGTATATTTATTATACTTCTGTCGATAATAACTGCACTATATGGGTAATAATGCATGTTATATTGATAATAATATAAGTAATAAGTATAATTATTACAGTTCTAGCGATAATAACTCCATTATATGGGTAATAATGCATGTTATATTGATAATAATATAAGTCATAAGTATAATTATTACAGTTCTAGCGATAATAACTGCATAATATGGGTAATAATGCACGTTATATTGCTAATAATATAAGTAATAAGTATAATTATTACAGTTCTAGCGATAATAACTGCATTATAGGGGTAATAATGCATGTTATATCGATAATATCGGGAGCAATATGTATAATTATTATAGTTCTAGCGATAATAATAGTACAATATGGCTAATAGTGCATGTTATATTGATAATAATAAAAGTAATAAGTATATTTATTATAGTTCTATCGATAATAACTGCATAATATGGGTAATAATGCATGTTATATTGATGATAATAAAAGTAGTAAGTATACTTATTATAGTGCTAGGGATAATAACTCCATTATATGGGTAATAATGCATGTTATATTAATAATAATATAAGTAATAAGTATAATTATTACAGTTCTAGCGATAATAACTGCATAATATGGGTAATAATGCACGTTATATTGCTAATAATATAAGTAATAAGTATAATTAGTACAGTTCTAGCGATAATAACTGCATTATATGGGTAATAATGCATGTTATATTGATAATAATATAAGTAATAAGTATAATTATTACAGTTCTAGCGATAATAACTGCATTATATGGGTAATAATGCACGTTATATTGCTAATAATGTAAGTAAGAAGTATAATTATTGCAGTTCTAGCGATAATAACTGCATTATATGGGTAATAATGCATGTTATATTGATAATAATATAAGTCATAAGTATAATTATTACAGTTCTGGCGATAATACTAGTAAAATATGGCTAAGAGTGCCTGTTATATTGATAATAATAAAAGTAATAAGTATATTTATTATACTTCTGTCGATAATAACTGCATTATATGGGTAATAATGCATGTTATATTGATAATAATATAAGTAATAAGTATAATTATTACAGTTCTAGCGATAATAACTGCATTATATGGGTAATAATGCATGTTATATCGATAATATCGGGAGCAATAAATATAATTATTATAGTTCTAGCGATAATAATAGTACAATATGGCTAATAGTGCATGTTATATTGATAATAATATAAGTAATAAGTATAATTATTACAGTTCTAGCGATAATAACTCCATTATATGGGTAATAATGCATGTTATATTGATAATAATATAAGTAATAAGTATAATTATTACAGTTCTAGCGATAATAACTGCCTAATATGGGTAATAATGCACGTTATATTGCTAATAATATAAGTATTAAGTATAATTATTACAGTTCTAGCGATAATAACTGCATTATATGGGTAATAATGCACGTTATATTGCTGATAATATAAGTAATAAGTATAATTATTACAGTTCTGGCGATAATAACTCCATTATATGGGTAATAATGCATGTTATATTGATAATAATATAAGTCATAAGTATAATTATTACAGTTCTAGCGATAATAACTGCATAATATGGGTAATAATGCACGTTATATTGCTAATAATATAAGTAATAAGTATAATTATTACAGTTCTAGCGATAATAACTGCATTATAGGGGTAATAATGCATGTTATATTGATAATATTGGGAGTAATAAGTATAATTATTATAGTTCTAGCGATAATAATAGTACAATATGGCTAATAGTGCATGTTATATTGATAATAATAAAAGTAATAAGTATATTTATTACAGTTCTATCGATAATAACTGCATAATATGGGTAATAATGCATGTTATATTGATTATAATAAATGCAGTAAGTATATTTATTATAGTTCTAGCTATTACAACTGCATAATATGGGTAATAATGCACGTTATATTGCTAATAATATAAGTAATAAGTATAATTATTACAGTTCTAGCGATAATAACTGCATTATATGGGTAATAATGCATGATATATCGATAATATCGGGAGCAATAAGTATAATTATTATAGTTCTAGCGATAATAATAGTACAATATGGCTAATAGTGCATGTTATATTGATAATAATAAAAGTAATAAGTATATTTAATATAGTTCTATCGATAATAACTGCATAATATGGGTAATAATGCATGTTATATTGATGATAATAAAAGTAGTAAGTATACTTATTATAGTTCTAGCGCTAATAACTGCATAATATGGGTAATAATGCATGTTATATTGATAATAATATAAGTAATGAGTATAATTATTACAGTTATAGCGATAATAACTGCATTATATGGGTAATAATGCACGTTAGATTGCTAATAATGTAAGTAATAAGTATAATTATTGCAGCTCTAGCGATAATAACTGCATTATAGGGGTAATAATGCATGTTATATTGATAATATTGGGAGTAATAAGTATAATTATTACAGTTCTAGCGATAATAATAGTACAATATGGCTAATAGTGCATGTTATATTGATAATAATAAAAGTAATAAGTATATTTATTACAGTTCTATCGATAATAACTGCATTATATGGGTAATAATGCACGTTATATTGCTGATAATATAAGTGATAAGTATAATTATACAGTTCTAGCGATAATAACTGCATTATATGGGTAATAATGCATGTTATATTGATAATATCGGGAGTAATAAGTATAATTATTATAGTTCTAGCGATAATAATAGTAAAATATGGCTAATAGTGCATCTTATATTGATAATAATAAAAGTAATAAGTACATTTATTATAGTCCTATCGATAATAACTGCATAATATGGGTAATAATGCATGTTATATTGATGATAATAAAAGTAGTAAGTATAATTATTACAGTTCTAGCGATAATAACTCCATTATATGGGTAATAATGCATGTTATATTGATAATAATATAAGTCATAAGTATAATTATTACAGTTCTAGCGATAATACTAGTAAAATATGGCTAAGAGTGCCTGTTATATTGATAATAATAAAAGTAATAAGTATATTTATTATACTTCTGTCGATAATAACTGCACTATATGGGTAATAATGTATGTTATATTGATAATAATATAAGTAATAAGTATAATTATTACAGTTCTAGCGATAATAACTCCATTATATGGGTAATAATGCATGTTATATTGATAATAATATAATTCATAAGTATAATTATTACAGTTCTAGCGATAATAACTGCATAATATGGGTAATAATGCACGTTATATTGCTAATAATATAAGTAATAAGTATAATTATTACAGTTCTAGCGATAATAACTGCATTATAGGGGTAATAATGCATGTTATATCGATAATATCGGGAGCAATATGTATAATTATTATAGTTCTAGCGATAATAATAGTACAATATGGCTAATAGTGCATGTTATATTGATAATAATAAAAGTAATAAGTATATTTATTATAGTTCTATCGATAATAACTGCATAATATGGGTAATAATGCATGTTATATTGATGATAATAAAAGTAGTAAGTATACTTATTATAGTGCTAGGGATAATAACTCCATTATATGGGTAATAATGCATGTTATATTAATAATAATATAAGTAATAAGTATAATTATTACAGTTCTAGCGATAATAACTGCATAATATGGGTAATAATGCACGTTATATTGCTAATAATATAAGTAATAAGTATAATTAGTACAGTTCTAGCGATAATAACTGCATTATATGGGTAATAATGCATGTTATATTGATAATAATATAAGTAATAAGTATAATTATTACAGTTCTAGCGATAATAACTGCATTATATGGGTAATAATGCACGTTATATTGCTAATAATGTAAGTAAGAAGTATAATTATTGCAGTTCTAGCGATAATAACTGCATTATATGGGTAATAATGCATGTTATATTGATAATAATATAAGTCATAAGTATAATTATTACAGTTCTGGCGATAATACTAGTAAAATATGGCTAAGAGTGCCTGTTATATTGATAATAATAAAAGTAATAAGTATATTTATTATACTTCTGTCGATAATAACTGCATTATATGGGTAATAATGCATGTTATATTGATAATAATATAAGTAATAAGTATAATTATTACAGTTCTAGCGATAATAACTGCATTATATGGGTAATAATGCACGTTATATTGCTAATAATGTAAGTAAGAAGTATAATTATTGCAGTTCTAGCGATAATAACTGCATTATATGGGTAATAATGCATGTTATATTGATAATAATATAAGTCATAAGTATAATTATTACAGTTCTGGCGATAATACTAGTAAAATATGGCTAAGAGTGCCTGTTATATTGATAATAATAAAAGTAATAAGTATATTTATTATACTTCTGTCGATAATAACTGCATTATATGGGTAATAATGCATGTTATATTGATAATAATATAAGTAATAAGTATAATTATTACAGTTCTAGCGATAATAACTGCATTATATGGGTAATAATGCATGTTATATCGATAATATCGGGAGCAATAAATATAATTATTATAGTTCTAGCGATAATAATAGTACAATATGGCTAATAGTGCATGTTATATTGATAATAATATAAGTAATAAGTATAATTATTACAGTTCTAGCGATAATAACTCCATTATATGGGTAATAATGCATGTTATATTGATAATAATATAAGTAATAAGTATAATTATTACAGTTCTAGCGATAATAACTGCCTAATATGGGTAATAATGCACGTTATATTGCTAATAATATAAGTATTAAGTATAATTATTACAGTTCTAGCGATAATAACTGCATTATATGGGTAATAATGCACGTTATATTGCTGATAATATAAGTAATAAGTATAATTATTACAGTTCTGGCGATAATAACTCCATTATATGGGTAATAATGCATGTTATATTGATAATAATATAAGTCATAAGTATAATTATTACAGTTCTAGCGATAATAACTGCATAATATGGGTAATAATGCACGTTATATTGCTAATAATATAAGTAATAAGTATAATTATTACAGTTCTAGCGATAATAACTGCATTATAGGGGTAATAATGCATGTTATATTGATAATATTGGGAGTAATAAGTATAATTATTACAGTTCTAGCGATAATAATAGTACAATATGGCTAATAGTGCATGTTATATTGATAATAATAAAAGTAATAAGTATATTTATTACAGTTCTATCGATAATAACTGCATTATATGGGTAATAATGCACGTTATATTGCTGATAATATAAGTGATAAGTATAATTATACAGTTCTAGCGATAATAACTGCATTATATGGGTAATAATGCATGTTATATTGATAATATCGGGAGTAATAAGTATAATTATTATAGTTCTAGCGATAATAATAGTAAAATATGGCTAATAGTGCATCTTATATTGATAATAATAAAAGTAATAAGTACATTTATTATAGTCCTATCGATAATAACTGCATAATATGGGTAATAATGCATGTTATATTGATGATAATAAAAGTAGTAAGTATAATTATTACAGTTCTAGCGATAATAACTCCATTATATGGGTAATAATGCATGTTATATTGATAATAATATAAGTCATAAGTATAATTATTACAGTTCTAGCGATAATACTAGTAAAATATGGCTAAGAGTGCCTGTTATATTGATAATAATAAAAGTAATAAGTATATTTATTATACTTCTGTCGATAATAACTGCACTATATGGGTAATAATGTATGTTATATTGATAATAATATAAGTAATAAGTATAATTATTACAGTTCTAGCGATAATAACTCCATTATATGGGTAATAATGCATGTTATATTGATAATAATATAATTCATAAGTATAATTATTACAGTTCTAGCGATAATAACTGCATAATATGGGTAATAATGCACGTTATATTGCTAATAATATAAGTAATAAGTATAATTATTACAGTTCTAGCGATAATAACTGCATTATAGGGGTAATAATGCATGTTATATCGATAATATCGGGAGCAATATGTATAATTATTATAGTTCTAGCGATAATAATAGTACAATATGGCTAATAGTGCATGTTATATTGATAATAATAAAAGTAATAAGTATATTTATTATAGTTCTATCGATAATAACTGCATAATATGGGTAATAATGCATGTTATATTGATGATAATAAAAGTAGTAAGTATACTTATTATAGTGCTAGGGATAATAACTCCATTATATGGGTAATAATGCATGTTATATTAATAATAATATAAGTAATAAGTATAATTATTACAGTTCTAGCGATAATAACTGCATAATATGGGTAATAATGCACGTTATATTGCTAATAATATAAGTAATAAGTATAATTAGTACAGTTCTAGCGATAATAACTGCATTATATGGGTAATAATGCATGTTATATTGATAATAATATAAGTAATAAGTATAATTATTACAGTTCTAGCGATAATAACTGCATTATATGGGTAATAATGCACGTTATATTGCTAATAATGTAAGTAAGAAGTATAATTATTGCAGTTCTAGCGATAATAACTGCATTATATGGGTAATAATGCATGTTATATTGATAATAATATAAGTCATAAGTATAATTATTACAGTTCTGGCGATAATACTAGTAAAATATGGCTAAGAGTGCCTGTTATATTGATAATAATAAAAGTAATAAGTATATTTATTATACTTCTGTCGATAATAACTGCATTATATGGGTAATAATGCATGTTATATTGATAATAATATAAGTAATAAGTATAATTATTACAGTTCTAGCGATAATAACTGCATTATATGGGTAATAATGCATGTTATATCGATAATATCGGGAGCAATAAATATAATTATTATAGTTCTAGCGATAATAATAGTACAATATGGCTAATAGTGCATGTTATATTGATAATAATATAAGTAATAAGTATAATTATTACAGTTCTAGCGATAATAACTCCATTATATGGGTAATAATGCATGTTATATTGATAATAATATAAGTAATAAGTATAATTATTACAGTTCTAGCGATAATAACTGCCTAATATGGGTAATAATGCACGTTATATTGCTAATAATATAAGTATTAAGTATAATTATTACAGTTCTAGCGATAATAACTGCATTATATGGGTAATAATGCACGTTATATTGCTGATAATATAAGTAATAAGTATAATTATTACAGTTCTAGCGATAATAACTGCATAATATGGGTAATAATGCACGTTATATTGCTAATAATATAAGTAATAAGTATAATTATTACAGTTCTAGCGATAATAACTGCATTATAGGGGTAATAATGCATGTTATATTGATAATATTGGGAGTAATAAGTATAATTATTATAGTTCTAGCGATAATAATAGTACAATATGGCTAATAGTGCATGTTATATTGATAATAATAAAAGTAATAAGTATATTTATTACAGTTCTATCGATAATAACTGCATTATATGGGTAATAATGCACGTTATATTGCTGATAATATAAGTAATAAGTATAATTATTACAGTTCTGGCGATAATAACTGCATTATATGGGTAATAATGCATGTTATATTGATAATATCGGGAGTAATAAGAATAATTATTATACTTCTAGCGATAATAATAGTAAAATATGGCTAATAGTGAATCTTATATTGATAATAATAAAAGTAATAAGTACATTTATTATAGTTCTAGCGATAATAATAGTACAATATGGCTTATAGTGCATGTCATATTGATAATAACAAAGTAATAAGTATATTTATTATAGTTCTATCGATAATAACTGCATAATATGGGTAATAATGCATGTTATATTGATTATAATAAAAGCAGTAAGTATATTTATTATAGTTCTAGCTATTATAGCTGCATAATATGGGTAATAATGCACGTTATATTGCTAATAATATAAGTAATAAGTATAATTATTACAGTTCTAGCGATAATAGCTGCATTATATGGGTAATAATGCATGATATATCGATAACATCGGGAGCAATAAGTATAATTATTATAGTTCTAGCGATAATAATAGTACAATATGGCTAATAGTGCATGTTATATTGATAATAATAAAAGTAATAAGTATATTTAATATAGTTCTATCGATAATAGCTGCATAATATGGGTAATAATGCATGTTATATTGATGATAATAAAAGTAGTAAGTATACTTATTATAGTTCTAGCGATAATAACTGCATTATATGGGTAATAATGCACGTTATATTGCTGATAATATAAGTGATAAGTATAATTATTACAGTTCTAGCGATAATAACTGCATTATATGGGTAATAATGCATGTTATATTGATAATATCGGGAGTAATAAGTATAGTTATTATAATTCTAGCGATAATAATAGTAAAAATGGCTAATAGTGCATCTTATATTGATAATAATAAAAGTAATAAGTACATTTATTATAGTTCTATCGATAATAACTGCATAATATGGGTAATAATGCATGTTATATTCATGATAATAAAAGTAGTAAGTATAATTATTACAGTTCTAGCGATAATAACTCCATTATATGGGCAATAATGCATGTTATATTGATAATAATATAAGTCATAAGTATAATTATTACAGTTCTAGCGATAATAACTGCATTATATGGGTAATAATGGATGTTATATTGATAATATCGGGAGTAATAAGTATAACTATTACAGTTCTAGCGATAATACTAGTAAAATATGGCTAAGAGTGCCTGTTATATGGATAATAATAAAAGTAATAAGTATATTTATTATACTTCTGTCGATAATAACTGCATTATATGGGTAATAATGCATGTTATATTGATAATAATATAAGTAATAAGTATAATTATTACAGTTCTAGCGATAATAACTGCATTATATGGGTAATAATGCATGTTATATCGATAATATCGGGAGCAATAAGTATAATTATTATAGTTCTAGCGATAATAATAGTACAATATGGCTAAAAGTGCATGTTATATTGATAATAATAAAAGTAATAAGTATATTTATTACAGTTCTATCGATAATAACTGCATAATATGGGTAATAATGCATGTTATATCGATCATATCGGGAGCAATATGTATAATTATTATAGTTCTAGCGATAGTAATAGTACAATATGGCTAATAGTGCATGTTATATTGATAATAATAAAAGTAATAAGTATATTTATTATAGTTCTATCGATAATAACCGCATAATATGGGTAATAATGCATGTTATATTGATGATAATAAAAGTAGTAAGTATAATTATTACAGTTCTAACGATAATAACTCCATTATATGGGTAATAATGTATGTTATATTGATAATAATATAAGTCATAAGTATAATTATTACAGTTCTAGCGATAATAACTGCATTATATGGGTAATAATGCATGTTATATTGATAATATCGGGTGCAATAAGTACAATTACTATAGTTCTAGCGATAATAATAGTACAATATGGCTAATAGTGCATGTAATATTGATAATAATAAAAGTAATAAGTATATTTATTATAGTTCTATCGATAATAACTGCATAATATGGGTAATAATGCATGTTATAATGATGATAATAAAAGTACTAAGTATATTTATTATAGTTCTAGCGATTATAACTGCATAATATGCGTAATAATGCATGTTATATTGATAATAATATAAGTAATAAGTATAATTATTACAGTTCTAGCGATAATAACTGCATAATATGGGTAATAATGCACGTTATATTGCTAATAATATAAGTAATAAGTATAATTATTACAGTTCCAGCGATAATAACTGCATTATATGGGTAATAATGCATGTTATATTGATAATATCGGGTGCAATAAGTACAATTATTATAGTTCTAGCGATAATAATAGTACCATATGGCTAATAGTGCATGTTATATTGATAATAATAAAAGTAATAAGTATATTTATTATAGTTCTATCGATAATAACTGCATAATATGGGTAATAATGCATGTTATATTGATGATAATAAAAGTGCTAAGTATATTTATTATAGTTCTAGCGATTATAACTGCATAATATGCGTAATAATGCATGTTATATTGATAATAATATAAGTAATAAGTATAATTATTACAGTTCTAGCGATAATAACTGCATTATAGGGGTAATAATGCATGTTATATTGATAATATTGGGAGTAATAAGTATAATTATTACAGTTCTAGCGATAATAATAGTACAATGTGGCTAATAGTGCATGTTATATTGATAATAATAAAAGTAATAAGTATATTTATTACAGTTCTATCGATAATAACTGCATTATATGGGTAATAATGCATGTTATATCGATAATATCGGGAGCAATATGTATAATTATTATAGTTCTAGCGATAATAATAGTACAATATGGCTAATAGTGCATGTTATATTGATAATATTAAAAGTAATAAGTATATTTATTATAGTTCTATCGATAATAACCGCATAATATGGGTAATAATGCATGTTATATTGATGATAATAAAAGTAGTAAGTATAATTATTACAGTTCTAGCGATAATAACTGCATTATATGGGTAATAATGTATGTTATATTGATAATAATATAAGTCATAAGTATAATTATTACAGTTCTAGCGATAATAACTGCATAATATGGGTAATATTGCACGTTATATTGCTAATAATATAAGTAATAAGTATAATTATTACAGTTCTAGCGATAATAACTGCATTATAGGGGTAATAATGCATGTTATATTGATAATATTGAGAGTAATAAGTATAATTATTATAGTTCTAGCGATAATAATAGTACAATATGGCTAATAGTGCATGTTATATTGATAATAATAAAAGTAATAAGTATATTTATTACAGTTCTATCGATAATAACTGCATTATATGGGTAATAATGCACGTTATATTGCTGATAATATAAGTAATAAGTATAATTATTACAGTTCTAGCGATAATAACTGCATTATATGGGTAATAATGCATGTTATATTGATAATATCGGGAGTAATAAGTATAATTATTATAGTTCTAGCGATAATAATAGTAAAATATGGCTAATAGTTCGTCTTATATTGATAATAATAAAATTAATAAGTACATTTATTATAGTTCTAGCGATAATAATAGTACAATATGGCTAATAGTGCACGTCATATTGATAATAACAAAGTAATAAGTATATTTATTATAGTTCTATCGATAATAACTGCATAATATGGGTAATAATGCATGTTATATTGATTATAATAAAAGCAGTAAGTATATTTATTATAGTTCTAGCTATTATAGCTGCATAATATGGGTAATAATGCACGTTATATTGCTAATAATATAAGTAATAAGTATAATTATTACAGTTCCAGCGATAATAACTGCATTATATGGGTAATAATGCATGTTATATTGATAATATCGGGTGCAATAAGTACAATTATTATAGTTCTAGCGATAATAATAGTACAATATGGCTAATAGTGCATGTTATATTGATAATAATAAAAGTAATAAGTATATTTATTATAGTTCTATCGATAATAACTGCATAATATGGGTAATAATGCATGCTATATTGATGATAATAAAAGTACTAAGTATATTTATTATAGTTCTAGCGATTATAACTGCATAATATGCGTAATAATGCATGTTATATTGATAATAATATAAGTAATAAGTATAATTATTACAGTTCTAGCGATAATAACTGCATTATAGGGGTAATAATGCATGTTATATTGATAATATTGGGAGTAATAAGTATAATTATTATAGTTCTAGCGATAATAATAGTACAATATGGCTAATAGTGCATGTTATATTGATAATAATAAAAGTAATAAGTATATTTATTACAGTTCTATCGATAATAACTGCATTATATGGGTAATAATGCATGTTATATCGATAATATCGGGAGCAATATGTATAATTATTATAGTTCTAGCGATAATAATAGTACAATATGGCTAATAGTGCATGTTATATTGATAATAATAAAAGTAATAAGTATATTTATTATAGTTCTATCGATAATAACTGCATAATATGGGTAATAATGCATGTTATATTGATGATAATAAAAGTAGTAAGTATACTTATTATAGTTCTAGCGATAATAACTCCATTATATGGGTAATAATGCATGTCATATTGATAATAATATAAGTAATAAGTATAATTATTACAGTTCTAGCGATAATAACTGCATTATAGGGGTAATAATGCATGTTATATTGATAATATTGGGAGTAATAAGTATAATTATTATAGTTCTAGCGATAATAATAGTACAATATGGCTAATAGTGCATGTTATATTGATAATAATAAAAGTAATAAGTATATTTATTACAGTTCTATCGATAATAACTGCATTATATGGGTAATAATGCACGTTATATTGCTGATAATATAAGTAATAAGTATAATTATTACAGTTCTAGCGATAATAACTGCATTATATGGGTAATAATGCATGTTATATTGATAATATCGGGAGTAATAAGAATAATTATTATACTTCTAGCGATAATAATAGTAAAATATGGCTAATAGTGCATCTTATATTGATAATAATAAAAGTAATAAGTACATTTATTATAGTTCTAGCGATAATAATAGTACAATATGGCTAATAGTGCATGTCATATTGATAATAACAAAGTAATAAGTATATTTATTATAGTTCTATCGATAATAACTGCATAATATGGGTAATAATGCATGTTATATTGATTATAATAAAAGCAGTAAGTATATTTATTATAGTTCTAGCTATTATAGCTGCATAATATGGGTAATAATGCACGTTATATTGCTAATTATATAAGTAATAAGTATAATTATTACAGTTCTAGCGATAATAGCTGCATTATATGGGTAATAATGCATGATATATCGATAACATCGGGAGCAATAAGTATAATTATTATAGTTCTAGCGATAATAATAGTACAATATGGCTAATAGTGCATGTTATATTGATAATAATAAAAGTAATAAGTATATTTAATATAGTTCTATCGATAATAACTGCATAATATGGGTAATAATGCATGTTATATTGATGATAATAAAAGTAGTAAGTATACTTATTATAGTTCTAGCGATAATAACTGCATTATATGGGTAATAATGCACGTTATATTGCTGATAATATAAGTGATAAGTATAATTATTACAGTTCTAGCGATAATAACTGCATTATATGGGTAATAATGCATGTTATATTGATAATATCGGGAGTAATATGTATAATTATTATAATTCTAGCGATAATAATAGTAAAAATGGCTAATAGTGCATCTTATATTGATAATAATAAAAGTAATAAGTACATTTATTATAGTTCTATCGATAATAACTGCATAATATGGGTAATAATGCATGTTATATTCATGATAATAAAAGTAGTAAGTATAATTATAACAGTTCTAGCGATAATAACTCCATTATATGGGTAATAATGCATGTTATATTGATAATAATATAAGTCATAAGTATAATTATTACAGTTCTAGCGATAATAACTGCATTATATGGGTAATAATGGATGTTATATTGATAATATCGGGAGTAATAAGTATAATTATTATAGTTCTAGCGATAATGATTGTAAAATATGGCTAATAGTGCATGTTATATTGATAATAATAAAAGTAATAACAATATTTATTATAGTTCTATCGATAATAACTGCATAATATGGGTAATAATGCATGTTATATTGATAATAATATAAGTAATAAGTATAATTATTACAGTTCTAGCGATAATAACTGCATTATATGGGTAATAATGCATGTTATATCGATCATATCGGGAGCAATATGTATAATTATTATAGTTCTAGCGATAGTAATAGTACAATATGGCTAATAGTGCATGTTATATTGATAATAATAAAAGTAATAAGTATATTTATTGTAGTTCTATCGATAATAACCGCATAATATGGGTAATAATGCATGTTATATTGATGATAATAAAAGTACTAAGTATATTTATTATAGTTCTAGCGATTATAACTGCATAATATGCGTAATAATGCATGTTATATTGATAATAATATAAGTAATAAGTATAATTATTACAGTTCTAGCGATAATAACTGCATTATAGGGGTAATAATGCATGTTATATTGATAATATTGGGAGTAATAAGTATAATTATTATAGTTCTAGCGATAATAATAGTACAATATGGCTAATAGTGCATGTTATATTGATAATAATAAAAGTAATAAGTATATTTATTACAGTTCTATCGATAATAACTGCATTATATGGGTAATAATGCATGTTATATCGATAATATCGGGAGCAATATGTATAATTATTATAGTTCTAGCGATAATAATAGTACAATATGGCTAATAGTGCATGTTATATTGATAATAATAAAAGTAATAAGTATATTTATTATAGTTCTATCGATAATAACTGCATAATATGGGTAATAATGCATGTTATATTGATGATAATAAAAGTAGTAAGTATACTTATTATAGTTCTAGCGATAATAACTCCATTATATGGGTAATAATGCATGTCATATTGATAATAATATAAGTAATAAGTATAATTATTACAGTTCTAGCGATAATAACTGCATTATAGGGGTAATAATGCATGTTATATTGATAATATTGGGAGTAATAAGTATAATTATTATAGTTCTAGCGATAATAATAGTACAATATGGCTAATAGTGCATGTTATATTGATAATAATAAAAGTAATAAGTATATTTATTACAGTTCTATCGATAATAACTGCATTATATGGGTAATAATGCACGTTATATTGCTGATAATATAAGTAATAAGTATAATTATTACAGTTCTAGCGATAATAACTGCATTATATGGGTAATAATGCATGTTATATTGATAATATCGGGAGTAATAAGAATAATTATTATACTTCTAGCGATAATAATAGTAAAATATGGCTAATAGTGCATCTTATATTGATAATAATAAAAGTAATAAGTACATTTATTATAGTTCTAGCGATAATAATAGTACAATATGGCTAATAGTGCATGTCATATTGATAATAACAAAGTAATAAGTATATTTATTATAGTTCTATCGATAATAACTGCATAATATGGGTAATAATGCATGTTATATTGATTATAATAAAAGCAGTAAGTATATTTATTATAGTTCTAGCTATTATAGCTGCATAATATGGGTAATAATGCACGTTATATTGCTAATTATATAAGTAATAAGTATAATTATTACAGTTCTAGCGATAATAGCTGCATTATATGGGTAATAATGCATGATATATCGATAACATCGGGAGCAATAAGTATAATTATTATAGTTCTAGCGATAATAATAGTACAATATGGCTAATAGTGCATGTTATATTGATAATAATAAAAGTAATAAGTATATTTAATATAGTTCTATCGATAATAACTGCATAATATGGGTAATAATGCATGTTATATTGATGATAATAAAAGTAGTAAGTATACTTATTATAGTTCTAGCGATAATAACTGCATTATATGGGTAATAATGCACGTTATATTGCTGATAATATAAGTGATAAGTATAATTATTACAGTTCTAGCGATAATAACTGCATTATATGGGTAATAATGCATGTTATATTGATAATATCGGGAGTAATATGTATAATTATTATAATTCTAGCGATAATAATAGTAAAAATGGCTAATAGTGCATCTTATATTGATAATAATAAAAGTAATAAGTACATTTATTATAGTTCTATCGATAATAACTGCATAATATGGGTAATAATGCATGTTATATTCATGATAATAAAAGTAGTAAGTATAATTATAACAGTTCTAGCGATAATAACTCCATTATATGGGTAATAATGCATGTTATATTGATAATAATATAAGTCATAAGTATAATTATTACAGTTCTAGCGATAATAACTGCATTATATGGGTAATAATGGATGTTATATTGATAATATCGGGAGTAATAAGTATAATTATTATAGTTCTAGCGATAATGATTGTAAAATATGGCTAATAGTGCATGTTATATTGATAATAATAAAAGTAATAACAATATTTATTATAGTTCTATCGATAATAACTGCATAATATGGGTAATAATGCATGTTATATTGATAATAATATAAGTAATAAGTATAATTATTACAGTTCTAGCGATAATAACTGCATTATATGGGTAATAATGCATGTTATATCGATCATATCGGGAGCAATATGTATAATTATTATAGTTCTAGCGATAGTAATAGTACAATATGGCTAATAGTGCATGTTATATTGATAATAATAAAAGTAATAAGTATATTTATTGTAGTTCTATCGATAATAACCGCATAATATGGGTAATAATGCATGTTATATTGATGATAATAAAAGTAGTAAGTATAATTATTACAGTTCTAGCGATAATAACTCCATTATATGGGTAATAATGTATGTTATATTGATAATAATATAAGTCATAAGTATAATTATTACAGTTCTAGCGATAATAACTGCATTATATGGGTAATAATGCATGTTATATTGATAATATCGGGTGCAATAAGTACAATTACTATAGTTCTAGCGATAATAATAGTACCATATGGCTAATAGTGCATGTTATATTGATAATAATAAAAGTAATAAGTATATTTATTATAGTTCTATCGATAATAACTGCATAATATGGGTAATAATGCATGTTATATTGATGATAATAAAAGTACTAAGTATATTTATTATAGTTCTAGCGATTATAACTGCATAATATGCGTAATAATGCATGTTATATTGATAATAATATAAGTAATAAGTATAATTATTACAGTTCTAGCGATAATAACTGCATTATAGGGGTAATAATGCATGTTATATTGATAATATTGGGAGTAATAAGTATAATTATTACAGTTCTAGCGATAATAATAGTACAATGTGGCTAATAGTGCATGTTATATTGATAATAATAAAAGTAATAAGTATATTTATTACAGTTCTATCGATAATAACTGCATTATATGGGTAATAATGCATGTTATATCGATAATATCGGGAGCAATATGTATAATTATTATAGTTCTAGCGATAATAATAGTACAATATGGCTAATAGTGCATGTTATATTGATAATAATAAAAGTAATAAGTATATTTATTATAGTTCTATCGATAATAACTGCATAATATGCGTAATAATGCATGTTATATTGATGATAATAAAAGTAGTAAGTATACTTATTATAGTTCTAGCGATAATAACTCCATTATATGGGTAATAATGTATGTTATATTGATAATAATATAAGTCATAAGTATAATTATTACAGTTCTAGCGATAATAACTGCATAATATGGGTAATATTGCACGTTATATTGCTAATAATATAAGTAATAAGTATAATTATTACAGTTCTAGCGATAATAACTGCATTATAGGGGTAATAATGCATGTTATATTGATAATATTGAGAGTAATAAGTATAATTATTATAGTTCTAGCGATAATAATAGTACAATATGGCTAATAGTGCATGTTATATTGATAATAATAAAAGTAATAAGTATATTTATTACAGTTCTATCGATAATAACTGCATTATATGGGTAATAATGCACGTTATATTGCTGATAATATAAGTAATAAGTATAATTATTACAGTTCTAGCGATAATAACTGCATTATATGGGTAATAATGCATGTTATATTGATAATATCGGGAGTAATAAGTATAATTATTATAGTTCTAGCGATAATAATAGTAAAATATGGCTAATAGTGCGTCTTATATTGATAATAATAAAATTAATAAGTACATTTATTATAGTTCTAGCGATAATAATAGTACAATATGGCTAATAGTGCACGTCATATTGATAATAACAAAGTAATAAGTATATTTATTATAGTTCTATCGATAATAACTGCATAATATGGGTAATAATGCATGTTATATTGATTATAATAAAAGCAGTAAGTATATTTATTATAGTTCTAGCTATTATAGCTGCATAATATGGGTAATAATGCACGTTATATTGCTAATAATATAAGTAATAAGTATAATTATTACAGTTCCAGCGATAATAACTGCATTATATGGGTAATAATGCATGTTAGATTGATAATATCGGGTGCAATAAGTACAATTATTATAGTTCTAGCGATAATAATAGTACAATATGGCTAATAGTGCATGTTATATTGATAATAATAAAAGTAATAAGTATATTTATTATAGTTCTATCGATAATAACTGCATAATATGCGTAATAATGCATGTTATATTGATGATAATAAAAGTAGTAAGTATACTTATTATAGTTCTAGCGATAATAACTCCATTATATGGGTAATAATGCATGTTATATTGATAATAATATAAGTCATAAGTATAATTATTACAGTTCTAGCGATAATAACTGCATAATATGGGTAATATTGCATGTTATATTGATAATAATAAAAGTAATAAGTATATTTATTACAGTTCTATCGATAATAACTGCATTATATGGGTAATAATGCATGTTATATCGATAATATCGGGAGCAATATGTATAATTATTATAGTTCTAGCGATAATAATAGTACAATATGGCTAATAGTGCATGTTATATTGATAATAATAAAAGTAATAAGTATATTTATTATAGTTCTATCGATAATAACTGCATAATATGCGTAATAATGCATGTTATATTGATGATAATAAAAGTAGTAAGTATACTTATTATAGTTCTAGCGATAATAACTCCATTATATGGGTAATAATGCATGTTATATTGATAATAATATAAGTAATAAGTATAATTATTACAGTTCTATCGATAATAACTGCATTATATGGGTAATAATGCATGTTATATCGATAATATCGGGAGCAATATGTATAATTATTATAGTTCTAGCGATAATAATAGTACAATATGGCTAATTGTGCATGTTATATTGATAATAATAAAAGTAATAAGTATATTTATTACAGTTCTATCGATAATAACTGCATTATATGGGTAATAATGCACGTTATATTGCTGATAATATAAGTAATAAGTATAATTATTACAGTTCTAGCGATAATAACTGCATTATATGGGTAATAATGCATGTTATATTGATAATATCGGGTGCAATAAGTACAATTACTATAGTTCTAGCGATAATAATAGTACAATATGGCTAATAGTGCATGTAATATTGATAATAATAAAAGTAATAAGTATATTTATTATAGTTCTATCAATAATAACTGCATAATATGGGTAATAATGCATGTTATATTGATGATAATAAAAGTACTAAGTATATTTATTATAGTTCTAGCGATTATAACTGCATAATATGCGTAATAATGCATGTTATATTGATAATAATATAAGTAATAAGTATAATTATTACAGTTCTAGCGATAATAACTGCATTATATGGGTAATAATGCGCGTTAGATTGCTAATAATGTAAGTAATATGTATAATTATTGCAGTTCTAGCGATAATAACTGCATTATATGGGTAATAATGCATGTTATATTGATAATATCGGGAGTAATAAGTATAATTATTATAGTTCTAGCGATAATAATAGTAAAATATGGCTAATAGTGCATCTTATATTGATAATAATAAAAGTAATAAGTACATTTATTATAGTTCTAGCGATAATAATAGTACAATATGGCTAATAGTGCATGTCATATTGATAATAACAAAGTAATAAGTATATTTATTATAGTTCTATCGATAATAACTGCATAATATGGGTAATAATGCATGTTATATTGATTATAATAAAAGCAGTAAGTATATTTATTATAGTTCTAGCTATTACAACTGCATAATATGGGTAATAATGCACGTTATATTGCTAATAATATAAGTAATAAGTATAATTATTACAGTTCTAGCGATAATAACTGCATTATATGGGTAATAATGCATGATATATCGATAATATCGGGAGCAATAAGTATAATTATTATAGTTCTAGCGATAATAATAGTACAATATTTCTAATAGTGCGTGTTATATTGATAATAATAAAAGTAATAAGTATATTTAATATAGTTCTATCGATAATAACTGCATAATATGGGTAATAATGCATGTTATATTGATGATAATAAAAGTAGTAAGTATACTTATTATAGTTCTAGCGCTAATAACTGCATAATATGGGTAATAATGCATATTATATTGATAATAATATAAGTAATGAGTATAATTATTACAGTTCTAGCGATAATAACTGCATTATATGGGTAATAATGCACGTTAGATTGCTAATAATGTAAGTAATATGTATAATTATTGCAGCTCTAGCGATAATAACTGCATTATAGGGGTAATAATGCATGTTATATTGATAATATTGGGAGTAATAAGTATAATTATTACAGTTCTAGCGATAATAATAGTACAATATGGCTAATAGTGCATGTTATATTGATAATAATAAAAGTAATAAGTATATTTATTACAGTTCTATCGATAATAACTGCATTATATGGGTAATAATGCATGTTATATCGATAATATCGGGAGCAATATGTATAATTATTATAGTTCAAGCGATAATAATAGTACAATATGGCTAATAGTGCATGTCATATTGATAATAACAAAGTAATAAGTATATTTATTATAGTTCTATCGATAATAACTGCATAATATGGGTAATAATGCATGTTATATTGATTATAATAAAAGCAGTAAGTATATTTATTATAATTCTAGCTATTATAACTGCATAATATGGGTAATAATGCACGTTATATTGCTAAAAATATAGGTAATAAGTATAATTATTACAGTTCTAGCGATAATAACTGCATTATATGGGTAATAATGCATGATATATCGATAATATCGGGAGCAATAAGTATAATTACTATAGTTCTAGCGGTAATAATAGTACAATATGGCTAATAGTGCATGTTATATTGCTAATAATAAAAGTAATAAGTATATTTAATATAGTTCTATCGATAATAACTGCATAATATGGGTAATAATGCATGTTATATTGATGATAATAAAAGTAGTAAGTATACTTATTATAGTTCTAGCAATAATAACTGCATAATATGGGTAATAATGCATGTTATATTGATAATAATATAAGTAATAAGTATAATTATTACAGTTCTAGCGATAATAACTGCATTATATGGGTAATAATGCGCGTTAGATTGCTAATAATGTAAGTAATATGTATAATTATTGCAGTTCTAGCGATAATAACTGCATTATAGGGGTAATAATGCATGTTATATTGATAATATTGGGAGTAATAAGTATAATTATTACAGTTCTAGCGATAATAATAGTACAATATGGCTAATAGTGCATGTTATATAGATAATAATAAAAGTAATAAGTATATTTATTACAGTTCTATCGATAATAACTGCATTATATGGGTAATAATGCACGTTATATTGCTGATAATATAAGTGATAAGTATAATTATTACAGTTCTAGCGATAATAACTGCATTATATGGGTAATAATGCATGTTATATTGATAATATCGGGAGTAATAAGTATAATTATTATAGTTCTAGCGATAATAATAGTAAAATATGGCTAATAGTGCATCTTATATTGATAATAATAAAAGTAATAAGTACATTTATTATAGTTCTAGCGATAATAATAGTACAATATGGCTAATAGTGCATGTCATATTGATAATAACAAAGTAATAAGTATATTTATTATAGTTCTATCGATAATAACTGCATAATATGGGTAATAATGCATGTTATATTGATTATAATAAAAGCAGTAAGTATATTTATTATAGTTCTAGCTATTACAACTGCATAATATGGGTAATAATGCACGTTATATTGCTAATAATATAAGTAATAAGTATAATTATTACAGTTCTAGCGATAATAACTGCATTATATGGGTAATAATGCATGATATATCGATAATATCGGGAGCAATAAGTATAATTATTATAGTTCTAGCGATAATAATAGTACAATATGGCTAATAGTGCATGTTATATTGATAATAATAAAAGTAATAAGTATATTTAATATAGTTCTATCGATAATAACTGCATAATATGGGTAATAATGCATGTTATATTGATGATAATAAAAGTAGTAAGTATACTTATTATAGTTCTAGCGCTAATAACTGCATAATATGGGTAATAATGCATGTTATATTGATAATAATATAAGTAATGAGTATAATTATTACAGTTATAGCGATAATAACTGCATTATATGGGTAATAATGCACGTTAGATTGCTAATAATGTAAGTAATAAGTATAATTATTGCAGCTCTAGCGATAATAACTGCATTATAGGGGTAATAATGCATGTTATATTGATAATATTGGGAGTAATAAGTATAATTATTACAGTTCTAGCGATAATAATAGTACAATATGGCTAATAGTGCATGTTATATTGATAATAATAAAAGTAATAAGTATATTTATTACAGTTCTATCGATAATAACTGCATTATATGGGTAATAATGCACGTTATATTGCTGATAATATAAGTGATAAGTATAATTATACAGTTCTAGCGATAATAACTGCATTATATGGGTAATAATGCATGTTATATTGATAATATCGGGAGTAATAAGTATAATTATTATAGTTCTAGCGATAATAATAGTAAAATATGGCTAATAGTGCATCTTATATTGATAATAATAAAAGTAATAAGTACATTTATTATAGTCCTATCGATAATAACTGCATAATATGGGTAATAATGCATGTTATATTGATGATAATAAAAGTAGTAAGTATAATTATTACAGTTCTAGCGATAATAACTCCATTATATGGGTAATAATGCATGTTATATTGATAATAATATAAGTCATAAGTATAATTATTACAGTTCTAGCGATAATACTAGTAAAATATGGCTAAGAGTGCCTGTTATATTGATAATAATAAAAGTAATAAGTATATTTATTATACTTCTGTCGATAATAACTGCACTATATGGGTAATAATGCATGTTATATTGATAATAATATAAGTAATAAGTATAATTATTACAGTTCTAGCGATAATAACTCCATTATATGGGTAATAATGCATGTTATATTGATAATAATATAAGTCATAAGTATAATTATTACAGTTCTAGCGATAATAACTGCATAATATGGGTAATAATGCACGTTATATTGCTAATAATATAAGTAATAAGTATAATTATTACAGTTCTAGCGATAATAACTGCATTATAGGGGTAATAATGCATGTTATATCGATAATATCGGGAGTAATATGTATAATTATTATAGTTCTAGCGATAATAATAGTACAATATGGCTAATAGTGCATGTTATATTGATAATAATAAAAGTAATAAGTATATTTATTATAGTTCTATCGATAATAACTGCATAATATGGGTAATAATGCATGTTATATTGATGATAATAAAAGTAGTAAGTATACTTATTATAGTGCTAGGGATAATAACTCCATTATATGGGTAATAATGCATGTTATATTAATAATAATATAAGTAATAAGTATAATTATTACAGTTCTAGCGATAATAACTGCATAATATGGGTAATAATGCACGTTATATTGCTAATAATATAAGTAATAAGTATAATTAGTACAGTTCTAGCGATAATAACTGCATTATATGGGTAATAATGCATGTTATATTGATAATAATATAAGTAATAAGTATAATTATTACAGTTCTAGCGATAATAACTGCATTATATGGGTAATAATGCACGTTATATTGCTAATAATGTAAGTAAGAAGTATAATTATTGCAGTTCTAGCGATAATAACTGCATTATATGGGTAATAATGCATGTTATATTGATAATAATATAAGTCATAAGTATAATTATTACAGTTCTGGCGATAATACTAGTAAAATATGGCTAAGAGTGCCTGTTATATTGATAATAATAAAAGTAATAAGTATATTTATTATACTTCTGTCGATAATAACTGCATTATATGGGTAATAATGCATGTTATATTGATAATAATATAAGTAATAAGTATAATTATTACAGTTCTAGCGATAATAACTGCATTATATGGGTAATAATGCATGTTATATCGATAATATCGGGAGCAATAAATATAATTATTATAGTTCTAGCGATAATAATAGTACAATATGGCTAATAGTGCATGTTATATTGATAATAATATAAGTAATAAGTATAATTATTACAGTTCTAGCGATAATAACTCCATTATATGGGTAATAATGCATGTTATATTGATAATAATATAAGTAATAAGTATAATTATTACAGTTCTAGCGATAATAACTGCCTAATATGGGTAATAATGCACGTTATATTGCTAATAATATAAGTATTAAGTATAATTATTACAGTTCTAGCGATAATAACTGCATTATATGGGTAATAATGCACGTTATATTGCTGATAATATAAGTAATAAGTATAATTATTACAGTTCTGGCGATAATAACTCCATTATATGGGTAATAATGCATGTTATATTGATAATAATATAAGTCATAAGTATAATTATTACAGTTCTAGCGATAATAACTGCATAATATGGGTAATAATGCACGTTATATTGCTAATAATATAAGTAATAAGTATAATTATTACAGTTCTAGCGATAATAACTGCATTATAGGGGTAATAATGCATGTTATATTGATAATATTGGGAGTAATAAGTATAATTATTATAGTTCTAGCGATAATAATAGTACAATATGGCTAATAGTGCATGTTATATTGATAATAATAAAAGTAATAAGTATATTTATTACAGTTCTATCGATAATAACTGCATAATATGGGTAATAATGCATGTTATATTGATTATAATAAATGCAGTAAGTATATTTATTATAGTTCTAGCTATTACAACTGCATAAAATGGGTAATAATGCACGTTATATTGCTAATAATATAAGTAATAAGTATAATTATTACAGTTCTAGCGATAATAACTGCATTATATGGGTAATAATGCATGATATATCGATAATATCGGGAGCAATAAGTATAATTATTATAGTTCTAGCGATAATAATAGTACAATATGGCTAATAGTGCATGTTATATTGATAATAATAAAAGTAATAAGTATATTTAATATAGTTCTATCGATAATAACTGCATAATATGGGTAAAAATGCATGTTATATTGATGATAATAAAAGTAGTAAGTATACTTATTATAGTTCTAGCGCTAATAACTGCATAATATGGGTAATAATGCATGTTATATTGATAATAATATAAGTAATGAGTATAATTATTACAGTTATAGCGATAATAACTGCATTATATGGGTAATAATGCACGTTAGATTGCTAATAATGTAAGTAATAAGTATAATTATTGCAGCTCTAGCGATAATAACTGCATTATAGGGGTAATAATGCATGTTATATTGATAATATTGGGAGTAATAAGTATAATTATTACAGTTCTAGCGATAATAATAGTACAATATGGCTAATAGTGCATGTTATATTGATAATAATAAAAGTAATAAGTATATTTATTACAGTTCTATCGATAATAACTGCATTATATGGGTAATAATGCACGTTATATTGCTGATAATATAAGTGATAAGTATAATTATACAGTTCTAGCGATAATAACTGCATTATATGGGTAATAATGCATGTTATATTGATAATATCGGGAGTAATAAGTATAATTATTATAGTTCTAGCGATAATAATAGTAAAATATGGCTAATAGTGCATCTTATATTGATAATAATAAAAGTAATAAGTACATTTATTATAGTCCTATCGATAATAACTGCATAATATGGGTAATAATGCATGTTATATTGATGATAATAAAAGTAGTAAGTATAATTATTACAGTTCTAGCGATAATAACTCCATTATATGGGTAATAATGCATGTTATATTGATAATAATGTAAGTCATAAGTATAATTATTACAGTTCTAGCGATAATACTAGTAAAATATGGCTAAGAGTGCCTGTTATATTGATAATAATAAAAGTAATAAGTATATTTATTATACTTCTGTCGATAATAACTGCACTATATGGGTAATAATGCATGTTATATTGATAATAATATAAGTAATAAGTATAATTATTACAGTTCTAGCGATAATAACTCCATTATATGGGTAATAATGCATGTTATATTGATAATAATATAAGTCATAAGTATAATTATTACAGTTCTAGCGATAATAACTGCATAATATGGGTAATAAAGCACGTTATATTGCTAATAATATAAGTAATAAGTATAATTATTACAGTTCTAGCGATAATAACTGCATTATAGGGGTAATAATGCATGTTATATCGATAATATCGGGAGCAATATGTATAATTATTATAGTTCTAGCGATAATAATAGTACAATATGGCTAATAGTGCATGTTATATTGATAATAATAAAAGTAATAAGTATATTTATTATAGTTCTATCGATAATAACTGCATAATATGGGTAATAATGCATGTTATATTGATGATAATAAAAGTAGTAAGTATACTTATTATAGTGCTAGGGATAATAACTCCATTATATGGGTAATAATGCATGTTATATTAATAATAATATAAGTAATAAGTATAATTATTACAGTTCTAGCGATAATAACTGCATAATATGGGTAATAATGCACGTTATATTGCTAATAATATAAGTAATAAGTATAATTAGTACAGTTCTAGCGATAATAACTGCATTATATGGGTAATAATGCATGTTATATTGATAATAATATAAGTAATAAGTATAATTATTACAGTTCTAGCGATAATAACTGCATTATATGGGTAATAATGCACGTTATATTGCTAATAATGTAAGTAAGAAGTATAATTATTGCAGTTCTAGCGATAATAACTGCATTATATGGGTAATAATGCATGTTATATTGATAATAATATAAGTCATAAGTATAATTATTACAGTTCTGGCGATAATACTAGTAAAATATGGCTAAGAGTGCCTGTTATATTGATAATAATAAAAGTAATAAGTATATTTATTATACTTCTGTCGATAATAACTGCATTATATGGGTAATAATGCATGTTATATTGATAATAATATAAGTAATAAGTATAATTATTACAGTTCTAGCGATAATAACTGCATTATATGGGTAATAATGCATGTTATATCGATAATATCGGGAGCAATAAATATAATTATTATAGTTCTAGCGATAATAATAGTACAATATGGCTAATAGTGCATGTTATATTGATAATAATATAAGTAATAAGTATAATTATTACAGTTCTAGCGATAATACTAGTAAAATATGGCTAAGAGTGCCTGTTATATTGATAATAATAAAAGTAATGAGTATATTTATTATACTTCTGTCGATAATAACTGCACTATATGGGTAATAATGCATGTTATATTGATAATAATATAAGTAATAAGTATAATTATTACAGTTCTAGCGATAATAACTCCATTATATGGGTAATAATGCATGTTATATTGATAATAATATAAGTCATAAGTATAATTATTACAGTTCTAGCGATAATAACTGCATAATATGGGTAATAATGCACGTTATATTGCTAATAATATAAGTAATAAGTATAATTATTACAGTTCTAGCGATAATAACTGCATTATAGGGGTAATAATGCATGTTATATCGATAATATCGGGAGCAATATGTATAATTATTATAGTTCTAGCGATAATAATAGTACAATGTGGCTAATAGTGCATGTTATATTGATAATAATAAAAGTAATAAGTATATTTATTATAGTTCTATCGATAATAACTGCATAATATGGGTAATAATGCATGTTATATTGATGATAATAAAAGTAGTAAGTATACTTATTATAGTGCTAGGGATAATAACTCCATTATATGGGTAATAATGCATGTTATATTAATAATAATATAAGTAATAAGTATAATTATTACAGTTCTAGCGATAATAACTGCATAATATGGGTAATAATGCACGTTATATTGCTAATAATATAAGTAATAAGTATAATTAGTACAGTTCTAGCGATAATAACTGCATTATATGGGTAATAATGCATGTTATATTGATAATAATATAAGTAATAAGTATAATTATTACAGTTCTAGCGATAATAACTGCATTATATGGGTAATAATGCACGTTATATTGCTAATAATGTAAGTAAGAAGTATAATTATTGCAGTTCTAGCGATAATAACTGCATTATATGGGTAATAATGCATGTTATATTGATAATAATATAAGTCATAAGTATAATTATTACAGTTCTGGCGATAATACTAGTAAAATATGGCTAAGAGTGCCTGTTATATTGATAATAATAAAAGTAATAAGTATATTTATTATACTTCTGTCGATAATAACTGCATTATATGGGTAATAATGCATGTTATATTGATAATAATATAAGTAATAAGTATAATTATTACAGTTCTAGCGATAATAACTGCATTATATGGGTAATAATGCATGTTATATCGATAATATCGGGAGCAATAAATATAATTATTATAGTTCTAGCGATAATAATAGTACAATATGGCTAATAGTGCATGTTATATTGATAATAATATAAGTAATAAGTATAATTATTACAGTTCTAGCGATAATAACTCCATTATATGGGTAATAATGCATGTTATATTGATAATAATATAAGTAATAAGTATAATTATTACAGTTCTAGCGATAATAACTGCCTAATATGGGTAATAATGCACGTTATATTGCTAATAATATAAGTATTAAGTATAATTATTACAGTTCTAGCGATAATAACTGCATTATATGGGTAATAATGCACGTTATATTGCTGATAATATAAGTAATAAGTATAATTATTACAGTTCTAGCGATAATAACTGCATAATATGGGTAATAATGCACGTTATATTGCTAATAATATAAGTAATAAGTATAATTATTACAGTTCTAGCGATAATAACTGCATTATAGGGGTAATAATGCATGTTATATTGATAATATTGGGAGTAATAAGTATAATTATTATAGTTCTAGCGATAATAATAGTACAATATGGCTAATAGTGCATGTTATATTGATAATAATAAAAGTAATAAGTATATTTATTACAGTTCTATCGATAATAACTGCATTATATGGGTAATAATGCACGTTATATTGCTGATAATATAAGTAATAAGTATAATTATTACAGTTCTGGCGATAATAACTGCATTATATGGGTAATAATGCATGTTATATTGATAATATCGGGAGTAATAAGAATAATTATTATACTTCTAGCGATAATAATAGTAAAATATGGCTAATAGTGAATCTTATATTGATAATAATAAAAGTAATAAGTACATTTATTATAGTTCTAGCGATAATAATAGTACAATATGGCTTATAGTGCATGTCATATTGATAATAACAAAGTAATAAGTATATTTATTATAGTTCTATCGATAATAACTGCATAATATGGGTAATAATGCATGTTATATTGATTATAATAAAAGCAGTAAGTATATTTATTATAGTTCTAGCTATTATAGCTGCATAATATGGGTAATAATGCACGTTATATTGCTAATAATATAAGTAATAAGTATAATTATTACAGTTCTAGCGATAATAGCTGCATTATATGGGTAATAATGCATGATATATCGATAACATCGGGAGCAATAAGTATAATTATTATAGTTCTAGCGATAATAATAGTACAATATGGCTAATAGTGCATGTTATATTGATAATAATAAAAGTAATAAGTATATTTAATATAGTTCTATCGATAATAGCTGCATAATATGGGTAATAATGCATGTTATATTGATGATAATAAAAGTAGTAAGTATACTTATTATAGTTCTAGCGATAATAACTGCATTATATGGGTAATAATGCACGTTATATTGCTGATAATATAAGTGATAAGTATAATTATTACAGTTCTAGCGATAATAACTGCATTATATGGGTAATAATGCATGTTATATTGATAATATCGGGAGTAATAAGTATAGTTATTATAATTCTAGCGATAATAATAGTAAAAATGGCTAATAGTGCATCTTATATTGATAATAATAAAAGTAATAAGTACATTTATTATAGTTCTATCGATAATAACTGCATAATATGGGTAATAATGCATGTTATATTCATGATAATAAAAGTAGTAAGTATAATTATTACAGTTCTAGCGATAATAACTCCATTATATGGGTAATAATGCATGTTATATTGATAATAATATAAGTCATAAGTATAATTATTACAGTTCTAGCGATAATAACTGCATTATATGGGTAATAATGGATGTTATATTGATAATATCGGGAGTAATAAGTATAACTATTACAGTTCTAGCGATAATACTAGTAAAATATGGCTAAGAGTGCCTGTTATATGGATAATAATAAAAGTAATAAGTATATTTATTATACTTCTGTCGATAATAACTGCATTATATGGGTAATAATGCATGTTATATTGATAATAATATAAGTAATAAGTATAATTATTACAGTTCTAGCGATAATAACTGCATTATATGGGTAATAATGCCTGTTATATCGATAATATCGGGAGCAATAAGTATAATTATTATAGTTCTAGCGATAATAATAGTACAATATGGCTAAAAGTGCATGTTATATTGATAATAATAAAAGTAATAAGTATATTTATTACAGTTCTATCGATAATAACTGCATAATATGGGTAATAATGCATGTTATATCGATCATATCGGGAGCAATATGTATAATTATTATAGTTCTAGCGATAGTAATAGTACAATATGGCTAATAGTGCATGTTATATTGATAATAATAAAAGTAATAAGTATATTTATTATAGTTCTATCGATAATAACCGCATAATATGGGTAATAATGCATGTTATATTGATGATAATAAAAGTAGTAAGTATAATTATTACAGTTCTAACGATAATAACTCCATTATATGGGTAATAATGTATGTTATATTGATAATAATATAAGTCATAAGTATAATTATTACAGTTCTAGCGATAATAACTGCATTATATGGGTAATAATGCATGTTATATTGATAATATCGGGTGCAATAAGTACAATTATTATAGTTCTAGCGATAATAATAGTACAATATGGCTAATAGTGCATGTTATATTGATAATAATAAAAGTAATAAGTATATTTATTATAGTTCTATCGATAATAACTGCATAATATGGGTAATAATGCATGCTATATTGATGATAATAAAAGTACTAAGTATATTTATTATAGTTCTAGCGATTATAACTGCATAATATGCGTAATAATGCATGTTATATTGATAATAATATAAGTAATAAGTATAATTATTACAGTTCTAGCGATAATAACTGCATTATAGGGGTAATAATGCATGTTATATTGATAATATTGGGAGTAATAAGTATAATTATTATAGTTCTAGCGATAATAATAGTACAATATGGCTAATAGTGCATGTTATATTGATAATAATAAAAGTAATAAGTATATTTATTACAGTTCTATCGATAATAATTGCATTATATGGGTAATAATGCATGTTATATCGATAATATCGGGAGCAATATGTATAATTATTATAGTTCTAGCGATAATAATAGTACAATATGGCTAATAGTGCATGTTATATTGATAATAATAAAAGTAATAAGTATATTTATTATAGTTCTATCGATAATAACTGCATAATATGGGTAATAATGCATGTTATATTGATGATAATAAAAGTAGTAAGTATACTTATTATAGTTCTAGCGATAATAACTCCATTATATGGGTAATAATGCATGTCATATTGATAATAATATAAGTAATAAGTATAATTATTACAGTTCTAGCGATAATAACTGCATTATAGGGGTAATAATGCATGTTATATTGATAATATTGGGAGTAATAAGTATAATTATTATAGTTCTAGCGATAATAATAGTACAATATGGCTAATAGTGCATGTTATATTGATAATAATAAAAGTAATAAGTATATTTATTACAGTTCTATCGATAATAACTGCATTATATGGGTAATAATGCACGTTATATTGCTGATAATATAAGTAATAAGTATAATTATTACAGTTCTAGCGATAATAACTGCATTATATGGGTAATAATGCATGTTATATTGATAATATCGGGAGTAATAAGAATAATTATTATACTTCTAGCGATAATAATAGTAAAATATGGCTAATAGTGCATCTTATATTGATAATAATAAAAGTAATAAGTACATTTATTATAGTTCTAGCGATAATAATAGTACAATATGGCTAATAGTGCATGTCATATTGATAATAACAAAGTAATAAGTATATTTATTATAGTTCTATCGATAATAACTGCATAATATGGGTAATAATGCATGTTATATTGATTATAATAAAAGCAGTAAGTATATTTATTATAGTTCTAGCTATTATAGCTGCATAATATGGGTAATAATGCACGTTATATTGCTAATAATATAAGTAATAAGTATAATTATTACAGTTCTAGCGATAATAGCTGCATTATATGGGTAATAATGCATGATATATCGATAACATCGGGAGCAATAAGTATAATTATTATAGTTCTAGCGATAATAATAGTACAATATGGCTAATAGTGCATGTTATATTGATAATAATAAAAGTAATAAGTATATTTAATATAGTTCTATCGATAATAACTGCATAATATGGGTAATAATGCATGTTATATTGATGATAATAAAAGTAGTAAGTATACTTATTATAGTTCTAGCGATAATAACTGCATTATATGGGTAATAATGCACGTTATATTGCTGATAATATAAGTGATAAGTATAATTATTACAGTTCTAGCGATAATAACTGCATTATATGGGTAATAATGCATGTTATATTGATAATATCGGGAGTAATATGTATAATTATTATAATTCTAGCGATAATAATAGTAAAAATGGCTAATAGTGCATCTTATATTGATAATAATAAAAGTAATAAGTACATTTATTATAGTTCTATCGATAATAACTGCATAATATGGGTAATAATGCATGTTATAATCATGATAATAAAAGTAGTAAGTATAATTATAACAGTTCTAGCGATAATAACTCCATTATATGGGTAATAATGCATGTTATATTGATAATAATATAAGTCATAAGTATAATTATTACAGTTCTAGCGATAATAACTGCATTATATGGGTAATAATGGATGTTATATTGATAATATCGGGAGTAATAAGTATAATTATTATAGTTCTAGCGATAATGATTGTAAAATATGGCTAATAGTGCATGTTATATTGATAATAATAAAAGTAATAACAATATTTATTATAGTTCTATCGATAATAACTGCATAATATGGGTAATAATGCATGTTATATTGATAATAATATAAGTAATAAGTATAATTATTACAGTTCTAGCGATAATAACTGCATTATATGGGTAATAATGCATGTTATATCGATAATATCGGGAGCAATAAGTATAATTATTATAGTTCTAGCGATAATAATAGTACAATATGGCTAAAAGTGCATGTTATATTGATAATAATAAAAGTAATAAGTATATTTATTACAGTTCTATCGATAATAACTGCATAATATGGGTAATAATGCATGTTATATCGATCATATCGGGAGCAATATGTATAATTATTATAGTTCTAGCGATAGTAATAGTACAATATGGCTAATAGTGCATGTTATATTGATAATAATAAAAGTAATAAGTATATTTATTGTAGTTCTATCGATAATAACCGCATAATATGGGTAATAATGCATGTTATATTGATGATAATAAAAGTAGTAAGTATAATTATTACAGTTCTAGCGATAATAACTCCATTATATGGGTAATAATGTATGTTATATTGATAATAATATAAGTCATAAGTATAATTATTACAGTTCTAGCGATAATAACTGCATTATATGGGTAATAATGCATGTTATATTGATAATATCGGGTGCAATAAGTACAATTACTATAGTTCTAGCGATAATAATAGTACCATATGGCTAATAGTGCATGTTATATTGATAATAATAAAAGTAATAAGTATATTTATTATAGTTCTATCGATAATAACTGCATAATATGGGTAATAATGCATGTTATATTGATGATAATAAAAGTAGTAAGTATACTTATTATAGTTCTAGCGATAATAACTCCATTATATGGGTAATAATGCATGTCATATTGATAATAATATAAGTAATAAGTATATTTATTACAGTTCTATCGATAATAACTGCATTATATGGGTAATAATGCATGTTATATCGATAATATCGGGAGCAATATGTGTAATTATTATAGTTCTAGCGATAATAATAGTACAATATGGCTAAAAGTGCATGTTATATTGATAATAATAAAAGTAATAAGTATATTTATTACAGTTCTATCGATAATAACTGCATAATATGGGTAATAATGCATGTTATATCGATCATATCGGGAGCAATATGTATAATTACTATAGTTCTAGCGATAATAATAGTACAATATGGCTAATAGTGCATGTAATATTGATAATAATAAAAGTAATAAGTATATTTATTAGAGTTCTATCGATAATAACCGCATAATATGGGTAATAATGCATGTTATATTGATGATAATAAAAGTAGTAAGTATAATTATTACAGTTCTAGCGATAATAACTCCATTATATGGGTAATAATGTATGTTATATTGATAATAATATAAGTCATAAGTATAATTATTACAGTTCTAGCGATAATAACTGCATAATATGGGTAATATTGCACGTTATATTGCTACTAATATAAGTAATAAGTATAATTATTACAGTTCTAGCGATAATAACTGCATTATAGGGGTAATAATGCATGTTATATTGATAATATTGAGAGTAATAAGTATAATTATTATAGTTCTAGCGATAATAATAGTACAATATGGCTAATAGTGCATGTTATATTGATAATAATAAAAGTAATAAGTATATTTATTACAGTTCTATCGATAATAACTGCATTATATGGGTAATAATGCACGTTATATTGCTGATAATATAAGTAATAAGTATAATTATTACAGTTCTAGCGATAATAACTGCATTATATGGGTAATAATGCATGTTATATTGATAATATCGGGAGTAATAAGTATAATTATTATAGTTCTAGCGATAATAATAGTAAAATATGGCTAATAGTGCGTCTTATATTGATAATAATAAAATTAATAAGTACATTTATTATAGTTCTAGCGATAATAATAGTACAATATGGCTAATAGTGCATGTCATATTGATAATAACAAAGTAATAAGTATATTTATTATAGTTCTATCGATAATAACTGCATAATATGGGTAATAATGCATGTTATATTGATTATAATAAAAGCAGTAAGTATATTTATTATAGTTCTAGCTATTATAGCTGCATAATATGGGTAATAATGCACGTTATATTGCTAATAATATAAGTAATAAGTATAATTATTACAGTTCTAGCGATAATAGCTGCATTATATGGGTAATAATGCATGATATATCGATAACATCGGGAGCAATAAGTATAATTATTATAGTTCTAGCGATAATAATAGTACAATATGGCTAATAGTGCATGTTATATTGATAATAATAAAAGTAATAAGTATATTTAATATAGTTCTATCGATAATAACTGCATAATATGGGTAATAATGCATGTTATATTGATGATAATAAAAGTAGTAAGTATACTTATTATAGTTCTAGCGATAATAACTGCATTATATGGGTAATAATGCACGTTATATTGCTGATAATATAAGTGATAAGTATAATTATTACAGTTCTAGCGATAATAACTGCATTATATGGGTAATAATGCATGTTATATTGATAATATCGGGAGTAATAAGTATAATTATTATAATTCTAGCGATAATAATAGTAAAAATGGCTAATAGTGCATCTTATATTGATAATAATAAAAGTAATAAGTACATTTATTATAGTTCTATCGATAATAACTGCATAATATGGGTAATAATGCATGTTATATTCATGATAATAAAAGTAGTAAGTATAATTATTACAGTTCTAGCGATAATAACTCCATTATATGGGTAATAATGCATGTTATATTGATAATAATATAAGTCATAAGTATAATTATTACAGTTCTAGCGATAATAACTGCATTATATGGGTAATAATGGATGTTATATTGATAATATCGGGAGTAATAAGTATAACTATTACAGTTCTAGCGATAATACTAGTAAAATATGGCTAAGAGTGCCTGTTATATGGATAATAATAAAAGTAATAAGTATATTTATTATACTTCTGTCGATAATAACTGCATTATATGGGTAATAATGCATGTTATATTGATAATAATATAAGTAATAAGTATAATTATTACAGTTCTAGCGATAATAACTGCATTATATGGGTAATAATGCATGTTATATCGATAATATCGGGAGCAATAAGTATAATTATTATAGTTCTAGCGATAATAATAGTACAATATGGCTAAAAGTGCATGTTATATTGATAATAATAAAAGTAATAAGTATATTTATTACAGTTCTATCGATAATAACTGCATAATATGGGTAATAATGCATGTTATATCGATCATATCGGGAGCAATATGTATAATTACTATAGTTCTAGCGATAATAATAGTACAATATGGCTAATAGTGCATGTAATATTGATAATAATAAAAGTAATAAGTATATTTATTATAGTTCTATCGATAATAACTGCATAATATGGGTAATAATGCATGTTATAATGATGATAATAAAAGTACTAAGTATATTTATTATAGTTCTAGCGATTATAACTGCATAATATGCGTAATAATGCATGTTATATTGATAATAATATAAGTAATAAGTATAATTATTACAGTTCTAGCGATAATAACTGCATAATATGGGTAATAATGCACGTTATATTGCTAATAATATAAGTAATAAGTATAATTATTACAGTTCCAGCGATAATAACTGCATTATATGGGTAATAATGCATGTTATATTGATAATATCGGGTGCAATAAGTACAATTATTATAGTTCTAGCGATAATAATAGTACCATATGGCTAATAGTGCCTGTTATATTGATAATAATAAAAGTAATAAGTATATTTATTATAGTTCTATCGATAATAACTGCATAATATGGGTAATAATGCATGTTATATTGATGATAATAAAAGTACTAAGTATATTTATTATAGTTCTAGCGATTATAACTGCATAATATGCGTAATAATGCATGTTATATTGATAATAATATAAGTAACAAGTATAATTATTACAGTTCTAGCGATAATAACTGCATTATAGGGGTAATAATGCATGTTATATTGATAATATTGGGAGTAATAAGTACAATTATTACAGTTCTAGCGATAATAATAGTACAATGTGGCTAATAGTGCATGTAATATTGATAATAATAAAAGTAATAAGTATATTTATTATAGTTCTATCGATAATAACTGCATAATATGGGTAATAATGCATGTTATAATGATGATAATAAAAGTACTAAGTATATTTATTATTGTTCTAGCGATTATAACTGCATAATATGCGTAATAATGCATGTTATATTGATAATAATATAAGTAATAAGTATAATTATTACAGTTCTAGCGATAATAACTGCATAATATGGGTAATAATGCACGTTATATTGCTAATAATATAAGTAATAAGTATAATTATTACAGTTCCAGCGATAATAACTGCATTATATGGGTAATAATGCATGTTATATTGATAATATCGGGTGCAATAAGTACAATTATTATAGTTCTAGCGATAATAATAGTACCATATGGCTAATAGTGCATGTTATATTGATAATAATAAAAGTAATAAGTATATTTATTATAGTTCTATCGATAATAACTGCATAATATGGGTAATAATGCATGTTATATTGATGATAATAAAAGTACTAAGTATATTTATTATAGTTCTAGCGATTATAACTGCATAATATGCGTAATAATGCATGTTATATTGATAATAATATAAGTAATAAGTATAATTATTACAGTTCTAGCGATAATAACTGCATTATAGGGGTAATAATGCATGTTATATTGATAATATTGGGAGTAATAAGTATAATTATTACAGTTCTAGCGATAATAATAGTACAATGTGGCTAATAGTGCATGTTATATTGATAATAATAAAAGTAATAAGTATATTTATTACAGTTCTATCGATAATAACTGCATTATATGGGTAATAATGCATGTTATATCGATAATATCGGGAGCAATATGTATAATTATTATAGTTCTAGCGATAATAATAGTACAATATGGCTAATAGTGCATGTTATATTGATAATAATAAAAGTAATAAGTATATTTATTATAGTTCTATCGATAATAACCGCATAATATGGGTAATAATGCATGTTATATTGATTATAATAAAAGCAGTAAGTATATTTATTATAGTTCTAGCTATTATAGCTGCATAATATGGGTAATAATGCACGTTATATTGCTAATAATATAAGTAATAAGTATAATTATTACAGTTCTAGCGATAATAGCTGCATTATATGGGTAATAATGCATGATATATCGATAACATCGGGAGCAATAAGTATAATTATTATAGTTCTAGCGATAATAATAGTACAATATGGCTAATAGTGCATGTTATATTGATAATAATAAAAGTAATAAGTATATTTAATATAGTTCTATCGATAATAGCTGCATAATATGGGTAATAATGCATGTTATATTGATGATAATAAAAGTAGTAAGTATACTTATTATAGTTCTAGCGATAATAACTGCATTATATGGGTAATAATGCACGTTATATTGCTGATAATATAAGTGATAAGTATAATTATTACAGTTCTAGCGATAATAACTGCATTATATGGGTAATAATGCATGTTATATTGATAATATCGGGAGTAATAAGTATAATTATTATAGTTCTAGCGATAATAATGGTAAAATATGGCTAATAGTGCATCTTATATTGATAATAATAAAAGTAATAAGTACATTTATTATAGTTCTATCGATAATAACCGCATAATATGGGTAATAATGCATGTTATATTGATGATAATAAAAGTAGTAAGTATAATTATTACAGTTCTAGCGATAATAACTGCATTATATGGGTAATAATGTATGTTATATTGATAATAATATAAGTCATAAGTATAATTATTACAGTTCTATCGATAATAACTGCATAATATGGGTAATAATGCATGTTATATTCATGATAATAAAAGTAGTAAGTATAATTATTACAGTTCTAACGATAATAACTGCATTATATGGGTAATAATGGATGTTATATTGATAATATCGGGAGTAATACGTATAACTATTACAGTTCTAGCGATAATACTAGTAAAATATGGCTAAGAGTGCCTGTTATATTGATAATAATAAAAGTAATAAGTATATTTATTATACTTCTGTCGATAATAACTGCATTATATGGGTAATAATGCATGTTATATTGATAATAATATAAGTAATAAGTATAATTATTACAGTTCTAGCGATAATAACTGCATTATATGGGTAATAATGCATGTTATATCGATAATATCGGGAGCAATAAGTATAATTATTATAGTTCTAGCGATAATAATAGTACAATATGGCTAATAGTGCATGTTATATTGATAATAATAAAAGTAATAAGTATATTTATTACAGTTCTATCGATAATAACTGCATAATATGGGTAATAATGCATGTTATATCGATAATATCGGGAGCAATATGTATAATTATTATAGTTCTAGCGATAGTAATAATACAATATGGCTAATAGTGCATGTTATATTGATAATAATAAAAGTAATAAGTATATTTATTATAGTTCTATCGATAATAACCGCATAATATGGGTAATAATGCATGTTATATTGATGATAATAAAAGTAGTAAGTATAATTATTACAGTTCTAGCGATAATAACTCCATTATATGGGTAATAATGTATGTTATATTGATAATAATATAAGTCATAAGTATAATTATTACAGTTCTAGCGATAATAACTGCATAATATGGGTAATATTGCATGTTATATTGATAATAATAAAAGTAATAAGTATATTTATTACAGTTCTATCGATAATAACTGCATTATAGGGGTAATAATGCATGTTATATTGATAATATTGGGAGTAATAAGTATAATTATTATAGTTCTAGCGATAATAATAGTACAATATGGCTAATAGTGAATGTTATATTGATAATAATAAAAGTAATAAGTATATTTATTACAGTTCTATCGATAATAACTGCATTATATGGGTAATAATGCACGTTATATTGCTGATAATATAAGTAATAAGTATAATTATTACAGTTCTAGCGATAATAACTGCATTATATGGGTAATAATGCATGTTATATTGATAATATCGGGTGCAATAAGTACAATTACTATAGTTCTAGCGATAATAATAGTACAATATGGCTAACAGTGCATGTAATATTGATAATAATAAAAGTAATAAGTATATTTATTATAGTTCTATCAATAATAACTGCATAATATGGGTAATAATGCATGTTATATTGATGATAATAAAAGTACTAAGTATATTTATTATAGTTCTAGCGATTATAACTGCATAATATGCGTAATAATGCATGTTATATTGATAATAATATAAGTAATAAGTATAATTATTACAGTTCTAGCGATAATAACTGCATTATAGGGGTAATAATGCATGTTATATTGATAATATTGGGAGTAATAAGTATAATTATTACAGTTCTAGCGATAATAATAGTACAATATGGCTAATAGTGCATGTTATATTGATAATAATAAAAGTAATAAGTATATTTATTACAGTTCTATCGATAATAACTGCATTATATGGGTAATAATGCATGTTATATCGATAATATCGGGAGCAATATGTATAATTATTATAGTTCTAGCGATAATAATAGTACAATATGGCTAATAGTGCATGTCATATTGATAATAACAAAGTAATAAGTATATTTATTATAGTTCTATCGATAATAACTGTATAATATGGGTAATAATGCATGTTATATTGATTATAATAAAAGCAGTAAGTATATTTATTATAATTCTAGCTATTATAACTGCATAATATGGGTAATAATGCACGTTATATTGCTAATAATATAGGTAATAAGTATAATTATTACAGTTCTAGCGATAATAATTGCATTATATGGGTAATAATGCATGATATATCGATAATATCGGGAGCAATAAGTATAATTACTATAGTTCTAGCGGTAATAATAGTACAATATGGCTAATAGTGCATGTTATATTGCTAATAATAAAAGTAATAAGTATATTTAATATAGTTCTATCGATAATAACTGCATAATATGGGTAATAATGCATGTTATATTGATGATAATAAAAGTAGTAAGTATACTTATTATAGTTCTAGCAATAATAACTGCATAATATGGGTAATAATGCATGTTATATTGATAATAATATAAGTAATAAGTATAATTATTACAGTTCTAGCGATAATAACTGCATTATATGGGTAATAATGCGCGTTAGATTGCTAATAATGTAAGTAATATGTATAATTATTGCAGTTCTAGCGATAATAACTGCATTATAGGGGTAATAATGCATGTTATATTGATAATATTGGGAGTAATAAGTATAATTATTACAGTTCTAGCGATAATAATAGTACAATATGGCTAATAGTGCATGTTATATAGATAATAATAAAAGTAATAAGTATATTTATTACAGTTCTATCGATAATCACTGCATTATATGGGTAATAATGCACGTTATATTGCTGATAATATAAGTGATAAGTATAATTATTACAGTTCTAGCGATAATAACTGCATAATATGGGTAATAATGCACGTTATATTGCTAATAATATAAGTAATAAGTATAATTATTACAGTTCCAGCGATAATAACTGCATTATATGGGTAATAATGCATGTTATATTGATAATATCGGGTGCAATAAGTACAATTATTATAGTTCTAGCGATAATAATAGTACCATATGGCTAATAGTGCCTGTTATATTGATAATAATAAAAGTAATAAGTATATTTATTATAGTTCTATCGATAATAACTGCATAATATGGGTAATAATGCATGTTATATTGATGATAATAAAAGTACTAAGTATATTTATTATAGTTCTAGCGATTATAACTGCATAATATGCGTAATAATGCATGTTATATTGATAATAATATAAGTAACAAGTATAATTATTACAGTTCTAGCGATAATAACTGCATTATAGGGGTAATAATGCATGTTATATTGATAATATTGGGAGTAATAAGTACAATTATTACAGTTCTAGCGATAATAATAGTACAATGTGGCTAATAGTGCATGTAATATTGATAATAATAAAAGTAATAAGTATATTTATTATAGTTCTATCGATAATAACTGCATAATATGGGTAATAATGCATGTTATAATGATGATAATAAAAGTACTAAGTATATTTATTATTGTTCTAGCGATTATAACTGCATAATATGCGTAATAATGCATGTTATATTGATAATAATATAAGTAATAAGTATAATTATTACAGTTCTAGCGATAATAACTGCATAATATGGGTAATAATGCACGTTATATTGCTAATAATATAAGTAATAAGTATAATTATTACAGTTCCAGCGATAATAACTGCATTATATGGGTAATAATGCATGTTATATTGATAATATCGGGTGCAATAAGTACAATTATTATAGTTCTAGCGATAATAATAGTACCATATGGCTAATAGTGCATGTTATATTGATGATAATAAAAGTAATAAGTATATTTATTATAGTTCTATCGATAATAACTGCATAATATGGGTAATAATGCATGTTATATTGATGATAAAGAAGTACTAAGTATATTTATTATAGTTCTAGCGATTATAACTGCATAATATGCGTAATAATGCATGTTATATTGATAATAATATAAGTAATAAGTATAATTATTACAGTTCTAGCGATAATAACTGCATTATAGGGGTAATAATGCATGTTATATTGATAATATTGGGAGTAATAAGTATAATTATTACAGTTCTAGCGATAATAATAGTACAATGTGGCTAATAGTGCATGTTATATTGATAATAATAAAAGTAATAAGTATATTTATTACAGTTCTATCGATAATAACTGCATTATATGGGTAATAATGCATGTTATATCGATAATATCGGGAGCAATATGTATAATTATTATAGTTCTAGCGATAGTAATAGTACAATATGGCTAATAGTGCATGTTATATTGATAATAATAAAAGTAATAAGTATATTTATTATAGTTCTATCGATAATAACCGCATAATATGGGTAATAATGCATGTTATATTGATGATAATAAAAGTAGTAAGTATAATTATTACAGTTCTAGCGATAATAACTCCATTATATGGGTAATAATGTATGTTATATTGATAATAATATAAGTCATAAGTATAATTATTACAGTTCTAGCGATAATAACTGCATAATATGGGTAATATTGCATGTTATATTGATAATAATAAAAGTAATAAGTATATTTATTACAGTTCTATCGATAATAACTGCATTATATGGGTAATAATGCATGTTATATCGATAATATCGGGAGCAATATGTATAATTATTATAGTTCTAGCGATAATAATAGTACAATATGGCTAATAGTGCATGTTATATTGATAATAATAAAAGTAATAAGTATATTTATTATAGTTCTATCGATAATAACTGCATAATATGCGTAATAATGCATGTTATATTGATGATAATAAAAGTAGTAAGTATACTTATTATAGTTCTAGCGATAATAACTCCATTATATGGGTAATAATGCATGTTATATTGATAATAATATAAGTAATAAGTATAATTATTACAGTTCTAGCGATAATAACTGCATTATAGGGGTAATAATGCATGTTATATTGATAATATTGGGAGTAATAAGTATAATTATTATAGTTCTAGCGATAATAATAGTACAATATGGCTAATAGTGCATGTTATATTGATAATAATAAAAGTAATAAGTATATTTATTACAGTTCTATCGATAATAACTGCATTATATGGGTAATAATGCACGTTATATTGCTGATAATATAAGTAATAAGTATAATTATTACAGTTCTAGCGATAATAACTGCATTATATGGGTAATAATGCATGTTATATTGATAATATCGGGTGCAATAAGTACAATTACTATAGTTCTAGCGATAATAATAGTACAATATGGCTAATAGTGCATGTAATATTGATAATAATAAAAGTAATAAGTATATTTATTATAGTTCTATCAATAATAACTGCATAATATGGGTAATAATGCATGTTATATTGATGATAATAAAAGTACTAAGTATATTTATTATAGTTCTAGCGATTATAACTGCATAATATGCGTAATAATGCATGTTATATTGATAATAATAAAAGTAATAAGTATATTTATTACAGTTCTATCGATAATAACTGCATAATATGGGTAATAATGCATGTTATATCGATAATATCGGGAGCAATATGTATAATTATTATAGTTCTAGCGATAGTAATAGTACAATATGGCTAATAGTGCATGTTATATTGATAATAATAAAAGTAATAAGTATATTTATTACAGTTCTATCGATAATAACTGCATAATATGGGTAATAATGCATGTTATATTGATGATAATAAAAGTAGTAAGTATAATTATTACAGTTCTAGCGATAATAACTCCATTATATGGGTAATAATGTATGTTATATTGATAATAATATAAGTCATAAGTATAATTATTACAGTTCTAGCGATAATAACTGCATTATATGGGTAATAATGCATGTTATATTGATAATATCGGGAGTAATAAGTATAATTATTATAGTTCTAGCGATAATAATAGTAAAATATGGCTAATAGTGCATCTTATATTGATAATAATAAAAGTAATAAGTACATTTATTATAGTTCTAGCGATAATAATAGTACAATATGGCTAATAGTGCATGTCATATTGATAATAACAAAGTAATAAGTATATTTATTATAGTTCTATCGATAATAACTGCATAATATGGGTAATAATGCATGTTATATTGATTATAATAAAAGCAGTAAGTATATTTATTATAGTTCTAGCTATTACAACTGCATAATATGGGTAATAATGCACGTTATATTGCTAATAATATAAGTAATAAGTATAATTATTACAGTTCTAGCGATAATAACTGCATTATATGGGTAATAATGCATGATATATCGATAATATCGGGAGCAATAAGTATAATTATTATAGTTCTAGCGATAATAATAGTACAATATGGCTAATAGTGCATGTTATATTGATAATAATAAAAGTAATAAGTATATTTAATATAGTTCTATCGATAATAACTGCATAATATGGGTAATAATGCATGTTATATTGATGATAATAAAAGTAGTAAGTATACTTATTATAGTTCTAGCGCTAATAACTGCATAATATGGGTAATAATGCATGTTATATTGATAATAATATAAGTAATGAGTATAATTATTACAGTTCTAGCGATAATAACTGCATTATATGGGTAATAATGCACGTTAGATTGCTAATAATGTAAGTAATAAGTATAATTATTGCAGCTCTAGCGATAATAGCTGCATTATATGGGTAATAATGCATGATATATCGATAACATCGGGAGCAATAATTATAATTATTATAGTTCTAGCGATAATAATAGTACAATATGGCTAATAGTGCATGTTATATTGATAATAATAAAAGTAATAAGTATATTTAATATAGTTCTATCGATAATAGCTGCATAATATGGGTAATAATGCATGTTATATTGATGATAATAAAAGTAGTAAGTATACTTATTATAGTTCTAGCGATAATAACTGCATTATATGGGTAATAATGCACGTTATATTGCTGATAATATAAGTGATAAGTATAATTATTACAGTTCTAGCGATAATAACTGCATTATATGGGTAATAATGCATGTTATATTGATAATATCGGGAGTAATAAGTATAATTATTATAGTTCTAGCGATAATAATGGTAAAATATGGCTAATAGTGCATCTTATATTGATAATAATAAAAGTAATAAGTACATTTATTATAGTTCTATCGATAATAACTGCATAATATGGGTAATAATGCATGTTATATTCATGATAATAAAAGTAGTAAGTATAATTATTACAGTTCTAACGATAATAACTGCATTATATGGGTAATAATGGATGTTATATTGATAATATCGGGAGTAATACGTATAACTATTACAGTTCTAGCGATAATACTAGTACAATATGGCTAATAGTGCATGTTATATTGATAATAATAAAAGTAATAAGTATATTTATTACAGTTCTATCGATAATAACTGCATAATATGGGTAATAATGCATGTTATATCGATAATATCGGGAGCAATATGTATAATTATTATAGTTCTAGCGATAGTAATAGTACAATATGGCTAATAGTGCATGTTATATTGATAATAATAAAAGTAATAAGTATATTTATTATAGTTCTATCGATAATAACCGCATAATATGGGTAATAATGCATGTTATATTGATGATAATAAAAGTAGTAAGTATAATTATTACAGTTCTAGCGATAATAACTCCATTATATGGGTAATAATGTATGTTATATTGATAATAATATAAGTCATAAGTATAATTATTACAGTTCTAGCGATAATAACTGCATAATATGGGTAATATTGCATGTTATATTGATAATAATAAAAGTAATAAGTATATTTATTACAGTTCTATCGATAATAACTGCATTATATGGGTAATAATGCATGTTATATCGATAATATCGGGAGCAATATGTATAATTATTATAGTTCTAGCGATAATAATAGTACAATATGGCTAATAGTGCATGTTATATTGATAATAATAAAAGTAATAAGTATATTTATTATAGTTCTATCGATAATAACTGCATAATATGCGTAATAATGCATGTTATATTGATGATAATAAAAGTAGTAAGTATACTTATTATAGTTCTAGCGATAATAACTCCATTATATGGGTAATAATGCATGTTATATTGATAATAATATAAGTAATAAGTATAATTATTACAGTTCTAGCGATAATAACTGCATTATAGGGGTAATAATGCATGTTATATTGATAATATTGGGAGTAATAAGTATAATTGTTATAGTTCTAGCGATAATAATAGTACAATATGGCTAATAGTGCATGTTATATTGATAATAATAAAAGTAATAAGTATATTTATTACAGTTCTATCGATAATAACTGCATTATGTGGGTAATAATGCACGTTATATTGCTGATAATATAAGTAATAAGTATAATTATTACAGTTCTAGCGATAATAACTGCATTATATGGGTAATAATGCATGTTATATTGATAATATCGGGTGCAATAAGTACAATTACTATAGTTCTAGCGATAATAATAGTACAATATGGCTAATAGTGCATGTAATATTGATAATAATAAAAGTAATAAGTATATTTATTATAGTTCTATCAATAATAACTGCATAATATGGGTAATAATGCATGTTATATTGATGATAATAAAAGTACTAAGTATATTTATTATAGTTCTAGCGATTATAACTGCATAATATGCGTAATAATGCATGTTATATTGATAATAATAAAAGTAATAAGTATATTTATTACAGTTCTATCGATAATAACTGCATAATATGGGTAATAATGCATGTTATATCGATAATATCGGGAGCAATATGTATAATTATTATAGTTCTAGCGATAGTAATAGTACAATATGGCTAATAGTGCATGTTATATTGATAATAATAAAAGTAATAAGTATATTTATTACAGTTCTATCGATAATAACTGCATAATATGGGTAATAATGCATGTTATATCGATAATATCGGGAGCAATATGTATAATTATTATAGTTCTAGCGATAGTAATAGTACAATATGGCTAATAATGCATGATATATCGATAATATCGGGAGCAATAAGTATAATTACTATAGTTCTAGCGGTAATAATAGTACAATATGGCTAATAGTGCATGTTATATTGCTAATAATAAAAGTAATAAGTATATTTAATATAGTTCTATCGATAATAACTGCATAATATGGGTAATAATGCATGTTATATTGATGATAATAAAAGTAGTAAGTATACTTATTATAGTTCTAGCAATAATAACTGCATAATATGGGTAATAATGCATGTTATATTGATAATAATATAAGTAATAAGTATAATTATTACAGTTCTAGCGATAATAACTGCATTATATGGGTAATAATGCGCGTTAGATTGCTAATAATGTAAGTAATATGTATAATTATTGCAGTTCTAGCGATAATAACTGCATTATAGGGGTAATAATGCATGTTATATTGATAATATTGGGAGTAATAAGTATAATTATTACAGTTCTAGCGATAATAATAGTACAATATGGCTAATAGTGCATGTTATATAGATAATAATAAAAGTAATAAGTATATTTATTACAGTTCTATCGATAATCACTGCATTATATGGGTAATAATGCACGTTATATTGCTGATAATATAAGTGATAAGTATAATTATTACAGTTCTAGCGATAATAACTGCATTATATGGGTAATAATGCATGTTATATTGATAATATCGGGAGTAATAAGTATAATTATTATAGTTCTAGCGATAATAATAGTAAAATATGGCTAATAGTGCATCTTATATTGATAATAATAAAAGTAATAAGTACATTTATTATAGTTCTAGCGATAATAATAGTACAATATGGCTAATAGTGCATGTCATATTGATAATAACAAAGTAATAAGTATATTTATTATAGTTCTATCGATAATAACTGCATAATATGGGTAATAATGCATGTTATATTGATTATAATAAAAGCAGTAAGTATATTTATTATAGTTCTAGCTATTACAACTGCATAATATGGGTAATAATGCACGTTATATTGCTAATAATATAAGTAATAAGTATAATTATTACAGTTCTAGCGATAATAACTGCATTATATGGGTAATAATGCATGTTATATTGATAATATCGGGAGTAATAAGTATAATTATTATAGTTCTAGCGATAATAATAGTAAAATATGGCTAATAGTGCATCTTATATTGATAATAATAAAAGTAATAAGTACATTTATTATAGTTCTAGCGATAATAATAGTACAATATGGCTAATAGTGCATGTCATATTGATAATAACAAAGTAATAAGTATATTTATTATAGTTCTATCGATAATAACTGCATAATATGGGTAATAATGCATGTAATATTGATTATAATAAAAGCAGTAAGTATATTTATTATAGTTCTAGCTATTACAACTGCATAATATGGGTAATAATGCACGTTATATTGCTAATAATATAAGTAATAAGTATAATTATTACAGTTCTAGCGATAATAACTGCATTATATGGGTAATAATGCATGATATATCGATAATATCGGGAGCAATAAGTATAATTATTATAGGTCTAGCGATAATAATAGTACAATATGGCTAATAGTGCATGTTATATTGATAATAATAAAAGTAATAAGTATATTTAATATAGTTCTATCGATAATAACTGCATAATATGGGTAATAATGCATGTTATATTGATGATAATAAAAGTAGTAAGTATACTTATTATAGTTCTAGCGCTAATAACTGCATAATATGGGTAATAATGCATGTTATATTGATAATAATATAAGTAATGAGTATAATTATTACAGTTCTAGCGATAATAACTGCATTATATGGGTAATAATGCACGTTAGATTGCTAATAATGTAAGTAATAAGTATAATTATTGCAGCTCTAGCGATAATAACTGCATTATAGGGGTAATAATGCATGTTATATTGATAATATTGGGAGTAATAAGTATAATTATTACAGTTCTAGCGATAATAATAGTACAATATGGCTAATAGTGCATGTTATATTGATAATAATAAAAGTAATAAGTATATTTATTACAGTTCTATCGATAATAACTGCATTATATGGGTAATAATGCACTTTATATTGCTGATAATATAAGTGATAAGTATAATTATTACAGTTCTAGCGATAATAGCTGCATTATATGGGTAATAATACATGATATATCGATAACATCGGGAGCAATAATTATAATTATTATAGTTCTAGCGATAATAATAGTACAATATGGCTAATAGTGCATGTTATATTGATAATAATAAAAGTAATAAGTATATTTAATATAGTTCTATCGATAATAGCTGCATAATATGGGTAATAATGCATGTTATATTGATGATAATAAAAGTAGTAAGTATACTTATTATAGTTCTAGCGATAATAACTGCATTATATGGGTAATAATGCACGTTATATTGCTGATAATATAAGTGATAAGTATAATTATTACAGTTCTAGCGATAATAACTGCATTATATGGGTAATAATGCATGTTATATTGATAATATCGGGAGTAATAAGTATAATTATTATAGTTCTAGCGATAATAATGGTAAAATATGGCTAATAGTGCATCTTATATTGATAATAATAAAAGTAATAAGTACATTTATTATAGTTCTATCGATAATAACTGCATAATATGGGTAATAATGCATGTTATATTCATGATAATAAAAGTAGTAAGTATAATTATTACAGTTCTAACGATAATAACTGCATTATATGGGTAATAATGGATGTTATATTGATAATATCGGGAGTAATACGTATAACTATTACAGTTCTAGCGATAATACTAGTAAAATATGGCTAAGAGTGCCTGTTATATTGATAATAATAAAAGTAATAAGTATATTTATTATACTTCTGTCGATAATAACTGCATTATATGGGTAATAATGCATGTTATATTGATAATAATGTAAGTAATAAGTATAATTATTACAGTTCTAGCGATAATAACTGCATTATATGGGTAATAATGCATGTTATATCGATAATATCGGGAGCAATAAGTATAATTATTATAGTTCTAGCGATAATAATAGTACAATATGGCTAATAGTGCATGTTATATTGATAATAATAAAAGTAATAAGTATATTTATTACAGTTCTATCGATAATAACTGCATAATATGGGTAATAATGCATGTTATATTGATAATAATAAAAGTAATAAGTATATTTATTACAGTTCTATCGATAATAACTGCATTATATGGGTAATAATGCATGTTATATCGATAATATCGGGAGCAATATGTATAATTATTATAGTTCTAGCGATAATAATAGTACAATATGGCTAATAGTGCATGTTATATTGATAATAATAAAAGTAATAAGTATATTTATTATAGTTCTATCGATAATAACTGCATAATATGCGTAATAATGCATGTTATATTGATGATAATAAAAGTAGTAAGTATACTTATTATAGTTCTAGCGATAATAACTCCATTATATGGGTAATAATGCATGTTATATTGATAATAATATAAGTAATAAGTATAATTATTACAGTTCTAGCGATAATAACTGCATTATAGGGGTAATATTGCATGTTATATTGATAATAATAAAAGTAATAAGTATATTTATTATAGTTCTATCGATAATAACTGCATAATATGCGTAATAATGCATGTTATATTGATGATAATAAAAGTAGTAAGTATACTTATTATAGTTCTAGCGATAATAACTCCATTATATGGGTAATAATGCATGTTATATTGATAATAATATAAGTAATAAGTATAATTATTACAGTTCTAGCGATAATAACTGCATTATAGGGGTAATAATGCATGTTATATTGATAATATTGGGAGTAATAAGTATAATTATTATAGTTCTAGCGATAATAATAGTACAATATGGCTAATAGTGCATGTTATATTGATAATAATAAAAGTAATAAGTATATTTATTACAGTTCTATCGATAATAACTGCATTATATGGGTAATAATGCACGTTATATTGCTGATAATATAAGTAATAAGTATAATTATTACAGTTCTAGCGATAATAACTGCATTATATGGGTAATAATGCATGTTATATTGATAATATCGGGTGCAATAAGTACAATTACTATAGTTCTAGCGATAATAATAGTACAATATGGCTAATAGTGCATGTAATATTGATAATAATAAAAGTAATAAGTATATTTATTATAGTTCTATCAATAATAACTGCATAATATGGGTAATAATGCATGTTATATTGATGATAATAAAAGTACTAAGTATATTTATTATAGTTCTAGCGATTATAACTGCATAATATGCGTAATAATGCATGTTATATTGATAATAATAAAAGTAATAAGTATATTTATTACAGTTCTATCGATAATAACTGCATAATATGGGTAATAATGCATGTTATATCGATAATATCGGGAGCAATATGTATAATTATTATAGTTCTAGCGATAGTAATAGTACAATATGGCTAATAATGCATGATATATCGATAATATCGGGAGCAATAAGTATAATTACTATAGTTCTAGCGGTAATAATAGTACAATATGGCTAATAGTGCATGTTATATTGCTAATAATAAAAGTAATAAGTATATTTAATATAGTTCTATCGATAATAACTGCATAATATGGGTAATAATGCATGTTATATTGATGATAATAAAAGTAGTAAGTATACTTATTATAGTTCTAGCAATAATAACTGCATAATATGGGTAATAATGCATGTTATATTGATAATAATATAAGTAATAAGTATAATTATTACAGTTCTAGCGATAATAACTGCATTATATGGGTAATAATGCGCGTTAGATTGCTAATAATGTAAGTAATATGTATAATTATTGCAGTTCTAGCGATAATAACTGCATTATAGGGGTAATAATGCATGTTATATTGATAATATTGGGAGTAATAAGTATAATTATTACAGTTCTAGCGATAATAATAGTACAATATGGCTAATAGTGCATGTTATATAGATAATAATAAAAGTAATAAGTATATTTATTACAGTTCTATCGATAATCACTGCATTATATGGGTAATAATGCACGTTATATTGCTGATAATATAAGTGATAAGTATAATTATTACAGTTCTAGCGATAATAACTGCATTATATGGGTAATAATGCATGTTATATTGATAATATCGGGAGTAATAAGTATAATTATTATAGTTCTAGCGATAATAATAGTAAAATATGGCTAATAGTGCATCTTATATTGATAATAATAAAAGTAATAAGTACATTTATTATAGTTCTAGCGATAATAATAGTACTATATGGCTAATAGTGCATGTTATATTGATAATAATAAAAGTAATAAGTATATTTAATATAGTTCTATCGATAATAACTGCATAATATGGGTAATAATGCATGTTATATTGATGATAATAAAAGTAGTAAGTATACTTATTATAGTTCTAGCGCTAATAACTGCATAATATGGGTAATAATGCATGTTATATTGATAATAATATAAGTAATGAGTATAATTATTACAGTTCTAGCGATAATAACTGCATTATATGGGTAATAATGCACGTTAGATTGCTAATAATGTAAGTAATAAGTATAATTATTGCAGCTCTAGCGATAATAACTGCATTATAGGGGTAATAATGCATGTTATATTGATAATATTGGGAGTAATAAGTATAATTATTACAGTTCTAGCGATAATAATAGTACAATATGGCTAATAGTGCATGTTATATTGATAATAATAAAAGTAATAAGTATATTTATTACAGTTCTATCGATAATAACTGCATTATATGGGTAATAATGCACGTTATATTGCTGATAATATAAGTGATAAGTATAATTATTACAGTTCTAGCGATAATAACTGCATTATATGGGTAATAATGCATGTTATATTGATAATATCGGGAGTAATAAGTATAATTATTATAGTTCTAGCGATAATAATAGTAAAATATGGCTAATAGTGCATCTTATATTGATAATAATAAAAGTAATAAGTACATTTATTATAGTCCTATCGATAATAACTGCATAATATGGGTAATAATGCATGTTATATTGATGATAATAAAAGTAGTAAGTATAATTATTACAGTTCTAGCGATAATAACTCCATTATATGGGTAATAATGCATGTTATATTGATAATAATATAAGTCATAAGTATAATTATTACAGTTCTAGCGATAATACTAGTAAAATATGGCTAAGAGTGCCTGTTATATTGATAATAATAAAAGTAATAAGTATATTTATTATACTTCTGTCGATAATAACTGCACTATATGGGTAATAATGCATGTTATATTGATAATAATATAAGTAATAAGTATAATTATTACAGTTCTAGCGATAATAACTCCATTATATGGGTAATAATGCATGTTATATTGATAATAATATAAGTCATAAGTATAATTATTACAGTTCTAGCGATAATAACTGCATAATATGGGTAATAATGCACGTTATATTGCTAATAATATAAGTAATAAGTATAATTATTACAGTTCTAGCGATAATAACTGCATTATAGGGGTAATAATGCATGTTATATCGATAATATCGGGAGCAATATGTATAATTATTATAGTTCTAGCGATAATAATAGTACAATATGGCTAATAGTGCATGTTATATTGATAATAATATAAGTAATAAGTATAATTATTACAGTTCTAGCGATAATAACTGCATTATATGGGTAATAATGCACGTTATATTGCTAATAATGTAAGTAAGAAGTATAATTATTGCAGTTCTAGCGATAATAACTGCATTATATGGGTAATAATGCATGTTATATTGATAATAATATAAGTCATAAGTATAATTATTACAGTTCTAGCGATAATACTAGTAAAATATGGCTAAGAGTGCCTGTTATATTGATAATAATAAAAGTAATAAGTATATTTATTATACTTCTGTCGATAATAACTGCATTATATGGGTAATAATGCATGTTATATTGATAATAATATAAGTAATAAGTATAATTATTACAGTTCTAGCGATAATAACTGCATTATATGGGTAATAATGCATGTTATATCGATAATATCGGGAGCAATAAATATAATTATTATAGTTCTAGCGATAATAATAGTACAATATGGCTAATAGTGCATGTTATATTGATAATAATATAAGTAATAAGTATAATTATTACAGTTCTAGCGATAATAACTGCATTATATGGGTAATAATGCATGTTATATCGATAATATCGGGAGCAATAAGTATAATTATTACAGTTCTAGCGATAATACTAGTAAAATATGGCTAAGAGTGCCTGTTATATTGATAATAATAAAAGTAATAAGTATATTTATTATACTTCTGTCGATAATAACTGCATTATATGGGTAATAATGCATGTTATATTGATAATAATATAAGTAATAAGTATAATTATTACAGTTCTAGCGATAATAACTGCATTATATGGGTAATAATGCATGTTATATCGATAATATCGGGAGCAATAAGTATAATTATTATAGTTCTAGCGATAATAACTGCATTATATGGGTAATAATGGATGTTATATTGATAATATCGGGAGTAATAAGTATAATTATTACAGTTCTAGCGATAATACTAGTAAAATATGGCTAAGAGTGCCTGTTATATTGATAATAATAAAAGTAATAAGTATATTTATTATACTTCTGTCGATAATAACTGCATTATATGGGTAATAATGCATGTTATATTGATAATAATATAAGTAATAAGTATAATTATTACAGTTCTAGCGATAATAACTCCATTATATGGGTAATAATGCATGTTATATTGATAATAATATAAGTAATAAGTATAATTATTACAGTTCTAGCGATAATAACTGCCTAATATGGGTAATAATGCACGTTATATTGCTAATAATATAAGTAATAAGTATAATTATTACAGTTCTAGCGATAATAACTGCATTATATGGGTAATAATGCATGTTATATCGATAATATCGGGAGCAATAAGTATAATTATTATAGTTCTAGCGATAATAATAGTACAATGAGGCTAATAGTCCATGTTATATTGATAATAATAAAAGTAATAAGTATATTTATTATAGTTCTAGCGATAATAACTGCATAATATAGGTAATAATGCACGTTATATTGCTAATAATATAAGTAATAAGTATAATTATTACAGTTCTAGCGATAATAACTGCATTATAGGGGTAATAATGCATGTTATATCGATAATATCGGGAGCAATATGTATAATTATTATAGATCTAGCGATAATAATAGTACAATATGGCTAATAGTGCATGTTATATTGATAATAATAAAAGTAATAAGTATATTTGTTATAGTTCTATCGATAATAACTGCATAATATGGGTAATAATGCATGTTATATTGATGATAATAAAAGTAGTAAGTATACTTATTATAGTGCTAGGGATAATAACTCCATTATATGGGTAATAATGCATGTTATATTAATAATAATATAAGTAATAAGTATAATTATTACAGTTCTAGCGATAATAACTGCATAATATGGGTAATAATGCACGTTATATTGCTAATAATATAAGTAATAAGTATAATTAGTACAGTTCTAGCGATAATAACTGCATTATATGGGTAATAATGCATGTTATATTGATAATAATATAAGTAATAAGTATAATTATTACAGTTCTAGCGATAATAACTGCATTATATGGGTAATAATGCACGTTATATTGCTAATAATGTAAGTAAGAAGTATAATTATTACAGTTCTAGCGATAATAACTGCATTATATGGGTAATAATGCATGTTATATTGATAATAATATAAGTCATAAGTATAATTATTACAGTTCTAGCGATAATACTAGTAAAATATGGCTAAGAGTGCCTGTTATATTGATAATAATAAAAGTAATAAGTATATTTATTATACTTCTGTCGATAATAACTGCATTATATGGGTAATAATGCATGTTATATTGATAATAATATAAGTAATAAGTATAATTATTACAGTTCTAGCGATAATAACTGCATTATATGGGTAATAATGCATGTTATATCGATAATATCGGGAGCAATAAATATAATTATTATAGTTCTAGCGATAATAATAATACAATATGGCTAATAGTGCATGTTATATTGATAATAATAAAAGTAATAACTATATTTATTACAGTTCTATCGATAATAACTGCATAATATGGGTAATAATGCATGTTATATTGATGATAATAAATGTAATACGTATATTTATTATAGTTCTAGCGATAATAACTGCATAATATGGGTAATAATGCACGTTATATTGCTAATAATATAAGTAATAAGTATAATTATTACAGTTCTAGCGATAATAACTGCATTATATGGGTAATAATGCATGTTATATCGATAATATCGGGAGCAATATGTATAATTATTATAGTTCTAGCGATAGTAATAGTACAATATGGCTAATAGTGCATGTTATATTGATAATAATAAAAGTAATAAGTATATTTATTATAGTTCTATCGATAATAACCGCATAATATGGGTAATAATGCATGTTATATTGATGATAATAAAAGTAGTAAATATAATTATTACAGTTCTAGCGATAATAACTCCATTATATGGGTAATAATGCATGTTATATTGATAATAATATAAGTCATAAGTATAATTATTACAGTTCTAGCGATAATAACTGCATAATATAGGTAATAATGCACGTTATATTGCTAATAATATAAGTAATAAGTATAATTATTACAGTTCTAGCGATAATAACTGCATTATAGGGGTAATAATGCATGTTATATCGATAATATCGGGAGCAATATGTATAATTATTATAGTTCTAGCGATAATAATAGTACAATATGGCTAATAGTGCATGTTATATTGATAATAATAAAAGTAATAAGTATATTTATTATAGTTCTATCGATAATAACTGCATAATATGGGTAATAATGCATGTTATATTGATGATAATAAAAGTAGTAAGTATACTTATTATAGTGCTAGGGATAATAACTCCATTATATGGGTAATAATGCATGTTATATTAATAATAATATAAGTAATAAGTATAATTATTACAGTTCTAGCGATAATAACTGCATAGTATGGGTAATAATGCACGTTATATTGCTAATAATATAAGTAATAAGTATAATTAGTACAGTTCTAGCGATAATAACTGCATTATATGGGTAATAATGCATGTTATATTGATAATAATATAAGTAATAAGTATAATTATTACGGTTCTAGCGATAATAACTGCATTATATGGGTAATAATGCACGTTATATTGCTAATAATGTAAGTAAGAAGTATAATTATTACAGTTCTAGCGATAATAACTGCATTATATGGGTAATAATGCATGTTATATTGATAATAATATAAGTCATAAGTATAATTATTACAGTTCTAGCGATAATACTAGTAAAATATGGCTAAGAGTGCCTGTTATATTGATAATAATAAAAGTAATAAGTATATTTATTATACTTCTGTCGATAATAACTGCATTATATGGGTAATAATGCATGTTATATTGATAATAATATAAGTAATAAGTATAATTATTACAGTTCTAGCGATAATAACTGCATTATATGGGTAATAATGCATGTTATATCGATAATATCGGGAGCAATAAATATAATTATTATAGTTCTAGCGATAATAATAATACAATATGGCTAATAGTGCATGTTATATTGATAATAATAAAAGTAATAACTATATTTATTACAGTTCTATCGATAATAACTGCATAATATGGGTAATAATGCATGTTATATTGATGATAATAAATGTAATACGTATATTTATTATAGTTCTAGCGATAATAACTGCATAATATGGGTAATAATGCACGTTATATTGCTAATAATATAAGTAATAAGTATAATTATTACAGTTCTAGCGATAATAACTGCATTATATGGGTAATAATGCATGTTATATCGATAATATCGGGAGCAATATGTATAATTATTATAGTTCTAGCGATAGTAATAGTACAATATGGCTAATAGTGCATGTTATATTGATAATAATAAAAGTAATAAGTATATTTATTATAGTTCTATCGATAATAACCGCATAATATGGGTAATAATGCATGTTATATTGATGATAATAAAAGTAGTAAATATAATTATTACAGTTCTAGCGATAATAACTCCATTATATGGGTAATAATGCATGTTATATTGATAATAATATAAGTCATAAGTATAATTATTACAGTTCTAGCGATAATAACTGCATAATATAGGTAATAATGCACGTTATATTGCTAATAATATAAGTAATAAGTATAATTATTACAGTTCTAGCGATAATAACTGCATTATAGGGGTAATAATGCATGTTATATCGATAATATCGGGAGCAATATGTATAATTATTATAGTTCTAGCGATAATAATAGTACAATATGGCTAATAGTGCATGTTATATTGATAATAATAAAAGTAATAAGTATATTTAATATAGTTCTATCGATAATAACTGCATAATATGGGTAATAATGCATGTTATATTGATGATAATAAAAGTAGTAAGTATACTTATTATAGTGCTAGGGATAATAACTCCATTATATGGGTAATAATGCATGTTATATTAATAATAATATAAGTAATAAGTATAATTATTACAGTTCTAGCGATAATAACTGCATAGTATGGGTAATAATGCACGTTATATTGCTAATAATATAAGTAATAAGTATAATTAGTACAGTTCTAGCGATAATAACTGCATTATATGGGTAATAATGCATGTTATATTGATAATAATATAAGTAATAAGTATAATTATTACGGTTCTAGCGATAATAACTGCATTATATGGGTAATAATGCACGTTATATTGCTAATAATGTAAGTAAGAAGTATAATTATTACAGTTCTAGCGATAATAACTGCATTATATGGGTAATAATGCATGTTATATTGATAATAATATAAGTCATAAGTATAATTATTACAGTTCTAGCGATAATACTAGTAAAATATGGCTAAGAGTGCCTGTTATATTGATAATAATAAAAGTAATAAGTATATTTATTATACTTCTGTCGATAATAACTGCATTATATGGGTAATAATGCATGTTATATTGATAATAATATAAGTAATAAGTATAATTATTACAGTTCTAGCGATAATAACTGCATTATATGGGTAATAATGCATGTTATATCGATAATATCGGGAGCAATAAATATAATTATTATAGTTCTAGCGATAATAATAATACAATATGGCTAATAGTGCATGTTATATTGATAATAATAAAAGTAATAACTATATTTATTACAGTTCTATCGATAATAACTGCATAATATGGGTAATAATGCATGTTATATTGATGATAATAAATGTAATACGTATATTTATTATAGTTCTAGCGATAATAACTGCATAATATGGGTAATAATGCACGTTATATTGCTAATAATATAAGTAATAAGTATAATTATTACAGTTCTAGCGATAATAACTGCATTATATGGGTAATAATGCATGTTATATCGATAATATCGGGAGCAATATGTATAATTATTATAGTTCTAGCGATAGTAATAGTACAATATGGCTAATAGTGCATGTTATATTGATAATAATAAAAGTAATAAGTATATTTATTATAGTTCTATCGATAATAACCGCATAATATGGGTAATAATGCATGTTATATTGATGATAATAAAAGTAGTAAATATAATTATTACAGTTCTAGCGATAATAACTCCATTATATGGGTAATAATGCATGTTATATTGATAATAATATAAGTCATAAGTATAATTATTACAGTTCTAGCGATAATAACTGCATAATATAGGTAATAATGCACGTTATATTGCTAATAATATAAGTAATAAGTATAATTAGTACAGTTCTAGCGATAATAACTGCATTATATGGGTAATAATGCATGTTATATTGATAATAATATAAGTAATAAGTATAATTATTACAGTTCTAGCGATAATAACTGCATTATATGGGTAATAATGCATGTTATATTGATAATAATATAAGTAATAAGTATAATTATTACAGTTCTAGCGATAAGAACTGCATTATATGGGTAATAATGCGCGTTATATTGCTGATAATATAAGTCATAAGTATAATTATTACAGTTCTAGCGATAATAACTGCATTATATGGGTAATAATGCATGTTATATTGATAATATCGGGAGTAATAAGTATAATTATTATAGTTCAAGCGATAATAATAGTAAAATATGGCTAATAGTGCATGTTATATTGATAATAATAAAAGTATTATAATAAGAACATTTATTATAGTTCTATCGATAATAACTGCATAATATGGGTAATAATGCATGTTATATTGGTGATAATAAAAGTAGTAAGTATACTTATTATAGTTCTAGCGATTATAACTGCATAATATGGGTAATAATGCATGTTATATTGAGAATAATATAAGTAATAAGTATAATTATTACAGTTCTAGCGATAATAACTGCATTATATGGGTAATAATGCATGTTATATTGATAATATTGGGAGTAATAAGTATAATTATTATAGTTCTAGCGATAATAACTGCATAATATTGGTAATAATGCACGTTATATTGCTAATAATATAAGTAATGAGTATAATTATTACAGTGCTAGCGATAATAACTGCATTATATGGGTAATAATGCATGTTATATTGATAATATCGGGAGTAATAACTATAATTATTATAGTTCTAGCGATAATAATAGTAAAATATGGCTAATAGTGCATGTTATATTGATAATAATAAAAGTAATAAGTACATCTATTATAGTTCTATCAATAATAACTGCATAATATGGGTAATAATGCATGTTATATTGATGATAATAAAAGTAGTAAGTATATTTATTACAGTTCTAGCGATAATAACTCCATTATATGGGTAATAATGCATGTTATATTGATAATAATATAAGTAATAAGTATAATTATTACAGTTCTAGCGATAATAACTGCATAATATGGGTAATAATGCACGTTATATTGCTAATAATATTAGTAATAAGTATAATTATTACAGTTCTATCGATAATAACTGCATAATATGGGTAATAATGCATGTTATATTGATGATAATAAAAGTAATACGTATATTTATTATAGTTCTAGCCATAATAACTGCATAATATGGGTAATAATGCACGTTATATTGCTAATAATATAAATAATAAGTATAATTATTACAGTTCTAGCGATAATAACTGCATTATATGGGTAATAATGCACGTTATATTGCTAATAATGTAAGTGATAAGTATAATTATTACAGTTCTAGCGATAATACCTTCATTATATGGGTAATAATGCATGTTATATCGATAATATCGGGAGCAATAAGTATAATTATTATAGTTCAAGCGATAATAACTGCATTATATGGGTAATAATGCATGTTATATTGATAATAATGAAAGTAATAAGTATATTTATTATAGTTCTATCGATAATAACTGCATAATATGGGTAATAATGCATGTTATATTGATGATAATAAAAGTACTAAGTATATTCATTATAGTTCTAGCGATTATAACTGCATAATATGCGTAATAATGAATGTTATATTGGTAATAATATAAGTAATAAGTATAATTATTACAGTTCTAGCGATAATAACTGCATTATTGGAGTAATAATGCATGCTATATTGATAATATTGGGAGTAATAAGTATAATTATTATAGTTCTAGCGATAGTAATAGTAAAATATGGCTAATAGTGCATGCTATATTGATAATAATAAAAGCAATAAGTATATTTATTACAGTTCTATCGATAATAACTGCATAATATGGGTAATAATGCATGTTATATTGATGATAATAAAAGTAATACGTATATTTATTGTAGTTCTAGCGATAATAACTGCATAATATGGGTAATAATGCATGTTATATTGATAATAATAAAAGTAATAAGTATATTTATTACAGTTCTATCGATAATAACTGCATAATATGGGTAATAATGCATGTTATATTCATGATAATAAAAGTAATACGTATATTTATTATAGTTCTAGAGATAATAACTGCATTATATGGGTAATAATGCATGTTATATTGAGAATAATATAAGTAATAAGTATAATTATTACAGTTCTAGCGATAATAACTGCATTATATGGGTAATAATGCACGTTATATTGCTAACAATATAAGTAATAAGTATAATTATTACATTTCTAGCGATAATAACTGCATTATATGGGTAATAATGCATGTTATATTGAGAATAATATAAGTAATAAGTACAATTATTACAGTTCTGGCGATAATAACTGCATTATATGGGTAATAATGCACTTTATATTGCTAATAGTATAAGTAATAAGTATAATTATTACAGTTCTAGCGATAGTACCTCCATTATATGGGCAAGAATGCATGTTATATTGATAATAATATAAGTAATAAGTATAGATATTACAGTTCTAGCCATAATAACTGCATAATATGGGTAATAATGCACGTTACATTGCTAATAATCTAAGTAATGAGTATAATTATTACAGTTCTAGCGATAATAACTGCATTATATGGGTAATAAGGCATGTTATATTGATAACATCGGGAGTAATAAGTATAATTATTATAGTTCTAGCGATAATAATAGTAAAATATGGCTAATAGTGCATGATATATTGATAATAGTAAAAGTAATAAGTGTATTTATTACAGTTCTATCGATAATAACTGCATAATATGGGTAATAATGCAAGTTATATTGATGATAATAAAAGTAATACGTATATTTATTATAGTTCTAGCGATAATACCTGCATAATACGGGTAATAATGCATGTTATATTGATAATAACGAAAGTAATACGTATATTTATTATAGTTCTTGCGATAATAACTGCATTATATGGGTAATAATGCATGTTATATTGATAATAATATAAGTAATAAGTATAATTATTACAGTTCTAGCGATAATAACTGCATTATATGGGTAATAATGCATGTTATATTGATAATATCGGGAGTAATAAGTATAATTATTATAGTTCTAGCGATAATAATAGTAAAATATGGCAAATAGTGCATGTTATATTGATAATAATAAAAGTAATAAGTATATTTATTACAGTTCTATCGATAATAACTGCATAATATGGGTAATAATGCATGTTATATTGATGATAATAAAAGTAATACGTATATTTATTATAGTTCTAGCGATAATAACTGCATAATATGGGTAATAATGCATGTTATATTGATAATAATATAAGTAATAAGTATAATTATTACAGTTCTAGCGATAATAACTGCATTATATGGGTAATAATGCATGTTATATTGATAATATCGGGAGTAATAAGTATAATTATTATAGTTCTAGCGATAATAATAGTAAAATATGGCAAATAGTGCATGTTATATTGATAATAATAAAAGTAATAAGTATAATTATTACAGTTCTAGCGATAATAACTGCATTATATGGGTAAAAATGCATGTTATATTGATAATATTGGGAGTAATGAGTATATTTATTATGGTTCTATCGATAATAACTGCATAATATGGGTAATAATGCATGTTATATTGATAATAATATAAGCAATAAGTATAATTATTACAGTTCTAGCGATAATACCTCCATTATATGGGTAATAATGCATGTTATATTGATGATAATGAAAGTAATACGTATATTTATTATAGTTCTAGCGATAATAACTGCATAATATGGGTAATAATGCATGTTATATTGAGAATAATATAAGTTATAAGTATAATTATTACAGTTCTGGCGATAATAGCTGCATTATATGGGTAATAATGCATGTTATATTGATAATATCGGGAGTAATAAGTATAATTATTATAGTTCTAGCGATAATAATAGTAAAATATGGCAAATAGTGCATGATATATTGATAATAGTAAAAGTAATAAGTGTATTTATTACAGTTCTATCGATAATAACTGCATAATATGGGTAATAATGCATGTTATATTGATAATAATATAAGTGATAAGTATAATTATTACAGTTCTAGCGATAATACCTCCATTATATGGGTAATAATGCATGTTATATTGATGATAATGAAAGTAATACGTATGTTTAGTATAGTTCTAGCGATAATAACTGCATAACGTGGGTAATAATGCATGTTATATTGATAATAATATAAGTAATAAGTATAATTATTACAGTTCTAGCGATAATAACTGCATTATATGGGTAATAATGCACGTTATATTGCTAACAATATAAGTAATAAGTATAATTATTACAGTTCTTGCGATAATACCTCCATTATATGGGTAATAATGCATGTTATATTGCTAATAGTATAAGTAATAAGTATAATTATTACAGTTCTAGCGATAATACCTCTATTATATGGGTAATAATGCATGTTACATTGATAATATTGGGAGTAATAAGTATATTTATTATAGTTCTGGCGATCATAACTGCATAATGTGGGTAATAATGCATGTTATATTGAGAATAATATAAGTAATAAGTATAATTATTACAGTTCTGGCGATAATAACTGCATTATATGGGTAATAATGCACGTTATATTGCTAATAGTATAAGTAATAAGTATAATTATTACAGTTCTTGCGATAATACCTCCATTATATGGGTAATAATGCATGTTATATTGATAATAATATAAGTAATAAGTATAATTATTAGAGTTCTAGCGATAATAACTGCATTATATGGGTAATAATGCACGTTATATTGCTAATAATATAAGTAATAAGTATAAATATTACAGTTCTAGCGATAATAACTGCATTATATGGGTAATAATGCATGTTATATTGATGATAATGAAAGTAAAACGTATATTTATTATAGTTCTAGCGATGATAACTGCATAATGTGGGTAATAATGCATGTTATATTGAGAATAATATAAGTAATAAGTATAATTATTACAGTTCTGGCGATAATAACTGCATTATATGGGTAATAATGCACGTTATATTGCTAATAGTATAAGTAATAAGTATAATTATTACAGTTCTTGCGATAATACCTCAATTATATGGGTAATAATGCATGTTATATTGATAATAATATAAGTAATAAGTATAATTATTACAGTTCTAGCGATAATAACTGCATTATATGGGTAATAATGCACGTTATATTGCTAACAATATAAGTAATAAGTATAATTATTACAGTTCTTGCGATAATACCTCCATTATATGGGTAATAATGCATGTTATATTGCTAATAGTATAAGTAATAAGTATAATTATTACAGTTCTAGCGATAATACCTCTATTATATGGGTAATAATGCATGTTACATTGATAATATTGGGAGTAATAAGTATATTTATCATAGTTCTGGCGATCATAACTGCATAATGTGGGTAATAATGCATGTTATATTGAGAATAATATAAGTAATAAGTATAATTATTACAGTTCTGGCGATAATAACTGCATTATATGGGTAATAATGCACGTTATATTGCTAATAGTATAAGTAATATGTATAATTATTACAGTTCTTGCGATAATACCTCCATTATATGGGTAATAATGCATGTTATATTGATAATAATATAAGTAATAAGTATAATTATTACAGTTCTAGCGATAATAACTGCATTATATGGGTAATAATGCACGTTATATAGCTAATAATATAAGTAATAAGTATAAATATTACAGTTCTAGCGATAATAACTGCATAATGTGGGTAATAATGCATGTTATATTGAGAATAATATAAGTAATAAGTATTATTATTACAGTTCTGGCGATAATAACTGCATTATATGGGTAATAATGCTCGTTATATTGCTAATAGTATAAGTAATAAGTATAATTATTACAGTTCTTGCGATAATACCTCCATTATATGGGTAATAATGCATGTTATATTGATAATAATATAAGTAATAAGTATAATTATTTCAGTTCTAGCGATAATAACTGCATTATATGGGTAATAAGGCATGTTATATTGATAACATCGGGAGTAATAAGTATAATTATTATAGTTCTAGCGATAATAATAGTAAAATATGGCTAATAGTGCATGATATATTGATAATAGTAAAAGTAATAAGTGTATTTATTACAGTTCTATCGATAATAACTGCATAATATGGGTAATAATGCAAGTTATATTGATGATAATAAAAGTAATACGTATATTTATTATAGTTCTAGCGATAATACCTGCATAATACGGGTAATAATGCATGTTATATTGATAATAATGAAAGTAATACGTATATTTATTATAGTTCTTGCGATAATAACTGCATAATATGGGTAATAATGCATGTTATATTGATAATGATATTAATAATAAGTATAATTATTACAGTTCTGGCGATAATAACTGCATTATATGGGTAATAATGCATGTTATATTGATGATAATGCAAGTAATACGTATATTTATTATAGTTCTAGCGATAATAACTGCATAATGTGGGTAATAATGCATGTTATATTGAGAATAATATAAGTAATAAGTATAATTATTACAGTTCTGGCGATAATAACTGCATTATATGGGTAATAATGCACGTTATATTGCTAATAGTATAAGTAATAAGTATAATTATTACAGTTCTTGCGATAATACCTCCATTATATGGGTAATAATGCATGTTATATTGATAATATCGGGAGTAATAAGTATAATTATTATAGTTCTAGCGATAATAACTGCATTATATGGGTAACAATCCACGTTTTATTGCTAATAGTATAAGTAATAAGTATAATTATTACAGTTCTAGCGATAATACCTCTATTGTATGGGTAATAATGCATGTTATTTTGATGATAATGAAAGTAATACGTATATTTATTACAGTTCTATCGATAATAACTGCATAATATGGGTAATAATGCATGTTACATTGATAATAATATAAGTAATAAGTATAATTATTACAGTTCTAGCGATAATAACTGCATTATATGGGTAATAATGCACGTTATATTGCTAATAATATAAGTAATAAGTATAATTATTACAGTTCTAGCGATACTAACTGCATTATATGGGTAATAATGCATGTTATATTGATAATATCGGGAGTAATAAGTATAATTATTATAGTTCTAGCGATAATAACTGCATTATATGGGTAACAATGCACGTTTTATTGCTAATAGTATAAGTAATAAGTATAATTATTACAGTTCTAGCGATAATACCTCTATTATATGGGTAATAATGCATGTTATATTGATGATAATGAAAGTAATACGTATATTTATTATAGTTCTAGCGATAATAACTGCATTATATTTGTAATAATGCATGTTATATTGATAATTTCGGGAGTAATAAGTATAATTATTATAGTTCTAGCGATAATAATAGTAAAATATGGCAAATAGTGCATGTTATATTGATAATAATAAAAGTAATAAGTATATTTATTACAGTTCTATCGATAATAACTGCATAATATGGGTAATAATGCATGTTATATTGATGATAATAAAAGTAATACGTATAATTATTATAGTTCTAGCGATAATAACTGCATTATATGGGTAACAATGCACGTTTTATTGCTAATAGTATAAGTAATAAGTAAAATTATTACAGTTCTAGCGATAATACCTCTATTATATGGGTAATAATGCATGTTATTTTGATGATAATGAAAGTAATACGTATATTTATTATAGTTCTAGCGATAATAACTGCATAATGTGGGTAATAATGCATGTTATATTGAGAATAATATAAGTAATAAGTATAATTATTACAGTTCTGGCGATAATAACTGCATTATATGGGTAATAATGCACGTTATATTGCTAATAGTATAAGTAAAAAGTATAATTATTACAGTTCTAGCGATAATACCTCTATTATATGGGTAATAATGCATGTTATATTGATAATGATATAAGTCATAAGTATCATTATTACAGTTCTAGCGATAATAACTGCATAATATGGGTAATAATGCACGTTATATTGCTAATAATATAAGTAATGAGTACAATTATTACAGTTCTAGCGATAATAACTGCATTATATGGGTAATAATGCATGTTATATTGATAATAATATAAGTAATAAGTATAATTATTACAGTTCTAGCGATAATAACTGCATTATATGGGTAATAATGCATGTTATATTGATAATATCGGGAGTAATAAGTATAATTATTATAGTTCTAGCGATAATAATAGTAAAATATGGCAAATAGTGCATGTTATATTGATAATAATAAAAGTAATAAGTATATTTATTACAGTTCTATCGATAATAACTGCATAATATGGGTAATAATGCATGTTATATTGATGATAATAAAAGTAATACGTATAATTATTATAGTTCTAGCGATAATAACTGCATTATATGGGTAACAATGCACGTTTTATTGCTAATAGTATAAGTAATAAGTATAATTATTACAGTTCTAGCGATAATACCTCTATTATATGGGTAATAATGCATGTTATTTTGATGATAATGAAAGTAATACGTATATTTATTATAGTTCTAGCGATAATAACTGCATAATGTGGGTAATAATGCATGTTATATTGAGAATAATATAAGTAATAAGTATAATTATTACAGTTCTGGCGATAATAACTGCATTATATGGGTAATAATGCACGTTATATTGCTAATAGTATAAGTAAAAAGTATAATTCTTACAGTTCTAGCGATAATACCTCTATTATATGGGTAATAATGCATGTTATATTGATAATGATATAAGTCATAAGTATAATTATTACAGTTCTAGCGATAATAACTGCATTATATGGGTAATAATGCACGTTATATTGCTAATAATATAAGTAATAAGTATAAATATTACAGTTCTAGCGATAATAACTGCATTATATGGGTAATAATGCATGTTATATTGATGATAATGAAAGTAAAACGTATATTTATTATAGTTCTAGCGATGATAACTGCATAATGTGGGTAATAATGCATGTTATATTGAGAATAATATAAGTAATAAGTATAATTATTACAGTTCTGGCGATAATAACTGCATTATATGGGTAATAATGCACGTTATATTGCTAATAGTATAAGTAATAAGTATAATTATTACAGTTCTTGCGATAATACCTCAATTATATGGGTAATAATGCATGTTATATTGATAATAATATAAGTAATAAGTATAATTATTACAGTTCTAGCGATAATAACTGCATTATATGGGTAATAATGCACGTTGTATTGCTAACAATATAAGTAATAAGTATAATTATTACAGTTCTTGCGATAATACCTCCATTATATGGGTAATAATGCATGTTATATTGCTAATAGTATAAGTAATAAGTATAATTATTACAGTTCTAGCGATAATACCTCTATTATATGGGTAATAATGCATGTTACATTGATAATATTGGGAGTAATAAGTATATTTATCATAGTTCTGGCGATCATAACTGCATAATGTGGGTAATAATGCATGTTATATTGCTAATAATATAAGTAATAAGTATAATTATTACAGTTCTAGCGATAATAACTGCATTATATGGGTAATAATGCATGTTATATTGATGATAATGAAAGTAATACGTATATTTATTATAGTTCTAGCGATAATAACTGCATTATATTTGTAATAATGCATGTTATATTGATAATATCGGGAGTAATAAGTATAATTATTATAGTTCTAGCGATAATAATAGTAAAATATGGCAAATAGTGCATGTTATATTGATAATAATAAAAGTAATAAGTATATTTATTACAGTTCTATCGATAATAACTGCATAATATGGGTAATAATGCATGTTATATTGATGATAATAAAAGTAATACGTATAATTATTATAGTTCTAGCGATAATAACTGCATTATATGGGTAACAATGCACGTTTTATTGCTAATAGTATAAGTAATAAGTATAATTGTTACAGTTCTAGCGATAATACCTCTATTATATGGGTAATAATGCATGTTATTTTGATGATAATGAAAGTAATACGTATATTTATTATAGTTCTAGCGATAATAACTGCATAATGTGGGTAATAATGCATGTTATATTGAGAATAATATAAGTAATAAGTATAATTATTACAGTTCTGGCGATAATAACTGCATTATATGGGTAATAATGCACGTTATATTGCTAATAGTATAAGTAATAAGTATAATTATTACAGTTCTGGCGATAATAACTGCATTATATGGGTAATAATGCACGTTATATTGCTAATAGTATAAGTAAAAAGTATAATTCTTACAGTTCTAGCGATAATACCTCTATTATATGGGTAATAATGCATGTTATATTGATAATGATATAAGTCATAAGTATAATTATTACAGTTCTGGCGATAATAACTGCATTATATGGGTAATAATGCACGTTATATTGCTAATAGTATAAGTAAAAAGTATAATTCTTACAGTTCTAGCGATAATACCTCTATTATATGGGTAATAATGCATGTTATATTGATAATGATATAAGTCATAAGTATAATTATTACAGTTCTAGCGATAATAACTGCATAATATGGGTAATAATGCACGTTATATTGCTAATAATATAAGTAATGAGTACAATTATTACAGTTCTAGCGATAATAACTGCATTATATGGGTAATAATGCATGTTATATTGATAATAATATAAGTAATAAGTATAATTATTACAGTTCTAGCGATAATAACTGCATTATATGGGTAATAATGCATGTTATATTGATAATATCGGGAGTAATAAGTATAATTATTATAGTTCTAGCGATAATAATAGTAAAATATGGCAAATAGTGCATGTTATATTGATAATAATAAAAGTAATAAGTATATTTATTACAGTTCTATCGATAATAACTGCATAATATAGGTAATAATGCATGTTATATTGATGATAATGAAAGTAATACGTATATTTATTATAGTTCTAGCGATAATAACTGCATAATGTGGGTAATAATGCATGTTATATTGAGAATAATATAAGTAATAAGTATAGTTATTACAGTTCTGGCGATAATAACTGCATTATATGGGTAACAATGCACGTTTTATTGCTAATAGTATATGTAATAAGTATAATTATTACAGTTCTAGCGATAATACCTCTATTATATGGGTAATAATGCATGTTATATTGATGATAATGAAAGTAATACGTATATTTATTATAGTTCTAGCGATAATAACTGCATTATATTTGTAATAATGCATGTTATATTGATAATATCGGGAGTAATAAGTATAATTATTATAGTTCTAGCGATAATAATAGTAAAATATGGCAAATAGTGCATGTTATATTGATAATAATAAAAGTAATAAGTATATTTATTACAGTTCTATCGATAATAACTGCATAATATGGGTAATAATGCATGTTATATTGATGATAATGAAAGTAATACGTATAATTATTATAGTTCTAGTGATAATAACTGCATTATATGGGTAACAATGCACGTTTTATTGCTAATAGTATAAGTAATAAGTATAATTATTACAGTTCTAGCGATAATACCTCTATTATATGGGTAATAATGCATGTTATTTTGATGATAATGAAAGTAATACGTATATTTATTATAGTTCTAGCGATAATAACTGCATAATGTGGGTAATAATGCATGTTATATTGAGAATAATATAAGTAATAAGTATAATTATTACAGTTCTGGCGATAATAACTGCATTATATGGGTAATAATGCACGTTATATTGCTAATAGTATAAGTAATAAGTATAATTATTACAGTTCTAGCGATAATACCTCTATTATATGGGTAATAATGCATGTTATATTGATAATGATATAAGTAATAAGTATAATTATTACAGTTCTAGCGATAATAACTGCATAATATGGGTAATAATGCACGTTATATTGCTAATAATATAAGTAATAAGTATAATTATTACAGTTCTAGCGATAATAACTGCATTATATGGGTAATAATGCATGTTATATTGATAATGATATAAGTAATAAGTATAATTATTACAGTTCTAGCGATAATAACTGCATAATATGGGTAATAATGCACGTTATATTGCTAATAATATAAGTAATAAGTATAATTATTACAGTTCTAGCGATAATAACTGCATTATATGGGTAATAATGCATGTTATATTGATAATATCGGGAGTAATAAGTATAATTATTATAGTTCTAGCGATAATAACTGCATTATATGGGTAACAATGCACGTTTTATTGCTAATAGTATAAGTAATAAGTATAATTATTACAGTTCTAGCGATAATACCTCTATTATATGGGTAATAATGCATGTTATATTGATGATAATGAAAGTAATACGTATATTTATTATAGTTCTAGCGATAATAACTGCATTATATTTGTAATAATGCATGTTATATTGATAATATCGGGAGTAATAAGTATAATTATTATAGTTCTAGCGATAATAATAGTAAAATATGGCAAATAGTGCATGTTATATTGATAATAATAAAAGTAATAAGTATATTTATTACAGTTCTATCGATAATAACTGCATAATATGGGTAATAATGCATGTTATATTGATGATAATAAAAGTAATACGTATAATTATTATAGTTCTAGCGATAATAATTGCATTATATGGGTAACAATGCACGTTTTATTGCTAATAGTATAAGTAATAAGTATAATTATTACAGTTCTAGCGATAATACCTCTATTATATGGGTAATAATGCATGTTATTTTGATGATAATGAAAGTAATACGTATATTTATTATAGTTCTAGCGATAATAACTGCATAATGTGGGTAATAATGCATGTTATATTGAGAATAATATAAGTAATAAGTATAATTATTACAGTTCTGGCGATAATAACTGCATTATATGGGTAACAATGCACGTTTTATTGCTAATAGTATATGTAATAAGTATAATTATTACAGTTCTAGCGATAATAACTTCATTATATGGGTAATAATGCATGTTATATTGATAATATCGGGAGTAATAAGTATAATTATTATAGTTCTAGCGATAATAACTGCATTATATGGGTAACAATGCACGTTTTATTGCTAATAGTATAAGTAATAAGTATAATTATTACAGTTCTAGCGATAATACCTCTATTATATGGGTAATAATGCATGTTATATTGATGATAATGAAAGTAATACGTATATTTATTATAGTTCTAGCGATAATAATTGCATTATATTTGTAATAATGCATGTTATATTGATAATATCGGGAGTAATAAGTATAATTATTATAGTTCTAGCGATAATAATAGTAAAATATGGCAAATAGTGCATGTTATATTGATAATAATAAAAGTAATAAGTATAATTATTACAGTTCTAGCGATAATAACTGCATTATATGGGTAAAAATGCATGTTATATTGATAATATTGGGAGTAATGAGTATAATTATTATAGTTCTAGCGATAATAACTGCATTATATGGGTAACAATGCACGTTTTATTGCTAATAGTATAAGTAATAAGTATAATTATTACAGTTCCAGCGATAATACCTCTATTACATGGGTAATAATGCATGTTATATTGATGATAATGAAAGTAATACGTATATTTATTATAGTTCTAGCGATAATAACTGCATAATGTGGGTAATAATGCATGTTATATTGAGAATAATATAAGTAATAAGTATAATTATTACAGTTCTGGCGATAATAACTGCATTATAAGGGTAATAATGCACGTTATATTGCTGATAGTATAAGTAATAAGTATAATTATTACAGTTCTTGCGATAATACCTCCATTATATGGGTAATAATGCATGTTATATTGATAATAATATAAGTAATAAGTATAATTATTACAGTTCTAGCGATAAGAACTGCATTATATGGGTAATAATGCACGTTATATTGCTAACAATATAAGTAATGAGTATAATTATTACAGTTCTAGCGATAATAACTGCATTATATGGGTAAAAATGCACGTTATATTGCTAATAGTATAAGTAATAAGTATAATTATTACAGTTCTAGCGATAATACCTCTATTATATGGGTAATAATGCATGTTACATTGATAATATTGGGAGTAATAAGTATATTTATTATAGTTCTGGCGATCATAACTGCATAATGTGGGTAATAATGCATGTTATATTGAGAATAATATAAGTAATAAGTATAATTATTACAGTTCTGGCGATAATAACTGCATTATATGGGTAATAATGCACGTTATATTGCTAATAGTATAAGTAATAAGTATAATTATTACAGTTCTTGCGATAATACCTCCATTATATGGGTAATAATGCATGTTATATTGATAATAATGTAAGTAATAAGTATAATTATTACAGTTCTAGCGATAATAACTGCATTATATGGGTAATAATGCACGTTATATTGCTAATAATATAAGTAATAAGTATAATTATTACAGTTCTAGCGATAATAACTGCATAATGTGGGTAATGATGCATGTTATATTGAGAATAATATAAGTAATAAGTATAATTATTACAGTTCTGGCGATAATAACTGCATTATATGGGTAATAATGCACGTTATATTGCTAATAGTATAAGTAATAAGTATAATTATTACAGTTCTTGCGATAATACCTCCATTATATGTGTAATAATGCATGTTATATTGATAATAATATAAGTAATATGTATAATTATTTCAGTTCTAGCGATAATAACTGCATTATATGGGTAACAATGCACGTTATATTTCTAATAATATAAGTAATAAGTATAATTATTACAGTTCTAGCGATAATAACTGCATTATATGGGTAATAATGCATGTTATATTGATAATATCGGGAGTAATAAGTATAATTATTATAGTTCTAGCGATAATAACTGCATTATATGGGTAACAATGCACGTTTTATTGCTAATAGTATAAGTAATAAGTATAATTATTACAGTTCTAGCGATAATACCTCTATTATATGGGTAATAATGCATGTTATTTTGATGATAATGAAAGTAATACGTATATTTATTATAGTTCTAGCGATAATAACTGCATAATGTGGGTAATAATGCATGTTATATTGAGAATAATATAAGTAATAAGTATAATTATTACAGTTCTGGCGATAATAACTGCATTATATGGGTAATAATGCACGTTATATTGCTAATAGTATAAGTAATAAGTATAATTATTACAGTTCTAGCGATAATACCTCTATTATATGGGTAATAATGCATGTTATATTGATAATGATATAAGTAATAAGTATAATTATTACAGTTCTAGCGATAATAACTGCATAATATGGGTAATAATGCACGTTATATTGCTAATAATATAAGTAATGAGTACAATTATTACAGTTCTAGCGATAATAACTGCATTATATGGGTAAAAATGCACGTTATATTGCTAATAGTATAAGTAATAAGTATAATTATTACAGTTCGAGCGATAATACCTCTATTATATGGGTAATAATGCATGTTATTTTGATGATAATGAAAGTAATACGTATATTTATTATAGTTCTAGCGATAATAACTGCATAATGTGGGTAATAATGCATGTTATATTGAGAATAATATGAGTAATAAGTATAATTATTACAGTTCTAGCGATATTAACTGCATTATATGGGTAATAATGCACGTTATATTGCTAACAATATAAGTAATAAGTATAATTATTACAGTTCTAGCGATAATAACTGCATAATATGGGTAATAATGCATGTTATATTGATAATAATATGAGTAATAAGTATAATTATTACAGTTCTAGCGATAACAACTGCATTATATGGGTAATAATGCACGTTATATTGCTAACAATATAAGTAATAAGTATAATTATTACAGTTCTAGCGATAATAACTGCATTATATGGGTAATAATGCATGTTACATTGATAATATTGGGAGTAATAAGTATACTTATTATAGTTCTGGCGATCATAACTGCATAATGTGGGTAATAATGCATGTTTTATTGAGAATAATATAAGTAATAAGTATAATTATTACAGTTCTGGCGATAATAACTGCATTATATGGGTAATAATGCACGTTATATTGCTAATAGTATAAGTAATAAGTATAATTATTACAGTTCTTGCGATAATACCTCCATTATATGGGTAATAATGCATGTTATATTGATAATAATATAAGTAATAAGTATAATTATTACAGTTCTAGCGATAATAACTGCATTATATGGGTAATAATGCACGTTATATTGCTAATGATATAAGTAGTAAGTATAATTATTACAGTTCTAGCGATAATAACTGCATTATATGGGTAGTAATGCATGCTATATTGATAATATCGGGAGTAATAAGTATAATTATTATAGTTCTAGCGATAATAACTGCATTATATGGGTAACAATGCACGTTTTATTGCTAATAGTATAAGTAATAAGTATAATTATTACAGTTCTAGCGATAATACCTCTATTATATGGGTAATAATGCATGTTATATTGATAATAATATAAGTAATAAGTATAATTATTACAGTTCTAGCGATAATAAATGCATTATATGGGTAATAATGCACGTTATATTGCTAACAATATAAGTAATAAGTATAATTATTACAGTTCTAGCGATAATAACTGCATTATATGGGTAAAAATGCACGTTATATTGCTAATAGTATAAGTAATAAGTATAATTATTACAGTTCTAGCGATAATACCTCTATTATATGGGTAATAATGCATGTTATATTGATAATGATATAAGTAATAAGTATAATTATTACAGTTCTAGCGGTAATAACTGCATAATATGGGTAATAATGCACGTTATATTGCTAATAATATAAGTAATGAGTACAATTATTACAGTTCTCGCGATAATAACTGCATTATATGGGTAATAATGCATGTTATATTGATAATAATATAAGTAATAAGTATAATTATTACAGTTCTAGCGATAATAACTGCATTATATGGGTAATAATGCATGTTATATTGATAATATCGGGAGTAATAAGTATAATTATTATAGTTCTATCGATAATAATAGTAAAATATGGCAAATAGTGCATGTTATATTGATAATAATAAAAGTAATAAGTATAATTATTACAGTTCTAGCGATAATAACTGCATTATATGGGTAATAATGCATGTTATATTGATAATATCGGGAGTAATAAGTATAATTATTATAGTTCTATCGATAATAATAGTAAAATATGGCAAATAGTGCATGTTATATTGATAATAATAAAAGTAATAAGTATAATTATTACAGTTCTAGCGATAATAACTGCATAATATGGGTAATAATGCATGTTATATTGATAATAATATGAGTAATAAGTATAATTATTACAGTTCTAGCGATAACAACTGCATTATATGGGTAATAATGCACGTTATATTGCTAACAATATAAGTAATAAGTATAATTATTACAGTTCTAGCGATAATAACTGCATTATATGGGTAATAATGCATGTTACATTGATAATATTGGGAGTAATAAGTATATTTATTATAGTTCTGGCGATCATAACTGCATAATGTGGGTAATAATGCATGTTTTATTGAGAATAATATAAGTAATAAGTATAATTATTACAGTTCTGGCGATAATAACTGCATTATATGGGTAATAATGCAAGTTATATTGCTAATAGTATAAGTAATAACTATAATTATTACAGTTCTTGCGATAATACCTCCATTATATGGGTAATAATGCATGTTATATTGATAATAATATAAGTAATAAGTATAATTATTACAGTTCTAGCGATAATAACTGCATTATATGGGTAATAATGCACGTTATATTGCTAATAATATAAGTAGTAAGTATAATTATTACAGTTCTAGCGATAATAACTGCATTATATGGGTAGTAATGCATGCTATATTGATAATATCGGGAGTAATAAGTATAATTATTATAGTTCTAGCGATAATAACTGCATTATATGGGTAACAATGCACGTTTTATTGCTAATAGTATAAGTAATAAGTATAATTATTACAGTTCTAGCGATAATACCTCTATTATATGGGTAATAATGCATGTTATATTGATAATAATATAAGTAATAAGTATAATTATTACAGTTCTAGCGATAATAAATGCATTATATGGGTAATAATGCACGTTATATTGCTAATAATATAAGTAATGAGTACAATTATTACAGTTCTAGCGATAATAACTGCATTATATGGGTAATAATGCATGTTATATTGATAATAATATAAGTAATAAGTATAATTATTACAGTTCTAGCGATAATAACTGCATTATATGGGTAAAAATGCATGTTATATTGATAATATTGGGAGTAATGAGTATATTTATTATGGTTCTAGAGATAATAACTGCATAATATGGGTAATAACGCATGTTATATTGATAATAATATAAGTAATAAGTATAATTATTACAGTTCTAGCGATAATAACTGCATTATATGGGTAATAATGCATGTTATATTGATAATATCGGGAGTAATAAGTATAATTATTATAGTTCTATCGATAATAATAGTAAAATATGGCAAATAGTGCATGTTATATTGATAATAATAAAAGTAATAAGTATAATTATTACAGTTCTAGCGATAATAACTGCATTATATGGGTAATAATGCATGTTATATTGATAATATCGGGAGTAATAAGTATAATTATTATAGTTCTATCGATAATAATAGTAAAATATGGCAAATAGTGCATGTTATATTGATAATAATAAAAGTAATAAGTATAATTATTACAGTTCTAGCGATAATAACTGCATAATATGGGTAATAATGCATGTTATATTGATAATAATATGAGTAATAAGTATAATTATTACAGTTCTAGCGATAACAACTGCATTATATGGGTAATAATGCACGTTATATTGCTAACAATATAAGTAATAAGTATAATTATTACAGTTCTAGCGATAATAACTGCATTATATGGGTAATAATGCATGTTACATTGATAATATTGGGAGTAATAAGTATATTTATTATAGTTCTGGCGATCATAACTGCATAATGTGGGTAATAATGCATGTTTTATTGAGAATAATATAAGTAATAAGTATAATTATTACAGTTCTGGCGATAATAACTGCATTATATGGGTAATAATGCAAGTTATATTGCTAATAGTATAAGTAATAACTATAATTATTACAGTTCTTGCGATAATACCTCCATTATATGGGTAATAATGCATGTTATATTGATAATAATATAAGTAATAAGTATAATTATTACAGTTCTAGCGATAATAACTGCATTATATGGGTAATAATGCACGTTATATTGCTAATAATATAAGTAGTAAGTATAATTATTACAGTTCTAGCGATAATAACTGCATTATATGGGTAGTAATGCATGCTATATTGATAATATCGGGAGTAATAAGTATAATTATTATAGTTCTAGCGATAATAACTGCATTATATGGGTAACAATGCACGTTTTATTGCTAATAGTATAAGTAATAAGTATAATTATTACAGTTCTAGCGATAATACCTCTATTATATGGGTAATAATGCATGTTATATTGATAATAATATAAGTAATAAGTATAATTATTACAGTTCTAGCGATAATAAATGCATTATATGGGTAATAATGCACGTTATATTGCTAATAATATAAGTAATGAGTACAATTATTACAGTTCTAGCGATAATAACTGCATTATATGGGTAATAATGCATGTTATATTGATAATAATATAAGTAATAAGTATAATTATTACAGTTCTAGCGATAATAACTGCATTATATGGGTAAAAATGCATGTTATATTGATAATATTGGGAGTAATGAGTATATTTATTATGGTTCTAGAGATAATAACTGCATAATATGGGTAATAACGCATGTTATATTGATAATAATATAAGTAATAAGTATAATTATTACAGTTCTAGCGATAATAACTGCATTATATGGGTAATAATGCACGTTATATTGCTAATAATATAAGTAATGAGTACAATTATTACAGTTCTAGCGATAATAACTGCATTATATGGGTAATAATGCATGTTATATTGAGAATAATATAAGTAATAAGTATAATTATTACAGTTCTGGCGATAATAACTGCATTATATGGGTAATAATGCACGTTATATTGCTAATAGTATAAGTAATAAGTATAATTATTACAGTTCTTGCGATAATACCTCCATTATATGGGTAATAATGCATGTTATATTGATAATAATATAAGTGATAAGTATAATTATTACAGTTCTAGCGATAATAACTGCATTATATGGGTAATAATGCACGTTATATTGCTAATAATATAAGTAATAAGTATAGTTATTACAGTTCTAGCGATAATAACTGCATAATGTGGGTAATAATGCATGTTATATTGAGAATAATATAAGTAATAAGTATAATTATTACAGTTCTGGCGATAATAACTGCATTATATGGGTAATAATGCACGTTATATTGCTAATAATATAAGTAATAAGTATAGTTATTACAGTTCTAGCGATAATAACTGCATAATGTGGGTAATAATGCATGTTATATTGAGAATAATATAAGTAATAAGTATAATTATTACAGTTCTGGCGATAATAACTGCATTATATGGGTAATAATGCACGTTATATTGCTAATAGTATAAGTAATAAGTATCATTATTATTACAGTTCTTGCGATAATACCTCCATTATATGGGTAATAATGCATGTTATATTGATAATAATATAAGTAATAAGTATAATTATTTCAGTTCTAGCGATAATAACTGCATTATATGGGTAATAATGCACGTTATATTGCTAATAGTATAAGTAATAAGTATAATTATTACAGTTCTAGCGATAATACCTCCATTATATGGGTAATAATGCATGTTATATTGATAATAATATAAGTAGTAAGTATAAATATTACAGTTCTAGCGATAATAACTGCATAATATGGGTAATAATGCACGTTACATTGCTAATAATATAAGTAATGAGTATAATTATTACAGTTCTAGCGATAATAACTGCATTATATGGGTAATAAGGCATGTTATATTGATAACATCGGGAGTAATAAGTATAATTATTATAGTTCTAGCGATAATAATAGTAAAATATGGCTAATAGTGCATGATATATTGATAATAGTAAAAGTAATAAGTGTATGTATTACAGTTCTATCGATAATAACTGCATAATATGGGTAATAATGCATGTTATATTGATAATAATATAAGTAATAAGTATAATTATTACAGTTCTAGCGATAATACCTCCATTATATGGGTAAAAATGCATGCTATATTGATGATAATGAAAGTAGTACGCATGTTTAGTATAGTTCTAGCGATAATAACTGCATAATGTGAGTAATAATGCATGTTATATTGAGAATAATATAAGTAATAAGTATAATTATTACAGTTCTGGCGATAATAACTGCATTATATGGGTAATAATGCACGTTATATTGCTAATAGTATAAGTAATAAGTATAATTATTACAGTTCTTGCGATAATACCTCCATTATATGGGTAATAATGCATGTTATATTGATAATAATATAAGTGATAAGTATAATTATTACAGTTCTAGCGATAATAACTGCATCATATGGGTAATAATGCACGTTATATTGCTAATAATATAAGTAATAAGTATAGTTATTACAGTTCTAGCGATAATAACTGCATAATGTGGGTAATAATGCATGTTATATTGAGAATAATATAAGTAGTAAGTATAATTATTACAGTTCTGGCGATAGTAACTGCATTATATGGGTAATAATGCACGTTATATTGCTAATAGTATAAGTAATAAGTATAATTATTACAGTTCTTGCGATAATACCTCCATTATATGGGTAATAATGCATGTTATATTGACAATAATATAAGTAATATGTATAATTATTTCAGTTCTAGCGATAATAACTGCATTATATGGGTAACAATGCACGTTATATTGCTAACAATATAAGTAATAAGTATAATTATTACAGTTCTAGCGATAATAACTGCATTATATGGGTAAAAATGCACGTTATATTGCTAATAGTATAAGTAATAAGTATAATTATTACAGTTCTAGCGATAATACCTCTATTATATGGGTAATAATGCATGTTATATTGATAATGATATAAGTAATAAGTATAATTATTACAGTTCTAGCGATAATAACTGCATAATATGGGTAATAATGCACGTTACATTGCTAACAATATAAGTAATAAGTATAATTATTACAGATCTAGCGATAATAACTGCATTATATGGGTAATAATGCATGTTATATTGAGAATAATATAAGTAATAAGTATAATTATTGCAGTTCTGGCGATAATAACTGCATTATATGGGTAATAATGCATGTTATATTGATAATATCGGGAGTAATAAGTATAATTATTATAGTTCTATCGATAATAATAGTAAAATATGGCAAATAGTGCATGTTATATTGATAATAATAAAAGTAATAAGTATAATTATTACAGTTCTAGCGATAATAACTGCATTATATGGGTAATAATGCATGTTATATTGATAATATCGGGAGTAATAAGTATAATTATTATAGTTCTATCGATAATAATAGTAAAATATGGCAAATAGTGCATGTTATATTGATAATAATAAAAGTAATAAGTATAATTATTACAGTTCTAGCGATAATAACTGCATAATATGGGTAATAATGCATGTTATATTGATAATAATATGAGTAATAAGTATAATTATTACAGTTCTAGCGATAACAACTGCATTATATGGGTAATAATGCACGTTATATTGCTAACAATATAAGTAATAAGTATAATTATTACAGTTCTAGCGATAATAACTGCATTATATGGGTAATAATGCATGTTACATTGATAATATTGGGAGTAATAAGTATATTTATTATAGTTCTGGCGATCATAACTGCATAATGTGGGTAATAATGCATGTTTTATTGAGAATAATATAAGTAATAAGTATAATTATTACAGTTCTGGCGATAATAACTGCATTATATGGGTAATAATGCAAGTTATATTGCTAATAGTATAAGTAATAACTATAATTATTACAGTTCTTGCGATAATACCTCCATTATATGGGTAATAATGCATGTTATATTGATAATAATATAAGTAATAAGTATAATTATTACAGTTCTAGCGATAATAACTGCATTATATGGGTAATAATGCACGTTATATTGCTAATAATATAAGTAGTAAGTATAATTATTACAGTTCTAGCGATAATAACTGCATTATATGGGTAGTAATGCATGCTATATTGATAATATCGGGAGTAATAAGTATAATTATTATAGTTCTAGCGATAATAACTGCATTATATGGGTAACAATGCACGTTTTATTGCTAATAGTATAAGTAATAAGTATAATTATTACAGTTCTAGCGATAATACCTCTATTATATGGGTAATAATGCATGTTATATTGATAATAATATAAGTAATAAGTATAATTATTACAGTTCTAGCGATAATAAATGCATTATATGGGTAATAATGCACGTTATATTGCTAATAATATAAGTAATGAGTACAATTATTACAGTTCTAGCGATAATAACTGCATTATATGGGTAATAATGCATGTTATATTGATAATAATATAAGTAATAAGTATAATTATTACAGTTCTAGCGATAATAACTGCATTATATGGGTAAAAATGCATGTTATATTGATAATATTGGGAGTAATGAGTATATTTATTATGGTTCTAGAGATAATAACTGCATAATATGGGTAATAACGCATGTTATATTGATAATAATATAAGTAATAAGTATAATTATTACAGTTCTAGCGATAATAACTGCATTATATGGGTAATAATGCATGTTATATTGATAATATCGGGAGTAATAAGTATAATTATTATAGTTCTATCGATAATAATAGTAAAATATGGCAAATAGTGCATGTTATATTGATAATAATAAAAGTAATAAGTATAATTATTACAGTTCTAGCGATAATAACTGCATTATATGGGTAATAATGCATGTTATATTGATAATATCGGGAGTAATAAGTATAATTATTATAGTTCTATCGATAATAATAGTAAAATATGGCAAATAGTGCATGTTATATTGATAATAATAAAAGTAATAAGTATAATTATTACAGTTCTAGCGATAATAACTGCATAATATGGGTAATAATGCATGTTATATTGATAATAATATGAGTAATAAGTATAATTATTACAGTTCTAGCGATAACAACTGCATTATATGGGTAATAATGCACGTTATATTGCTAACAATATAAGTAATAAGTATAATTATTACAGTTCTAGCGATAATAACTGCATTATATGGGTAATAATGCATGTTACATTGATAATATTGGGAGTAATAAGTATATTTATTATAGTTCTGGCGATCATAACTGCATAATGTGGGTAATAATGCATGTTTTATTGAGAATAATATAAGTAATAAGTATAATTATTACAGTTCTGGCGATAATAACTGCATTATATGGGTAATAATGCAAGTTATATTGCTAATAGTATAAGTAATAACTATAATTATTACAGTTCTTGCGATAATACCTCCATTATATGGGTAATAATGCATGTTATATTGATAATAATATAAGTAATAAGTATAATTATTACAGTTCTAGCGATAATAACTGCATTATATGGGTAATAATGCACGTTATATTGCTAATAATATAAGTAGTAAGTATAATTATTACAGTTCTAGCGATAATAACTGCATTATATGGGTAGTAATGCATGCTATATTGATAATATCGGGAGTAATAAGTATAATTATTATAGTTCTAGCGATAATAACTGCATTATATGGGTAACAATGCACGTTTTATTGCTAATAGTATAAGTAATAAGTATAATTATTACAGTTCTAGCGATAATACCTCTATTATATGGGTAATAATGCATGTTATATTGATAATAATATAAGTAATAAGTATAATTATTACAGTTCTAGCGATAATAAATGCATTATATGGGTAATAATGCACGTTATATTGCTAATAATATAAGTAATGAGTACAATTATTACAGTTCTAGCGATAATAACTGCATTATATGGGTAATAATGCATGTTATATTGATAATAATATAAGTAATAAGTATAATTATTACAGTTCTAGCGATAATAACTGCATTATATGGGTAAAAATGCATGTTATATTGATAATATTGGGAGTAATGAGTATATTTATTATGGTTCTAGAGATAATAACTGCATAATATGGGTAATAACGCATGTTATATTGATAATAATATAAGTAATAAGTATAATTATTACAGTTCTAGCGATAATAACTGCATTATATGGGTAATAATGCACGTTATATTGCTAATAATATAAGTAATGAGTACAATTATTACAGTTCTAGCGATAATAACTGCATTATATGGGTAATAATGCATGTTATATTGAGAATAATATAAGTAATAAGTATAATTATTACAGTTCTGGCGATAATAACTGCATTATATGGGTAATAATGCACGTTATATTGCTAATAGTATAAGTAATAAGTATAATTATTACAGTTCTTGCGATAATACCTCCATTATATGGGTAATAATGCATGTTATATTGATAATAATATAAGTGATAAGTATAATTATTACAGTTCTAGCGATAATAACTGCATTATATGGGTAATAATGCACGTTATATTGCTAATAATATAAGTAATAAGTATAGTTATTACAGTTCTAGCGATAATAACTGCATAATGTGGGTAATAATGCATGTTATATTGAGAATAATATAAGTAATAAGTATAATTATTACAGTTCTGGCGATAATAACTGCATTATATGGGTAATAATGCACGTTATATTGCTAATAATATAAGTAATAAGTATAGTTATTACAGTTCTAGCGATAATAACTGCATAATGTGGGTAATAATGCATGTTATATTGAGAATAATATAAGTAATAAGTATAATTATTACAGTTCTGGCGATAATAACTGCATTATATGGGTAATAATGCACGTTATATTGCTAATAGTATAAGTAATAAGTATCATTATTATTACAGTTCTTGCGATAATACCTCCATTATATGGGTAATAATGCATGTTATATTGATAATAATATAAGTAATAAGTATAATTATTTCAGTTCTAGCGATAATAACTGCATTATATGGGTAATAATGCACGTTATATTGCTAATAGTATAAGTAATAAGTATAATTATTACAGTTCTAGCGATAATACCTCCATTATATGGGTAATAATGCATGTTATATTGATAATAATATAAGTAGTAAGTATAAATATTACAGTTCTAGCGATAATAACTGCATAATATGGGTAATAATGCACGTTACATTGCTAATAATATAAGTAATGAGTATAATTATTACAGTTCTAGCGATAATAACTGCATTATATGGGTAATAAGGCATGTTATATTGATAACATCGGGAGTAATAAGTATAATTATTATAGTTCTAGCGATAATAATAGTAAAATATGGCTAATAGTGCATGATATATTGATAATAGTAAAAGTAATAAGTGTATGTATTACAGTTCTATCGATAATAACTGCATAATATGGGTAATAATGCATGTTATATTGATAATAATATAAGTAATAAGTATAATTATTACAGTTCTAGCGATAATACCTCCATTATATGGGTAAAAATGCATGCTATATTGATGATAATGAAAGTAGTACGCATGTTTAGTATAGTTCTAGCGATAATAACTGCATAATGTGAGTAATAATGCATGTTATATTGAGAATAATATAAGTAATAAGTATAATTATTACAGTTCTGGCGATAATAACTGCATTATATGGGTAATAATGCACGTTATATTGCTAATAGTATAAGTAATAAGTATAATTATTACAGTTCTTGCGATAATACCTCCATTATATGGGTAATAATGCATGTTATATTGATAATAATATAAGTGATAAGTATAATTATTACAGTTCTAGCGATAATAACTGCATCATATGGGTAATAATGCACGTTATATTGCTAATAATATAAGTAATAAGTATAGTTATTACAGTTCTAGCGATAATAACTGCATAATGTGGGTAATAATGCATGTTATATTGAGAATAATATAAGTAGTAAGTATAATTATTACAGTTCTGGCGATAGTAACTGCATTATATGGGTAATAATGCACGTTATATTGCTAATAGTATAAGTAATAAGTATAATTATTACAGTTCTTGCGATAATACCTCCATTATATGGGTAATAATGCATGTTATATTGACAATAATATAAGTAATATGTATAATTATTTCAGTTCTAGCGATAATAACTGCATTATATGGGTAACAATGCACGTTATATTGCTAACAATATAAGTAATAAGTATAATTATTACAGTTCTAGCGATAATAACTGCATTATATGGGTAAAAATGCACGTTATATTGCTAATAGTATAAGTAATAAGTATAATTATTACAGTTCTAGCGATAATACCTCTATTATATGGGTAATAATGCATGTTATATTGATAATGATATAAGTAATAAGTATAATTATTACAGTTCTAGCGATAATAACTGCATAATATGGGTAATAATGCACGTTACATTGCTAACAATATAAGTAATAAGTATAATTATTACAGATCTAGCGATAATAACTGCATTATATGGGTAATAATGCATGTTATATTGAGAATAATATAAGTAATAAGTATAATTATTGCAGTTCTGGCGATAATAACTGCATTAAATGGGTAATAATGCACGTTATATTGCTAATAGTATAAGTAATAAGTATAATTATTACAGTTCTAGCGATAATACCTCCATTATATGGGTAATAATGCATGTTATATTGATAATAATATAAGTAATAAGTATAGATATTACAGTTCTAGCCATAATAACTGCATAATATGGGTAATAATGCACGTTACATTGCTAATAATATAAGTAATGAGTATAATTATTACAGTTCTAGCGATAATAACTGCATTATATGGGTAATAAGGCATGTTATATTGATAACATCGGGAGTAATAAGTATAATTATTATAGTTCTAGCGATAATAATAGTAAAATATGGCTAATAGTGCATGATATATTGATAATAGTAAAAGTAATAAGTGTATTTATTACAGTTCTATCGATAATAACTTCATAATATGGGTAATAATGCATGTTATATTGATAATAATATAAGTAATAAGTATAATTATTACAGTTCTAGCGATAGTACCTCCATTATATGGGTAATAATGCATGTTATATTGATGATAATGAAAGTAATACGTATATTTATTATAGTTCTAGCGATAATAACTGCATAATGTGGGTAATAATGCATGTTATATTGAGAATAATATAAGTAATAAGTATAATTATTACAGCTCTGGCGATAATAACTGCATTATATGGGTAATAATGCACGTTATATTGCTAATAGTATAACTAATAAGTATAATTATTACAGTTCTTGCGATAATACCTCCATTATATGGGTAATAATGCATGTTATATTGATAATAATATAAGTAATAAGTATAATTATTACAGTTCTAGCGATAATAACTGCATTATATGGGTAACAATGCACGTTATATTTCTAATAATATAAGTAATAAGTATAATTATTACAGTTCTAGCGATAATAACTGCATTATATGGGTAATAATGCATGTTATATTGATAATATCGGGAGTAATAAGTATAATTATTATAGTTCTAGCGATAATAACTGCATTATATGGGTAACAATGCACGTTTTATTGCTAATAGTATAAGTAATAAGTATAATTATTACAGTTCTAGCGATAATACCTCTATTATGTGGGTAATAATGCATGTTATTTTGATGATAACGAAAGTAATACGTATATTTATTATAGTTCTAGCGATAATAACTGCATAATGTGGGTAATAATGCATGATATATTGAGAATAATATAAGTAATAAGTATAATTATTACAGTTCTGGCGATAATAACTGCATTATATGGGTAATAATGCACGTTATGTTGCTAATAGTATAAGTAATAAGTATAATTATTACAGTTCTAGCGATAATACCTCTATTATATGGGTAATAATGCATGTTATATTGATAATGATATAAGTAATAAGTATAATTATTACAGTTCTAGCGATAATAACTGCATAATATGGGTAATAATGCACGTTATATTGCTAATAATATAAGTAATGAGTACAATTATTACAGTTCTAGCGATAATAACTGCATTATATGGGTAAAAATGCACGTTATATTGCTAATAGTATAAGTAATAAGTATAATTATTACAGTTCTAGCGATAATACCTCTATTATATGGGTAATAATGCATGTTATTTTGATGATAATGAAAGTAATACGTATATTTATTATAGTTCTAGCGATAATAACTGCATAATGTGGGTAATAATGCATGTTATATTGATAATAATATGAGTAATAAGTATAATTATTACAGTTCTAGCGATAACAACTGCATTATATGGGTAATAATGCACGTTATATTGCTAACAATATAAGTAATAAGTATAATTATTACAGTTCTAGCGATAATAACTGCATTATATGGGTAATAATGCATGTTACATTGATAATATTGGGAGTAATAAGTATATTTATTATAGTTCTGGCGATCATAACTGCATAATGTGGGTAATAATGCATGTTTTATTGAGAATAATATAAGTAATAAGTATAATTATTACAGTTCTGGCGATAATAACTGCATTATATGGGTAATAATGCACGTTATATTGCTAATAGTATAAGTAATAAGTATAATTATTACAGTTCTTGCGATAATACCTCCATTATATGGGTAATAATGCATGTTATATTGATAATAATATAAGTAATAAGTATAATTATTACAGTTCTAGCGATAATAACTGCATTATATGGGTAATAATGCACGTTATATTGCTAATAATATAAGTAGTAAGTATAATTATTACAGTTCTAGCGATAATAACTGCATTATATGGGTAATAATGCATGCTATATTGATAATATCGGGAGTAATAAGTATAATTATTATAGTTCTAGCGATAATAACTGCATTATATGGGTAACAATGCACATTTTATTGCTAATAGTATAAGTAATAAGTATAATTATTACAGTTCTAGCGATAATACCTCTATTATATGGGTAATAATGCATGTTATATTGATAATAATATAAGTAATAAGTATAATTATTACAGTTCTAGCGATAATAACTGCATTATATGGGTAAAAATGCACGTTATATTGCTAATAGTATAAGTAATAAGTATAATTATTACAGTTCTAGCGATAATACCTCTATTATATGGGTAATAATGCATGTTATATTGATAATGATATAAGTAATAAGTATAATTATTACAGTTCTAGCGGTAATAACTGCATAATATGGGTAATAATGCACGTTATATTGCTAATAATATAAGTAATGAGTACAATTATTACAGTTCTAGCGATAATAACTGCATTATATGGGTAATAATGCATGTTATATTGATAATAATATAAGTAATAAGTATAATTATTACAGTTCTAGCGATAATAACTGCATTATATGGGTAATAATGCATGTTATATTGATAATATCGGGAGTAATAAGTATAATTATTATAGTTCTATCGATAATAATAGTAAAATATGGCAAATAGTGCATGTTATATTGATAATAATAAAAGTAATAAGTATAATTATTACAGTTCTAGCGATAATAACTGCATTATATGGGTAAAAATGCATGTTATATTGATAATATTGGGAGTAATGAGTATATTTATTATGGTTCTAGAGATAATAACTGCATAATATGGGTAATAATGCATGTTACATTGATAATAATATAAGTAATAAGTATAATTATTACAGTTCTAGCGATAATACCTCCATTATATGGGTAATAATGCATGTTATATTGATGATAATGAAAGTAATACGTATATTTATTATAGTTCTAGCGATAATAACTGCATTATATGGGTAATAAGGCATGTTATATTGATAACATCGGGAGTAATAAGTATAATTATTGTAGTTCTAGCGATAATAATAGTAAAATATGGCAAATAGTGCATGTTATATTGATAATAATAAAACTAATAAATATATTTATTACAGTTCTATCGATAATAACTGCATAATATGGGTAATAATGCAAGTTATATTGATGATAATAAAAGTAATACGTATATTTATTGTAGTTCTAGCGATAATACCTGCATAATATGGGTAATAATGCATGTTATATTGATAATAATGAAAGTAATACGTATATTTATTATAGTTCTTGCGATAATAACTGCATAATATGGGTAATAATGCATGTTATATTGAGAATAATATAAGTAATAAGTACAATTATTACAGTTCTGGCGATAATAACTGCATTATATGGGTAACAATGCACGTTATATTGCTAATAGTGTAAGTAATAAGTATAATTATTACAGTTCTAGCAATAATACCTCCATTATATGGGTAATAATGCATGTTATGTTGACAATAATGTAAGTAATAAGTATAATTATTACAGTTCTAGCGATAATAACTGCATTATATGGGTAATAATGCATGTTATATTGAGAATAATATAAGTAATAAGTATAATTATTACAGTTCTGGCGATAATAACTGCATTATATGGGTAATAATGCACGTTATATTGCTAATAGTATAAGTAATAAGTATAATTATTACAGTTCTAGCGATAATACCTCCATTATATGGGTAATAATGCATGTTATATTGATAATAATATAAGTAGTAAGTATAAATATTACAGTTCTAGCGATAATAACTGCATAATATGGGTAATAATGCACGTTACATTGCTAATAATATAAGTAATGAGTATAATTATTACAGTTCTAGCGATAATAACTGCATTATATGGGTAATAAGGCATGTTATATTGATAACATCGGGAGTAATAAGTATAATTATTATAGTTCTAGCGATAATAATAGTAAAATATGGCTAATAGTGCATGATATATTGATAATAGTAAAAGTAATAAGTGTATTTATTACAGTTCTATCGATAATAACTGCATAATATGGGTAATAATGCATGTTATATTGATAATAATATAAGTAATAAGTATAATTATTACAGTTCTAGCGATAATACCTCCATTATATGGGTAAAAATGCATGTTATATTGATGATAATGAAAGTAGTACGTATGTTTAGTATAGTTCTAGCGATAATAACTGCATAATGTGAGTAATAATGCATGTTATATTGAGAATAATATAAGTAATAAGTATAATTATTACAGTTCTGGCGATAATAACTGCATTATATGGGTAATAATGCACGTTATATTGCTAATAGTATAAGTAATAAGTATAATTATTACAGTTCTTGCGATAATACCTCTATTATATGGGTAATAATGCATGTTATATTGATAATAATATAAGTAATAAGTATAATTATTACAGTTCTAGCGATAATAAATGCATTATATGGGTAATAATGCACGTTATATTGCTAACAATATAAGTAATAAGTATAATTATTACAGTTCTAGCGATAATAACTGCATTATATGGGTAAAAATGCACGTTATATTGCTAATAGTATAAGTAATAAGTATAATTATTACAGTTCTAGCGATAATACCTCTATTATATGGGTAATAATGCATGTTATATTGATAATGATATAAGTAATAAGTATAATTATTACAGTTCTAGCGGTAATAACTGCATAATATGGGTAATAATGCACGTTATATTGCTAATAATATAAGTAATGAGTACAATTATTACAGTTCTAGCGATAATAACTGCATTATATGGGTAATAATGCATGTTATATTGATAATAATATAAGTAATAAGTATAATTATTACAGTTCTAGCGATAATAACTGCATTATATGGGTAATAATGCATGTTATATTGATAATATCGGGAGTAATAAGTATAATTATTATAGTTCTATCGATAATAATAGTAAAATATGGCAAATAGTGCATGTTATATTGATAATAATAAAAGTAATAAGTACAATTATTACAGTTCTGGCGATAATAACTGCATTATATGGGTAACAATGCACGTTATATTGCTAATAGTGTAAGTAATAAGTATAATTATTACAGTTCTAGCAATAATACCTCCATTATATGGGTAATAATGCATGTTATGTTGACAATAATGTAAGTAATAAGTATAATTATTACAGTTCTAGCGATAATAACTGCATTATATGGGTAATAATGCATGTTATATTGAGAATAATATAAGTAATAAGTATAATTATTACAGTTCTGGCGATAATAACTGCATTATATGGGTAATAATGCACGTTATATTGCTAATAGTATAAGTAATAAGTATAATTATTACAGTTCTAGCGATAATACCTCCATTATATGGGTAATAATGCATGTTATATTGATAATAATATAAGTAGTAAGTATAAATATTACAGTTCTAGCGATAATAAATGCATTATATGGGTAATAATGCACGTTATATTGCTAATAGTATAAGTAATAAGTATAATTATTACAGTTCTTGCGATAATACCTCTATTATATGGGTAATAATGCATGTTATATTGATAATAATATAAGTAATAAGTATAATTATTACAGTTCTAGCGATAATACCTCCATTATATGGGTAAAAATGCATGTTATATTGATGATAATGAAAGTAGTACGTATGTTTAGTATAGTTCTAGCGATAATAACTGCATAATGTGAGTAATAATGCATGTTATATTGAGAATAATATAAGTAATAAGTATAATTATTACAGTTCTGGCGATAATAACTGCATTATATGGGTAATAATGCACGTTATATTGCTAATAGTATAAGTAATAAGTATAATTATTACAGTTATTGCGATAATACCTCTATTATATGGGTAATAATGCATGTTATATTGATAATAATATAAGTAATAAGTATAATTATTACAGTTCTAGCGATAATAAATGCATTATATGGGTAATAATGCACGTTATATTGCTAACAATATAAGTAATAAGTATAATTATTACAGTTCTAGCGATAATAACTGCATTATATGGGTAAAAATGCACGTTATATTGCTAATAGTATAAGTAATAAGTATAATTATTACAGTTCTAGCGATAATACCTCTATTATATGGGTAATAATGCATGTTATATTGATAATGATATAAGTAATAAGTATAATTATTACAGTTCTAGCGGTAATAACTGCATAATATGGGTAATAATGCACGTTATATTGCTAATAATATAAGTAATGAGTACAATTATTACAGTTCTAGCGATAATAACTGCATTATATGGGTAATAATGCATGTTATATTGATAATAATATAAGTAATAAGTATAATTATTACAGTTCTAGCGATAATAACTGCATTATATGGGTAATAATGCATGTTATATTGATAATATCGGGAGTAATAAGTATAATTATTATAGTTCTATCGATAATAATAGTAAAATATGGCAAATAGTGCATGTTATATTGATAATAATAAAAGTAATAAGTATAATTATTACAGTTCTAGCGATAATAACTGCATTATATGGGTAAAAATGCATGTTATATTGATAATATTGGGAGTAATGAGTATATTTATTATGGTTCTAGAGATAATAACTGCATAATATGGGTAATAATGCATGTTATATTGATAATAATATAAGTAATAAGTATAATTATTACAGTTCTAGCGATAATACCTCCATTATATGGGTAATAATGCATGTTATATTGATGATAATGAAAGTAATACGTATATTTATTATAGTTCTAGCGATAATAACTGCATTATATGGGTAATAAGGCATGTTATATTGATAACATCGGGAGTAATAAGTATAATTATTGTAGTTCTAGCGATAATAATAGTAAAATATGGCAAATAGTGCATGTTATATTGATAATAATAAAACTAATAAATATATTTATTACAGTTCTATCGATAATAACTGCATAATATGGGTAATAATGCAAGTTATATTGATGATAATAAAAGTAATACGTATATTTATTGTAGTTCTAGCGATAATACCTGCATAATATGGGTAATAATGCATGTTATATTGATAATAATGAAAGTAATACGTATATTTATTATAGTTCTTGCGATAATAACTGCATAATATGGGTAATAATGCATGTTATATTGAGAATAATATAAGTAATAAGTACAATTATTACAGTTCTGGCGATAATAACTGCATTATATGGGTAACAATGCACGTTATATTGCTAATAGTGTAAGTAATAAGTATAATTATTACAGTTCTAGCAATAATACCTCCATTATATGGGTAATAATGCATGTTATGTTGACAATAATGTAAGTAATAAGTATAATTATTACAGTTCTAGCGATAATAACTGCATTATATGGGTAATAATGCATGTTATATTGAGAATAATATAAGTAATAAGTATAATTATTACAGTTCTATCGATAATAACTGCATAATATGGGTAATAATGCATGTTATATTGATAATAATATAAGTAATAAGTATAATTATTACAGTTCTAGCGATAATACCTCCATTATATGGGTAAAAATGCATGTTATATTGATGATAATGAAAGTAGTACGTATGTTTAGTATAGTTCTAGCGATAATAACTGCATAATGTGAGTAATAATGCATGTTATATTGAGAATAATATAAGTAATAAGTATAATTATTACAGTTCTGGCGATAATAACTGCATTATATGGGTAATAATGCACGTTATATTGCTAATAATATAAGTAATAAGTATAGTTATTACAGTTCTAGCGATAATAACTGCATAATGTGGGTAATAATGCATGTTATATTGAGAATAATATAAGTAGTAAGTATAATTATTACAGTTCTGGCGATAGTAACTGCATTATATGGGTAATAATGCACGTTATATTGCTAATAGTATAAGTAATAAGTATAATTATTACAGTTCTTGCGATAATACCTCCATTATATGGGTAATAATGCATGTTATATTGATAATAATATAAGTAATAAGTATAATTATTTCAGTTCTAGCGATAATAACTGCATTATATGGGTAACAATGCACGTTATATTGCTAACAATATAAGTAATAAGTATAATTATTACAGTTCTAGCGATAATAACTGCATTATATGGGTAAAAATGCATGTTATATTGATAATATTGGGAGTAATGAGTATATTTATTATGGTTCTAGAGATAATAACTGCATAATATGGGTAATAATGCATGTTATAGATAATAATATAAGTAATAAGTATAATTATTACAGTTCTGGCGATAATAACTGCATTATATGGGTAATAATGCACGTTATGTTGCTAATAGTATAAGTAATAAGTATAATTATTACAGTTCTAGCGATAATACCTCTATTATATGGGTAATAATGCATGTTATATTGATAATGATATAAGTAATAAGTATAATTATTACAGTTCTAGCGATAATAACTGCATAATATGGGTAATAATGCACGTTATATTGCTAATAATATAAGTAATGAGTACAATTATTACAGTTCTAGCGATAATAACTGCATTATATGGGTAAAAATGCACGTTATATTGCTAATAGTATAAGTAATAAGTATAATTATTACAGTTCTAGCGATAATACCTCTATTATATGGGTAATAATGCATGTTATTTTGATGATAATGAAAGTAATACGTATATTTATTATAGTTCTAGCGATAATAACTGCATAATGTGGGTAATAATGCATGTTATATTGATAATAATATGAGTAATAAGTATAATTATTACAGTTCTAGCGATAACAACTGCATTATATGGGTAATAATGCACGTTATATTGCTAACAATATAAGTAATAAGTATAATTATTACAGTTCTAGCGATAATAACTGCATTATATGGGTAATAATGCATGTTACATTGATAATATTGGGAGTAATAAGTATATTTATTATAGTTCTGGCGATCATAACTGCATAATGTGGGTAATAATGCATGTTTTATTGAGAATAATATAAGTAATAAGTATAATTATTACAGTTCTGGCGATAATAACTGCATTATATGGGTAATAATGCACGTTATATTGCTAATAGTATAAGTAATAAGTATAATTATTACAGTTCTTGCGATAATACCTCCATTATATGGGTAATAATGCATGTTATATTGATAATAATATAAGTAATAAGTATAATTATTACAGTTCTAGCGATAATAACTGCATTATATGGGTAATAATGCACGTTATATTGCTAATAATATAAGTAGTAAGTATAATTATTACAGTTCTAGCGATAATAACTGCATTATATGGGTAATAATGCATGCTATATTGATAATATCGGGAGTAATAAGTATAATTATTATAGTTCTAGCGATAATAACTGCATTATATGGGTAACAATGCACGTTTTATTGCCAATAGTATAAGTAATAAGTATAATTATTACAGTTCTAGCGATAATACCTCTATTATATGGGTAATAATGCATGTTATATTGATAATAATATAAGTAATAAGTATAATTATTACAGTTCTAGCGATAATAAATGCATTATATGGGTAATAATGCACGTTATATTGCTAACAATATAAGTAATAAGTATAATTATTACAGTTCTAGCGATAATAACTGCATTATATGGGTAAAAATGCACGTTATATTGCTAATAGTATAAGTAATAAGTATAATTATTACAGTTCTAGCGATAATACCTCTATTATATGGGTAATAATGCATGTTATATTGATAATGATATAAGTAATAAGTATAATTATTACAGTTCTAGCGGTAATAACTGCATAATATGGGTAATAATGCACGTTATATTGCTAATAATATAAGTAATGAGTACAATTATTACAGTTCTAGCGATAATAACTGCATTATATGGGTAATAATGCATGTTATATTGATAATAATATAAGTAATAAGTATAATTATTACAGTTCTAGCGATAATAACTGCATTATATGGGTAATAATGCATGTTATATTGATAATATCGGGAGTAATAAGTATAATTATTATAGTTCTATCGATAATAATAGTAAAATATGGCAAATAGTGCATGTTATATTGATAATAATAAAAGTAATAAGTATAATTATTACAGTTCTAGCGATAATAACTGCATTATATGGGTAAAAATGCATGTTATATTGATAATATTGGGAGTAATGAGTATATTTATTATGGTTCTAGAGATAATAACTGCATAATATGGGTAATAATGCATGTTATATTGATAATAATATAAGTAATAAGTATAATTATTACAGTTCTAGCGATAATACCTCCATTATATGGGTAATAATGCATGTTATATTGATGATAATGAAAGTAATACGTATATTTATTATAGTTCTAGCGATAATAACTGCATTATATGGGTAATAAGGCATGTTATATTGATAACATCGGGAGTAATAAGTATAATTATTGTAGTTCTAGCGATAATAATAGTAAAATATGGCAAATAGTGCATGTTATATTGATAATAATAAAACTAATAAATATATTTATTACAGTTCTATCGATAATAACTGCATAATATGGGTAATAATGCAAGTTATATTGATGATAATAAAAGTAATACGTATATTTATTGTAGTTCTAGCGATAATACCTGCATAATATGGGTAATAATGCATGTTATATTGATAATAATGAAAGTAATACGTATATTTATTATAGTTCTTGCGATAATAACTGCATAATATGGGTAATAATGCATGTTATATTGAGAATAATATAAGTAATAAGTACAATTATTACAGTTCTGGCGATAATAACTGCATTATATGGGTAACAATGCACGTTATATTGCTAATAGTGTAAGTAATAAGTATAATTATTACAGTTCTAGCAATAATACCTCCATTATATGGGTAATAATGCATGTTATGTTGACAATAATGTAAGTAATAAGTATAATTATTACAGTTCTAGCGATAATAACTGCATTATATGGGTAATAATGCATGTTATATTGAGAATAATATAAGTAATAAGTATAATTATTACAGTTCTGGCGATAATAACTGCATTATATGGGTAATAATGCACGTTATATTGCTAATAGTATAAGTAATAAGTATAATTATTACAGTTCTAGCGATAATACCTCCATTATATGGGTAATAATGCATGCTATATTGATAATAATATAAGTAGTAAGTATAAATATTACAGTTCTAGCGATAATAACTGCATAATATGGGTAATAATGCACGTTACATTGCTAATAATATAAGTAATGAGTATAATTATTACAGTTCTAGCGATAATAACTGCATTATATGGGTAATAAGGCATGTTATATTGATAACATCGGGAGTAATAAGTATAATTATTATAGTTCTAGCGATAATAATAGTAAAATATGGCTAATAGTGCATGATATATTGATAATAGTAAAAGTAATAAGTGTATTTATTACAGTTCTATCGATAATAACTGCATAATATGGGTAATAATGCATGTTATATTGATAATAATATAAGTAATAAGTATAATTATTACAGTTCTAGCGATAATACCTCCATTATATGGGTAAAAATGCATGTTATATTGATGATAATGAAAGTAGTACGTATGTTTAGTATAGTTCTAGCGATAATAACTGCATAATGTGAGTAATAATGCATGTTATATTGAGAATAATATAAGTAATAAGTATAATTATTACAGTTCTGGCGATAATAACTGCATAATATGGGTAATAATGCACGTTACATTGCTAATAATATAAGTAATGAGTATAATTATTACAGTTCTAGCGATAATAACTGCATTATATGGGTAATAAGGCATGTTATATTGATAACATCGGGAGTAATAAGTATAATTATTATAGTTCTAGCGATAATAATAGTAAAATATGGCTAATAGTGCATGATATATTGATAATAGTAAAAGTAATAAGTGTATTTATTACAGTTCTATCGATAATAACTTCATAATATGGGTAATAATGCATGTTATATTGATAATAATATAAGTAATAAGTATAATTATTACAGTTCTAGCGATAGTACCTCCATTATATGGGTAATAATGCATGTTATATTGATGATAATGAAAGTAATACGTATATTTATTATAGTTCTAGCGATAATAACTGCATAATGTGGGTAATAATGCATGTTATATTGAGAATAATATAAGTAATAAGTATAATTATTACAGCTCTGGCGATAATAACTGCATTATATGGGTAATAATGCACGTTATATTGCTAATAGTATAACTAATAAGTATAATTATTACAGTTCTTGCGATAATACCTCCATTATATGGGTAATAATGCATGTTATATTGATAATAATATAAGTAATAAGTATAATTATTACAGTTCTAGCGATAATAACTGCATTATATGGGTAACAATGCACGTTATATTTCTAATAATATAAGTAATAAGTATAATTATTACAGTTCTAGCGATAATAACTGCATTATATGGGTAATAATGCATGTTATATTGATAATATCGGGAGTAATAAGTATAATTATTATAGTTCTAGCGATAATAACTGCATTATATGGGTAACAATGCACGTTTTATTGCTAATAGTATAAGTAATAAGTATAATTATTACAGTTCTAGCGATAATACCTCTATTATGTGGGTAATAATGCATGTTATTTTGATGATAATGAAAGTAATACGTATATTTATTATAGTTCTAGCGATAATAACTGCATAATGTGGGTAATAATGCATGATATATTGAGAATAATATAAGTAATAAGTATAATTATTACAGTTCTGGCGATAATAACTGCATAATATGGGTAATAATGCACGTTACATTGCTAATAATATAAGTAATGAGTATAATTATTACAGTTCTAGCGATAATAACTGCATTATATGGGTAATAAGGCATGTTATATTGATAACATCGGGAGTAATAAGTATAATTATTATAGTTCTAGCGATAATAATAGTAAAATATGGCTAATAGTGCATGATATATTGATAATAGTAAAAGTAATAAGTGTATTTATTACAGTTCTATCGATAATAACTTCATAATATGGGTAATAATGCATGTTATATTGATAATAATATAAGTAATAAGTATAATTATTACAGTTCTAGCGATAGTACCTCCATTATATGGGTAATAATGCATGTTATATTGATGATAATGAAAGTAATACGTATATTTATTATAGTTCTAGCGATAATAACTGCATAATGTGGGTAATAATGCATGTTATATTGAGAATAATATAAGTAATAAGTATAATTATTACAGCTCTGGCGATAATAACTGCATTATATGGGTAATAATGCACGTTATATTGCTAATAGTATAACTAATAAGTATAATTATTACAGTTCTTGCGATAATACCTCCATTATATGGGTAATAATGCATGTTATATTGATAATAATATAAGTAATAAGTATAATTATTACAGTTCTAGCGATAATAACTGCATTATATGGGTAACAATGCACGTTATATTTCTAATAATATAAGTAATAAGTATAATTATTACAGTTCTAGCGATAATAACTGCATTATATGGGTAATAATGCATGTTATATTGATAATATCGGGAGTAATAAGTATAATTATTATAGTTCTAGCGATAATAACTGCATTATATGGGTAACAATGCACGTTTTATTGCTAATAGTATAAGTAATAAGTATAATTATTACAGTTCTAGCGATAATACCTCTATTATGTGGGTAATAATGCATGTTATTTTGATGATAATGAAAGTAATACGTATATTTATTATAGTTCTAGCGATAATAACTGCATAATGTGGGTAATAATGCATGATATATTGAGAATAATATAAGTAATAAGTATAATTATTACAGTTCTGGCGATAATAACTGCATTATATGGGTAATAATGCACGTTATGTTGCTAATAGTATAAGTAATAAGTATAATTATTACAGTTCTAGCGATAATACCTCTATTATATGGGTAATAATGCATGTTATATTGATAATGATATAAGTAATAAGTATAATTATTACAGTTCTAGCGATAATAACTGCATAATATGGGTAATAATGCACGTTATATTGCTAATAATATAAGTAATGAGTACAATTATTACAGTTCTAGCGATAATAACTGCATTATATGGGTAAAAATGCACGTTATATTGCTAATAGTATAAGTAATAAGTATAATTATTACAGTTCTAGCGATAGTACCTCTATTATATGGGTAATAATGCATGTTATTTTGATGATAATGAAAGTAATACGTATATTTATTATAGTTCTAGCGATAATAACTGCATAATGTGGGTAATAATGCATGTTATATTGATAATAATATGAGTAATAAGTATAATTATTACAGTTCTAGCGATAACAACTGCATTATATGGGTAATAATGCACGTTATATTGCTAACAATATAAGTAATAAGTATAATTATTACAGTTCTAGCGATAATAACTGCATTATATGGGTAATAATGCATGTTACATTGATAATATTGGGAGTAATAAGTATATTTATTATAGTTCTGGCGATCATAACTGCATAATGTGGGTAATAATGCATGTTTTATTGAGAATAATATAAGTAATAAGTATAATTATTACAGTTCTGGCGATAATAACTGCATTATATGGGTAATAATGCACGTTATATTGCTAATAGTATAAGTAATAAGTATAATTATTACAGTTCTTGCGATAATACCTCCATTATATGGGTAATAATGCATGTTATATTGATAATAATATAAGTAATAAGTATAATTATTACAGTTCTAGCGATAATAACTGCATTATATGGGTAATAATGCACGTTATATTGCTAATAATATAAGTAGTAAGTATAATTATTACAGTTCTAGCGATAATAACTGCATTATATGGGTAATAATGCATGCTATATTGATAATATCGGGAGTAATAAGTATAATTATTATAGTTCTAGCGATAATAACTGCATTATATGGGTAACAATGCACGTTTTATTGCTAATAGTATAAGTAATAAGTATAATTATTACAGTTCTAGCGATAATACCTCTATTATATGGGTAATAATGCATGTTATATTGATAATAATATAAGTAATAAGTATAATTATTACAGTTCTAGCGATAATAAATGCATTATATGGGTAATAATGCACGTTATATTGCTAACAATATAAGTAATAAGTATAATTATTACAGTTCTAGCGATAATAACTGCATTATATGGGTAAAAATGAACGTTATATTGCTAATAGTATAAGTAATAAGTATAATTATTACAGTTCTAGCGATAATACCTCTATTATATGGGTAATAATGCATGTTATATTGATAATGATATAAGTAATAAGTATAATTATTACAGTTCTAGCGGTAATAACTGCATAATATGGGTAATAATGCACGTTATATTGCTAATAATATAAGTAATGAGTACAATTATTACAGTTCTAGCGATAATAACTGCATTATATGGGTAATAATGCATGTTATATTGATAATAATATAAGTAATAAGTATAATTATTACAGTTCTAGCGATAATAACTGCATTATATGGGTAATAATGCATGTTATATTGATAATATCGGGAGTAATAAGTATAATTATTATAGTTCTATCGATAATAATAGTAAAATATAGCAAATAGTGCATGTTATATTGATAATAATAAAAGTAATAAGTATAATTATTACAGTTCTAGCGATAATAACTGCATTATATGGGTAAAAATGCATGTTATATTGATAATATTGGGAGTAATGAGTATATTTATTATGGTTCTAGAGATAATAACTGCATAATATGGGTAATAATGCATGTTACATTGATAATAATATAAGTAATAAGTATAATTATTACAGTTCTAGCGATAATACCTCCATTATATGGGTAATAATGCATGTTATATTGATGATAATGAAAGTAATACGTATATTTATTATAGTTCTAGCGATAATAACTGCATTATATGGGTAATAAGGCATGTTATATTGATAACATCGGGAGTAATAAGTATAATTATTGTAGTTCTAGCGATAATAATAGTAAAATATGGCAAATAGTGCATGTTATATTGATAATAATAAAACTAATAAATATATTTATTACAGTTCTATCGATAATAACTGCATAATATGGGTAATAATGCAAGTTATATTGATGATAATAAAAGTAATACGTATATTTATTGTAGTTCTAGCGATAATACCTGCATAATATGGGTAATAATGCATGTTATATTGATAATAATGAAAGTAATACGTATATTTATTATAGTTCTTGCGATAATAACTGCATAATATGGGTAATAATGCATGTTATATTGAGAATAATATAAGTAATAAGTACAATTATTACAGTTCTGGCGATAATAACTGCATTATATGGGTAACAATGCACGTTATATTGCTAATAGTGTAAGTAATAAGTATAATTATTACAGTTCTAGCAATAATACCTCCATTATATGGGTAATAATGCATGTTATGTTGACAATAATGTAAGTAATAAGTATAATTATTACAGTTCTAGCGATAATAACTGCATTATATGGGTAATAATGCATGTTATATTGAGAATAATATAAGTAATAAGTATAATTATTACAGTTCTGGCGATAATAACTGCATTATATGGGTAATAATGCACGTTATATTGCTAATAGTATAAGTAATAAGTATAATTATTACAGTTCTAGCGATAATACCTCCATTATATGGGTAATAATGCATGTTATATTGATAATAATATAAGTAGTAAGTATAAATATTACAGTTCTAGCGATAATAACTGCATAATATGGGTAATAATGCACGTTACATTGCTAATAATATAAGTAATGAGTATAATTATTACAGTTCTAGCGATAATAACTGCATTATATGGGTAATAAGGCATGTTATATTGATAACATCGGGAGTAATAAGTATAATTATTATAGTTCTAGCGATAATAATAGTAAAATATGGCTAATAGTGCATGATATATTGATAATAGTAAAAGTAATAAGTGTATTTATTACAGTTCTATCGATAATAACTGCATAATATGGGTAATAATGCATGTTATATTGATAATAATATAAGTAATAAGTATAATTATTACAGTTCTAGCGATAATACCTCCATTATATGGGTAAAAATGCATGTTATATTGATGATAATGAAAGTAGTACGTATGTTTAGTATAGTTCTAGCGATAATAACTGCATAATGTGAGTAATAATGCATGTTATATTGAGAATAATATAAGTAATAAGTATAATTATTACAGTTCTGGCGATAATAACTGCATTATATGGGTAATAATGCACGTTATATTGCTAATAGTATAAGTAATAAGTATAATTATTACAGTTCTTGCGATAATACCTCCATTATATGGGTAATAATGCATGTTATATTGATAATAATATAAGTGATAAGTATAATTATTACAGTTCTAGCGATAATAACTGCATTATATGGGTAATAATGCACGTTATATTGCTAATAATATAAGTAATAAGTATAGTTATTACAGTTCTAGCGATAATAACTGCATAATGTGGGTAATAATGCATGTTATATTGAGAATAATATAAGTAGTAAGTATAATTATTACAGTTCTGGCGATAGTAACTGCATTATATGGGTAATAATGCACGTTATATTGCTAATAGTATAAGTAATAAGTATAATTATTACAGTTCTTGCGATAATACCTCCATTATATGGGTAATAATGCATGTTATATTGATAATAATATAAGTAATAAGTATAATTATTTCAGTTCTAGCGATAATAACTGCATTATATGGGTAACAATGCACGTTATATTGCTAACAATATAAGTAATAAGTATAATTATTACAGTTCTAGCGATAATAACTGCATTATATGGGTAAAAATGCATGTTATATTGATAATATTGGGAGTAATGAGTATATTTATTATGGTTCTAGAGATAATAACTGCATAATATGGGTAATAATGCATGTTATAGATAATAATATAAGTAATAAGTATAATTATTACAGTTCTGGCGATAATAACTGCATTATATGGGTAATAATGCACGTTATGTTGCTAATAGTATAAGTAATAAGTATAATTATTACAGTTCTAGCGATAATACCTCTATTATATGGGTAATAATGCATGTTATATTGATAATGATATAAGTAATAAGTATAATTATTACAGTTCTAGCGATAATAACTGCATAATATGGGTAATAATGCACGTTATATTGCTAATAATATAAGTAATGAGTACAATTATTACAGTTCTAGCGATAATAACTGCATTATATGGGTAAAAATGCACGTTATATTGCTAATAGTATAAGTAATAAGTATAATTATTACAGTTCTAGCGATAATACCTCTATTATATGGGTAATAATGCATGTTATTTTGATGATAATGAAAGTAATACGTATATTTATTATAGTTCTAGCGATAATAACTGCATAATGTGGGTAATAATGCATGTTATATTGATAATAATATGAGTAATAAGTATAATTATTACAGTTCTAGCGATAACAACTGCATTATATGGGTAATAATGCACGTTATATTGCTAACAATATAAGTAATAAGTATAATTATTACAGTTCTAGCGATAATAACTGCATTATATGGGTAATAATGCATGTTATATTGATAATAATGAAAGTAATACGTATATTTATTATAGTTCTTGCGATAATAACTGCATAATATGGGTAATAATGCATGTTATATTGAGAATAATATAAGTAATAAGTACAATTATTACAGTTCTGGCGATAATAACTGCATTATATGGGTAACAATGCACGTTATATTGCTAATAGTGTAAGTAATAAGTATAATTATTACAGTTCTAGCAATAATACCTCCATTATATGGGTAATAATGCATGTTATGTTGACAATAATGTAAGTAATAAGTATAATTATTACAGTTCTAGCGATAATAACTGCATTATATGGGTAATAATGCATGTTATATTGAGAATAATATAAGTAATAAGTATAATTATTACAGTTCTGGCGATAATAACTGCATTATATGGGTAATAATGCACGTTATATTGCTAATAGTATAAGTAATAAGTATAATTATTACAGTTCTAGCGATAATACCTCCATTATATGGGTAATAATGCATGTTATATTGATAATAATATAAGTAGTAAGTATAAATATTACAGTTCTAGCGATAATAACTGCATAATATGGGTAATAATGCACGTTACATTGCTAATAATATAAGTAATGAGTATAATTATTACAGTTCTAGCGATAATAACTGCATTATATGGGTAATAAGGCATGTTATATTGATAACATCGGGAGTAATAAGTATAATTATTATAGTTCTAGCGATAATAATAGTAAAATATGGCTAATAGTGCATGATATATTGATAATAGTAAAAGTAATAAGTGTATTTATTACAGTTCTATCGATAATAACTGCATAATATGGGTAATAATGCATGTTATATTGATAATAATATAAGTAATAAGTATAATTATTACAGTTCTAGCGATAATACCTCCATTATATGGGTAATAATGCATGTTATATTGATAATAATATAAGTAGTAAGTATAAATATTACAGTTCTAGCGATAATAACTGCATAATATGGGTAATAATGCACGTTACATTGCTAATAATATAAGTAATGAGTATAATTATTACAGTTCTAGCGATAATAACTGCATTATATGGGTAATAAGGCATGTTATATTGATAACATCGGGAGTAATAAGTATAATTATTATAGTTCTAGCGATAATAATAGTAAAATATGGCTAATAGTGCATGATATATTGATAATAGTAAAAGTAATAAGTGTATTTATTACAGTTCTATCGATAATAACTGCATAATATGGGTAATAATGCATGTTATATTGATAATAATATAAGTAATAAGTATAATTATTACAGTTCTAGCGATAATACCTCCATTATATGGGTAAAAATGCATGTTATATTGATGATAATGAAAGTAGTACGTATGTTTAGTATAGTTCTAGCGATAATAACTGCATAATGTGAGTAATAATGCATGTTATATTGAGAATAATATAAGTAATAAGTATAATTATTACAGTTCTGGCGATAATAACTGCATTATATGGGTAATAATGCACGTTATATTGCTAATAGTATAAGTAATAAGTATAATTATTACAGTTCTTGCGATAATACCTCCATTATATGGGTAATAATGCATGTTATATTGATAATAATATAAGTGATAAGTATAATTATTACAGTTCTAGCGATAATAACTGCATTATATGGGTAATAATGCACGTTATATTGCTAATAATATAAGTAATAAGTATAGTTATTACAGTTCTAGCGATAATAACTGCATAATGTGGGTAATAATGCATGTTATATTGAGAATAATATAAGTAGTAAGTATAATTATTACAGTTCTGGCGATAGTAACTGCATTATATGGGTAATAATGCACGTTATATTGCTAATAGTATAAGTAATAAGTATAATTATTACAGTTCTTGCGATAATACCTCCATTATATGGGTAATAATGCATGTTATATTGATAATAATATAAGTAATAAGTATAATTATTTCAGTTCTAGCGATAATAACTGCATTATATGGGTAACAATGCACGTTATATTGCTAACAATATAAGTAATAAGTATAATTATTACAGTTCTAGCGATAATAACTGCATTATATGGGTAAAAATGCATGTTATATTGATAATATTGGGAGTAATGAGTATATTTATTATGGTTCTAGAGATAATAACTGCATAATATGGGTAATAATGCATGTTATAGATAATAATATAAGTAATAAGTATAATTATTACAGTTCTGGCGATAATAACTGCATTATATGGGTAATAATGCACGTTATGTTGCTAATAGTATAAGTAATAAGTATAATTATTACAGTTCTAGCGATAATACCTCTATTATATGGGTAATAATGCATGTTATATTGATAATGATATAAGTAATAAGTATAATTATTACAGTTCTAGCGATAATAACTGCATAATATGGGTAATAATGCACGTTATATTGCTAATAATATAAGTAATGAGTACAATTATTACAGTTCTAGCGATAATAACTGCATTATATGGGTAAAAATGCACGTTATATTGCTAATAGTATAAGTAATAAGTATAATTATTACAGTTCTAGCGATAATACCTCTATTATATGGGTAATAATGCATGTTATTTTGATGATAATGAAAGTAATACGTATATTTATTATAGTTCTAGCGATAATAACTGCATAATGTGGGTAATAATGCATGTTATATTGATAATAATATGAGTAATAAGTATAATTATTACAGTTCTAGCGATAACAACTGCATTATATGGGTAATAATGCACGTTATATTGCTAACAATATAAGTAATAAGTATAATTATTACAGTTCTAGCGATAATAACTGCATTATATGGGTAATAATGCATGTTATATTGATAATAATGAAAGTAATACGTATATTTATTATAGTTCTTGCGATAATAACTGCATAATATGGGTAATAATGCATGTTATATTGAGAATAATATAAGTAATAAGTACAATTATTACAGTTCTGGCGATAATAACTGCATTATATGGGTAACAATGCACGTTATATTGCTAATAGTGTAAGTAATAAGTATAATTATTACAGTTCTAGCAATAATACCTCCATTATATGGGTAATAATGCATGTTATCTTGACAATAATGTAAGTAATAAGTATAATTATTACAGTTCTAGCGATAATAACTGCATTATATGGGTAATAATGCATGTTATATTGAGAATAATATAAGTAATAAGTATAATTATTACAGTTCTGGCGATAATAACTGCATTATATGGGTAATAATGCACGTTATATTGCTAATAGTATAAGTAATAAGTATAATTATTACAGTTCTAGCGATAATACCTCCATTATATGGGTAATAATGCATGTTATATTGATAATAATATAAGTAGTAAGTATAAATATTACAGTTCTAGCGATAATAACTGCATAATATGGGTAATAATGCACGTTACATTGCTAATAATATAAGTAATGAGTATAATTATTACAGTTCTAGCGATAATAACTGCATTATATGGGTAATAAGGCATGTTATATTGATAACATCGGGAGTAATAAGTATAATTATTATAGTTCTAGCGATAATAATATTAAAATATGGCTAATAGTGCATGATATATTGATAATAGTAAAAGTAATAAGTGTATTTATTACAGTTCTATCGATAATAACTGCATAATATGGGTAATAATGCATGTTATATTGATAATAATATAAGTAATAAGTATAATTATTACAGTTCTAGCGATAATACCTCCATTATATGGGTAAAAATGCATGTTATATTGATGATAATGAAAGTAGTACGTATGTTTAGTATAGTTCTAGCGATAATAACTGCATAATGTGAGTAATAATGCATGTTATATTGAGAATAATATAAGTAATAAGTATAATTATTACAGTTCTGGCGATAATAACTGCATTATATGGGTAATAATGCACGTTATATTGCTAATAGTATAAGTAATAAGTATAATTATTACAGTTCTTGCGATAATACCTCCATTATATGGGTAATAATGCATGTTATATTGATAATAATATAAGTGATAAGTATAATTATTACAGTTCTAGCGATAATAACTGCATTATATGGGTAATAATGCACGTTATATTGCTAATAATATAAGTAATAAGTATAGTTATTACAGTTCTAGCGATAATAACTGCATAATGTGGGTAATAATGCATGTTATATTGAGAATAATATAAGTAGTAAGTATAATTATTACAGTTCTGGCGATAGTAACTGCATTATATGGGTAATAATGCACGTTATATTGCTAATAGTATAAGTAATAAGTATAATTATTACAGTTCTTGCGATAATACCTCCATTATATGGGTAATAATGCATGTTATATTGATAATAATATAAGTAATAAGTATAATTATTTCAGTTCTAGCGATAATAACTGCATTATATGGGTAACAATGCACGTTATATTGCTAACAATATAAGTAATAAGTATAATTATTACAGTTCTAGCGATAATAACTGCATTATATGGGTAAAAATGCATGTTATATTGATAATATTGGGAGTAATGAGTATATTTATTATGGTTCTAGAGATAATAACTGCATAATATGGGTAATAATGCATGTTATAGATAATAATATAAGTAATAAGTATAATTATTACAGTTCTGGCGATAATAACTGCATTATATGGGTAATAATGCACGTTATGTTGCTAATAGTATAAGTAATAAGTATAATTATTACAGTTCTAGCGATAATACCTCTATTATATGGGTAATAATGCATGTTATATTGATAATGATATAAGTAATAAGTATAATTATTACAGTTCTAGCGATAATAACTGCATAATATGGGTAATAATGCACGTTATATTGCTAATAATATAAGTAATGAGTACAATTATTACAGTTCTAGCGATAATAACTGCATTATATGGGTAAAAATGCACGTTATATTGCTAATAGTATAAGTAATAAGTATAATTATTACAGTTCTAGCGATAATACCTCTATTATATGGGTAATAATGCATGTTATTTTGATGATAATGAAAGTAATACGTATATTTATTATAGTTCTAGCGATAACAACTGCATTATATGGGTAATAATGCACGTTATATTGCTAACAATATAAGTAATAAGTATAATTATTACAGTTCTAGCGATAATAACTGCATTATATGGGTAATAATGCATGTTACATTGATAATATTGGGAGTAATAAGTATATTTATTATAGTTCTGGCGATCATAACTGCATAATGTGGGTAATAATGCATGTTTTATTGAGAATAATATAAGTAATAAGTATAATTATTACAGTTCTGGCGATAATAACTGCATTATATGGGTAATAATGCACGTTATATTGCTAATAGTATAAGTAATAAGTATAATTATTACAGTTCTTGCGATAATACCTCCATTATATGGGTAATAATGCATGTTATATTGATAATAATATAAGTAATAAGTATAATTATTACAGTTCTAGCGATAATAACTGCATTATATGGGTAAAAATGCATGTTATATTGATAATATTGGGAGTAATGAGTATATTTATTATGGTTCTAGAGATAATAACTGCATAATATGGGTAATAATGCATGTTATATTGATAATAATATAAGTAATAAGTATAATTATTACAGTTCTAGCGATAATACCTCCATTATATGGGTAATAATGCATGTTATATTGATGATAATGAAAGTAATACGTATATTTATTATAGTTCTAGCGATAATAACTGCATTATATGGGTAATAAGGCATGTTATATTGATAACATCGGGAGTAATAAGTATAATTATTGTAGTTCTAGCGATAATAATAGTAAAATATGGCAAATAGTGCATGTTATATTGATAATAATAAAACTAATAAATATATTTATTACAGTTCTATCGATAATAACTGCATAATATGGGTAATAATGCATGTTATATTGATAATAATATAAGTAATAAGTATAATTATTACAGTTCTAGCGATAATACCTCCATTATATGGGTAAAAATGCATGTTATATTGATGATAATGAAAGTAGTACGTATGTTTAGTATAGTTCTAGCGATAATAACTGCATAATGTGAGTAATAATGCATGTTATATTGAGAATAATATAAGTAATAAGTATAATTATTACAGTTCTGGCGATAATAACTGCATTATATGGGTAATAATGCACGTTATATTGCTAATAGTATAAGTAATAAGTATAATTATTACAGTTCTTGCGATAATACCTCCATTATATGGGTAATAATGCATGTTATATTGATAATAATATAAGTGATAAGTATAATTATTACAGTTCTAGCGATAATAACTGCATTATATGGGTAATAATGCACGTTATATTGCTAATAATATAAGTAATAAGTATAGTTATTACAGTTCTAGCGATAATAACTGCATAATGTGGGTAATAATGCATGTTATATTGAGAATAATATAAGTAGTAAGTATAATTATTACAGTTCTGGCGATAGTAACTGCATTATATGGGTAATAATGCACGTTATATTGCTAATAGTATAAGTAATAAGTATAATTATTACAGTTCTTGCGATAATACCTCCATTATATGGGTAATAATGCATGTTATATTGATAATAATATAAGTAATAAGTATAATTATTTCAGTTCTAGCGATAATAACTGCATTATATGGGTAACAATGCACGTTATATTGCTAACAATATAAGTAATAAGTATAATTATTACAGTTCTAGCGATAATAACTGCATTATATGGGTAAAAATGCATGTTATATTGATAATATTGGGAGTAATGAGTATATTTATTATGGTTCTAGAGATAATAACTGCATAATATGGGTAATAATGCATGTTATAGATAATAATATAAGTAATAAGTATAATTATTACAGTTCTGGCGATAATAACTGCATTATATGGGTAATAATGCACGTTATGTTGCTAATAGTATAAGTAATAAGTATAATTATTACAGTTCTAGCGATAATACCTCTATTATATGGGTAATAATGCATGTTATATTGATAATGATATAAGTAATAAGTATAATTATTACAGTTCTAGCGATAATAACTGCATAATATGGGTAATAATGCACGTTATATTGCTAATAATATAAGTAATGAGTACAATTATTACAGTTCTAGCGATAATAACTGCATTATATGGGTAAAAATGCACGTTATATTGCTAATAGTATAAGTAATAAGTATAATTATTACAGTTCTAGCGATAATACCTCTATTATATGGGTAATAATGCATGTTATTTTGATGATAATGAAAGTAATACGTATATTTATTATAGTTCTAGCGATAACAACTGCATTATATGGGTAATAATGCACGTTATATTGCTAACAATATAAGTAATAAGTATAATTATTACAGTTCTAGCGATAATAACTGCATTATATGGGTAATAATGCATGTTACATTGATAATATTGGGAGTAATAAGTATATTTATTATAGTTCTGGCGATCATAACTGCATAATGTGGGTAATAATGCATGTTTTATTGAGAATAATATAAGTAATAAGTATAATTATTACAGTTCTGGCGATAATAACTGCATTATATGGGTAATAATGCACGTTATATTGCTAATAGTATAAGTAATAAGTATAATTATTACAGTTCTTGCGATAATACCTCCATTATATGGGTAATAATGCATGTTATATTGATAATAATATAAGTAATAAGTATAATTATTACAGTTCTAGCGATAATAACTGCATTATATGGGTAAAAATGCATGTTATATTGATAATATTGGGAGTAATGAGTATATTTATTATGGTTCTAGAGATAATAACTGCATAATATGAGTAATAATGCATGTTATATTGATAATAATATAAGTAATAAGTATAATTATTACAGTTCTAGCGATAATACCTCCATTATATGGGTAATAATGCATGTTATATTGATGATAATGAAAGTAATACGTATATTTATTATAGTTCTAGCGATAATAACTGCATTATATGGGTAATAAGGCATGTTATATTGATAACATCGGGAGTAATAAGTATAATTATTGTAGTTCTAGCGATAATAATAGTAAAATATGGCAAATAGTGCATGTTATATTGATAATAATAAAACTAATAAATATATTTATTACAGTTCTATCGATAATAACTGCATAATATGGGTAATAATGCAAGTTATATTGATGATAATAAAAGTAATACGTATATTTATTGTAGTTCTAGCGATAATACCTGCATAATATGGGTAATAATGCATGTTATATTGATAATAATGAAAGTAATACGTATATTTATTATAGTTCTTGCGATAATAACTGCATAATATGGGTAATAATGCATGTTATATTGAGAATAATATAAGTAATAAGTACAATTATTACAGTTCTGGCGATAATAACTGCATTATATGGGTAACAATGCACGTTATATTGCTAATAGTGTAAGTAATAAGTATAATTATTACAGTTCTAGCAATAATACCTCCATTATATGGGTAATAATGCATGTTATGTTGACAATAATGTAAGTAATAAGTATAATTATTACAGTTCTAGCGATAATAACTGCATTATATGGGTAATAATGCATGTTATATTGAGAATAATATAAGTAATAAGTATAATTATTACAGTTCTGGCGATAATAACTGCATTATATGGGTAATAATGCACGTTATATTGCTAATAGTATAAGTAATAAGTATAATTATTACAGTTCTAGCGATAATACCTCCATTATATGGGTAATAATGCATGTTATATTGATAATAATATAAGTAGTAAGTATAAATATTACAGTTCTAGCGATAATAACTGCATAATATGGGTAATAATGCACGTTACATTGCTAATAATATAAGTAATGAGTATAATTATTACAGTTCTAGCGATAATAACTGCATTATATGGGTAATAAGGCATGTTATATTGATAACATCGGGAGTAATAAGTATAATTATTATAGTTCTAGCGATAATAATAGTAAAATATGGCTAATAGTGCATGATATATTGATAATAGTAAAAGTAATAAGTGTATTTATTACAGTTCTATCGATAATAACTGCATAATATGGGTAATAATGCATGTTATATTGATAATAATATAAGTAATAAGTATAATTATTACAGTTCTAGCGATAATACCTCCATTATATGGGTAAAAATGCATGTTATATTGATGATAATGAAAGTAGTACGTATGTTTAGTATAGTTCTAGCGATAATAACTGCATAATGTGAGTAATAATGCATGTTATATTGAGAATAATATAAGTAATAAGTATAATTATTACAGTTCTGGCGATAATAACTGCATTATATGGGTAATAATGCACGTTATATTGCTAATAGTATAAGTAATAAGTATAATTATTACAGTTCTTGCGATAATACCTCCATTATATGGGTAATAATGCATGTTATATTGATAATAATATAAGTGATAAGTATAATTATTACAGTTCTAGCGATAATAACTGCATTATATGGGTAATAATGCACGTTATATTGCTAATAATATAAGTAATAAGTATAGTTATTACAGTTCTAGCGATAATAACTGCATAATGTGGGTAATAATGCATGTTATATTGAGAATAATATAAGTAGTAAGTATAATTATTACAGTTCTGGCGATAGTAACTGCATTATATGGGTAATAATGCACGTTATATTGCTAATAGTATAAGTAATAAGTATAATTATTACAGTTCTTGCGATAATACCTCCATTATATGGGTAATAATGCATGTTATATTGATAATAATATAAGTAATAAGTATAATTATTTCAGTTCTAGCGATAATAACTGCATTATATGGGTAACAATGCACGTTATATTGCTAACAATATAAGTAATAAGTATAATTATTACAGTTCTAGCGATAATAACTGCATTATATGGGTAAAAATGCATGTTATATTGATAATATTGGGAGTAATGAGTATATTTATTATGGTTCTAGAGATAATAACTGCATAATATGGGTAATAATGCATGTTATAGATAATAATATAAGTAATAAGTATAATTATTACAGTTCTAGCGATAATACCTCCATTATATGGGTAATAATGCATGTTATATTGATGATAATGAAAGTAATACGTATATTTATTATAGTTCTAGCGATAATAACTGCATTATATGGGTAATAAGGCATGTTATATTGATAACATCGGGAGTAATAAGTATAATTATTGTAGTTCTAGCGATAATAATAGTAAAATATGGCAAATAGTGCATGTTATATTGATAATAATAAAACTAATAAATATATTTATTACAGTTCTATCGATAATAACTGCATAATATGGGTAATAATGCAAGTTATATTGATGATAATAAAAGTAATACGTATATTTATTGTAGTTCTAGCGATAATACCTGCATAATATGGGTAATAATGCATGTTATATTGAGAATAATGAAAGTAATACGTATATTTATTATAGTTCTTGCGATAATAACTGCATAATATGGGTAATAATGCATGTTATATTGAGAATAATATAAGTAATAAGTACAATTATTACAGTTCTGGCGATAATAACTGCATTATATGGGTAACAATGCACGTTATATTGCTAATAGTGTAAGTAATAAGTATAATTATTACAGTTCTAGCAATAATACCTCCATTATATGGGTAATAATGCATGTTATGTTGACAATAATGTAAGTAATAAGTATAATTATTACAGTTCTAGCGATAATAACTGCATTATATGGGTAATAATGCATGTTATATTGAGAATAATATAAGTAATAAGTATAATTATTACAGTTCTGGCGATAATAACTGCATTATATGGGTAATAATGCACGTTATATTGCTAATAGTATAAGTAATAAGTATAATTATTACAGTTCTAGCGATAATACCTCCATTATATGGGTAATAATGCATGTTATATTGATAATAATATAAGTAGTAAGTATAAATATTACAGTTCTAGCGATAATAACTGCATAATATGGGTAATAATGCACGTTACATTGCTAATAATATAAGTAATGAGTATAATTATTACAGTTCTAGCGATAATAACTGCATTATATGGGTAATAAGGCATGTTATATTGATAAGATCGGGAGTAATAAGTATAATTATTATAGTTCTAGCGATAATAATAGTAAAATATGGCTAATAGTGCATGATATATTGATAATAGTAAAAGTAATAAGTGTATTTATTACAGTTCTATCGATAATAACTGCATAATATGGGTAATAATGCATGTTATATTGATAATAATATAAGTAATAAGTATAATTATTACAGTTCTAGCGATAATACCTCCATTATATGGGTAAAAATGCATGTTATATTGATGATAGTGTAAGTAATAAGTATAATTATTACAGTTCTAGCAATAATACCTCCATTATATGGGTAATAATGCATGTTATCTTGACAATAATGTAAGTAATAAGTATAATTATTACAGTTCTAGCGATAATAACTGCATTATATGGGTAATAATGCATGTTATATTGAGAATAATATAAGTAATAAGTATAATTATTACAGTTCTGGCGATAATAACTGCATTATATGGGTAATAATGCACGTTATATTGCTAATAGTATAAGTAATAAGTATAATTATTACAGTTCTAGCGATAATACCTCCATTATATGGGTAATAATGCATGTTATATTGATAATAATATAAGTAGTAAGTATAAATATTACAGTTCTAGCGATAATAACTGCATAATATGGGTAATAATGCACGTTACATTGCTAATAATATAAGTAATGAGTATAATTATTACAGTTCTAGCGATAATAACTGCATTATATGGGTAATAAGGCATGTTATATTGATAACATCGGGAGTAATAAGTATAATTATTATAGTTCTAGCGATAATAATAGTAAAATATGGCTAATAGTGCATGATATATTGATAATAGTAAAAGTAATAAGTGTATTTATTACAGTTCTATCGATAATAACTGCATAATATGGGTAATAATGCATGTTATATTGATAATAATATAAGTAATAAGTATAATTATTACAGTTCTAGCGATAATACCTCCATTATATGGGTAAAAATGCATGTTATATTGATGATAATGAAAGTAGTACGTATGTTTAGTATAGTTCTAGCGATAATAACTGCATAATGTGAGTAATAATGCATGTTATATTGAGAATAATATAAGTAATAAGTATAATTATTACAGTTCTGGCGATAATAACTGCATTATATGGGTAATAATGCACGTTATATTGCTAATAGTATAAGTAATAAGTATAATTATTACAGTTCTTGCGATAATACCTCCATTATATGGGTAATAATGCATGTTATATTGATAATAATATAAGTAATAAGTATAATTATTTCAGTTCTAGCGATAATAACTGCATTATATGGGTAACAATGCACGTTATATTGCTAACAATATAAGTAATAAGTATAATTATTACAGTTCTAGCGATAATAACTGCATTATATGGGTAAAAATGCATGTTATATTGATAATATTGGGAGTAATGAGTATATTTATTATGGTTCTAGAGATAATAACTGCATAATATGGGTAATAATGCATGTTATAGATAATAATATAAGTAATAAGTATAATTATTACAGTTCTGGCGATAATAACTGCATTATATGGGTAATAATGCACGTTATGTTGCTAATAGTATAAGTAATAAGTATAATTATTACAGTTCTAGCGATAATACCTCTATTATATGGGTAATAATGCATGTTATATTGATAATGATATAAGTAATAAGTATAATTATTACAGTTCTAGCGATAATAACTGCATAATATGGGTAATAATGCACGTTATATTGCTAATAATATAAGTAATGAGTACAATTATTACAGTTCTAGCGATAATAACTGCATTATATGGGTAAAAATGCACGTTATATTGCTAATAGTATAAGTAATAAGTATAATTATTACAGTTCTAGCGATAATACCTCTATTATATGGGTAATAATGCATGTTATTTTGATGATAATGAAAGTAATACGTATATTTATTATAGTTCTAGCGATAACAACTGCATTATATGGGTAATAATGCACGTTATATTGCTAACAATATAAGTAATAAGTATAATTATTACAGTTCTAGCGATAATAACTGCATTATATGGGTAATAATGCATGTTACATTGATAATATTGGGAGTAATAAGTATATTTATTATAGTTCTGGCGATCATAACTGCATAATGTGGGTAATAATGCATGTTTTATTGAGAATAATATAAGTAATAAGTATAATTATTACAGTTCTGGCGATAATAACTGCATTATATGGGTAATAATGCACGTTATATTGCTAATAGTATAAGTAATAAGTATAATTATTACAGTTCTTGCGATAATACCTCCATTATATGGGTAATAATGCATGTTATATTGATAATAATATAAGTAATAAGTATAATTATTACAGTTCTAGCGATAATAACTGCATTATATGGGTAAAAATGCATGTTATATTGATAATATTGGGAGTAATGAGTATATTTATTATGGTTCTAGAGATAATAACTGCATAATATGGGTAATAATGCATGTTATATTGATAATAATATAAGTAATAAGTATAATTATTACAGTTCTAGCGATAATACCTCCATTATATGGGTAATAATGCATGTTATATTGATGATAATGAAAGTAATACGTATATTTATTATAGTTCTAGCGATAATAACTGCATTATATGGGTAATAAGGCATGTTATATTGATAACATCGGGAGTAATAAGTATAATTATTGTAGTTCTAGCGATAATAATAGTAAAATATGGCAAATAGTGCATGTTATATTGATAATAATAAAACTAATAAATATATTTATTACAGTTCTATCGATAATAACTGCATAATATGGGTAATAATGCATGTTATATTGATAATAATATAAGTAATAAGTATAATTATTACAGTTCTAGCGATAATACCTCCATTATATGGGTAAAAATGCATGTTATATTGATGATAATGAAAGTAGTACGTATGTTTAGTATAGTTCTAGCGATAATAACTGCATAATGTGAGTAATAATGCATGTTATATTGAGAATAATATAAGTAATAAGTATAATTATTACAGTTCTGGCGATAATAACTGCATTATATGGGTAATAATGCACGTTATATTGCTAATAGTATAAGTAATAAGTATAATTATTACAGTTCTTGCGATAATACCTCCATTATATGGGTAATAATGCATGTTATATTGATAATAATATAAGTGATAAGTATAATTATTACAGTTCTAGCGATAATAACTGCATTATATGGGTAATAATGCACGTTATATTGCTAATAATATAAGTAATAAGTATAGTTATTACAGTTCTAGCGATAATAACTGCATAATGTGGGTAATAATGCATGTTATATTGAGAATAATATAAGTAGTAAGTATAATTATTACAGTTCTGGCGATAGTAACTGCATTATATGGGTAATAATGCACGTTATATTGCTAATAGTATAAGTAATAAGTATAATTATTACAGTTCTTGCGATAATACCTCCATTATATGGGTAATAATGCATGTTATATTGATAATAATATAAGTAATAAGTATAATTATTTCAGTTCTAGCGATAATAACTGCATTATATGGGTAACAATGCACGTTATATTGCTAACAATATAAGTAATAAGTATAATTATTACAGTTCTAGCGATAATAACTGCATTATATGGGTAAAAATGCATGTTATATTGATAATATTGGGAGTAATGAGTATATTTATTATGGTTCTAGAGATAATAACTGCATAATATGGGTAATAATGCATGTTATAGATAATAATATAAGTAATAAGTATAATTATTACAGTTCTGGCGATAATAACTGCATTATATGGGTAATAATGCACGTTATGTTGCTAATAGTATAAGTAATAAGTATAATTATTACAGTTCTAGCGATAATACCTCTATTATATGGGTAATAATGCATGTTATATTGATAATGATATAAGTAATAAGTATAATTATTACAGTTCTAGCGATAATAACTGCATAATATGGGTAATAATGCACGTTATATTGCTAATAATATAAGTAATGAGTACAATTATTACAGTTCTAGCGATAATAACTGCATTATATGGGTAAAAATGCACGTTATATTGCTAATAGTATAAGTAATAAGTATAATTATTACAGTTCTAGCGATAATACCTCTATTATATGGGTAATAATGCATGTTATTTTGATGATAATGAAAGTAATACGTATATTTATTATAGTTCTAGCGATAACAACTGCATTATATGGGTAATAATGCACGTTATATTGCTAACAATATAAGTAATAAGTATAATTATTACAGTTCTAGCGATAATAACTGCATTATATGGGTAATAATGCATGTTACATTGATAATATTGGGAGTAATAAGTATATTTATTATAGTTCTGGCGATCATAACTGCATAATGTGGGTAATAATGCATGTTTTATTGAGAATAATATAAGTAATAAGTATAATTATTACAGTTCTGGCGATAATAACTGCATTATATGGGTAATAATGCACGTTATATTGCTAATAGTATAAGTAATAAGTATAATTATTACAGTTCTTGCGATAATACCTCCATTATATGGGTAATAATGCATGTTATATTGATAATAATATAAGTAATAAGTATAATTATTACAGTTCTAGCGATAATAACTGCATTATATGGGTAAAAATGCATGTTATATTGATAATATTGGGAGTAATGAGTATATTTATTATGGTTCTAGAGATAATAACTGCATAATATGGGTAATAATGCATGTTATATTGATAATAATATAAGTAATAAGTATAATTATTACAGTTCTAGCGATAATACCTCCATTATATGGGTAATAATGCATGTTATATTGATGATAATGAAAGTAATACGTATATTTATTATAGTTCTAGCGATAATAACTGCATTATATGGGTAATAAGGCATGTTATATTGATAACATCGGGAGTAATAAGTATAATTATTGTAGTTCTAGCGATAATAATAGTAAAATATGGCAAATAGTGCATGTTATATTGATAATAATAAAACTAATAAATATATTTATTACAGTTCTATCGATAATAACTGCATAATATGGGTAATAATGCAAGTTATATTGATGATAATAAAAGTAATACGTATATTTATTGTAGTTCTAGCGATAATACCTGCATAATATGGGTAATAATGCATGTTATATTGATAATAATGAAAGTAATACGTATATTTATTATAGTTCTTGCGATAATAACTGCATAATATGGGTAATAATGCATGTTATATTGAGAATAATATAAGTAATAAGTACAATTATTACAGTTCTGGCGATAATAACTGCATTATATGGGTAACAATGCACGTTATATTGCTAATAGTGTAAGTAATAAGTATAATTATTACAGTTCTAGCAATAATACCTCCATTATATGGGTAATAATGCATGTTATGTTGACAATAATGTAAGTAATAAGTATAATTATTACAGTTCTAGCGATAATAACTGCATTATATGGGTAATAATGCATGTTATATTGAGAATAATATAAGTAATAAGTATAATTATTACAGTTCTGGCGATAATAACTGCATTATATGGGTAATAATGCACGTTATATTGCTAATAGTATAAGTAATAAGTATAATTATTACAGTTCTAGCGATAATACCTCCATTATATGGGTAATAATGCATGTTATATTGATAATAATATAAGTAGTAAGTATAAATATTACAGTTCTAGCGATAATAACTGCATAATATGGGTAATAATGCACGTTACATTGCTAATAATATAAGTAATGAGTATAATTATTACAGTTCTAGCGATAATAACTGCATTATATGGGTAATAAGGCATGTTATATTGATAACATCGGGAGTAATAAGTATAATTATTATAGTTCTAGCGATAATAATAGTAAAATATGGCTAATAGTGCATGATATATTGATAATAGTAAAAGTAATAAGTGTATTTATTACAGTTCTATCGATAATAACTGCATAATATGGGTAATAATGCATGTTATATTGATAATAATATAAGTAATAAGTATAATTATTACAGTTCTAGCGATAATACCTCCATTATATGGGTAAAAATGCATGTTATATTGATGATAATGAAAGTAGTACGTATGTTTAGTATAGTTCTAGCGATAATAACTGCATAATGTGAGTAATAATGCATGTTATATTGAGAATAATATAAGTAATAAGTATAATTATTACAGTTCTGGCGATAATAACTGCATTATATGGGTAATAATGCACGTTATATTGCTAATAGTATAAGTAATAAGTATAATTATTACAGTTCTTGCGATAATACCTCCATTATATGGGTAATAATGCATGTTATATTGATAATAATATAAGTGATAAGTATAATTATTACAGTTCTAGCGATAATAACTGCATTATATGGGTAATAATGCACGTTATATTGCTAATAATATAAGTAATAAGTATAGTTATTACAGTTCTAGCGATAATAACTGCATAATGTGGGTAATAATGCATGTTATATTGAGAATAATATAAGTAGTAAGTATAATTATTACAGTTCTGGCGATAGTAACTGCATTATATGGGTAATAATGCACGTTATATTGCTAATAGTATAAGTAATAAGTATAATTATTACAGTTCTTGCGATAATACCTCCATTATATGGGTAATAATGCATGTTATATTGATAATAATATAAGTAATAAGTATAATTATTTCAGTTCTAGCGATAATAACTGCATTATATGGGTAACAATGCACGTTATATTGCTAACAATATAAGTAATAAGTATAATTATTACAGTTCTAGCGATAATAACTGCATTATATGGGTAAAAATGCATGTTATATTGATAATATTGGGAGTAATGAGTATATTTATTATGGTTCTAGAGATAATAACTGCATAATATGGGTAATAATGCATGTTATAGATAATAATATAAGTAATAAGTATAATTATTACAGTTCTAGCGATAATACCTCCATTATATGGGTAATAATGCATGTTATATTGATGATAATGAAAGTAATACGTATATTTATTATAGTTCTAGCGATAATAACTGCATTATATGGGTAATAAGGCATGTTATATTGATAACATCGGGAGTAATAAGTATAATTATTGTAGTTCTAGCGATAATAATAGTAAAATATGGCAAATAGTGCATGTTATATTGATAATAATAAAACTAATAAATATATTTATTACAGTTCTATCGATAATAACTGCATAATATGGGTAATAATGCAAGTTATATTGATGATAATAAAAGTAATACGTATATTTATTGTAGTTCTAGCGATAATACCTGCATAATATGGGTAATAATGCATGTTATATTGAGAATAATGAAAGTAATACGTATATTTATTATAGTTCTTGCGATAATAACTGCATAATATGGGTAATAATGCATGTTATATTGAGAATAATATAAGTAATAAGTACAATTATTACAGTTCTGGCGATAATAACTGCATTATATGGGTAACAATGCACGTTATATTGCTAATAGTGTAAGTAATAAGTATAATTATTACAGTTCTAGCAATAATACCTCCATTATATGGGTAATAATGCATGTTATGTTGACAATAATGTAAGTAATAAGTATAATTATTACAGTTCTAGCGATAATAACTGCATTATATGGGTAATAATGCATGTTATATTGAGAATAATATAAGTAATAAGTATAATTATTACAGTTCTGGCGATAATAACTGCATTATATGGGTAATAATGCACGTTATATTGCTAATAGTATAAGTAATAAGTATAATTATTACAGTTCTAGCGATAATACCTCCATTATATGGGTAATAATGCATGTTATATTGATAATAATATAAGTAGTAAGTATAAATATTACAGTTCTAGCGATAATAACTGCATAATATGGGTAATAATGCACGTTACATTGCTAATAATATAAGTAATGAGTATAATTATTACAGTTCTAGCGATAATAACTGCATTATATGGGTAATAAGGCATGTTATATTGATAAGATCGGGAGTAATAAGTATAATTATTATAGTTCTAGCGATAATAATAGTAAAATATGGCTAATAGTGCATGATATATTGATAATAGTAAAAGTAATAAGTGTATTTATTACAGTTCTATCGATAATAACTGCATAATATGGGTAATAATGCATGTTATATTGATAATAATATAAGTAATAAGTATAATTATTACAGTTCTAGCGATAATACCTCCATTATATGGGTAAAAATGCATGTTATATTGATGATAATGAAAGTAGTACGTATGTTTAGTATAGTTCTAGCGATAATAACTGCATAATGTGAGTAATAATGCATGTTATATTGAGAATAATATAAGTAATAAGTATAATTATTACAGTTCTGGCGATAGTAACTGCATTATATGGGTAATAATGCACGTTATATTGCTAATAGTATAAGTAATAAGTATAATTATTACAGTTCTTGCGATAATACCTCCATTATATGGGTAATAATGCATGTTATATTGATAATAATATAAGTAATAAGTATAATTATTTCAGTTCTAGCGATAATAACTGCATTATATGGGTAACAATGCACGTTATATTGCTAACAATATAAGTAATAAGTATAATTATTACAGTTCTAGCGATAATAACTGCATTATATGGGTAAAAATGCATGTTATATTGATAAAATTGGGAGTAATGAGTATATTTATTATGGTTCTAGAGATAATAACTGCATAATATGGGTAATAATGCATGTTATAGATAATAATATAAGTAATAAGTATAATTATTACAGTTCTAGCGATAATACCTCCATTATATGGGTAATAATGCATGTTATATTGATGATAATGAAAGTAATACGTATATTTATTATAGTTCTAGCGATAATAACTGCATTATATGGGTAATAAGGCATGTTATATTGATAACATCGGGAGTAATAAGTATAATTATTGTAGTTCTAGCGATAATAATAGTAAAATATGGCAAATAGTGCATGTTATATTGATAATAATAAAACTAATAAATATATTTATTACAGTTCTATCGATAATAACTGCATAATATGGGTAATAATGCAAGTTATATTGATGATAATAAAAGTAATACGTATATTTATTGTAGTTCTAGCGATAATACCTGCATAATATGGGTAATAATGCATGTTATATTGATAATAATGAAAGTAATACGTATATTTATTATAGTTCTTGCGATAATAACTACATAATATGGGTAATAATGCATGTTATATTGAGAATAATATAAGTAATAAGTACAATTATTACAGTTCTGGCGATAATAACTGCATTATATGGGTAACAATGCACGTTATATTGCTAATAGTGTAAGTAATAAGTATAATTATTACAGTTCTAGCAATAATACCTCCATTATATGGGTAATAATGCATGTTATGTTGACAATAATGTAAGTAATAAGTATAATTATTACAGTTCTAGCGATAATAACTGCATTATATGGGTAATAATGCATGTTATATTGAGAATAATATAAGTAATAAGTATAATTATTACAGTTCTGGCGATAATAACTGCATTATATGGGTAATAATGCACGTTATATTGCTAATAGTATAAGTAATAAGTATAATTATTACAGTTCTAGCGATAATACCTCCATTATATGGGTAATAATGCATGTTATATTGATAATAATATAAGTAGTAAGTATAAATATTACAGTTCTAGCGATAATAACTGCATAATATGGGTAATAATGCACGTTACATTGCTAATAATATAAGTAATGAGTATAATTATTACAGTTCTAGCGATAATAACTGCATTATATGGGTAATAAGGCATGTTATATTGATAACATCGGGAGTAATAAGTATAATTATTATAGTTCTAGCGATAATAATAGTAAAATATGGCTAATAGTGCATGATATATTGATAATAGTAAAAGTAATAAGTGTATTTATTACAGTTCTATCGATAATAACTGCATAATATGGGTAATAATGCATGTTATATTGATAATAATATAAGTAATAAGTATAATTATTACAGTTCTAGCGATAATACCTCCATTATATGGGTAAAAATGCATGTTATATTGATGATAATGAAAGTAGTACGTATGTTTAGTATAGTTCTAGCGATAATAACTGCATAATGTGAGTAATAATGCATGTTATATTGAGAATAATATAAGTAATAAGTATAATTATTACAGTTCTGGCGATAATAACTGCATTATATGGGTAATAATGCACGTTATATTGCTAATAGTATAAGTAATAAGTATAATTATTACAGTTCTAGCGATAATACCTCCATTATATGGGTAATAATGCATGTTATATTGATAATAATATAAGTAGTAAGTATAAATATTACAGTTCTAGCGATAATAACTGCATAATATGGGTAATAATGCACGTTACATTGCTAATAATATAAGTAATGAGTATAATTATTACAGTTCTAGCGATAATAACTGCATTATATGGGTAATAAGGCATGTTATATTGATAACATCGGGAGTAATAAGTATAATTATTATAGTTCTAGCGATAATAATAGTAAAATATGGCTAATAGTGCATGATATATTGATAATAGTAAAAGTAATAAGTGTATTTATTACAGTTCTATCGATAATAACTGCATAATATGGGTAATAATGCATGTTATATTGATAATAATATAAGTAATAAGTATAATTATTACAGTTCTAGCGATAATACCTCCATTATATGGGTAAAAATGCATGTTATATTGATGATAATGAAAGTAGTACGTATGTTTAGTATAGTTCTAGCGATAATAACTGCATAATGTGAGTAATAATGCATGTTATATTGAGAATAATATAAGTAATAAGTATAATTATTACAGTTCTGGCGATAATAACTGCATTATATGGGTAATAATGCACGTTATATTGCTAATAGTATAAGTAATAAGTATAATTATTACAGTTCTTGCGATAATACCTCCATTATATGGGTAATAATGCATGTTATATTGATAATAATATAAGTGATAAGTATAATTATTACAGTTCTAGCGATAATAACTGCATTATATGGGTAATAATGCACGTTATATTGCTAATAATATAAGTAATAAGTATAGTTATTACAGTTCTAGCGATAATAACTGCATAATGTGGGTAATAATGCATGTTATATTGAGAATAATATAAGTAGTAAGTATAATTATTACAGTTCTGGCGATAGTAACTGCATTATATGGGTAATAATGCACGTTATATTGCTAATAGTATAAGTAATAAGTATAATTATTACAGTTCTTGCGATAATACCTCCATTATATGGGTAATAATGCATGTTATATTGATAATAATATAAGTAATAAGTATAATTATTTCAGTTCTAGCGATAATAACTGCATTATATGGGTAACAATGCACGTTATATTGCTAACAATATAAGTAATAAGTATAATTATTAGAGTTCTAGCGATAATAACTGCATTATATGGGTAAAAATGCACGTTATATTGCTAATAGTATAAGTAATAAGTATAATTATTACAGTTCTAGCGATAATAACTGCATTATATGGGTAATAATGCATGTTATATTGATAATATCGGGAGTAATAAGTATAATTATTATAGTTCTATCGATAATAATAGTAAAATATGGCAAATAGTGCATGTTATATTGATAATAATAAAAGTAATAAGTATAATTATTACAGTCCTAGCGATAATAACTGCATTATATGGGTAAAAATGCATGTTATATTGATAATATTGGGAGTAATGAGTATATTTATTATGGTTCTACAGATAATAACTGCATAATATGGGTAATAATGCATGTTATATTGATAATAATATAAGTAATAAGTATAATTATTACAGTTCTAGCGATAATACCTCCATTATATGGGTAATAATGCATGTTATATTGATGATAATGAAAGTAATACGTATATTTATTATAGTTCTAGCGATAATAACTGCATTATATGGGTAATAAGGCATGTTATATTGATAACATCGGGAGTAATAAGTATAATTATTGTAGTTCTAGCGATAATAATAGTAAAATATGGCAAATTGTGCATGTTATATTGATAATAATAAAACTAATAAATATATTTATTACAGTTCTATCGATAATAACTGCATAATATGGGTAATAATGCAAGTTATATTGATGATAATAAAAGTAATACGTATATTTATTGTAGTTCTAGCGATAATACCTGCATAATATGGGTAATAATGCATGTTATATTGATAATAATGTAAGTAATACGTATATTTATTATAGTTCTTGCGATAATAACTGCATTATATGGGTAATAATGCATGTTATATTGAGAATAATATAAGTAATAAGTACAATTATTACAGTTCTGGCGATAATAACTGCATTATATGGGTAACAATGCACGTTATATTGCTAATAGTGTAAGTAATAAGTATAATTATTACAGTTCTAGCAATAATACCTCCATTATATGGGTAATAATGCATGTTATGTTGACAATAATGTAAGTAATAAGTATAATTATTACAGTTCTAGCGATAATAACTGCATTATATGGGTAATTATGCATGTTATATTGAGAATAATATAAGTAATAAGTATAATTATTACAGTTCTGGCGATAATAACTGCATTATATGGGTAATAATGCACGTTATATTGCTAATAGTATAAGTAATAAGTATAATTATTACAGTTCTAGCGATAATACCTCCATTATATGGGTAATAATGCATGTTATATTGATAATAATATAAGTAGTAAGTATAAATATTACAGTTCTACCGATAATAACTGCATAATATGGGTAATAATGCACGTTACATTGCTAATAATATAAGTAATGAGTATAATTATTACAGTTCTAGCGATAATAACTGCATTATATGGGTAATAAGGCATGTTATATTGATAACATCGGGAGTAATAAGTATAATTATTATAGTTCTAGCGATAATAATAGTAAAATATGGCTAATAGTGCATGATATATTGATAATAGTAAAAGTAATAAGTGTATTTATTACAGTTCTATCGATAATAACTGCATAATATGGGTAATAATGCATGTTATATTGATAATAATATAAGTAATAAGTATAATTATTACAGTTCTAGCGATAATACCTCCATTATATGGGTAAAAATGCATGTTATATTGATGATAATGAAAGTAGTACGTATGTTTAGTATAGTTCTAGCGATAATAACTGCATAATGTGAGTAATAATGCATGTTATATTGAGAATAATATAAGTAATAAGTATAATTATTACAGTTCTGGCGATAGTAACTGCATTATATGGGTAATAATGCACGTTATATTGCTAAGAGTATAAGTAATAAGTATAATTATTACAGTTCTTGCGATAATACCTCCATTATGTGGGTAATAATGCATGTTATATTGATAATAATATAAGTAATAAGTATAATTATTTCAGTTCTAGCGATAATAACTGCATTATATGGGTAACAATGCACGTTATATTGCTAACAATATAAGTAATAAGTATAATTATTACAGTTCTAGCGATAATAACTGCATTATATGGGTAAAAATGCATGTTATATTGATAAAATTGGGAGTAATGAGTATATTTATTATGGTTCTAGAGATAATAACTGCATAATATGGGTAATAATGCATGTTATAGATAATAATATAAGTAATAAGTATAATTATTACAGTTCTACCGATAATACCTCCATTATATGGGTAATAATGCATGTTATATTGATGATAATGAAAGTAATACGTATATTTATTATAGTTCTAGCGATAATAACTGCATTATATGGGTAATAAGGCATGTTATATTGATAACATCGGGAGTAATAAGTATAATTATTGTAGTTCTAGCGATAATAATAGTAAAATATGGCAAATAGTGCATGTTATATTGATAATAATAAAACTAATAAATATATTTATTACAGTTCTATCGATAATAACTGCATAATATGGGTAATAATGCAAGTTATATTGATGATAATAAAAGTAATACGTATATTTATTGTAGTTCTAGCGATAATACCTGCATAATATGGGTAATAATGCATGTTATATTGATAATAATGAAAGTAATACGTATATTTATTATAGTTCTTGCGATAATAACTACATAATATGGGTAATAATGCATGTTATATTGAGAATAATATAAGTAATAAGTACAATTATTACAGTTCTGGCGATAATAACTGCATTATATGGGTAACAATGCACGTTATATTGCTAATAGTGTAAGTAATAAGTATAATTATTACAGTTCTAGCAATAATACCTCCATTATATGGGTAATAATGCATGTTATGTTGACAATAATGTAAGTAATAAGTATAATTATTACAGTTCTAGCGATAATAACTGCATTATATGGGTAATAATGCATGTTATATTGAGAATAATATAAGTAATAAGTATAATTATTACAGTTCTGGCGATAATAACTGCATTATATGGGTAATAATGCACGTTATATTGCTAATAGTATAAGTAATAAGTATAATTATTACAGTTCTAGCGATAATACCTCCATTATATGGGTAATAATGCATGTTATATTGATAATAATATAAGTAGTAAGTATAAATATTACAGTTCTAGCGATAATAACTGCATAATATGGGTAATAATGCACGTTACATTGCTAATAATATAAGTAATGAGTATAATTATTACAGTTCTAGCGATAATAACTGCATTATATGGGTAATAAGGCATGTTATATTGATAACATCGGGAGTAATAAGTATAATTATTATAGTTCTAGCGATAATAATAGTAAAATATGGCTAATAGTGCATGATATATTGATAATAGTAAAAGTAATAAGTGTATTTATTACAGTTCTATCGATAATAACTGCATAATATGGGCAATAATGCATGTTATATTGATAATAATATAAGTAATAAGTATAATTATTACAGTTCTAGCGATAATACCTCCATTATATGGGTAAAAATGCATGTTATATTGATGATAATGAAAGTAGTACGTATGTTTAGTATAGTTCTAGCGATAATAACTGCATAATGTGAGTAATAATGCATGTTATATTGAGAATAATATAAGTAATAAGTATAATTATTACAGTTCTGGCGATAATAACTGCATTATATGGGTAATAATGCACGTTATATTGCTAATAGTATAAGTAATAAGTATAATTATTACAGTTCTTGCGATAATACCTCCATTATATGGGTAATAATGCATGTTATATTGATAATAATATAAGTGATAAGTATAATTATTACAGTTCTAGCGATAATAACTGCATTATATGGGTAATAATGCACGTTATATTGCTAATAATATAAGTAATAAGTATAGTTATTACAGTTCTAGCGATAATAACTGCATAATGTGGGTAATAATGCATGTTATATTGAGAATAATATAAGTAGTAAGTATAATTATTACAGTTCTGGCGATAGTAACTGCATTATATGGGTAATAATGCACGTTATATTGCTAATAGTATAAGTAATAAGTATAATTATTACAGTTCTTGCGATAATACCTCCATTATATGGGTAATAATGCATGTTATATTGATAATAATATAAGTAATAAGTATAATTATTTCAGTTCTAGCGATAATAACTGCATTATATGGGTAACAATGCACGTTATATTGCTAACAATATAAGTAATAAGTATAATTATTAGAGTTCTAGCGATAATAACTGCATTATATGGGTAAAAATGCACGTTATATTGCTAATAGTATAAGTAATAAGTATAATTATTACAGTTCTAGCGATAATAACTGCATTATATGGGTAATAATGCATGTTATATTGATAATATCGGGAGTAATAAGTATAATTATTATAGTTCTATCGATAATAATAGTAAAATATGGCAAATAGTGCATGTTATATTGATAATAATAAAAGTAATAAGTATAATTATTACAGTCCTAGCGATAATAACTGCATTATATGGGTAAAAATGCATGTTATATTGATAATATTGGGAGTAATGAGTATATTTATTATGGTTCTACAGATAATAACTGCATAATATGGGTAATAATGCATGTTATATTGATAATAATATAAGTAATAAGTATAATTATTACAGTTCTAGCGATAATACCTCCATTATATGGGTAATAATGCATGTTATATTGATGATAATGAAAGTAATACGTATATTTATTATAGTTCTAGCGATAATAACTGCATTATATGGGTAATAAGGCATGTTATATTGATAACATCGGGAGTAATAAGTATAATTATTGTAGTTCTAGCGATAATAATAGTAAAATATGGCAAATTGTGCATGTTATATTGATAATAATAAAACTAATAAATATATTTATTACAGTTCTATCGATAATAACTGCATAATATGGGTAATAATGCAAGTTATATTGATGATAATAAAAGTAATACGTATATTTATTGTAGTTCTAGCGATAATACCTGCATAATATGGGTAATAATGCATGTTATATTGATAATAATGTAAGTAATACGTATATTTATTATAGTTCTTGCGATAATAACTGCATTATATGGGTAATAATGCATGTTATATTGAGAATAATATAAGTAATAAGTACAATTATTACAGTTCTGGCGATAATAACTGCATTATATGGGTAACAATGCACGTTATATTGCTAATAGTGTAAGTAATAAGTATAATTATTACAGTTCTAGCAATAATACCTCCATTATATGGGTAATAATGCATGTTATGTTGACAATAATGTAAGTAATAAGTATAATTATTACAGTTCTAGCGATAATAACTGCATTATATGGGTAATTATGCATGTTATATTGAGAATAATATAAGTAATAAGTATAATTATTACAGTTCTGGCGATAATAACTGCATTATATGGGTAATAATGCACGTTATATTGCTAATAGTATAAGTAATAAGTATAATTATTACAGTTCTAGCGATAATACCTCCATTATATGGGTAATAATGCATGTTATATTGATAATAATATAAGTAGTAAGTATAAATATTACAGTTCTACCGATAATAACTGCATAATATGGGTAATAATGCACGTTACATTGCTAATAATATAAGTAATGAGTATAATTATTACAGTTCTAGCGATAATAACTGCATTATATGGGTAATAAGGCATGTTATATTGATAACATCGGGAGTAATAAGTATAATTATTATAGTTCTAGCGATAATAATAGTAAAATATGGCTAATAGTGCATGATATATTGATAATAGTAAAAGTAATAAGTGTATTTATTACAGTTCTATCGATAATAACTGCATAATATGGGTAATAATGCATGTTATATTGATAATAATATAAGTAATAAGTATAATTATTACAGTTCTAGCGATAATACCTCCATTATATGGGTAAAAATGCATGTTATATTGATGATAATGAAAGTAGTACGTATGTTTAGTATAGTTCTAGCGATAATAACTGCATAATGTGAGTAATAATGCATGTTATATTGAGAATAATATAAGTAATAAGTATAATTATTACAGTTCTGGCGATAGTAACTGCATTATATGGGTAATAATGCACGTTATATTGCTAAGAGTATAAGTAATAAGTATAATTATTACAGTTCTTGCGATAATACCTCCATTATGTGGGTAATAATGCATGTTATATTGATAATAATATAAGTAATAAGTATAATTATTTCAGTTCTAGCGATAATAACTGCATTATATGGGTAACAATGCACGTTATATTGCTAACAATATAAGTAATAAGTATAATTATTACAGTTCTAGCGATAATAACTGCATTATATGGGTAAAAATGCATGTTATATTGATAAAATTGGGAGTAATGAGTATATTTATTATGGTTCTAGAGATAATAACTGCATAATATGGGTAATAATGCATGTTATAGATAATAATATAAGTAATAAGTATAATTATTACAGTTCTACCGATAATACCTCCATTATATGGGTAATAATGCATGTTATATTGATGATAATGAAAGTAATACGTATATTTATTATAGTTCTAGCGATAATAACTGCATTATATGGGTAATAAGGCATGTTATATTGATAACATCGGGAGTAATAAGTATAATTATTGTAGTTCTAGCGATAATAATAGTAAAATATGGCAAATAGTGCATGTTATATTGATAATAATAAAACTAATAAATATATTTATTACAGTTCTATCGATAATAACTGCATAATATGGGTAATAATGCAAGTTATATTGATGATAATAAAAGTAATACGTATATTTATTGTAGTTCTAGCGATAATACCTGCATAATATGGGTAATAATGCATGTTATATTGATAATAATGAAAGTAATACGTATATTTATTATAGTTCTTGCGATAATAACTACATAATATGGGTAATAATGCATGTTATATTGAGAATAATATAAGTAATAAGTACAATTATTACAGTTCTGGCGATAATAACTGCATTATATGGGTAACAATGCACGTTATATTGCTAATAGTGTAAGTAATAAGTATAATTATTACAGTTCTAGCAATAATACCTCCATTATATGGGTAATAATGCATGTTATGTTGACAATAATGTAAGTAATAAGTATAATTATTACAGTTCTAGCGATAATAACTGCATTATATGGGTAATAATGCATGTTATATTGAGAATAATATAAGTAATAAGTATAATTATTACAGTTCTGGCGATAATAACTGCATTATATGGGTAATAATGCACGTTATATTGCTAATAGTATAAGTAATAAGTATAATTATTACAGTTCTAGCGATAATACCTCCATTATATGGGTAATAATGCATGTTATATTGATAATAATATAAGTAGTAAGTATAAATATTACAGTTCTAGCGATAATAACTGCATAATATGGGTAATAATGCACGTTACATTGCTAATAATATAAGTAATGAGTATAATTATTACAGTTCTAGCGATAATAACTGCATTATATGGGTAATAAGGCATGTTATATTGATAACATCGGGAGTAATAAGTATAATTATTATAGTTCTAGCGATAATAATAGTAAAATATGGCTAATAGTGCATGATATATTGATAATAGTAAAAGTAATAAGTGTATTTATTACAGTTCTATCGATAATAACTGCATAATATGGGCAATAATGCATGTTATATTGATAATAATATAAGTAATAAGTATAATTATTACAGTTCTAGCGATAATACCTCCATTATATGGGTAAAAATGCATGTTATATTGATGATAATGAAAGTAGTACGTATGTTTAGTATAGTTCTAGCGATAATTATTGCATAATGTGAGTAATAATGCATGTTATATTGAGAATAATATAAGTAATAAGTATAATTATTACAGTTCTGGCGATAATAACTGCATTATATGGGTAATAATGCACGTTATATTGCTAATAGTATAAGTAATAAGTATAATTATTACAGTTCTAGCGATAATACCTCCATTATATGGGTAATAATGCATGTTATATTGATAATAATATAAGTAGTAAGTATAAATATTACAGTTCTAGCGATAATAACTGCATAATATGGGTAATAATGCACGTTACATTGCTAATAATATAAGTAATGAGTATAATTATTACAGTTCTAGCGATAATAACTGCATTATATGGGTAATAAGGCATGTTATATTGATAACATCGGGAGTAATAAGTATAATTATTATAGTTCTAGCGATAATAATAGTAAAATATGGCTAATAGTGCATGATATATTGATAATAGTAAAAGTAATAAGTGTATTTATTACAGTTCTATCGATAATAACTGCATAATATGGGTAATAATGCATGTTATATTGATAATAATATAAGTAATAAGTATAATTATTACAGTTCTAGCGATAATACCTCCATTATATGGGTAAAAATGCATGTTATATTGATGATAATGAAAGTAGTACGTATGTTTAGTATAGTTCTAGCGATAATAACTGCATAATGTGAGTAATAATGCATGTTATATTGAGAATAATATAAGTAATAAGTATAATTATTACAGTTCTGGCGATAATAACTGCATTATATGGGTAATAATGCACGTTATATTGCTAATAGTATAAGTAATAAGTATAATTATTACAGTTCTTGCGATAATACCTCCATTATATGGGTAATAATGCATGTTATATTGATAATAATATATGTGATAAGTATAATTATTACAGTTCTAGCGATAATAACTGCATTATATGGGTAATAATGCACGTTATATTGCTAATAATATAAGTAATAAGTATAGTTATTACAGTTCTAGCGATAATAACTGCATAATGTGGGTAATAATGCATGTTATATTGAGAATAATATAAGTAGTAAGTATAATTATTACAGTTCTGGCGATAGTAACTGCATTATATGGGTAATAATGCACGTTATATTGCTAATAGTATAAGTAATAAGTATAATTATTACAGTTCTTGCGATAATACCTCCATTATATGGGTAATAATGCATGTTATATTGATAATAATATAAGTAATAAGTATAATTATTTCAGTTCTAGCGATAATAACTGCATTATATGGGTAACAATGCACGTTATATTGCTAACAATATAAGTAATAAGTATAATTATTACAGTTCTAGCGATAATAACTGCATTATATGGGTAAAAATGCACGTTATATTGCTAATAGTATAAGTAATAAGTATAATTATTACAGTTCTAGCTATAATACCTCTATTATCTGGGTAATAATGCATGTTATATTGAGAATAATATAAGTAATAAGTATAATTATTACAGTTCTAGCGATAATAACTGCATTATATGGGTAATAATGCACGTTATATTGCTAACAATATAAGTAATAAGTATAATTATTAGAGTTCTAGCGATAATAACTGCATTATATGGGTAATAATGCATGTTATATTGAGAATAATATAAGTAATAAGTATAATTATTACAGTTCTGGCGATAATAACTGCATTATATGGGTAATAATGCACGTTATATTGCTAATAGTATAAGTAATAAGTATAATTATTACAGTTCTAGCGATAATACCTCCATTATATGGGTAATAATGCATGTTATATTGATAATAATATAAGTAATAAGTATAGATATTACAGTTCTAGCCATAATAACTGCATAATATGGGTAATAATGCACGTTACATTGCTAATAATATAAGTAATGAGTATAATTATTACAGTTCTAGCGATAATAACTGCATTATATGGGCAATAAGGCATGTTATATTGATAATATCAGGAGTAATAAGTATAATTATTATAGTTCTAGCGATAATAACTGCATAATGTGGGTAATAATGCATGTTATATTGAGAATAATATAAGTAATAAGTATAATTATTACAGTTCTGGCGATAATAACTGCATTATATGGGTAATAATGCACGTTATATTGCTAATAGTATAAGTAATAAGTATAATTATTACAGTTCTAGCGATAATAACTGCATTATATGGGTAACAATGCACGTTATATTGCTAATAGTATAAGTAATAGGTATAATTATTACAGTTCTAGCTATAACACCTGTATTATATGGGTAATAATGCATGTTATATTGATAATGATATAAGTAATAAGTATAATTATTACAGTTCTAGCGATAATAACTGCATAATATGGGTAATAATGCACGTTATATCGCTAACAATATAAGTAATAAGTATAATTATTACAGTTCTAGCGATAATAACTGCATTATATGGGTAATAATGCATGTTATATTGAGAATAATATAAGTAATAAGTATAATTATTACAGTTCTGGCGATAATAACTGCATTATATGGGTAATAATGCACGTTATATTGCTAACAATATAAGTAATAAGTATAATTATTACAGTTCTAGCGATAATAACTGCATTATATGGGTAATAATGCATGTTATATTGAGAATAATATAAGTAATAAGTATAATTATTACAGTTCTGGCGATAATAACTGCATTATATGGGTAATAATGCACGTTATATTGCTAATAGTATATGTAATAAGTATAATTATTACAGTTCTAGCGATAATACCTCCATTATATGGGTAATAATGCATGTTATATTGATAATAATATAAGTAATAAGTATAGATATTACAGTTCTAGCCATAATAACTGCATAATATGGGTAATAATGCACGTTACATTGCTAATAATATAAGTAATGAGTATAATTATTACAGTTCTAGCGATAATAACTGCATTATATGGGTAATAAGGCATGTTATATTGATAACATCGGGAGTAATAAGTATAATTATTATAGTTCTAGCGATAATAATAGTAAAATATGGCTAATAGTGCATGATATATTGATAATAGTAAAAGTAATAAGTGTATTTATTACAGTTCTATCGATAATAACTGCATAATATGGGTAATAATGCATGTTATATTGATAATAATATAAGTAATTAGTATAATTATTACAGTTCTAGCGATAATACCTCCATTATATGGGTAATAATGCATGTTATATTGATGATAATGAAAGTAATACGTATATTTATTATAGTTCTAGCGATAATAACTGCATAATGTGGGTAATAATGCATGTTATATTGAGAATAATATAAGTAATAAGTATAATTATTACAGTTCTGGCGATAATAACTGCATTAAATGGGTAATAATGCACGTTATATTGCTAATAATATAAGTAATATGTATAGTTATTACAGTTCTAGCGATAATAACTGCATAATGTGGGTAATAATGCATGTTATATTGAGAATAATATAAGTAATAAGTATAATTATTACAGTTCTGGCGATAATAACTGCATTATATGGGTAATAATGCACGTTATATTGCTAATAGTATAAGTAATAAGTATAATTATTACAGTTCTTGCGATAATACCTCCATTATATGGGTAATAATGCATGTTATATTGATAATAATATAAGTCATAAGTATAATTATTTCAGTTCTAGCGATAATAACTGCATTATATGGGTAACAATGCACGTTATATTGCTAACAATATAAGTAATAAGTATAATTATTACAGTTCTAGCGATAATAACTGCATTATATGGGTAAAAATGCACGTTATATTGCTAATAGTATAAGTAATAAGTATAATTATTACAGTTCTAGCTATAATACCTCTATTATATGGGTAATAATGCATGTTATATTGAGAATAATATAAGTAATAAGTATAATTATTACAGTTCTAGCGATAATAACTGCATTATATGGGTAATAATGCACGTTATATTGCTAACAATATAAGTAATAAGTATAATTATTACAGTTCTAGCGATAATAACTGCATTATATGGGTAATAATGCATGTTATATTGAGAATAATATAAGTAATAAGTATAATTATTACAGTTCTGGCGATAATAACTGCATTATATGGGTAATAATGCATGTTATATTGAGAATAATATAAGTAATAAGTATAATTATTACAGTTCTGGCGATAATAACTGCATTATATGGGTAATAATGCACGTTATATTGCTAATAGTATAAGTAATAAGTATAATTATTACAGTTCTAGCGATAATAACTGCATTATATGGGTAAAAATGCACGTTATATTGCTAATAGTATAAGTAATAAGTATAATTATTACAGTTCTAGCTATAACACCTCTATTATATGGGTAATAATGCATGTTATATTGATAATGATATAAGTAATAAGTATAATTATTACAGTTCTAGCGATAATAACTGCATAATATGGGTAATAATGCACGTTATATCGCTAACAATATAAGTAATAAGTATAATTATTACAGTTCTAGCGATAATAACTGCATTATATGGGTAATAATGCATGTTATATTGAGAATAATATAAGTAATAAGTATAATTATTACAGTTCTAGCGATAATAACCGCATTATATGGGTAATAATGCACGTTATATTGCTAACAATATAAGTAATAAGTATAATTATTACAGTTCTAGCGATAATAACTGCATTATATGGGTAATAATGCATGTTATATTGAGAATAATATAAGTAATAAGTATAATTATTACAGTTCTGGCGATAATAACTGCATTATATGGGTAATAATGCACGTTATATTGCTAATAGTATAAGCAATAAGTATAATTATTACAGTTCTAGCGATAATACCTCCATTATATGGGTAATAATGCATGTTATATTGATAATAATATAAGTAATAAGTATAGATATTACAGTTCTAGCCATAATAACTGCATAATATGGGTAATAATGCACGTTACATTGCTAATAATATAAGTAATGAGTATAATTATTACAGTTCTAGCGATAATAACTGCATTATATGGGTAATAAGGCATGTTATATTGATAATATCAGGAGTAATAAGTATAATTATTATAGTTCTAGCGATAATAACTGCATAATGTGGGTAATAATGCATGTTATATTGAGAATAATATAAGTAATAAGTATAATTATTACAGTTCTGGCGATAATAACTGCATTATATGGGTAATAATGCACGTTATATTGCTAACAATATAAGTAATAAGTATAATTATTACAGTTCTAGCGATAATAACTGCATTATATGGGTAATAATGCATGTTATATTGAGAATAATATAAGTAATAAGTATAATTATTACAGTTCTGGCGATAATAACTGCATTATATGGGTAATAATGCACGTTATATTGCTAATAGTATATGTAATAAGTATAATTATTACAGTTCTAGCGATAATACCTCCATTATATGGGTAATAATGCATGTTATATTGATAATAATATAAGTAATAAGTATAGATATTACAGTTCTAGCCATAATAACTGCATAATATGGGTAATAATGCACGTTACATTGCTAATAATATAAGTAATGAGTATAATTATTACAGTTCTAGCGATAATAACTGCATTATATGGGTAATAAGGCATGTTATATTGATAACATCGGGAGTAATAAGTATAATTATTATAGTTCTAGCGATAATAATAGTAAAATATGGCTAATAGTGCATGATATATTGATAATAGTAAAAGTAATAAGTGTATTTATTACAGTTCTATCGATAATAACTGCATAATATGGGTAATAATGCATGTTATATTGATAATAATATAAGTAATTAGTATAATTATTACAGTTCTAGCGATAATACCTCCATTATATGGGTAATAATGCATGTTATATTGATGATAATGAAAGTAATACGTATATTTATTATAGTTCTAGCGATAATAACTGCATAATGTGGGTAATAATGCACGTTATATTGCTAATAATATAAGTAATATGTATAGTTATTACAGTTCTAGCGATAATAACTGCATAATGTGGGTAATAATGCATGTTATATTGAGAATAATATAAGTAATAAGTATAATTATTACAGTTCTGGCGATAATAACTGCATTATATGGGTAATAATGCACGTTATATTGCTAATAGTATAAGTAATAAGTATAATTATTACAGTTCTTGCGATAATACCTCCATTATATGGGTAATAATGCATGTTATATTGATAATAATATAAGTAATAAGTATAATTATTTCAGTTCTAGCGATAATAACTGCATTATATGGGTAACAATGCACGTTATATTGCTAACAATATAAGTAATAAGTATAATTATTACAGTTCTAGCGATAATAACTGCATTATATGGGTAAAAATGCACGTTATATTGCTAATAGTATAAGTAATAAGTATAATTATTACAGTTCTAGCTATAACACCTCTATTATATGGGTAATAATGCATGTTATATTGATAATGATATAAGTAATAAGTATAATTATTACAGTTCTAGCGATAATAACTGCATTATATGGGTAATAATGCACGTTATATTGCTAATAGTATAAGTAATAAGTATAATTATTACAGTTCTAGCGATAATACCTCCATTATATGGGTAATAATGCATGCTATATTGATAATAATATAAGTAATAAGTATAGATATTACAGTTCTAGCCATAATAACTGCATAATATGGGTAATAATGCACGTTATATTGCTAACAATATAAGTAATAAGTATAATTATTACAGTTGTAGCGATAATAACTGCATTATATGGGTAATAATGCATGTTATATTGAGAATAATATAAGTAATAAGAATAATTATTACAGTTCTGGCGATAATAACTGCATTATATGGGTAATAATGCACGTTATATTGCTAATAGTATAAGTAATAAGTATAATTATTACAGTTCTAGCTATAATACCTCTATTATATGGGTAATAATGCATGTTATATTGAGAATAATATAAGTAATAAGTATAATTATTACAGTTCTAGCGATAATAACTGCATTATATGGGTAATAATGCACGTTATATTGCTAACAATATAAGTAATAAGTATAATTATTACAGTTGTAGCGATAATAACTGCATTATATGGGTAATAATGCATGTTATATTGAGAATAATATAAGTAATAAGTTTAATTATTACAGTTCTGGCGATAATAACTGCATTATATGGGTAATAATGCACGTTATATTGCTAATAGTATAAGTAATAAGTATAATTATTACAGTTCTAGCGATAATAACTGCATTATATGGGTAGAAATGCACGTTATATTGCTAATAGTATAAGTAATAAGTATAATTATTACAGTTCTAGCTATAACACCTCTATTATATGGGCAATAATGCATGTTATATTGATAATGATATAAGTAATAAGTATAATTATTACAGTTCTAGCGATAATAACTGCATAATATGGGTAATAATGCACGTTATATCGCCAACAATATAAGTAATAAGTATAATTATTACAGTTCTAGCGATAATAACTGCATTATATGGGTAATAATGCATGTTATATTGATAATGATATAAGTAATAAGTATAATTATTACAGTTCTAGCGATAATAACTGCATAATATGGGTAATAATGCACGTTATATCGCTAACAATATAAGTAATAAGTATAATTATTACAGTTCTAGCGATAATAACTGCATTATATGGGTAATAATGCATGTTATATTGAGAATAATATAAGTAATAAGTATAAATATTACAGTTCTAGCGATAATAACTGCATTATATGGGTAATAATGCACGTTATATTGCTAACAATATAAGTAATAAGTATAATTATTACAGTTCTAGCGATAATAACTGCATTATATGGGTAATAATGCATGTTATATTGAGAATAATATAAGTAATAAGTAAAATTATTACAGTTCTGGCGATAATAACTGCATTATATGGGTAATAATGCACGTTATATTGCTAATAGTATATGTAATAAGTATAATTATTACAGTTCTAGCGATAATACCTCCATTATATGGGTAATAATGCATGTTATATTGATAATAATATAAGTAATAAGTATAGATATTACAGTTCTAGCCATAATAACTGCATAATATGGGTAATAATGCACGTTACATTGCTAATAATATAAGTAATGAGTATAATTATTACAGTTCTAGCGATAATAACTGCATTATATGGGTAATAAGGCATGTTATATTGATAACATCGGGAGTAATAAGTATAATTATTATAGTTCTAGCGATAATAATAGTAAAATATGGCTAATAGTGCATGATATATTGATAATAGTAAAAGTAATAAGTGTATTTATTACAGTTCTATCGATAATAACTGCATAATATGGGTAATAATGCATGTTATATTGATAATAATATAAGTAATCAGTATAATTATTACAGTTCTAGCGATAATACCTCCATTATATGGGTAATAATGCATGTTATATTGATGATAATGAAAGTAATACGTATATTTATTATAGTTCTAGCGATAATAACTGCATAATGTGGGTAATAATGCATGTTATATTGAGAATAATATAAGTAATAAGTATAATTATTACAGTTCTGGCGATAATAACTGCATTATATGGGTAATAATGCACGTTATATTGCTAATAATATAAGTAATATGTATAGTTATTACAGTTCTAGCGATAATAACTGCATAATGTGGGTAATAATGCATGTTATATTGAGAATAATATAAGTAATAAGTATAATTTGTGACGGATCGGTGGGGGAAAAGCCCGAAAGGGGTCCCTAAGGTGGGGGCAGTTAGGGAAAACTGTCCTCCACTCACCGATGCACTCACCCACGGCCGATTTAACTAACGGGGCGCCAGTGCTAATGCACTCGTCCGCGGTAATCGCCCTTCCGGCTGCTCTGTCGGGAGCGGAACTCAGAGGGGGGCCAGGAAAGGAAAGAAAAAAAAAAGCGCAAAGTGGCAATGAAGAGACTCTGAGCGGGGCGTTATCGCGTACCGGCGGCTCGCTCTCTTCTCTGCTTTTCGATCTTCTTCCCCGGTTCGCGGTATTCCCCCACCCCGGGGATTTCGGCGTCGAGGATGGGCCATCCCGTGGTGCTCTGGGGAAGCCAGGTCCTGGGGCCCTCTCGAGGTGGCGGTCGGGGGTAGCTCGTCCCCAGGCCTGGCGCTTTCTGCTGCTGGGCTGCCGGTCGCCCCCCGCGGAGGATGACGGGGGTGGTGCCGCGACCGGACAGCCACGTCCTTCCGTAGTGGGCCCATCCCGCACCTCCATCGCCCAGAGAGGAGTTCCTCCGCGACCGGGGATGCTGCAGACACTTCTGGCCGCCGGTTGGAAGTGGGGAGGGCAAAAATAAATAAATAAGAGAGAAAAAAGAAAAAAAAAGGAAATAGTAACACGAAGAAGAAAAAAAAAACACACACACACACACCACGCACTGGCCCCCGTGGCGAGGAATCCGCTCAGGCGGAGGAGTGGGGGTTGGCAATCCGGGAGGGTCATCGTAACGAGGCATAACCAAAAAAAAATTAGGTTACCCCCCAAAAAGAAGGGGGAAAAATATGCCTCGTTACACACCCCCCCCCAAAAATTGTCCTGTCCCCCTCTCCTCGCTTTCGCGCCCGCTCCTAGAGGCCGCGTCGAGGCGAGCGAGCGGCCGATTCGGTGGTGAAGGAAAAAAAACTGCGGTCCTGTAATATACTATGTGGTGTTAAAAAAAAAGTGTAAAAGAGAAGGTACAGAGGACCGAGAAAAAAAACCATTTAAAACAAATAAGAAAAAAAAAGGAGAACGAAGGGTGGGGAAGAACATACGGGATCACATACGCACAAAAAAAAAAAAAAACGCAAAAGGGACAGTACGATGGGTCCCGTCCAGGGAGGACCCTTGCTTCCTCAAACCCAGCGCGCCTAACTGTTGTTGGCCGAGGGGAGAAAGCAAAACAAAAGCCTCGCATATCGACGAGCGACGGGCCGCGAGACAAGAACTGGCGCAAGAAATCGTCGCGCCGTCTTAATCCGGGCGCGATAAGCCTTCCTCAATCACTATAATTGGCTTAGCCAAATTAAATGAGAGGTCAGGCTTTTTCATCGTCGTCGGTTTACATTCAGTATTCTCCAGAACAATATTTACTCACACTCGCTGATCAGCTGTTTCGGAATGCGAGTCAATCAACGCCCAGTAAATCGGCGGAGACTCAGCGTTAAAATCCGAAACCTCGAATTTCGCTCGACGTCAGGGGTGTCAACGTCGTGCGATCAGAGCGATCTGCTGAGTTGCCTACTATCTCTCTCGTTCTCTGAACAGAAAAATCGGTCCCCCACAACGGAACGGAGAGAGAGGCGGTGAGGAGAACAAAGAGAGCCAAACAAAAGAAACTAAATAGAAGTTTAAAGGAACTTAAAGGTGAGAATACTATGCGAGGCCATAATACATTAAACACGACACACCCCAAAAAAAAAATAAAAATGAATTTAGTGTGCCGCCTATTTGGACGGCACCTTGAAGAAGAAAAAAAAAAAAAAAAAAAACGAGAAAAAGAAAATAAAGAAAATTTTTAATATATAAAAAAAAACGAAAATAAAGGACAGCACAACCCCTAGTGAACCACCACCACATAAATACATCTACACATATATATATTTTTTTTTTCTTTTTTTTTTTAGTTTTATATATTTTTTTTTTCCTTTTAAAATTTTATATTTTTTTTTTTTTTTTTTTTTTTTTTTTTTAATTAAACAGATAGACCCACCACCAGGACGAAAGACAACGAACAAATGTGGCGACCCGCAGGCTTCCTACCGCCTTCGGTGTGGGGCCGACCCTTTAGTTGTGGACCCTGCCCGCGCACAGTGCGGGCAGGACCGCAAGGTCACCCCTGGCCACCCACACCTAAAGCAGTAGGGGCCAGCGGGGGCATAGGGGCACTGCTGCTGCTCGTGCCCCCCCCGCCGACACTGGAAACAGACGCCTGCGGGCGCCGGACCCGCCCCCGCCAGCAGAGCCGGTCCCTGCTGTGGGGGTGCCGTTCCCATCAACCCCGACATGAGGGATAGGAATTGGGCCGTGGCGGTCAAAATCTGCCCGGCGGGTCCACTAGGCCCGGGGCCGACGGCCGCGAGGCCGACCGCGCTTGGCGCCTCCACTGCCAGGCGGGGGCGCTTCGCGGGTCGGCGGTCCGCCGCCCGACGGATCGCGGGCCGCGGCTGGGGAGTGGGGGGGAGCGTTGCTCCCTTTTCGGGGTTGCTCAACCCCCTCGACCTCTTCCGCCTCCTTGGCGCGGAGGCGGGCGCTGCGGCGGGTGGCTTGGCGGTGCGCGGCCGGCGCCTCCTCCTCCTCCCCTTCCGTCCCTCGCTGGCTCCGGGGGCGGCGGCGGCGGACTGGGCCCTGGACGGTCCGCCGCTCGCCACTGGCCGGCGTGGCTCCACGCACGCCCCCGGGGGAAGGGGGATGAACTCCTCCTCGGGCCGATGAGGTGTCGCTGTGGTGCGGGACATCGCCCGGCCTCCCCTCCTTCCTTGGCGAAACATCTTCAACAAAAATAACGTTAGGAGGGGTCGGTGGTGGGCCGTCGTCGGGATCATCACCGACAAACGGCTTCAAGTCGGAGACGTGGACCTTCGGAACCATACGGGTTCCGGTCGTCTCCAACTCGTACACGACGGGCGATAGGACCTTCTTGATCTGAAAAGGGCCAATATAAGCGGCCGACAGTTTTGCGGCCACATTTTCTGCGGCGGACGAGAGGACCCTATTCCTACGCCAAACTAAATCGCCTACCCGGTATCTAACGTCACGGTGACGCGCATTATAATACTTCGCCTGTCGCTTGTGTGCGCGTTCCAATTGTTCTCGCACTAAGTCGTGTAATAACAACAAGCGACGCGATCGCTGTGCCCAGGCTTGCGGATCTCTGCGGGAGAGCAGGGGTTCTCCTTCCACGGCGCGTCGAATACTGCCGACTGGTCGTGGGGCTCTTCCAAAGTTGAGCACCGCAGGGGATTCGCCAGCTGAGGAATGCACAGCCGTATTAACTGCGAATCGGAATTCGTGCAAATGCACGTTCCATTCACGGTGGTCCTTTTTAATAAACGATGAAATCATCGTTTTTAGGACGCGATTGACTCGCTCCACCGGATTCGCTTGCGCGTGATATGGGGGAATCGTGTAATGCGTGATTCCCCATTCTTCTAGAGCCGAATCGATTTCTTTATTGCAAAACTCGGTACCGTTGTCAGTGAGGAGTATTTCGGGGGCACCCCAACGAAATAGCACGAGGTCTTCAAAAGCTGTTAAAATAGCCGACCCCGTAGCTTTTCGGAGCGCCTTACACTCCACCCACTTTGTAAAATTGTCCAAGAAGACTACAACGTACCGAGCTTGACCGCGCCCGGGCGGAAAAGGACCCATTACATCGGCGGACACCACGGCCCATGGCCGTTCGGGGATTCGCCGGCCCATGTGTCCAGCGGGAGCGCGCTGCTCGACCTTGTGCTGCTGACACACGGGACATCGCTGCACAAAACGGCGGATGTCTCGGAACATTCCCGGCCAATAAAACTCTTGATTCACCCTTTGGTATGTTTTATCAATACCAGGGTGACCAGCGGCCGGAAGATCATGGGCATTTCGAATGGCCTTTTCTCGAAGATCCTCGGGGAGAACCAACTTCCACGCATCGTCATCCTCGCCGATAATTTCTTGCGTGGGAGACGGACGGTAATAATACAAACGTCCGTCTTCAACCCGCCAATCGGGGTACGATGCGGGATGCGATTCTACTTTTTCTAAGCGGTCAGCGTACCAATTACTCTCAATGTCCTTGAGAGCCGCTAAAAAGTCATAAACTGGGGGTTCTTCAGTGACGACGACGTCCGGGGGTACTATTGCACGTGAAAGTGCATCCGGGACGTGGTGGAGGGCTCCTTTACGATGCTCAATAGTAAAAGAATATTGCTGCATATCAAGGGCCCATCTCGCCAATCGTCCTGTAGGGTCTTTTAAGTTATGCAGCCATTTTAGGCTGCTGTGATCCGTGATAACGGTAAAAGAGTACCCCTCGAGATACGGACGGAGTTTTTTAATGGCCCATAAGACAGCCAGACACTCTTTTTCGGTCACCGAATATTTTTGCTCGGCTGCGGTCAAGACTCTATTCACGTAAACAATGGGGTGTTCCTCCCCGTTTTGTTTTTGTGTGAGGACCGCGCCGATTGCATAGTGACTCGCGTCAGTCTGAAGAACGAACGGCAACGAAAAATCAGGACGTGCTAAAACGGGGGTGGTGCTCAGGGCTTTTTTCAAATTTTGAAAAGCCGCTTCTTGAGCTTTACCCCAATGCCAGGGCTCGTTTTTCTTGAGCAATTGCACCAAGGGGACTTTGTCACGCGCATGGTTCGGCAAAAATCGGGCGTACCAACCGACCATGCCGAGGAAACTCCGCAATTGCTTGACCGTCGTGGGCGCCGGGTACGACAAAACCGGCGCGACCTTTTCGGGATCGGGTTCGAGGCCCTTTTGGCTTATTAAATATCCCAAATACCGGACCTCTTGGCGACAAAATTCGCTCTTTTCCCGATTGATTTCGAGCCCGGCTTCATTTAAAATTCCAATGACCTTTTCGATCCAGCGGAGGTGGTCATCGAAGGTCTCATTGACGATAACAATATCGTCAAGATACGCGAAGGCGTGAGGTTCGAGCTCGGGACCAATCAAGCGATCCATCAGCCTTTGAAAAGTGGCCGGGGCGTTGGTCAGCCCGTACGGCATACGCGTAAATTGGAATAACCCTTTCCCTGGAACTACGAACGCCGTAATTTCTCTACTGGACTCTTCCAGAGGAATTTGGAAGTACGCCTGACTCAAATCGATGGTCGAAATGTACAGTGCAGTGCGTAATTTGTCCAGGATCGCGTCCATATGCGGGAGAGGGTATGCGTCCTTCTTAGTAATATTGTTTACATCGCGATAGTCGATACAGAAACGGTATTTCCCGTTCGATTTCGCGACTATCACGGGACAACTCGCCCAAGCGCTTGACGAGCGCTCAATAATTCCGTCTGCGAGCATCTTGTCAACTTCCGCGTGCGCGACTTCGTAAATTTTTGGGGAAACGCGTCGCGCGCGGTGTTTAATCGGTTCGTGCCCTTGCACGTCGATTCTATGCTGAACAAGATTAGTTACCGGGGGTTTTTCTGCAGGAGAGGGAATTATTCTGTCCAACAGCTGATTTAAGCGCTCGCTTTGTTTCGGAGTAATCTCAACGATAGCGGCGCAATCGGCGTGGATAATTTCCTTCGAATCCTGCAAACCCGGAACAACAAAGGAATGAGCGGGACCATTCCGAATTTTCCAAGTCGCGTTCGATGTGTCTAGGGAGATTTCGAAAGCCTCCAGAAAATCTATCCCTAGCACACAATCGTAATCTAAATTGTTCGCGACTCGGACTGGTAATGCAATTTTTCGCCCGTCGATTTCGATCTCTATCACCGCTTCGCCTAGGATATGGTCCTGCACGCCATTGGCCATTCCCATTTTCCCGGAAAAAGTGGGGTCTATCCGCGACCCTAACCACTCGATCGCATCCGGTCCCAAATAGGAACGCGCGGCCCCGCTATCAATTAAAGCCCAGAGCGGATGTCCAGCTACCAATAAACGGACATAATAGCGGCGGTCAACATATCCCGGCGGAAAATCGCGGCGATATTTAATCGATTCGCGAGCCATTCCGGCCACCTCACTGTCCCCTGGTCCAACCGGCAAATTGGCCGTCCCATGGACAAAGTAGGGACTAGTGGAGGCGACTACGGCCCTATTCTCCAAAAGTGGAGGCGCGGGTAATGTACTCGCCGAATCGGGACCTTCACCTCGCTTTCCCCTGGTCCAACCAGCCTTTTGGCCGTCACATAGACAAATTAGGGATCGGGAAGTGACCCCCTCCTCTGTCTCCCTAAGTGGAGGCGTGGGAGGAAGTTCCGCGGGATGAAGGCCATCTTTTCCCGGTCCCCTGGTCCAACCAGCCCTCGGGCCGTCACATAGACAAATTAGGGATCGGGAGGTGGCCTCCTCCCTCTCCTCCTCCAGTGGAGGAACGGAAAAAGGTCTCTTGAGAACGAAATCGGCACCTCCTTGCCCCCTGGTACAACCGAGTCTACGTCCGTTACATGTACAAAGTAGGGGCTCGGAGGTGACCTCCTCCTGTGACTCCTGGGGTGGAGGCGACGGAAGAGGTACCGCGGGATGAAAGTTATCCCCTCCCGGTCCCCTAGTCCAACCAGCCCTCTGGCCGTCACATAGACGAATTAGGGATCGGGAGGCGATCTCCTCCTGGGTCTCGTTAAGTGGAGGCGCCGGAAGAGGTTCCGCGTGACGAAGGCTATCTCCTCCTTGTCCCCTGGTCCAACCAGCTCTCGTGCCGTCACATAGACAAATTAGGGGTCGGGAGGTGGCTTCCTCCTTCTGGTCCAAAAGTGGAGGGGAGGATGGCCCCACGGCTTTTGACGAAAGAGACGAAATGGTTGATTCAGGGAGAATTTCAGGGGCTTCCGGAAATTCCGCACAAATGTTCGGATCCGTTAACCCTTTCTCCACCTGCATCGTGCCTACTAGAGAGGCCTCCACGTCGTCATGCGGGTGGTCGCAGGCCTCTAGCGACTTCCCCGCTGCGCATTTCCCGACCGCTTCGCGAGGCAGTCGGGGCAAGTTAAAATTGTAACCCCTTCTCGGTTACATCCGTAACACACCCGGATTCTTCGGGGGAGGGGGCAGTCGGCAGCCCAATGTCCACACTGCCCGCAATTATAGCACTCCCCCCCCCTAGGCGTCAACGGGGTGGATGTTGCGAGTGGGGTTGTTGAACCAGCCGGCGTCGCAGGGCTCCTCCGCTCTGGCTGCGACGTTGAAGGTCGCGGTGGGGAGCGCGTCCGCGGTGGCTGGCGCTGAACATTCGCCTTCTGTACGACCGCCGGAGTTCTCGCGGTCGCAGGGGTCGAGGCGTACGTTCTTTCCGTCCCAGCCTCGACCAACGGCCTTGAAGGGCCTGTTTTCTTGTTCCGCGACCTCGCGGATTCTCCTTCTCTTGGCGCCTCGGCAGGCGGCGCGTAGTCGTACGGCGACTCTAACGCGGCTAACCCTGTGTATGCCCCTCGCGGGGGTGGCCTATACGCCGTTTCCGCCAACGCAAGTTCTGCTGCGCTAGGGGGTGGACGGTGTCCGGCCCTTTCTCTAGCCGCACATTCTTCCACCTCCCTGCCCAATTGGCGCAGCTCCTTAAACGTACCGAATTCCGAACGGCGGAATCGGCGGCGGTAGTACGGCAACAGGTTATCATACGCTATGGTTAAGCGCTCTTCGTACAAAGGAGGGGGGATCATGTGAGAGAAAATCAGCTCCAAACTATCAAGAAACATGCTGATTGTTTCTCTCTCTCCCTGCGTGCGATTTCTGACATCGTTCTTAAGTTGTTGCTGGAAGTCGCGCGCACCGAAGCGTTCCCGGAAAGCACGGGCAAACTCGCTCCAGGTGCGACACGACGCTCCACAGATACGATGCCATCGCTTCGCATCTCCTTGTAAAACCGCCGACAGCGCGGCCAGCATGACTGGTACAGGCATCTTCGAGCTGTCCAGACATTGTTCGAGGCGGTCCAGAAAACTTTCGGCCCCCTCCTCGAACTCGCTGGTGTACGATATGCGCCATTTGGTCAACACATCGATCGCCTGATCTCCCCGGTAATGACCGACAGGAGATTGTCGTCGATGGACCATGGCGTCTTGTTCGTACTCCGTGACCCCGTCCCGATATCGCAACACACGGCGGGAGCGGGGGGAGCCTGGCGCGTCCGAAAATGGACGGGCTTCTTCCTCCCCTCTCCTTGTCGCTGGTGCGCGGTCACGGGGCGCCTCCACCGGCGCCCTCGGGGCAAGGTCACGGTCTTCCGCGCGGCGGTACATGTGGGAACGGTAATCCCTGCGCTCTAAGTAACCATCCCCGGATGGGGAGGGAGCACGGGGATAATCCCGGAACGCCAGGTTGTCCACGGGATCGCGAGTTTCTCCTCTCCTCTCGCGCCGTTCGTCACGTTGCCAATCACTAATGTAATCGCGCTCGACACCTCTGCGCTCTGAATAACCTGCCCCGGATGGGGAGGGAACGCGGGGGTGGCCCCGGGACGCCAGGTTGTCCACGGGGTCGCGATAACGTACACGATCACGAGGAGAAGGGTCACGAGTTCGTTCCCTCCTCTCGCGTCGTTCTTCGTTGGGCTGACTAAACTCGTACTCGCGGTCAACACCGTCGCGCTCTAAGTAACCAACCCTGGGCGGGGAGGGAACGCGAGGGTGGCCCCGGGACGCCTGGTTGTCCACGGGGTCGCGAGAACGGGGACGATCACGAGGGGAAAGGTCGCGAATTCCTTCCCTCCTCTCGTGTCGTTCCTGAGTGGGCAAAACATAAGCGCGTTCGCGCTCAACACCTCCGCGCTCTGTATAACCTACCCCGGATGGGGAGGGAACGCGGGGGTGGCCCCGGGACGCCAGGTTGTCCACGGGGTCGCGAACACGTAAACGATCGCGATCTTCGTCTAATAGTTCACGCCGTCCTTCGCGTCGTTCTTCGCGTTGCGGTTCGCGACGGCTCACGCGAGATTCGGTGACAGCTGGAAGGGGAACTTCGTCATCGCTTCCACTGCTGTCATACTGAATCTGCGGGCGGGAGAGTGGGGGGTCTGGTTGACGGTGTTCGTACCGACCCGTCGCTCGCTCTCTTACCGGCCGCGACGCGGCAGGAATCCCCTCCCTTTCGGAACGCGTAACCCGGTGATCGCTACCGATCGGTTCGAGTTGGGGAAGGGGGGCCGCAGAGCCTCGCGTCTCCAGCGGTGGGGAAGCGTGACGCGCTTCGCGATCACCCCTCTGTCCGGTAAATCCGGACTCCGCGAGACGCGAATCTCTGACCCGCGGCGTACTAACAGTTGCTAGGGGGCGGTGGAGAGTTGTATCCGCCGGCTGGGACATTTCCACCCCTTCAGAGTGAAGACTAAGGGGGTCCCTAAAACGGCCGACGGACTGACCAGTGGGCAGCCACTGGCGATCCTCTATCCATCCGCGCGGTAATTCGGGAGTATCACGATCTCCCGGCTGGTTGAGCGTGGATATATTTTCCTCCGCTGGCCGCTCCGTGACCGGGCGCGAAGGTTCGGTCACGGTCAAGGTCGGGGCGGCGGCGGGAATTAAATTAAAACTATCACGCGCTGCAAATAGGGGCCCGGACCCACGCAAAGGGGAAAGACGAAGGATGGACTCGTATCGGGCGAACAAGTCTCTCCCTCGGCTGCCGGCCACCAGGGTCTCCAGCGACGGGTTGACCGGCGCGCCGGTCACTTCGTCCACTGCCGAGTCCCACTCGGCTGCGTGGGGACCCAATTCGTGGCGAAAATGATAACGCCTGAATCGGTCGGTCAACGTGGCCCACGTACCAAGCGTTCTTAACCCTAACATCTCCATCAACATAATTACGTCGACAGCATTGTGTCGGTCCACTAGAGAGGCGCACATCTCTCGCAGCTCAGCCCTCTGTTCGCGAAGGGCGAAGCGGCGGGCGCGGTCAGTCTCTGTGGTCTCGGAAACAGACATAATGGAAAGCAAAAAAAAATTCCTTTCTTCGCTAATTCAAATCCGGAGATAAGCTGACGATGAAGAAACGATAATACCCGCTTAATAGAAAAAAAAAATCAACAACCGACAGCTTAAACCGTCACGGGTGCCGACTCTTAATACCAAACAAAGGCTCGGTATAATCGGTCTTATGCCGTTGGAAATCAAACGAAGAAGCAACAATACAAATCCGTTGCAGCGTTTCGAACTAGAGACAATCGCGATGATGATATCGGATATCCACCTGTACACACTGGGTACAGGTAGGTGTCGACGAAACAAAAACAATCGCTTATTGCTCGGTGCAAAACAAAGACTCGTCGTTGTAATCAACGGTTCGAATAACGGAAAATTCAAAACGAACAGACAAAAGAGATCTCTAAGGGTGGATACTCGCGTCCCTGTGGTCAATTTTACTCTGGCCCCACGTTGGGCGCCAATTTTGTGACGGATCGGTGGGGGAAAAGCCCGAAAGGGGTCCCTAAGGTGGGGGCAGTTAGGGAAAACTGTCCTCCACTCACCGATGCACTCACCCACGGCCGATTTAACTAACGGGGCGCCAGTGCTAATGCACTCGTCCGCGGTAATCGCCCTTCCGGCTGCTCTGTCGGGAGCGGAACTCAGAGGGGGGCCAGGAAAGGAAAGAAAAAAAAAAGTAGTAAAAGACCCGCGATCTTGTATCCAACACAAAGAGAGATTTATTTGGGCCTGAATAGGCCACGCCAGCAATAAGAAAAGGGCGTACAAAAGAAACGGTGGTGGGCCCCACGCGTTACAGGCAACGGCTAGGAAGAAAGGTTTAACTCGCCAGTTGCGAGGGAGGCTATCGCGGCGCGGGGGCACACGGTACGCACGCGTATTACAAAACCGCTTCGGTCGCGTTTCCGCTGGGGATTCGTCCGCGCGGGAGCACGCCCTCTTAGGGGTCGTGGACAACAAGGGGACGTTGGTCCTAAATCTTAAATACAGTGCAAGAAATTCGCGAAACGCGAAACAGAAAATACGGTTCGGCGTTAGGGGGAAGGGACGGTGTCGAATTACACCGTCCGCGGCCTCTAGGGTCCTCGTCACTGGGGTCAAGGGTCCTATCACCCTCGCCACGCACAAATCAATAACAACAAAAAGAAAGGACGGGGTAGCGAGAAGGCTCCTACCTTTCTTTCGGTGTCGGGGCGTTAATCCTCTCACCCGGGGCGGCAACTCGCACACAGCACACCAAAGAACACACAAATCAGAAGAAACAGAACACACACACAGCGATTAACGCGTACAATAAAGAAAAAGAAAAACGGAAAAGAAAAAAAAAACACACACACACACACCACGCACTGGCCCCCGTGGCGAGGAATCCGCTCAGGCGGAGGAGTGGGGGTTGGCAATCCGGGAGGGTCATCGTAACGAGGCATAACCAAAAAAAAATTAGGTTACCCCCCAAAAAGAAGGGGGAAAAATATGCCTCGTTACAAATTATTACAGTTCTGGCGATAATAACTGCATTATATGGGTAATAATGCACGTTATATTGCTAATAGTATAAGTAATAAGTATAATTATTACAGTTCTTGCGATAATACCTCCATTATATGGGTAATAATGCATGTTATATTGATAATAATATAAGTAATAAGTATAATTATTTCAGTTCTAGCGATAATAACTGCATTATATGGGTAACAATGCACGTTATATTGCTAACAATATAAGTAATAAGTATAATTATTACAGTTCTAGCGATAATAACTGCATTATATGGGTAAAAATGCACGTTATATTGCTAATAGTATAAGTAATAAGTATAATTATTACAGTTCTAGCTATAATACCTCTATTATATGGGTAATAATGCATGTTATATTGAGAATAATATAAGTAATAAGTATAATTATTACAGTTCTAGCGATAATAACTGCATTATATGGGTAATAATGCACGTTATATTGCTAACAATATAAGTAATAAGTATAATTATTACAGTTCTAGCGATAATAACTGCATTATATGGGTAATAATGCATGTTATATTGAGAATAATATAAGTAATAAGTATAATTATTACAGTTCTGGCGATAATAACTGCATTATATGGGTAATAATGCACGTTATATTGCTAATAGTATAAGTAATAAGTATAATTATTACAGTTCTAGCGATAATAACTGCATTATATGGGTAAAAATGCACGTTATATTGCTAATAGTATAAGTAATAAGTATAATTATTACAGTTCTAGCTATAACACCTCTATTATATGGGTAATAATGCATGTTATATTGATAATGATATAAGTAATAAGTATAATTATTACAGTTCTAGCGATAATAACTGCATAATATGGGTAATAATGCACGTTATATCGCCAACAATATAAGAAATAAGTATAATTATTACAGTTCTAGCGATAATAACTGCATTATATGGGTAATAATGCATGTTATATTGAGAATAATATAAGTAATAAGAATAATTATTACAGTTCTAGCGATAATAACTGCATTATATGGGTAATAATGCACGTTATATTGCTAACAATATAAGTAATAAGTATAATTATTACAGTTCTAGCGATAATAACTGCATTATATGGGTAATAATGCATGTTATATTGAGAATAATATAAGTAATAAGTATAATTATTACAGTTCTGGCGATAATAACTGCATTATATGGGTAATAATGCACGTTATATTGCTAATAGTGTAAGTAATAAGTATAATTATTACAGTTCTAGCGATAATACCTCCATTATATGGGTAATAATGCATGTTATATTGATAATAATATAAGTAATAAGTATAGATATTACAGTTCTAGCCATAATAACTGCATAATATGGGTAATAATGCACGTTACATTGCTAATAATATAAGTAATGAGTATAATTATTACAGTTCTAGCGATAATAACTGCATTATATGGGTAATAATGCATGTTATATTGAGAATAATATAAGTAATAAGTATAATTATTACAGTTCTAGCGATAATAACTGCATTATATGGGTAATAAGGCATGTTATATTGATAACATCGGGAGTAATAAGTATAATTATTATAGTTCTAGCGATAATAATAGTAAAATATGGCTAATAGTGCATGATATATTGATAATAGTAAAAGTAATAAGTGTCTTTATTACAGTTCTATCGATAATAACTGCATAATATGGGTAATAATGCATGTTATATTGATAATAATATAAGTAATTAGTATAATTATTACAGTTCTAGCGATAATACCTCCATTATATGGGTAATAATGCATGTTATATTGATGATAATGAAAGTAATACGTATATTTATTAAAGTTCTAGCGATAATAACTGCATAATGTGGGTAATAATGCATGTTATATTGAGAATAATATAAGTAATAAGTATAATTATTACAGTTCTGGCGATAATAACTGCATTATATGGGTAATAATGCACGTTATATTGCTAATAATATAAGTAATATGTATAGTTATTACAGTTCTAGCGATAATAACTGCATAATGTGGGTAATAATGCATGTTATATTGAGAATAATATAAGTAATAAGTATAATTATTACAGTTCTGGCGATAATAACTGCATTATATGGGTAATAATGCACGTTATATTGCTAATAGTATAAGTAATAAGTATAATTATTACAGTTCTTGCGATAATACCTCCATTATATGGGTAATAATGCATGTTATATTGATAATAATATAAGTAATAAGTATAATTATTTCAGTTCTAGCGATAATAACTGCATTATATGGGTAACAATGCACGTTATATTGCTAACAATATAAGTAATAAGTATAATTATTACAGTTCTAGCGATAATAACTGCATTATATGGGTAAAAATGCACGTTATATTGCTAATAGTATAAGTAATAAGTATAATTATTACAGTTCTAGCTATAATACCTCTATTATATGGGTAATAATGCATGTTATATTGAGAATAATATAAGTAATAAGTATAATTATTACAGTTCTAGCGATAATAACTGCATTATATGGGTAATAATGCACGTTATATTGCTAACAATATAAGTAATAAGTATAATTATTACAGTTCTAGCGATAATAACTGCATTATATGGGTAATAATGCATGTTATATTGAGAATAATATAAGTAATAAGTATAATTATTACAGTTCTGGCGATAATAACTGCATTATATGGGTAATAATGCACGTTATATTGCTAATAGTATAAGTAATAAGTATAATTATTACAGTTCTAGCGATAATAACTGCATTATATGGGTAAAAATGCACGTTATATTGCTAATAGTATAAGTAATAAGTATAATTATTGCAGTTCTAGCTATAACACCTCTATTATATGGGTAATAATGCATGTTATATTGATAATGATATAAGTAATAAGTATAATTATTACAGTTCTAGCGATAATAACTGCATAATATGGGTAATAATGCACGTTATATCGCCAACAATATAAGTAATGAGTATAATTATTACAGTTCTAGCGATAATAACTGCATTATATGGGTAATAATGCATGTTATATTGAGAATAATATAAGTAATAAGTATAATTATTACAGTTCTAGCGATAATAACTGCATTATATGGGTAATAATGCACGTTATATTGCTAACAATATAAGTAATAAGTATAATTATTACAGTTCTAGCGATAATAACTGCATTATATGGGTAATAATGCATGTTATATTGAGAATAATATAAGTAATAAGTATAATTATTACAGTTCTGGCGATAATAACTGCATTATATGGGTAATAATGCACGTTATATTGCTAATAGTATAAGTAATAAGTATAATTATTACAGTTCTAGCGATAATACCTCCATTATATGGGTAATAATGCATGTTATATTGATAATAATATAAGTAATAAGTATAGATATTACAGTTCTAGCCATAATAACTGCATAATATGGGTAATAATGCACGTTACATTGCTAATAATATAAGTAATGAGTATAATTATTACAGTTCTAGCCATAATAACTGCATAATATGGGTAATAATGCACGTTACATTGCTAATAATATAAGTAATGAGTATAATTATTACAGTTCTAGCGATAATAACTGCATTATATGGGTAATAAGGCATGTTATATTGATAATATCAGGAGTAATAAGTATAATTATTATAGTTCTAGCGATAATAACTGCATAATGTGGGTAATAATGCATGTTATATTGAGAATAATATAAGTAATAAGTATAATTATTACAGTTCTGGCGATAATAACTGCATTATATGGGTAATAATGCACGTTATATTGCTAATAGTATAAGTAATAAGTATAATTATTACAGTTCTAGCGATAATAACTGCATTATATGGGTAAAAATGCACGTTATATTGCTAATAGTATAAGTAATAAGTATAATTATTACAGTTCTAGCTATAACACCTCTATTATATGGGTAATAATGCATGTTATATTGATAATGATATAAGTAATAAGTATAATTATTACAGTTCTAGCGATAATAACTGCATAATATGGGTAATAATGCACGTTATATCGCTAACAATATAAGTAATAAGTATAATTATTACAGTTCTAGCGATAATAACTGCATTATATGGGTAATAATGCATGTTATATTGAGAATAATATAAGTAATAAGTATAATTATTACAGTTCTAGCGATAATAACTGCATTATATGGGTAATAATGCACGTTATATTGCTAACAATATAAGTAATAAGTATAATTATTACAGTTCTAGCGATAATAACTGCATTATATGGGTAAAAATGCACGTTATATTGCTAATAGTATAAGTAATAAGTATAATTATTACAGTTCTAGCTATAACACCTCTATTATATGGGTAATAATGCATGTTATATTGATAATGATATAAGTAATAAGTATAATTATTACAGTTCTAGCGATAATAACTGCATAATATGGGTAATAATGCACGTTATATCGCCAACAATATAAGAAATAAGTATAATTATTACAGTTCTAGCGATAATAACTGCATTATATGGGTAATAATGCATGTTATATTGAGAATAATATAAGTAATAAGAATAATTATTACAGTTCTAGCGATAATAACTGCATTATATGGGTAATAATGCACGTTATATTGCTAACAATATAAGTAATAAGTATAATTATTACAGTTCTAGCGATAATAACTGCATTATATGGGTAATAATGCATGTTATATTGAGAATAATATAAGTAATAAGTATAATTATTACAGTTCTGGCGATAATAACTGCATTATATGGGTAATAATGCACGTTATATTGCTAATAGTGTAAGTAATAAGTATAATTATTACAGTTCTAGCGATAATACCTCCATTATATGGGTAATAATGCATGTTATATTGATAATAATATAAGTAATAAGTATAGATATTACAGTTCTAGCCATAATAACTGCATAATATGGGTAATAATGCACGTTACATTGCTAATAATATAAGTAATGAGTATAATTATTACAGTTCTAGCGATAATAACTGCATTATATGGGTAATAATGCATGTTATATTGAGAATAATATAAGTAATAAGTATAATTATTACAGTTCTAGCGATAATAACTGCATTATATGGGTAATAAGGCATGTTATATTGATAACATCGGGAGTAATAAGTATAATTATTATAGTTCTAGCGATAATAATAGTAAAATATGGCTAATAGTGCATGATATATTGATAATAGTAAAAGTAATAAGTGTCTTTATTACAGTTCTATCGATAATAACTGCATAATATGGGTAATAATGCATGTTATATTGATAATAATATAAGTAATTAGTATAATTATTACAGTTCTAGCGATAATACCTCCATTATATGGGTAATAATGCATGTTATATTGATGATAATGAAAGTAATACGTATATTTATTAAAGTTCTAGCGATAATAACTGCATAATGTGGGTAATAATGCATGTTATATTGAGAATAATATAAGTAATAAGTATAATTATTACAGTTCTGGCGATAATAACTGCATTATATGGGTAATAATGCACGTTATATTGCTAATAATATAAGTAATATGTATAGTTATTACAGTTCTAGCGATAATAACTGCATAATGTGGGTAATAATGCATGTTATATTGAGAATAATATAAGTAATAAGTATAATTATTACAGTTCTGGCGATAATAACTGCATTATATGGGTAATAATGCACGTTATATTGCTAATAGTATAAGTAATAAGTATAATTATTACAGTTCTTGCGATAATACCTCCATTATATGGGTAATAATGCATGTTATATTGATAATAATATAAGTAATAAGTATAATTATTTCAGTTCTAGCGATAATAACTGCATTATATGGGTAACAATGCACGTTATATTGCTAACAATATAAGTAATAAGTATAATTATTACAGTTCTAGCGATAATAACTGCATTATATGGGTAAAAATGCACGTTATATTGCTAATAGTATAAGTAATAAGTATAATTATTACAGTTCTAGCTATAATACCTCTATTATATGGGTAATAATGCATGTTATATTGAGAATAATATAAGTAATAAGTATAATTATTACAGTTCTAGCGATAATAACTGCATTATATGGGTAATAATGCACGTTATATTGCTAACAATATAAGTAATAAGTATAATTATTACAGTTCTAGCGATAATAACTGCATTATATGGGTAATAATGCATGTTATATTGAGAATAATATAAGTAATAAGTATAATTATTACAGTTCTGGCGATAATAACTGCATTATATGGGTAATAATGCACGTTATATTGCTAATAGTATAAGTAATAAGTATAATTATTACAGTTCTAGCGATAATAACTGCATTATATGGGTAAAAATGCACGTTATATTGCTAATAGTATAAGTAATAAGTATAATTATTGCAGTTCTAGCTATAACACCTCTATTATATGGGTAATAATGCATGTTATATTGATAATGATATAAGTAATAAGTATAATTATTACAGTTCTAGCGATAATAACTGCATAATATGGGTAATAATGCACGTTATATCGCCAACAATATAAGTAATAAGTATAATTATTACAGTTCTAGCGATAATAACTGCATTATATGGGTAATAATGCATGTTATATTGAGAATAATATAAGTAATAAGTATAATTATTACAGTTCTAGCGATAATAACTGCATTATATGGGTAATAATGCACGTTATATTGCTAACAATATAAGTAATAAGTATAATTATTACAGTTCTAGCGATAATAACTGCATTATATGGGTAATAATGCATGTTATATTGAGAATAATATAAGTAATAAGTATAATTATTACAGTTCTGGCGATAATAACTGCATTATATGGGTAATAATGCACGTTATATTGCTAATAGTATAAGTAATAAGTATAATTATTACAGTTCTAGCGATAATACCTCCATTATATGGGTAATAATGCATGTTATATTGATAATAATATAAGTAATAAGTATAGATATTACAGTTCTAGCCCTAATAACTGCATAATATGGGTAATAATGCACGTTACATTGCTAATAATATAAGTAATGAGTATAATTATTACAGTTCTAGCCATAATAACTGCATAATATGGGTAATAATGCACGTTACATTGCTAATAATATAAGTAATGAGTATAATTATTACAGTTCTAGCGATAATAACTGCATTATATGGGTAATAAGGCATGTTATATTGATAATATCAGGAGTAATAAGTATAATTATTATAGTTCTAGCGATAATAACTGCATAATGTGGGTAATAATGCATGTTATATTGAGAATAATATAAGTAATAAGTATAATTATTACAGTTCTGGCGATAATAACTGCATTATATGGGTAATAATGCACGTTATATTGCTAATAGTATAAGTAATAAGTATAATTATTACAGTTCTAGCGATAATAACTGCATTATATGGGTAAAAATGCACGTTATATTGCTAATAGTATAAGTAATAAGTATAATTATTACAGTTCTAGCTATAACACCTCTATTATATGGGTAATAATGCATGTTATATTGATAATGATATAAGTAATAAGTATAATTATTACAGTTCTAGCGATAATAACTGCATAATATGGGTAATAATGCACGTTATATCGCTAACAATATAAGTAATAAGTATAATTATTACAGTTCTAGCGATAATAACTGCATTATATGGGTAATAATGCATGTTATATTGAGAATAATATAAGTAATAAGTATAATTATTACAGTTCTAGCGATAATAACTGCATTATATGGGTAATAATGCACGTTATATTGCTAACAATATAAGTAATAAGTATAATTATTACAGTTCTAGCGATAATAACTGCATTATATGGGTAATAATGCATGTTATATTGAGAATAATATAAGTAATAAGTAAAATTATTACAGTTCTGGCGATAACAACTGCATTGTATGGGTAATAATGCACGTTAATTGCTAATAGTATATGTAATAAGTATAATTATTACAGTTCTAGCGATAATACCTCCATTATATGGGTAATAATGCATGTTATATTGATAATAATATAAGTAATAAGTATAGATATTACAGTTCTAGCCATAATAACTGCATAATATGGGTAATAATGCACGTTACATTGCTAATAATATAAGTAATGAGTATAATTATTACAGTTCTAGCGATAATAACTGCATTATATGGGTAATAAGGCATGTTATATTGAGAATAATATAAGTAGTAAGTATAATTATTACAGTTCTGGCGATAGTAACTGCATTATATGGGTAATAATGCACGTTATATTGCTAATAGTATAAGTAATAAGTATAATTATTACAGTTCTTGCGATAATACCTCCATTATATGAGTAATAATGCATGTTATATTGATAATAATATAAGTAATAAGTATAATTATTTCAGTTCTAGCGATAATAACTGCATTATATGGGTAACAATGCACGTTATATTGCTAACAATATAAGTAATAAGTATAATTATTACAGTTCTAGCGATAATAACTGCATTATATGGGTAAAAATGCACGTTATATTGCTAATAGTATAAGTAATAAGTATAATTATTACAGTTCTAGCGATAATAACTGCATTATATGGGTAATAATGCATGTTATATTGAGAATAATATAAGTAATAAGTATAATTATTACAGTTCTGGCGATAATAACTGCATTATATGGGTAATAATGCACGTTATATTGCTAATAGTATAAGTAATAAGTATAATTATTACAGTTCTAGCGATAATAACTGCATTATATGGGTAAAAATGCACGTTATATTGCTAATAGTATAAGTAATAAGTATAATTATTACAGTTCTAGCTATAACACCTCTATTATATGGGTAATAATGCATGTTATATTGATAATGATATAAGTAATAAGTATAATTATTACAGTTCTAGCGATAATAACTGCATAATATGGGTAATAATGCACGTTATATCGCTAACAATATAAGTAATAAGTATAATTATTACAGTTCTAGCGATAATAACTGCATTATATGGGTAATAATGCATGTTATATTGAGAATAATATAAGTAATAAGTATAATTATTACAGTTCTAGCGATAATAACTGCATTATATGGGTAATAATGCACGTTATATTGCTAACAATATAAGTAATAAGTATAATTATTACAGTTCTAGCGATAATAACTGCATTATATGGGTAATAATGCATGTTATATTGAGAATAATATAAGTAATAAGTAAAATTATTACAGTTCTGGCGATAATAACTGCATTATATGGGTAATAATGCACGTTATATTGCTAATAGTATATGTAATAAGTATAATTATTACAGTTCTAGCGATAATACCTCCATTATATGGGTAATAATGCATGTTATATTGATAATAATATAAGTAATAAGTATAGATATTACAGTTCTAGCCATAATAACTGCATAATATGGGTAATAATGCACGTTACATTGCTAATAATATAAGTAATGAGTATAATTATTACAGTTCTAGCGATAATAACTGCATTATATGGGTAATAAGGCATGTTATATTGATAACATCGGGAGTAATAAGTATAATTATTATAGTTCTAGCGATAATAATAGTAAAATATGGCTAATAGTGCATGATATATTGATAATAGTAAAAGTAATAAGTGTATTTATTACAGTTCTATCGATAATAACTGCATAATATGGGTAATAATGCATGTTATATTGATAACATCGGGAGTAATAAGTATAATTATTATAGTTCTAGCGATAATAATAGTAAAATATGGCTAATAGTGCATGATATATTGATAATAGTAAAAGTAATAAGTGTATTTATTACAGTTCTATCGATAATAACTGCATAATATGGGTAATAATGCATGTTATATTGATAATAATATAAGTAATAAGTATAATTATTACAGTTCTAGCGATAATACCTCCATTATATGGGTAAAAATGCATGTTATATTGATGATAATGAAAGTAGTACGTATGTTTAGTATAGTTCTAGCGATAATAACTGCATAATGTGAGTAATAATGCATGTTATATTGAGAATAATATAAGTAATAAGTATAATTATTACAGTTCTGGCGATAATAACTGCATTATATGGGTAATAATGCACGTTATATTGCTAATAGTATAAGTAATAAGTATAATTATTACAGTTCTTGCGATAATACCTCCATTATATGGGTAATAATGCATGTTATATTGATAATAATATAAGTAATAAGTATAGATATTACAGTTCTAGCCATAATAACTGCATAATATGGGTAATAATGCACGTTACATTGCTAATAATATAAGTAATGAGTATAATTATTACAGTTCTAGCGATAATAACTGCATTATATGGGTAATAAGGCATGTTATATTGATAATATCAGGAGTAATAAGTATAATTATTATAGTTCTAGCGATAATAACTGCATAATGTGGGTAATAATGCATGTTATATTGAGAATAATATAAGTAATAAGTATAATTATTACAGTTCTGGCGATAATAACTGCATTATATGGGTAATAATGCACGTTATATTGCTAATAGTATAAGTAATAAGTATAATTATTACAGTTCTAGCGATAATAACTGCATTATATGGGTAAAAATGCACGTTATATTGCTAATAGTATAAGTAATAAGTATAATTATTACAGTTCTAGCTATAACACCTCTATTATATGGGTAATAATGCATGTTATATTGATAATGATATAAGTAATAAGTATAATTATTACAGTTCTAGCGATAATAACTGCATAATATGGGTAATAATGCACGTTATGTCGCTAACAATATAAGTAATAAGTATAATTATTACAGTTCTAGCGATAATAACTGCATTATATGGGTAATAATGCATGTTATATTGAGAATAATATAAGTAATAAGTATAATTATTACAGTTCTAGCGATAATACCTCCATTATATGGGTAAAAATGCATGTTATATTGATGATAATGAAAGTAGTACGTTTGTTTAGTATAGTTCTAGCGATAATAACTGCATAATGTGAGTAATAATGCATGTTATATTGAGAATAATATAAGTAATAAGTATAATTATTACAGTTCTGGCGATAATAACTGCATTATATGGGTAATAATGCACGTTATATTGCTAATAGTATAAGTAATAAGTATAATTATTACAGTTCTTGCGATAATACCTCCATTATATGGGTAATAATGCATGTTATATTGATAATAATATAAGTGATAAGTATAATTATTACAGTTCTAGCGATAATAACTGCATTATATGGGTAATAATGCACGTTATATTGCTAATAATATAAGTAATAAGTATAGTTATTACAGTTCTAGCGATAATAACTGCATAATGTGGGTAATAATGCATGTTATATTGAGAATAATATAAGTAGTAAGTATAATTATTACAGTTCTGGCGATAGTAACTGCATTATATGGGTAATAATGCACGTTATATTGCTAATAGTATAAGTAATAAGTATAATTATTACAGTTCTTGCGATAATACCTCCATTATATGGGTAATAATGCATGTTATATTGATAATAATATAAGTAATAAGTATAATTATTTCAGTTCTAGCGATAATAACTGCATTATATGGGTAATAATGCATGTTATATTGAGAATAATATAAGTAATAAGTATAATTATTACAGTTCTGGCGATAATAACTGCATTATATGGGTAATAATGCACGTTATATTGCTAATAGTATAAGTAATAAGTATAATTATTACAGTTCTAGCGATAATAACTGCATTATATGGGTAAAAATGCACGTTATATTGCTAATAGTATAAGTAATAAGTATAATTATTACAGTTCTAGCTATAACACCTCTATTATATGGGTAATAATGCATGTTATATTGATAATGATATAAGTAATAAGTATAATTATTACAGTTCTAGCGATAATAACTGCATAATATGGGTAATAATGCACGTTATATCGCTAACAATATAAGTAATAAGTATAATTATTACAGTTCTAGCGATAATAACTGCATTATATGGGTAATAATGCATGTTATATTGAGAATAATATAAGTAATAAGTATAATTATTACAGTTCTAGCGATAATAACTGCATTATATGGGTAATAATGCACGTTATATTGCTAACAATATAAGTAATAAGTATAATTATTACAGTTCTAGCGATAATAACTGCATTATATGGGTAATAATGCATGTTATATTGAGAATAATATAAGTAATAAGTAAAATTATTACAGTTCTGGCGATAATAACTGCATTATATGGGTAATAATGCACGTTATATTGCTAATAGTATATGTAATAAGTATAATTATTACAGTTCTAGCGATAATACCTCCATTATATGGGTAATAATGCATGTTATATTGATAATAATATAAGTAATAAGTATAGATATTACAGTTCTAGCCATAATAACTGCATAATATGGGTAATAATGCACGTTACATTGCTAATAATATAAGTAATGAGTATAATTATTACAGTTCTAGCGATAATAACTGCATTATATGGGTAATAAGGCATGTTATATTGATAACATCGGGAGTAATAAGTATAATTATTATAGTTCTAGCGATAATAATAGTAAAATATGGCTAATAGTGCATGATATATTGATAATAGTAAAAGTAATAAGTGTATTTATTACAGTTCTATCGATAATAACTGCATAATATGGGTAATAATGCATGTTATATTGATAACATCGGGAGTAATAAGTATAATTATTATAGTTCTAGCGATAATAATAGTAAAATATGGCTAATAGTGCATGATATATTGATAATAGTAAAAGTAATAAGTGTATTTATTACAGTTCTATCGATAATAACTGCATAATATGGGTAATAATGCATGTTATATTGATAATAATATAAGTAATAAGTATAATTATTACAGTTCTAGCGATAATACCTCCATTATATGGGTAAAAATGCATGTTATATTGATGATAATGAAAGTAGTACGTATGTTTAGTATAGTTCTAGCGATAATAACTGCATAATGTGAGTAATAATGCATGTTATATTGAGAATAATATAAGTAATAAGTATAATTATTACAGTTCTGGCGATAATAACTGCATTATATGGGTAATAATGCACGTTATATTGCTAATAGTATAAGTAATAAGTATAATTATTACAGTTCTTGCGATAATACCTCCATTATATGGGTAATAATGCATGTTATATTGATAATAATATAAGTAATAAGTATAGATATTACAGTTCTAGCCATAATAACTGCATAATATGGGTAATAATGCACGTTACATTGCTAATAATATAAGTAATGAGTATAATTATTACAGTTCTAGCGATAATAACTGCATTATATGGGTAATAAGGCATGTTATATTGATAATATCAGGAGTAATAAGTATAATTATTATAGTTCTAGCGATAATAACTGCATAATGTGGGTAATAATGCATGTTATATTGAGAATAATATAAGTAATAAGTATAATTATTACAGTTCTGGCGATAATAACTGCATTATATGGGTAATAATGCACGTTATATTGCTAATAGTATAAGTAATAAGTATAATTATTACAGTTCTAGCGATAATAACTGCATTATATGGGTAAAAATGCACGTTATATTGCTAATAGTATAAGTAATAAGTATAATTATTACAGTTCTAGCTATAACACCTCTATTATATGGGTAATAATGCATGTTATATTGATAATGATATAAGTAATAAGTATAATTATTACAGTTCTAGCGATAATAACTGCATAATATGGGTAATAATGCACGTTATGTCGCTAACAATATAAGTAATAAGTATAATTATTACAGTTCTAGCGATAATAACTGCATTATATGGGTAATAATGCATGTTATATTGAGAATAATATAAGTAATAAGTATAATTATTACAGTTCTAGCGATAATAACTGCATTATATGGGTAATAATGCACGTTATATTATTAACAATATAAGTAATAAGTATAATTATTACAGTTCTAGCGATAATAACTGCATTATATGGGTAATAATGCATGTTATATTGAGAATAATATAAGTAATAAGTAAAATTATTACAGTTCTGGCGATAATAACTGCATTATATGGGTAATAATGCACGTTATATTGCTAATAGTATATGTAATAAGTATAATTATTACAGTTCTAGCGATAATACCTCCATTATATGGGTAATAATGCATGTTATATTGATAATAATATAAGTAATAAGTATAGATATTACAGTTCTAGCCATAATAACTGCATAATATGGGTAATAATGCACGTTACATTGCTAATAATATAAGTAATGAGTATAATTATTACAGTTCTAGCGATAATAACTGCATTATATGGGTAATAAGGCATGTTATATTGATAACATCGGGAGTAATAAGTATAATTATTATAGTTCTAGCGATAATAATAGTAAAATATGGCTAATAGTGCATGATATATTGATAATAGTAAAAGTAATAAGTGTATTTATTACAGTTCTATCGATAATAACTGCATAATATGGGTAATAATGCATGTTATATTGATAACATCGGGAGTAATAAGTATAATTATTATAGTTCTAGCGATAATAATAGTAAAATATGGCTAATAGTGCATGATATATTGATAATAGTAAAAGTAATAAGTGTATTTATTACAGTTCTATCGATAATAACTGCATAATATGGGTAATAATGCATGTTATATTGATAATAATATAAGTAATAAGTATAATTATTACAGTTCTAGCGATAATACCTCCATTATATGGGTAAAAATGCATGTTATATTGATGATAATGAAAGTAGTACGTTTGTTTAGTATAGTTCTAGCGATAATAACTGCATAATGTGAGTAATAATGCATGTTATATTGAGAATAATATAAGTAATAAGTATAATTATTACAGTTCTGGCGATAATAACTGCATTATATGGGTAATAATGCACGTTATATTGCTAATAGTATAAGTAATAAGTATAATTATTACAGTTCTTGCGATAATACCTCCATTATATGGGTAATAATGCATGTTATATTGATAATAATATAAGTGATAAGTATAATTATTACAGTTCTAGCGATAATAACTGCATTATATGGGTAATAATGCACGTTATATTGCTAATAATATAAGTAATAAGTATAGTTATTACAGTTCTAGCGATAATAACTGCATAATGTGGGTAATAATGCATGTTATATTGAGAATAATATAAGTAGTAAGTATAATTATTACAGTTCTGGCGATAGTAACTGCATTATATGGGTAATAATGCACGTTATATTGCTAATAGTATAAGTAATAAGTATAATTATTACAGTTCTTGCGATAATACCTCCATTATATGGGTAATAATGCATGTTATATTGATAATAATATAAGTAATAAGTATAATTATTTCAGTTCTAGCGATAATAACTGCATTATATGGGTAACAATGCACGTTATATTGCTAACAATATAAGTAATAAGTATAATTATTACAGTTCTAGCGATAATAACTGCATTATATGGGTAAAAATGCACGTTATATTGCTAATAGTATAAGTAATAAGTATAATTATTACAGTTCTAGCTATAACACCTCTATTATATGGGTAATAATGCATGTTATATTGATAATGATATAAGTAATAAGTATAATTATTACAGTTCTAGCGATAATAACTGCATAATATGGGTAATAATGCACGTTATATCGCTAACAATATAAGTAATAAGTATAATTATTACAGTTCTAGCGATAATAACTGCATTATATGGGTAATAATGCATGTTATATTGAGAATAATATAAGTAATAAGTATAATTATTACAGTTCTAGCGATAATAACTGCATTATATGGGTAATACTGCACGTTATATTGCTAACAATATAAGTAATAAGTATAATTATTACAGTTCTAGCGATAATAACTGCATTATATGGGTAATAATGCATGTTATATTGAGAATAATATAAGTAATAAGTATAATTATTACAGTTCTGGCGATAATAACTGCATTATATGGGTAATAATGCACGTTATATTGCTAATAGTATATGTAATAAGTATAATTATTACAGTTCTAGCGATAATACCTCCATTATATGGGTAATAATGCATGTTATATTGATAATAATATAAGTAATAAGTATAGATATTACAGTTCTAGCCATAATAACTGCATAATATGGGTAATAATGCATGTTACATTGCTAATAATATAAGTAATGAGTATAATTATTACAGTTCTAGCGATAATAACTGCATTATATGGGTAATAAGGCATGTTATATTGATAACATCGGGAGTAATAAGTATAATTATTATAGTTCTAGCGATAATAATAGTAAAATATGGCTAATAGTGCATGATATATTGATAATAGTAAAAGTAATAAGTGTATTTATTACAGTTCTATCGATAATAACTGCATAATATGGGTAATAATGCATGTTATATTGATAATAATATAAGTAATTAGTATAATTATTACAGTTCTAGCGATAATACCTCCATTATATGGGTAATAATGCATGTTATATTGATGATAATGAAAGTAATACGTATATTTATTATAGTTCTAGCGATAATAACTGCATAATGTGGGTAATAATGCATGTTATATTGAGAATAATATAAGTAATAAGTATAATTATTACAGTTCTGGCGATAATAACTGCAATATATGGGTAATAATGCACGTTATATTGCTAATAATATAAGTAATATGTATAGTTATTACAGTTCTAGCGATAATAACTGCATAATGTGGGTAATAATGCATGTTATATTGAGAATAATATAAGTAATAAGTATAATTATTACAGTTCTGGCGATAATAACTGCATTATATGGGTAATAATGCACGTTATATTGCTAACAATATAAGTAATAAGTATAATTATTACAGTTCTAGCGATAATACCTCCATTATATGGGTAATAATGCATGTTATATTGATAATAATATAAGTAATAAGTATAATTATTTCAGTTCTAGCGATAATAACTGCATTATATGGGTAACAATGCACGTTATATTGCTAGCAATATAAGTAATAAGTATAATTATTACAGTTCTAGCGATAATAACTGCATTATATGGGTAAAAATGCACGTTATATTGCTAATAGTATAAGTAATAAGTATAATTATTACAGTTCTAGCTATAATACCTCTATTATATGGGTAATAATGCATGTTATATTGAGAATAATATAAGTAATAAGTATAATTATTACAGTTCTAGCGATAATAACTGCATTATATGGGTAATAATGCACGTTATATTGCTAACAATATAAGTAATAAGTATAATTATTACAGTTCTAGCGAAAATAACTGCATTATATGGGCAATAATGCATGTTATATAGAGAATAATATAAGTAATAAGTATAATTATTACAGTTCTGGCGATAATAACTGCATTATATGGGTAATAATGCACGTTATATTGCTAATAGTATAAGTAATAAGTATAATTATTACAGTTCTTGCGATAATACCTCCATTATATGGGTAATAATGCATGTTATATTGATAATAATATAAGTAATAAGTATAATTATTTCAGTTCTAGCGATAATAACTGCATTATATGGGTAACAATGCACGTTATATTGCTAGCAATATAAGTAATAAGTATAATTATTACAGTTCTAGCGATAATAACTGCATTATATGGGTAAAAATGCACGTTATATTGCTAATAGTATAAGTAATAAGTATAATTATTACAGTTCTAGCGATAATACCTCCATTATATGGGTAATAATGCATGTTATATTGATAATAATATAAGTAATAAGTATAGATATTACAGTTCTAGCCATAATAACTGCATAATATGGGTAATAATGCACGTTACATTGCTAATAATATAAGTAATGAGTATAATTATTACAGTTCTAGCGATAATAACTGCATTATATGGGTAATAAGGCATGTTATATTGATAATATCAGGAGTAATAAGTATAATTATTATAGTTCTAGCGATAATAACTGCATAATGTGGGTAATAATGCATGTTATATTGAGAATAATATAAGTAATAAGTATAATTATTACAGTTCTGGCGATAATAACTGCATTATATGGGTAATAATGCACGTTATATTGCTAATAATATAAGTAATATGTATAGTTATTACAGTTCTAGCGATAATAACTGCATAATGTGGGTAATAATGCATGTTATATTGAGAATAATATAAGTAATAAGTATAATTATTACAGTTCTGGCGATAATAACTGCATTATATGGGTAATAATGCACGTTGTATTGCTAATAGTATAAGTAATAAGTATAATTATTACAGTTCTTGCGATAATACCTCCATTATATGGGTAATAATGCATGTTATATTGATAATAATATAAGTAATAAGTATAATTATTTCAGTTCTAGCGATAATAACTGCATTATATGGGTAACAATGCACGTTATATTGCTAGCAATATAAGTAATAAGTATAATTATTACAGTTCTAGCGATAATAACTGCATTATATGGGTAAAAATGCACGTTATATTGCTAATAGTATAAGTAATAAGTATAATTATTACAGTTCTAGCTATAATACCTCTATTATATGGGTAATAATGCATGTTATATTGAGAATAATATAAGTAATAAGTATAATTATTACAGTTCTAGCGATAATAACTGCATTATATGGGTAATAATGCACGTTATATTGCTAACAATATAAGTAATAAGTATAATTATTACAGTTCTAGCGAAAATAACTGCATTATATGGGTAATAATGCATGTTATATAGAGAATAATATAAGTAATAAGTATAATTATTACAGTTCTGGCGATAATAACTGCATTATATGGGTAATAATGCACGTTATATTGCTAATAGTATAAGTAATAAGTATAATTATTACAGTTCTTGCGATAATACCTCCATTATATGGGTAATAATGCATGTTATATTGATAATAATATAAGTAATAAGTATAATTATTTCAGTTCTAGCGATAATAACTGCATTATATGGGTAACAATGCACGTTATATTGCTAGCAATATAAGTAATAAGTATAATTATTACAGTTCTAGCGATAATAACTGCATTATATGGGTAAAAATGCACGTTATATTGCTAATAGTATAAGTAATAAGTATAATTATTACAGTTCTAGCGATAATACCTCCATTATATGGGTAATAATGCATGTTATATTGATAATAATATAAGTAATAAGTATAGATATTACAGTTCTAGCCATAATAACTGCATAATATGGGTAATAATGCACGTTACATTGCTAATAATATAAGTAATGAGTATAATTATTACAGTTCTAGCGATAATAACTGCATTATATGGGTAATAAGGCATGTTATATTGATAATATCAGGAGTAATAAGTATAATTATTATAGTTCTAGCGATAATAACTGCATAATGTGGGTAATAATGCATGTTATATTGAGAATAATATAAGTAATAAGTATAATTATTACAGTTCTGGCGATAATAACTGCATTATATGGGTAATAATGCATGTTATATTGAGAGTAATATAAGTAATAAGTAAAATTATTACAGTTCTTGCGATAATAACTGCATTATATGGGTAATAATGCACGTTATATTGCTAATAGTATATGTAATAAGTATAATTATTACAGTTCTAGCGATAATACCTCCATTATATGGGTAATAATGCATGTTATATTGATAATAATATAAGTAATAAGTATAGATATTACAGTTCTAGCCATAATAACTGCATAATATGGGTAATAATGCACGTTACATTGCTAATAATATAAGTAATGAGTATAATTATTACAGTTCTAGCGATAATAACTGCATTATATGGGTAATAAGGCATGTTATATTGATAACATCGGGAGTAATAAGTATAATTATTATAGTTCTAGCGATAATAATAGTAAAATATGGCTAATAGTGCATGATATATTGATAATAGTAAAAGTAATAAGTGTATTTATTACAGTTCTATCGATAATAACTGCATAATATGGGTAATAATGCATGTTATATTGATAACATCGGGAGTAATAAGTATAATTATTATAGTTCTAGCGATAATAATAGTAAAATATGGCTAATAGTGCATGATATATTGATAATAGTAAAAGTAATAAGTGTATTTATTACAGTTCTATCGATAATAACTGCATAATATGGGTAATAATGCATGTTATATTGATAATAATATAAGTAATAAGTATAATTATTACAGTTCTAGCGATAATACCTCCATTATATGGGTAAAAATGCATGTTATATTGATGATAATGAAAGTAGTACGTATGTTTAGTATAGTTCTAGCGATAATAACTGCATAATGTGAGTAATAATGCATGTTATATTGAGAATAATATAAGTAATAAGTATAATTATTACAGTTCTGGCGATAATAACTGCATTATATGGGTAATAATGCATGTTATATTGATAATGATATAAGTAATAAGTATAATTATTACAGTTCTAGCGATAATAACTGCATAATATGGGTAATAATGCACGTTATATCGCTAACAATATAAGTAATAAGTATAATTATTACAGTTCTAGCGATAATAACTGCATTATATGGGTAATAATGCATGTTATATTGAGAAGAATATAAGTAATAAGTATAATTATTACAGTTCTAGCGATAATAACTGCATTATATGGGTAATAATGCACGTTATATTGCTAACAATATAAGTAATAAGTATAATTATTACAGTTCTAGCGATAATAACTGCATTATATGGGTAATAATGCATGTTATATTGAGAATAATATAAGTAATAAGTATAATTATTACAGTTCTGGCGATAATAACTGCATTATATGGGTAATAATGCACGTTATATTGCTAATAGTATATGTAATAAGTATAATTATTACAGTTCTAGCGATAATACCTCCATTATATGGGTAATAATGCATGTTATATTGATAATAATATAAGTAATAAGTATAGATATTACAGTTCTAGCCATAATAACTGCATAATATGGGTAATAATGCATGTTACATTGCTAATAATATAAGTAATGAGTATAATTATTACAGTTCTAGCGATAATAACTGCATTATATGGGTAATAAGGCATGTTATATTGATAACATCGGGAGTAATAAGTATAATTATTATAGTTCTAGCGATAATAATAGTAAAATATGGCTAATAGTGCATGATATATTGATAATAGTAAAAGTAATAAGTGTATTTATTACAGTTCTATCGATAATAACTGCATAATATGGGTAATAATGCATGTTATATTGATAATAATATAAGTAATTAGTATAATTATTACAGTTCTAGCGATAATACCTCCATTATATGGGTAATAATGCATGTTATATTGATGATAATGAAAGTAATACGTATATTTATTATAGTTCTAGCGATAATAACTGCATAATGTGGGTAATAATGCATGTTATATTGAGAATAATATAAGTAATAATTATAATTATTACAGTTCTGGCGATAATAACTGCAATATATGGGTAATAATGCACGTTATATTGCTAATAATATATGTAATATGTATAGTTATTACAGTTCTAGCGATAATAACTGCATAATGTGGGTAATAATGCATGTTATATTGAGAATAATATAAGTAATAAGTATAATTATTACAGTTCTGGCGATAATAACTGCATTATATGGGTAATAATGCACGTTATATTGCTAACAATATAAGTAATAAGTATAATTATTACAGTTCTAGCGATAATACCTCCATTATATGGGTAATAATGCATGTTATATTGATAATAATATAAGTAATAAGTATAATTATTTCAGTTCTAGCGATAATAACTGCATTATATGGGTAACAATGCACGTTATATTGCTAGCAATATAAGTAATAAGTATAATTATTACAGTTCTAGCGATAATAACTGCATTATATGGGTAAAAATGCACGTTATATTGCTAATAGTATAAGTAATAAGTATAATTATTACAGTTCTAGCTATAATACCTCTATTATATGGGTAATAATGCATGTTATATTGAGAATAATATAAGTAATAAGTATAATTATTACAGTTCTAGCGATAATAACTGCATTATATGGGGAATAATGCACGTTATATTGCTAACAATATAAGTAATAAGTATAATTATTACAGTTCTAGCGAAAATAACTGCATTATATGGGTAATAATGCATGTTATATAGAGAATAATATAAGTAATAAGTATAATTATTACAGTTCTGGCGATAATAACTGCATTATATGGGTAATAATGCACGTTATATTGCTAATAGTATAAGTAATAAGTATAATTATTACAGTTCTTGCGATAATACCTCCATTATATGGGTAATAATGCATGTTATATTGATAATAATATAAGTAATAAGTATAATTATTTCAGTTCTAGCGATAATAACTGCATTATATGGGTAACAATGCACGTTATATTGCTAGCAATATAAGTAATAAGTATAATTATTACAGTTCTAGCGATAATAACTGCATTATATGGGTAAAAATGCACGTTATATTGCTAATAGTATAAGTAATAAGTATAATTATTACAGTTCTAGCGATAATACCTCCATTATATGGGTAATAATGCATGTTATATTGATAATAATATAAGTAATAAGTATAGATATTACAGTTCTAGCCATAATAACTGCATAATATGGGTAATAATGCACGTTACATTGCTAATAATATAAGTAATGAGTATAATTATTACAGTTCTAGCGATAATAACTGCATTATATGGGTAATAAGGCATGTTATATTGATAATATCAGGAGTAATAAGTATAATTATTATAGTTCTAGCGATAATAACTGCATAATGTGGGTAATAATGCATGTTATATTGAGAATAATATAAGTAATAAGTATAATTATTACAGTTCTGGCGATAATAACTGCATTATATGGGTAATAATGCACGTTATATTGCTAATAATATAAGTAATATGTATAGTTATTACAGTTCTAGCGATAATAACTGCATAATGTGGGTAATAATGCATGTTATATTGAGAATAATATAAGTAATAAGTATAATTATTTCAGTTCTAGCGATAATAACTACATTATATGGGTAACAATGCACGTTATATTGCTAGCAATATAAGTAATAAGTATAATTATTACAGTTCTAGCGATAATAACTGCATTATATGGGTAAAAATGCACGTTATATTGCTAATAGTCTAAGTAATAAGTATAATTATTACAGTTCTAGCGATAATACCTCCATTATATGGGTAATAATGCATGTTATATTGATAATAATATAAGTAATAAGTATAGATATTACAGTTCTAGCCATAATAACTGCATAATATGGGTAATAATGCACGTTACATTGCTAATAATATAAGTAATGAGTATAATTATTACAGTTCTAGCGATAATAACTGCATTATATGGGTAATAAGGCATGTTATATTGATAATATCAGGAGTAATAAGTATAATTATTATAGTTCTAGCGATAATAACTGCATAATGTGGGTAATAATGCATGTTATATTGAGAATAATATAAGTAATAAGTATAATTATTACAGTTCTGGCGATAATAACTGCATTATATGGGTAATAATGCACGTTATATTGCTAATAGTATAAGTAATAAGTATAATTATTACAGTTCTAGCGATAATAACTGCATTATATGGGTAAAAATGCACGTTATATTGCTAATAGTATAAGTAATAAGTATAATTATTACAGTTCTAGCTATAACACCTCTATTATATGGGTAATAATGCATGTTATATTGATAATGATATAAGTAATAAGTATAATTATTACAGTTCTAGCGATAATAACTGCATAATATGGGTAATAATGCACGTTATATCGCTAACAATATAAGTAATAAGTATAATTATTACAGTTCTAGCGATAATAACTGCATTATATGGGTAATAATGCATGTTATATTGAGAATAATATAAGTAATAAGTATAATTATTACAGTTCTAGCGATAATAACTGCATTATATGGGTAATAATGCACGTTATATTGCTAACAATATAAGTAATAAGTATAATTATTACAGTTCTAGCGATAATAACTGCATTATATGGGTAATAATGCATGTTATATTGAGAATAATATAAGTAATAAGTAAAATTATTACAGTTCTGGCGATAATAACTGCATTATATGGGTAATAATGCACGTTATATTGCTAATAGTATATGTAATAAGTATAATTATTACAGTTCTAGCGATAATACCTCCATTATATGGGTAATAATGCATGTTATATTGATAATAATATAAGTAGTAAGTATAGATATTACAGTTCTAGCCATAATAACTGCATAATATGGGTAATAATGCACGTTACATTGCTAATAATATAAGTAATGAGTATAATTATTACAGTTCTAGCGATAATAACTGCATTATATGGGTAATAAGGCATGTTATATTGATAACATCGGGAGTAATAAGTATAATTATTATAGTTCTAGCGATAATAATAGTAAAATATGGCTAATAGTGCATGATATATTGATAATAGTAAAAGTAATAAGTGTATTTATTACAGTTCTATCGATAATAACTGCATAATATGGGTAATAATGCATGTTATATTCATAATAATATAAGTAATTAGTATAATTATTACAGTTCTAGCGATAATACCTCCATTATATGGGTAATAATGCATGTTGTATTGATGATAATGAAAGTAATACGTATATTTATTATAGTTCTAGCGATAATAACTGCATAATGTGGGTAATAATGCATGTTATATTGAGAATAATATAAGTAATAAGTACAATTATTACAGTTCTGGCGATAATAACTGCATTATATGGGTAACAATGCACGTTATATTGCTAATAGTGTAAGTAATAAGTATAATTATTACAGTTCTAGCAATAATACCTCCATTATATGGGTAATAATGCATGTTATGTTGACAATAATGTAAGTAATAAGTATAATTATTACAGTTCTAGCGATAATAACTGCATTATATGGGTAATAATGCATGTTATATTGAGAATAATATAAGTAATAAGTATAATTATTACAGTTCTGGCGATAATAACTGCATTATATGGGTAATAATGCACGTTATATTGCTAATAGTATAAGTAATAAGTATAATTATTACAGTTCTAGCGATAATACCTCCATTATATGGGTAATAATGCATGTTATATTGATAATAATATAAGTAGTAAGTATAAATATTACAGTTCTAGCGATAATAACTGCATAATATGGGTAATAATGCACGTTACATTGCTAATAATATAAGTAATGAGTATAATTATTACAGTTCTAGCGATAATAACTGCATTATATGGGTAATAAGGCATGTTATATTGATAACATCGGGAGTAATAAGTATAATTATTATAGTTCTAGCGATAATAATAGTAAAATATGGCTAATAGTGCATGATATATTGATAATAGTAAAAGTAATAAGTGTATTTATTACAGTTCTATCGATAATAACTGCATAATATGGGTAATAATGCATGTTATATTGATAATAATATAAGTAATAAGTATAATTATTACAGTTCTAGCGATAATACCTCCATTATATGGGTAAAAATGCATGTTATATTGATGATAATGAAAGTAGTACGTATGTTTAGTATAGTTCTAGCGATAATAACTGCATAATGTGAGTAATAATGCATGTTATATTGAGAATAATATAAGTAATAAGTATAATTATTACAGTTCTGGCGATAATAACTGCATTATATGGGTAATAATGCACGTTATATTGCTAATAGTATAAGTAATAAGTATAATTATTACAGTTCTTGCGATAATACCTCCATTATATGGGTAATAATGCATGTTATATTGATAATAATATAAGTGATAAGTATAATTATTACAGTTCTAGCGATAATAACTGCATTATATGGGTAATAATGCACGTTATATTGCTAATAATATAAGTAATAAGTATAGTTATTACAGTTCTAGCGATAATAACTGCATAATGTGGGTAATAATGCATGTTATATTGAGAATAATATAAGTAGTAAGTATAATTATTACAGTTCTGGCGATAGTAACTGCATTATATGGGTAATAATGCACGTTATATTGCTAATAGTATAAGTAATAAGTATAATTATTACAGTTCTTGCGATAATACCTCCATTATATGGGTAATAATGCATGTTATATTGATAATAATATAAGTAATAAGTATAATTATTTCAGTTCTAGCGATAATAACTGCATTATATGGGTAACAATGCACGTTATATTGCTAACAATATAAGTAATAAGTATAATTATTACAGTTCTAGCGATAATAACTGCATTATATGGGTAAAAATGCATGTTATATTGATAATATTGGGAGTAATGAGTATATTTATTATGGTTCTAGAGATAATAACTGCATAATATGGGTAATAATGCATGTTATAGATAATAATATAAGTAATAAGTATAATTATTACAGTTCTGGCGATAATAACTGCATTATATGGGTAATAATGCACGTTATGTTGCTAATAGTATAAGTAATAAGTATAATTATTACAGTTCTAGCGATAATACCTCTATTATATGGGTAATAATGCATGTTATATTGATAATGATATAAGTAATAAGTATAATTATTACAGTTCTAGCGATAATAACTGCATAATATGGGTAATAATGCACGTTATATTGCTAATAATATAAGTAATGAGTACAATTATTACAGTTCTAGCGATAATAACTGCATTATATGGGTAAAAATGCACGTTATATTGCTAATAGTATAAGTAATAAGTATAATTATTACAGTTCTAGCGATAATACCTCTATTATATGGGTAATAATGCATGTTATTTTGATGATAATGAAAGTAATACGTATATTTATTATAGTTCTAGCGATAATAACTGCATAATGTGGGTAATAATGCATGTTATATTGATAATAATATGAGTAATAAGTATAATTATTACAGTTCTAGCGATAACAACTGCATTATATGGGTAATAATGCACGTTATATTGCTAACAATATAAGTAATAAGTATAATTATTACAGTTCTAGCGATAATAACTGCATTATATGGGTAATAATGCATGTTATATTGATAATAATGAAAGTAATACGTATATTTATTATAGTTCTTGCGATAATAACTGCATAATATGGGTAATAATGCATGTTATATTGAGAATAATATAAGTAATAAGTACAATTATTACAGTTCTGGCGATAATAACTGCATTATATGGGTAACAATGCACGTTATATTGCTAATAGTGTAAGTAATAAGTATAATTATTACAGTTCTAGCAATAATACCTCCATTATATGGGTAATAATGCATGTTATGTTGACAATAATGTAAGTAATAAGTATAATTATTACAGTTCTAGCGATAATAACTGCATTATATGGGTAATAATGCATGTTATATTGAGAATAATATAAGTAATAAGTATAATTATTACAGTTCTGGCGATAATAACTGCATTATATGGGTAATAATGCACGTTATATTGCTAATAGTATAAGTAATAAGTATAATTATTACAGTTCTAGCGATAATACCTCCATTATATGGGTAATAATGCATGTTATATTGATAATAATATAAGTAGTAAGTATAAATATTACAGTTCTAGCGATAATAACTGCATAATATGGGTAATAATGCACGTTACATTGCTAATAATATAAGTAATGAGTATAATTATTACAGTTCTAGCGATAATAACTGCATTATATGGGTAATAAGGCATGTTATATTGATAACATCGGGAGTAATAAGTATAATTATTATAGTTCTAGCGATAATAATAGTAAAATATGGCTAATAGTGCATGATATATTGATAATAGTAAAAGTAATAAGTGTATTTATTACAGTTCTATCGATAATAACTGCATAATATGGGTAATAATGCATGTTATATTGATAATAATATAAGTAATAAGTATAATTATTACAGTTCTAGCGATAATACCTCCATTATATGGGTAAAAATGCATGTTATATTGATGATAATGAAAGTAGTACGTATGTTTAGTATAGTTCTAGCGATAATAACTGCATAATGTGAGTAATAATGCATGTTATATTGAGAATAATATAAGTAATAAGTATAATTATTACAGTTCTGGCGATAATAACTGCATTATATGGGTAATAATGCACGTTATATTGCTAATAGTATAAGTAATAAGTATAATTATTACAGTTCTTGCGATAATACCTCCATTATATGGGTAATAATGCATGTTATATTGATAATAATATAAGTGATAAGTATAATTATTACAGTTCTAGCGATAATAACTGCATTATATGGGTAATAATGCACGTTATATTGCTAATAATATAAGTAATAAGTATAGTTATTACAGTTCTAGCGATAATAACTGCATAATGTGGGTAATAATGCATGTTATATTGAGAATAATATAAGTAGTAAGTATAATTATTACAGTTCTGGCGATAGTAACTGCATTATATGGGTAATAATGCACGTTATATTGCTAATAGTATAAGTAATAAGTATAATTATTACAGTTCTTGCGATAATACCTCCATTATATGGGTAATAATGCATGTTATATTGATAATAATATAAGTAATAAGTATAATTATTTCAGTTCTAGCGATAATAACTGCATTATATGGGTAACAATGCACGTTATATTGCTAACAATATAAGTAATAAGTATAATTATTACAGTTCTAGCGATAATAACTGCATTATATGGGTAAAAATGCATGTTATATTGATAATATTGGGAGTAATGAGTATATTTATTATGGTTCTAGAGATAATAACTGCATAATATGGGTAATAATGCATGTTATAGATAATAATATAAGTAATAAGTATAATTATTACAGTTCTGGCGATAATAACTGCATTATATGGGTAATAATGCACGTTATGTTGCTAATAGTATAAGTAATAAGTATAATTATTACAGTTCTAGCGATAATACCTCTATTATATGGGTAATAATGCATGTTATATTGATAATGATATAAGTAATAAGTATAATTATTACAGTTCTAGCGATAATAACTGCATAATATGGGTAATAATGCACGTTATATTGCTAATAATATAAGTAATGAGTACAATTATTACAGTTCTAGCGATAATAACTGCATTATATGGGTAAAAATGCACGTTATATTGCTAATAGTATAAGTAATAAGTATAATTATTACAGTTCTAGCGATAATACCTCTATTATATGGGTAATAATGCATGTTATTTTGATGATAATGAAAGTAATACGTATATTTATTATAGTTCTAGCGATAACAACTGCATTATATGGGTAATAATGCACGTTATATTGCTAACAATATAAGTAATAAGTATAATTATTACAGTTCTAGCGATAATAACTGCATTATATGGGTAATAATGCATGTTACATTGATAATATTGGGAGTAATAAGTATATTTATTATAGTTCTGGCGATCATAACTGCATAATGTGGGTAATAATGCATGTTTTATTGAGAATAATATAAGTAATAAGTATAATTATTACAGTTCTGGCGATAATAACTGCATTATATGGGTAATAATGCACGTTATATTGCTAATAGTATAAGTAATAAGTATAATTATTACAGTTCTTGCGATAATACCTCCATTATATGGGTAATAATGCATGTTATATTGATAATAATATAAGTAATAAGTATAATTATTACAGTTCTAGCGATAATAACTGCATTATATGGGTAAAAATGCATGTTATATTGATAATATTGGGAGTAATGAGTATATTTATTATGGTTCTAGAGATAATAACTGCATAATATGGGTAATAATGCATGTTATATTGATAATAATATAAGTAATAAGTATAATTATTACAGTTCTAGCGATAATACCTCCATTATATGGGTAATAATGCATGTTATATTGATGATAATGAAAGTAATACGTATATTTATTATAGTTCTAGCGATAATAACTGCATTATATGGGTAATAAGGCATGTTATATTGATAACATCGGGAGTAATAAGTATAATTATTGTAGTTCTAGCGATAATAATAGTAAAATATGGCAAATAGTGCATGTTATATTGATAATAATAAAACTAATAAATATATTTATTACAGTTCTATCGATAATAACTGCATAATATGGGTAATAATGCATGTTATATTGATAATAATATAAGTAATAAGTATAATTATTACAGTTCTAGCGATAATACCTCCATTATATGGGTAAAAATGCATGTTATATTGATGATAATGAAAGTAGTACGTATGTTTAGTATAGTTCTAGCGATAATAACTGCATAATGTGAGTAATAATGCATGTTATATTGAGAATAATATAAGTAATAAGTATAATTATTACAGTTCTGGCGATAATAACTGCATTATATGGGTAATAATGCACGTTATATTGCTAATAGTATAAGTAATAAGTATAATTATTACAGTTCTTGCGATAATACCTCCATTATATGGGTAATAATGCATGTTATATTGATAATAATATAAGTGATAAGTATAATTATTACAGTTCTAGCGATAATAACTGCATTATATGGGTAATAATGCACGTTATATTGCTAATAATATAAGTAATAAGTATAGTTATTACAGTTCTAGCGATAATAACTGCATAATGTGGGTAATAATGCATGTTATATTGAGAATAATATAAGTAGTAAGTATAATTATTACAGTTCTGGCGATAGTAACTGCATTATATGGGTAATAATGCACGTTATATTGCTAATAGTATAAGTAATAAGTATAATTATTACAGTTCTTGCGATAATACCTCCATTATATGGGTAATAATGCATGTTATATTGATAATAATATAAGTAATAAGTATAATTATTTCAGTTCTAGCGATAATAACTGCATTATATGGGTAACAATGCACGTTATATTGCTAACAATATAAGTAATAAGTATAATTATTACAGTTCTAGCGATAATAACTGCATTATATGGGTAAAAATGCATGTTATATTGATAATATTGGGAGTAATGAGTATATTTATTATGGTTCTAGAGATAATAACTGCATAATATGGGTAATAATGCATGTTATAGATAATAATATAAGTAATAAGTATAATTATTACAGTTCTGGCGATAATAACTGCATTATATGGGTAATAATGCACGTTATGTTGCTAATAGTATAAGTAATAAGTATAATTATTACAGTTCTAGCGATAATACCTCTATTATATGGGTAATAATGCATGTTATATTGATAATGATATAAGTAATAAGTATAATTATTACAGTTCTAGCGATAATAACTGCATAATATGGGTAATAATGCACGTTATATTGCTAATAATATAAGTAATGAGTACAATTATTACAGTTCTAGCGATAATAACTGCATTATATGGGTAAAAATGCACGTTATATTGCTAATAGTATAAGTAATAAGTATAATTATTACAGTTCTAGCGATAATACCTCTATTATATGGGTAATAATGCATGTTATTTTGATGATAATGAAAGTAATACGTATATTTATTATAGTTCTAGCGATAACAACTGCATTATATGGGTAATAATGCACGTTATATTGCTAACAATATAAGTAATAAGTATAATTATTACAGTTCTAGCGATAATAACTGCATTATATGGGTAATAATGCATGTTACATTGATAATATTGGGAGTAATAAGTATATTTATTATAGTTCTGGCGATCATAACTGCATAATGTGGGTAATAATGCATGTTTTATTGAGAATAATATAAGTAATAAGTATAATTATTACAGTTCTGGCGATAATAACTGCATTATATGGGTAATAATGCACGTTATATTGCTAATAGTATAAGTAATAAGTATAATTATTACAGTTCTTGCGATAATACCTCCATTATATGGGTAATAATGCATGTTATATTGATAATAATATAAGTAATAAGTATAATTATTACAGTTCTAGCGATAATAACTGCATTATATGGGTAAAAATGCATGTTATATTGATAATATTGGGAGTAATGAGTATATTTATTATGGTTCTAGAGATAATAACTGCATAATATGGGTAATAATGCATGTTATATTGATAATAATATAAGTAATAAGTATAATTATTACAGTTCTAGCGATAATACCTCCATTATATGGGTAATAATGCATGTTATATTGATGATAATGAAAGTAATACGTATATTTATTATAGTTCTAGCGATAATAACTGCATTATATGGGTAATAAGGCATGTTATATTGATAACATCGGGAGTAATAAGTATAATTATTGTAGTTCTAGCGATAATAATAGTAAAATATGGCAAATAGTGCATGTTATATTGATAATAATAAAACTAATAAATATATTTATTACAGTTCTATCGATAATAACTGCATAATATGGGTAATAATGCAAGTTATATTGATGATAATAAAAGTAATACGTATATTTATTGTAGTTCTAGCGATAATACCTGCATAATATGGGTAATAATGCATGTTATATTGATAATAATGAAAGTAATACGTATATTTATTATAGTTCTTGCGATAATAACTGCATAATATGGGTAATAATGCATGTTATATTGAGAATAATATAAGTAATAAGTACAATTATTACAGTTCTGGCGATAATAACTGCATTATATGGGTAACAATGCACGTTATATTGCTAATAGTGTAAGTAATAAGTATAATTATTACAGTTCTAGCAATAATACCTCCATTATATGGGTAATAATGCATGTTATGTTGACAATAATGTAAGTAATAAGTATAATTATTACAGTTCTAGCGATAATAACTGCATTATATGGGTAATAATGCATGTTATATTGAGAATAATATAAGTAATAAGTATAATTATTACAGTTCTGGCGATAATAACTGCATTATATGGGTAATAATGCACGTTATATTGCTAATAGTATAAGTAATAAGTATAATTATTACAGTTCTAGCGATAATACCTCCATTATATGGGTAATAATGCATGTTATATTGATAATAATATAAGTAGTAAGTATAAATATTACAGTTCTAGCGATAATAACTGCATAATATGGGTAATAATGCACGTTACATTGCTAATAATATAAGTAATGAGTATAATTATTACAGTTCTAGCGATAATAACTGCATTATATGGGTAATAAGGCATGTTATATTGATAACATCGGGAGTAATAAGTATAATTATTATAGTTCTAGCGATAATAATAGTAAAATATGGCTAATAGTGCATGATATATTGATAATAGTAAAAGTAATAAGTGTATTTATTACAGTTCTATCGATAATAACTGCATAATATGGGTAATAATGCATGTTATATTGATAATAATATAAGTAATAAGTATAATTATTACAGTTCTAGCGATAATACCTCCATTATATGGGTAAAAATGCATGTTATATTGATGATAATGAAAGTAGTACGTATGTTTAGTATAGTTCTAGCGATAATAACTGCATAATGTGAGTAATAATGCATGTTATATTGAGAATAATATAAGTAATAAGTATAATTATTACAGTTCTGGCGATAATAACTGCATTATATGGGTAATAATGCACGTTATATTGCTAATAGTATAAGTAATAAGTATAATTATTACAGTTCTTGCGATAATACCTCCATTATATGGGTAATAATGCATGTTATATTGATAATAATATAAGTGATAAGTATAATTATTACAGTTCTAGCGATAATAACTGCATTATATGGGTAATAATGCACGTTATATTGCTAATAATATAAGTAATAAGTATAGTTATTACAGTTCTAGCGATAATAACTGCATAATGTGGGTAATAATGCATGTTATATTGAGAATAATATAAGTAGTAAGTATAATTATTACAGTTCTGGCGATAGTAACTGCATTATATGGGTAATAATGCACGTTATATTGCTAATAGTATAAGTAATAAGTATAATTATTACAGTTCTTGCGATAATACCTCCATTATATGGGTAATAATGCATGTTATATTGATAATAATATAAGTAATAAGTATAATTATTTCAGTTCTAGCGATAATAACTGCATTATATGGGTAACAATGCACGTTATATTGCTAACAATATAAGTAATAAGTATAATTATTACAGTTCTAGCGATAATAACTGCATTATATGGGTAAAAATGCATGTTATATTGATAATATTGGGAGTAATGAGTATATTTATTATGGTTCTAGAGATAATAACTGCATAATATGGGTAATAATGCATGTTATAGATAATAATATAAGTAATAAGTATAATTATTACAGTTCTAGCGATAATACCTCCATTATATGGGTAATAATGCATGTTATATTGATGATAATGAAAGTAATACGTATATTTATTATAGTTCTAGCGATAATAACTGCATTATATGGGTAATAAGGCATGTTATATTGATAACATCGGGAGTAATAAGTATAATTATTGTAGTTCTAGCGATAATAATAGTAAAATATGGCAAATAGTGCATGTTATATTGATAATAATAAAACTAATAAATATATTTATTACAGTTCTATCGATAATAACTGCATAATATGGGTAATAATGCAAGTTATATTGATGATAATAAAAGTAATACGTATATTTATTGTAGTTCTAGCGATAATACCTGCATAATATGGGTAATAATGCATGTTATATTGAGAATAATGAAAGTAATACGTATATTTATTATAGTTCTTGCGATAATAACTGCATAATATGGGTAATAATGCATGTTATATTGAGAATAATATAAGTAATAAGTACAATTATTACAGTTCTGGCGATAATAACTGCATTATATGGGTAACAATGCACGTTATATTGCTAATAGTGTAAGTAATAAGTATAATTATTACAGTTCTAGCAATAATACCTCCATTATATGGGTAATAATGCATGTTATGTTGACAATAATGTAAGTAATAAGTATAATTATTACAGTTCTAGCGATAATAACTGCATTATATGGGTAATAATGCATGTTATATTGAGAATAATATAAGTAATAAGTATAATTATTACAGTTCTGGCGATAATAACTGCATTATATGGGTAATAATGCACGTTATATTGCTAATAGTATAAGTAATAAGTATAATTATTACAGTTCTAGCGATAATACCTCCATTATATGGGTAATAATGCATGTTATATTGATAATAATATAAGTAGTAAGTATAAATATTACAGTTCTAGCGATAATAACTGCATAATATGGGTAATAATGCACGTTACATTGCTAATAATATAAGTAATGAGTATAATTATTACAGTTCTAGCGATAATAACTGCATTATATGGGTAATAAGGCATGTTATATTGATAAGATCGGGAGTAATAAGTATAATTATTATAGTTCTAGCGATAATAATAGTAAAATATGGCTAATAGTGCATGATATATTGATAATAGTAAAAGTAATAAGTGTATTTATTACAGTTCTATCGATAATAACTGCATAATATGGGTAATAATGCATGTTATATTGATAATAATATAAGTAATAAGTATAATTATTACAGTTCTAGCGATAATACCTCCATTATATGGGTAAAAATGCATGTTATATTGATGATAGTGTAAGTAATAAGTATAATTATTACAGTTCTAGCAATAATACCTCCATTATATGGGTAATAATGCATGTTATCTTGACAATAATGTAAGTAATAAGTATAATTATTACAGTTCTAGCGATAATAACTGCATTATATGGGTAATAATGCATGTTATATTGAGAATAATATAAGTAATAAGTATAATTATTACAGTTCTGGCGATAATAACTGCATTATATGGGTAATAATGCACGTTATATTGCTAATAGTATAAGTAATAAGTATAATTATTACAGTTCTAGCGATAATACCTCCATTATATGGGTAATAATGCATGTTATATTGATAATAATATAAGTAGTAAGTATAAATATTACAGTTCTAGCGATAATAACTGCATAATATGGGTAATAATGCACGTTACATTGCTAATAATATAAGTAATGAGTATAATTATTACAGTTCTAGCGATAATAACTGCATTATATGGGTAATAAGGCATGTTATATTGATAACATCGGGAGTAATAAGTATAATTATTATAGTTCTAGCGATAATAATAGTAAAATATGGCTAATAGTGCATGATATATTGATAATAGTAAAAGTAATAAGTGTATTTATTACAGTTCTATCGATAATAACTGCATAATATGGGTAATAATGCATGTTATATTGATAATAATATAAGTAATAAGTATAATTATTACAGTTCTAGCGATAATACCTCCATTATATGGGTAAAAATGCATGTTATATTGATGATAATGAAAGTAGTACGTATGTTTAGTATAGTTCTAGCGATAATAACTGCATAATGTGAGTAATAATGCATGTTATATTGAGAATAATATAAGTAATAAGTATAATTATTACAGTTCTGGCGATAATAACTGCATTATATGGGTAATAATGCACGTTATATTGCTAATAGTATAAGTAATAAGTATAATTATTACAGTTCTTGCGATAATACCTCCATTATATGGGTAATAATGCATGTTATATTGATAATAATATAAGTGATAAGTATAATTATTACAGTTCTAGCGATAATAACTGCATTATATGGGTAATAATGCACGTTATATTGCTAATAATATAAGTAATAAGTATAGTTATTACAGTTCTAGCGATAATAACTGCATAATGTGGGTAATAATGCATGTTATATTGAGAATAATATAAGTAGTAAGTATAATTATTACAGTTCTGGCGATAGTAACTGCATTATATGGGTAATAATGCACGTTATATTGCTAATAGTATAAGTAATAAGTATAATTATTACAGTTCTTGCGATAATACCTCCATTATATGGGTAATAATGCATGTTATATTGATAATAATATAAGTAATAAGTATAATTATTTCAGTTCTAGCGATAATAACTGCATTATATGGGTAACAATGCACGTTATATTGCTAACAATATAAGTAATAAGTATAATTATTACAGTTCTAGCGATAATAACTGCATTATATGGGTAAAAATGCATGTTATATTGATAATATTGGGAGTAATGAGTATATTTATTATGGTTCTAGAGATAATAACTGCATAATATGGGTAATAATGCATGTTATAGATAATAATATAAGTAATAAGTATAATTATTACAGTTCTGGCGATAATAACTGCATTATATGGGTAATAATGCACGTTATGTTGCTAATAGTATAAGTAATAAGTATAATTATTACAGTTCTAGCGATAATACCTCTATTATATGGGTAATAATGCATGTTATATTGATAATGATATAAGTAATAAGTATAATTATTACAGTTCTAGCGATAATAACTGCATAATATGGGTAATAATGCACGTTATATTGCTAATAATATAAGTAATGAGTACAATTATTACAGTTCTAGCGATAATAACTGCATTATATGGGTAAAAATGCACGTTATATTGCTAATAGTATAAGTAATAAGTATAATTATTACAGTTCTAGCGATAATACCTCTATTATATGGGTAATAATGCATGTTATTTTGATGATAATGAAAGTAATACGTATATTTATTATAGTTCTAGCGATAACAACTGCATTATATGGGTAATAATGCACGTTATATTGCTAACAATATAAGTAATAAGTATAATTATTACAGTTCTAGCGATAATAACTGCATTATATGGGTAATAATGCATGTTACATTGATAATATTGGGAGTAATAAGTATATTTATTATAGTTCTGGCGATCATAACTGCATAATGTGGGTAATAATGCATGTTTTATTGAGAATAATATAAGTAATAAGTATAATTATTACAGTTCTGGCGATAATAACTGCATTATATGGGTAATAATGCACGTTATATTGCTAATAGTATAAGTAATAAGTATAATTATTACAGTTCTTGCGATAATACCTCCATTATATGGGTAATAATGCATGTTATATTGATAATAATATAAGTAATAAGTATAATTATTACAGTTCTAGCGATAATAACTGCATTATATGGGTAAAAATGCATGTTATATTGATAATATTGGGAGTAATGAGTATATTTATTATGGTTCTAGAGATAATAACTGCATAATATGGGTAATAATGCATGTTATATTGATAATAATATAAGTAATAAGTATAATTATTACAGTTCTAGCGATAATACCTCCATTATATGGGTAATAATGCATGTTATATTGATGATAATGAAAGTAATACGTATATTTATTATAGTTCTAGCGATAATAACTGCATTATATGGGTAATAAGGCATGTTATATTGATAACATCGGGAGTAATAAGTATAATTATTGTAGTTCTAGCGATAATAATAGTAAAATATGGCAAATAGTGCATGTTATATTGATAATAATAAAACTAATAAATATATTTATTACAGTTCTATCGATAATAACTGCATAATATGGGTAATAATGCATGTTATATTGATAATAATATAAGTAATAAGTATAATTATTACAGTTCTAGCGATAATACCTCCATTATATGGGTAAAAATGCATGTTATATTGATGATAATGAAAGTAGTACGTATGTTTAGTATAGTTCTAGCGATAATAACTGCATAATGTGAGTAATAATGCATGTTATATTGAGAATAATATAAGTAATAAGTATAATTATTACAGTTCTGGCGATAATAACTGCATTATATGGGTAATAATGCACGTTATATTGCTAATAGTATAAGTAATAAGTATAATTATTACAGTTCTTGCGATAATACCTCCATTATATGGGTAATAATGCATGTTATATTGATAATAATATAAGTGATAAGTATAATTATTACAGTTCTAGCGATAATAACTGCATTATATGGGTAATAATGCACGTTATATTGCTAATAATATAAGTAATAAGTATAGTTATTACAGTTCTAGCGATAATAACTGCATAATGTGGGTAATAATGCATGTTATATTGAGAATAATATAAGTAGTAAGTATAATTATTACAGTTCTGGCGATAGTAACTGCATTATATGGGTAATAATGCACGTTATATTGCTAATAGTATAAGTAATAAGTATAATTATTACAGTTCTTGCGATAATACCTCCATTATATGGGTAATAATGCATGTTATATTGATAATAATATAAGTAATAAGTATAATTATTTCAGTTCTAGCGATAATAACTGCATTATATGGGTAACAATGCACGTTATATTGCTAACAATATAAGTAATAAGTATAATTATTACAGTTCTAGCGATAATAACTGCATTATATGGGTAAAAATGCATGTTATATTGATAATATTGGGAGTAATGAGTATATTTATTATGGTTCTAGAGATAATAACTGCATAATATGGGTAATAATGCATGTTATAGATAATAATATAAGTAATAAGTATAATTATTACAGTTCTGGCGATAATAACTGCATTATATGGGTAATAATGCACGTTATGTTGCTAATAGTATAAGTAATAAGTATAATTATTACAGTTCTAGCGATAATACCTCTATTATATGGGTAATAATGCATGTTATATTGATAATGATATAAGTAATAAGTATAATTATTACAGTTCTAGCGATAATAACTGCATAATATGGGTAATAATGCACGTTATATTGCTAATAATATAAGTAATGAGTACAATTATTACAGTTCTAGCGATAATAACTGCATTATATGGGTAAAAATGCACGTTATATTGCTAATAGTATAAGTAATAAGTATAATTATTACAGTTCTAGCGATAATACCTCTATTATATGGGTAATAATGCATGTTATTTTGATGATAATGAAAGTAATACGTATATTTATTATAGTTCTAGCGATAACAACTGCATTATATGGGTAATAATGCACGTTATATTGCTAACAATATAAGTAATAAGTATAATTATTACAGTTCTAGCGATAATAACTGCATTATATGGGTAATAATGCATGTTACATTGATAATATTGGGAGTAATAAGTATATTTATTATAGTTCTGGCGATCATAACTGCATAATGTGGGTAATAATGCATGTTTTATTGAGAATAATATAAGTAATAAGTATAATTATTACAGTTCTGGCGATAATAACTGCATTATATGGGTAATAATGCACGTTATATTGCTAATAGTATAAGTAATAAGTATAATTATTACAGTTCTTGCGATAATACCTCCATTATATGGGTAATAATGCATGTTATATTGATAATAATATAAGTAATAAGTATAATTATTACAGTTCTAGCGATAATAACTGCATTATATGGGTAAAAATGCATGTTATATTGATAATATTGGGAGTAATGAGTATATTTATTATGGTTCTAGAGATAATAACTGCATAATATGGGTAATAATGCATGTTATATTGATAATAATATAAGTAATAAGTATAATTATTACAGTTCTAGCGATAATACCTCCATTATATGGGTAATAATGCATGTTATATTGATGATAATGAAAGTAATACGTATATTTATTATAGTTCTAGCGATAATAACTGCATTATATGGGTAATAAGGCATGTTATATTGATAACATCGGGAGTAATAAGTATAATTATTGTAGTTCTAGCGATAATAATAGTAAAATATGGCAAATAGTGCATGTTATATTGATAATAATAAAACTAATAAATATATTTATTACAGTTCTATCGATAATAACTGCATAATATGGGTAATAATGCAAGTTATATTGATGATAATAAAAGTAATACGTATATTTATTGTAGTTCTAGCGATAATACCTGCATAATATGGGTAATAATGCATGTTATATTGATAATAATGAAAGTAATACGTATATTTATTATAGTTCTTGCGATAATAACTGCATAATATGGGTAATAATGCATGTTATATTGAGAATAATATAAGTAATAAGTACAATTATTACAGTTCTGGCGATAATAACTGCATTATATGGGTAACAATGCACGTTATATTGCTAATAGTGTAAGTAATAAGTATAATTATTACAGTTCTAGCAATAATACCTCCATTATATGGGTAATAATGCATGTTATGTTGACAATAATGTAAGTAATAAGTATAATTATTACAGTTCTAGCGATAATAACTGCATTATATGGGTAATAATGCATGTTATATTGAGAATAATATAAGTAATAAGTATAATTATTACAGTTCTGGCGATAATAACTGCATTATATGGGTAATAATGCACGTTATATTGCTAATAGTATAAGTAATAAGTATAATTATTACAGTTCTAGCGATAATACCTCCATTATATGGGTAATAATGCATGTTATATTGATAATAATATAAGTAGTAAGTATAAATATTACAGTTCTAGCGATAATAACTGCATAATATGGGTAATAATGCACGTTACATTGCTAATAATATAAGTAATGAGTATAATTATTACAGTTCTAGCGATAATAACTGCATTATATGGGTAATAAGGCATGTTATATTGATAACATCGGGAGTAATAAGTATAATTATTATAGTTCTAGCGATAATAATAGTAAAATATGGCTAATAGTGCATGATATATTGATAATAGTAAAAGTAATAAGTGTATTTATTACAGTTCTATCGATAATAACTGCATAATATGGGTAATAATGCATGTTATATTGATAATAATATAAGTAATAAGTATAATTATTACAGTTCTAGCGATAATACCTCCATTATATGGGTAAAAATGCATGTTATATTGATGATAATGAAAGTAGTACGTATGTTTAGTATAGTTCTAGCGATAATAACTGCATAATGTGAGTAATAATGCATGTTATATTGAGAATAATATAAGTAATAAGTATAATTATTACAGTTCTGGCGATAATAACTGCATTATATGGGTAATAATGCACGTTATATTGCTAATAGTATAAGTAATAAGTATAATTATTACAGTTCTTGCGATAATACCTCCATTATATGGGTAATAATGCATGTTATATTGATAATAATATAAGTGATAAGTATAATTATTACAGTTCTAGCGATAATAACTGCATTATATGGGTAATAATGCACGTTATATTGCTAATAATATAAGTAATAAGTATAGTTATTACAGTTCTAGCGATAATAACTGCATAATGTGGGTAATAATGCATGTTATATTGAGAATAATATAAGTAGTAAGTATAATTATTACAGTTCTGGCGATAGTAACTGCATTATATGGGTAATAATGCACGTTATATTGCTAATAGTATAAGTAATAAGTATAATTATTACAGTTCTTGCGATAATACCTCCATTATATGGGTAATAATGCATGTTATATTGATAATAATATAAGTAATAAGTATAATTATTTCAGTTCTAGCGATAATAACTGCATTATATGGGTAACAATGCACGTTATATTGCTAACAATATAAGTAATAAGTATAATTATTACAGTTCTAGCGATAATAACTGCATTATATGGGTAAAAATGCATGTTATATTGATAATATTGGGAGTAATGAGTATATTTATTATGGTTCTAGAGATAATAACTGCATAATATGGGTAATAATGCATGTTATAGATAATAATATAAGTAATAAGTATAATTATTACAGTTCTAGCGATAATACCTCCATTATATGGGTAATAATGCATGTTATATTGATGATAATGAAAGTAATACGTATATTTATTATAGTTCTAGCGATAATAACTGCATTATATGGGTAATAAGGCATGTTATATTGATAACATCGGGAGTAATAAGTATAATTATTGTAGTTCTAGCGATAATAATAGTAAAATATGGCAAATAGTGCATGTTATATTGATAATAATAAAACTAATAAATATATTTATTACAGTTCTATCGATAATAACTGCATAATATGGGTAATAATGCAAGTTATATTGATGATAATAAAAGTAATACGTATATTTATTGTAGTTCTAGCGATAATACCTGCATAATATGGGTAATAATGCATGTTATATTGAGAATAATGAAAGTAATACGTATATTTATTATAGTTCTTGCGATAATAACTGCATAATATGGGTAATAATGCATGTTATATTGAGAATAATATAAGTAATAAGTACAATTATTACAGTTCTGGCGATAATAACTGCATTATATGGGTAACAATGCACGTTATATTGCTAATAGTGTAAGTAATAAGTATAATTATTACAGTTCTAGCAATAATACCTCCATTATATGGGTAATAATGCATGTTATGTTGACAATAATGTAAGTAATAAGTATAATTATTACAGTTCTAGCGATAATAACTGCATTATATGGGTAATAATGCATGTTATATTGAGAATAATATAAGTAATAAGTATAATTATTACAGTTCTGGCGATAATAACTGCATTATATGGGTAATAATGCACGTTATATTGCTAATAGTATAAGTAATAAGTATAATTATTACAGTTCTAGCGATAATACCTCCATTATATGGGTAATAATGCATGTTATATTGATAATAATATAAGTAGTAAGTATAAATATTACAGTTCTAGCGATAATAACTGCATAATATGGGTAATAATGCACGTTACATTGCTAATAATATAAGTAATGAGTATAATTATTACAGTTCTAGCGATAATAACTGCATTATATGGGTAATAAGGCATGTTATATTGATAAGATCGGGAGTAATAAGTATAATTATTATAGTTCTAGCGATAATAATAGTAAAATATGGCTAATAGTGCATGATATATTGATAATAGTAAAAGTAATAAGTGTATTTATTACAGTTCTATCGATAATAACTGCATAATATGGGTAATAATGCATGTTATATTGATAATAATATAAGTCATAAGTATAATTATTACAGTTCTAGCGATAATACCTCCATTATATGGGTAAAAATGCATGTTATATTGATGATAATGAAAGTAGTACGTATGTTTAGTATAGTTCTAGCGATAATAACTGCATAATGTGAGTAATAATGCATGTTATATTGAGAATAATATAAGTAATAAGTATAATTATTACAGTTCTGGCGATAGTAACTGCATTATATGGGTAATAATGCACGTTATATTGCTAATAGTATAAGTAATAAGTATAATTATTACAGTTCTTGCGATAATACCTCCATTATATGGGTAATAATGCATGTTATATTGATAATAATATAAGTAATAAGTATAATTATTTCAGTTCTAGCGATAATAACTGCATTATATGGGTAACAATGCACGTTATATTGCTAACAATATAAGTAATAAGTATAATTATTACAGTTCTAGCGATAATAACTGCATTATATGGGTAAAAATGCATGTTATATTGATAAAATTGGGAGTAATGAGTATATTTATTATGGTTCTAGAGATAATAACTGCATAATATGGGTAATAATGCATGTTATAGATAATAATATAAGTAATAAGTATAATTATTACAGTTCTAGCGATAATACCTCCATTATATGGGTAATAATGCATGTTATATTGATGATAATGAAAGTAATACGTATATTTATTATAGTTCTAGCGATAATAACTGCATTATATGGGTAATAAGGCATGTTATATTGATAACATCGGGAGTAATAAGTATAATTATTGTAGTTCTAGCGATAATAATAGTAAAATATGGCAAATAGTGCATGTTATATTGATAATAATAAAACTAATAAATATATTTATTACAGTTCTATCGATAATAACTGCATAATATGGGTAATAATGCAAGTTATATTGATGATAATAAAAGTAATACGTATATTTATTGTAGTTCTAGCGATAATACCTGCATAATATGGGTAATAATGCATGTTATATTGATAATAATGAAAGTAATACGTATATTTATTATAGTTCTTGCGATAATAACTACATAATATGGGTAATAATGCATGTTATATTGAGAATAATATAAGTAATAAGTACAATTATTACAGTTCTGGCGATAATAACTGCATTATATGGGTAACAATGCACGTTATATTGCTAATAGTGTAAGTAATAAGTATAATTATTACAGTTCTAGCAATAATACCTCCATTATATGGGTAATAATGCATGTTATGTTGACAATAATGTAAGTAATAAGTATAATTATTACAGTTCTAGCGATAATAACTGCATTATATGGGTAATAATGCATGTTATATTGAGAATAATATAAGTAATAAGTATAATTATTACAGTTCTGGCGATAATAACTGCATTATATGGGTAATAATGCACGTTATATTGCTAATAGTATAAGTAATAAGTATAATTATTACAGTTCTAGCGATAATACCTCCATTATATGGGTAATAATGCATGTTATATTGATAATAATATAAGTAGTAAGTATAAATATTACAGTTCTAGCGATAATAACTGCATAATATGGGTAATAATGCACGTTACATTGCTAATAATATAAGTAATGAGTATAATTATTACAGTTCTAGCGATAATAACTGCATTATATGGGTAATAAGGCATGTTATATTGATAACATCGGGAGTAATAAGTATAATTATTATAGTTCTAGCGATAATAATAGTAAAATATGGCTAATAGTGCATGATATATTGATAATAGTAAAAGTAATAAGTGTATTTATTACAGTTCTATCGATAATAACTGCATAATATGGGTAATAATGCATGTTATATTGATAATAATATAAGTAATAAGTATAATTATTACAGTTCTAGCGATAATACCTCCATTATATGGGTAAAAATGCATGTTATATTGATGATAATGAAAGTAGTACGTATGTTTAGTATAGTTCTAGCGATAATAACTGCATAATGTGAGTAATAATGCATGTTATATTGAGAATAATATAAGTAGTAAGTATAAATATTACAGTTCTAGCGATAATAACTGCATAATATGGGTAATAATGCACGTTACATTGCTAATAATATAAGTAATGAGTATAATTATTACAGTTCTAGCGATAATAACTGCATTATATGGGTAATAAGGCATGTTATATTGATAACATCGGGAGTAATAAGTATAATTATTATAGTTCTAGCGATAATAATAGTAAAATATGGCTAATAGTGCATGATATATTGATAATAGTAAAAGTAATAAGTGTATTTATTACAGTTCTATCGATAATAACTGCATAATATGGGTAATAATGCATGTTATATTGATAATAATATAAGTAATAAGTATAATTATTACAGTTCTAGCGATAATACCTCCATTATATGGGTAAAAATGCATGTTATATTGATGATAATGAAAGTAGTACGTATGTTTAGTATAGTTCTAGCGATAATAACTGCATAATGTGAGTAATAATGCATGTTATATTGAGAATAATATAAGTAATAAGTATAATTATTACAGTTCTGGCGATAATAACTGCATTATATGGGTAATAATGCACGTTATATTGCTAATAGTATAAGTAATAAGTATAATTATTACAGTTCTTGCGATAATACCTCCATTATATGGGTAATAATGCATGTTATATTGATAATAATATAAGTGATAAGTATAATTATTACAGTTCTAGCGATAATAACTGCATTATATGGGTAATAATGCACGTTATATTGCTAATAATATAAGTAATAAGTATAGTTATTACAGTTCTAGCGATAATAACTGCATAATGTGGGTAATAATGCATGTTATATTGAGAATAATATAAGTAGTAAGTATAATTATTACAGTTCTGGCGATAGTAACTGCATTATATGGGTAATAATGCACGTTATATTGCTAATAGTATAAGTAATAAGTATAATTATTACAGTTCTTGCGATAATACCTCCATTATATGGGTAATAATGCATGTTATATTGATAATAATATAAGTAATAAGTATAATTATTTCAGTTCTAGCGATAATAACTGCATTATATGGGTAACAATGCACGTTATATTGCTAACAATATAAGTAATAAGTATAATTATTAGAGTTCTAGCGATAATAACTGCATTATATGGGTAAAAATGCACGTTATATTGCTAATAGTATAAGTAATAAGTATAATTATTACAGTTCTAGCGATAATAACTGCATTATATGGGTAATAATGCATGTTATATTGATAATATCGGGAGTAATAAGTATAATTATTATAGTTCTATCGATAATAATAGTAAAATATGGCAAATAGTGCATGTTATATTGATAATAATAAAAGTAATAAGTATAATTATTACAGTCCTAGCGATAATAACTGCATTATATGGGTAAAAATGCATGTTATATTGATAATATTGGGAGTAATGAGTATATTTATTATGGTTCTACAGATAATAACTGCATAATATGGGTAATAATGCATGTTATATTGATAATAATATAAGTAATAAGTATAATTATTACAGTTCTAGCGATAATACCTCCATTATATGGGTAATAATGCATGTTATATTGATGATAATGAAAGTAATACGTATATTTATTATAGTTCTAGCGATAATAACTGCATTATATGGGTAATAAGGCATGTTATATTGATAACATCGGGAGTAATAAGTATAATTATTGTAGTTCTAGCGATAATAATAGTAAAATATGGCAAATTGTGCATGTTATATTGATAATAATAAAACTAATAAATATATTTATTACAGTTCTATCGATAATAACTGCATAATATGGGTAATAATGCAAGTTATATTGATGATAATAAAAGTAATACGTATATTTATTGTAGTTCTAGCGATAATACCTGCATAATATGGGTAATAATGCATGTTATATTGATAATAATGTAAGTAATACGTATATTTATTATAGTTCTTGCGATAATAACTGCATTATATGGGTAATAATGCATGTTATATTGAGAATAATATAAGTAATAAGTACAATTATTACAGTTCTGGCGATAATAACTGCATTATATGGGTAACAATGCACGTTATATTGCTAATAGTGTAAGTAATAAGTATAATTATTACAGTTCTAGCAATAATACCTCCATTATATGGGTAATAATGCATGTTATGTTGACAATAATGTAAGTAATAAGTATAATTATTACAGTTCTAGCGATAATAACTGCATTATATGGGTAATTATGCATGTTATATTGAGAATAATATAAGTAATAAGTATAATTATTACAGTTCTGGCGATAATAACTGCATTATATGGGTAATAATGCACGTTATATTGCTAATAGTATAAGTAATAAGTATAATTATTACAGTTCTAGCGATAATACCTCCATTATATGGGTAATAATGCATGTTATATTGATAATAATATAAGTAGTAAGTATAAATATTACAGTTCTACCGATAATAACTGCATAATATGGGTAATAATGCACGTTACATTGCTAATAATATAAGTAATGAGTATAATTATTACAGTTCTAGCGATAATAACTGCATTATATGGGTAATAAGGCATGTTATATTGATAACATCGGGAGTAATAAGTATAATTATTATAGTTCTAGCGATAATAATAGTAAAATATGGCTAATAGTGCATGATATATTGATAATAGTAAAAGTAATAAGTGTATTTATTACAGTTCTATCGATAATAACTGCATAATATGGGTAATAATGCATGTTATATTGATAATAATATAAGTAATAAGTATAATTATTACAGTTCTAGCGATAATACCTCCATTATATGGGTAAAAATGCATGTTATATTGATGATAATGAAAGTAGTACGTATGTTTAGTATAGTTCTAGCGATAATAACTGCATAATGTGAGTAATAATGCATGTTATATTGAGAATAATATAAGTAATAAGTATAATTATTACAGTTCTGGCGATAGTAACTGCATTATATGGGTAATAATGCACGTTATATTGCTAAGAGTATAAGTAATAAGTATAATTATTACAGTTCTTGCGATAATACCTCCATTATGTGGGTAATAATGCATGTTATATTGATAATAATATAAGTAATAAGTATAATTATTTCAGTTCTAGCGATAATAACTGCATTATATGGGTAACAATGCACGTTATATTGCTAACAATATAAGTAATAAGTATAATTATTACAGTTCTAGCGATAATAACTGCATTATATGGGTAAAAATGCATGTTATATTGATAAAATTGGGAGTAATGAGTATATTTATTATGGTTCTAGAGATAATAACTGCATAATATGGGTAATAATGCATGTTATAGATAATAATATAAGTAATAAGTATAATTATTACAGTTCTACCGATAATACCTCCATTATATGGGTAATAATGCATGTTATATTGATGATAATGAAAGTAATACGTATATTTATTATAGTTCTAGCGATAATAACTGCATTATATGGGTAATAAGGCATGTTATATTGATAACATCGGGAGTAATAAGTATAATTATTGTAGTTCTAGCGATAATAATAGTAAAATATGGCAAATAGTGCATGTTATATTGATAATAATAAAACTAATAAATATATTTATTACAGTTCTATCGATAATAACTGCATAATATGGGTAATAATGCAAGTTATATTGATGATAATAAAAGTAATACGTATATTTATTGTAGTTCTAGCGATAATACCTGCATAATATGGGTAATAATGCATGTTATATTGATAATAATGAAAGTAATACGTATATTTATTATAGTTCTTGCGATAATAACTACATAATATGGGTAATAATGCATGTTATATTGAGAATAATATAAGTAATAAGTACAATTATTACAGTTCTGGCGATAATAACTGCATTATATGGGTAACAATGCACGTTATATTGCTAATAGTGTAAGTAATAAGTATAATTATTACAGTTCTAGCAATAATACCTCCATTATATGGGTAATAATGCATGTTATGTTGACAATAATGTAAGTAATAAGTATAATTATTACAGTTCTAGCGATAATAACTGCATTATATGGGTAATAATGCATGTTATATTGAGAATAATATAAGTAATAAGTATAATTATTACAGTTCTGGCGATAATAACTGCATTATATGGGTAATAATGCACGTTATATTGCTAATAGTATAAGTAATAAGTATAATTATTACAGTTCTAGCGATAATACCTCCATTATATGGGTAATAATGCATGTTATATTGATAATAATATAAGTAGTAAGTATAAATATTACAGTTCTAGCGATAATAACTGCATAATATGGGTAATAATGCACGTTACATTGCTAATAATATAAGTAATGAGTATAATTATTACAGTTCTAGCGATAATAACTGCATTATATGGGTAATAAGGCATGTTATATTGATAACATCGGGAGTAATAAGTATAATTATTATAGTTCTAGCGATAATAATAGTAAAATATGGCTAATAGTGCATGATATATTGATAATAGTAAAAGTAATAAGTGTATTTATTACAGTTCTATCGATAATAACTGCATAATATGGGCAATAATGCATGTTATATTGATAATAATATAAGTAATAAGTATAATTATTACAGTTCTAGCGATAATACCTCCATTATATGGGTAAAAATGCATGTTATATTGATGATAATGAAAGTAGTACGTATGTTTAGTATAGTTCTAGCGATAATAACTGCATAATGTGAGTAATAATGCATGTTATATTGAGAATAATATAAGTAATAAGTATAATTATTACAGTTCTGGCGATAATAACTGCATTATATGGGTAATAATGCACGTTATATTGCTAATAGTATAAGTAATAAGTATAATTATTACAGTTCTTGCGATAATACCTCCATTATATGGGTAATAATGCATGTTATATTGATAATAATATAAGTGATAAGTATAATTATTACAGTTCTAGCGATAATAACTGCATTATATGGGTAATAATGCACGTTATATTGCTAATAATATAAGTAATAAGTATAGTTATTACAGTTCTAGCGATAATAACTGCATAATGTGGGTAATAATGCATGTTATATTGAGAATAATATAAGTAGTAAGTATAATTATTACAGTTCTGGCGATAGTAACTGCATTATATGGGTAATAATGCACGTTATATTGCTAATAGTATAAGTAATAAGTATAATTATTACAGTTCTTGCGATAATACCTCCATTATATGGGTAATAATGCATGTTATATTGATAATAATATAAGTAATAAGTATAATTATTTCAGTTCTAGCGATAATAACTGCATTATATGGGTAACAATGCACGTTATATTGCTAACAATATAAGTAATAAGTATAATTATTAGAGTTCTAGCGATAATAACTGCATTATATGGGTAAAAATGCACGTTATATTGCTAATAGTATAAGTAATAAGTATAATTATTACAGTTCTAGCGATAATAACTGCATTATATGGGTAATAATGCATGTTATATTGATAATATCGGGAGTAATAAGTATAATTATTATAGTTCTATCGATAATAATAGTAAAATATGGCAAATAGTGCATGTTATATTGATAATAATAAAAGTAATAAGTATAATTATTACAGTCCTAGCGATAATAACTGCATTATATGGGTAAAAATGCATGTTATATTGATAATATTGGGAGTAATGAGTATATTTATTATGGTTCTACAGATAATAACTGCATAATATGGGTAATAATGCATGTTATATTGATAATAATATAAGTAATAAGTATAATTATTACAGTTCTAGCGATAATACCTCCATTATATGGGTAATAATGCATGTTATATTGATGATAATGAAAGTAATACGTATATTTATTATAGTTCTAGCGATAATAACTGCATTATATGGGTAATAAGGCATGTTATATTGATAACATCGGGAGTAATAAGTATAATTATTGTAGTTCTAGCGATAATAATAGTAAAATATGGCAAATTGTGCATGTTATATTGATAATAATAAAACTAATAAATATATTTATTACAGTTCTATCGATAATAACTGCATAATATGGGTAATAATGCAAGTTATATTGATGATAATAAAAGTAATACGTATATTTATTGTAGTTCTAGCGATAATACCTGCATAATATGGGTAATAATGCATGTTATATTGATAATAATGTAAGTAATACGTATATTTATTATAGTTCTTGCGATAATAACTGCATTATATGGGTAATAATGCATGTTATATTGAGAATAATATAAGTAATAAGTACAATTATTACAGTTCTGGCGATAATAACTGCATTATATGGGTAACAATGCACGTTATATTGCTAATAGTGTAAGTAATAAGTATAATTATTACAGTTCTAGCAATAATACCTCCATTATATGGGTAATAATGCATGTTATGTTGACAATAATGTAAGTAATAAGTATAATTATTACAGTTCTAGCGATAATAACTGCATTATATGGGTAATTATGCATGTTATATTGAGAATAATATAAGTAATAAGTATAATTATTACAGTTCTGGCGATAATAACTGCATTATATGGGTAATAATGCACGTTATATTGCTAATAGTATAAGTAATAAGTATAATTATTACAGTTCTAGCGATAATACCTCCATTATATGGGTAATAATGCATGTTATATTGATAATAATATAAGTAGTAAGTATAAATATTACAGTTCTACCGATAATAACTGCATAATATGGGTAATAATGCACGTTACATTGCTAATAATATAAGTAATGAGTATAATTATTACAGTTCTAGCGATAATAACTGCATTATATGGGTAATAAGGCATGTTATATTGATAACATCGGGAGTAATAAGTATAATTATTATAGTTCTAGCGATAATAATAGTAAAATATGGCTAATAGTGCATGATATATTGATAATAGTAAAAGTAATAAGTGTATTTATTACAGTTCTATCGATAATAACTGCATAATATGGGTAATAATGCATGTTATATTGATAATAATATAAGTAATAAGTATAATTATTACAGTTCTAGCGATAATACCTCCATTATATGGGTAAAAATGCATGTTATATTGATGATAATGAAAGTAGTACGTATGTTTAGTATAGTTCTAGCGATAATAACTGCATAATGTGAGTAATAATGCATGTTATATTGAGAATAATATAAGTAATAAGTATAATTATTACAGTTCTGGCGATAGTAACTGCATTATATGGGTAATAATGCACGTTATATTGCTAAGAGTATAAGTAATAAGTATAATTATTACAGTTCTTGCGATAATACCTCCATTATGTGGGTAATAATGCATGTTATATTGATAATAATATAAGTAATAAGTATAATTATTTCAGTTCTAGCGATAATAACTGCATTATATGGGTAACAATGCACGTTATATTGCTAACAATATAAGTAATAAGTATAATTATTACAGTTCTAGCGATAATAACTGCATTATATGGGTAAAAATGCATGTTATATTGATAAAATTGGGAGTAATGAGTATATTTATTATGGTTCTAGAGATAATAACTGCATAATATGGGTAATAATGCATGTTATAGATAATAATATAAGTAATAAGTATAATTATTACAGTTCTACCGATAATACCTCCATTATATGGGTAATAATGCATGTTATATTGATGATAATGAAAGTAATACGTATATTTATTATAGTTCTAGCGATAATAACTGCATTATATGGGTAATAAGGCATGTTATATTGATAACATCGGGAGTAATAAGTATAATTATTGTAGTTCTAGCGATAATAATAGTAAAATATGGCAAATAGTGCATGTTATATTGATAATAATAAAACTAATAAATATATTTATTACAGTTCTATCGATAATAACTGCATAATATGGGTAATAATGCAAGTTATATTGATGATAATAAAAGTAATACGTATATTTATTGTAGTTCTAGCGATAATACCTGCATAATATGGGTAATAATGCATGTTATATTGATAATAATGAAAGTAATACGTATATTTATTATAGTTCTTGCGATAATAACTACATAATATGGGTAATAATGCATGTTATATTGAGAATAATATAAGTAATAAGTACAATTATTACAGTTCTGGCGATAATAACTGCATTATATGGGTAACAATGCACGTTATATTGCTAATAGTGTAAGTAATAAGTATAATTATTACAGTTCTAGCAATAATACCTCCATTATATGGGTAATAATGCATGTTATGTTGACAATAATGTAAGTAATAAGTATAATTATTACAGTTCTAGCGATAATAACTGCATTATATGGGTAATAATGCATGTTATATTGAGAATAATATAAGTAATAAGTATAATTATTACAGTTCTGGCGATAATAACTGCATTATATGGGTAATAATGCACGTTATATTGCTAATAGTATAAGTAATAAGTATAATTATTACAGTTCTAGCGATAATACCTCCATTATATGGGTAATAATGCATGTTATATTGATAATAATATAAGTAGTAAGTATAAATATTACAGTTCTAGCGATAATAACTGCATAATATGGGTAATAATGCACGTTACATTGCTAATAATATAAGTAATGAGTATAATTATTACAGTTCTAGCGATAATAACTGCATTATATGGGTAATAAGGCATGTTATATTGATAACATCGGGAGTAATAAGTATAATTATTATAGTTCTAGCGATAATAATAGTAAAATATGGCTAATAGTGCATGATATATTGATAATAGTAAAAGTAATAAGTGTATTTATTACAGTTCTATCGATAATAACTGCATAATATGGGCAATAATGCATGTTATATTGATAATAATATAAGTAATAAGTATAATTATTACAGTTCTAGCGATAATACCTCCATTATATGGGTAAAAATGCATGTTATATTGATGATAATGAAAGTAGTACGTATGTTTAGTATAGTTCTAGCGATAATAACTGCATAATGTGAGTAATAATGCATGTTATATTGAGAATAATATAAGTAATAAGTATAATTATTACAGTTCTGGCGATAATAACTGCATTATATGGGTAATAATGCACGTTATATTGCTAATAGTATAAGTAATAAGTATAATTATTACAGTTCTAGCGATAATACCTCCATTATATGGGTAATAATGCATGTTATATTGATAATAATATAAGTAGTAAGTATAAATATTACAGTTCTAGCGATAATAACTGCATAATATGGGTAATAATGCACGTTACATTGCTAATAATATAAGTAATGAGTATAATTATTACAGTTCTAGCGATAATAACTGCATTATATGGGTAATAAGGCATGTTATATTGATAACATCGGGAGTAATAAGTATAATTATTATAGTTCTAGCGATAATAATAGTAAAATATGGCTAATAGTGCATGATATATTGATAATAGTAAAAGTAATAAGTGTATTTATTACAGTTCTATCGATAATAACTGCATAATATGGGTAATAATGCATGTTATATTGATAATAATATAAGTAATAAGTATAATTATTACAGTTCTAGCGATAATACCTCCATTATATGGGTAAAAATGCATGTTATATTGATGATAATGAAAGTAGTACGTATGTTTAGTATAGTTCTAGCGATAATAACTGCATAATGTGAGTAATAATGCATGTTATATTGAGAATAATATAAGTAATAAGTATAATTATTACAGTTCTGGCGATAATAACTGCATTATATGGGTAATAATGCACGTTATATTGCTAATAGTATAAGTAATAAGTATAATTATTACAGTTCTTGCGATAATACCTCCATTATATGGGTAATAATGCATGTTATATTGATAATAATATATGTGATAAGTATAATTATTACAGTTCTAGCGATAATAACTGCATTATATGGGTAATAATGCACGTTATATTGCTAATAATATAAGTAATAAGTATAGTTATTACAGTTCTAGCGATAATAACTGCATAATGTGGGTAATAATGCATGTTATATTGAGAATAATATAAGTAGTAAGTATAATTATTACAGTTCTGGCGATAGTAACTGCATTATATGGGTAATAATGCACGTTATATTGCTAATAGTATAAGTAATAAGTATAATTATTACAGTTCTTGCGATAATACCTCCATTATATGGGTAATAATGCATGTTATATTGATAATAATATAAGTAATAAGTATAATTATTTCAGTTCTAGCGATAATAACTGCATTATATGGGTAACAATGCACGTTATATTGCTAACAATATAAGTAATAAGTATAATTATTACAGTTCTAGCGATAATAACTGCATTATATGGGTAAAAATGCACGTTATATTGCTAATAGTATAAGTAATAAGTATAATTATTACAGTTCTAGCTATAATACCTCTATTATCTGGGTAATAATGCATGTTATATTGAGAATAATATAAGTAATAAGTATAATTATTACAGTTCTAGCGATAATAACTGCATTATATGGGTAATAATGCACGTTATATTGCTAACAATATAAGTAATAAGTATAATTATTAGAGTTCTAGCGATAATAACTGCATTATATGGGTAATAATGCATGTTATATTGAGAATAATATAAGTAATAAGTATAATTATTACAGTTCTGGCGATAATAACTGCATTATATGGGTAATAATGCACGTTATATTGCTAATAGTATAAGTAATAAGTATAATTATTACAGTTCTAGCGATAATACCTCCATTATATGGGTAATAATGCATGTTATATTGATAATAATATAAGTAATAAGTATAGATATTACAGTTCTAGCCATAATAACTGCATAATATGGGTAATAATGCACGTTACATTGCTAATAATATAAGTAATGAGTATAATTATTACAGTTCTAGCGATAATAACTGCATTATATGGGCAATAAGGCATGTTATATTGATAATATCAGGAGTAATAAGTATAATTATTATAGTTCTAGCGATAATAACTGCATAATGTGGGTAATAATGCATGTTATATTGAGAATAATATAAGTAATAAGTATAATTATTACAGTTCTGGCGATAATAACTGCATTATATGGGTAATAATGCACGTTATATTGCTAATAGTATAAGTAATAAGTATAATTATTACAGTTCTAGCGATAATAACTGCATTATATGGGTAACAATGCACGTTATATTGCTAATAGTATAAGTAATAGGTATAATTATTACAGTTCTAGCTATAACACCTGTATTATATGGGTAATAATGCATGTTATATTGATAATGATATAAGTAATAAGTATAATTATTACAGTTCTAGCGATAATAACTGCATAATATGGGTAATAATGCACGTTATATCGCTAACAATATAAGTAATAAGTATAATTATTACAGTTCTAGCGATAATAACTGCATTATATGGGTAATAATGCATGTTATATTGAGAATAATATAAGTAATAAGTATAATTATTACAGTTCTGGCGATAATAACTGCATTATATGGGTAATAATGCACGTTATATTGCTAACAATATAAGTAATAAGTATAATTATTACAGTTCTAGCGATAATAACTGCATTATATGGGTAATAATGCATGTTATATTGAGAATAATATAAGTAATAAGTATAATTATTACAGTTCTGGCGATAATAACTGCATTATATGGGTAATAATGCACGTTATATTGCTAATAGTATATGTAATAAGTATAATTATTACAGTTCTAGCGATAATACCTCCATTATATGGGTAATAATGCATGTTATATTGATAATAATATAAGTAATAAGTATAGATATTACAGTTCTAGCCATAATAACTGCATAATATGGGTAATAATGCACGTTACATTGCTAATAATATAAGTAATGAGTATAATTATTACAGTTCTAGCGATAATAACTGCATTATATGGGTAATAAGGCATGTTATATTGATAACATCGGGAGTAATAAGTATAATTATTATAGTTCTAGCGATAATAATAGTAAAATATGGCTAATAGTGCATGATATATTGATAATAGTAAAAGTAATAAGTGTATTTATTACAGTTCTATCGATAATAACTGCATAATATGGGTAATAATGCATGTTATATTGATAATAATATAAGTAATTAGTATAATTATTACAGTTCTAGCGATAATACCTCCATTATATGGGTAATAATGCATGTTATATTGATGATAATGAAAGTAATACGTATATTTATTATAGTTCTAGCGATAATAACTGCATAATGTGGGTAATAATGCATGTTATATTGAGAATAATATAAGTAATAAGTATAATTATTACAGTTCTGGCGATAATAACTGCATTAAATGGGTAATAATGCACGTTATATTGCTAATAATATAAGTAATATGTATAGTTATTACAGTTCTAGCGATAATAACTGCATAATGTGGGTAATAATGCATGTTATATTGAGAATAATATAAGTAATAAGTATAATTATTACAGTTCTGGCGATAATAACTGCATTATATGGGTAATAATGCACGTTATATTGCTAATAGTATAAGTAATAAGTATAATTATTACAGTTCTTGCGATAATACCTCCATTATATGGGTAATAATGCATGTTATATTGATAATAATATAAGTCATAAGTATAATTATTTCAGTTCTAGCGATAATAACTGCATTATATGGGTAACAATGCACGTTATATTGCTAACAATATAAGTAATAAGTATAATTATTACAGTTCTAGCGATAATAACTGCATTATATGGGTAAAAATGCACGTTATATTGCTAATAGTATAAGTAATAAGTATAATTATTACAGTTCTAGCTATAATACCTCTATTATATGGGTAATAATGCATGTTATATTGAGAATAATATAAGTAATAAGTATAATTATTACAGTTCTAGCGATAATAACTGCATTATATGGGTAATAATGCACGTTATATTGCTAACAATATAAGTAATAAGTATAATTATTACAGTTCTAGCGATAATAACTGCATTATATGGGTAATAATGCATGTTATATTGAGAATAATATAAGTAATAAGTATAATTATTACAGTTCTGGCGATAATAACTGCATTATATGGGTAATAATGCATGTTATATTGAGAATAATATAAGTAATAAGTATAATTATTACAGTTCTGGCGATAATAACTGCATTATATGGGTAATAATGCACGTTATATTGCTAATAGTATAAGTAATAAGTATAATTATTACAGTTCTAGCGATAATAACTGCATTATATGGGTAAAAATGCACGTTATATTGCTAATAGTATAAGTAATAAGTATAATTATTACAGTTCTAGCTATAACACCTCTATTATATGGGTAATAATGCATGTTATATTGATAATGATATAAGTAATAAGTATAATTATTACAGTTCTAGCGATAATAACTGCATAATATGGGTAATAATGCACGTTATATCGCTAACAATATAAGTAATAAGTATAATTATTACAGTTCTAGCGATAATAACTGCATTATATGGGTAATAATGCATGTTATATTGAGAATAATATAAGTAATAAGTATAATTATTACAGTTCTAGCGATAATAACCGCATTATATGGGTAATAATGCACGTTATATTGCTAACAATATAAGTAATAAGTATAATTATTACAGTTCTAGCGATAATAACTGCATTATATGGGTAATAATGCATGTTATATTGAGAATAATATAAGTAATAAGTATAATTATTACAGTTCTGGCGATAATAACTGCATTATATGGGTAATAATGCACGTTATATTGCTAATAGTATAAGCAATAAGTATAATTATTACAGTTCTAGCGATAATACCTCCATTATATGGGTAATAATGCATGTTATATTGATAATAATATAAGTAATAAGTATAGATATTACAGTTCTAGCCATAATAACTGCATAATATGGGTAATAATGCACGTTACATTGCTAATAATATAAGTAATGAGTATAATTATTACAGTTCTAGCGATAATAACTGCATTATATGGGTAATAAGGCATGTTATATTGATAATATCAGGAGTAATAAGTATAATTATTATAGTTCTAGCGATAATAACTGCATAATGTGGGTAATAATGCATGTTATATTGAGAATAATATAAGTAATAAGTATAATTATTACAGTTCTGGCGATAATAACTGCATTATATGGGTAATAATGCACGTTATATTGCTAACAATATAAGTAATAAGTATAATTATTACAGTTCTAGCGATAATAACTGCATTATATGGGTAATAATGCATGTTATATTGAGAATAATATAAGTAATAAGTATAATTATTACAGTTCTGGCGATAATAACTGCATTATATGGGTAATAATGCACGTTATATTGCTAATAGTATATGTAATAAGTATAATTATTACAGTTCTAGCGATAATACCTCCATTATATGGGTAATAATGCATGTTATATTGATAATAATATAAGTAATAAGTATAGATATTACAGTTCTAGCCATAATAACTGCATAATATGGGTAATAATGCACGTTACATTGCTAATAATATAAGTAATGAGTATAATTATTACAGTTCTAGCGATAATAACTGCATTATATGGGTAATAAGGCATGTTATATTGATAACATCGGGAGTAATAAGTATAATTATTATAGTTCTAGCGATAATAATAGTAAAATATGGCTAATAGTGCATGATATATTGATAATAGTAAAAGTAATAAGTGTATTTATTACAGTTCTATCGATAATAACTGCATAATATGGGTAATAATGCATGTTATATTGATAATAATATAAGTAATTAGTATAATTATTACAGTTCTAGCGATAATACCTCCATTATATGGGTAATAATGCATGTTATATTGATGATAATGAAAGTAATACGTATATTTATTATAGTTCTAGCGATAATAACTGCATAATGTGGGTAATAATGCATGTTATATTGAGAATAATATAAGTAATAAGTATAATTATTACAGTTCTGGCGATAATAACTGCAATATATGGGTAATAATGCACGTTATATTGCTAATAATATAAGTAATATGTATAGTTATTACAGTTCTAGCGATAATAACTGCATAATGTGGGTAATAATGCATGTTATATTGAGAATAATATAAGTAATAAGTATAATTATTACAGTTCTGGCGATAATAACTGCATTATATGGGTAATAATGCACGTTATATTGCTAATAGTATAAGTAATAAGTATAATTATTACAGTTCTTGCGATAATACCTCCATTATATGGGTAATAATGCATGTTATATTGATAATAATATAAGTAATAAGTATAATTATTTCAGTTCTAGCGATAATAACTGCATTATATGGGTAACAATGCACGTTATATTGCTAACAATATAAGTAATAAGTATAATTATTACAGTTCTAGCGATAATAACTGCATTATATGGGTAAAAATGCACGTTATATTGCTAATAGTATAAGTAATAAGTATAATTATTACAGTTCTAGCTATAACACCTCTATTATATGGGTAATAATGCATGTTATATTGATAATGATATAAGTAATAAGTATAATTATTACAGTTCTAGCGATAATAACTGCATTATATGGGTAATAATGCACGTTATATTGCTAATAGTATAAGTAATAAGTATAATTATTACAGTTCTAGCGATAATACCTCCATTATATGGGTAATAATGCATGCTATATTGATAATAATATAAGTAATAAGTATAGATATTACAGTTCTAGCCATAATAACTGCATAATATGGGTAATAATGCACGTTATATTGCTAACAATATAAGTAATAAGTATAATTATTACAGTTGTAGCGATAATAACTGCATTATATGGGTAATAATGCATGTTATATTGAGAATAATATAAGTAATAAGAATAATTATTACAGTTCTGGCGATAATAACTGCATTATATGGGTAATAATGCACGTTATATTGCTAATAGTATAAGTAATAAGTATAATTATTACAGTTCTAGCTATAATACCTCTATTATATGGGTAATAATGCATGTTATATTGAGAATAATATAAGTAATAAGTATAATTATTACAGTTCTAGCGATAATAACTGCATTATATGGGTAATAATGCACGTTATATTGCTAACAATATAAGTAATAAGTATAATTATTACAGTTGTAGCGATAATAACTGCATTATATGGGTAATAATGCATGTTATATTGAGAATAATATAAGTAATAAGTTTAATTATTACAGTTCTGGCGATAATAACTGCATTATATGGGTAATAATGCACGTTATATTGCTAATAGTATAAGTAATAAGTATAATTATTACAGTTCTAGCGATAATAACTGCATTATATGGGTAGAAATGCACGTTATATTGCTAATAGTATAAGTAATAAGTATAATTATTACAGTTCTAGCTATAACACCTCTATTATATGGGCAATAATGCATGTTATATTGATAATGATATAAGTAATAAGTATAATTATTACAGTTCTAGCGATAATAACTGCATAATATGGGTAATAATGCACGTTATATCGCCAACAATATAAGTAATAAGTATAATTATTACAGTTCTAGCGATAATAACTGCATTATATGGGTAATAATGCATGTTATATTGATAATGATATAAGTAATAAGTATAATTATTACAGTTCTAGCGATAATAACTGCATAATATGGGTAATAATGCACGTTATATCGCTAACAATATAAGTAATAAGTATAATTATTACAGTTCTAGCGATAATAACTGCATTATATGGGTAATAATGCATGTTATATTGAGAATAATATAAGTAATAAGTATAAATATTACAGTTCTAGCGATAATAACTGCATTATATGGGTAATAATGCACGTTATATTGCTAACAATATAAGTAATAAGTATAATTATTACAGTTCTAGCGATAATAACTGCATTATATGGGTAATAATGCATGTTATATTGAGAATAATATAAGTAATAAGTAAAATTATTACAGTTCTGGCGATAATAACTGCATTATATGGGTAATAATGCACGTTATATTGCTAATAGTATATGTAATAAGTATAATTATTACAGTTCTAGCGATAATACCTCCATTATATGGGTAATAATGCATGTTATATTGATAATAATATAAGTAATAAGTATAGATATTACAGTTCTAGCCATAATAACTGCATAATATGGGTAATAATGCACGTTACATTGCTAATAATATAAGTAATGAGTATAATTATTACAGTTCTAGCGATAATAACTGCATTATATGGGTAATAAGGCATGTTATATTGATAACATCGGGAGTAATAAGTATAATTATTATAGTTCTAGCGATAATAATAGTAAAATATGGCTAATAGTGCATGATATATTGATAATAGTAAAAGTAATAAGTGTATTTATTACAGTTCTATCGATAATAACTGCATAATATGGGTAATAATGCATGTTATATTGATAATAATATAAGTAATCAGTATAATTATTACAGTTCTAGCGATAATACCTCCATTATATGGGTAATAATGCATGTTATATTGATGATAATGAAAGTAATACGTATATTTATTATAGTTCTAGCGATAATAACTGCATAATGTGGGTAATAATGCATGTTATATTGAGAATAATATAAGTAATAAGTATAATTATTACAGTTCTGGCGATAATAACTGCATTATATGGGTAATAATGCACGTTATATTGCTAATAATATAAGTAATATGTATAGTTATTACAGTTCTAGCGATAATAACTGCATAATGTGGGTAATAATGCATGTTATATTGAGAATAATATAAGTAATAAGTATAATTTGTGACGGATCGGTGGGGGAAAAGCCCGAAAGGGGTCCCTAAGGTGGGGGCAGTTAGGGAAAACTGTCCTCCACTCACCGATGCACTCACCCACGGCCGATTTAACTAACGGGGCGCCAGTGCTAATGCACTCGTCCGCGGTAATCGCCCTTCCGGCTGCTCTGTCGGGAGCGGAACTCAGAGGGGGGCCAGGAAAGGAAAGAAAAAAAAAAGCGCAAAGTGGCAATGAAGAGACTCTGAGCGGGGCGTTATCGCGTACCGGCGGCTCGCTCTCTTCTCTGCTTTTCGATCTTCTTCCCCGGTTCGCGGTATTCCCCCACCCCGGGGATTTCGGCGTCGAGGATGGGCCATCCCGTGGTGCTCTGGGGAAGCCAGGTCCTGGGGCCCTCTCGAGGTGGCGGTCGGGGGTAGCTCGTCCCCAGGCCTGGCGCTTTCTGCTGCTGGGCTGCCGGTCGCCCCCCGCGGAGGATGACGGGGGTGGTGCCGCGACCGGACAGCCACGTCCTTCCGTAGTGGGCCCATCCCGCACCTCCATCGCCCAGAGAGGAGTTCCTCCGCGACCGGGGATGCTGCAGACACTTCTGGCCGCCGGTTGGAAGTGGGGAGGGCAAAAATAAATAAATAAGAGAGAAAAAAGAAAAAAAAAGGAAATAGTAACACGAAGAAGAAAAAAAAAACACACACACACACACCACGCACTGGCCCCCGTGGCGAGGAATCCGCTCAGGCGGAGGAGTGGGGGTTGGCAATCCGGGAGGGTCATCGTAACGAGGCATAACCAAAAAAAAATTAGGTTACCCCCCAAAAAGAAGGGGGAAAAATATGCCTCGTTACACACCCCCCCCCAAAAATTGTCCTGTCCCCCTCTCCTCGCTTTCGCGCCCGCTCCTAGAGGCCGCGTCGAGGCGAGCGAGCGGCCGATTCGGTGGTGAAGGAAAAAAAACTGCGGTCCTGTAACATACTATGTGGTGTTAAAAAAAAAGTGTAAAAGAGAAGGTACAGAGGACCGAGAAAAAAAACCATTTAAAACAAATAAGAAAAAAAAAGGAGAACGAAGGGTGGGGAAGAACATACGGGATCACATACGCACAAAAAAAAAAAAAAACGCAAAAGGGACAGTACGATGGGTCCCGTCCAGGGAGGACCCTTGCTTCCTCAAACCCAGCGCGCCTAACTGTTGTTGGCCGAGGGGAGAAAGCAAAACAAAAGCCTCGCATATCGACGAGCGACGGGCCGCGAGACAAGAACTGGCGCAAGAAATCGTCGCGCCGTCTTAATCCGGGCGCGATAAGCCTTCCTCAATCACTATAATTGGCTTAGCCAAATTAAATGAGAGGTCAGGCTTTTTCATCGTCGTCGGTTTACATTCAGTATTCTCCAGAACAATATTTACTCACACTCGCTGATCAGCTGTTTCGGAATGCGAGTCAATCAACGCCCAGTAAATCGGCGGAGACTCAGCGTTAAAATCCGAAACCTCGAATTTCGCTCGACGTCAGGGGTGTCAACGTCGTGCGATCAGAGCGATCTGCTGAGTTGCCTACTATCTCTCTCGTTCTCTGAACAGAAAAATCGGTCCCCCACAACGGAACGGAGAGAGAGGCGGTGAGGAGAACAAAGAGAGCCAAACAAAAGAAACTAAATAGAAGTTTAAAGGAACTTAAAGGTGAGAATACTATGCGAGGCCATAATACATTAAACACGACACACCCCAAAAAAAAAATAAAAATGAATTTAGTGTGCCGCCTATTTGGACGGCACCTTGAAGAAGAAAAAAAAAAAAAAAAAAAACGAGAAAAAGAAAATAAAGAAAATTTTTAATATATAAAAAAAAACGAAAATAAAGGACAGCACAACCCCTAGTGAACCACCACCACATAAATACATCTACACATATATATATTTTTTTTTTCTTTTTTTTTTTAGTTTTATATATTTTTTTTTTCCTTTTAAAATTTTATATTTTTTTTTTTTTTTTTTTTTTTTTTTTTTAATTAAACAGATAGACCCACCACCAGGACGAAAGACAACGAACAAATGTGGCGACCCGCAGGCTTCCTACCGCCTTCGGTGTGGGGCCGACCCTTTAGTTGTGGACCCTGCCCGCGCACAGTGCGGGCAGGACCGCAAGGTCACCCCTGGCCACCCACACCTAAAGCAGTAGGGGCCAGCGGGGGCATAGGGGCACTGCTGCTGCTCGTGCCCCCCCCGCCGACACTGGAAACAGACGCCTGCGGGCGCCGGACCCGCCCCCGCCAGCAGAGCCGGTCCCTGCTGTGGGGGTGCCGTTCCCATCAACCCCGACATGAGGGATAGGAATTGGGCCGTGGCGGTCAAAATCTGCCCGGCGGGTCCACTAGGCCCGGGGCCGACGGCCGCGAGGCCGACCGCGCTTGGCGCCTCCACTGCCAGGCGGGGGCGCTTCGCGGGTCGGCGGTCCGCCGCCCGACGGATCGCGGGCCGCGGCTGGGGAGTGGGGGGGAGCGTTGCTCCCTTTTCGGGGTTGCTCAACCCCCTCGACCTCTTCCGCCTCCTTGGCGCGGAGGCGGGCGCTGCGGCGGGTGGCTTGGCGGTGCGCGGCCGGCGCCTCCTCCTCCTCCCCTTCCGTCCCTCGCTGGCTCCGGGGGCGGCGGCGGCGGACTGGGCCCTGGACGGTCCGCCGCTCGCCACTGGCCGGCGTGGCTCCACGCACGCCCCCGGGGGAAGGGGGATGAACTCCTCCTCGGGCCGATGAGGTGTCGCTGTGGTGCGGGACATCGCCCGGCCTCCCCTCCTTCCTTGGCGAAACATCTTCAACAAAAATAACGTTAGGAGGGGTCGGTGGTGGGCCGTCGTCGGGATCATCACCGACAAACGGCTTCAAGTCGGAGACGTGGACCTTCGGAACCATACGGGTTCCGGTCGTCTCCAACTCGTACACGACGGGCGATAGGACCTTCTTGATCTGAAAAGGGCCAATATAAGCGGCCGACAGTTTTGCGGCCACATTTTCTGCGGCGGACGAGAGGACCCTATTCCTACGCCAAACTAAATCGCCTACCCGGTATCTAACGTCACGGTGACGCGCATTATAATACTTCGCCTGTCGCTTGTGTGCGCGTTCCAATTGTTCTCGCACTAAGTCGTGTAATAACAACAAGCGACGCGATCGCTGTGCCCAGGCTTGCGGATCTCTGCGGGAGAGCAGGGGTTCTCCTTCCACGGCGCGTCGAATACTGCCGACTGGTCGTGGGGCTCTTCCAAAGTTGAGCACCGCAGGGGATTCGCCAGCTGAGGAATGCACAGCCGTATTAACTGCGAATCGGAATTCGTGCAAATGCACGTTCCATTCACGGTGGTCCTTTTTAATAAACGATGAAATCATCGTTTTTAGGACGCGATTGACTCGCTCCACCGGATTCGCTTGCGCGTGATATGGGGGAATCGTGTAATGCGTGATTCCCCATTCTTCTAGAGCCGAATCGATTTCTTTATTGCAAAACTCGGTACCGTTGTCAGTGAGGAGTATTTCGGGGGCACCCCAACGAAATAGCACGAGGTCTTCAAAAGCTGTTAAAATAGCCGACCCCGTAGCTTTTCGGAGCGCCTTACACTCCACCCACTTTGTAAAATTGTCCAAGAAGACTACAACGTACCGAGCTTGACCGCGCCCGGGCGGAAAAGGACCCATTACATCGGCGGACACCACGGCCCATGGCCGTTCGGGGATTCGCCGGCCCATGTGTCCAGCGGGAGCGCGCTGCTCGACCTTGTGCTGCTGACACACGGGACATCGCTGCACAAAACGGCGGATGTCTCGGAACATTCCCGGCCAATAAAACTCTTGATTCACCCTTTGGTATGTTTTATCAATACCAGGGTGACCAGCGGCCGGAAGATCATGGGCATTTCGAATGGCCTTTTCTCGAAGATCCTCGGGGAGAACCAACTTCCACGCATCGTCATCCTCGCCGATAATTTCTTGCGTGGGAGACGGACGGTAATAATACAAACGTCCGTCTTCAACCCGCCAATCGGGGTACGATGCGGGATGCGATTCTACTTTTTCTAAGCGGTCAGCGTACCAATTACTCTCAATGTCCTTGAGAGCCGCTAAAAAGTCATAAACTGGGGGTTCTTCAGTGACGACGACGTCCGGGGGTACTATTGCACGTGAAAGTGCATCCGGGACGTGGTGGAGGGCTCCTTTACGATGCTCAATAGTAAAAGAATATTGCTGCATATCAAGGGCCCATCTCGCCAATCGTCCTGTAGGGTCTTTTAAGTTATGCAGCCATTTTAGGCTGCTGTGATCCGTGATAACGGTAAAAGAGTACCCCTCGAGATACGGACGGAGTTTTTTAATGGCCCATAAGACAGCCAGACACTCTTTTTCGGTCACCGAATATTTTTGCTCGGCTGCGGTCAAGACTCTATTCACGTAAACAATGGGGTGTTCCTCCCCGTTTTGTTTTTGTGTGAGGACCGCGCCGATTGCATAGTGACTCGCGTCAGTCTGAAGAACGAACGGCAACGAAAAATCAGGACGTGCTAAAACGGGGGTGGTGCTCAGGGCTTTTTTCAAATTTTGAAAAGCCGCTTCTTGAGCTTTACCCCAATGCCAGGGCTCGTTTTTCTTGAGCAATTGCACCAAGGGGACTTTGTCACGCGCATGGTTCGGCAAAAATCGGGCGTACCAACCGACCATGCCGAGGAAACTCCGCAATTGCTTGACCGTCGTGGGCGCCGGGTACGACAAAACCGGCGCGACCTTTTCGGGATCGGGTTCGAGGCCCTTTTGGCTTATTAAATATCCCAAATACCGGACCTCTTGGCGACAAAATTCGCTCTTTTCCCGATTGATTTCGAGCCCGGCTTCATTTAAAATTCCAATGACCTTTTCGATCCAGCGGAGGTGGTCATCGAAGGTCTCATTGACGATAACAATATCGTCAAGATACGCGAAGGCGTGAGGTTCGAGCTCGGGACCAATCAAGCGATCCATCAGCCTTTGAAAAGTGGCCGGGGCGTTGGTCAGCCCGTACGGCATACGCGTAAATTGGAATAACCCTTTCCCTGGAACTACGAACGCCGTAATTTCTCTACTGGACTCTTCCAGAGGAATTTGGAAGTACGCCTGACTCAAATCGATGGTCGAAATGTACAGTGCAGTGCGTAATTTGTCCAGGATCGCGTCCATATGCGGGAGAGGGTATGCGTCCTTCTTAGTAATATTGTTTACATCGCGATAGTCGATACAGAAACGGTATTTCCCGTTCGATTTCGCGACTATCACGGGACAACTCGCCCAAGCGCTTGACGAGCGCTCAATAATTCCGTCTGCGAGCATCTTGTCAACTTCCGCGTGCGCGACTTCGTAAATTTTTGGGGAAACGCGTCGCGCGCGGTGTTTAATCGGTTCGTGCCCTTGCACGTCGATTCTATGCTGAACAAGATTAGTTACCGGGGGTTTTTCTGCAGGAGAGGGAATTATTCTGTCCAACAGCTGATTTAAGCGCTCGCTTTGTTTCGGAGTAATCTCAACGATAGCGGCGCAATCGGCGTGGATAATTTCCTTCGAATCCTGCAAACCCGGAACAACAAAGGAATGAGCGGGACCATTCCGAATTTTCCAAGTCGCGTTCGATGTGTCTAGGGAGATTTCGAAAGCCTCCAGAAAATCTATCCCTAGCACACAATCGTAATCTAAATTGTTCGCGACTCGGACTGGTAATGCAATTTTTCGCCCGTCGATTTCGATCTCTATCACCGCTTCGCCTAGGATATGGTCCTGCACGCCATTGGCCATTCCCATTTTCCCGGAAAAAGTGGGGTCTATCCGCGACCCTAACCACTCGATCGCATCCGGTCCCAAATAGGAACGCGCGGCCCCGCTATCAATTAAAGCCCAGAGCGGATGTCCAGCTACCAATAAACGGACATAATAGCGGCGGTCAACATATCCCGGCGGAAAATCGCGGCGATATTTAATCGATTCGCGAGCCATTCCGGCCACCTCACTGTCCCCTGGTCCAACCGGCAAATTGGCCGTCCCATGGACAAAGTAGGGACTAGTGGAGGCGACTACGGCCCTATTCTCCAAAAGTGGAGGCGCGGGTAATGTACTCGCCGAATCGGGACCTTCACCTCGCTTTCCCCTGGTCCAACCAGCCTTTTGGCCGTCACATAGACAAATTAGGGATCGGGAAGTGACCCCCTCCTCTGTCTCCCTAAGTGGAGGCGTGGGAGGAAGTTCCGCGGGATGAAGGCCATCTTTTCCCGGTCCCCTGGTCCAACCAGCCCTCGGGCCGTCACATAGACAAATTAGGGATCGGGAGGTGGCCTCCTCCCTCTCCTCCTCCAGTGGAGGAACGGAAAAAGGTCTCTTGAGAACGAAATCGGCACCTCCTTGCCCCCTGGTACAACCGAGTCTACGTCCGTTACATGTACAAAGTAGGGGCTCGGAGGTGACCTCCTCCTGTGACTCCTGGGGTGGAGGCGACGGAAGAGGTACCGCGGGATGAAAGTTATCCCCTCCCGGTCCCCTAGTCCAACCAGCCCTCTGGCCGTCACATAGACGAATTAGGGATCGGGAGGCGATCTCCTCCTGGGTCTCGTTAAGTGGAGGCGCCGGAAGAGGTTCCGCGTGACGAAGGCTATCTCCTCCTTGTCCCCTGGTCCAACCAGCTCTCGTGCCGTCACATAGACAAATTAGGGGTCGGGAGGTGGCTTCCTCCTTCTGGTCCAAAAGTGGAGGGGAGGATGGCCCCACGGCTTTTGACGAAAGAGACGAAATGGTTGATTCAGGGAGAATTTCAGGGGCTTCCGGAAATTCCGCACAAATGTTCGGATCCGTTAACCCTTTCTCCACCTGCATCGTGCCTACTAGAGAGGCCTCCACGTCGTCATGCGGGTGGTCGCAGGCCTCTAGCGACTTCCCCGCTGCGCATTTCCCGACCGCTTCGCGAGGCAGTCGGGGCAAGTTAAAATTGTAACCCCTTCTCGGTTACATCCGTAACACACCCGGATTCTTCGGGGGAGGGGGCAGTCGGCAGCCCAATGTCCACACTGCCCGCAATTATAGCACTCCCCCCCCCTAGGCGTCAACGGGGTGGATGTTGCGAGTGGGGTTGTTGAACCAGCCGGCGTCGCAGGGCTCCTCCGCTCTGGCTGCGACGTTGAAGGTCGCGGTGGGGAGCGCGTCCGCGGTGGCTGGCGCTGAACATTCGCCTTCTGTACGACCGCCGGAGTTCTCGCGGTCGCAGGGGTCGAGGCGTACGTTCTTTCCGTCCCAGCCTCGACCAACGGCCTTGAAGGGCCTGTTTTCTTGTTCCGCGACCTCGCGGATTCTCCTTCTCTTGGCGCCTCGGCAGGCGGCGCGTAGTCGTACGGCGACTCTAACGCGGCTAACCCTGTGTATGCCCCTCGCGGGGGTGGCCTATACGCCGTTTCCGCCAACGCAAGTTCTGCTGCGCTAGGGGGTGGACGGTGTCCGGCCCTTTCTCTAGCCGCACATTCTTCCACCTCCCTGCCCAATTGGCGCAGCTCCTTAAACGTACCGAATTCCGAACGGCGGAATCGGCGGCGGTAGTACGGCAACAGGTTATCATACGCTATGGTTAAGCGCTCTTCGTACAAAGGAGGGGGGATCATGTGAGAGAAAATCAGCTCCAAACTATCAAGAAACATGCTGATTGTTTCTCTCTCTCCCTGCGTGCGATTTCTGACATCGTTCTTAAGTTGTTGCTGGAAGTCGCGCGCACCGAAGCGTTCCCGGAAAGCACGGGCAAACTCGCTCCAGGTGCGACACGACGCTCCACAGATACGATGCCATCGCTTCGCATCTCCTTGTAAAACCGCCGACAGCGCGGCCAGCATGACTGGTACAGGCATCTTCGAGCTGTCCAGACATTGTTCGAGGCGGTCCAGAAAACTTTCGGCCCCCTCCTCGAACTCGCTGGTGTACGATATGCGCCATTTGGTCAACACATCGATCGCCTGATCTCCCCGGTAATGACCGACAGGAGATTGTCGTCGATGGACCATGGCGTCTTGTTCGTATTCCGTGACCCCGTCCCGATATCGCAACACACGGCGGGAGCGGGGGGAGCCTGGCGCGTCCGAAAATGGACGGGCTTCTTCCTCCCCTCTCCTTGTCGCTGGTGCGCGGTCACGGGGCGCCTCCACCGGCGCCCTCGGGGCAAGGTCACGGTCTTCCGCGCGGCGGTACATGTGGGAACGGTAATCCCTGCGCTCTAAGTAACCATCCCCGGATGGGGAGGGAGCACGGGGATAATCCCGGAACGCCAGGTTGTCCACGGGATCGCGAGTTTCTCCTCTCCTCTCGCGCCGTTCGTCACGTTGCCAATCACTAATGTAATCGCGCTCGACACCTCTGCGCTCTGAATAACCTGCCCCGGATGGGGAGGGAACGCGGGGGTGGCCCCGGGACGCCAGGTTGTCCACGGGGTCGCGATAACGTACACGATCACGAGGAGAAGGGTCACGAGTTCGTTCCCTCCTCTCGCGTCGTTCTTCGTTGGGCTGACTAAACTCGTACTCGCGGTCAACACCGTCGCGCTCTAAGTAACCAACCCTGGGCGGGGAGGGAACGCGAGGGTGGCCCCGGGACGCCTGGTTGTCCACGGGGTCGCGAGAACGGGGACGATCACGAGGGGAAAGGTCGCGAATTCCTTCCCTCCTCTCGTGTCGTTCCTGAGTGGGCAAAACATAAGCGCGTTCGCGCTCAACACCTCCGCGCTCTGTATAACCTACCCCGGATGGGGAGGGAACGCGGGGGTGGCCCCGGGACGCCAGGTTGTCCACGGGGTCGCGAACACGTAAACGATCGCGATCTTCGTCTAATAGTTCACGCCGTCCTTCGCGTCGTTCTTCGCGTTGCGGTTCGCGACGGCTCACGCGAGATTCGGTGACAGCTGGAAGGGGAACTTCGTCATCGCTTCCACTGCTGTCATACTGAATCTGCGGGCGGGAGAGTGGGGGGTCTGGTTGACGGTGTTCGTACCGACCCGTCGCTCGCTCTCTTACCGGCCGCGACGCGGCAGGAATCCCCTCCCTTTCGGAACGCGTAACCCGGTGATCGCTACCGATCGGTTCGAGTTGGGGAAGGGGGGCCGCAGAGCCTCGCGTCTCCAGCGGTGGGGAAGCGTGACGCGCTTCGCGATCACCCCTCTGTCCGGTAAATCCGGACTCCGCGAGACGCGAATCTCTGACCCGCGGCGTACTAACAGTTGCTAGGGGGCGGTGGAGAGTTGTATCCGCCGGCTGGGACATTTCCACCCCTTCAGAGTGAAGACTAAGGGGGTCCCTAAAACGGCCGACGGACTGACCAGTGGGCAGCCACTGGCGATCCTCTATCCATCCGCGCGGTAATTCGGGAGTATCACGATCTCCCGGCTGGTTGAGCGTGGATATATTTTCCTCCGCTGGCCGCTCCGTGACCGGGCGCGAAGGTTCGGTCACGGTCAAGGTCGGGGCGGCGGCGGGAATTAAATTAAAACTATCACGCGCTGCAAATAGGGGCCCGGACCCACGCAAAGGGGAAAGACGAAGGATGGACTCGTATCGGGCGAACAAGTCTCTCCCTCGGCTGCCGGCCACCAGGGTCTCCAGCGACGGGTTGACCGGCGCGCCGGTCACTTCGTCCACTGCCGAGTCCCACTCGGCTGCGTGGGGACCCAATTCGTGGCGAAAATGATAACGCCTGAATCGGTCGGTCAACGTGGCCCACGTACCAAGCGTTCTTAACCCTAACATCTCCATCAACATAATTACGTCGACAGCATTGTGTCGGTCCACTAGAGAGGCGCACATCTCTCGCAGCTCAGCCCTCTGTTCGCGAAGGGCGAAGCGGCGGGCGCGGTCAGTCTCTGTGGTCTCGGAAACAGACATAATGGAAAGCAAAAAAAAATTCCTTTCTTCGCTAATTCAAATCCGGAGATAAGCTGACGATGAAGAAACGATAATACCCGCTTAATAGAAAAAAAAAATCAACAACCGACAGCTTAAACCGTCACGGGTGCCGACTCTTAATACCAAACAAAGGCTCGGTATAATCGGTCTTATGCCGTTGGAAATCAAACGAAGAAGCAACAATACAAATCCGTTGCAGCGTTTCGAACTAGAGACAATCGCGATGATGATATCGGATATCCACCTGTACACACTGGGTACAGGTAGGTGTCGACGAAACAAAAACAATCGCTTATTGCTCGGTGCAAAACAAAGACTCGTCGTTGTAATCAACGGTTCGAATAACGGAAAATTCAAAACGAACAGACAAAAGAGATCTCTAAGGGTGGATACTCGCGTCCCTGTGGTCAATTTTACTCTGGCCCCACGTTGGGCGCCAATTTTGTGACGGATCGGTGGGGGAAAAGCCCGAAAGGGGTCCCTAAGGTGGGGGCAGTTAGGGAAAACTGTCCTCCACTCACCGATGCACTCACCCACGGCCGATTTAACTAACGGGGCGCCAGTGCTAATGCACTCGTCCGCGGTAATCGCCCTTCCGGCTGCTCTGTCGGGAGCGGAACTCAGAGGGGGGCCAGGAAAGGAAAGAAAAAAAAAAGTAGTAAAAGACCCGCGATCTTGTATCCAACACAAAGAGAGATTTATTTGGGCCTGAATAGGCCACGCCAGCAATAAGAAAAGGGCGTACAAAAGAAACGGTGGTGGGCCCCACGCGTTACAGGCAACGGCTAGGAAGAAAGGTTTAACTCGCCAGTTGCGAGGGAGGCTATCGCGGCGCGGGGGCACACGGTACGCACGCGTATTACAAAACCGCTTCGGTCGCGTTTCCGCTGGGGATTCGTCCGCGCGGGAGCACGCCCTCTTAGGGGTCGTGGACAACAAGGGGACGTTGGTCCTAAATCTTAAATACAGTGCAAGAAATTCGCGAAACGCGAAACAGAAAATACGGTTCGGCGTTAGGGGGAAGGGACGGTGTCGAATTACACCGTCCGCGGCCTCTAGGGTCCTCGTCACTGGGGTCAAGGGTCCTATCACCCTCGCCACGCACAAATCAATAACAACAAAAAGAAAGGACGGGGTAGCGAGAAGGCTCCTACCTTTCTTTCGGTGTCGGGGCGTTAATCCTCTCACCCGGGGCGGCAACTCGCACACAGCACACCAAAGAACACACAAATCAGAAGAAACAGAACACACACACAGCGATTAACGCGTACAATAAAGAAAAAGAAAAACGGAAAAGAAAAAAAAAACACACACACACACACCACGCACTGGCCCCCGTGGCGAGGAATCCGCTCAGGCGGAGGAGTGGGGGTTGGCAATCCGGGAGGGTCATCGTAACGAGGCATAACCAAAAAAAAATTAGGTTACCCCCCAAAAAGAAGGGGGAAAAATATGCCTCGTTACAAATTATTACAGTTCTGGCGATAATAACTGCATTATATGGGTAATAATGCACGTTATATTGCTAATAGTATAAGTAATAAGTATAATTATTACAGTTCTTGCGATAATACCTCCATTATATGGGTAATAATGCATGTTATATTGATAATAATATAAGTAATAAGTATAATTATTTCAGTTCTAGCGATAATAACTGCATTATATGGGTAACAATGCACGTTATATTGCTAACAATATAAGTAATAAGTATAATTATTACAGTTCTAGCGATAATAACTGCATTATATGGGTAAAAATGCACGTTATATTGCTAATAGTATAAGTAATAAGTATAATTATTACAGTTCTAGCTATAATACCTCTATTATATGGGTAATAATGCATGTTATATTGAGAATAATATAAGTAATAAGTATAATTATTACAGTTCTAGCGATAATAACTGCATTATATGGGTAATAATGCACGTTATATTGCTAACAATATAAGTAATAAGTATAATTATTACAGTTCTAGCGATAATAACTGCATTATATGGGTAATAATGCATGTTATATTGAGAATAATATAAGTAATAAGTATAATTATTACAGTTCTGGCGATAATAACTGCATTATATGGGTAATAATGCACGTTATATTGCTAATAGTATAAGTAATAAGTATAATTATTACAGTTCTAGCGATAATAACTGCATTATATGGGTAAAAATGCACGTTATATTGCTAATAGTATAAGTAATAAGTATAATTATTACAGTTCTAGCTATAACACCTCTATTATATGGGTAATAATGCATGTTATATTGATAATGATATAAGTAATAAGTATAATTATTACAGTTCTAGCGATAATAACTGCATAATATGGGTAATAATGCACGTTATATCGCCAACAATATAAGAAATAAGTATAATTATTACAGTTCTAGCGATAATAACTGCATTATATGGGTAATAATGCATGTTATATTGAGAATAATATAAGTAATAAGAATAATTATTACAGTTCTAGCGATAATAACTGCATTATATGGGTAATAATGCACGTTATATTGCTAACAATATAAGTAATAAGTATAATTATTACAGTTCTAGCGATAATAACTGCATTATATGGGTAATAATGCATGTTATATTGAGAATAATATAAGTAATAAGTATAATTATTACAGTTCTGGCGATAATAACTGCATTATATGGGTAATAATGCACGTTATATTGCTAATAGTGTAAGTAATAAGTATAATTATTACAGTTCTAGCGATAATACCTCCATTATATGGGTAATAATGCATGTTATATTGATAATAATATAAGTAATAAGTATAGATATTACAGTTCTAGCCATAATAACTGCATAATATGGGTAATAATGCACGTTACATTGCTAATAATATAAGTAATGAGTATAATTATTACAGTTCTAGCGATAATAACTGCATTATATGGGTAATAATGCATGTTATATTGAGAATAATATAAGTAATAAGTATAATTATTACAGTTCTAGCGATAATAACTGCATTATATGGGTAATAAGGCATGTTATATTGATAACATCGGGAGTAATAAGTATAATTATTATAGTTCTAGCGATAATAATAGTAAAATATGGCTAATAGTGCATGATATATTGATAATAGTAAAAGTAATAAGTGTCTTTATTACAGTTCTATCGATAATAACTGCATAATATGGGTAATAATGCATGTTATATTGATAATAATATAAGTAATTAGTATAATTATTACAGTTCTAGCGATAATACCTCCATTATATGGGTAATAATGCATGTTATATTGATGATAATGAAAGTAATACGTATATTTATTAAAGTTCTAGCGATAATAACTGCATAATGTGGGTAATAATGCATGTTATATTGAGAATAATATAAGTAATAAGTATAATTATTACAGTTCTGGCGATAATAACTGCATTATATGGGTAATAATGCACGTTATATTGCTAATAATATAAGTAATATGTATAGTTATTACAGTTCTAGCGATAATAACTGCATAATGTGGGTAATAATGCATGTTATATTGAGAATAATATAAGTAATAAGTATAATTATTACAGTTCTGGCGATAATAACTGCATTATATGGGTAATAATGCACGTTATATTGCTAATAGTATAAGTAATAAGTATAATTATTACAGTTCTTGCGATAATACCTCCATTATATGGGTAATAATGCATGTTATATTGATAATAATATAAGTAATAAGTATAATTATTTCAGTTCTAGCGATAATAACTGCATTATATGGGTAACAATGCACGTTATATTGCTAACAATATAAGTAATAAGTATAATTATTACAGTTCTAGCGATAATAACTGCATTATATGGGTAAAAATGCACGTTATATTGCTAATAGTATAAGTAATAAGTATAATTATTACAGTTCTAGCTATAATACCTCTATTATATGGGTAATAATGCATGTTATATTGAGAATAATATAAGTAATAAGTATAATTATTACAGTTCTAGCGATAATAACTGCATTATATGGGTAATAATGCACGTTATATTGCTAACAATATAAGTAATAAGTATAATTATTACAGTTCTAGCGATAATAACTGCATTATATGGGTAATAATGCATGTTATATTGAGAATAATATAAGTAATAAGTATAATTATTACAGTTCTGGCGATAATAACTGCATTATATGGGTAATAATGCACGTTATATTGCTAATAGTATAAGTAATAAGTATAATTATTACAGTTCTAGCGATAATAACTGCATTATATGGGTAAAAATGCACGTTATATTGCTAATAGTATAAGTAATAAGTATAATTATTGCAGTTCTAGCTATAACACCTCTATTATATGGGTAATAATGCATGTTATATTGATAATGATATAAGTAATAAGTATAATTATTACAGTTCTAGCGATAATAACTGCATAATATGGGTAATAATGCACGTTATATCGCCAACAATATAAGTAATAAGTATAATTATTACAGTTCTAGCGATAATAACTGCATTATATGGGTAATAATGCATGTTATATTGAGAATAATATAAGTAATAAGTATAATTATTACAGTTCTAGCGATAATAACTGCATTATATGGGTAATAATGCACGTTATATTGCTAACAATATAAGTAATAAGTATAATTATTACAGTTCTAGCGATAATAACTGCATTATATGGGTAATAATGCATGTTATATTGAGAATAATATAAGTAATAAGTATAATTATTACAGTTCTGGCGATAATAACTGCATTATATGGGTAATAATGCACGTTATATTGCTAATAGTATAAGTAATAAGTATAATTATTACAGTTCTAGCGATAATACCTCCATTATATGGGTAATAATGCATGTTATATTGATAATAATATAAGTAATAAGTATAGATATTACAGTTCTAGCCATAATAACTGCATAATATGGGTAATAATGCACGTTACATTGCTAATAATATAAGTAATGAGTATAATTATTACAGTTCTAGCCATAATAACTGCATAATATGGGTAATAATGCACGTTACATTGCTAATAATATAAGTAATGAGTATAATTATTACAGTTCTAGCGATAATAACTGCATTATATGGGTAATAAGGCATGTTATATTGATAATATCAGGAGTAATAAGTATAATTATTATAGTTCTAGCGATAATAACTGCATAATGTGGGTAATAATGCATGTTATATTGAGAATAATATAAGTAATAAGTATAATTATTACAGTTCTGGCGATAATAACTGCATTATATGGGTAATAATGCACGTTATATTGCTAATAGTATAAGTAATAAGTATAATTATTACAGTTCTAGCGATAATAACTGCATTATATGGGTAAAAATGCACGTTATATTGCTAATAGTATAAGTAATAAGTATAATTATTACAGTTCTAGCTATAACACCTCTATTATATGGGTAATAATGCATGTTATATTGATAATGATATAAGTAATAAGTATAATTATTACAGTTCTAGCGATAATAACTGCATAATATGGGTAATAATGCACGTTATATCGCTAACAATATAAGTAATAAGTATAATTATTACAGTTCTAGCGATAATAACTGCATTATATGGGTAATAATGCATGTTATATTGAGAATAATATAAGTAATAAGTATAATTATTACAGTTCTAGCGATAATAACTGCATTATATGGGTAATAATGCACGTTATATTGCTAACAATATAAGTAATAAGTATAATTATTACAGTTCTAGCGATAATAACTGCATTATATGGGTAAAAATGCACGTTATATTGCTAATAGTATAAGTAATAAGTATAATTATTACAGTTCTAGCTATAACACCTCTATTATATGGGTAATAATGCATGTTATATTGATAATGATATAAGTAATAAGTATAATTATTACAGTTCTAGCGATAATAACTGCATAATATGGGTAATAATGCACGTTATATCGCCAACAATATAAGAAATAAGTATAATTATTACAGTTCTAGCGATAATAACTGCATTATATGGGTAATAATGCATGTTATATTGAGAATAATATAAGTAATAAGAATAATTATTACAGTTCTAGCGATAATAACTGCATTATATGGGTAATAATGCACGTTATATTGCTAACAATATAAGTAATAAGTATAATTATTACAGTTCTAGCGATAATAACTGCATTATATGGGTAATAATGCATGTTATATTGAGAATAATATAAGTAATAAGTATAATTATTACAGTTCTGGCGATAATAACTGCATTATATGGGTAATAATGCACGTTATATTGCTAATAGTGTAAGTAATAAGTATAATTATTACAGTTCTAGCGATAATACCTCCATTATATGGGTAATAATGCATGTTATATTGATAATAATATAAGTAATAAGTATAGATATTACAGTTCTAGCCATAATAACTGCATAATATGGGTAATAATGCACGTTACATTGCTAATAATATAAGTAATGAGTATAATTATTACAGTTCTAGCGATAATAACTGCATTATATGGGTAATAATGCATGTTATATTGAGAATAATATAAGTAATAAGTATAATTATTACAGTTCTAGCGATAATAACTGCATTATATGGGTAATAAGGCATGTTATATTGATAACATCGGGAGTAATAAGTATAATTATTATAGTTCTAGCGATAATAATAGTAAAATATGGCTAATAGTGCATGATATATTGATAATAGTAAAAGTAATAAGTGTCTTTATTACAGTTCTATCGATAATAACTGCATAATATGGGTAATAATGCATGTTATATTGATAATAATATAAGTAATTAGTATAATTATTACAGTTCTAGCGATAATACCTCCATTATATGGGTAATAATGCATGTTATATTGATGATAATGAAAGTAATACGTATATTTATTAAAGTTCTAGCGATAATAACTGCATAATGTGGGTAATAATGCATGTTATATTGAGAATAATATAAGTAATAAGTATAATTATTACAGTTCTGGCGATAATAACTGCATTATATGGGTAATAATGCACGTTATATTGCTAATAATATAAGTAATATGTATAGTTATTACAGTTCTAGCGATAATAACTGCATAATGTGGGTAATAATGCATGTTATATTGAGAATAATATAAGTAATAAGTATAATTATTACAGTTCTGGCGATAATAACTGCATTATATGGGTAATAATGCACGTTATATTGCTAATAGTATAAGTAATAAGTATAATTATTACAGTTCTTGCGATAATACCTCCATTATATGGGTAATAATGCATGTTATATTGATAATAATATAAGTAATAAGTATAATTATTTCAGTTCTAGCGATAATAACTGCATTATATGGGTAACAATGCACGTTATATTGCTAACAATATAAGTAATAAGTATAATTATTACAGTTCTAGCGATAATAACTGCATTATATGGGTAAAAATGCACGTTATATTGCTAATAGTATAAGTAATAAGTATAATTATTACAGTTCTAGCTATAATACCTCTATTATATGGGTAATAATGCATGTTATATTGAGAATAATATAAGTAATAAGTATAATTATTACAGTTCTAGCGATAATAACTGCATTATATGGGTAATAATGCACGTTATATTGCTAACAATATAAGTAATAAGTATAATTATTACAGTTCTAGCGATAATAACTGCATTATATGGGTAATAATGCATGTTATATTGAGAATAATATAAGTAATAAGTATAATTATTACAGTTCTGGCGATAATAACTGCATTATATGGGTAATAATGCACGTTATATTGCTAATAGTATAAGTAATAAGTATAATTATTACAGTTCTAGCGATAATAACTGCATTATATGGGTAAAAATGCACGTTATATTGCTAATAGTATAAGTAATAAGTATAATTATTGCAGTTCTAGCTATAACACCTCTATTATATGGGTAATAATGCATGTTATATTGATAATGATATAAGTAATAAGTATAATTATTACAGTTCTAGCGATAATAACTGCATAATATGGGTAATAATGCACGTTATATCGCCAACAATATAAGTAATAAGTATAATTATTACAGTTCTAGCGATAATAACTGCATTATATGGGTAATAATGCATGTTATATTGAGAATAATATAAGTAATAAGTATAATTATTACAGTTCTAGCGATAATAACTGCATTATATGGGTAATAATGCACGTTATATTGCTAACAATATAAGTAATAAGTATAATTATTACAGTTCTAGCGATAATAACTGCATTATATGGGTAATAATGCATGTTATATTGAGAATAATATAAGTAATAAGTATAATTATTACAGTTCTGGCGATAATAACTGCATTATATGGGTAATAATGCACGTTATATTGCTAATAGTATAAGTAATAAGTATAATTATTACAGTTCTAGCGATAATACCTCCATTATATGGGTAATAATGCATGTTATATTGATAATAATATAAGTAATAAGTATAGATATTACAGTTCTAGCCATAATAACTGCATAATATGGGTAATAATGCACGTTACATTGCTAATAATATAAGTAATGAGTATAATTATTACAGTTCTAGCCATAATAACTGCATAATATGGGTAATAATGCACGTTACATTGCTAATAATATAAGTAATGAGTATAATTATTACAGTTCTAGCGATAATAACTGCATTATATGGGTAATAAGGCATGTTATATTGATAATATCAGGAGTAATAAGTATAATTATTATAGTTCTAGCGATAATAACTGCATAATGTGGGTAATAATGCATGTTATATTGAGAATAATATAAGTAATAAGTATAATTATTACAGTTCTGGCGATAATAACTGCATTATATGGGTAATAATGCACGTTATATTGCTAATAGTATAAGTAATAAGTATAATTATTACAGTTCTAGCGATAATAACTGCATTATATGGGTAAAAATGCACGTTATATTGCTAATAGTATAAGTAATAAGTATAATTATTACAGTTCTAGCTATAACACCTCTATTATATGGGTAATAATGCATGTTATATTGATAATGATATAAGTAATAAGTATAATTATTACAGTTCTAGCGATAATAACTGCATAATATGGGTAATAATGCACGTTATATCGCTAACAATATAAGTAATAAGTATAATTATTACAGTTCTAGCGATAATAACTGCATTATATGGGTAATAATGCATGTTATATTGAGAATAATATAAGTAATAAGTATAATTATTACAGTTCTAGCGATAATAACTGCATTATATGGGTAATAATGCACGTTATATTGCTAACAATATAAGTAATAAGTATAATTATTACAGTTCTAGCGATAATAACTGCATTATATGGGTAATAATGCATGTTATATTGAGAATAATATAAGTAATAAGTAAAATTATTACAGTTCTGGCGATAACAACTGCATTGTATGGGTAATAATGCACGTTAATTGCTAATAGTATATGTAATAAGTATAATTATTACAGTTCTAGCGATAATACCTCCATTATATGGGTAATAATGCATGTTATATTGATAATAATATAAGTAATAAGTATAGATATTACAGTTCTAGCCATAATAACTGCATAATATGGGTAATAATGCACGTTACATTGCTAATAATATAAGTAATGAGTATAATTATTACAGTTCTAGCGATAATAACTGCATTATATGGGTAATAAGGCATGTTATATTGATAACATCGGGAGTAATAAGTATAATTATTATAGTTCTAGCGATAATAATAGTAAAATATGGCTAATAGTGCATGATATATTGATAATAGTAAAAGTAATAAGTGTATTTATTACAGTTCTATCGATAATAACTGCATAATATGGGTAATAATGCATGTTATATTGATAACATCGGGAGTAATAAGTATAATTATTATAGTTCTAGCGATAATAATAGTAAAATATGGCTAATAGTGCATGATATATTGATAATAGTAAAAGTAATAAGTGTATTTATTACAGTTCTATCGATAATAACTGCATAATATGGGTAATAATGCATGTTATATTGATAATAATATAAGTAATAAGTATAATTATTACAGTTCTAGCGATAATACCTCCATTATATGGGTAAAAATGCATGTTATATTGATGATAATGAAAGCAGTACGTATGTTTAGTATAGTTCTAGCGATAATAACTGCATAATGTGAGTAATAATGCATGTTATATTGAGAATAATATAAGTAATAAGTATAATTATTACAGTTCTGGCGATAATAACTGCATTATATGGGTAATAATGCACGTTATATTGCTAATAGTATAAGTAATAAGTATAATTATTACAGTTCTTGCGATAATACCTCCATTATATGGGTAATAATGCATGTTATATTGATAATAATATAAGTGATAAGTATAATTATTACAGTTCTAGCGATAATAACTGCATTATATGGGTAATAATGCACGTTATATTGCTAATAATATAAGTAATAAGTATAGTTATTACAGTTCTAGCGATAATAACTGCATAATGTGGGTAATAATGCATGTTATATTGAGAATAATATAAGTAGTAAGTATAATTATTACAGTTCTGGCGATAGTAACTGCATTATATGGGTAATAATGCACGTTATATTGCTAATAGTATAAGTAATAAGTATAATTATTACAGTTCTTGCGATAATACCTCCACTATATGAGTAATAATGCATGTTATACTGATAATAATATAAGTAATAAGTATAATTATTTCAGTTCTAGCGATAATAACTGCATTATATGGGTAACAATGCACGTTATATTGCTAACAATATAAGTAATAAGTATAATTATTACAGTTCTAGCGATAATAACTGCATTATATGGGTAAAAATGCACGTTATATTGCTAATAGTATAAGTAATAAGTATAATTATTACAGTTCTAGCGATAATAACTGCATTATATGGGTAATAATGCATGTTATATTGAGAATAATATAAGTAATAAGTATAATTATTACAGTTCTGGCGATAATAACTGCATTATATGGGTAATAATGCACGTTATATTGCTAATAGTATAAGTAATAAGTATAATTATTACAGTTCTAGCGATAATAACTGCATTATATGGGTAAAAATGCACGTTATATTGCTAATAGTATAAGTAATAAGTATAATTATTACAGTTCTAGCTATAACACCTCTATTATATGGGTAATAATGCATGTTATATTGATAATGATATAAGTAATAAGTATAATTATTACAGTTCTAGCGATAATAACTGCATAATATGGGTAATAATGCACGTTATATCGCTAACAATATAAGTAATAAGTATAATTATTACAGTTCTAGCGATAATAACTGCATTATATGGGTAATAATGCATGTTATATTGAGAATAATATAAGTAATAAGTATAATTATTACAGTTCTAGCGATAATAACTGCATTATATGGGTAATAATGCACGTTATATTGCTAACAATATAAGTAATAAGTATAATTATTACAGTTCTAGCGATAATAACTGCATTATATGGGTAATAATGCATGTTATATTGAGAATAATATAAGTAATAAGTAAAATTATTACAGTTCTGGCGATAATAACTGCATTATATGGGTAATAATGCACGTTATATTGCTAATAGTATATGTAATAAGTATAATTATTACAGTTCTAGCGATAATACCTCCATTATATGGGTAATAATGCATGTTATATTGATAATAATATAAGTAATAAGTATAGATATTACAGTTCTAGCCATAATAACTGCATAATATGGGTAATAATGCACGTTACATTGCTAATAATATAAGTAATGAGTATAATTATTACAGTTCTAGCGATAATAACTGCATTATATGGGTAATAAGGCATGTTATATTGATAACATCGGGAGTAATAAGTATAATTATTATAGTTCTAGCGATAATAATAGTAAAATATGGCTAATAGTGCATGATATATTGATAATAGTAAAAGTAATAAGTGTATTTATTACAGTTCTATCGATAATAACTGCATAATATGGGTAATAATGCATGTTATATTGATAACATCGGGAGTAATAAGTATAATTATTACAGTTCTAGCGATAATACCTCCATTATATGGGTAAAAATGCATGTTATATTGATGATAATGAAAGTAGTACGTATGTTTAGTATAGTTCTAGCGATAATAACTGCATAATGTGAGTAATAATGCATGTTATATTGAGAATAATATAAGTAATAAGTATAATTATTACAGTTCTGGCGATAATAACTGCATTATATGGGTAATAAGGCATGTTATATTGATAATATCAGGAGTAATAAGTATAATTATTATAGTTCTAGCGATAATAACTGCATAATGTGGGTAATAATGCATGTTATATTGAGAATAATATAAGTAATAAGTATAATTATTACAGTTCTAGCGATAATAACTGCATTATATGGGTAAAAATGCACGTTATATTGCTAATAGTATAAGTAATAAGTATAATTATTACAGTTCTAGCTATAACACCTCTATTATATGGGTAATAATGCATGTTATATTGATAATGATATAAGTAATAAGTATAATTATTACAGTTCTAGCGATAATAACTGCATAATATGGGTAATAATGCACGTTATGTCGCTAACAATATAAGTAATAAGTATAATTATTACAGTTCTAGCGATAATAACTGCATTATATGGGTAATAATGCATGTTATATTGAGAATAATATAAGTAATAAGTATAATTATTACAGTTCTAGCGATAATAACTGCATTATATGGGTAATAATGCACGTTATATTATTAACAATATAAGTAATAAGTATAATTATTACAGTTCTAGCGATAATAACTGCATTATATGGGTAATAATGCATGTTATATTGAGAATAATATAAGTAATAAGTAAAATTATTACAGTTCTGGCGATAATAACTGCATTATATGGGTAATAATGCACGTTATATTGCTAGTAGTATATGTAATAAGTATAATTATTACAGTTCTAGCGATAATACCTCCATTATATGGGTAATAATGCATGTTATATTGATAATAATATAAGTAATAAGTATAGATATTACAGTTCTAGCCATAATAACTGCATAATATGGGTAATAATGCACGTTACATTGCTAATAATATAAGTAATGAGTATAATTATTACAGTTCTAGCGATAATAACTGCATTATATGGGTAATAAGGCATGTTATATTGATAACATCGGGAGTAATAAGTATAATTATTATAGTTCTAGCGATAATAATAGTAAAATATGGCTAATAGTGCATGATATATTGATAATAGTAAAAGTAATAAGTGTATTTATTACAGTTCTATCGATAATAACTGCATAATATGGGTAATAATGCATGTTATATTGATAACATCGGGAGTAATAAGTATAATTATTATAGTTCTAGCGATAATAATAGTAAAATATGGCTAATAGTGCATGATATATTGATAATAGTAAAAGTAATAAGTGTATTTATTACAGTTCTATCGATAATAACTGCATAATATGGGTAATAATGCATGTTATATTGATAATAATATAAGTAATAAGTATAATTATTACAGTTCTAGCGATAATACCTCCATTATATGGGTAAAAATGCATGTTATATTGATGATAATGAAAGTAGTACGTTTGTTTAGTATAGTTCTAGCGATAATAACTGCATAATGTGAGTAATAATGCATGTTATATTGAGAATAATATAAGTAATAAGTATAATTATTACAGTTCTGGCGATAATAACTGCATTATATGGGTAATAATGCACGTTATATTGCTAATAGTATAAGTAATAAGTATAATTATTACAGTTCTTGCGATAATACCTCCATTATATGGGTAATAATGCATGTTATATTGATAATAATATAAGTGATAAGTATAATTATTACAGTTCTAGCGATAATAACTGCATTATATGGGTAATAATGCACGTTATATTGCTAATAATATAAGTAATAAGTATAGTTATTACAGTTCTAGCGATAATAACTGCATAATGTGGGTAATAATGCATGTTATATTGAGAATAATATAAGTAGTAAGTATAATTATTACAGTTCTGGCGATAGTAACTGCATTATATGGGTAATAATGCACGTTATATTGCTAATAGTATAAGTAATAAGTATAATTATTACAGTTCTTGCGATAATACCTCCATTATATGGGTAATAATGCATGTTATATTGATAATAATATAAGTAATAAGTATAATTATTTCAGTTCTAGCGATAATAACTGCATTATATGGGTAATAATGCATGTTATATTGAGAATAATATAAGTAATAAGTATAATTATTACAGTTCTGGCGATAATAACTGCATTATATGGGTAATAATGCACGTTATATTGCTAATAGTATAAGTAATAAGTATAATTATTACAGTTCTAGCGATAATAACTGCATTATATGGGTAAAAATGCACGTTATATTGCTAATAGTATAAGTAATAAGTATAATTATTACAGTTCTAGCTATAACACCTCTATTATATGGGTAATAATGCATGTTATATTGATAATGATATAAGTAATAAGTATAATTATTACAGTTCTAGCGATAATAACTGCATAATATGGGTAATAATGCACGTTATATCGCTAACAATATAAGTAATAAGTATAATTATTACAGTTCTAGCGATAATAACTGCATTATATGGGTAATAATGCATGTTATATTGAGAATAATATAAGTAATAAGTATAATTATTACAGTTCTAGCGATAATAACTGCATTATATGGGTAATAATGCACGTTATATTGCTAACAATATAAGTAATAAGTATAATTATTACAGTTCTAGCGATAATAACTGCATTATATGGGTAATAATGCATGTTATATTGAGAATAATATAAGTAATAAGTAAAATTATTACAGTTCTGGCGATAATAACTGCATTATATGGGTAATAATGCACGTTATATTGCTAATAGTATATGTAATAAGTATAATTATTACAGTTCTAGCGATAATACCTCCATTATATGGGTAATAATGCATGTTATATTGATAATAATATAAGTAATAAGTATAGATATTACAGTTCTAGCCATAATAACTGCATAATATGGGTAATAATGCACGTTACATTGCTAATAATATAAGTAATGAGTATAATTATTACAGTTCTAGCGATAATAACTGCATTATATGGGTAATAAGGCATGTTATATTGATAACATCGGGAGTAATAAGTATAATTATTATAGTTCTAGCGATAATAATAGTAAAATATGGCTAATAGTGCATGATATATTGATAATAGTAAAAGTAATAAGTGTATTTATTACAGTTCTATCGATAATAACTGCATAATATGGGTAATAATGCATGTTATATTGATAACATCGGGAGTAATAAGTATAATTATTATAGTTCTAGCGATAATAATAGTAAAATATGGCTAATAGTGCATGATATATTGATAATAGTAAAAGTAATAAGTGTATTTATTACAGTTCTATCGATAATAACTGCATAATATGGGTAATAATGCATGTTATATTGATAATAATATAAGTAATAAGTATAATTATTACAGTTCTAGCGATAATACCTCCATTATATGGGTAAAAATGCATGTTATATTGATGATAATGAAAGTAGTACGTATGTTTAGTATAGTTCTAGCGATAATAACTGCATAATGTGAGTAATAATGCATGTTATATTGAGAATAATATAAGTAATAAGTATAATTATTACAGTTCTGGCGATAATAACTGCATTATATGGGTAATAATGCACGTTATATTGCTAATAGTATAAGTAATAAGTATAATTATTACAGTTCTTGCGATAATACCTCCATTATATGGGTAATAATGCATGTTATATTGATAATAATATAAGTAATAAGTATAGATATTACAGTTCTAGCCATAATAACTGCATAATATGGGTAATAATGCACGTTACATTGCTAATAATATAAGTAATGAGTATAATTATTACAGTTCTAGCGATAATAACTGCATTATATGGGTAATAAGGCATGTTATATTGATAATATCAGGAGTAATAAGTATAATTATTATAGTTCTAGCGATAATAACTGCATAATGTGGGTAATAATGCATGTTATATTGAGAATAATATAAGTAATAAGTATAATTATTACAGTTCTGGCGATAATAACTGCATTATATGGGTAATAATGCACGTTATATTGCTAATAGTATAAGTAATAAGTATAATTATTACAGTTCTAGCGATAATAACTGCATTATATGGGTAAAAATGCACGTTATATTGCTAATAGTATAAGTAATAAGTATAATTATTACAGTTCTAGCTATAACACCTCTATTATATGGGTAATAATGCATGTTATATTGATAATGATATAAGTAATAAGTATAATTATTACAGTTCTAGCGATAATAACTGCATAATATGGGTAATAATGCACGTTATGTCGCTAACAATATAAGTAATAAGTATAATTATTACAGTTCTAGCGATAATAACTGCATTATATGGGTAATAATGCATGTCATATTGAGAATAATATAAGTAATAAGTATAATTATTACAGTTCTAGCGATAATAACTGCATTATATGGGTAATAATGCACGTTATATTATTAACAATATAAGTAATAAGTATAATTATTACAGTTCTAGCGATAATAACTGCATTATATGGGTAATAATGCATGTTATATTGAGAATAATATAAGTAATAAGTAAAATTATTACAGTTCTGGCGATAATAACTGCATTATATGGGTAATAATGCACGTTATATTGCTAATAGTATATGTAATAAGTATAATTATTACAGTTCTAGCGATAATACCTCCATTATATGGGTAATAATGCATGTTATATTGATAATAATATAAGTAATAAGTATAGATATTACAGTTCTAGCCATAATAACTGCATAATATGGGTAATAATGCACGTTACATTGCTAATAATATAAGTAATGAGTATAATTATTACAGTTCTAGCGATAATAACTGCATTATATGGGTAATAAGGCATGTTATATTGATAACATCGGGAGTAATAAGTATAATTATTATAGTTCTAGCGATAATAATAGTAAAATATGGCTAATAGTGCATGATATATTGATAATAGTAAAAGTAATAAGTGTATTTATTACAGTTCTATCGATAATAACTGCATAATATGGGTAATAATGCATGTTATATTGATAACATCGGGAGTAATAAGTATAATTATTATAGTTCTAGCGATAATAATAGTAAAATATGGCTAATAGTGCATGATATATTGATAATAGTAAAAGTAATAAGTGTATTTATTACAGTTCTATCGATAATAACTGCATAATATGGGTAATAATGCATGTTATATTGATAATAATATAAGTAATAAGTATAATTATTACAGTTCTAGCGATAATACCTCCATTATATGGGTAAAAATGCATGTTATATTGATGATAATGAAAGTAGTACGTTTGTTTAGTATAGTTCTAGCGATAATAACTGCATAATGTGAGTAATAATGCATGTTATATTGAGAATAATATAAGTAATAAGTATAATTATTACAGTTCTGGCGATAATAACTGCATTATATGGGTAATAATGCACGTTATATTGCTAATAGTATAAGTAATAAGTATAATTATTACAGTTCTTGCGATAATACCTCCATTATATGGGTAATAATGCATGTTATATTGATAATAATATAAGTGATAAGTATAATTATTACAGTTCTAGCGATAATAACTGCATTATATGGGTAATAATGCACGTTATATTGCTAATAATATAAGTAATAAGTATAGTTATTACAGTTCTAGCGATAATAACTGCATAATGTGGGTAATAATGCATGTTATATTGAGAATAATATAAGTAGTAAGTATAATTATTACAGTTCTGGCGATAGTAACTGCATTATATGGGTAATAATGCACGTTATATTGCTAATAGTATAAGTAATAAGTATAATTATTACAGTTCTTGCGATAATACCTCCATTATATGGGTAATAATGCATGTTATATTGATAATAATATAAGTAATAAGTATAATTATTTCAGTTCTAGCGATAATAACTGCATTATATGGGTAACAATGCACGTTATATTGCTAACAATATAAGTAATAAGTATAATTATTACAGTTCTAGCGATAATAACTGCATTATATGGGTAAAAATGCACGTTATATTGCTAATAGTATAAGTAATAAGTATAATTATTACAGTTCTAGCTATAACACCTCTATTATATGGGTAATAATGCATGTTATATTGATAATGATATAAGTAATAAGTATAATTATTACAGTTCTAGCGATAATAACTGCATAATATGGGTAATAATGCACGTTATATCGCTAACAATATAAGTAATAAGTATAATTATTACAGTTCTAGCGATAATAACTGCATTATATGGGTAATAATGCATGTTATATTGAGAATAATATAAGTAATAAGTATAATTATTACAGTTCTAGCGATAATAACTGCATTATATGGGTAATAATGCACGTTATATTGCTAACAATATAAGTAATAAGTATAATTATTACAGTTCTAGCGATAATAACTGCATTATATGGGTAATAATGCATGTTATATTGAGAATAATATAAGTAATAAGTATAATTATTACAGTTCTGGCGATAATAACTGCATTATATGGGTAATAATGCACGTTATATTGCTAATAGTATATGTAATAAGTATAATTATTACAGTTCTAGCGATAATACCTCCATTATATGGGTAATAATGCATGTTATATTGATAATAATATAAGTAATAAGTATAGATATTACAGTTCTAGCCATAATAACTGCATAATATGGGTAATAATGCATGTTACATTGCTAATAATATAAGTAATGAGTATAATTATTACAGTTCTAGCGATAATAACTGCATTATATGGGTAATAAGGCATGTTATATTGATAACATCGGGAGTAATAAGTATAATTATTATAGTTCTAGCGATAATAATAGTAAAATATGGCTAATAGTGCATGATATATTGATAATAGTAAAAGTAATAAGTGTATTTATTACAGTTCTATCGATAATAACTGCATAATATGGGTAATAATGCATGTTATATTGATAATAATATAAGTAATTAGTATAATTATTACAGTTCTAGCGATAATACCTCCATTATATGGGTAATAATGCATGTTATATTGATGATAATGAAAGTAATACGTATATTTATTATAGTTCTAGCGATAATAACTGCATAATGTGGGTAATAATGCATGTTATATTGAGAATAATATAAGTAATAAGTATAATTATTACAGTTCTGGCGATAATAACTGCAATATATGGGTAATAATGCACGTTATATTGCTAATAATATAAGTAATATGTATAGTTATTACAGTTCTAGCGATAATAACTGCATAATGTGGGTAATAATGCATGTTATATTGAGAATAATATAAGTAATAAGTATAATTATTACAGTTCTGGCGATAATAACTGCATTATATGGGTAATAATGCACGTTATATTGCTAACAATATAAGTAATAAGTATAATTATTACAGTTCTAGCGATAATACCTCCATTATATGGGTAATAATGCATGTTATATTGATAATAATATAAGTAATAAGTATAATTATTTCAGTTCTAGCGATAATAACTGCATTATATGGGTAACAATGCACGTTATATTGCTAGCAATATAAGTAATAAGTATAATTATTACAGTTCTAGCGATAATAACTGCATTATATGGGTAAAAATGCACGTTATATTGCTAATAGTATAAGTAATAAGTATAATTATTACAGTTCTAGCTATAATACCTCTATTATATGGGTAATAATGCATGTTATATTGAGAATAATATAAGTAATAAGTATAATTATTACAGTTCTAGCGATAATAACTGCATTATATGGGTAATAATGCACGTTATATTGCTAACAATATAAGTAATAAGTATAATTATTACAGTTCTAGCGAAAATAACTGCATTATATGGGCAATAATGCATGTTATATAGAGAATAATATAAGTAATAAGTATAATTATTACAGTTCTGGCGATAATAACTGCATTATATGGGTAATAATGCACGTTATATTGCTAATAGTATAAGTAATAAGTATAATTATTACAGTTCTTGCGATAATACCTCCATTATATGGGTAATAATGCATGTTATATTGATAATAATATAAGTAATAAGTATAATTATTTCAGTTCTAGCGATAATAACTGCATTATATGGGTAACAATGCACGTTATATTGCTAGCAATATAAGTAATAAGTATAATTATTACAGTTCTAGCGATAATAACTGCATTATATGGGTAAAAATGCACGTTATATTGCTAATAGTATAAGTAATAAGTATAATTATTACAGTTCTAGCGATAATACCTCCATTATATGGGTAATAATGCATGTTATATTGATAATAATATAAGTAATAAGTATAGATATTACAGTTCTAGCCATAATAACTGCATAATATGGGTAATAATGCACGTTACATTGCTAATAATATAAGTAATGAGTATAATTATTACAGTTCTAGCGATAATAACTGCATTATATGGGTAATAAGGCATGTTATATTGATAATATCAGGAGTAATAAGTATAATTATTATAGTTCTAGCGATAATAACTGCATAATGTGGGTAATAATGCATGTTATATTGAGAATAATATAAGTAATAAGTATAATTATTACAGTTCTGGCGATAATAACTGCATTATATGGGTAATAATGCACGTTATATTGCTAATAATATAAGTAATATGTATAGTTATTACAGTTCTAGCGATAATAACTGCATAATGTGGGTAATAATGCATGTTATATTGAGAATAATATAAGTAATAAGTATAATTATTACAGTTCTGGCGATAATAACTGCATTATATGGGTAATAATGCACGTTGTATTGCTAATAGTATAAGTAATAAGTATAATTATTACAGTTCTTGCGATAATACCTCCATTATATGGGTAATAATGCATGTTATATTGATAATAATATAAGTAATAAGTATAATTATTTCAGTTCTAGCGATAATAACTGCATTATATGGGTAACAATGCACGTTATATTGCTAGCAATATAAGTAATAAGTATAATTATTACAGTTCTAGCGATAATAACTGCATTATATGGGTAAAAATGCACGTTATATTGCTAATAGTATAAGTAATAAGTATAATTATTACAGTTCTAGCTATAATACCTCTATTATATGGGTAATAATGCATGTTATATTGAGAATAATATAAGTAATAAGTATAATTATTACAGTTCTAGCGATAATAACTGCATTATATGGGTAATAATGCACGTTATATTGCTAACAATATAAGTAATAAGTATAATTATTACAGTTCTAGCGAAAATAACTGCATTATATGGGTAATAATGCATGTTATATAGAGAATAATATAAGTAATAAGTATAATTATTACAGTTCTGGCGATAATAACTGCATTATATGGGTAATAATGCACGTTATATTGCTAATAGTATAAGTAATAAGTATAATTATTACAGTTCTTGCGATAATACCTCCATTATATGGGTAATAATGCATGTTATATTGATAATAATATAAGTAATAAGTATAATTATTTCAGTTCTAGCGATAATAACTGCATTATATGGGTAACAATGCACGTTATATTGCTAGCAATATAAGTAATAAGTATAATTATTACAGTTCTAGCGATAATAACTGCATTATATGGGTAAAAATGCACGTTATATTGCTAATAGTATAAGTAATAAGTATAATTATTACAGTTCTAGCGATAATACCTCCATTATATGGGTAATAATGCATGTTATATTGATAATAATATAAGTAATAAGTATAGATATTACAGTTCTAGCCATAATAACTGCATAATATGGGTAATAATGCACGTTACATTGCTAATAATATAAGTAATGAGTATAATTATTACAGTTCTAGCGATAATAACTGCATTATATGGGTAATAAGGCATGTTATATTGATAATATCAGGAGTAATAAGTATAATTATTATAGTTCTAGCGATAATAACTGCATAATGTGGGTAATAATGCATGTTATATTGAGAATAATATAAGTAATAAGTATAATTATTACAGTTCTGGCGATAATAACTGCATTATATGGGTAATAATGCATGTTATATTGAGAGTAATATAAGTAATAAGTAAAATTATTACAGTTCTTGCGATAATAACTGCATTATATGGGTAATAATGCACGTTATATTGCTAATAGTATATGTAATAAGTATAATTATTACAGTTCTAGCGATAATACCTCCATTATATGGGTAATAATGCATGTTATATTGATAATAATATAAGTAATAAGTATAGATATTACAGTTCTAGCCATAATAACTGCATAATATGGGTAATAATGCACGTTACATTGCTAATAATATAAGTAATGAGTATAATTATTACAGTTCTAGCGATAATAACTGCATTATATGGGTAATAAGGCATGTTATATTGATAACATCGGGAGTAATAAGTATAATTATTATAGTTCTAGCGATAATAATAGTAAAATATGGCTAATAGTGCATGATATATTGATAATAGTAAAAGTAATAAGTGTATTTATTACAGTTCTATCGATAATAACTGCATAATATGGGTAATAATGCATGTTATATTGATAACATCGGGAGTAATAAGTATAATTATTATAGTTCTAGCGATAATAATAGTAAAATATGGCTAATAGTGCATGATATATTGATAATAGTAAAAGTAATAAGTGTATTTATTACAGTTCTATCGATAATAACTGCATAATATGGGTAATAATGCATGTTATATTGATAATAATATAAGTAATAAGTATAATTATTACAGTTCTAGCGATAATACCTCCATTATATGGGTAAAAATGCATGTTATATTGATGATAATGAAAGTAGTACGTATGTTTAGTATAGTTCTAGCGATAATAACTGCATAATGTGAGTAATAATGCATGTTATATTGAGAATAATATAAGTAATAAGTATAATTATTACAGTTCTGGCGATAATAACTGCATTATATGGGTAAAAATGCACGTTATATTGCTAATAGTATAAGTAATAAGTATAATTATTACAGTTCTAGCTATAATACCTCTATTATATGGGTAATAATGCATGTTATATTGAGAATAATATAAGTAATAAGTATAATTATTACAGTTCTAGCGATAATAACTGCATTATATGGGTAATAATGCACGTTATATTGCTAACAATATAAGTAATAAGTATAATTATTACAGTTCTAGCGAAAATAACTGCATTATATGGGTAATAATGCATGTTATATAGAGAATAATATAAGTAATAAGTATAATTATTACAGTTCTGGCGATAATAACTGCATTATATGGGTAATAATGCACGTTATATTGCTAATAGTATAAGTAATAAGTATAATTATTACAGTTCTTGCGATAATACCTCCATTATATGGGTAATAATGCATGTTATATTGATAATAATATAAGTAATAAGTATAATTATTTCAGTTCTAGCGATAATAACTGCATTATATGGGTAACAATGCACGTTATATTGCTAGCAATATAAGTAATAAGTATAATTATTACAGTTCTAGCGATAATAACTGCATTATATGGGTAAAAATGCACGTTATATTGCTAATAGTATAAGTAATAAGTATAATTATTACAGTTCTAGCGATAATACCTCCATTATATGGGTAATAATGCATGTTATATTGATAATAATATAAGTAATAAGTATAGATATTACAGTTCTAGCCATAATAACTGCATAATATGGGTAATAATGCACGTTACATTGCTAATAATATAAGTAATGAGTATAATTATTACAGTTCTAGCGATAATAACTGCATTATATGGGTAATAAGGCATGTTATATTGATAATATCAGGAGTAATAAGTATAATTATTATAGTTCTAGCGATAATAACTGCATAATGTGGGTAATAATGCATGTTATATTGAGAATAATATAAGTAATAAGTATAATTATTACAGTTCTGGCGATAATAACTGCATTATATGGGTAATAATGCATGTTATATTGAGAGTAATATAAGTAATAAGTAAAATTATTACAGTTCTTGCGATAATAACTGCATTATATGGGTAATAATGCACGTTATATTGCTAATAGTATATGTAATAAGTATAATTATTACAGTTCTAGCGATAATACCTCCATTATATGGGTAATAATGCATGTTATATTGATAATAATATAAGTAATAAGTATAGATATTACAGTTCTAGCCATAATAACTGCATAATATGGGTAATAATGCACGTTACATTGCTAATAATATAAGTAATGAGTATAATTATTACAGTTCTAGCGATAATAACTGCATTATATGGGTAATAAGGCATGTTATATTGATAACATCGGGAGTAATAAGTATAATTATTATAGTTCTAGCGATAATAATAGTAAAATATGGCTAATAGTGCATGATATATTGATAATAGTAAAAGTAATAAGTGTATTTATTACAGTTCTATCGATAATAACTGCATAATATGGGTAATAATGCATGTTATATTGATAACATCGGGAGTAATAAGTATAATTATTATAGTTCTAGCGATAATAATAGTAAAATATGGCTAATAGTGCATGATATATTGATAATAGTAAAAGTAATAAGTGTATTTATTACAGTTCTATCGATAATAACTGCATAATATGGGTAATAATGCATGTTATATTGATAATAATATAAGTAATAAGTATAATTATTACAGTTCTAGCGATAATACCTCCATTATATGGGTAAAAATGCATGTTATATTGATGATAATGAAAGTAGTACGTATGTTTAGTATAGTTCTAGCGATAATAACTGCATAATGTGAGTAATAATGCATGTTATATTGAGAATAATATAAGTAATAAGTATAATTATTACAGTTCTGGCGATAATAACTGCATTATATGGGTAATAATGCATGTTATATTGATAATGATATAAGTAATAAGTATAATTATTACAGTTCTAGCGATAATAACTGCATAATATGGGTAATAATGCACGTTATATCGCTAACAATATAAGTAATAAGTATAATTATTACAGTTCTAGCGATAATAACTGCATTATATGGGTAATAATGCATGTTATATTGAGAAGAATATAAGTAATAAGTATAATTATTACAGTTCTAGCGATAATAACTGCATTATATGGGTAATAATGCACGTTATATTGCTAACAATATAAGTAATAAGTATAATTATTACAGTTCTAGCGATAATAACTGCATTATATGGGTAATAATGCATGTTATATTGAGAATAATATAAGTAATAAGTATAATTATTACAGTTCTGGCGATAATAACTGCATTATATGGGTAATAATGCACGTTATATTGCTAATAGTATATGTAATAAGTATAATTATTACAGTTCTAGCGATAATACCTCCATTATATGGGTAATAATGCATGTTATATTGATAATAATATAAGTAATAAGTATAGATATTACAGTTCTAGCCATAATAACTGCATAATATGGGTAATAATGCATGTTACATTGCTAATAATATAAGTAATGAGTATAATTATTACAGTTCTAGCGATAATAACTGCATTATATGGGTAATAAGGCATGTTATATTGATAACATCGGGAGTAATAAGTATAATTATTATAGTTCTAGCGATAATAATAGTAAAATATGGCTAATAGTGCATGATATATTGATAATAGTAAAAGTAATAAGTGTATTTATTACAGTTCTATCGATAATAACTGCATAATATGGGTAATAATGCATGTTATATTGATAATAATATAAGTAATTAGTATAATTATTACAGTTCTAGCGATAATACCTCCATTATATGGGTAATAATGCATGTTATATTGATGATAATGAAAGTAATACGTATATTTATTATAGTTCTAGCGATAATAACTGCATAATGTGGGTAATAATGCATGTTATATTGAGAATAATATAAGTAATAATTATAATTATTACAGTTCTGGCGATAATAACTGCAATATATGGGTAATAATGCACGTTATATTGCTAATAATATATGTAATATGTATAGTTATTACAGTTCTAGCGATAATAACTGCATAATGTGGGTAATAATGCATGTTATATTGAGAATAATATAAGTAATAAGTATAATTATTACAGTTCTGGCGATAATAACTGCATTATATGGGTAATAATGCACGTTATATTGCTAACAATATAAGTAATAAGTATAATTATTACAGTTCTAGCGATAATACCTCCATTATATGGGTAATAATGCATGTTATATTGATAATAATATAAGTAATAAGTATAATTATTTCAGTTCTAGCGATAATAACTGCATTATATGGGTAACAATGCACGTTATATTGCTAGCAATATAAGTAATAAGTATAATTATTACAGTTCTAGCGATAATAACTGCATTATATGGGTAAAAATGCACGTTATATTGCTAATAGTATAAGTAATAAGTATAATTATTACAGTTCTAGCTATAATACCTCTATTATATGGGTAATAATGCATGTTATATTGAGAATAATATAAGTAATAAGTATAATTATTACAGTTCTAGCGATAATAACTGCATTATATGGGGAATAATGCACGTTATATTGCTAACAATATAAGTAATAAGTATAATTATTACAGTTCTAGCGAAAATAACTGCATTATATGGGTAATAATGCATGTTATATAGAGAATAATATAAGTAATAAGTATAATTATTACAGTTCTGGCGATAATAACTGCATTATATGGGTAATAATGCACGTTATATTGCTAATAGTATAAGTAATAAGTATAATTATTACAGTTCTTGCGATAATACCTCCATTATATGGGTAATAATGCATGTTATATTGATAATAATATAAGTAATAAGTATAATTATTTCAGTTCTAGCGATAATAACTGCATTATATGGGTAACAATGCACGTTATATTGCTAGCAATATAAGTAATAAGTATAATTATTACAGTTCTAGCGATAATAACTGCATTATATGGGTAAAAATGCACGTTATATTGCTAATAGTATAAGTAATAAGTATAATTATTACAGTTCTAGCGATAATACCTCCATTATATGGGTAATAATGCATGTTATATTGATAATAATATAAGTAATAAGTATAGATATTACAGTTCTAGCCATAATAACTGCATAATATGGGTAATAATGCACGTTACATTGCTAATAATATAAGTAATGAGTATAATTATTACAGTTCTAGCGATAATAACTGCATTATATGGGTAATAAGGCATGTTATATTGATAATATCAGGAGTAATAAGTATAATTATTATAGTTCTAGCGATAATAACTGCATAATGTGGGTAATAATGCATGTTATATTGAGAATAATATAAGTAATAAGTATAATTATTACAGTTCTGGCGATAATAACTGCATTATATGGGTAATAATGCACGTTATATTGCTAATAATATAAGTAATATGTATAGTTATTACAGTTCTAGCGATAATAACTGCATAATGTGGGTAATAATGCATGTTATATTGAGAATAATATAAGTAATAAGTATAATTATTTCAGTTCTAGCGATAATAACTACATTATATGGGTAACAATGCACGTTATATTGCTAGCAATATAAGTAATAAGTATAATTATTACAGTTCTAGCGATAATAACTGCATTATATGGGTAAAAATGCACGTTATATTGCTAATAGTCTAAGTAATAAGTATAATTATTACAGTTCTAGCGATAATACCTCCATTATATGGGTAATAATGCATGTTATATTGATAATAATATAAGTAATAAGTATAGATATTACAGTTCTAGCCATAATAACTGCATAATATGGGTAATAATGCACGTTACATTGCTAATAATATAAGTAATGAGTATAATTATTACAGTTCTAGCGATAATAACTGCATTATATGGGTAATAAGGCATGTTATATTGATAATATCAGGAGTAATAAGTATAATTATTATAGTTCTAGCGATAATAACTGCATAATGTGGGTAATAATGCATGTTATATTGAGAATAATATAAGTAATAAGTATAATTATTACAGTTCTGGCGATAATAACTGCATTATATGGGTAATAATGCACGTTATATTGCTAATAGTATAAGTAATAAGTATAATTATTACAGTTCTAGCGATAATAACTGCATTATATGGGTAAAAATGCACGTTATATTGCTAATAGTATAAGTAATAAGTATAATTATTACAGTTCTAGCTATAACACCTCTATTATATGGGTAATAATGCATGTTATATTGATAATGATATAAGTAATAAGTATAATTATTACAGTTCTAGCGATAATAACTGCATAATATGGGTAATAATGCACGTTATATCGCTAACAATATAAGTAATAAGTATAATTATTACAGTTCTAGCGATAATAACTGCATTATATGGGTAATAATGCATGTTATATTGAGAATAATATAAGTAATAAGTATAATTATTACAGTTCTAGCGATAATAACTGCATTATATGGGTAATAATGCACGTTATATTGCTAACAATATAAGTAATAAGTATAATTATTACAGTTCTAGCGATAATAACTGCATTATATGGGTAATAATGCATGTTATATTGAGAATAATATAAGTAATAAGTAAAATTATTACAGTTCTGGCGATAATAACTGCATTATATGGGTAATAATGCACGTTATATTGCTAATAGTATATGTAATAAGTATAATTATTACAGTTCTAGCGATAATACCTCCATTATATGGGTAATAATGCATGTTATATTGATAATAATATAAGTAGTAAGTATAGATATTACAGTTCTAGCCATAATAACTGCATAATATGGGTAATAATGCACGTTACATTGCTAATAATATAAGTAATGAGTATAATTATTACAGTTCTAGCGATAATAACTGCATTATATGGGTAATAAGGCATGTTATATTGATAACATCGGGAGTAATAAGTATAATTATTATAGTTCTAGCGATAATAATAGTAAAATATGGCTAATAGTGCATGATATATTGATAATAGTAAAAGTAATAAGTGTATTTATTACAGTTCTATCGATAATAACTGCATAATATGGGTAATAATGCATGTTATATTCATAATAATATAAGTAATTAGTATAATTATTACAGTTCTAGCGATAATACCTCCATTATATGGGTAATAATGCATGTTGTATTGATGATAATGAAAGTAATACGTATATTTATTATAGTTCTAGCGATAATAACTGCATAATGTGGGTAATAATGCATGTTATATTGAGAATAATATAAGTAATAAGTATAATTATTACAGTTCTGGCGATAATAACTGCATTATATGGGTAATAATGCACGTTATATTGCTAATAATATAAGTAATATGTATAGTTATTACAGTTCTAGCGATAATAACTGCATAATGTGGGTAATACTGCATGTTATATTGAGAATAATATAAGTAATAAGTATAATTATTACAGTTCTGGCGATAATAACTGCATTATATGGGTAATAATGCACGTTATATTGCTAATAGTATAAGTAATAAGTATAATTATTACAGTTCTTGCGATAATACCTCCATTATATGGGTAATAATGCATGTTATATTGATAATAATATAAGTAATAAGTATAATTATTTCAGTTCTAGCGATAATAACTGCATTATATGGGTAACAATGCACGTTATATTGCTAACAATATAAGTAATAAGTATAATTATTACAGTTCTAGCGATAATAACTGCATTATATGGGTAAAAATGCACGTTATATTGCTAATAGTATAAGTAATAAGTATAATTATTACAGTTCTAGCTATAATACCTCTATTATATGGGTAATAATGCATGTTATATTGAGAATAATATAAGTAATAAGTATAATTATTACAGTTCTAGCGATAATAACTGCATTATATGGGTAATAATGCACGTTATATTGCTAACAATATAAGTAATAAGTATAATTATTACAGTTCTAGCGATAATAACTGCATTATATGGGTAAAAATGCACGTTATATTGCTAATAGTCTAAGTAATAAGTATAATTATTACAGTTCTAGCGATAATACCTCCATTATATGGGTAATAATGCATGTTATATTGATAATAATATAAGTAATAAGTATAGATATTACAGTTCTAGCCATAATAACTGCATAATATGGGTAATAATGCACGTTACATTGCTAATAATATAAGTAATGAGTATAATTATTACAGTTCTAGCGATAATAACTGCATTATATGGGTAATAAGGCATGTTATATTGATAATATCAGGAGTAATAAGTATAATTATTATAGTTCTAGCGATAATAACTGCATAATGTGGGTAATAATGCATGTTATATTGAGAATAATATAAGTAATAAGTATAATTATTACAGTTCTGGCGATAATAACTGCATTATATGGGTAATAATGCACGTTATATTGCTAATAGTATAAGTAATAAGTATAATTATTACAGTTCTAGCGATAATAACTGCATTATATGGGTAAAAATGCACGTTATATTGCTAATAGTATAAGTAATAAGTATAATTATTACAGTTCTAGCTATAACACCTCTATTATATGGGTAATAATGCATGTTATATTGATAATGATATAAGTAATAAGTATAATTATTACAGTTCTAGCGATAATAACTGCATAATATGGGTAATAATGCACGTTATATCGCTAACAATATAAGTAATAAGTATAATTATTACAGTTCTAGCGATAATAACTGCATTATATGGGTAATAATGCATGTTATATTGAGAATAATATAAGTAATAAGTATAATTATTACAGTTCTAGCGATAATAACTGCATTATATGGGTAATAATGCACGTTATATTGCTAACAATATAAGTAATAAGTATAATTATTACAGTTCTAGCGATAATAACTGCATTATATGGGTAATAATGCATGTTATATTGAGAATAATATAAGTAATAAGTAAAATTATTACAGTTCTGGCGATAATAACTGCATTATATGGGTAATAATGCACGTTATATTGCTAATAGTATATGTAATAAGTATAATTATTACAGTTCTAGCGATAATACCTCCATTATATGGGTAATAATGCATGTTATATTGATAATAATATAAGTAGTAAGTATAGATATTACAGTTCTAGCCATAATAACTGCATAATATGGGTAATAATGCACGTTACATTGCTAATAATATAAGTAATGAGTATAATTATTACAGTTCTAGCGATAATAACTGCATTATATGGGTAATAAGGCATGTTATATTGATAACATCGGGAGTAATAAGTATAATTATTATAGTTCTAGCGATAATAATAGTAAAATATGGCTAATAGTGCATGATATATTGATAATAGTAAAAGTAATAAGTGTATTTATTACAGTTCTATCGATAATAACTGCATAATATGGGTAATAATGCATGTTATATTCATAATAATATAAGTAATTAGTATAATTATTACAGTTCTAGCGATAATACCTCCATTATATGGGTAATAATGCATGTTGTATTGATGATAATGAAAGTAATACGTATATTTATTATAGTTCTAGCGATAATAACTGCATAATGTGGGTAATAATGCATGTTATATTGAGAATAATATAAGTAATAAGTATAATTATTACAGTTCTGGCGATAATAACTGCATTATATGGGTAATAATGCACGTTATATTGCTAATAATATAAGTAATATGTATAGTTATTACAGTTCTAGCGATAATAACTGCATAATGTGGGTAATACTGCATGTTATATTGAGAATAATATAAGTAATAAGTATAATTATTACAGTTCTGGCGATAATAACTGCATTATATGGGTAATAATGCACGTTATATTGCTAATAGTATAAGTAATAAGTATAATTATTACAGTTCTTGCGATAATACCTCCATTATATGGGTAATAATGCATGTTATATTGATAATAATATAAGTAATAAGTATAATTATTTCAGTTCTAGCGATAATAACTGCATTATATGGGTAACAATGCACGTTATATTGCTAACAATATAAGTAATAAGTATAATTATTACAGTTCTAGCGATAATAACTGCATTATATGGGTAAAAATGCACGTTATATTGCTAATAGTATAAGTAATAAGTATAATTATTACAGTTCTAGCTATAATACCTCTATTATATGGGTAATAATGCATGTTATATTGAGAATAATATAAGTAATAAGTATAATTATTACAGTTCTAGCGATAATAACTGCATTATATGGGTAATAATGCACGTTATATTGCTAACAATATAAGTAATAAGTATAATTATTACAGTTCTAGCGATAATAACTGCATTATATGGGTGATAATGCATGTTATATTGAGAATAATATAAGTAATAAGTATAATTATTACAGTTCTGGCGATAATAACTGCATTATATGGGTAATAATGCACGTTATATTGCTAATAGTATAAGTAATAAGTATAATTATTACAGTTCTAGCGATAATACCTCTATTATATGGGTAATAATGCATGTTATATTGATAATGATATAAGTAATAAGTATAATTATTACAGTTCTAGCGATAATAACTGCATTATATGGGTAATAATGCACGTTATATTGCTAACAATATAAGTAATAAGTATAATTATTACAGTTCTAGCGATAATAACTGCATTATATGGGTGATAATGCATGTTATATTGAGAATAATATAAGTAATAAGTATAATTATTACAGTTCTGGCGATAATAACTGCATTATATGGGTAATAATGCACGTTATATTGCTAATAGTATAAGTAATAAGTATAATTATTACAGTTCTAGCGATAATAACTGCATTATATGGGTAAAAATGCACGTTATATTGCTAATAGTATAAGTAATAAGAATAATAATTACAGTTCTAGCTATAACACCTCTATTATATGGGTAATAATGCATGTTATATTGATAATGATATAAGTAATAAGTATAATTATTACAGTTCTAGCGATAATAACTGCATAATATGGGTAATAATGCACGTTATATCGCCAACAATATAAGTAATAAGTATAATTATTACAGTTCTAGCGATAATAACTGCATTATATGGGTAATAATGCATGTTATATTGAGAATAATATAAGTAATAAGTATAATTATTACAGTTCTAGCGATAATAACTGCATTATATGGGTAATAATGCACGTTATATTGCTAACAATATCAGTAATAAGTATAATTATTACAGTTCTAGCGATAATAACTGCATTATATGGGTAATAATGCATGTTATATTGAGAATAATATAAGTAATAAGTATAATTATTACAGTTCTGGCGATAATAACTGCATTATATGGGTAATAATGCACGTTATATTGCTAACAATATAAGTAATAAGTATAATTATTACAGTTCTAGCGATAATAACTGCATTATATGGGTAATAATGCACGTTATATTGCTAACAATATAAGTAATAAGTATAATTATTACAGTTCTAGCGATAATAACTGCATTATATGGGTAATAATGCATGTTATATTGAGAATAATATAAGTAATAAGTATAATTATTACAGTTCTGGCGATAATAACTGCATTATATGGGTAATAATGCACGTTATATTGCTAATAGTATAAGTAATAAGTATAATTATTACAGTTCTAGCGATAATACCTCCATTATATGGGTAATAATGCATGTTATATTGATAATAATATAAGTAATAAGTATAGATATTACAGTTCTAGCCATAATAACTGCGTAATATGGGTAATAATGCACGTTACATTGCTAATAATATAAGTAATGAGTATAATTATTACAGTTCTAGCGATAATAACTGCATTATATGGGTAATAAGGCATGTTATATTGATAATATCAGGAGTAATAAGTATAATTATTATAGTTCTAGCGATAATAACTGCATAATGTGGGTAATAATGCATGTTATATTGAGAATAATATAAGTAATAAGTATAATTATTACAGTTCTGGCGATAATAACTGCATTATATGGGTAATAATGCACGTTATATTGCTAATAGTATAAGTAATAAGTATAATTATTACAGTTCTAGCGATAATAACTGCATTATATGGGTAAAAATGCACGTTATATTGCTAATAGTAGAAGTAATAAGTATAATTATTACAGTTCTAGCGATAATAACTGCATTATATGGGTAATAATGCACGTTATATTGCTAACAATATAAGTAATAAGTATAATTATTACAGTTCTAGCGATAATAACTGCATTATATGGGTAATAATGCATGTTATATTGAGAATAATATAAGTAATAAGTATAATTATTACAGTTCTGGCGATAATAACTGCATTATATGGGTAATAATGCACGTTATATTGCTAATAGTATAAGTAATAAGTATAATTATTACAGTTCTAGCGATAATACCTCCATTATATGGGTAATAATGCATGTTATATTGATAATAATATAAGTAATAAGTATAGATATTACAGTTCTAGCCATAATAACTGCATAATATGGGTAATAATGCACGTTACATTGCTAATAATATAAGTAATGAGTATAATTATTACAGTTCTAGCGATAATAACTGCATTATATGGGTAATAAGGCATGTTATATTGATAACATCGGGAGTAGTAAGTATAATTATTATAGTTCTAGCGATAATAATAGTAAAATATGGCTAATAGTGCATGATATATTGATAATAGTAAAGGTAATAAGTGTATTTATTACAGTTCTATCGATAATAACTGCATAATCTGGGTAATAATGCATGTTATATTGATAATAATATAAGTAATTAGTATAATTATTACAGTTCTAGCGATAATACCTCCATTATATGGGTAATAATGCATGTTATATTGATGATAATGAAAGTAATACGTATATTTATTATAGTTCTAGCGATAATAACTGCATAATGTGGGTAATAATGCATGTTATATTGAGAATAATATAAGTAATAAGTATAATTATTACAGTTCTGGCGATAATAACTGCATTATATGGGTAATAATGCACGTTATATTGCTAATAGTATAAGTAATAAGTATAATTATTACAGTTCTTGCGATAATACCTCCATTATATGGGTAATAATGCATGTTATATTGATAATAATATAAGTAATAAGTATAATTATTACAGTTCTAGCGATAATAACTGCATTATATGGGTAACAATGCACGTTATATTGCTAATAATATAAGTAATAAGTATAATTATTACAGTTCTAGCGATAATAACTGCATTATATGGGTAATAATGCGTGTTATATTGATAATATCGGGAGTAATAAGTATAATTATTATAGTTCTAGCGATAATAACTGCATTATATGGGTAACAATGCACGTTTTATTGCTAATAGTATAAGTAATAAGTATAATTATTACAGTTCTAGCGATAATACCTCTATTATATGGGTAATAATGCATGTTATTTTGATGATAATGAAAGTAATACGTATATTTATTATAGTTCTAGCGATAATAACTGCATAATGTGGGTAATAATGCATGTTATATTGAGAATAATATAAGTAATAAGTATAATTATTACAGTTCTGGCGATAATAACTGCATTATATGGGTAATAATGCACGTTATATTGCTAATAGTATAAGTAATAAGTATAATTATTACAGTTCTAGCGATAATACCTCTATTATATGGGTAATAATGCATGTTATATTGATAATGATATAAGTAATAAGTATAATTATTACAGTTCTAGCGATAATAACTGCATAATATGGGTAATAATGCAAGTTATATTGCTAATAATATAAGTAATGAGTACAATTATTACAGTTCTAGCGATAATAACTGCATTATATGGGTAATAATGCATGTTATATTGATAATAATATAAGTAATAAGTATAATTATTACAGTTCTAGCGATAATAACTGCATAATATGGGTAATAATGCACGTTATATTGCTAATAATGTAAGTAATAAGTATAATTATTACAGTTCTAGCGATAATAACTGCATTATATGGGTAATAATGCATGTTATATCGATAATATCGGGAGCAATAAGTATAATTATTATAGTTCTAGCGATAATAATAGTACAATATGGCTAATAGTGCATGTTATATTGATAATAATAAAAGTAATAAGTATATTTATTATAGTTCTATCGATAATAACTGCATAATGTGGGTAATAATGCATGTTATATTGATGATAATAAAAGTAGTAAGTATACTTATTATAGTTCTAGCGATAATAACTGCATTATATGGGTAATAATGCATGTTATATCGATAATATCGGGAGCAATAAGTATAATTATTATAGTTCTAGCGATAATAATAGTACAATATGGCTAATAGTGCATGTTATATTGATAATAATAAAAGTAATAAGTATATTTATTATAGTTCTATCGATAATAACTGCATAATGTGGGTAATAATGCATGTTATATTGATGATAATAAAAGTAGTAAGTATACTTATTATAGTTCTAGCGATAATAACTGCATAATATGGGCAATAATGCATGTTATATTGATAATAATATAAGCAATAAGTATAATTATTACAGTCCTAGCGATAATAACTGCATTATATGGGTAATAATGCACGTTATATTGCTAATAATGTGAGTAATAAGTACAATTATTACAGTTCTAGCGATAATAACTGCACTATAGGGGTAATAATGCATGTTATATTGATAATATTGGGAGTAATAAGTATAATTATGATAGTTCTAGCGATAATAATAGTAAAATATGGCTAATAGTGCATGTTATATTGATAATAATAAAAGTAATAAGTATACTTATTACAGTTCTATCAATAATAACTGCATAATATGGGTAATAATGCATGTTATATTGATGATTATAAAAGTAGAAAGTGTATTTATTATAGTTCTAGCGATTATAACTGCATAATATGGGTAATAATGCATGTTATATTGAGAATAATATAAGTAATAAGTATAATTATTACAGTTCTAGCGATAGTAACTGCATTATATGGGTAATAATGGATGTTATATTGATAATATTGGGAGTAATAAGTATAATTATAATAGTTCTAGCGATAGTAACTGCATTATATGGGTAATAATGGATGTTATATTGATAACATCGGGAGTAATAAGTATAATTATTACAGTTCTAGCGATAATACTAGTAAAATATGGCTAAGAGTGCCTGTTATATTGATAATAATAAAAGTAATAAGTATATTTATTATACTTCTGTCGATAATAACTGCATTATATGGGTAATAATGCATGTTATATTGATAATAATATAAGTAATAAGTATAATTATTACAGTTCTAGCGATAATAACTCCATTATATGGGTAATAATGCATGTTATATTGATAATAATATAAGTAATAAGTATAATTATTACAGTTCTAGCGATAATTACTGCATAATATGGGTAATAATGCACGTTATTTTGCTAATAATATAAGTAATAAGTATAATTATTACAGTTCTAGCGATAATAACTGCATTATATAGGTAATAAAGCATGTTATATTCATAATATCGGGAGCAATAAGTATAATTATTATAGTTCTAGCGATAATAATAGTACAATCTTCCTAATAGTGCATGTTATATTGATAATAATAAAAGTAATACGTATATTTATTATAGTTCTAGCGATAATAACTGCATTATATGGGTAATAATGCATGTTATATTGATGATAATAAAAGTAGTAAGTATATTTATTGTAGTTCTAGCGATTATAATTGCATAATATGGGTAATAATGCATGTTATATTGAAAATAATATAAGTAATAAGTATAATTATTACAGTTCTAGCGATAATAACTCCATTATATGGGTAATAATGCATGTTATATTGATAATAATATAAGTAATAAGTATAATTATTACAGTTCTAGCGATAATAACTGCATAATATGGGTAATAATGCACGTTATATTGCTAATAATGTAAGTAATAAGTATAATTATTACAGTTCTAGCGATAATAACTGCATTATATGGGTAATAATGCATGTTATATCGATAATATCGGGAGCAATAAGTATAATTATTATAGTTCTAGCGATAATAATAGTACAATATGGCTAATAGTGCATGTTATATTGATAATAATAAAAGTAATAAGTATATTTATTATAGTTCTATCGATAATAACTGCATAATGTGGGTAATAATGCATGTTATATTGATGATAATAAAAGTAGTAAGTATACTTATTATAGTTCTAGCGATAATAACTGCATAATATGGGTAATAATGCATGTTATATTGATAATAATATAAGCAATAAGTATAATTATTACAGTCCTAGCGATAATAACTGCATTATATGGGTAATAATGCACGTTATATTGCTAATAATGCAAGTAATAAGTACAATTATTACAGTTCTAGCGATAATAACTGCACTATAGGGGTAATAATGCATGTTATATTGATAATATTGGGAGTAATAAGTATAATTATGATAGTTCTAGCGATAATAATAGTAAAATATGGCTAATAGTGCATGTTATATTGATAATAATAAAAGTAATAAGTATATTTATTATACTTCTGTCGATAATAACTGCATTATATGGGTAATAATGCATGTTATATTGATAATAATATAAGTAATAAGTATAATTATTACAGTTCTAGCGATAATAACTCCATTATATGGGTAATAATGCATGTTATATTGATAATAATATAAGTAATAAGTATAATTATTACAGTTCTAGCGATAATTACTGCATAATATGGGTAATAATGCACGTTATTTTGCTAATAATATAAGTAATAAGTATAATTACTACAGTTCTAGCGATAATAACTGCATTATATAGGTAATAAAGCATGTTATATTCATAATATCGGGAGCAATAAGTATAATTATTATAGTTCTAGCGATAATAATAGTACAATCTTCCTAATAGTGCATGTTATATTGATAATAATAAAAGTAATACGTATATTTATTATAGTTCTAGCGATAATAACTGCATTATATGGGTAATAATGCATGTTATATTGATGATAATAAAAGTAGTAAGTATATTTATTGTAGTTCTAGCGATTATAATTGCATAATATGGGTAATAATGCATGTTATATTGAAAATAATATAAGTAATAAGTATAATTATTACAGTTCTAGCGATAATAACTCCATTATATGGGTAATAATGCATGTTATATTGATGATAATAAAAGTAGTAAGTATACTTATTATAGTTCTAGCGATAATAACTGCATAATATGGGTAATAATGCATGTTATATTGATAATAATATAAGCAATAAGTATACTTATTACAGTTCTAGCGATAATAACTGCATAATATGGGAAATAATGCATGTTATATTGATGATAATAAAAGTAATACGTATATTTATTATAGTTCTAGCGATAATAACTGCATGATATGGGTAATAATGCATGTTATATTGATAATAATATAAGTAATAAGTATAATTATTACAGTTCTAGCGATAATAACTGCATAATATGGGTAATCATGCACGTTATATTGCTAATGATATAAGTAATAAGTATAAATATTACAGTTCCAGCGATAATAACTGCATTATATGGGTAATAATGCATGTTATATTGATGATAATAAAAGTACTAAGTATATTTATTATAGTTCTAGCGATTATAACTGCATAATATGCGTAATAATGCATGTTATATTGATAATAATATAAGTAATAAGTATAATAGTTACAGTTCTAGCGATAATAACTGCATTATAGGGGTAATAATGCATGTTATATTGATAATATTGGGAGTAATAAGTATAATTATTATAGTTCTAGCGATAATAATAGTAAAATATGGCTAATAGTGCATGCTATACTGATAATAATATAAGTAATAAGTATAATTATTACAGTTCTAGCGATAATAACTGCATAATATGGGTAATAATGCACGTTATATTGCTAATAATGTAAGTAATAAATATAATTATTACAGTTCTAGCGATAATAACTGCATTATATGGGTAATAATGCATGTTATATCGATAATATCGGGAGCAATAAGTATAATTATTATAGTTCTAGCGATAATAATAGTACAATATGGCTAATAGTGCATGTTATATTGATAATAATAAAAGTAATAAGTATATTTATTATAGTTCTATCGATAATAACTGCATAATGTGGGTAATAATGCATGTTATATTGATGATAATAAAAGTAGTAAGTATACTTATTATAGTTCTAGCGATAATAATTGCATAATATGGGCAATAATGCATGTTATATTGATAATAATATAAGCAATAAGTATAATTATTACAGTCCTAGCGATAATAACTGCATTATATGGGTAATAATGCACGTTATATTGCTAATAATGTGAGTAATAAGTACAATTATTACAGTTCTAGCGATAATAACTGCACTATAGGGGTAATAATGCATGTTATATTGATAATATTGGGAGTAATAAGTATAATTATGATAGTTCTAGCGATAATAATAGTAAAATATGGCTAATAGTGCATGTTATATTGATAATAATAAAAGTAATAAGTATACTTATTACAGTTCTATCAATAATAACTGCATAATATGGGTAATAATGCATGTTATATTGATGATTATAAAAGTAGAAAGTGTATTTATTATAGTTCTAGCGATTATAACTGCATAATATGGGTAATAATGCATGTTATATTGAGAATAATATAAGTAATAAGTATAATTATTACAGTTCTAGCGATAGTAACTGCATTATATGGGTAATAATACATGTTATATTGATAATATTGGGAGTAATAAGTATAATTATAATAGTTGTAGCGATAGTAACTGCATTATATGGGTAATAATGGATGTTATATTGATAATATCGGGAGTAATAAGTATAATTATTACAGTTCTAGCGATAATACTAGTAAAATATGGCTAAGAGTGCCTGTTATATTGATAATAATAAAAGTAATAAGTATATTTATTATACTTCTGTCGATAATAACTGCATTATATGGGTAATAATGCATGTTATATTGATAATAATATAAGTAATAAGTATAATTATTACAGTTCTAGCGATAATAACTCCATTATATGGGTAATAATGCATGTTATATTGATAATAATATAAGTAATAAGTATAATTATTACAGTTCTAGCGATAATTACTGCATAATATGGGTAATAATGCACGTTATTTTGCTAATAATATAAGTAATAAGTATAATTGTTACAGTTCTAGCGATAATAACTGCATTATATAGGTAATAAAGCATGTTATATTCATAATATCGGGAGCAATAAGTATAATTATTATAGTTCTAGCGATAATAATAGTACAATCTTCCTAATAGTGCATGTTATATTGATAATAATAAAAGTAATAAGTATATTTATTATAGTTCTATCGATAATAACTGCATAATATGGGTAATAATGCATGTTATATTGATGATAATAAAAGTACTAAGTATATTTATTATAGTTCTAGCGATTGTAACTGCATAATATGCGTAATAATGCATGTTATATTGATGACAATAAAAGTAATACGTATATTTATTATAGTTCTAGCGATAATAACTGCATAATATGGGTAATAATGCATGTTATATTGATATTAATATAAGTAAAAAGTATAATTATTACAGTTCTAGCGATAAGAACTGCATTATATGGGTAATAATGCACGTTATATTGCTGATAATATAAGTAATAAGTATAATTATTACAGTTCTAGCGATAATAACTGCATTATATGGGTAATAATGCATGTTATATTGATAATATTGGGAGTAATAAGTATAATTATTATAGTTCTAGCGATATCAACAGTACAATATGGCTAATAGTGCATGTTATATTGATAATAATAAAAGTAATAAGTACATTTATTATAGTTCTATCGATAATAACTGCATAATATGGGTAATAATGCATGTTATATTGATGATAATTAAAGTAGTAAGTATAATTATTACATTTCTAGCGATAATAACTGCATTATAGGGGTAATAATGCATGTTATATTGATAATATTGGGAGTAATAAGTATAATTATTACAGTTCTAGCGATAATAATAGTAAAATATGGCTAATAGTGCATGTTATATTGATAATAATAAAAGTAATAAGTACATTTATTATAGTTCTATCGATAATAACTGCATAATATGGGTAATAATGCATGTTATATTGATGATAATAAAAGTACTAAGTATATTTATTATAGTTCTAGCGATTATAACTGCATAATATGCGTAATAATGCATGTTATATTGATAATAATATAAGTAATAAGTATAATAGTTACAGTTCTAGCGATAATAACTGCATTATAGGGGTAATAATGCATGTTATATTGATAATATTGGGAGTAATAAGTATAATTATTATAGTTCTAGCGATAATAATAGTAAAATATGGCTAATAGTGCATGCTATATTGATAATAATAAAAGCAGTAAGTATATTTATTACAGTTCTATCGATAATAACTGCATAATATGGGAAATAATGCATGTTATATTGATGATAATAAAAGTAATACGTATATTTATTATAGTTCTAGCGATAATAACTGCATAATATGGGTAATAATGCATGTTATATTGATAATAATATAAGTAATAAGTATAATTAATACAGTTCTAGCGATAATAACTGCATAATATGGGTAATAATGCACGTTATATTGCTAATAATATAAGTAATAAGTATAATTATTACAGTTCCAGCGATAATAACTGCATTATATGGGTAATAATGCATGTTATATTGATAATATCGGGTGCAATAAGTACAATTACTATAGTTCTAGCGATAATAATAGTACAATATGGCTAATAGTGCATGTAATATTGATAATAATAAAAGTAATAAGTATATTTATTATAGTTCTATCGATAATAACTGCATAATATGGGTAATAATGCATGTTATATTGATGATAATAAAAGTACTAAGTATATTTATTATAGTTCTTGCGATTATAACTGCATAATATGCGTAATAATGCATGTTATATTGATAATAATATAAGTAATAAGTATAATTATTACAGTTCTAGCGATAATAACTGCATTGTAGGGGTAATAATGCATGTTATATTGTTAATATTGGGAGTAATAAGTATAATTATTATAGTTCTAGCGATAATAATAGTAAAATATGGCTAATAGTGCATGCTATATTGATAATAATAAAAGCAATAAGTATATTTATTACAGTTCTATCGATAATAACTGCATAATATGGCTAATAGTGCATGTTATATTGATAATAATAAAAGTAGTAAGTATACTTATTATAGTTCTAGCGATAATAACTGCATAATATGGGTAATAATGCATGTTATATTGATAATAATATAAGTAATAAGTATAATTATTACAGTTCTAGCGATAATAACTGCATTATATGGGTAATAATGCACGTTATATTGCTGATAATATAAGTAATAAGTATAATTATTACAGTTCTAGCGATAATAACTGCATTGTAGGGGTAATAATGCATGTTATATTGTTAATATTGGGAGTAATAAGTATAATTATTATAGTTCTAGCGATAATAATAGTAAAATATGGCTAATAGTGCATGCTATATTGATAATAATAAAAGCAATAAGTATATTTATTACAGTTCTATCGATAATAACTGCATAATATGGGAAATAATGCATGTTATATTGATGATAATAAAAGTAATACGTATATTTATTATAGTTCTAGCGATAATAACTGCATAATATGGGTAATAATGCATGTTATGTTGATAATAATATAAGTAATAAGTATAATTAATACAGTTCTAGCGATAATAACTGCATAATATGGGTAATAATGCACGTTATATTGCTGATAATATAAGTAATAAGTATAATTATTACAGTTCTAGCGATAATAACTGCATTATATGGGTAATAATGCATGTTATATTGATAATATCGGGAGCAATAAGTATAATTAGTATAGTTCTAGCGATAATAATAGTGCAATATGGATAATAGTGCATGTCATATTGATAATAATAAAAGTAATAAGTATATTTAATATAGTTCTATCGATAATAACTGCATAATATGGGTAATAATGCATGTTATATTGATGATAATAAAAGTAGTAAGTATACTTATTATAGTTCTAGCGATAATAACTGCATAATATGGGTAATAATGCATGTTATATTGATAATAATATAAGTAATAAGTATAATTATTACAGTTCTAGCGATAATAACTGCATTATAGGGGTAATAATGCATGTTATATCGATAATATCGGGAGCAATAAGTATACTTATTATAGTTCTAGCGATAATAACTGCATAATATGGGTAATAATGCATGTTATATTGATAATAATATAAGTAATAAGAATAATTATTACAGTTCTAGCGATAATAACTCCATTATATGGGTAATAATGCATGTTATATTGATAATAATATAAGTAATAAGTATAATTATTACAGTTCTAGCGATAATAACTGCATAATATGGGTAATAATGCACGTTATATTGCTAATAATGTAAGTAATAAGTATAATTATTACAGTTCTAGCGATAATAACTGCATTATATGGGTAATAATGCATGTTATATCGATAATATCGGGAGCAATAAGTATAATTATAATAGTTCTAGCGATAATAATAGTACAATATGGCTAATAGTGCATGTTATATTGATAATAATAAAAGTAATAAGTATATTTATTATAGTTCTATCTATAATAACTGCATAATGTGGGTAATAATGCATGTTATATTGATGATAATAAAAGTAGTAAGTATACTTATTATAGTTCTAGCGATAATAACTGCATAATATGGGTAATAATGCATGTTATATTGATAATAATATAAGCAATAAGTATAATTATTACAGTCCTAGCGATAATAACTGCATTATATGGGTAATAATGCACGTTATATTGCTAATAATGTAAGTAATAAGTACAATTATTACAGTTCTAGCGATAATAACTGCACTATAGGGGTAATAATGCATGTTATATTGATAATATTGGGAGTAATAAGTATAATTATGATAGTTCTAGCGATAATAATAGTAAAATATGGCTAATAGTGCATGTTATATTGATAATAATAAAAGTAATAAGTATACTTATTATAGTTCTAGCGATAATAACTGCATAATATGGGTAATAATGCATGTTATATTGATAATAATATAAGCAATAAGTATAATTATTACAGTCCTAGCGATAATAACTGCATTATATGGGTAATAATGCACGTTATATTGCTAATAATGTAAGTAATAAGTACAATTATTACAGTTCTAGCGATAATAACTGCACTATAGGGGTAATAATGCATGTTATATTGATAATATTGGGAGTAATAAGTATAATTATGATAGTTCTAGCGATAATAATAGTAAAATATGGCTAATAGTGCATGTTATATTGATAATAATAAAAGTAATAAGTATATTTGTTACAGTTCTATCGATAATAACTGCATAATATGGGAAACAATGCATGTTATATTGATGCTAATAAAAGTAATACGTATATTTATTATAGTTCTAGCGATAATAACTGCATAATATGGGTAATAATGCATGTTATATTGATAATAATATAAGTAATAAGTATAATTATTACAGTTCTAGCGATAATAACTGCATAATATGGGTAATCATGCACGTTATATTGCTAATGATATAAGTAATAAGTATAATTATTACAGTTCCAGCGATAATAACTGCATTATATGGGTAATAATGCATGTTATATTGATGATAATAAAAGTACTAAGTATATTTATTACAGTTCTAGCGATAATAACTGCATAATATGGGTAATAATGCACGTTATATTGCTAATAATATAAGTAATAAGTATAATTATTACAGTTCCAGCGATAATAACTGCATTATATGGGTAATAATGCATGTTATATTGATAATATCGGGTGCAATAAGTACAATTACTATAGTTCTAGCGATAATAATAGTACAATATGGCTAATAGTGCATGTAATATTGATAATAATAAAAGTAATAAGTATATTTATTATAGTTCTATCGATAATAACTGCATAATATGGGTAAAAATGCATGTTATATTGATGATAATAAAAGTACTAAGTATATTTATTATAGTTCTAGCGATTATAACTGCATAATATGCGTAATAATGCATGTTATATTGATAATAATATAAGTAATAAGTATAATTATTACAGTTCTAGCGATAATAACTGCATTGTAGGGGTAATAATGCATGTTATATTGTTAATAATGGGAGTAATAAGTATAATTATTATAGTTCTAGCGATAATAATAGTAAAATATGGCTAATAGTGCATGCTATATTGATAATAATAAAAGCAATAAGTATATTTATTACAGTTCTATCGATAATAACTGCATAATATGGGTAATAATGCATGTTATATTATTGATAATAAAAGTAATACGTATATTTATTATAGTTCTAGCGATAATAACTGCATAATATGGGTAATAATGCATGTTATATTGATAATAATATAAGTAATAAGTATAATTATTACAGTTCTAGCGATAATAACTGCATTATATGGGTAATAATGCACGTTATATTGCTGATAATATAAGTAATAAGTATAATTATTACAGTTCTAGCGATAATAACTGCATTATATGGGTAATAATGCATGTTATATTGATAATATCGGGAGCAATAAGTATAATTAGTATAGTTCTAGCGATAATAATAGTACAATATGGCTAATAGTGCATGTCATATTGATAATAATAAAAGTAATAAGTATATTTAATATAGTTCTATCGATAATAACTGCATAATATGGGTAATAATGCATGTTATATTGATGATAATAAAAGTAGTAAGTATACTTATTATAGTTCTAGCGATAATAACCGCATAATATGGGTAATAATGCATGTTATATTGATAATAATATAAGTAATAAGTATAATTATTACAGTTCTAGCGATAATAATTGCATTATATGGGTAATAATGCACGTTATATTGCTAATAATGTAAGTAATAAGTATAATTATTGCAGTTCTAGCGATAATAACTGCATTATAGGGGTAATAATGCATGTTATATTGATAATATTGCGAGTAATAAGTATAATTATTACAGTTCTAGCGATAATAATAGTACAATATGGCTAATAGTGCATGTTATATTGATAATAATAAAAGTAATAAGTACATTTATTATAGTTCTATCGATAATAACTGCATTATATGGGTAATAATGCATGTTATATCGATAATATCGGGAGCAATAAGTATAATTAGTATAGTTCTAGCGATAATAATAGTACAATATGGCTAATAGTGCATGTCATATTGATCATAATAAAAGTAATAAGTATATTTAATATAGTTCTATCGATAATAACTGCATAATATGGGTAATAATGCATGTTATATTGATGATAATAAAAGTAGTAAGTATACTTATTATAGTTCTAGCGATAATAACTGCATAATATGGGTAATAATGCATGTTATATTGATAATAATATAAGTAATAAGTATAATTATTACAGTTCTAGCGATAATAATTGCATTATATGGGTAATAATGCACGTTATATTGCTAATAATATAAGTAATAAGTATAATTATTACAGTTCCAGCGATAATAACTGCATTATATGGGTAATAATGCATGTTATATTGATAATATCGGGTGCAATAAGTACAATTATTATAGTTCTAGCGATAATAATAGTACAATATGGCTAATAGTGCATGTTATATTGATAATAATAAAAGTAATAAGTATATTTATTATAGTTCTATCGATAATAACTGCATAATATGGGTAATAATGCATGTTATATTGATGATAATAAAAGTACTAAGTATATTTATTATAGTTCTAGCGATTATAACTGCATAATATGCGTAATAATGCATGTTATATTGATAATAATATAAGTAATAAGTATAATTATTACAGTTCTAGCGATAATAACTGCATTATAGGGGTAATAATGCATGTTATATTGATAACATTGGGAGTAATAAGTATAATTATTATAGTTCTAGCGATAATAATAGTAAAATATGGCTAATAGTGCATGCTATATTGATAATAATAAAAGCAATAAGTATATTTATTACTGTTCTATCGATAATAACTGCATAATATGGGAAATAATGCATGTTATATTGATGATAATAAAAGTAATACGTATATTTATTATAGTTCTAGCGATAATAACTGCATAATATGGGTAATAATGCATGTTATATTGATAATAATATAAGTAATAAGTATAATTATTACAGTTCTAGCGATAATAACTGCATAATATGGGTAATAATGCACGTTATATTGCTAATAATATAAGTAATAAGTATAATTATTACAGTTCCAGCGATAATAACTGCATTATATGGGTAATAATGCATGTTATATTGATAATATCGGGTGCAATAAGTACAATTATTATAGTTCTAGCGATAATAATAGTACAATATGGCTAATAGTGCATGTTATATTGATAATAATAAAAGTAATAAGTATATTTATTATAGTTCTATCGATAATAACTGCATAATATGGGTAATAATGCATGTTATATTGATGATAATAAAAGTACTAAGTATACTTATTATAGTTCTAGCGATTATAACTGCATAATATGCGTAATAATGCATGTTATATTGATAATAATATAAGTAATAAGTATAACTATTACAGTTCTAGCGATAATAACTGCATTATAGGGGTAATGATGCATGTTATATTGATAATATTGGGAGTAATAAGTATAATTATTGTAGTTCTAGCGATAATAATAGTAAAATATGGCTAATAGTGCATGCTATATTGATAATAATAAAAGCAATAAGTATATTTATTACAGTTCTATCGATAATAACTGCATAATATGGGTAATAATGCATGTTATATTGATGATAATAAAAGTAATACGTATATTTATTATAGTTCTAGCGATAATAACTGCATAATATGGGTAATAATGCATGTTATATTGATAACAATATAAGTAATAAGTATAATTATTACAGTTCTAACGATAATAACTCCATTATATGGGTAATAATGCATGTTATATTGATAATAATATAAGTAATAAGTATAATCATTTCAGTTCTAGCGATAATAACTGCATAATATGGGTAATAATGCACGTTATATTGCTAATAATATAAGTAATAAGTATAATTATTACAGTTCCAGCGATAATAACTGCATTATATGGGTAATAATGCATGTTATATTGATAATATCGGGTGCAATAAGTACAATTATTATAGTTCTAGCGATAATAATAGTACAATATGGCTAATAGTGCATGTTATATTGATAATAATAAAAGTAATAAGTATATTTATTATAGTTCTATCGATAATAACTGCATAATATGGGTAATAATGCATGTTATATTGATAATAATATAAGTAATAAGTATAATTATTACAGTTCTAGCGATAATAACTGCATAATATGGGTAATCATGCACGTTATATTGCTAATGATATAAGTAATAAGTATAATTATTACAGTTCCAGCGATAATAACTGCATTATATGGGTAATAATGCACGTTATATTGCTAATAATGTAAGTAATAAGTACAATTATTACAGTTCTAGCGATAATAACTGCACTATAGGGGTAATAATGCATGTTATATTGATAATATTGGGAGTAATAAGTATAATTATGATAGTTCTAGCGATAATAATAGTAAAATATGGCTAATAGTGCATGTTATATTGATAATAATAAAAGTAATAAGTATACTTATTATAGTTCTAGCGATAATAACTGCATAATATGGGTAATAATGCATGTTATATTGATAATAATATAAGCAATAAGTATAATTATTACAGTCCTAGCGATAATAACTGCATTATATGGGTAATAATGCACGTTATATTGCTAATAATGTAAGTAATAAGTACAATTATTACAGTTCTAGCGATAATAACTGCACTATAGGGGTAATAATGCATGTTATATTGATAATATTGGGAGTAATAAGTATAATTATGATAGTTCTAGCGATAATAATAGTAAAATATGGCTAATAGTGCATGTTATATTGATAATAATAAAAGTAATAAGTATATTTGTTACAGTTCTATCGATAATAACTGCATAATATGGGAAACAATGCATGTTATATTGATGCTAATAAAAGTAATACGTATATTTATTATAGTTCTAGCGATAATAACTGCATAATATGGGTAATAATGCATGTTATATTGATAATAATATAAGTAATAAGTATAATTATTACAGTTCTAGCGATAATAACTGCATAATATGGGTAATCATGCACGTTATATTGCTAATGATATAAGTAATAAGTATAATTATTACAGTTCCAGCGATAATAACTGCATTATATGGGTAATAATGCATGTTATATTGATGATAATAAAAGTACTAAGTATATTTATTACAGTTCTAGCGATAATAACTGCATAATATGGGTAATAATGCACGTTATATTGCTAATAATATAAGTAATAAGTATAATTATTACAGTTCCAGCGATAATAACTGCATTATATGGGTAATAATGCATGTTATATTGATAATATCGGGTGCAATAAGTACAATTACTATAGTTCTAGCGATAATAATAGTACAATATGGCTAATAGTGCATGTAATATTGATAATAATAAAAGTAATAAGTATATTTATTATAGTTCTATCGATAATAACTGCATAATATGGGTAAAAATGCATGTTATATTGATGATAATAAAAGTACTAAGTATATTTATTATAGTTCTAGCGATTATAACTGCATAATATGCGTAATAATGCATGTTATATTGATAATAATATAAGTAATAAGTATAATTATTACAGTTCTAGCGATAATAACTGCATTGTAGGGGTAATAATGCATGTTATATTGTTAATAATGGGAGTAATAAGTATAATTATTATAGTTCTAGCGATAATAATAGTAAAATATGGCTAATAGTGCATGCTATATTGATAATAATAAAAGCAATAAGTATATTTATTACAGTTCTATCGATAATAACTGCATAATATGGGTAATAATGCATGTTATATTATTGATAATAAAAGTAATACGTATATTTATTATAGTTCTAGCGATAATAACTGCATAATATGGGTAATAATGCATGTTATATTGATAATAATATAAGTAATAAGTATAATTATTACAGTTCTAGCGATAATAACTGCATTATATGGGTAATAATGCACGTTATATTGCTGATAATATAAGTAATAAGTATAATTATTACAGTTCTAGCGATAATAACTGCATTATATGGGTAATAATGCATGTTATATTGATAATATCGGGAGCAATAAGTATAATTAGTATAGTTCTAGCGATAATAATAGTACAATATGGCTAATAGTGCATGTCATATTGATAATAATAAAAGTAATAAGTATATTTAATATAGTTCTATCGATAATAACTGCATAATATGGGTAATAATGCATGTTATATTGATGATAATAAAAGTAGTAAGTATACTTATTATAGTTCTAGCGATAATAACCGCATAATATGGGTAATAATGCATGTTATATTGATAATAATATAAGTAATAAGTATAATTATTACAGTTCTAGCGATAATAATTGCATTATATGGGTAATAATGCACGTTATATTGCTAATAATGTAAGTAATAAGTATAATTATTGCAGTTCTAGCGATAATAACTGCATTATAGGGGTAATAATGCATGTTATATTGATAATATTGCGAGTAATAAGTATAATTATTACAGTTCTAGCGATAATAATAGTACAATATGGCTAATAGTGCATGTTATATTGATAATAATAAAAGTAATAAGTACATTTATTATAGTTCTATCGATAATAACTGCATTATATGGGTAATAATGCATGTTATATCGATAATATCGGGAGCAATAAGTATAATTAGTATAGTTCTAGCGATAATAATAGTACAATATGGCTAATAGTGCATGTCATATTGATCATAATAAAAGTAATAAGTATATTTAATATAGTTCTATCGATAATAACTGCATAATATGGGTAATAATGCATGTTATATTGATGATAATAAAAGTAGTAAGTATACTTATTATAGTTCTAGCGATAATAACTGCATAATATGGGTAATAATGCATGTTATATTGATAATAATATAAGTAATAAGTATAATTATTACAGTTCTAGCGATAATAATTGCATTATATGGGTAATAATGCACGTTATATTGCTAATAATATAAGTAATAAGTATAATTATTACAGTTCCAGCGATAATAACTGCATTATATGGGTAATAATGCATGTTATATTGATAATATCGGGTGCAATAAGTACAATTATTATAGTTCTAGCGATAATAATAGTACAATATGGCTAATAGTGCATGTTATATTGATAATAATAAAAGTAATAAGTATATTTATTATAGTTCTATCGATAATAACTGCATAATATGGGTAATAATGCATGTTATATTGATGATAATAAAAGTACTAAGTATATTTATTATAGTTCTAGCGATTATAACTGCATAATATGCGTAATAATGCATGTTATATTGATAATAATATAAGTAATAAGTATAATTATTACAGTTCTAGCGATAATAACTGCATTATAGGGGTAATAATGCATGTTATATTGATAACATTGGGAGTAATAAGTATAATTATTATAGTTCTAGCGATAATAATAGTAAAATATGGCTAATAGTGCATGCTATATTGATAATAATAAAAGCAATAAGTATATTTATTACTGTTCTATCGATAATAACTGCATAATATGGGAAATAATGCATGTTATATTGATGATAATAAAAGTAATACGTATATTTATTATAGTTCTAGCGATAATAACTGCATAATATGGGTAATAATGCATGTTATATTGATAATAATATAAGTAATAAGTATAATTATTACAGTTCTAGCGATAATAACTGCATAATATGGGTAATAATGCACGTTATATTGCTAATAATATAAGTAATAAGTATAATTATTACAGTTCCAGCGATAATAACTGCATTATATGGGTAATAATGCATGTTATATTGATAATATCGGGTGCAATAAGTACAATTATTATAGTTCTAGCGATAATAATAGTACAATATGGCTAATAGTGCATGTTATATTGATAATAATAAAAGTAATAAGTATATTTATTATAGTTCTATCGATAATAACTGCATAATATGGGTAATAATGCATGTTATATTGATGATAATAAAAGTACTAAGTATACTTATTATAGTTCTAGCGATTATAACTGCATAATATGCGTAATAATGCATGTTATATTGATAATAATATAAGTAATAAGTATAACTATTACAGTTCTAGCGATAATAACTGCATTATAGGGGTAATGATGCATGTTATATTGATAATATTGGGAGTAATAAGTATAATTATTGTAGTTCTAGCGATAATAATAGTAAAATATGGCTAATAGTGCATGCTATATTGATAATAATAAAAGCAATAAGTATATTTATTACAGTTCTATCGATAATAACTGCATAATATGGGTAATAATGCATGTTATATTGATGATAATAAAAGTAATACGTATATTTATTATAGTTCTAGCGATAATAACTGCATAATATGGGTAATAATGCATGTTATATTGATAACAATATAAGTAATAAGTATAATTATTACAGTTCTAACGATAATAACTCCATTATATGGGTAATAATGCATGTTATATTGATAATAATATAAGTAATAAGTATAATTATTTCAGTTCTAGCGATAATAACTGCATAATATGGGTAATAATGCACGTTATATTGCTAATAATATAAGTAATAAGTATAATTATTACAGTTCCAGCGATAATAACTGCATTATATGGGTAATAATGCATGTTATATTGATAATATCGGGTGCAATAAGTACAATTATTATAGTTCTAGCGATAATAATAGTACAATATGGCTAATAGTGCATGTTATATTGATAATAATAAAAGTAATAAGTATATTTATTACAGTTCTATCGATAATAACTGCATTATATGGGTAATAATGCATGTTATATCGATAATATCGGGAGCAATATGTATAATTATTATAGTTCTAGCGATAATAATAGTACAATATGGCTAATAGTGCATGTTATATTGATAATAATAAAAGTAATAAGTATATTTATTATAGTTCTATCGATAATAACTGCATAATATGGGTAATAATGCATGTTATATTGATGATAATAAAAGTAGTAAGTATACTCATTATAGTTCTAGCGATAATAACTCCATTATATGGGTAATAATGCATGTCATATTGATAATAATATAAGTAATAAGTATAATTATTACAGTTCTAGCGATAATAACTGCATTATAGGTGTAATAATGCATGTTATATTGATAATATTGGGAGTAATAAGTATAATTATTATAGTTCTAGCGATAATAATAGTACAATATGGCTAATAGTGCATGTTATATTGATAATAATAAAAGTAATAAGTATATTTATTACAGTTCTATCGATAATAACTGCATTATATGGGTAATAATGCACGTTATATTGCTGATAATATAAGTAATAAGTATAATTATTACAGTTCTAGCGATAATAACTGCATAATATGGGTAATAATGCACGTTATATTGCTAATAATATAAGTAATAAGTATAATTATTACAGTTCCAGCGATAATAACTGCATTATATGGGTAATAATGCATGTTATATTGATAATATCGGGTGCAATAAGTACAATTATTATAGTTCTAGCGATAATAATAGTACAATATGGCTAATAGTGCATGTTATATTGATAATAATAAAAGTAATAAGTATATTTATTATAGTTCTATCGATAATAACTGCATAATATGGGTAATAATGCATGTTATATTGATGATAATAAAAGTACTAAGTATACTTATTATAGTTCTAGCGATTATAACTGCATAATATGCGTAATAATGCATGTTATATTGATAATAATATAAGTAATAAGTATAATTATTACAGTTCTAGCGATAATAACTGCATTATAGGGGTAATGATGCATGTTATATTGATAATATTGGGAGTAATAGGTATAATTATTGTAGTTCTAGCGATAATAATAGTAAAATATGGCTAATAGTGCATGCTATATTGATAATAATAAAAGCAATAAGTATATTTATTACAGTTCTATCGATAATAACTGCATAATATGGGTAATAATGCATGTTATATTGATGATAATAAAAGTAATACGTATATTTATTATAGTTCTAGCGATAATAACTGCATAATATGGGTAATAATGCATGTTATATTGATAACAATATAAGTAATAAGTATAATTATTACAGTTCTAACGATAATAACTCCATTATATGGGTAATAATGCATGTTATATTGATAATAATATAAGTAATAAGTATAATTATTTCAGTTCTAGCGATAATAACTGCATAATATGGGTAATAATGCACGTTATATTGCTAATAATATAAGTAATAAGTATAATTATTACAGTTCCAGCGATAATAACTGCATTATATGGGTAATAATGCATGTTATATTGATAATATCGGGTGCAATAAGTACAATTATTATAGTTCTAGCGATAATAATAGTACAATATGGCTAATAGTGCATGTTATATTGATAATAATAAAAGTAATAAGTATATTTATTATAGTTCTATCGATAATAACTGCATAATATGGGTAATAATGCATGTTATATTGATGATAATAAAAGTACTAAGTATATTTATTATAGTTCTATCGATTATAACTGCATAATATGCGTAATAATGCATGTTATATTGATAATAATATAAGTAATAAGTATAATTATTACAGTTCTAGCGATAATAACTGCATTATAGGGGTAATAATGCATGTTATATTGATAATATTGGGAGTAATAAGTATAATTATTATAGTTCTAGCGATAATAATAGTACAATATGGCTAATAGTGCATGTTATATTGATAATAATAAAAGTAATAAGTATATTTATTACAGTTCTATCGATAATAACTGCATTATATGGGTAATAATGCATGTTATATCGATAATATCGGGAGCAATATGTATAATTATTATAGTTCTAGCGATAATAATAGTACAATATGGCTAATAGTGCATGTTATATTGATAATAATAAAAGTAATAAGTATATTTATTATAGTTCTATCGATAATAACTGCATAATATGGGTAATAATGCATGTTATATTGATGATAATAAAAGTAGTAAGTATACTCATTATAGTTCTAGCGATAATAACTCCATTATATGGGTAATAATGCATGTCATATTGATAATAATATAAGTAATAAGTATAATTATTACAGTTCTAGCGATAATAACTGCATTATAGGTGTAATAATGCATGTTATATTGATAATATTGGGAGTAATAAGTATAATTATTATAGTTCTAGCGATAATAATAGTACAATATGGCTAATAGTGCATGTTATATTGATAATAATAAAAGTAATAAGTATATTTATTACAGTTCTATCGATAATAACTGCATTATATGGGTAATAATGCACGTTATATTGCTGATAATATAAGTAATAAGTATAATTATTACAGTTCTAGCGATAATAACTGCATTATATGGGTAATAATGCATGTTATATTGATAATATCGGGAGTAATAAGAATAATTATTATACTTCTAGCGATAATAATAGTAAAATATGGCTAATAGTGCATCTTATATTGATAATAATAAAAGTAATAAGTACATTTATTATAGTTCTAGCGATAGTAATAGTACAATATGGCTAATAGTGCATGTTATATTGATAATAATAAAAGTAATAAGTATATTTATTATAGTTCTATCGATAATAACCGCATAATGTGGGTAATAATGCATGTTATATTGATGATAATAAAAGTAGTAAGTATAATTATTACAGTTCTAGCGATAAGAACTCCATTATATGGGTAATAATGTATGTTATATTGATAATAATATAAGTCATAAGTATAATTATTACAGTTCTAGCGATAATAACTGCATTATATGGGTAATAATGCATGTTATATTGATAATATCGGGTGCAATAAGTACAATTACTATAGTTCTAGCGATAATAATAGTACAATATGGCTAATAGTGCATGCTATATTGATAATAATAAAAGCAATAAGTATACTTATTACAGTTCTATCGATAATAACTGCATAATATGGGAAATAATGCATGTTATATTGATGATAATAAAAGTAATACGTATATTTATTATAGTTCTAGCGATAATAACTGCATAATATGGGTAATAATGCATGTTATATTGATAATAATATAAGTAATAAGTATAATTATTACAGTTCTATCGATAATAACTGCATAATATGGGTAATAATGCATGTTATATCGATCATATCGGGAGCAATATGTATAATTATTATAGTTCTAGCGATAGTAATAGTACAATATGGCTAATAGTGCATGTTATATTGATAATAATAAAAGTAATAAGTATATTTATTATAGTTCTATCGATAATAACCGCATAATATGGGTAATAATGCATGTTATATTGATGATAATAAAAGTAGTAAGTATAATTATTACAGTTCTAGCGATAAGAACTCCATTATATGGGTAATAATGTATGTTATATTGATAATAATATAAGTCATAAGTATAATTATTACAGTTCTAGCGATAATAACTGCATTATATGGGTAATAATGCATGTTATATTGATAATATCGGGTGCAATAAGTACAATTACTATAGTTCTAGCGATAATAATAGTACAATATGGCTAATAGTGCATGTAATATTGATAATAATAAAAGTAATAAGTATATTTATTATAGTTCTATCGATAATAACTGCATAATATGGGTAATAATGCATGTTATATTGATAATAATATAAGTAATAAGTATAATTATTACAGTTCTAGCGATAATAACTGCATAATATGGGTAATAATGCACGTTATATTGCTAATAATATAAGTAATAAGTATAATTACTACAGTTCCAGCGATAATAACTGCATTATATGGGTAATAATGCATGTTATATTGATAATATCGGGTGCAATAAGTACAATTATTATAGTTCTAGCGATAATAATAGTACCATATGGCTAATAGTGCATGTTATATTGATAATAATAAAAGTAATAAGTATATTTATTATAGTTCTATCGATAATAACTGCATAATATGGGTAATAATGCATGTTATATTGATGATAATAAAAGTACTAAGTATATTTATTATAGTTCTAGCGATTATAACTGCATAATATGCGTAATAATGCATGTTATATTGATAATAATATAAGTAATTAGTATAATTATTACAGTTCTAGCGATAATAACTGCATTATAGGGGTAATAATGCATGTTATATTGATAATATTGGGAGTAATAAGTATAATTGTTATAGTTCTAGCGATAATAATAGTAAAATATGGCTAATAGTGCATGCTATATTGATAATAATAAAAGCAATAAGTATATTTATTACAGTTCTATCGATAATAACTGCATAATATGGGTAATAATGCATGTTATATTGATGATAATAAAAGTAATACGTATATTTATTATAGTTCTAGCGATAATAACTGCATAATATGGGTAATAATGCATGTTATATTGATAACAATATAAGTAATAAGTATAATTATTACAGTTCTAACGATAATAACTCCATTATATGGGTAATAATGCATGTTATATTGATAATAATATAAGTAATAAGTATAATTATTTCAGTTCTAGCGATAATAACTGCATAATATGGGTAATAATGCACGTTATATTGCTAATAATATAAGTAATAAGTATAATTATTACAGTTCCAGCGATAATAACTGCATTATATGGGTAATAATGCATGTTGTATTGATAATATCGGGTGCAATAAGTACAATTATTATAGTTCTAGCGATAATAATAGTACAATATGGCTAATAGTGCATGTTATATTGATAATAATAAAAGTAATAAGTATATTTATTATAGTTCTATCGATAATAACTGCATAATATGGGTAATAATGCATGTTATATTGATGATAATAAAAGTACTAAGTATATTTATTATAGTTCTAGCGATTATAACTGCATAATATGCGTAATAATGCATGTTATATTGATAATAATATAAGTAATAAGTATAATTATTACAGTTCTAGCGATAATAACTGCATTATAGGGGTAATAATGCATGTTATATTGATAATATTGGGAGTAATAAGTATAATTATTATAGTTCTAGCGATAATAATAGTACAATATGGCTAATAGTGCATGTTATATTGATAATAATAAAAGTAATAAGTATATTTATTACAGTTCTATCGATAATAACTGCATTATATGGGTAATAATGCATGTTATATTGATGATAATAAAAGTAATACGTATATTTATTATAGTTCTAGCGATAATAACTGTATAATATGGGTAATAATGCATGTTATATTGATAATAATATGAGTAATAAGTATAATTATTACAGTTCTAGCGATGATAACTGCATTATATGGGTAATAATGCACGTTATATTGCTAACAATATAAGTAATAAGTATAATTATTACAGTTCTAGCGATAATAGCTGCATTATATGGGTAATAATGCATGTTACATTGATAACATTGGGAGTAATAAGTATATTTATTATAGTTCTGGCGATCATAACTGCATAATATGGGTAATAATGCATGTTATATTGATAATATTATAAGTAATAAGTATAATTATTACAGTTCTAGCGATAATACCTCCATTATATGGGTAATAATGCATGTTTTATTGATGATAATGAAAGTAATACGTATATTTATTATAGTTCTAGCGATAATAACTGCATTATATGGGTAATAAGGCATGTTATATTGATAACATCGGGAGTAATAAGTATAATTATTATAGTTCTAGCGATCATAACTGCATAATATGGGTAATAATGCATGTTATATTGATAATATTATAAGTAATAAGTATAATTATTACAGTTCTAGCGATAATAACTGCATTATATGGGTAATAATGCACGTTATATTGCTAACAATATAAGTAATAAGTATAATTATTACAGTTCTAGCGATAATATCTCCATTATATGGGTAATAATGCATGTTATATTGATGATAATGAAAGTAATACGTATATTTATTATAGTTCTAGCGATAATAACTGCATTATATGGGTAATAAGGCATGTTATATTGATAACATCGGGAGTAATAAGTATAATTATTATAGTTCTAGCGATAATAATAGTAAAATATGGCTAATAGTGCATGATATATTGATAATAGTAAAAGTAGTAAGTGTATTTATTACAGTTCTAGCGATAATAACTGCATTATATGGGTAAAAATGCATGTTATATTGATAATATTGGGAGTAATGAGTATATTTATTATGGTTCTAGAGATAATAACTGCATAATATGGGTAATAATGCATGTTATATTGATAATAATATAAGTAATAAGTATAATTATTACAGTTCTAGCGATAATACCTCCATTATATGGGTAATAATGCATGTTATATTGATGATAATGAAAGTAATACGTATATTTATTATAGTTCTAGCGATAATAACTGCATTATATGGTTAATAAGGCATGTTATATTGATAACATCGGGAGTAATAAGTATAATTATTATAGTTCTAGCGATCATAACTGCATAATATGGGTAATAATGCATGTTATATTGATAATATTATAAGTAATAAGTATAATTATTACAGTTCTAGCGATAATAACTGCATTATATGGGTAATAATGCACGTTATATTGCTAACAATATAAGTAATAAGTATAATTATTACAGTTCTAGCGATAATACCTCCATTATATGGGTAATAATGCATGTTATATTGATGATAATGAAAGTAATACGTATATTTATTATAGTTCTAGCGATAATAACTGCATTATATGGGTAATAATGCACGTTATATTGCTAACAATATAAGTAATAAGTATAATTATTACAGTTCTAGCGATAATAGCTGCATTATATGGGTAATAATGCATGTTACATTGATAATATTGGGAGTAATAAGTATATTTATTATAGTTCTGGCGATCATAACTGCATAATATGGGTAATAATGCATGTTATATTGATGATAATGAAAGTAATACGTCTATTTATTATAGTTCTAGCGATAATAACTGCATTATATGGGTAATAAGGCATGTTATATTGATAACATCGGGAGTAATAAGTATAATTATTATAGTTCTAGCGATAATAATAGTAAAATATGGCAAATAGTGCATGTTATATTGATAATAATAAAAGTAATAAGTATATTTATTACAGTTCTATCGATAATAACTGCATAATATGGGTAATAATGCATGTTATATTGATGATAATAAAAGTAATACGTATATTTATTATAGTTCTAGCGATAATAACTGCATAATATGGGTAATAATGCACGTTATATTGCTAACAATATAAGTAATAAGTATAATTATTACAGTTCTAGCGATAATAACTGCATTATATGGGTAATAATGCATGTTACATTGATAATATTGGGAGTAATAAGTATATTTATTATAGTTCTGGCGATCATAACTGCATAATGTGGGTAATAATGCATGTTATATTGAGAATAATATAAGTAATAAGTATAATTATTACAGTTCTGGCGATAATAACTGCTTTATATGGGTAATAATGCACGTTATATTGCTAATAGTATAAGTAATAAGTATAATTATTACAGATCTTGCGATAATACCTCCATTATATGGGTAATAATGCACGTTATATTGCTAACAATATAAGTAATAAGTATAATTATTACAGTTCTAGCGATAATAACTGCATTATATGGGTAATAATGCACGTTATATTGATAATATCGGGAGTAATAAGTATAATTATTATAGTTCTAGCGATAATAATAGTAAAATATGGCAAATAGTGCATGTTATATTGATAATAATAAAAGTAATAAGTATATTTATTACAGTTCTATCGATTATAACTGCATAATATGGGTAATAATGCATGTTATATTGATGATAATAAAAGTAATACGTATATTTATTATAGTTCTAGCGATAATAACTGCATAATATGGGTAATAATGCATGTTATATTGATAATATTATAAGTAATAAGTATAATTATTACAGTTCTAGCGATAATAACTGCATTATATGGGTAATAATGCACGTTATATTGCTAACAATATAAGTAATAAGTATAATTATTACAGTTCTAGCGATAATACCTCCATTATATGGGTAATAATGCATGTTATATTGATGATAATGAAAGTAATACGTATATTTATTATAGTTCTAGCGATAATAACTGCATTATATGGGTAATAAGGCATGTTATATTGATAACATCGGGAGTAATAAGTATAATTATTATAGTTCTAGCGATCATAACTGCATAATATGGGTAATAATGCATGTTATATTGATAATATTATAAGTAATAAGTATAATTATTACAGTTCTAGCGATAATAACTGCATTATATGGGTAATAATGCACGTTATATTGCTAACAATATAAGTAATAAGTATAATTATTACAGTTCTAGCGATAATACCTCCATTATATGGGTAATAATGCATGTTATATTGATGATAATGAAAGTAATACGTATATTTATTATAGTTCTAGCGATAATAACTGCATTATATGGGTAATAAGGCATGTTATATTGATAACATCGGGAGTAATAAGTATAATTATTATAGTTCTAGCGATAATAATAGTAAAATATGGCAAATAGTGCATGTTATATTGATAATAATAAAAGTAATAAGTATATTTATTACAGTTCTATCGATAATAACTGCATAATATGGGTAATAATGCATGTTATATTGATGATAATAAAAGTAATACGTATAATTATTATAGTTCTAGCGATAATAACTGCATAATATGGGTAATAATGCATGTTATATTGATAATATTATAAGTAATAAGTATAATTATTACAGTTCTAGCGATAATAACTGCATTATATGGGTAATAATGCACGTTATATTGCTAACAATATAAGTAATAAGTATAATTATTACAGTTCTAGCGATAATACCTCCATTATATGGGTAATAATGCATGTTATATTGATGATAATGAAAGTAATACGTATATTTTATTATAGTTCTAGCGATAATAACTGCATTATATGGGTAATAAGGCATGTTATATTGATAACATCGGGAGTAATAAGTATAATTATTATAGTTCTAGCGATCATAACTGCATAATATGGGTAATAATGCATGTTATATTGATAATATTATAAGTAATAAGTATAATTATTACAGTTCTAGCGATAATAACTGCATTATATGGGTAATAATGCACGTTATATTGCTAACAATATAAGTAATAAGTATAATTATTACAGTTCTAGCGATAATACCTCCATTATATGGGTAATAATGCATGTTATATTGATGATAATGAAAGTAATACGTATATTTACTATAGTTCTAGCGATAATAACTGCATTATATGGGTAATAAGGCATGTTATATTGATAACATCGGGAGTAATAAGTATAATTATTATAGTTCTAGCGATAATAATAGTAAAATATGGCTAATAGTGCATGATATATTGATAATAGTAAAAGTAGTAAGTGTATTTATTACAGTTCTAGCGATAATAACTGCATTATATGGGTAAAAATGCATGTTATATTGATAATATTGGGAGTAATGAGTATATTTATTATGGTTCTAGAGATAATAACTGCATAATATGGGTAATAATGCACGTTATATTGCTAACAATATAAGTAATAAGTATAATTATTACAGTTCTAGCGATAATACCTCCATTATATGGGAAATAATGCATGTTATATTGATGATAATGAAAGTAATACGTATATTTATTATAGTTCTAGCGATAATAACTGCATTATATGGGTAATAAGGCATGTTATATTGATAACATCGGGAGTAATAAGTATAATTATTATAGTTCTAGCGATAATAATAGTAAAATATGGCTAATAGTGCATGATATATTGATAATAGTAAAAGTAGTAAGTGTATTTATTACAGTTCTAGCGATAATAACTGCATTATATGGGTAAAAATGCATGTTATATTGATAATATTGGGAGTAATGAGTATATTTATTATGGTTCTAGAGATAATAACTGCATAATATGGGTAATAATGCATGTTATATTGATAATAATATAAGTAATAAGTATAATTATTACAGTTCTAGCGATAATACCTCCATTATATGGTTAATAATGCATGTTATATTGATGATAATGAAAGTAATACGTATATTTATTATAGTTCTAGCGATAATAACTGCATTATATGGGTAATAAGGCATGTTATATTGATGATAATGAAAGTAATACGTATATTTATTATAGTTCTAGCGATAATAACTGCATTATATGGGTAATAATGCACGTTATATTGCTAACAATATAAGTAATAAGTATAATTATTACAGTTCTAGCGATAATAGCTGCATTATATGGGTAATAATGCATGTTACATTGATAATATTGGGAGTAATAAGTATATTTATTATAGTTCTGGCGATCATAACTGCATAATATGGGTAATAATGCATGTTATATTGATAATATTATAAGTAATTAAGTATAATTATTACAGTTCTAGCGATAATACCTCCATTATATGGGTAATAATGCATGTTATATTGATGATAATGAAAGTAATACGTATAATTTATTATAGTTCTAGCGGATAATAACTGCATTATATGGGTAATAAGGCATGTTATATTGATAACATCGGGAGTAATAAGTATAATTATTATAGTTCTAGCGATCATAACTGCATAATATGGGTAATAATGCATGTTATATTGATAATATTATAAGTAATAAATATAATTATTACAGTTCTAGCGATAATAACTGCATTATATGGGTAATAATGCACGTCATATTGCTAACAATATAAGTAATAAGTATAATTATTACAGTTCTAGCGATAATAACTGCATTATATGGGTAAAAATGCATGTTATATTGATAATATTGGGAGTAATGAGTATATTTATTATGGTTCTAGAGATAATAACTGCATAATATGGGTAATAATGCATGTTATATTGATAATAATATAAGTAATAAGTATAATTATTACAGTTCTAGCGATAATACCTCCATTATATGGGTAATAATGCATGTTATATTGATGATAATGAAAGTAATACGTATATTTATTATAGTTCTAGCGATAATAACTGCATTATATGGGTAATAAGGCATGTTATATTGATAACATCGGGAGTAATAAGTATAATTATTATAGTTCTAGCGATCATAACTGCATAATATGGGTAATAATGCATGTTATATTGATAATATTATAAGTAATAAGTATAATTATTACAGTTCTAGCGATAATAACTGCATTATATGGGTAATAATGCACGTTATATTGCTAACAATATAAGTAATAAGTATAATTATTACAGTTCTAGCGATAATACCTCCATTATATGGGTAATAATGCATGTTATATTGATGATAATGAAAGTAATACGTATATTTATTATAGTTCTAGCGATAATAACTGCATTATATGGGTAATAAGCCATGTTATATTGATAACATCGGGAGTAATAAGTATAATTATTATAGTTCTAGCGATAATAATAGTAAAATATGGCAAATAGTGCATGTTATATTGATAATAATAAAAGTAATAAGTATATTTATTACAGTTCTATCGATAATAACTGCATAATATGGGTAATAATGCATGTTATATTGATGATAATAAAAGTAATACGTATATTTATTATAGTTCTAGCGATAATAACTGCATAATATGGGTAATAATGCATGTTATATTGATAATAATATGAGTAATAAGTATAATTATTACAGTTCTAGCGATAATACCTCCATTATATGGTTAATAATGCATGTTATATTGATGATAATGAAAGTAATACGTATATTTATTATAGTTCTAGCGATAATAACTGCATTATATGGGTAATAAGGCATGTTATATTGATAACATCGGGAGTAATAAGTATAATTATTATAGTTCTAGCGATCATAACTGCATAATATGGGTAATAATGCATGTTATATTGATAATATTATAAGTAATAAGTATAATTATTACAGTTCTAGCGATAATAACTGCATTATATGGGTAATAATGCACGTTATATTGCTAACAATATAAGTAATAAGTATAATTATTACAGTTCTAGCGATAATACCTCCATTATATGGATAATAATGCATGTTATATTGATGATAATGAAAGTAATACGTATATTTATTATAGTTCTAGCGATAATAACTGCATTATATGGGTAATAATGCACGTTATATTGCTAACAATATAAGTAATAAGTATAATTATTACAGTTCTAGCGATAATAGCTGCATTATATGGGTAATAATGCATGTTACATTGATAATATTGGGAGTAATAAGTATATTTATTATAGTTCTGGCGATCATAACTGCATAATATGGGTAATAATGCATGTTATATTGATAATATTATAAGTAATAAGTATAATTATTACAGTTCTAGCGATAATACCTCCATTATATGGGTAATAATGCATGTTATATTGATGATAATGAAAGTAATACGTATATTTATTATAGTTCTAGCGATAATAACTGCATTATATGGGTAATAAGGCATGTTATATTGATAACATCGGGAGTAATAAGTATAATTATTATAGTTCTAGCGATCATAACTGCATAATATGGGTAATAATGCATGTTATATTGATAATATTATAAGTAATAAATATAATTATTACAGTTCTAGCGATAATAACTGCATTATATGGGTAATAATGCACGTTATATTGCTAACAATATAAGTAATAAGTATAATTATTACAGTTCTAGCGATAATAACTGCATTATATGGGTAAAAATGCATGTTATATTGATAATATTGGGAGTAATGAGTATATTTATTATGGTTCTAGAGATAATAACTGCATAATATGGGTAATAATGCATGTTATATTGATAATAATATAAGTAATAAGTATAATTATTACAGTTCTAGCGATAATACCTCCATTATATGGGTAATAATGCATGTTATATTGATGATAATGAAAGTAATACGTATATTTATTATAGTTCTAGCGATAATAACTGCATTATATGGGTAATAAGGCATGTTATATTGATAACATCGGGAGTAATAAGTATAATTATTATAGTTCTAGCGATCATAACTGCATAATATGGGTAATAATGCATGTTATATTGATAATATTATAAGTAATAAGTATAATTATTACAGTTCTAGCGATAATAACTGCATTATATGGGTAATAATGCACGTTATATTGCTAACAATATAAGTAATAAGTATAATTATTACAGTTCTAGCGATAATACCTCCATTATATGGGTAATAATGCATGTTATATTGATGATAATAAAAGTAATACGTATATTTATTATAGTTCTAGCGATAATAACTGCATAATATGGGTAATAATGCATGTTATATTGATAATAATATGAGTAATAAGTATAATTATTACAGTTCTAGCGATAATACCTCCATTATATGGTTAATAATGCATGTTATATTGATGATAATGAAAGTAATACGTATATTTATTATAGTTCTAGCGATAATAACTGCATTATATGGGTAATAAGGCATGTTATATTGATAACATCGGGAGTAATAAGTATAATTATTATAGTTCTAGCGATCATAACTGCATAATATGGGTAATAATGCATGTTATATTGATAATATTATAAGTAATAAGTATAATTATTACAGTTCTAGCGATAATAACTGCATTATATGGGTAATAATGCACGTTATATTGCTAACAATATAAGTAATAAGTATAATTATTACAGTTCTAGCGATAATACCTCCATTATATGGATAATAATGCATGTTATATTGATGATAATGAAAGTAATACGTATATTTATTATAGTTCTAGCGATAATAACTGCATTATATGGGTAATAATGCACGTTATATTGCTAACAATATAAGTAATAAGTATAATTATTACAGTTCTAGCGATAATAGCTGCATTATATGGGTAATAATGCATGTTACATTGATAATATTGGGAGTAATAAGTATATTTATTATAGTTCTGGCGATCATAACTGCATAATATGGGTAATAATGCATGTTATATTGATAATATTATAAGTAATAAGTATAATTATTACAGTTCTAGCGATAATACCTCCATTATATGGGTAATAATGCATGTTATATTGATGATAATGAAAGTAATACGTATATTTATTATAGTTCTAGCGATAATAACTGCATTATATGGGTAATAAGGCATGTTATATTGATAACATCGGGAGTAATAAGTATAATTATTATAGTTCTAGCGATCATAACTGCATAATATGGGTAATAATGCATGTTATATTGATAATATTATAAGTAATAAATATAATTATTACAGTTCTAGGGATAATAACTGCATTATATGGGTAATAATGCACGTTATATTGCTAACAATATAAGTAATAAGTATAATTATTACAGTTCTAGCGATAATAACTGCATTATATGGGTAAAAATGCATGTTATATTGATAATATTGGGAGTAATGAGTATATTTATTATGGTTCTAGAGATAATAACTGCATAATATGGGTAATAATGCATGTTATATTGATAATAATATAAGTAATAAGTATAATTATTACAGTTCTAGCGATAATACCTCCATTATATGGGTAATAATGCATGTTATATTGATGATAATGAAAGTAATACGTATATTTATTATAGTTCTAGCGATAATAACTGCATTATATGGGTAATAAGGCATGTTATATTGATAACATCGGGAGTAATAAGTATAATTATTATAGTTCTAGCGATCATAACTGCATAATATGGGTAATAATGCATGTTATATTGATAATATTATAAGTAATAAGTATAATTATTACAGTTCTAGCGATAATAACTGCATTATATGGGTAATAATGCACGTTATATTGCTAACAATATAAGTAATAAGTATAATTATTACAGTTCTAGCGATAATACCTCCATTATATGGGTAATAATGCATGTTATATTGATGATAATGAAAGTAATACGTATATTTATTATAGTTCTAGCGATAATAACTGCATTATATGGGTAATAAGCCATGTTATATTGATAACATCGGGAGTAATAAGTATAATTATTATAGTTCTAGCGATAATAATAGTAAAATATGGCAAATAGTGCATGTTATATTGATAATAATAAAAGTAATAAGTATATTTATTACAGTTCTATCGATAATAACTGCATAATATGGGTAATAATGCATGTTATATTGATGATAATAAAAGTAATACGTATATTTATTATAGTTCTAGCGATAATAACTGCATAATATGGGTAATAATGCATGTTATATTGATAATAATATGAGTAATAAGTATAATTATTACAGTTCTAGCGATAATAACTGCATTATATGGGTAATAATGCACGTTATATTGCTAACAATATAAGTAATAAGTATAATTATTACAGTTCTAGCGATAATAACTGCATTATATGTGTAATAATGCACGTTATATTGCTAACAATATAAGTAATAAGTATAATTATTACAGTTCTAGCGATAATACCTCTATTATATGGGTAATAATGCATGTTATATTGATAATGATATAAGTAATAAGTATAATTATTACAGTTCTAGCGATAATAACTGCATTATATGGGTAATAATGCACGTTATATTGCTAACAATATAAGTAATAAGTATAATTATTACAGTTCTAGCGATAATAACTGCATTATATAGGTAATAATGCACGTTATATTGATAATATCGGGAGTAATAAGTATAATTATTATAGTTCTAGCGATAATAATAGTAAAATATGGCAAATAGTGCATGTAATATTGATAATAATAAAAGTAATAAGTATATTTATTACAGTTCTATCGATAATAACCGCATAATATGGGTAATAATGCATGTTATATTGATGGTAATAAAAGTAATACGTATATTTATTATAGTTCTAGCGATAATAACTGCATAATATGGGTAATAATGCATGTTATATTGATAACATCGGGAGTAATAAGTATAATTATTATAGTTCTAGCGATAATAATAGTAAAATATGGCTAATAGTGCATGATATATTGATAATAGTAAAAGTAGTAAGTGTATTTATTACAGTTCTAGCGATAATAACTGCATTATATGGGTAAAAATGCATGTTATATTGATAATATTGGGAGTAATGAGTATATTTATTATGGTTCTAGAGATAATAACTGCATAATATGGGTAATAATGCATGTTATATTGATAATAATATAAGTAATAAGTATAATTATTACAGTTCTAGCGATAATACCTCCATTATATGGGTAATAATGCATGTTATATTGATGATAATGAAAGTAATACGTATATTTATTATAGTTCTAGCGATAATAACTGCATTATATGGGTAATAAGGCATGTTATATTGATAACATCGGGAGTAATAAGTATAATTATTATAGTTCTAGCGATAATAATAGTAAAATATGGCTAATAGTGCATGATATATTGATAATAGTAAAAGTAGTAAGTGTATTTATTACAGTTCTATCGATAATAACTGCATAATATGGGTAATAATGCATGTTATATTGATAATATTATAAGTAATAAGTATAATTATTACAGTTCTAGCGATAATAACTGCATTATATGGGTAATAATGCACGTTATATTGCTAACAATATAAGTAATAAGTATAATTATTACAGTTCTAGCGATAATACCTCTATTATATGGGTAATAATGCATGTTATATTGATAATGATATAAGTAATAAGTATAATTATTACAGTTCTAGCGATAATAACTGCATTATATGGGTAATAATGCACGTTATATTGCTAACAATATAAGTAATAAGTATAATTATTACAGTTCTAGCGATAATAACTGCATTATATGGGTAATAATGCACGTTATATTGATAATATCGGGAGTAATAAGTATAATTATTATAGTTCTAGCGATAATAATAGTAAAATATGGCAAATAGTGCATGTTATATTGATAATAATAAAAGTAATAAGTATATTTATTACAGTTCTATCGATAATAACTGCATAATATGGGTAATAATGCATGTTATATTGATGATAATAAAAGTAATACGTATATTTATTATGGTTCTAGAGATAATAACTGCATAATATGGGTAGTAATGCATGTTATATTGATAATAATATAAGTAATAAGTATAATTATTACAGTTCTAGCGATAATACCTCCATTATATGGGTAATAATGCATGTTATATTGATGATAATGAAAGTAATACGTATATTTATTATAGTTCTAGCGATAATAACTGCATTATACGGGTAATAAGGCATGTTATATTGATAACATCGGGAGTAATAAGTATAATTATTATAGTTCTAGCGATCATAACTGCATAATATGGGTAATAATGCATGTTATATTGATAATATTATAAGTAATAAGTATAATTATTACAGTTCTAGCGATAATAACTGCATTATATGGGTAATAATGCACGTTATATTGCTAACAATATAAGTAATAAGTATAATTATTACAGTTCTAGCGATAATACCTCCATTATATGGGTAATAATGCATGTTATATTGATGATAATGAAAGTAATACGTATATTTATTATAGTTCTAGCGATAATAACTGCATTATATGGGTAATAAGGCATGTTATATTGATAACATCGGGAGTAATAAGTATAATTATTATAGTTCTAGCGATAATAATAGTAAAATATGGCTAATAGTGCATGATATATTGATAATAGTAAAAGTAGTAAGTGTATTTATTACAGTTCTATCGATAATAACTGCATAATATGGGTAATAATGCATGTTATATTGATAATAATATAAGTAAAAAGTATAATTATTACAGTTCTAGCGATAATACCTCCATTATATGGGTAATAATGCATGTTATATTGATGACAATGAAAGTAATACGTATATTTATTATAGTTCTAGCGACAATAACTGCATAATATGGGTAATAATGCATGTTATATTGAGAATAATATAAGTAATAAGTATAATTATTACAGTTCTGGCGATAATAACTGCATTATATCGGTAATAATGCATGTTATATTGATAATATCGGGAGTAATAAGTATAATTATTATAGTTCTGGCGATCATAACTGCATAATATGGGTAATAATGCATGTTATATTGATAATATCGGGAGCAATAAGTATAATTATTACAGTTCTAGCGATAATAACTGCATAATATGGGTAATAATGCACGTTATATTGCTAATAATATAAGTAATGAGTACAATTATTACAGTTCTAGCGATAATAACTGCATTATATGGGTAATAATGCATGTTACATTGATAATAATATAAGTAATAAGTATAATTATTACAGTTCTAGCGATAATAACTGCATTATATGGGTAATAATGCATGTTACATTGATAATATTGGGAGTAATAAGTATATTTATTATAGTTCTGGCGATCATAACTGCATAATATGTTTAATAATGCATGTTATATTGATAATATTATAAGTAATAAGTATAATTATTACAGTTCTAGCGATAATACCTCCATTATATGGGTAATAATGCATGTTATATTGATGATAATGAAAGTAATACGTATATTTATTATAGTTCTAGCGATAACAACTGCATTATATGGGTAATAAGGCATGTTATATTGATAACATCGGGAGTAATAAGTATAATTATTATAGTTCTAGCGATAATAATAGTAAAATATGGCTAATAGTGCATGATATATTGATAATAGTAAAAGTAGTATGTGTATTTATTACAGTTCTATCGATAATAACTGCATAATATGGGTAATAATGCATGTTATATTGATAATAATATAAGTAATAAGTATAATTATTACAGTTCTAGCGATAATACCTCCATTATATGGGTAATAATGCATGTTATATTGATGATAATGAAAGTAATACGTATATTTATTATAGTTCTAGCGATAATAACTGCATAATATGGGTAATAATGCATGTTATATTGAGAATAATATAAGTAATAAGTATAATTATTACAGTTCTGGCGATAATAACTGCATTATATGGGTAATAATGCATGTTATATTGATAATATCGGGAGTAATAAGTATAATTATTATAGTTCTAGCGGTAATAATAGTAAAACATGGCAAATAGTGCATGTTATATTGATAATAATAAAACTAATAAATATACTTATTACTGTTCTAGCGATAATACCTGCATAATATGGGTAATAATGCATGTTATATTGATAGTAATGAAAGTAATACGTATATTTATTATAGTTCTTGCGATAATAACTGCATAATATGGGTAATAATGCATGTTATATTGATAATAATATAAGTAATAAGTATAAATATTACAGTTCTAGCGATAATAACTGCATAATATGGGTAATAATGCACGTTACATTGCTAATAATATAAGTAATGAGTATAATTATTACAGTTCTAGCCATAATAACTGCATTATATGGGTAATAAGGCATGTTATATTGATAACATCGGGAGTAATAAGTATAGTTATTATAGTTCTAGCGATAATAATAGTAAAATATGGCTAATAGTGCATGATATATTGATAATAGTAAAAGTAATAAGTGTATTTATTACAGTTCTAGCGATAATAACTGCATAATATGGGTAATAATGCATGTTATATTGATAATAATATAAGTAATAAGTATAATTATTACAGTTCTAGCGATAATACCTCCATTATATGGGTAATAATGCATGTTATATTGATGATAATGAAAGTAATACGTATATTTATTATAGTTCTAGCGATAATAACTGCATAATGTGGGTAATAATGCATGTTATGTTGATGATGATGAAAGTAATAAGTATATTTATTATAGTTCCAGCGATAACAACTGCATAATATGGGTAATAGTGCATGTTATATTGGTAATAATAAAAGTAATAAGTATATTTATTATAGTTCCACCGATAATAACTGCATAATATGGGTAATAATGCATGTTATATTGATGATAACAAAAGTAATAAGTATAATTAATACAGTTCTAGCGATAATAACTGCATTATGTGGGTAATAATGCGTGTTATATTGATAATATCGGGAGTTATAAGTATAACTATTATAGTTCTAGCGATAATCACTGCATAATATGGGTAATAATGCATGTTATATTCATAATATCGGGAGTAATAAGTATATCTATTATAGTTCCAGCGATAATAACTGCACAATATTGGCAATAATCCATGTTATATTGATAATAATAAAAGTAATAAGTATATTTTATATAGTTCTATCGATAATAACTGAGTTATATGGGTAATAATGGATGTTATATTGATAATATCGGGAGTAATAAGTATAATTATTACAGTTCTAGCGATAATGCTAGTGAAATATGGCTAAGAGTGCATGTTATATTGATAATAATAAAAGTAGTAAGTATATTTATTATACTTCTATCGATAATAACTGCATAATATGGGTAATAATGAACGTTATATTGATGATAATAAATGCAATAGGAAAATTTATTATAGTTCTAGCGATAGTAACTGCATAATATGGATAATAATGCATGTTATATTGATAATAATAAAAGTAATAAGTACATTTATTATCGTTCTGGCGATAATAATAGTAAAATATGGCGAATAGTGCATGTTATATTGGTAATAATAAAAGTAATAAGTATGTTTATTATAGTTCTACCGATAATAACTGCATAGTATGGGTAATAATGCATGCTATAGTGATGATATGGGGAGTAATAAGTATAATTATTACAGTTCTAGCGATAATACTAGTGAAATATGGCTAAAAGTGCATGTTATATTGAGAATAATAAAAGTAATAAGTATATTTATTATAGTTCTATCGATAATAGCTGCATAATATGGGTAATAATGCATGTTATGTTGATGACGATGAAAGTAATAAGTGTATTTATTATAGTTCCAGCCATAACAACTGCATAATATGGGTAATAATGCATGTTATATTGATAATAATAAAAGTAATAAGTATATTTATTATAGTTCTGGCGATGATAATAGTAAAATATGGCGAATAGTGCATGTTATATTGATAATAATAAAAGTAATAAGTATATTTATTATAGTTCTACCGATAATAACTGCATAGTATGGGTAATGATGCATGCTATAGTGATAATATGGGGAGTAATAAGTATAATTATTACAGTTCTAGCGATAATACTAGTGAAATATGGCTAAAAGTGCATGTTATATTGAGAATAATAAAAGTAATAAGTATATTTATTATAGTTCTATCGATAATAGCTGCATAATATGGGTAATAATGCATGTTATGTTGATGATGATGAAAGTAATAAGTATATTTATTATAGTTCCAGCGATAACAACTGCATAATATGGGTAATAGTGCATGTTATATTGGTAATATCGGGAGTAATAAGTATATTTATTTTAATTCTAGCGATAATAACAGCATAATATCGGTAATAATGCATGTCATATTGATGATAATAAAAGTAATAAGAATATTTATTATAGTTCTAGCGATAATAACTGCATAATATGGGTTCTAATGCATGATATATTGATAATAATAAAAGTAATAAGTATATTTATTACAGTTCTAGCGATAATAACTGCATAATATGGTTAATAATGCATGTTATATTGATAATATCGGGAGTAATAAGTATATTTATTATAGTTCCAACGATAATAACTGCATAACATCCGTAATAATGCATGTTATATTGATGATAATAAAAGTAATAAAAATATTTATTATATTTCTAGCGATAATAACTGCATAATATGGGTAATAATGCATGTTATATTGATAATAATAGAAGTAATAAGTACATTTATTATAGTTCTGGCGATAATAATAGTAAAATATGGCTAATAGTGCATGTTATATTGATAATAATAAAAGCAATAGGAATATTTATTATAGTTCTACCGATAATAACTGCATAATATGGATAATAATGCATGTTATATTGATAATAATAAAAGTAATAAGTACATTTACTATAGTTCTGGCGATAATAATAGTAAAATATGGCTAATAGTGCATGTTATATCGATAACAATATAAGTAATAAGTATAATTATTACAGTTCTAGCGACAATAACTGCATTATATGGGTAATAATGCGTGTTATATTGATAATATCGGGAGTTATAAGTATAATTATTATAGTTCTAGCGATAATAATAGTAAAATATGGCTACTAGTGCATGTCATATTGATAATATCGGGAGTTATAAGTATAATTATTACTGTTCTAGCGATAATAACTGCATTATATGGGTAATAATGCGTGTTATATTGATAATATCGGGAGTTATAAGTATGATCATTATAGTTCTAGCCATAATAATAGTAAAATATGGCTAATAGTGCATGTCATATTGATAATAATGAAAGTAATAAGTATATTTATTATAGTTCTACCGATAATAACTGCATAATATGGGTAGTAATGCATGTTATATTGATAATATCGGGAGTAATAAGTATATTTATTTTAATTCTAGCGATAATAACAGCATAATATCGGTAATAATGCATGTTATATTGATGATAATAAAAGTAATAAGAATATTTATTATAGTTCTAGCGATAATAACTGCATAATATGGGTAATAATGCATGTTATATTGATAATAATAAAAGTCATAAATATGTTTATTATAGTTCTATCGATAATAACGGCATAATATGGGTAATAATGCACGTTATATTGATGATAATAAAAGTAATAAGAATATTTATTATAGTTCTAGCGATAATAACTGCATAATATGGGCTCTAATGCATGCTATATTGATAATAACATAAGTAATAAGTATATTTATTATAGTTCTACCGATAATAAATGCATAATATGGGTAATAATGCATATTATATTGATGATAATAAAAGCAATAGGAATATTTATTATAGTTCTAGCGATAGTAACTGCATAATATGGGTAATAATGCATGTTATATTGATAATAATAAAAGTAATAAGTATAATTATTATAGTTCTAGCGATAATAACTGCATTATTTGGGTAATAATGGATGTTATATTGATAATATCGGGAGTAATAAGTATAATTATTTCAGTTCTAGCGATAATACTAGTAAAATATGGCAAAGAGTGCCTGTTATATTCAGAATAATAAAAGTAATAAGTATATTTATTATACTTCTGTCGATAATAACTGCATTATATGGGTAATAATGCAAGTTATATTGATGATATCGGGAGTAATCAGTATAATTATTATAGTTCTAGCGATAATAATAGTAAAATATGGCTAATAGTGCATGTTATATTGATAATAATAAAAGTAATAAGTATAAATATTACAGTTCTAGCGATAATAACTGCATAATATGGGTAATAATGCACGTTACATTGCTAATAATATAAGTAATGAGTATAATTATTACAGTTCTAGCGATAATAACTGCATTATATGGGTAATAAGGCATGTTATATTGATAACATCGGGAGTAATAAGTATAGTTATTATAGTTCTAGCGATAATAATAGTAAAATATGGCTAATAGTGCATGATATATTGATAATAGTAAAAGTAATAAGTGTATTTATTACAGTTCTATCGATAATAACTGCATAATATGGGTAATAGTGCATGTTATATTGGTAATATCGGGAGTAATAAGTATATTTATTTTAATTCTAGCGATAATAACAGCATAATATCGGTAATAATGCATGTCATATTGATGATAATAAAAGTAATAAGAATATTTATTATAGTTCTAGCGATAATAACTGCATAATATGGGTTCTAATGCATGATATATTGATAATAATAAAAGTAATAAGTATATTTATTACAGTTCTAGCGATAATAACTGCATAATATGGTTAATAATGCATGTTATATTGATAATATCGGGAGTAATAAGTATATTTATTATAGTTCCAACGATAATAACTGCATAACATCCGTAATAATGCATGTTATATTGATGATAATAAAAGTAATAAAAATATTTATTATATTTCTAGCGATAATAACTGCATAATATGGGTAATAATGCATGTTATATTGATAATAATAGAAGTAATAAGTACATTTATTATAGTTCTGGCGATAATAATAGTAAAATATGGCTAATAGTGCATGTTATATTGATAATAATAAAAGCAATAGGAATATTTATTATAGTTCTACCGATAATAACTGCATAATATGGATAATAATGCATGTTATATTGATAATAATAAAAGTAATAAGTACATTTACTATAGTTCTGGCGATAATAATAGTAAAATATGGCTAATAGTGCATGTTATATCGATAACAATATAAGTAATAAGTATAATTATTACAGTTCTAGCGACAATAACTGCATTATATGGGTAATAATGCGTGTTATATTGATAATATCGGGAGTTATAAGTATAATTATTATAGTTCTAGCGATAATAATAGTAAAATATGGCTACTAGTGCATGTCATATTGATAATATCGGGAGTTATAAGTATAATTATTACTGTTCTAGCGATAATAACTGCATTATATGGGTAATAATGCGTGTTATATTGATAATATCGGGAGTTATAAGTATGATCATTATAGTTCTAGCCATAATAATAGTAAAATATGGCTAATAGTGCATGTCATATTGATAATAATGAAAGTAATAAGTATATTTATTATAGTTCTACCGATAATAACTGCATAATATGGGTAGTAATGCATGTTATATTGATAATATCGGGAGTAATAAGTATATTTATTTTAATTCTAGCGATAATAACAGCATAATATCGGTAATAATGCATGTTATATTGATGATAATAAAAGTAATAAGAATATTTATTATAGTTCTAGCGATAATAACTGCATAATATGGGTAATAATGCATGTTATATTGATAATAATAAAAGTCATAAATATGTTTATTATAGTTCTATCGATAATAACGGCATAATATGGGTAATAATGCACGTTATATTGATGATAATAAAAGTAATAAGAATATTTATTATAGTTCTAGCGATAATAACTGCATAATATGGGCTCTAATGCATGCTATATTGATAATAACATAAGTAATAAGTATATTTATTATAGTTCTACCGATAATAAATGCATAATATGGGTAATAATGCATATTATATTGATGATAATAAAAGCAATAGGAATATTTATTATAGTTCTAGCGATAGTAACTGCATAATATGGGTAATAATGCATGTTATATTGATAATAATAAAAGTAATAAGTATAATTATTATAGTTCTAGCGATAATAACTGCATTATTTGGGTAATAATGGATGTTATATTGATAATATCGGGAGTAATAAGTATAATTATTTCAGTTCTAGCGATAATACTAGTAAAATATGGCAAAGAGTGCCTGTTATATTCAGAATAATAAAAGTAATAAGTATATTTATTATACTTCTGTCGATAATAACTGCATTATATGGGTAATAATGCAAGTTATATTGATGATATCGGGAGTAATCAGTATAATTATTATAGTTCTAGCGATAATAATAGTAAAATATGGCTAATAGTGCATGTTATATTGATAATAATAAAAGTAATAAGTATAAATATTACAGTTCTAGCGATAATAACTGCATAATATGGGTAATAATGCACGTTACATTGCTAATAATATAAGTAATGAGTATAATTATTACAGTTCTAGCGATAATAACTGCATTATATGGGTAATAAGGCATGTTATATTGATAACATCGGGAGTAATAAGTATAGTTATTATAGTTCTAGCGATAATAATAGTAAAATATGGCTAATAGTGCATGATATATTGATAATAGTAAAAGTAATAAGTGTATTTATTACAGTTCTATCGATAATAACTGCATAATATGGGTAATAATGCATGTTATATTGATAATAATATAAGTAATAAGTATAATTATTACAGTTCTAGCGATAATACCTCCATTATATGGGTAATAATGCATGTTATATTGATGATAATGAAAGTAATACGTATATTTATTATAGTTCTAGCGATAATAACTGCATAATGTGGGTAATAATGCATGTTATGTTGATGATGATGAAAGTAATAAGTATATTTATTATAGTTCCAGCGATAACAACTGCATAATATGGGTAATAGTGCATGTTATATTGGTAATAATAAAAGTAATAAGTATATTTATTATAGTTCCACCGATAATAACTGCATAATATGGGTAATAATGCATGTTATATTGATGATAACAAAAGTAATAAGTATAATTAATACAGTTCTAGCGATAATAACTGCATTATGTGGGTAATAATGCGTGTTATATTGATAATATCGGGAGTTATAAGTATAATTATTATAGTTCTAGCGATAATCACTGCATAATATGGGTAATAATGCATGTTATATTCATAATATCGGGAGTAATAAGTATATCTATTATAGTTCCAGCGATAATAACTGCACAATATTGGCAATAATCCATGTTATATTGATAATAATAAAAGTAATAAGTATATTTTATATAGTTCTATCGATAATAACTGAGTTATATGGGTAATAATGGATGTTATATTGATAATATCGGGAGTAATAAGTATAATTATTACAGTTCTAGCGATAATGCTAGTGAAATATGGCTAAGAGTGCATGTTATATTGATAATAATAAAAGTAGTAAGTATATTTATTATACTTCTATCGATAATAACTGCATAATATGGGTAATAATGAACGTTATATTGATGATAATAAATGCAATAGGAAAATTTATTATAGTTCTAGCGATAGTAACTGCATGATATGGATAATAATGCATGTTATATTGATAATAATAAAAGTAATAAGTACATTTATTATCGTTCTGGCGATAATAATAGTAAAATATGGCGAATAGTGCATGTTATATTGATAATAATAAAAGTAATAAGTATATTTATTATAGTTCTACCGATAATAACTGCATAGTATGGGTAATGATGCATGCTATAGTGATAATATGGGGAGTAATAAGTATAATTATTACAGTTCTAGCGATAATACTAGTGAAATATGGCTAAAAGTGCATGTTATATTGAGAATAATAAAAGTAATAAGTATATTTATTATAGTTCTATCGATAATAGCTGCATAATATGGGTAATAATGCATGTTATGTTGATGATGATGAAAGTAATAAGTATATTTATTATAGTTCCAGCGATAACAACTGCATAATATGGGTAATAGTGCATGTTATATTGGTAATATCGGGAGTAATAAGTATATTTATTTTAATTCTAGCGATAATAACAGCATAATATCGGTAATAATGCATGTCATATTGATGATAATAAAAGTAATAAGAATATTTATTATAGTTCTAGCGATAATAACTGCATAATATGGGTTCTAATGCATGATATATTGATAATAATAAAAGTAATAAGTATATTTATTACAGTTCTAGCGATAATAACTGCATAATATGGTTAATAATGCATGTTATATTGATAATATCGGGAGTAATAAGTATATTTATTATAGTTCCAACGATAATAACTGCATAACATCCGTAATAATGCATGTTATATTGATGATAATAAAAGTAATAAAAATATTTATTATATTTCTAGCGATAATAACTGCATAATATGGGTAATAATGCATGTTATATTGATAATAATAGAAGTAATAAGTACATTTATTATAGTTCTGGCGATAATAATAGTAAAATATGGCTAATAGTGCATGTTATATTGATAATAATAAAAGCAATAGGAATATTTATTATAGTTCTACCGATAATAACTGCATAATATGGATAATAATGCATGTTATATTGATAATAATAAAAGTAATAAGTACATTTACTATAGTTCTGGCGATAATAACAGTAAAATATGGCTAATAGTGCATGTTATATCGATAACAATATAAGTAATAAGTATAATTATTACAGTTCTAGCGACAATAACTGCATTATATGGGTAATAATGCGTGTTATATTGATAATATCGGGAGTTATAAGTATAATTATTATAGTTCTAGCGATAATAATAGTAAAATATGGCTACTAGTGCATGTCATATTGATAATATCGGGAGTTATAAGTATAATTATTACTGTTCTAGCGATAATAACAGCATTATATGGGTAATAATGCGTGTTATATTGATAATATCGGGAGTTATAAGTATGATCATTATAGTTCTAGCCATAATAATAGTAAAATATGGCTAATAGTGCATGTCATATTGATAATAATGAAAGTAATAAGTATATTTATTATAGTTCTACCGATAATAACTGCATAATATGGGTAGTAATGCATGTTATATTGATAATATCGGGAGTAATAAGTATATTTATTTTAATTCTAGCGATAATAACAGCATAATATCGGTAATAATGCATGTTATATTGATGATAATAAAAGTAATAAGAATATTTATTATAGTTCTAGCGATAATAACTGCATAATATGGGTAATAATGCATGATATATTGATAATAATAAAAGTCATAAATATGTTTATTATAGTTCTATCGATAATAACGGCATAATATGGGTAATAATGCACGTTATATTGATGATAATAAAAGTAATAAGAATATTTATTATAGTTCTAGCGATAATAACTGCATAATATGGGCTCTAATGCATGCTATATTGATAATAACATAAGTAATAAGTATATTTATTATAGTTCTACCGATAATAACTGCATAATATGGGTAATAATGCATATTATATTGATGATAATAAAAGCAATAGGAATATTTATTATAGTTCTAGCGATAGTAACTGCATAATATGGGTAATAATGCATGTTATATTGATAATAATAAAAGTAATAAGTATAATTATTATAGTTCTAGCGATAATAACTGCATTATTTGGGTAATAATGGATGTTATATTGATAATATCGGGAGTAATAAGTATAATTATTTCAGTTCTAGCGATAATACTAGTAAAATATGGCAAAGAGTGCCTGTTATATTCAGAATAATAAAAGTAATAAGTATATTTATTATACTTCTGTCGATAATAACTGCATTATATGGGTAATAATGCAAGTTATATTGATGATATCGGGAGTAATCAGTATAATTATTATAGTTCTAGCGATAATAATAGTAAAATATGGCTAATAGTGCATGTTATATTGATAATAATAAAAGTAATAAGTATATTTATTACAGTTCTATCGATAATAACAGCATAATATGGGTAACAATGCATGTTATATTGATAATAATATAAGTAATAAGTATAGTTATTACAGTTCTAGCGATAATAACTGCATAATATGGGTAATAATGTACGTTATATTGCTAATAATATATATAATAAGTATAATTATTACATTTCTAGCGATAATAACTGCATTATATGGGTAATAATGCATGTTATATTGATAATATCGGGAGTAATAAGTATAATTACTATATTTCTAGCGATAATAATAGTACAATATGGCTAATAGTGCATGTTATATTGATAATAATAAAAGTAATAAGTATATTTATTACAGTTCTATCGATAGAAAGTGCATAATATGGGTAATAATGCATGTTATATTGATGATAATAAAAGTAATACGTATATTTATTATAGTTCTAGCGATAATAACTGCATAATATGGCTAATAATGCATGTTATATTGATAATAATAAAAGTAATAAGTATATTTATTATACTTCTATCGATAATAACTGCATAGTATGGGTAATAATGCACGTTATATTGATGATAATAAAAGTAGTAACTATATTTATTAGAGTTCTACCGATTATAACTGCATAATCTGGGTAATAATTCATGTTATACTGAGAATAATATAAGTAATAAGTATAATTATTACAGTTCTAGCGATAATACTAGTAAAATATGGCTAAGAGTGCCTGTTATATTGATAATAATAAAAGTAATAAGTATATTTATTATACTTCTGTCGATAATAACTGCATAATATGGGTAACAAAGCAAGTTATATTGCTAATAATATAAGTAATGAGTACAATTATTACAGTTCTAGCGATAATAACTGCATTATATGGGTAATAATGCATGTTACATTGATAATAATATAAGTAATAAGTATAATTATTACAGTTCTAGCGATAATAACTGCATTATATGGGTAATAATGCATGTTACATTGATAATATTGGGAGTAATAAGTATATTTATTATAGTTCTGGCGATCATAACTGCATAATATGTTTAATAATGCATGTTATATTGATAATAATATAAGTAATAAGTATAGTTATTACAGTTCTAGCGATAATACCTCCATTATATGGGTAATAATGCATGTTATATTGATGATAATGAAAGTAATACGTATATTTATTATAGTTCTAGCGATAACAACTGCATTATATGGGTAATAAGGCATGTTATATTGATAACATCGGGAGTAATAAGTATAATTATTATAGTTCTAGCGATAATAATAGTAAAATATGGCTAATAGTGCATGATATATTGATAATAGTAAAAGTAGTATGTGTATTTATTACAGTTCTATCGATAATAACTGCATAATATGGGTAATAATGCATGTTATATTGATAATAATATAAGTAATAAGTATAATTATTACAGTTCTAGCGATAATACCTCCATTATATGGGTAATAATGCATGTTATATTGATGATAATGAAAGTAATACGTATATTTATTATAGTTCTAGCGATAATAACTGCATAATATGGGTAATAATGCATGTTATATTGAGAATAATGTAAGTAATAAGTATAATTATTACAGTTCTGGCGATAATAACTGCATTATATGGGTAATAATGCATGTTATATTGATAATATCGGGAGTAATAAGTATAATTATTATAGTTCTAGCGGTAATAATAGTAAAACATGGCAAATAGTGCATGATATATTGATAATAGTAAAAGTAGTATGTGTATTTATTACAGTTCTATCGATAATAACTGCATAATATGGGTAATAATGCATGTTATATTGATAATAATATAAGTAATAAGTATAATTATTACAGTTCTATCGATAGAAAGTGCATAATATGGGTAATAATGCACGTTATATTGATGATAATAAAAGTAGTAACTATATTTATTAGAGTTCTACCGATTATAACTGCATAATCTGGGTAATAATTCATGTTATACTGAGAATAATATAAGTAATAAGTATAATTATTACAGTTCTAGCGATAATACTAGTAAAATATGGCTAAGAGTGCCTGTTATATTGATAATAATAAAAGTAATAAGTATATTTATTATACTTCTGTCGATAATAACTGCATAATATGGGTAACAATGCAAGTTATATTGCTAATAATATATGTAATGAGTACAATTATTACAGTTCTAGCGATAATAACTGCATTATATGGGTAATAATGCATGTTATATTGATAATAATATAAGTAATAAGTATAATTTTTACAGTTCTAGCGATAATAACTGCATTATATGGGTAAAAATGCATGTTATATTGATAATATTGGTAGTAATAAGTATATTTATTATGGTTCTAGAGATAATAACTGCATAATATGGCTAATAATGCATGTTATATTGATAATAATAAAAGTAATAAGTATATTTATTATAGTTCTATCGATAATAACTGCATAATATGGGTAATAATGCACGTTATATTGATGATAATAAAAGTAGTAAGTATATTTACTAGAGTTCTACCGATTATAACTGCATAATATGGGTAATAATTCATGTTATATTGAGAATAATATAAGTAATAAGTATAATTATTACAGTTCTAGCGATAATAACTGCATTATTTGGGTAATAATGAATGTTATATTGATAATATCGGGAGTAATAAGTATAATTATTACAGTTCTAGCGATAATACTAGTAAAATATGGCTAAGAGTGCCTGTTATATTGATAATAATAAAAGTAATAAGTATATTTATTATACTTCTGTCGATAATAACTGCATTATATGGGTAATAATGCATGTTATATTGAGAATAATATAAGTAATAAGTATAATTATTACAGTTCTAGCGATAATAACTGCATTATATGTGTAAGAATGCATGTTATATTGATAATATCGGGAGTAATAAGTATAATTACTATATTTCTAGCGATAATAATAGTACAATATGGCTAATAGTGCATGTTATATTGATAATAATAAAAGTAATAAGTATATTTATTACAGTTCTATCGATAATAACTGCATAATATGGGTAATAATGCATGTTATATTGATGATAATAAAAGTAATACGTATATTTATTATAGTTATAGCGATAATAACTGCATAATATGTGTAATAATGCATGTTATATTGATAATAATATAAGTAATAAGTATAATTATTACAGTTCCAGCGATAATAGCTGCATTGTATGCGTAATAATGCACGTTATATTGCTAATAATATAAGTAATAAGTATAATTATTACGGTTCGAGCGATAATAACTGTATTATATGGGTAAAAATGCATGTTATATTGATAATATCGGGAGTAATAACTATAATATTAATAGTTCTTGCGATAATAATAGTAAAATATGGCTAATAGTGCATGTTCTATTGATAATAATAAAAGTAATAAGTATATTTATTACAGTTCTATCGATAATAACTGCATAATATGGGTAACAATGCATGTTATATAGAGAATAATATAAGTAATAAGTATAATTATTACAGTTCTAGCGATAATAACTGCATAATATGGGAAACATGCACGTTACATTACTAATAATATAAATAATAAGTATAATTATTACAGTTCTAGCGATAATAACTGCATTATATGGGTAATAATGCATGTTATATTGATAATATCGGGAGTAATAAGTATAATTATAATAGTTCTAGCGATAATAATAGTAAAATAGGGCTAATAGTGCATGTTATATTGATAATAACAAAAGTAATGAGTATATTTATTACAGTTCTATCGATAGAAACTGCATAATATGGGTAATAATGCATGTTATATTGATAATTACATAAGTAATAAGTATAATCATTACAGTTCTAGCGATAATAACTGCATTGTATGGGTATTAATGCACGTTATACTGCTAATAATATAAGTAATAAGTATAATTATTACGGTTCTAGCGATAATAACTGTATTATATGGGTAATAATGCATGTTATATTGATAATAATAAAAGTAATAAGTATATTTATTATAGTTGATGCGATAATAACTGCATAATATGGGTAATAATGCACGTTATATTGATGGTAATAAAAGTAGTAAGTATATTTATTATAGTTCTACCGATTATACCTGCATAATATGGGTAATTATGCATGTTATATTGAGAATAATATAAGTAATAAGTATAATTATTACAGTTCTAGCGATAATACTGGTAAAATATGGCTAAGAGTGCCTGTTATATTGATAATAATAAAAGTAATAAGTATATTTATTATACTTCTGTCGATAATAACTGCATAATATGGGTAACAATGCAAGTTATATTGCTAATAATATAAGTAATGAGTACAATTATTACAGTTCTAGCGATAATAACTGCATAATATGGGTAATAATGCATGTTATATTGATAACAATATAAGTAATAAGTATAATTATTACAGTTCTTGCGATAATACCTCCATTATATGGGTAATAATGCATGTTATATTGATAATATCGGGAATAATAAGTATAATTATTATAGTTCTAGCGATAATAATAGTAAAATATGGCTAATAGTGCATGTTATATTGATAATAATAGAAGTAATAAGTATATTTATTACAGTTCTATCGATAGAAATTGCATAATATGGGTAATAATGCATGTTATATTGATGATAATAAAAGTAATACGTATATTTATTATAGTTCTAGCGATAATAACTGCATAATATGGCTAATAATGCATGTTATATTGATAATAATAAAAGTAATAAGTATATTTATTATAGTTCTATCGATAATAACTGCATAATATGGGTAATAATGCACATTATATTGATGATAATAAAAGTAGTAAGTATATTTACTAGAGTTCTACCGATTATAACTGCATAATATGGGTAATAATTCATGTTATATTGAGAATAATATAAGTAATAAGTATAATTATTACGGTTCTAGCGATAATAAATGTATTATATGGGTAATAATGCATGTTATATTGATAATATCGGGTGTAATAAATATAATATTAATAGTTCTTGCGATTATAATAGTAAAATATGGCTAATAGTGCATGTTCTATTGATAATAATAAAAGTAATAAGTATATTTATTACAGTTCTATCGATAATAACTGCAAAATATGGGTAACAATGCATGTTATATTGGGAATATTATAAGTAATAAGTATAAATATTACAGTTCTAGCGATCATAACTGCATAATATGGGTAATAATGCATGTTATATTGATAAGATCGGGTGTAATAAATATAATATTAATAGTTCTTGCGATTATAATAGTAAAATATGGCTAATAGTGCATGTTCTATTGATAATAATAAAAGTAATAAGTATATTTATTACAGTTCTATCGATAGAAACTGCATAATATGGGTAATAATGGATGTTATATTGATAATAACATAAGTAATAAGTATAATTATTACAGTTCTAGCGATAATAACTGCATTATTTGGGTTATAATGGATGTTATATTGATAATATCGGGAGTAATAAGTATAATTATTATAGTTCTAGCGATAATAATAGTAAAATATGGCTAAGAGTGCCTGTTATATTGATAATAATAAAAGTAATAAGTATATTTATTACACTTCTGTCGATAATAACTGCATAATATGGGTAACAATGCAAGTTATATTGCTAATAATATAAGTAATGAGTACAATTATTACAGTTCTAGCGATATTAACTGCATTATATGGGTAATAATGCATGTTATATTCATAATAATATAAGTAGTAAGTATAATTTTTACAGTTCTAGCGATAATAACTGCATTATATAGGTAAAAATGCATGTTATATTGATAATATTGGGAGTAATAAGTATATTTATTATGGTTCTAGAGATAATAACTGCATAATATGGGTAATAATGCATGTTATATTGATAACAATATAAGTGATAAGTATAATTATTACAGTTCTTGCGATAATACCTCCATTATATGGGTAATAATGCATGTTATATTGATAATATCGGGAGTAATAAGTTTAATTATTATAGTTCTAGCGATAATAATAGTAAAATATGGCTAATAGTGCATGTTATATTGATAATAATAAAAGTAATAAGTATATTTATTACAGTTCGATCGATAGAAATTGCATAATATGTGTAATAATGCATGTTATATTGATGATAATAAAAGTAATACGTATATTTATTATAGTTCTAGCGATAATAACTGCATAATATGGCTAATAATGCATGTTATATTGATAGTAATAAAAGTAATAAGTATATTTATTATAGTTCTATCGATAATAACTGCATAATATGGGTAATAATGCACGTTATATTGATGATAATAAAAGTAGTAAGTATAATTATTAGAGTTCTACCGATTATAACTGCATAATATGGGTAATAATTCATGTTATATTGAGAATAATATAAGTAATAAGTATAATTATTACAGTTCTAGCGATAATAACTGCATTATATGCGTAATAATGCATGTTATATTGATAAAATCGGGAATAATAAGTATAATTATTATAGTTCTAGCGATAATAATAGTAAAATATGGCTAATAGTGCATGTTATATTGATAATAATAAAAGTAATAAGTATATTTATTACAGTTCTATCGATAATAACAGCATAATATGGGTAACAATGCATGTTATATTGATAATAATATAAGTAATAAGTATAGTTATTACAGTTCTAGCGATAATAACTGCATAATATGGGTAATAATGTACGTTATATTGCTAATAATATATATAATAAGTATAATTATTACATTTCTAGCGATAATAACTGCATTATATGGGTAATAATGCATGTTATATTGATAATATCGGGAGTAATAAGTATAATTACTATATTTCTAGCGATAATAATAGTACAATATGGCTAATAGTGCATGTTATATTGATAATAATAAAAGTAATAAGTATATTTATTATACTTCTATCGATAATAACTGCATAGTATGGGTAATAATGCACGTTATATTGATGATAATAAAAGTAGTAACTATATTTATTAGAGTTCTACCGATTATAACTGCATAATCTGGGTAATAATTCATGTTATACTGAGAATAATATAAGTAATAAGTATAATTATTACAGTTCTAGCGATAATACTAGTAAAATATGGCTAAGAGTGCCTGTTATATTGATAATAATAAAAGTAATAAGTATATTTATTATACTTCTGTCGATAATAACTGCATAATATGGGTAACAATGCAAGTTATATTGCTAATAATATATGTAATGAGTACAATTATTACAGTTCTAGCGATAATAACTGCATTATATGGGTAATAATGCATGTTATATTGATAATAATATAAGTAATAAGTATAATTTTTACAGTTCTAGCGATAATAACTGCATTATATGGGTAAAAATGCATGTTATATTGATAATATTGGTAGTAATAAGTATATTTATTATGGTTCTAGAGATAATAACTGCATAATATGGCTAATAATGCATGTTATATTGATAATAATAAAAGTAATAAGTATATTTATTATAGTTCTATCGATAATAACTGCATAATATGGGTAATAATGCACGTTATATTGATGATAATAAAAGTAGTAAGTATATTTACTAGAGTTCTACCGATTATAACTGCATAATATGGGTAATAATTCATGTTATATTGAGAATAATATAAGTAATAAGTATAATTATTACAGTTCTAGCGATAATAACTGCATTATTTGGGTAATAATGAATGTTATATTGATAATATCGGGAGTAATAAGTATAATTATTACAGTTCTAGCGATAATACTAGTAAAATATGGCTAAGAGTGCCTGTTATATTGATAATAATAAAAGTAATAAGTATATTTATTATACTTCTGTCGATAATAACTGCATTATATGGGTAATAATGCATGTTATATTGAGAATAATATAAGTAATAAGTATAATTATTACAGTTCTAGCGATAATAACTGCATTATATGTGTAAGAATGCATGTTATATTGATAATATCGGGAGTAATAAGTATAATTACTATATTTCTAGCGATAATAATAGTACAATATGGCTAATAGTGCATGTTATATTGATAATAATAAAAGTAATAAGTATATTTATTACAGTTCTATCGATAATAACTGCATAATATGGGTAATAATGCATGTTATATTGATGATAATAAAAGTAATACGTATATTTATTATAGTTATAGCGATAATAACTGCATAATATGTGTAATAATGCATGTTATATTGATAATAATATAAGTAATAAGTATAATTATTACAGTTCCAGCGATAATAGCTGCATTGTATGCGTAATAATGCACGTTATATTGCTAATAATATAAGTAATAAGTATAATTATTACGGTTCGAGCGATAATAACTGTATTATATGGGTAAAAATGCATGTTATATTGATAATATCGGGAGTAATAACTATAATATTAATAGTTCTTGCGATAATAATAGTAAAATATGGCTAATAGTGCATGTTCTATTGATAATAATAAAAGTAATAAGTATATTTATTACAGTTCTATCGATAATAACTGCATAATATGGGTAACAATGCATGTTATATAGAGAATAATATAAGTAATAAGTATAATTATTACAGTTCTAGCGATAATAACTGCATAATATGGGAAACATGCACGTTACATTACTAATAATATAAATAATAAGTATAATTATTACAGTTCTAGCGATAATAACTGCATTATATGGGTAATAATGCATGTTATATTGATAATATCGGGAGTAATAAGTATAATTATAATAGTTCTAGCGATAATAATAGTAAAATAGGGCTAATAGTGCATGTTATATTGATAATAACAAAAGTAATGAGTATATTTATTACAGTTCTATCGATAGAAACTGCATAATATGGGTAATAATGCATGTTATATTGATAATTACATAAGTAATAAGTATAATCATTACAGTTCTAGCGATAATAACTGCATTGTATGGGTATTAATGCACGTTATACTGCTAATAATATAAGTAATAAGTATAATTATTACGGTTCTAGCGATAATAACTGTATTATATGGGTAATAATGCATGTTATATTGATAATAATAAAAGTAATAAGTATATTTATTATAGTTGATGCGATAATAACTGCATAATATGGGTAATAATGCACGTTATATTGATGGTAATAAAAGTAGTAAGTATATTTATTATAGTTCTACCGATTATACCTGCATAATATGGGTAATTATGCATGTTATATTGAGAATAATATAAGTAATAAGTATAATTATTACAGTTCTAGCGATAATACTGGTAAAATATGGCTAAGAGTGCCTGTTATATTGATAATAATAAAAGTAATAAGTATATTTATTATACTTCTGTCGATAATAACTGCATAATATGGGTAACAATGCAAGTTATATTGCTAATAATATAAGTAATGAGTACAATTATTACAGTTCTAGCGATAATAACTGCATAATATGGGTAATAATGCATGTTATATTGATAACAATATAAGTAATAAGTATAATTATTACAGTTCTTGCGATAATACCTCCATTATATGGGTAATAATGCATGTTATATTGATAATATCGGGAATAATAAGTATAATTATTATAGTTCTAGCGATAATAATAGTAAAATATGGCTAATAGTGCATGTTATATTGATAATAATAGAAGTAATAAGTATATTTATTACAGTTCTATCGATAGAAATTGCATAATATGGGTAATAATGCATGTTATATTGATGATAATAAAAGTAATACGTATATTTATTATAGTTCTAGCGATAATAACTGCATAATATGGCTAATAATGCATGTTATATTGATAATAATAAAAGTAATAAGTATATTTATTATAGTTCTATCGATAATAACTGCATAATATGGGTAATAATGCACATTATATTGATGATAATAAAAGTAGTAAGTATATTTACTAGAGTTCTACCGATTATAACTGCATAATATGGGTAATAATTCATGTTATATTGAGAATAATATAAGTAATAAGTATAATTATTACGGTTCTAGCGATAATAAATGTATTATATGGGTAATAATGCATGTTATATTGATAATATCGGGTGTAATAAATATAATATTAATAGTTCTTGCGATTATAATAGTAAAATATGGCTAATAGTGCATGTTCTATTGATAATAATAAAAGTAATAAGTATATTTATTACAGTTCTATCGATAATAACTGCAAAATATGGGTAACAATGCATGTTATATTGGGAATATTATAAGTAATAAGTATAAATATTACAGTTCTAGCGATCATAACTGCATAATATGGGTAATAATGCATGTTATATTGATAAGATCGGGTGTAATAAATATAATATTAATAGTTCTTGCGATTATAATAGTAAAATATGGCTAATAGTGCATGTTCTATTGATAATAATAAAAGTAATAAGTATATTTATTACAGTTCTATCGATAGAAACTGCATAATATGGGTAATAATGGATGTTATATTGATAATAACATAAGTAATAAGTATAATTATTACAGTTCTAGCGATAATAACTGCATTATTTGGGTTATAATGGATGTTATATTGATAATATCGGGAGTAATAAGTATAATTATTATAGTTCTAGCGATAATAATAGTAAAATATGGCTAAGAGTGCCTGTTATATTGATAATAATAAAAGTAATAAGTATATTTATTACACTTCTGTCGATAATAACTGCATAATATGGGTAACAATGCAAGTTATATTGCTAATAATATAAGTAATGAGTACAATTATTACAGTTCTAGCGATATTAACTGCATTATATGGGTAATAATGCATGTTATATTCATAATAATATAAGTAGTAAGTATAATTTTTACAGTTCTAGCGATAATAACTGCATTATATAGGTAAAAATGCATGTTATATTGATAATATTGGGAGTAATAAGTATATTTATTATGGTTCTAGAGATAATAACTGCATAATATGGGTAATAATGCATGTTATATTGATAACAATATAAGTGATAAGTATAATTATTACAGTTCTTGCGATAATACCTCCATTATATGGGTAATAATGCATGTTATATTGATAATATCGGGAGTAATAAGTTTAATTATTATAGTTCTAGCGATAATAATAGTAAAATATGGCTAATAGTGCATGTTATATTGATAATAATAAAAGTAATAAGTATATTTATTACAGTTCGATCGATAGAAATTGCATAATATGTGTAATAATGCATGTTATATTGATGATAATAAAAGTAATACGTATATTTATTATAGTTCTAGCGATAATAACTGCATAATATGGCTAATAATGCATGTTATATTGATAGTAATAAAAGTAATAAGTATATTTATTATAGTTCTATCGATAATAACTGCATAATATGGGTAATAATGCACGTTATATTGATGATAATAAAAGTAGTAAGTATAATTATTAGAGTTCTACCGATTATAACTGCATAATATGGGTAATAATTCATGTTATATTGAGAATAATATAAGTAATAAGTATAATTATTACAGTTCTAGCGATAATAACTGCATTATATGCGTAATAATGCATGTTATATTGATAAAATCGGGAATAATAAGTATAATTATTATAGTTCTAGCGATAATAATAGTAAAATATGGCTAATAGTGCATGTTATATTGATAATAATAAAAGTAATAAGTATATCTATTACAGTTCTATCGATAGAAATTGCATAATATGGGTAATAATGCATGTTATATTGATGATAATAAAAGTAATACGTATATTTATTATAGTTCTAGCGATAATAACTGCATAATATGGCTAATAATGCATGTTATATTGATAATAATAAAAGTAATAAGTATATTTATTATAGTTCTATCGATAATAACTGCATAATACGGGTAATAATGCACGTTATATTGATGATAATAAAAGTAGTAAGTATATTTATTAGAGTTCTACCGATTATAACTGCATAATATGGGTAATAATTCATGTTATATTGAGAATAATATAAGTAATAAGTATAATTATTACAGTTCTAGCGATAATAACTGCATTATTTGGGTAATAATGGATGTTATATTGACAATATCGGGAGTAATAAGTATAATTATTACAGTTCTAGCGATAATACTAGTAAAATATGGCTAAGAGTGCCTGTTATATTGATAATAATAAAAGTAATAAGTATATTTATTATACTTCTGTCGATAATAACTGCATTATATGGGTAATAATGCATGTTATATTGAGAATAATATAAGTAATAATTATAATTATTACAGTTCTAGCGATAATAACTGCATTATATGTGTAAGAATGCATGTTATATTGATAATATCGGGAGTAATAAGTATAATTACTATATTTCTAGCGATAATAATAGTACAATGTGGCTAATAGTGCATGTTATATTGATAATAATAAAAGTAATAAGTATATTTATTACCGTTCTATCGATAATAACTGCATAATATGGGTAATAATGCATGTTATATTGATGATAATAAAAGTAATACGTATATTTATTATAGTTATAGCGATAATAACTGCATAATATGTGTAATAATGCATGTTATATTGATAATAATATAAGTCATAAGTATAATTATTACAGTTCCAGCGATAATAACTGCATTGTATGGGTAATAATGCACGTTATATTGCTAATAATATAAGTAATAAGTATAATTATTACGGTTCTAGCGATAATAACTGTATTATATGGGTAAAAATGCTTGTTATATTGATAATATCGGGAGTAATAAATATAATATTAATAGTTCTTGTGATAATAATAGTAAAATATGGCTAATAGTGCATGTTCTATTGATAATAATAAAAGTAATAAGTATATTTATTACAGTTCTATCGATAATAACTGCATAATATGGGTAACAATGCATGTTATATAGAGAATAATATAAGTAATAAGTACAATTATTACAGTTCTAGCGATAATAACTGCATAATATGGGTAATAATGCACGTTACATTGCTAGTAATATAAATAATAAGTATAATTATTACAGTTCTAGCGATAATAACTGCATTATATGGGTAATAATGCATGTTATATTGATAATATCGGGAGTAATAAGTATAATTATAATAGTTCTAGCGATAATAATAGTAAAATAGGGCTAATAGTGCATGTTATATTGATAATAAGAAAGGTAATAAGTATATTTATTACAGTTCTATCGATAGAAACTGCATAATATGGGTAATAATGCATGTTATATTGATAATAACATAAGTAATAAGTATAATTATTACAGTTCTAGCGATAATAACTGCATTGTATGGGTAATAATGCACGTTATACTGCTAACAATATAAGTAATAAGTATAATTATTACGGTTCTAGCGATAATAACTGTATTATATGGGTAATAATGCATGTTATATTGATAATAATAAAAGTAATAAGTATATTTATTATAGTTCATGCGATAATAACTGCATAATATGGGTAATAATGCACGTTATATTGATGGTAATAAAAGTAGTAAGTATATTTATTATAGTTCTACCGATTATAACTGCATAATATGGGTAATTATGCATGTTATATTGAGAATAATATAAGTAATAAGTATAATTATTACAGTTCTAGCGATAATAACTGCATTATTTGGGTATTAATGGATGTTATATTGATAATATCGGGAGTAATCAGTATAATTATTACTGTTCTAGCGATAATACTAGTAAAATATGGCTAAGAGTGCCTCTTATATTGATAATAATAAAAGTAATAAGTATATTTATTATAGTTCTATCGATAATAACTGCATAATATGGGTAATAATGCACGTTATATTGATGATAATAAAAGTAGTAAGTATATTTATTATAGTTCTACCGATTATAACTGCATAATATGGGTAATAATGCATGTTATATTGAGAATAATATATGTAATAAGTATAATTACTATAGTTCTAGGGATAATAATAGTGCAATATGGCTAATAGTGCATGTTCTATTGATAATAATAAAAGTAATAAGTATATTTATTACAGTTCTATCGATAGAAAGTGCATAATATGGGTAATAATGCATGTTATATTGATGATAATAAAAGTAATACGTATATTTATTATAGTTCTAGCGATAATAACTGCATAATATGGCTAGTAATGCATGTTATATTGATAATAATAAAAGTAATAAGTATATTTATTATACTTCTATCGATAATAACTGCATAGTATGGGTAATAGTGCACGTTATATTGATGATAATAAAAGTAGTAACTATATTTATTAGAGTTCTACCGATTATAACTGCATAATCTGGGTAATAATTCATGTTATACTGAGAATAATATAAGTAATAAGTATAATTATTACAGTTCTAGCGATAATACTAGTAAAATATGGCTAAGAGTGCCTGTTATATTGATAATAATAAAAGTAATAAGTATATTTATTATACTTCTGTCGATAATAACTGCATAATATGGGTAACAATGCAAGTTATATTGCTAATAATATAAGTAATGAATACAATTATTACAGTTCTAGCGATAATAACTGCATTATATGGGTAATTATGCATGTTATATTGATAACAATATAAGTAATAAGTATAATTTTTACAGTTCTAGCGATAATAACTGCATTATATGGGTAAAAATGCATGTTATATTGATAATATTGGGAGTAATAAGTATATTTATTATGGTTCTAGAGATAATAACTGCATAATATGGGTAATAATGCATGTTATATTGATAACAATATAAGTAATAAGTATAATTATTACAGTTCTTGCGATAATACCTCCATTATATGGGTAATAATGCATGTTATATTGATAATATCGGGAGTAATAAGTATAATTATTATAGTTCTAGCGATAATAATAGTAAAATATGGCTAATAGTGCATGTTATATTGATAATAATAGAAGTAATAAGTATATTTATTACAGTTCTATCGATAATAGCTGCATAATATGGGTAATAATGCATGTTATGTTGATGATGATGAAAGTAATAAGTATATTTATTATAGTTCCAGCGATAACAACTGCATAATATGGGTAATAGTGCATGTTATATTGGTAATATCGGGAGTAATAAGTATATTTATTTTAATTCTAGCGATAATAACAGCATAATATCGGTAATAATGCATGTCATATTGATGATAATAAAAGTAATAAGAATATTTATTATAGTTCTAGCGATAATAACTGCATAATATGGGTTCTAATGCATGATATATTGATAATAATAAAAGTAATAAGTATATTTATTACAGTTCTAGCGATAATAACTGCATAATATGGTTAATAATGCATGTTATATTGATAATATCGGGAGTAATAAGTATATTTATTATAGTTCCAACGATAATAACTGCATAACATCCGTAATAATGCATGTTATATTGATGATAATAAAAGTAATAAAAATATTTATTATATTTCTAGCGATAATAACTGCATAATATGGGTAATAATGCATGTTATATTGATAATAATAGAAGTAATAAGTACATTTATTATAGTTCTGGCGATAATAATAGTAAAATATGGCTAATAGTGCATGTTATATTGATAATAATAAAAGCAATAGGAATATTTATTATAGTTCTACCGATAATAACTGCATAATATGGATAATAATGCATGTTATATTGATAATAATAAAAGTAATAAGTACATTTACTATAGTTCTGGCGATAATAATAGTAAAATATGGCTAATAGTGCATGTTATATCGATAACAATATAAGTAATAAGTATAATTATTACAGTTCTAGCGACAATAACTGCATTATATGGGTAATAATGCGTGTTATATTGATAATATCGGGAGTTATAAGTATAATTATTATAGTTCTAGCGATAATAATAGTAAAATATGGCTACTAGTGCATGTCATATTGATAATATCGGGAGTTATAAGTATAATTATTACTGTTCTAGCGATAATAACTGCATTATATGGGTAATAATGCGTGTTATATTGACAATATCGGGAGTTATAAGTATGATCATTATAGTTCTAGCCATAATAATAGTAAAATATGGCTAATAGTGCATGTCATATTGATAATAATGAAAGTAATAAGTATATTTATTATAGTTCTACCGATAATAACTGCATAATATGGGTAGTAATGCATGTTATATTGATAATATCGGGAGTAATAAGTATATTTATTTTAATTCTAGCGATAATAACAGCATAATATCGGTAATAATGCATGTTATATTGATGATAATAAAAGTAATAAGAATATTTATTATAGTTCTAGCGATAATAACTGCATAATATGGGTAATAATGCATGTTATATTGATAATAATAAAAGTCATAAATATGTTTATTATAGTTCTATCGATAATAACGGCATAATATGGGTAATAATGCACGTTATATTGATGATAATAAAAGTAATAAGAATATTTATTATAGTTCTAGCGATAATAACTGCATAATATGGGCTCTAATGCATGCTATATTGATAATAACATAAGTAATAAGTATATTTATTATAGTTCTACCGATAATAACTGCATAATATGGGTAATAATGCATATTATATTGATGATAATAAAAGCAATAGGAATATTTATTATAGTTCTAGCGATAGTAACTGCATAATATGGGTAATAATGCATGTTATATTGATAATAATAAAAGTAATAAGTATAATTATTATAGTTCTAGCGATAATAACTGCATTATTTGGGTAATAATGGATGTTATATTGATAATATCGGGAGTAATAAGTATAATTATTTCAGTTCTAGCGATAATACTAGTAAAATATGGCAAAGAGTGCCTGTTATATTCAGAATAATAAAAGTAATAAGTATATTTATTATACTTCTGTCGATAATAACTGCATTATATGGGTAATAATGCAAGTTATATTGATGATATCGGGAGTAATCAGTATAATTATTATAGTTCTAGCGATAATAATAGTAAAATATGGCTAATAGTGCATGTTATATTGATAATAATAAAAGTAATAAGTATATTTATTACAGTTCTATCGATAATAACAGCATAATATGGGTAACAATGCATGTTATATTGATAATAATATAAGTAATAAGTATAGTTATTACAGTTCTAGCGATAATAACTGCATAATATGGGTAATAATGTACGTTATATTGCTAATAATATATATAATAAGTATAATTATTACATTTCTAGCGATAATAACTGCATTATATGGGTAATAATGCATGTTATATTGATAATATCGGGAGTAATAAGTATAATTACTATATTTCTAGCGATAATAATAGTACAATATGGCTAATAGTGCATGTTATATTGATAATAATAAAAGTAATAAGTATATTTATTACAGTTCTATCGATAGAAAGTGCATAATATGGGTAATAATGCATGTTATATTGATGATAATAAAAGTAATACGTATATTTATTATAGTTCTAGCGATAATAACTGCATAATATGGCTAATAATGCATGTTATATTGATAATAATAAAAGTAATAAGTATATTTATTATACTTCTATCGATAATAACTGCATAGTATGGGTAATAATGCACGTTATATTGATGATAATAAAAGTAGTAACTATATTTATTAGAGTTCTACCGATTATAACTGCATAATCTGGGTAATAATTCATGTTATACTGAGAATAATATAAGTAATAAGTATAATTATTACAGTTCTAGCGATAATACTAGTAAAATATGGCTAAGAGTGCCTGTTATATTGATAATAATAAAAGTAATAAGTATATTTATTATACTTCTGTCGATAATAACTGCATAATATGGGTAACAATGCAAGTTATATTGCTAATAATATAAGTAATGAGTACAATTATTACAGTTCTAGCGATAATAACTGCATTATATGGGTAATAATGCATGTTACATTGATAATAATATAAGTAATAAGTATAATTATTACAGTTCTAGCGATAATAACTGCATTATATGGGTAATAATGCATGTTACATTGATAATATTGGGAGTAATAAGTATATTTATTATAGTTCTGGCGATCATAACTGCATAATATGTTTAATAATGCATGTTATATTGATAATATTATAAGTAATAAGTATAATTATTACAGTTCTAGCGATAATACCTCCATTATATGGGTAATAATGCATGTTATATTGATGATAATGAAAGTAATACGTATATTTATTATAGTTCTAGCGATAACAACTGCATTATATGGGTAATAAGGCATGTTATATTGATAACATCGGGAGTAATAAGTATAATTATTATAGTTCTAGCGATAATAATAGTAAAATATGGCTAATAGTGCATGATATATTGATAATAGTAAAAGTAGTATGTGTATTTATTACAGTTCCACCGATAATAACTGCATAATATGGGTAATAATGCATGTTATATTGATGATAACAAAAGTAATAAGTATAATTAATACAGTTCTAGCGATAATAACTGCATTATGTGGGTAATAATGCGTGTTATATTGATAATATCGGGAGTTATAAGTATAATTATTATAGTTCTAGCGATAATCACTGCATAATATGGGTAATAATGCATGTTATATTCATAATATCGGGAGTAATAAGTATATCTATTATAGTTCCAGCGATAATAACTGCACAATATTGGTAATAATCCATGTTATATTGATAATAATAAAAGTAATAAGTATATTTTATATAGTTCTATCGATAATAACTGAGTTATATGGGTAATAATGGATGTTATATTGATAATATCGGGAGTAATAAGTATAATTATTACAGTTCTAGCGATAATGCTAGTGAAATATGGCTAAGAGTGCATGTTATATTGATAATAATAAAAGTAGTAAGTATATTTATTATACTTCTATCGATAATAACTGCATAATATGGGTAATAATGAACGTTATATTGATGATAATAAATGCAATAGGAAAATTTATTATAGTTCTAGCGATAGTAACTGCATAATATGGATAATAATGCATGTTATATTGATAATAATAAAAGTAATAAGTACATTTATTATCGTTCTGGCGATAATAATAGTAAAATATGGCGAATAGTGCATGTTATATTGGTAATAATAAAAGTAATAAGTATGTTTATTATAGTTCTACCGATAATAACTGCATAGTATGGGTAATAATGCATGCTATAGTGATGATATGGGGAGTAATAAGTATAATTATTACAGTTCTAGCGATAATACTAGTGAAATATAGCTAAAAGTGCATGTTATATTGAGAATAATAAAAGTAATAAGTATATTTATTATAGTTCTATCGATAATAGCTGCATAATATGGGTAATAATGCATGTTATGTTGATGATGATGAAAGTAATAAGTGTATTTATTATAGTTCCAGCCATAACAACTGCATAATATGGGTAATAATGCATGTTATATTGATAATAATAAAAGTAATAAGTATATTTATTATAGTTCTGGCGATAATAATAGTAAAATATGGCTAATAGTGCATGTTATATTGATAATAATAAAAGTAATAAGTATATTTATTATAGTTCTACCGATAATAACTGCATAGTATGGGTAATGATGCATGCTATAGTGATAATATGGGGAGTAATAAGTATAATTATTACAGTTCTAGCGATAATACTAGTGAAATATGGCTAAAAGTGCATGTTATATTGAGAATAATAAAAGTAATAAGTATATTTATTATAGTTCTATCGATAATAGCTGCATAATATGGGTATTAATGCATGTTATGTTGATGATGATGAAAGTAATAAGTATATTTATTATAGTTCCAGCGATAACAACTGCATAATATGGGTAATAGTGCATGTTATATTGGTAATATCGGGAGTAATAAGTATATTTATTTTAATTCTAGCGATAATAACAGCATAATATCGGTAATAATGCATGTCATATTGATGATAATAAAAGTAATAAGAATATTTATTATAGTTCTAGCGATAATAACTGCATAATATGGGTTCTAATGCATGATATATTGATAATAATAAAAGTAATAAGTATATTTATTACAGTTCTAGCGATAATAACTGCATAATATGGTTAATAATGCATGTTATATTGATAATATCGGGAGTAATAAGTATATTTATTATAGTTCCAACGATAATAACTGCATAACATCCGTAATAATGCATGTTATATTGATGATAATAAAAGTAATAAAAATATTTATTATATTTCTAGCGATAATAACTGCATAATATGGGTAATAATGCATGTTATATTGATAATAATAGAAGTAATAAGTACATTTATTATAGTTCTGGCGATAATAATAGTAAAATATGGCTAATAGTGCATGTTATATTGATAATAATAAAAGCAATAGGAATATTTATTATAGTTCTACCGATAATAACTGCATAATATGGATAATAATGCATGTTATATTGATAATAATAAAAGTAATAAGTACATTTACTATAGTTCTGGCGATAATAATAGTAAAATATGGCTAATAGTGCATGTTATATCGATAACAATATAAGTAATAAGTATAATTATTACAGTTCTAGCGACAATAACTGCATTATATGGGTAATAATGCGTGTTATATTGATAATATCGGGAGTTATAAGTATAATTATTACAGTTCTAGCGATAATAATAGTAAAATATGGCTACTAGTGCATGTCATATTGATAATATCGGGAGTTATAAGTATAATTATTACTGTTCTAGCGATAATAACTGCATTATATGGGTAATAATGCGTGTTATATTGATAATATCGGGAGTTATAAGTATGATCATTATAGTTCTAGCCATAATAATAGTAAAATATGGCTAATAGTGCATGTCATATTGATAATAATGAAAGTAATAAGTATATTTATTATAGTTCTACCGATAATAACTGCATAATATGGGTAGTAATGCATGTTATATTGATAATATCGGGAGTAATAAGTATATTTATTTTAATTCTAGCGATAATAACAGCATAATATCGGTAATAATGCATGTTATATTGATGATAATAAAAGTAATAAGAATATTTATTATAGTTCTAGCGATAATAACTGCATAATATGGGTAATAATGCATGTTATATTGATAATAATAAAAGTCATAAATATGTTTATTATAGTTCTATCGATAATAACGGCATAATATGGGTAATAATGCACGTTATATTGATGATAATAAAAGTAATAAGAATATTTATTATAGTTCTAGCGATAATAACTGCATAATATGGGCTCTAATGCATGCTATATTGATAATAACATAAGTAATAAGTATATTTATTATAGTTCTACCGATAATAACTGCATAATATGGGTAATAATGCATATTATATTGATGATAATAAAAGCAATAGGAATATTTATTATAGTTCTAGCGATAGTAACTGCATAATATGGGTAATAATGCATGTTATATTGATAATAATAAAAGTAATAAGTATAATTATTATAGTTCTAGCGATAATAACTGCATTATTTGGGTAATAATGGATGTTATATTGATAATATCGGGAGTAATAAGTATAATTATTTCAGTTCTAGCGATAATACTAGTAAAATATGGCAAAGAGTGCCTGTTATATTCAGAATAATAAAAGTAATAAGTATATTTATTATACTTCTGTCGATAATAACTGCATTATATGGGTAATAATGCAAGTTATATTGATGATATCGGGAGTAATCAGTATAATTATTATAGTTCTAGCGATAATAATAGTAAAATATGGCTAATAGTGCATGTTATATTGATAATAATAAAAGTAATAAGTATATTTATTACAGTTCTATCGATAATAACAGCATAATATGGGTAACAATGCATGTTATATTGATAATAATATAAGTAATAAGTATAGTTATTACAGTTCTAGCGATAATAACTGCATAATATGGGTAATAATGTACGTTATATTGCTAATAATATATATAATAAGTATAATTATTACATTTCTAGCGATAATAACTGCATTATATGGGTAATAATGCATGTTATATTGATAATATCGGGAGTAATAAGTATAATTACTATATTTCTAGCGATAATAATAGTACAATATGGCTAATAGTGCATGTTATATTGATAATAATAAAAGTAATAAGTATATTTATTACAGTTCTATCGATAGAAAGTGCATAATATGGGTAATAATGCATGTTATATTGATGATAATAAAAGTAATACGTATATTTATTATAGTTCTAGCGATAATAACTGCATAATATGGCTAATAATGCATGTTATATTGATAATAATAAAAGTAATAAGTATATTTATTATACTTCTATCGATAATAACTGCATAGTATGGGTAATAATGCACGTTATATTGATGATAATAAAAGTAGTAACTATATTTATTAGAGTTCTACCGATTATAACTGCATAATCTGGGTAATAATTCATGTTATACTGAGAATAATATAAGTAATAAGTATAATTATTACAGTTCTAGCGATAATACTAGTAAAATATGGCTAAGAGTGCCTGTTATATTGATAATAATAAAAGTAATAAGTATATTTATTATACTTCTGTCGATAATAACTGCATAATATGGGTAACAATGCAAGTTATATTGCTAATAATATAAGTAATGAGTACAATTATTACAGTTCTAGCGATAATAACTGCATTATATGGGTAATAATGCATGTTACATTGATAATAATATAAGTAATAAGTATAATTATTACAGTTCTAGCGATAATAACTGCATTATATGGGTAATAATGCATGTTACATTGATAATATTGGGAGTAATAAGTATATTTATTATAGTTCTGGCGATCATAACTGCATAATATGTTTAATAATGCATGTTATATTGATAATATTATAAGTAATAAGTATAATTATTACAGTTCTAGCGATAATACCTCCATTATATGGGTAATAATGCATGTTATATTGATGATAATGAAAGTAATACGTATATTTATTATAGTTCTAGCGATAACAACTGCATTATATGGGTAATAAGGCATGTTATATTGATAACATCGGGAGTAATAAGTATAATTATTATAGTTCTAGCGATAATAATAGTAAAATATGGCTAATAGTGCATGATATATTGATAATAGTAAAAGTAGTATGTGTATTTATTACAGTTCCACCGATAATAACTGCATAATATGGGTAATAATGCATGTTATATTGATGATAACAAAAGTAATAAGTATAATTAATACAGTTCTAGCGATAATAACTGCATTATGTGGGTAATAATGCGTGTTATATTGATAATATCGGGAGTTATAAGTATAATTATTATAGTTCTAGCGATAATCACTGCATAATATGGGTAATAATGCATGTTATATTCATAATATCGGGAGTAATAAGTATATCTATTATAGTTCCAGCGATAATAACTGCACAATATTGGTAATAATCCATGTTATATTGATAATAATAAAAGTAATAAGTATATTTTATATAGTTCTATCGATAATAACTGAGTTATATGGGTAATAATGGATGTTATATTGATAATATCGGGAGTAATAAGTATAATTATTACAGTTCTAGCGATAATGCTAGTGAAATATGGCTAAGAGTGCATGTTATATTGATAATAATAAAAGTAGTAAGTATATTTATTATACTTCTATCGATAATAACTGCATAATATGGGTAATAATGAACGTTATATTGATGATAATAAATGCAATAGGAAAATTTATTATAGTTCTAGCGATAGTAACTGCATAATATGGATAATAATGCATGTTATATTGATAATAATAAAAGTAATAAGTACATTTATTATCGTTCTGGCGATAATAATAGTAAAATATGGCGAATAGTGCATGTTATATTGGTAATAATAAAAGTAATAAGTATGTTTATTATAGTTCTACCGATAATAACTGCATAGTATGGGTAATAATGCATGCTATAGTGATGATATGGGGAGTAATAAGTATAATTATTACAGTTCTAGCGATAATACTAGTGAAATATAGCTAAAAGTGCATGTTATATTGAGAATAATAAAAGTAATAAGTATATTTATTATAGTTCTATCGATAATAGCTGCATAATATGGGTAATAATGCATGTTATGTTGATGATGATGAAAGTAATAAGTGTATTTATTATAGTTCCAGCCATAACAACTGCATAATATGGGTAATAATGCATGTTATATTGATAATAATAAAAGTAATAAGTATATTTATTATAGTTCTGGCGATAATAATAGTAAAATATGGCTAATAGTGCATGTTATATTGATAATAATAAAAGTAATAAGTATATTTATTATAGTTCTACCGATAATAACTGCATAGTATGGGTAATGATGCATGCTATAGTGATAATATGGGGAGTAATAAGTATAATTATTACAGTTCTAGCGATAATACTAGTGAAATATGGCTAAAAGTGCATGTTATATTGAGAATAATAAAAGTAATAAGTATATTTATTATAGTTCTATCGATAATAGCTGCATAATATGGGTAATAATGCATGTTATGTTGATGATGATGAAAGTAATAAGTATATTTATTATAGTTCCAGCGATAACAACTGCATAATATGGGTAATAGTGCATGTTATATTGGTAATATCGGGAGTAATAAGTATATTTATTTTAATTCTAGCGATAATAACAGCATAATATCGGTAATAATGCATGTCATATTGATGATAATAAAAGTAATAAGAATATTTATTATAGTTCTAGCGATAATAACTGCATAATATGGGTTCTAATGCATGATATATTGATAATAATAAAAGTAATAAGTATATTTATTACAGTTCTAGCGATAATAACTGCATAATATGGTTAATAATGCATGTTATATTGATAATATCGGGAGTAATAAGTATATTTATTATAGTTCCAACGATAATAACTGCATAACATCCGTAATAATGCATGTTATATTGATGATAATAAAAGTAATAAAAATATTTATTATATTTCTAGCGATAATAACTGCATAATATGGGTAATAATGCATGTTATATTGATAATAATAGAAGTAATAAGTACATTTATTATAGTTCTGGCGATAATAATAGTAAAATATGGCTAATAGTGCATGTTATATTGATAATAATAAAAGCAATAGGAATATTTATTATAGTTCTACCGATAATAACTGCATAATATGGATAATAATGCATGTTATATTGATAATAATAAAAGTAATAAGTACATTTACTATAGTTCTGGCGATAATAATAGTAAAATATGGCTAATAGTGCATGTTATATCGATAACAATATAAGTAATAAGTATAATTATTACAGTTCTAGCGACAATAACTGCATTATATGGGTAATAATGCGTGTTATATTGATAATATCGGGAGTTATAAGTATAATTATTATAGTTCTAGCGATAATAATAGTAAAATATGGCTACTAGTGCATGTCATATTGATAATATCGGGAGTTATAAGTATAATTATTACTGTTCTAGCGATAATAACTGCATTATATGGGTAATAATGCGTGTTATATTGATAATATCGGGAGTTATAAGTATGATCATTATAGTTCTAGCCATAATAATAGTAAAATATGGCTAATAGTGCATGTCATATTGATAATAATGAAAGTAATAAGTATATTTATTATAGTTCTACCGATAATAACTGCATAATATGGGTAGTAATGCATGTTATATTGATAATATCGGGAGTAATAAGTATATTTATTTTAATTCTAGCGATAATAACAGCATAATATCGGTAATAATGCATGTTATATTGATGATAATAAAAGTAATAAGAATATTTATTATAGTTCTAGCGATAATAACTGCATAATATGGGTAATAATGCATGTTATATTGATAATAATAAAAGTCATAAATATGTTTATTATAGTTCTATCGATAATAACGGCATAATATGGGTAATAATGCACGTTATATTGATGATAATAAAAGTAATAAGAATATTTATTATAGTTCTAGCGATAATAACTGCATAATATGGGCTCTAATGCATGCTATATTGATAATAACATAAGTAATAAGTATATTTATTATAGTTCTACCGATAATAACTGCATAATATGGGTAATAATGCATATTATATTGATGATAATAAAAGCAATAGGAATATTTATTATAGTTCTAGCGATAGTAACTGCATAATATGGGTAATAATGCATGTTATATTGATAATAATAAAAGTAATAAGTATAATTATTATAGTTCTAGCGATAATAACTGCATTATTTGGGTAATAATGGATGTTATATTGATAATATCGGGAGTAATAAGTATAATTATTTCAGTTCTAGCGATAATACTAGTAAAATATGGCAAAGAGTGCCTGTTATATTCAGAATAATAAAAGTAATAAGTATATTTATTATACTTCTGTCGATAATAACTGCATTATATGGGTAATAATGCAAGTTATATTGATGATATCGGGAGTAATCAGTATAATTATTATAGTTCTAGCGATAATAATAGTAAAATATGGCTAATAGTGCATGTTATATTGATAATAATAAAAGTAATAAGTATATTTATTACAGTTCTATCGATAATAACAGCATAATATGGGTAACAATGCATGTTATATTGATAATAATATAAGTAATAAGTATAGTTATTACAGTTCTAGCGATAATAACTGCATAATATGGGTAATAATGTACGTTATATTGCTAATAATATATATAATAAGTATAATTATTACATTTCTAGCGATAATAACTGCATTATATGGGTAATAATGCATGTTATATTGATAATATCGGGAGTAATAAGTATAATTACTATATTTCTAGCGATAATAATAGTACAATATGGCTAATAGTGCATGTTATATTGATAATAATAAAAGTAATAAGTATATTTATTACAGTTCTATCGATAGAAAGTGCATAATATGGGTAATAATGCATGTTATATTGATGATAATAAAAGTAATACGTATATTTATTATAGTTCTAGCGATAATAACTGCATAATATGGCTAATAATGCATGTTATATTGATAATAATAAAAGTAATAAGTATATTTATTATACTTCTATCGATAATAACTGCATAGTATGGGTAATAATGCACGTTATATTGATGATAATAAAAGTAGTAACTATATTTATTAGAGTTCTACCGATTATAACTGCATAATCTGGGTAATAATTCATGTTATACTGAGAATAATATAAGTAATAAGTATAATTATTACAGTTCTAGCGATAATACTAGTAAAATATGGCTAAGAGTGCCTGTTATATTGATAATAATAAAAGTAATAAGTATATTTATTATACTTCTGTCGATAATAACTGCATAATATGGGTAACAATGCAAGTTATATTGCTAATAATATAAGTAATGAGTACAATTATTACAGTTCTAGCGATAATAACTGCATTATATGGGTAATAATGCATGTTATATTGATAATAATATAAGTAATAAGTATAATTTTTACAGTTCTAGCGATAATAACTGCATTATATGGGTAAAAATGCATGTTATATTGATAATATTGGGAGTAATAAGTATATTTATTATGGTTCTAGAGATAATAACTGCATAATATGGCTAATAATGCATGTTATATTGATAATAATAAAAGTAATAAGTATATTTATTATAGTTCTATCGATAATAACTGCATAATATGGGTAATAATGCACGTTATATTGATGATAATAAAAGTAGTAAGTATATTTACTAGAGTTCTACCGATTATAACTGCATAATATGGGTAATAATTCATGTTATATTGAGAATAATATAAGTAATAAGTATAATTATTACAGTTCTAGCGATAATAACTGCATTATTTGGGTAATAATGAATGTTATATTGATAATATCGGGAGTAATAAGTATAATTATTACAGTTCTAGCGATAATACTAGTAAAATATGGCTAAGAGTGCCTGTTATATTGATAATAATAAAAGTAATAAGTATATTTATTATACTTCTGTCGATAATAACTGCATTATATGGGTAATAATGCATGTTATATTGAGAATAATATAAGTAATAAGTATAATTATTACAGTTCTAGCGATAATAACTGCATTATATGTGTAAGAATGCATGTTATATTGATAATATCGGGAGTAATAAGTATAATTACTATATTTCTAGCGATAATAATAGTACAATATGGCTAATAGTGCATGTTATATTGATAATAATAAAAGTAATAAGTATATTTATTACAGTTCTATCGATAATAACTGCATAATATGGGTAATAATGCATGTTATATTGATGATAATAAAAGTAATACGTATATTTATTATAGTTATAGCGATAATAACTGCATAATATGTGTAATAATGCATGTTATATTGATAATAATATAAGTAATAAGTATAATTATTACAGTTCCAGCGATAATAGCTGCATTGTATGCGTAATAATGCACGTTATATTGCTAATAATATAAGTAATAAGTATAATTATTACGGTTCGAGCGATAATAACTGTATTATATGTGTAAAAATGCATGTTATATTGATAATATCGGGAGTAATAACTATAATATTAATAGTTCTTGCGATAATAATAGTAAAATATGGCTAATAGTGCATGTTCTATTGATAATAATAAAAGTAATAAGTATATTTATTACAGTTCTATCGATAATAACTGCATAATATGGGTAACAATGCATGTTATATAGAGAATAATATAAGTAATAAGTATAATTATTACAGTTCTAGCGATAATAACTGCATAATATGGGAAACATGCACGTTACATTACTAATAATATAAATAATAAGTATAATTATTACAGTTCTAGCGATAATAACTGCATTATATGGGTAATAATGCATGTTATATTGATAATATCGGGAGTAATAAGTATAATTATAATAGTTCTAGCGATAATAATAGTAAAATAGGGCTAATAGTGCATGTTATATTGATAATAACAAAAGTAATGAGTATATTTATTACAGTTCTATCGATAGAAACTGCATAATATGGGTAATAATGCATGTTATATTGATAATTACATAAGTAATAAGTATAATCATTACAGTTCTAGCGATAATAACTGCATTGTATGGGTATTAATGCACGTTATACTGCTAATAATATAAGTAATAAGTATAATTATTACGGTTCTAGCGATAATAACTGTATTATATGGGTAATAATGCATGTTATATTGATAATAATAAAAGTAATAAGTATATTTATTATAGTTGATGCGATAATAACTGCATAATATGGGTAATAATGCACGTTATATTGATGGTAATAAAAGTAGTAAGTATATTTATTATAGTTCTACCGATTATACCTGCATAATATGGGTAATTATGCATGTTATATTGAGAATAATATAAGTAATAAGTATAATTATTACAGTTCTAGCGATAATACTGGTAAAATATGGCTAAGAGTGCCTGTTATATTGATAATAATAAAAGTAATAAGTATATTTATTATACTTCTGTCGATAATAACTGCATAATATGGGTAACAATGCAAGTTATATTGCTAATAATATAAGTAATGAGTACAATTATTACAGTTCTAGCGATAATAACTGCATAATATGGGTAATAATGCATGTTATATTGATAACAATATAAGTAATAAGTATAATTATTACAGTTCTTGCGATAATACCTCCATTATATGGGTAATAATGCATGTTATATTGATAATATCGGGAATAATAAGTATAATTATTATAGTTCTAGCGATAATAATAGTAAAATATGGCTAATAGTGCATGTTATATTGATAATAATAGAAGTAATAAGTATATTTATTACAGTTCTATCGATAGAAATTGCATAATATGGGTAATAATGCATGTTATATTGATGATAATAAAAGTAATACGTATATTTATTATAGTTCTAGCGATAATAACTGCATAATATGGCTAATAATGCATGTTATATTGATAATAATAAAAGTAATAAGTATATTTATTATAGTTCTATCGATAATAACTGCATAATATGGGTAATAATGCACATTATATTGATGATAATAAAAGTAGTAAGTATATTTACTAGAGTTCTACCGATTATAACTGCATAATATGGGTAATAATTCATGTTATATTGAGAATAATATAAGTAATAAGTATAATTATTACGGTTCTAGCGATAATAAATGTATTATATGGGTAATAATGCATGTTATATTGATAATATCGGGTGTAATAAATATAATATTAATAGTTCTTGCGATTATAATAGTAAAATATGGCTAATAGTGCATGTTCTATTGATAATAATAAAAGTAATAAGTATATTTATTACAGTTCTATCGATAATAACTGCAAAATATGGGTAACAATGCATGTTATATTGGGAATATTATAAGTAATAAGTATAAATATTACAGTTCTAGCGATCATAACTGCATAATATGGGTAATAATGCATGTTATATTGATAAGATCGGGTGTAATAAATATAATATTAATAGTTCTTGCGATTATAATAGTAAAATATGGCTAATAGTGCATGTTCTATTGATAATAATAAAAGTAATAAGTATATTTATTACAGTTCTATCGATAGAAACTGCATAATATGGGTAATAATGGATGTTATATTGATAATAACATAAGTAATAAGTATAATTATTACAGTTCTAGCGATAATAACTGCATTATTTGGGTTATAATGGATGTTATATTGATAATATCGGGAGTAATAAGTATAATTATTATAGTTCTAGCGATAATAATAGTAAAATATGGCTAAGAGTGCCTGTTATATTGATAATAATAAAAGTAATAAGTATATTTATTACACTTCTGTCGATAATAACTGCATAATATGGGTAACAATGCAAGTTATATTGCTAATAATATAAGTAATGAGTACAATTATTACAGTTCTAGCGATATTAACTGCATTATATGGGTAATAATGCATGTTATATTCATAATAATATAAGTAGTAAGTATAATTTTTACAGTTCTAGCGATAATAACTGCATTATATAGGTAAAAATGCATGTTATATTGATAATATTGGGAGTAATAAGTATATTTATTATGGTTCTAGAGATAATAACTGCATAATATGGGTAATAATGCATGTTATATTGATAACAATATAAGTGATAAGTATAATTATTACAGTTCTTGCGATAATACCTCCATTATATGGGTAATAATGCATGTTATATTGATAATATCGGGAGTAATAAGTTTAATTATTATAGTTCTAGCGATAATAATAGTAAAATATGGCTAATAGTGCATGTTATATTGATAATAATAAAAGTAATAAGTATATTTATTACAGTTCGATCGATAGAAATTGCATAATATGTGTAATAATGCATGTTATATTGATGATAATAAAAGTAATACGTATATTTATTATAGTTCTAGCGATAATAACTGCATAATATGGCTAATAATGCATGTTATATTGATAGTAATAAAAGTAATAAGTATATTTATTATAGTTCTATCGATAATAACTGCATAATATGGGTAATAATGCACGTTATATTGATGATAATAAAAGTAGTAAGTATAATTATTAGAGTTCTACCGATTATAACTGCATAATATGGGTAATAATTCATGTTATATTGAGAATAATATAAGTAATAAGTATAATTATTACAGTTCTAGCGATAATAACTGCATTATATGCGTAATAATGCATGTTATATTGATAAAATCGGGAATAATAAGTATAATTATTATAGTTCTAGCGATAATAATAGTAAAATATGGCTAATAGTGCATGTTATATTGATAATAATAAAAGTAATAAGTATATCTATTACAGTTCTATCGATAGAAATTGCATAATATGGGTAATAATGCATGTTATATTGAGAATAATATAAGTAATAATTATAATTATTACAGTTCTAGCGATAATAACTGCATTATATGTGTAAGAATGCATGTTATATTGATAATATCGGGAGTAATAAGTATAATTACTATATTTCTAGCGATAATAATAGTACAATGTGGCTAATAGTGCATGTTATATTGATAATAATAAAAGTAATAAGTATATTTATTACCGTTCTATCGATAATAACTGCATAATATGGGTAATAATGCATGTTATATTGATGATAATAAAAGTAATACGTATATTTATTATAGTTATAGCGATAATAACTGCATAATATGTGTAATAATGCATGTTATATTGATAATAATATAAGTCATAAGTATAATTATTACAGTTCCAGCGATAATAACTGCATTGTATGGGTAATAATGCACGTTATATTGCTAATAATATAAGTAATAAGTATAATTATTACGGTTCTAGCGATAATAACTGTATTATATGGGTAAAAATGCTTGTTATATTGATAATATCGGGAGTAATAAATATAATATTAATAGTTCTTGTGATAATAATAGTAAAATATGGCTAATAGTGCATGTTCTATTGATAATAATAAAAGTAATAAGTATATTTATTACAGTTCTATCGATAATAACTGCATAATATGGGTAACAATGCATGTTATATAGAGAATAATATAAGTAATAAGTACAATTATTACAGTTCTAGCGATAATAACTGCATAATATGGGTAATAATGCACGTTACATTGCTAGTAATATAAATAATAAGTATAATTATTACAGTTCTAGCGATAATAACTGCATTATATGGGTAATAATGCATGTTATATTGATAATATCGGGAGTAATAAGTATAATTATAATAGTTCTAGCGATAATAATAGTAAAATAGGGCTAATAGTGCATGTTATATTGATAATAAGAAAGGTAATAAGTATATTTATTACAGTTCTATCGATAGAAACTGCATAATATGGGTAATAATGCATGTTATATTGATAATAACATAAGTAATAAGTATAATTATTACAGTTCTAGCGATAATAACTGCATTGTATGGGTAATAATGCACGTTATACTGCTAACAATATAAGTAATAAGTATAATTATTACGGTTCTAGCGATAATAACTGTATTATATGGGTAATAATGCATGTTATATTGATAATAATAAAAGTAATAAGTATATTTATTATAGTTCATGCGATAATAACTGCATAATATGGGTAATAATGCACGTTATATTGATGGTAATAAAAGTAGTAAGTATATTTATTATAGTTCTACCGATTATAACTGCATAATATGGGTAATTATGCATGTTATATTGAGAATAATATAAGTAATAAGTATAATTATTACAGTTCTAGCGATAATAACTGCATTATTTGGGTATTAATGGATGTTATATTGATAATATCGGGAGTAATCAGTATAATTATTACTGTTCTAGCGATAATACTAGTAAAATATGGCTAAGAGTGCCTCTTATATTGATAATAATAAAAGTAATAAGTATATTTATTATAGTTCTATCGATAATAACTGCATAATATGGGTAATAATGCACGTTATATTGATGATAATAAAAGTAGTAAGTATATTTATTATAGTTCTACCGATTATAACTGCATAATATGGGTAATAATGCATGTTATATTGAGAATAATATATGTAATAAGTATAATTACTATAGTTCTAGGGATAATAATAGTGCAATATGGCTAATAGTGCATGTTCTATTGATAATAATAAAAGTAATAAGTATATTTATTACAGTTCTATCGATAGAAAGTGCATAATATGGGTAATAATGCATGTTATATTGATGATAATAAAAGTAATACGTATATTTATTGTAGTTCTAGCGATAATAACTGCATAATATGGCTAGTAATGCATGTTATATTGATAATAATAAAAGTAATAAGTATATTTATTATACTTCTATCGATAATAACTGCATAGTATGGGTAATAGTGCACGTTATATTGATGATAATAAAAGTAGTAACTATATTTATTAGAGTTCTACCGATTATAAGTGCATAATCTGGGTAATAATTCATGTTATACTGAGAATAATATAAGTAATAAGTATAATTATTACAGTTCTAGCGATAATACTAGTAAAATATGGCTAAGAGTGCCTGTTATATTGATAATAATAAAAGTAATAAGTATATTTATTATACTTCTGTCGATAATAACTGCATAATATGGGTAACAATGCAAGTTATATTGCTAATAATATAAGTAATGAATACAATTATTACAGTTCTAGCGATAATAACTGCATTATATGGGTAATAATGCATGTTATATTGATAACAATATAAGTAATAAGTATAATTTTTACAGTTCTAGCGATAATAACTGCATTATATGGGTAAAAATGCATGTTATATTGATAATATTGGGAGTAATAAGTATATTTATTATGGTTCTAGAGATAATAACTGCATAATATGGGTAATAATGCATGTTATATTGATAACAATATAAGTAATAAGTATAATTATTACAGTTCTTGCGATAATACCTCCATTATATGGGTAATAATGCATGTTATATTGATAATATCGGGAGTAATAAGTATAATTATTATAGTTCTAGCGATAATAATAGTAAAATATGGCTAATAGTGCATGTTATATTGATAATAATAGAAGTAATAAGTATATTTATTACAGTTCTATCGATAGAAATTGCATAATATGGGTAATAATGCATGTTATATTGATGATAATAAAAGTAATACGTATATTTATTATAGTTCTAGCGATAATAACTGCATAATATGGCTAATAATGCATGTTATATTGATAATAATAAAAGTAATAAGTATATTTATTATAGTTCTATCGATAATAACTGCATAATATGGGTAATAATGCACGTTATATTGATGATAATAAAAGTAGTAAGTATATTTAATAGAGTTCTACCGATTATAACTGCATAATATGGGTAATAATTCATGTTATATTGAGAATAATATAAGTAATAAGTATAATTATTACAGTTCTAGCGATAATAACTGCATTATTTGGGTAATAATGGATGTTATATTGATAATATCGGGAGTAATAAGTATAATTATTACAGTTCTAGCGATAATACTAGTAAAATATGGCTAAGAGTGCCTGTTATATTGATAATAATAAAAGTAATAAGTATATTTATTATAGTTCTATCGATAATAACTGCATAATATGGGTAATAATGCACGTTATATTGATGATAATAAAAGTAGTAAGTATATTTATTATAGTTCTACCGATTATAACTGCATAATATGGGTAATAATGCATGTTACATTGAGAATAATATAAGTAATAAGTATAATTACTATAGTTCTAGGGATAATAATAGTGCAATATGGCTAATAGTGCATGTTCTATTGATAATAATAAAAGTAATAAGTATATATATTATAGTTCTGTCGATAATAACTGCATAATATGGGTAACAATGCATGTTATATTGAGAATAATATAAGTAATAAGTATAATTATTACAGTTCTAGCGGTAATGACTGCATTATATGCGTAATAATGCATGTTATATTGATAATATCGGGAGTAATAAGTATAATTATTATAGTTCTAGCGATAATAATAGTAAAATATGGCTAATACTGCATGTTATATTGATAATAATAAAAGTAATAAGTATATTTATTACAGTTCTATCGATAATAACTGCATAATATGGGTAATAATGCATGTTATATTGATGATAATAAAAGTAATACGTATATTTATTATAGTTATAGCGATAATAACTGCATAATATGTGTAATAATGCATGTTATATTGAAAATAATATAAGTAATAAGTATAATTATTACAGTTCTAGCGATAATAACTGCATTATTTGGGTAATAATGGATGTTATATTGATAATATCGGGAGTAATAAGTATAATTATTACAGTTCTAGCGATAATACTAGTAAAATATGGCTAAGAGTGCCTGTTATATTCATAATAATAAAAGTAATAAGTATATTTATTATACTTCTGTCGATAATAACTGCATTATATGGGTAATAATGCATGTTATATTGATAATAATATAAGTAATAAGTATAATTATTACACTTCGAGATATAATAACTGCATAATATGGGTAATAATGCACGTTACATTGCTAATAATATAAATAATAAGTATAATTATTACAGTTCTAGCGATAATAACTGCATTATATGGGTAATAATGCAGGTTATATTGATAATATCGGGAGTAATAAGTATAATTATTATAGTTCTAGCGATAGTAATAGTAAAATATGGCTAATAGTGCATGTTATATTGATAATAATAAAAGTAATAAGTATATTTATTATAGTTCTATCGATAATAACTGCATAATATGGGTAATAATGCACGTTATATTGATGATAATAAAAGTAGTAAGTATATTTATTATAGTTCTACCGATTATAACTGCATAATATGGGTAATAATTCATGTTATATTGAGAATAAAATAAGTAATAAGTATAATTATTACAGTTCTAGCGATAATAACTGCATTATTTGGGTAATAATGGATGTTATATTGATAATATCGGAAGTAATAAGTATAATTATTACAGTTCTAGCGATAATACTAGTAAAATATGGCTAAGAGTGCCTGTTATATTGATAATAATAAAAGTAATAAGTATATTTATTATACTTCTGTCGATAATAACTGCACAATATGGGTAACAATGCATGTTATATTGATGATAATAAAAGTAGTAAGTATATTTATTATAGTTCTACCGATTATAACTGCATAATATGGGTAATAATGCATGTTATATTGAGAATAATATAAGTAATAAGTATAATTACTATAGTTCTAGGGATAATAATAGTGCAATATGTCTAATAGTGCATGTTCTATTGATAATAATAAAAGTAATAAGTATATTTATTACAGTTCTATCGATAATAACTGCATAATATGGGTAATAATGCATGTTATATTGATGATAATAAAAGTAATACGTATATTTATTATAGTTATAGCGATAATAACTGCATAATATGTGTAATAATGCATGTTATATTGAAAATAATATAAGTAATAAGTATAATTATTACAGTTCTAGCGATAATAACTGCATTATTTGGGTAATAATGGATGTTATATTGATAATATCGGGAGTAATAAGTATAATTATTACAGTTCTAGCGATAATACGAGTAAAATATGGCTAAGAGTGCCTGTTATATTGATAATAATAAAAGTAATAAGTATATTTATTATACTTCTGTCGATAATAACTGCATAATATGGGTAACAATGCATGTTATATTGATGATAATAAAAGTAGTAAGTATATTTATTATAGTTCTACCGATTATAACTGCATAATCTGGGTAATAATTCATGTTACACTGAGAATAATATAAGTAATAAGTATAATTATTACAGTTCTAGCGATAATAACTGCATTATTTGGGTAATAATGGATGTTATATTGATAATATCGGGAGTAATAAGTATAATTATTACAGTTCTAGCGATAATACGAGTAAAATATGGCTAAGAGTGCCTGTTATATTGATAATAATAAAAGTAATAAGTATATTTATTATACTTCTGTCGATAATAACTGCATAATATGGGTAACAATGCATGTTATATTGATGATAATAAAAGTAGTAAGTATATTTATTATAGTTCTACCGATTATAACTGCATAATCTGGGTAATAATTCATGTTACACTGAGAATAATATAAGTAATAAGTATAATTATTACAGTTCTAGCGATAATAACTGCATTATTTGGGTAATAATGGATGTTATATTGATAATATCGGGAGTAATAAGTATAATTATTACAGTTCTAGCGATAATACTAGTAAAATATGGCTAAGAGTGCCTGTTATATTGATAATAATAAAAGTAATAAGTATATTTATTATAGTTCTATCGATAATAACTGCATAATATGGGTAATAATGCACGTTATATTGATGATAATAAAAGTAGTAAGTATATTTATTATAGTTCTACCGATTATAACTGCATAATATGGGTAATAATGCATGTTACATTGAGAATAATATAAGTAATAAGTATAATTACTATAGTTCTAGGGATAATAATAGTGCAATATGGCTAATAGTGCATGTTCTATTGATAATAATAAAAGTAATAAGTATATATATTATAGTTCTGTCGATAATAACTGCATAATATGGGTAACAATGCATGTTATATTGAGAATAATATAAGTAATAAGTATAATTATTACAGTTCTAGCGGTAATGACTGCATTATATGCGTAATAATGCATGTTATATTGATAATATCGGGAGTAATAAGTATAATTATTATAGTTCTAGCGATAATAATAGTAAAATATGGCTAATACTGCATGTTATATTGATAATAATAAAAGTAATAAGTATATTTATTACAGTTCTATCGATAATAACTGCATAATATGGGTAATAATGCATGTTATATTGATGATAATAAAAGTAATACGTATATTTATTATAGTTATAGCGATAATAACTGCATAATATGTGTAATAATGCATGTTATATTGAAAATAATATAAGTAATAAGTATAATTATTACAGTTCTAGCGATAATAACTGCATTATTTGGGTAATAATGGATGTTATATTGATAATATCGGGAGTAATAAGTATAATTATTACAGTTCTAGCGATAATACGAGTAAAATATGGCTAAGAGTGCCTGTTATATTGATAATAATAAAAGTAATAAGTATATTTATTATACTTCTGTCGATAATAACTGCATAATATGGGTAACAATGCATGTTATATTGATGATAATAAAAGTAGTAAGTATATTTATTATAGTTCTACCGATTATAACTGCATAATCTGGGTAATAATTCATGTTACACTGAGAATAATATAAGTAATAAGTATAATTATTACAGTTCTAGCGATAATAACTGCATTATTTGGGTAATAATGGATGTTATATTGATAATATCGGGAGTAATAAGTATAATTATTACAGTTCTAGCGATAATACTAGTAAAATATGGCTAAGAGTGCCTGTTATATTGATAATAATAAAAGTAATAAGTATATTTATTATAGTTCTATCGATAATAACTGCATAATATGGGTAATAATGCACGTTATATTGATGATAATAAAAGTAGTAAGTATATTTATTATAGTTCTACCGATTATAACTGCATAATATGGGTAATAATGCATGTTACATTGAGAATAATATAAGTAATAAGTATAATTACTATAGTTCTAGGGATAATAATAGTGCAATATGGCTAATAGTGCATGTTCTATTGATAATAATAAAAGTAATAAGTATATATATTATAGTTCTGTCGATAATAACTGCATAATATGGGTAACAATGCATGTTATATTGAGAATAATATAAGTAATAAGTATAATTATTACAGTTCTAGCGGTAATGACTGCATTATATGCGTAATAATGCATGTTATATTGATAATATCGGGAGTAATAAGTATAATTATTATAGTTCTAGCGATAATAATAGTAAAATATGGCTAATACTGCATGTTATATTGATAATAATAAAAGTAATAAGTATATTTATTACAGTTCTATCGATAATAACTGCATAATATGGGTAATAATGCATGTTATATTGATGATAATAAAAGTAATACGTATATTTATTATAGTTATAGCGATAATAACTGCATAATATGTGTAATAATGCATGTTATATTGAAAATAATATAAGTAATAAGTATAATTATTACAGTTCTAGCGATAATAACTGCATTATTTGGGTAATAATGGATGTTATATTGATAATATCGGGAGTAATAAGTATAATTATTACAGTTCTAGCGATAATACTAGTAAAATATGGCTAAGAGTGCCTGTTATATTCATAATAATAAAAGTAATAAGTATATTTATTATACTTCTGTCGATAATAACTGCATTATATGGGTAATAATGCATGTTATATTGATAATAATATAAGTAATAAGTATAATTATTACACTTCGAGATATAATAACTGCATAATATGGGTAATAATGCACGTTACATTGCTAATAATATAAATAATAAGTATAATTATTACAGTTCTAGCGATAATAACTGCATTATATGGGTAATAATGCAGGTTATATTGATAATATCGGGAGTAATAAGTATAATTATTATAGTTCTAGCGATAGTAATAGTAAAATATGGCTAATAGTGCATGTTATATTGATAATAATAAAAGTAATAAGTATATTTATTATAGTTCTATCGATAATAACTGCATAATATGGGTAATAATGCACGTTATATTGATGATAATAAAAGTAGTAAGTATATTTATTATAGTTCTACCGATTATAACTGCATAATATGGGTAATAATTCATGTTATATTGAGAATAAAATAAGTAATAAGTATAATTATTACAGTTCTAGCGATAATAACTGCATTATTTGGGTAATAATGGATGTTATATTGATAATATCGGAAGTAATAAGTATAATTATTACAGTTCTAGCGATAATACTAGTAAAATATGGCTAAGAGTGCCTGTTATATTGATAATAATAAAAGTAATAAGTATATTTATTATACTTCTGTCGATAATAACTGCACAATATGGGTAACAATGCATGTTATATTGATGATAATAAAAGTAGTAAGTATATTTATTATAGTTCTACCGATTATAACTGCATAATATGGGTAATAATGCATGTTATATTGAGAATAATATAAGTAATAAGTATAATTACTATAGTTCTAGGGATAATAATAGTGCAATATGTCTAATAGTGCATGTTCTATTGATAATAATAAAAGTAATAAGTATATTTATTACAGTTCTATCGATAATAACTGCATAATATGGGTAATAATGCATGTTATATTGATGATAATAAAAGTAATACGTATATTTATTATAGTTATAGCGATAATAACTGCATAATATGTGTAATAATGCATGTTATATTGAAAATAATATAAGTAATAAGTATAATTATTACAGTTCTAGCGATAATAACTGCATTATTTGGGTAATAATGGATGTTATATTGATAATATCGGGAGTAATAAGTATAATTATTACAGTTCTAGCGATAATACGAGTAAAATATGGCTAAGAGTGCCTGTTATATTGATAATAATAAAAGTAATAAGTATATTTATTATACTTCTGTCGATAATAACTGCATAATATGGGTAACAATGCATGTTATATTGATGATAATAAAAGTAGTAAGTATATTTATTATAGTTCTACCGATTATAACTGCATAATCTGGGTAATAATTCATGTTACACTGAGAATAATATAAGTAATAAGTATAATTATTACAGTTCTAGCGATAATAACTGCATTATTTGGGTAATAATGGATGTTATATTGATAATATCGGGAGTAATAAGTATAATTATTACAGGTCTAGCGATAATACTAGTAAAATATGGCTAAGAGTGCCTGTTATATTGATAATAATAAAAGTAATAAGTATATTTATTATACTTCTGTCGATAATAACTGCATTATATGGGTAATAATGCATGTAATATTGATGATATCGAGAGTAATAAGTATAATTATTATAGTTCTAGCGATAATACTAGTAAAATATGGCTAAGAGTGCCTGTTATATTGATAATAATAAAAGTAATAAGTATATTTATTATACTTCTGTCGATAATAACTGCACAATATGGGTAACAATGCATGTTATATTGATGATAATAAAAGTAGTAAGTATATTTATTATAGTTCTACCGATTATAACTGCATAATATGGGTAATAATGCATGTTATATTGAGAATAATATAAGTAATAAGTATAATTACTATAGTTCTAGGGATAATAATAGTGCAATATGTCTAATAGTGCATGTTCTATTGATAATAATAAAAGTAATAAGTATATTTATTACAGTTCTATCGATAATAACTGCATAATATGGGTAATAATGCATGTTATATTGATGATAATAAAAGTAATACGTATATTTATTATAGTTATAGCGATAATAACTGCATAATATGTGTAATAATGCATGTTATATTGAAAATAATATAAGTAATAAGTATAATTATTACAGTTCTAGCGATAATAACTGCATTATTTGGGTAATAATGGATGTTATATTGATAATATCGGGAGTAATAAGTATAATTATTACAGTTCTAGCGATAATACGAGTAAAATATGGCTAAGAGTGCCTGTTATATTGATAATAATAAAAGTAATAAGTATATTTATTATACTTCTGTCGATAATAACTGCATAATATGGGTAACAATGCATGTTATATTGATGATAATAAAAGTAGTAAGTATATTTATTATAGTTCTACCGATTATAACTGCATAATCTGGGTAATAATTCATGTTACACTGAGAATAATATAAGTAATAAGTATAATTATTACAGTTCTAGCGATAATAACTGCATTATTTGGGTAATAATGGATGTTATATTGATAATATCGGGAGTAATAAGTATAATTATTACAGTTCTAGCGATAATACTAGTAAAATATGGCTAAGAGTGCCTGTTATATTGATAATAATAAAAGTAATAAGTATATTTATTATAGTTCTATCGATAATAACTGCATAATATGGGTAATAATGCACGTTATATTGATGATAATAAAAGTAGTAAGTATATTTATTATAGTTCTACCGATTATAACTGCATAATATGGGTAATAATGCATGTTACATTGAGAATAATATAAGTAATAAGTATAATTACTATAGTTCTAGGGATAATAATAGTGCAATATGGCTAATAGTGCATGTTCTATTGATAATAATAAAAGTAATAAGTATATATATTATAGTTCTGTCGATAATAACTGCATAATATGGGTAACAATGCATGTTATATTGAGAATAATATAAGTAATAAGTATAATTATTACAGTTCTAGCGGTAATGACTGCATTATATGCGTAATAATGCATGTTATATTGATAATATCGGGAGTAATAAGTATAATTATTATAGTTCTAGCGATAATAATAGTAAAATATGGCTAATACTGCATGTTATATTGATAATAATAAAAGTAATAAGTATATTTATTACAGTTCTATCGATAATAACTGCATAATATGGGTAATAATGCATGTTATATTGATGATAATAAAAGTAATACGTATATTTATTATAGTTATAGCGATAATAACTGCATAATATGTGTAATAATGCATGTTATATTGAAAATAATATAAGTAATAAGTATAATTATTACAGTTCTAGCGATAATAACTGCATTATTTGGGTAATAATGGATGTTATATTGATAATATCGGGAGTAATAAGTATAATTATTACAGTTCTAGCGATAATACTAGTAAAATATGGCTAAGAGTGCCTGTTATATTCATAATAATAAAAGTAATAAGTATATTTATTATACTTCTGTCGATAATAACTGCATTATATGGGTAATAATGCATGTTATATTGATAATAATATAAGTAATAAGTATAATTATTACACTTCGAGATATAATAACTGCATAATATGGGTAATAATGCACGTTACATTGCTAATAATATAAATAATAAGTATAATTATTACAGTTCTAGCGATAATAACTGCATTATATGGGTAATAATGCAGGTTATATTGATAATATCGGGAGTAATAAGTATAATTATTATAGTTCTAGCGATAGTAATAGTAAAATATGGCTAATAGTGCATGTTATATTGATAATAATAAAAGTAATAAGTATATTTATTATAGTTCTATCGATAATAACTGCATAATATGGGTAATAATGCACGTTATATTGATGATAATAAAAGTAGTAAGTATATTTATTATAGTTCTACCGATTATAACTGCATAATATGGGTAATAATTCATGTTATATTGAGAATAAAATAAGTAATAAGTATAATTATTACAGTTCTAGCGATAATAACTGCATTATTTGGGTAATAATGGATGTTATATTGATAATATCGGAAGTAATAAGTATAATTATTACAGTTCTAGCGATAATACTAGTAAAATATGGCTAAGAGTGCCTGTTATATTGATAATAATAAAAGTAATAAGTATATTTATTATACTTCTGTCGATAATAACTGCACAATATGGGTAACAATGCATGTTATATTGATGATAATAAAAGTAGTAAGTATATTTATTATAGTTCTACCGATTATAACTGCATAATATGGGTAATAATGCATGTTATATTGAGAATAATATAAGTAATAAGTATAATTACTATAGTTCTAGGGATAATAATAGTGCAATATGTCTAATAGTGCATGTTCTATTGATAATAATAAAAGTAATAAGTATATTTATTACAGTTCTATCGATAATAACTGCATAATATGGGTAATAATGCATGTTATATTGATGATAATAAAAGTAATACGTATATTTATTATAGTTATAGCGATAATAACTGCATAATATGTGTAATAATGCATGTTATATTGAAAATAATATAAGTAATAAGTATAATTATTACAGTTCTAGCGATAATAACTGCATTATTTGGGTAATAATGGATGTTATATTGATAATATCGGGAGTAATAAGTATAATTATTACAGTTCTAGCGATAATACGAGTAAAATATGGCTAAGAGTGCCTGTTATATTGATAATAATAAAAGTAATAAGTATATTTATTATACTTCTGTCGATAATAACTGCATAATATGGGTAACAATGCATGTTATATTGATGATAATAAAAGTAGTAAGTATATTTATTATAGTTCTACCGATTATAACTGCATAATCTGGGTAATAATTCATGTTACACTGAGAATAATATAAGTAATAAGTATAATTATTACAGTTCTAGCGATAATAACTGCATTATTTGGGTAATAATGGATGTTATATTGATAATATCGGGAGTAATAAGTATAATTATTACAGGTCTAGCGATAATACTAGTAAAATATGGCTAAGAGTGCCTGTTATATTGATAATAATAAAAGTAATAAGTATATTTATTATACTTCTGTCGATAATAACTGCATTATATGGGTAATAATGCATGTAATATTGATGATATCGAGAGTAATAAGTATAATTATTATAGTTCTAGCGATAATACTAGTAAAATATGGCTAAGAGTGCCTGTTATATTGATAATAATAAAAGTAATAAGTATATTTATTATACTTCTGTCGATAATAACTGCATAATATGGGTAACAATGCATGTTATATTGATGATAATAAAAGTAGTAAGTATATTTATTATAGTTCTACCGATTATAACTGCATAATCTGGGTAATAATTCATGTTATATTGATAATAATATATATAATAAGTATAATTATTACAGTTCTAGCGATAATAACTGCATTATATGGGTAATAATGCATGTTATATTGATAATATCGGGAGTAATAAGTATAATTATTACAGGTCTAGCGATAATACTAGTAAAATATGGCTAAGAGTGCCTGTTATATTGATAATAATAAAAGTAATAAGTATATTTATTATACTTCTGTCGATAATAACTGCATTATATGGGTAATAATGCATGTTATATTGATAATATCGGGAGTAATAAGTATAATTATTATAGTTCTAGCGATAATAATAGTAAAATATGGCTAATAGTGCATGTTATATTGATAATAATAAAAGTAATAAGTATATTTATTATAGTTCTATCGATAATAACTGCATAATATGGGAAATAATGCACGTTATATTGATGATAATAAAAGTAGTAAGTATATTTATTATAGTTCTACCGATTATAACTGCATAATATGGGTAATAATTCATGTTATATTGATAATAATATATATAATAAGTATAATTATTACAGTTCTAGCGATAATAACTGCATTATATGGGTAATAATGCATGTTATATTGATAATATCGGGAGTAATAAGTATAATTATTACAGTTCTAGCGATAATACTAGTAAAATATGGCTAAGAGTGCCTGTTATATTGATAATAATAAAAGTAATAAGTATATTTATTATACTTCTGTCGATAATAACTGCATTATATGGGTAATAATGCATGTTATATTGAGAATAATATAAGTAATAATTATAATTATTACAGTTCTAGCGATAATAACTGCATTATATGTGTAAGAATGCATGTTATATTGATAATATCGGGAGTAATAAGTATAATTACTATATTTCTAGCGATAATAATAGTACAATGTGGCTAATAGTGCATGTTATATTGATAATAATAAAAGTAATAAGTATATTTATTACCGTTCTATCGATAATAACTGCATAATATGGGTAATAATGCATGTTATATTGATGATAATAAAAGTAATACGTATATTTATTATAGTTATAGCGATAATAACTGCATAATATGTGTAATAATGCATGTTATATTGATAATAATATAAGTCATAAGTATAATTATTACAGTTCCAGCGATAATAACTGCATTGTATGGGTAATAATGCACGTTATATTGCTAATAATATAAGTAATAAGTATAATTATTACGGTTCTAGCGATAATAACTGTATTATATGGGTAAAAATGCTTGTTATATTGATAATATCGGGAGTAATAAATATAATATTAATAGTTCTTGTGATAATAATAGTAAAATATGGCTAATAGTGCATGTTCTATTGATAATAATAAAAGTAATAAGTATATTTATTACAGTTCTATCGATAATAACTGCATAATATGGGTAACAATGCATGTTATATAGAGAATAATATAAGTAATAAGTACAATTATTACAGTTCTAGCGATAATAACTGCATAATATGGGTAATAATGCACGTTACATTGCTAGTAATATAAATAATAAGTATAATTATTACAGTTCTAGCGATAATAACTGCATTATATGGGTAATAATGCATGTTATATTGATAATATCGGGAGTAATAAGTATAATTATAATAGTTCTAGCGATAATAATAGTAAAATAGGGCTAATAGTGCATGTTATATTGATAATAAGAAAGGTAATAAGTATATTTATTACAGTTCTATCGATAGAAACTGCATAATATGGGTAATAATGCATGTTATATTGATAATAACATAAGTAATAAGTATAATTATTACAGTTCTAGCGATAATAACTGCATTGTATGGGTAATAATGCACGTTATACTGCTAACAATATAAGTAATAAGTATAATTATTACGGTTCTAGCGATAATAACTGTATTATATGGGTAATAATGCATGTTATATTGATAATAATAAAAGTAATAAGTATATTTATTATAGTTCATGCGATAATAACTGCATAATATGGGTAATAATGCACGTTATATTGATGGTAATAAAAGTAGTAAGTATATTTATTATAGTTCTACCGATTATAACTGCATAATATGGGTAATTATGCATGTTATATTGAGAATAATATAAGTAATAAGTATAATTATTACAGTTCTAGCGATAATAACTGCATTATTTGGGTATTAATGGATGTTATATTGATAATATCGGGAGTAATCAGTATAATTATTACTGTTCTAGCGATAATACTAGTAAAATATGGCTAAGAGTGCCTCTTATATTGATAATAATAAAAGTAATAAGTATATTTATTATAGTTCTATCGATAATAACTGCATAATATGGGTAATAATGCACGTTATATTGATGATAATAAAAGTAGTAAGTATATTTATTATAGTTCTACCGATTATAACTGCATAATATGGGTAATAATGCATGTTATATTGAGAATAATATATGTAATAAGTATAATTACTATAGTTCTAGGGATAATAATAGTGCAATATGGCTAATAGTGCATGTTCTATTGATAATAATAAAAGTAATAAGTATATTTATTACAGTTCTATCGATAGAAAGTGCATAATATGGGTAATAATGCATGTTATATTGATGATAATAAAAGTAATACGTATATTTATTATAGTTCTAGCGATAATAACTGCATAATATGGCTAGTAATGCATGTTATATTGATAATAATAAAAGTAATAAGTATATTTATTATACTTCTATCGATAATAACTGCATAGTATGGGTAATAGTGCACGTTATATTGATGATAATAAAAGTAGTAACTATATTTATTAGAGTTCTACCGATTATAACTGCATAATCTGGGTAATAATTCATGTTATACTGAGAATAATATAAGTAATAAGTATAATTATTACAGTTCTAGCGATAATACTAGTAAAATATGGCTAAGAGTGCCTGTTATATTGATAATAATAAAAGTAATAAGTATATTTATTATACTTCTGTCGATAATAACTGCATAATATGGGTAACAATGCAAGTTATATTGCTAATAATATAAGTAATGAATACAATTATTACAGTTCTAGCGATAATAACTGCATTATATGGGTAATAATGCATGTTATATTGATAACAATATAAGTAATAAGTATAATTTTTACAGTTCTAGCGATAATAACTGCATTATATGGGTAAAAATGCATGTTATATTGATAATATTGGGAGTAATAAGTATATTTATTATGGTTCTAGAGATAATAACTGCATAATATGGGTAATAATGCATGTTATATTGATAACAATATAAGTAATAAGTATAATTATTATAGTTCTTGCGATAATACCTCCATTATATGGGTAATAATGCATGTTATATTGATAATATCGGGAGTAATAAGTATAATTATTATAGTTCTAGCGGTAATAATAGTAAAACATGGCAAATAGTGCATGTTATATTGATAATAATAAAACTAATAAATATACTTATTACTGTTCTAGCGATAATACCTGCATAATATGGGTAATAATGCATGTTATATTGATAGTAATGAAAGTAATACGTATATTTATTATAGTTCTTGCGATAATAACTGCATAATATGGGTAATAATGCATGTTATATTGATAATAATATAAGTAATAAGTATAAATATTACAGTTCTAGCGATAATAACTGCATAATATGGGTAATAATGCACGTTACATTGCTAATAATATAAGTAATGAGTATAATTATTACAGTTCTAGCGATAATAACTGCATTATATGGGTAATAAGGCATGTTATATTGATAACATCGGGAGTAATAAGTATAGTTATTATAGTTCTAGCGATAATAATAGTAAAATATGGCTAATAGTGCATGATATATTGATAATAGTAAAAGTAATAAGTGTATTTATTACAGTTCTATCGATAATAACTGCATAATATGGGTAATAATGCATGTTATATTGATAATAATATAAGTAATAAGTATAATTATTACAGTTCTAGCGATAATACCTCCATTATATGGGTAATAATGCATGTTATATTGATGATAATGAAAGTAATACGTATATTTATTATAGTTCTAGCGATAATAACTGCATAATGTGGGTAATAATGCATGTTATGTTGATGATGATGAAAGTAATAAGTATATTTATTATAGTTCCAGCGATAACAACTGCATAATATGGGTAATAGTGCATGTTATATTGGTAATAATAAAAGTAATAAGTATATTTATTATAGTTCCACCGATAATAACTGCATAATATGGGTAATAATGCATGTTATATTGATGATAACAAAAGTAATAAGTATAATTAATACAGTTCTAGCGATAATAACTGCATTATGTGGGTAATAATGCGTGTTATATTGATAATATCGGGAGTTATAAGTATAATTATTATAGTTCTAGCGATAATCACTGCATAATATGGGTAATAATGCATGTTATATTCATAATATCGGGAGTAATAAGTATATCTATTATAGTTCCAGCGATAATAACTGCACAATATTGGTAATAATCCATGTTATATTGATAATAATAAAAGTAATAAGTATATTTTATATAGTTCTATCGATAATAACTGAGTTATATGGGTAATAATGGATGTTATATTGATAATATCGGGAGTAATAAGTATAATTATTACAGTTCTAGCGATAATGCTAGTGAAATATGGCTAAGAGTGCATGTTATATTGATAATAATAAAAGTAGTAAGTATATTTATTATACTTCTATCGATAATAACTGCATAATATGGGTAATAATGAACGTTATATTGATGATAATAAATGCAATAGGAAAATTTATTATAGTTCTAGCGATAGTAACTGCATAATATGGATAATAATGCATGTTATATTGATAATAATAAAAGTAATAAGTACATTTATTATCGTTCTGGCGATAATAATAGTAAAATATGGCGAATAGTGCATGTTATATTGGTAATAATAAAAGTAATAAGTATGTTTATTATAGTTCTACCGATAATAACTGCATAGTATGGGTAATAATGCATGCTATAGTGATGATATGGGGAGTAATAAGTATAATTATTACAGTTCTAGCGATAATACTAGTGAAATATGGCTAAAAGTGCATGTTATATTGAGAATAATAAAAGTAATAAGTATATTTATTATAGTTCTATCGATAATAGCTGCATAATATGGGTAATAATGCATGTTATGTTGATGATGATGAAAGTAATAAGTGTATTTATTATAGTTCCAGCCATAACAACTGCATAATATGGGTAATAATGCATGTTATATTGATAATAATAAAAGTAATAAGTATATTTATTATAGTTCTGGCGATAATAATAGTAAAATATGGCTAATAGTGCATGTTATATTGATAATAATAAAAGTAATAAGTATATTTATTATAGTTCTACCGATAATAACTGCATAGTATGGGTAATGATGCATGCTATAGTGATAATATGGGGAGTAATAAGTATAATTATTACAGTTCTAGCGATAATACTAGTGAAATATGGCTAAAAGTGCATGTTATATTGAGAATAATAAAAGTAATAAGTATATTTATTATAGTTCTATCGATAATAGCTGCATAATATGGGTAATAATGCATGTTATGTTGATGATGATGAAAGTAATAAGTATATTTATTATAGTTCCAGCGATAACAACTGCATAATATGGGTAATAGTGCATGTTATATTGGTAATATCGGGAGTAATAAGTATATTTATTTTAATTCTAGCGATAATAACAGCATAATATCGGTAATAATGCATGTCATATTGATGATAATAAAAGTAATAAGAATATTTATTATAGTTCTAGCGATAATAACTGCATAATATGGGTTCTAATGCATGATATATTGATAATAATAAAAGTAATAAGTATATTTATTACAGTTCTAGCGATAATAACTGCATAATATGGTTAATAATGCATGTTATATTGACAATATCGGGAGTAATAAGTATATTTATTATAGTTCCAACGATAATAACTGCATAACATCCGTAATAATGCATGTTATATTGATGATAATAAAAGTAATAAAAATATTTATTATATTTCTAGCGATAATAACTGCATAATATGGGTAATAATGCATGTTATATTGATAATAATAGAAGTAATAAGTACATTTATTATAGTTCTGGCGATAATAATAGTAAAATATGGCTAATAGTGCATGTTATATTGATAATAATAAAAGCAATAGGAATATTTATTATAGTTCTACCGATAATAACTGCATAATATGGATAATAATGCATGTTATATTGATAACAATAAAAGTAATAAGTACATTTACTATAGTTCTGGCGATAATAATAGTAAAATATGGCTAATAGTGCATGTTATATCGATAACAATATAAGTAATAAGTATAATTATTACAGTTCTAGCGACAATAACTGCATTATATGGGTAATAATGCGTGTTATATTGATAATATCGGGAGTTATAAGTATAATTATTATAGTTCTAGCGATAATAATAGTAAAATATGGCTACTAGTGCATGTCATATTGATAATATCGGGAGTTATAAGTATAATTATTACTGTTCTAGCGATAATAACTGCATTATATGGGTAATAATGCGTGTTATATTGATAATATCGGGAGTTATAAGTATGATCATTATAGTTCTAGCCATAATAATAGTAAAATATGGCTAATAGTGCATGTCATATTGATAATAATGAAAGTAATAAGTATATTTATTATAGTTCTACCGATAATAACTGCATAATATGGGTAGTAATGCATGTTATATTGATAATATCGGGAGTAATAAGTATATTTATTTTAATTCTAGCGATAATAACAGCATAATATCGGTAATAATGCATGTTATATTGATGATAATAAAAGTAATAAGAATATTTATTATAGTTCTAGCGATAATAACTGCATAATATGGGTAATAATGCATGTTATATTGATAATAATAAAAGTCATAAATATGTTTATTATAGTTCTATCGATAATAACGGCATAATATGGGTAATAATGCACGTTATATTGATGATAATAAAAGTAATAAGAATATTTATTATAGTTCTAGCGATAATAACTGCATAATATGGGCTCTAATGCATGCTATATTGATAATAACATAAGTAATAAGTATATTTATTATAGTTCTACCGATAATAACTGCATAATATGGGTAATAATGCATATTATATTGATGATAATAAAAGCAATAGGAATATTTATTATAGTTCTAGCGATAGTAACTGCATAATATGGGTAATAATGCATGTTATATTGATAATAATAAAAGTAATAAGTATAATTATTATAGTTCTAGCGATAATAACTGCATTATTTGGGTAATAATGGATGTTATATTGATAATATCGGGAGTAATAAGTATAATTATTTCAGTTCTAGCGATAATACTAGTAAAATATGGCAAAGAGTGCCTGTTATATTCAGAATAATAAAAGTAATAAGTATATTTATTATACTTCTGTCGATAATAACTGCATTATATGGGTAATAATGCAAGTTATATTGATGATATCGGGAGTAATCAGTATAATTATTATAGTTCTAGCGATAATAATAGTAAAATATGGCTAATAGTGCATGTTATATTGATAATAATAAAAGTAATAAGTATATTTATTACAGTTCTATCGATAATAACAGCATAATATGGGTAACAATGCATGTTATATTGATAATAATATAAGTAATAAGTATAGTTATTACAGTTCTAGCGATAATAACTGCATAATATGGGTAATAATGTACGTTATATTGCTAATAATATATATAATAAGTATAATTATTACATTTCTAGCGATAATAACTGCATTATATGGGTAATAATGCATGTTATATTGATAATATCGGGAGTAATAAGTATAATTACTATATTTCTAGCGATAATAATAGTACAATATGGCTAATAGTGCATGTTATATTGATAATAATAAAAGTAATAAGTATATTTATTACAGTTCTATCGATAGAAAGTGCATAATATGGGTAATAATGCATGTTATATTGATGATAATAAAAGTAATACGTATATTTATTATAGTTCTAGCGATAATAACTGCATAATATGGCTAATAATGCATGTTATATTGATAATAATAAAAGTAATAAGTATATTTATTATACTTCTATCGATAATAACTGCATAGTATGGGTAATAATGCACGTTATATTGATGATAATAAAAGTAGTAACTATATTTATTAGAGTTCTACCGATTATAACTGCATAATCTGGGTAATAATTCATGTTATACTGAGAATAATATAAGTAATAAGTATAATTATTACAGTTCTAGCGATAATACTAGTAAAATATGGCTAAGAGTGCCTGTTATATTGATAATAATAAAAGTAATAAGTATATTTATTATACTTCTGTCGATAATAACTGCATAATATGGGTAACAATGCAAGTTATATTGCTAATAATATATGTAATGAGTACAATTATTACAGTTCTAGCGATAATAACTGCATTATATGGGTAATAATGCATGTTATATTGATAATAATATAAGTAATAAGTATAATTTTTACAGTTCTAGCGATAATAACTGCATTATATGGGTAAAAATGCATGTTATATTGATAATATTGGGAGTAATAAGTATATTTATTATGGTTCTAGAGATAATAACTGCATAATATGGCTAATAATGCATGTTATATTGATAATAATAAAAGTAATAAGTATATTTATTATAGTTCTATCGATAATAACTGCATAATATGGGTAATAATGCACGTTATATTGATGATAATAAAAGTAGTAAGTATATTTACTAGAGTTCTACCGATTATAACTGCATAATATGGGTAATAATTCATGTTATATTGAGAATAATATAAGTAATAAGTATAATTATTACAGTTCTAGCGATAATAACTGCATTATTTGGGTAATAATGAATGTTATATTGATAATATCGGGAGTAATAAGTATAATTATTACAGTTCTAGCGATAATACTAGTAAAATATGGCTAAGAGTGCCTGTTATATTGATAATAATAAAAGTAATAAGTATATTTATTATACTTCTGTCGATAATAACTGCATTATATGGGTAATAATGCATGTTATATTGAGAATAATATAAGTAATAAGTATAATTATTACAGTTCTAGCGATAATAACTGCATTATATGTGTAAGAATGCATGTTATATTGATAATATCGGGAGTAATAAGTATAATTACTATATTTCTAGCGATAATAATAGTACAATATGGCTAATAGTGCATGTTATATTGATAATAATAAAAGTAATAAGTATATTTATTACAGTTCTATCGATAATAACTGCATAATATGGGTAATAATGCATGTTATATTGATGATAATAAAAGTAATACGTATATTTATTATAGTTATAGCGATAATAACTGCATAATATGTGTAATAATGCATGTTATATTGATAATAATATAAGTAATAAGTATAATTATTACAGTTCCAGCGATAATAGCTGCATTGTATGCGTAATAATGCACGTTATATTGCTAATAATATAAGTAATAAGTATAATTATTACGGTTCGAGCGATAATAACTGTATTATATGGGTAAAAATGCATGTTATATTGATAATATCGGGAGTAATAACTATAATATTAATAGTTCTTGCGATAATAATAGTAAAATATGGCTAATAGTGCATGTTCTATTGATAATAATAAAAGTAATAAGTATATTTATTACAGTTCTATCGATAATAACTGCATAATATGGGTAACAATGCATGTTATATAGAGAATAATATAAGTAATAAGTATAATTATTACAGTTCTAGCGATAATAACTGCATAATATGGGAAACATGCACGTTACATTACTAATAATATAAATAATAAGTATAATTATTACAGTTCTAGCGATAATAACTGCATTATATGGGTAATAATGCATGTTATATTGATAATATCGGGAGTAATAAGTATAATTATAATAGTTCTAGCGATAATAATAGTAAAATAGGGCTAATAGTGCATGTTATATTGATAATAACAAAAGTAATGAGTATATTTATTACAGTTCTATCGATAGAAACTGCATAATATGGGTAATAATGCATGTTATATTGATAATTACATAAGTAATAAGTATAATCATTACAGTTCTAGCGATAATAACTGCATTGTATGGGTATTAATGCACGTTATACTGCTAATAATATAAGTAATAAGTATAATTATTACGGTTCTAGCGATAATAACTGTATTATATGGGTAATAATGCATGTTATATTGATAATAATAAAAGTAATAAGTATATTTATTATAGTTGATGCGATAATAACTGCATAATATGGGTAATAATGCACGTTATATTGATGGTAATAAAAGTAGTAAGTATATTTATTATAGTTCTACCGATTATACCTGCATAATATGGGTAATTATGCATGTTATATTGAGAATAATATAAGTAATAAGTATAATTATTACAGTTCTAGCGATAATACTGGTAAAATATGGCTAAGAGTGCCTGTTATATTGATAATAATAAAAGTAATAAGTATATTTATTATACTTCTGTCGATAATAACTGCATAATATGGGTAACAATGCAAGTTATATTGCTAATAATATAAGTAATGAGTACAATTATTACAGTTCTAGCGATAATAACTGCATAATATGGGTAATAATGCATGTTATATTGATAACAATATAAGTAATAAGTATAATTATTACAGTTCTTGCGATAATACCTCCATTATATGGGTAATAATGCATGTTATATTGATAATATCGGGAATAATAAGTATAATTATTATAGTTCTAGCGATAATAATAGTAAAATATGGCTAATAGTGCATGTTATATTGATAATAATAGAAGTAATAAGTATATTTATTACAGTTCTATCGATAGAAATTGCATAATATGGGTAATAATGCATGTTATATTAATGATAATAAAAGTAATACGTATATTTATTATAGTTCTAGCGATAATAACTGCATAATATGGCTAATAATGCATGTTATATTGATAATAATAAAAGTAATAAGTATATTTATTATAGTTCTATCGATAATAACTGCATAATATGGGTAATAATGCACATTATATTGATGATAATAAAAGTAGTAAGTATATTTACTAGAGTTCTACCGATTATAACTGCATAATATGGGTAATAATTCATGTTATATTGAGAATAATATAAGTAATAAGTATAATTATTACGGTTCTAGCGATAATAAATGTATTATATGGGTAATAATGCATGTTATATTGATAATATCGGGTGTAATAAATATAATATTAATAGTTCTTGCGATTATAATAGTAAAATATGGCTAATAGTGCATGTTCTATTGATAATAATAAAAGTAATAAGTATATTTATTACAGTTCTATCGATAATAACTGCAAAATATGGGTAACAATGCATGTTATATTGGGAATATTATAAGTAATAAGTATAAATATTACAGTTCTAGCGATCATAACTGCATAATATGGGTAATAATGCATGTTATATTGATAAGATCGGGTGTAATAAATATAATATTAATAGTTCTTGCGATTATAATAGTAAAATATGGCTAATAGTGCATGTTCTATTGATAATAATAAAAGTAATAAGTATATTTATTACAGTTCTATCGATAGAAACTGCATAATATGGGTAATAATGGATGTTATATTGATAATAACATAAGTAATAAGTATAATTATTACAGTTCTAGCGATAATAACTGCATTATTTGGGTTATAATGGATGTTATATTGATAATATCGGGAGTAATAAGTATAATTATTATAGTTCTAGCGATAATAATAGTAAAATATGGCTAAGAGTGCCTGTTATATTGATAATAATAAAAGTAATAAGTATATTTATTACACTTCTGTCGATAATAACTGCATAATATGGGTAACAATGCAAGTTATATTGTTAATAATATAAGTAATGAGTACAATTATTACAGTTCTAGCGATATTAACTGCATTATATGGGTAATAATGCATGTTATATTCATAATAATATAAGTAGTAAGTATAATTTTTACAGTTCTAGCGATAATAACTGCATTATATAGGTAAAAATGCATGTTATATTGATAATATTGGGAGTAATAAGTATATTTATTATGGTTCTAGAGATAATAACTGCATAATATGGGTAATAATGCATGTTATATTGATAACAATATAAGTGATAAGTATAATTATTACAGTTCTTGCGATAATACCTCCATTATATGGGTAATAATGCATGTTATATTGATAATATCGGGAGTAATAAGTTTAATTATTATAGTTCTAGCGATAATAATAGTAAAATATGGCTAATAGTGCATGTTATATTGATAATAATAAAAGTAATAAGTATATTTATTACAGTTCGATCGATAGAAATTGCATAATATGTGTAATAATGCATGTTATATTGATGATAATAAAAGTAATACGTATATTTATTATAGTTCTAGCGATAATAACTGCATAATATGGCTAATAATGCATGTTATATTGATAGTAATAAAAGTAATAAGTATATTTATTATAGTTCTATCGATAATAACTGCATAATATGGGTAATAATGCACGTTATATTGATGATAATAAAAGTAGTAAGTATAATTATTAGAGTTCTACCGATTATAACTGCATAATATGGGTAATAATTCATGTTATATTGAGAATAATATAAGTAATAAGTATAATTATTACAGTTCTAGCGATAATAACTGCATTATATGCGTAATAATGCATGTTATATTGATAAAATCGGGAATAATAAGTATAATTATTATAGTTCTAGCGATAATAATAGTAAAATATGGCTAATAGTGCATGTTATATTGATAATAATAAAAGTAATAAGTATATCTATTACAGTTCTATCGATAGAAATTGCATAATATGGGTAATAATGCATGTTATATTGATGATAATAAAAGTAATACGTATATTTATTATAGTTCTAGCGATAATAACTGCATAATATGGCTAATAATGCATGTTATATTGATAATAATAAAAGTAATAAGTATATTTATTATAGTTCTATCGATAATAACTGCATAATACGGGTAATAATGCATGTTATATTGAGAATAATATAAGTAATAATTATAATTATTACAGTTCTAGCGATAATAACTGCATTATATGTGTAAGAATGCATGTTATATTGATAATATCGGGAGTAATAAGTATAATTACTATATTTCTAGCGATAATAATAGTACAATGTGGCTAATAGTGCATGTTATATTGATAATAATAAAAGTAATAAGTATATTTATTACCGTTCTATCGATAATAACTGCATAATATGGGTAATAATGCATGTTATATTGATGATAATAAAAGTAATACGTATATTTATTATAGTTATAGCGATAATAACTGCATAATATGTGTAATAATGCATGTTATATTGATAATAATATAAGTCATAAGTATAATTATTACAGTTCCAGCGATAATAACTGCATAATATGGGTAACAATGCATGTTATATAGAGAATAATATAAGTAATAAGTACAATTATTACAGTTCTAGCGATAATAACTGCATAATATGGGTAATAATGCACGTTACATTGCTAGTAATATAAATAATAAGTATAATTATTACAGTTCTAGCGATAATAACTGCATTATATGGGTAATAATGCATGTTATATTGATAATATCGGGAGTAATAAGTATAATTATAATAGTTCTAGCGATAATAATAGTAAAATAGGGCTAATAGTGCATGTTATATTGATAATAAGAAAGGTAATAAGTATATTTATTACAGTTCTATCGATAGAAACTGCATAATATGGGTAATAATGCATGTTATATTGATAATAACATAAGTAATAAGTATAATTATTACAGTTCTAGCGATAATAACTGCATTGTATGGGTAATAATGCACGTTATACTGCTAACAATATAAGTAATAAGTATAATTATTACGGTTCTAGCGATAATAACTGTATTATATGGGTAATAATGCATGTTATATTGATAATAATAAAAGTAATAAGTATATTTATTATAGTTCATGCGATAATAACTGCATAATATGGGTAATAATGCACGTTATATTGATGGTAATAAAAGTAGTAAGTATATTTATTATAGTTCTACCGATTATAACTGCATAATATGGGTAATTATGCATGTTATATTGAGAATAATATAAGTAATAAGTATAATTATTACAGTTCTAGCGATAATAACTGCATTATTTGGGTATTAATGGATGTTATATTGATAATATCGGGAGTAATCAGTATAATTATTACTGTTCTAGCGATAATACTAGTAAAATATGGCTAAGAGTGCCTCTTATATTGATAATAATAAAAGTAATAAGTATATTTATTATAGTTCTATCGATAATAACTGCATAATATGGGTAATAATGCACGTTATATTGATGATAATAAAAGTAGTAAGTATATTTATTATAGTTCTACCGATTATAACTGCATAATATGGGTAATAATGCATGTTATATTGAGAATAATATATGTAATAAGTATAATTACTATAGTTCTAGGGATAATAATAGTGCAATATGGCTAATAGTGCATGTTCTATTGATAATAATAAAAGTAATAAGTATATTTATTACAGTTCTATCGATAGAAAGTGCATAATATGGGTAATAATGCATGTTATATTGATGATAATAAAAGTAATACGTATATTTATTATAGTTCTAGCGATAATAACTGCATAATATGGCTAGTAATGCATGTTATATTGATAATAATAAAAGTAATAAGTATATTTATTATACTTCTATCGATAATAACTGCATAGTATGGGTAATAGTGCACGTTATATTGATGATAATAAAAGTAGTAACTATATTTATTAGAGTTCTACCGATTATAACTGCATAATCTGGGTAATAATTCATGTTATACTGAGAATAATATAAGTAATAAGTATAATTATTACAGTTCTAGCGATAATACTAGTAAAATATGGCTAAGAGTGCCTGTTATATTGATAATAATAAAAGTAATAAGTATATTTATTATACTTCTGTCGATAATAACTGCATAATATGGGTAACAATGCAAGTTATATTGCTAATAATATAAGTAATGAATACAATTATTACAGTTCTAGCGATAATAACTGCATTATATGGGTAATAATGCATGTTATATTGATAACAATATAAGTAATAAGTATAATTTTTACAGTTCTAGCGATAATAACTGCATTATATGGGTAAAAATGCATGTTATATTGATAATATTGGGAGTAATAAGTATATTTATTATGGTTCTAGAGATAATAACTGCATAATATGGGTAATAATGCATGTTATGTTGATGATGATGAAAGTAATAAGTATATTTATTATAGTTCCAGCGATAACAACTGCATAATATGGGTAATAGTGCATGTTATATTGGTAATATCGGGAGTAATAAGTATATTTATTTTAATTCTAGCGATAATAACAGCATAATATCGGTAATAATGCATGTCATATTGATGATAATAAAAGTAATAAGAATATTTATTATAGTTCTAGCGATAATAACTGCATAATATGGGTTCTAATGCATGATATATTGATAATAATAAAAGTAATAAGTATATTTATTACAGTTCTAGCGATAATAACTGCATAATATGGTTAATAATGCATGTTATATTGATAATATCGGGAGTAATAAGTATATTTATTATAGTTCCAACGATAATAACTGCATAACATCCGTAATAATGCATGTTATATTGATGATAATAAAAGTAATAAAAATATTTATTATATTTCTAGCGATAATAACTGCATAATATGGGTAATAATGCATGTTATATTGATAATAATAGAAGTAATAAGTACATTTATTATAGTTCTGGCGATAATAATAGTAAAATATGGCTAATAGTGCATGTTATATTGATAATAATAAAAGCAATAGGAATATTTATTATAGTTCTACCGATAATAACTGCATAATATGGATAATAATGCATGTTATATTGATAATAATAAAAGTAATAAGTACATTTACTATAGTTCTGGCGATAATAATAGTAAAATATGGCTAATAGTGCATGTTATATCGATAACAATATAAGTAATAAGTATAATTATTACAGTTCTAGCGACAATAACTGCATTATATGGGTAATAATGCGTGTTATATTGATAATATCGGGAGTTATAAGTATAATTATTATAGTTCTAGCGATAATAATAGTAAAATATGGCTACTAGTGCATGTCATATTGATAATATCGGGAGTTATAAGTATAATTATTACTGTTCTAGCGATAATAACTGCATTATATGGGTAATAATGCGTGTTATATTGATAATATCGGGAGTTATAAGTATGATCATTATAGTTCTAGCCATAATAATAGTAAAATATGGCTAATAGTGCATGTCATATTGATAATAATGAAAGTAATAAGTATATTTATTATAGTTCTACCGATAATAACTGCATAATATGGGTAGTAATGCATGTTATATTGATAATATCGGGAGTAATATGTATATTTATTTTAATTCTAGCGATAATAACAGCATAATATCGGTAATAATGCATGTTATATTGATGATAATAAAAGTAATAAGAATATTTATTATAGTTCTAGCGATAATAACTGCATAATATGGGTAATAATGCATGTTATATTGATAATAATAAAAGTCATAAATATGTTTATTATAGTTCTATCGATAATAACGGCATAATATGGGTAATAATGCACGTTATATTGATGATAATAAAAGTAATAAGAATATTTATTATAGTTCTAGCGATAATAACTGCATAATATGGGCTCTAATGCATGCTATATTGATAATAACATAAGTAATAAGTATATTTATTATAGTTCTACCGATAATAACTGCATAATATGGGTAATAATGCATATTATATTGATGATAATAAAAGCAATAGGAATATTTATTATAGTTCTAGCGATAGTAACTGCATAATATGGGTAATAATGCATGTTATATTGATAATAATAAAAGTAATAAGTATAATTATTATAGTTCTAGCGATAATAACTGCATTATTTGGGTAATAATGGATGTTATATTGATAATATCGGGAGTAATAAGTATAATTATTTCAGTTCTAGCGATAATACTAGTAAAATATGGCAAAGAGTGCCTGTTATATTCAGAATAATAAAAGTAATAAGTATATTTATTATACTTCTGTCGATAATAACTGCATTATATGGGTAATAATGCAAGTTATATTGATGATATCGGGAGTAATCAGTATAATTATTATAGTTCTAGCGATAATAATAGTAAAATATGGCTAATAGTGCATGTTATATTGATAATAATAAAAGTAATAAGTATATTTATTACAGTTCTATCGATAATAACAGCATAATATGGGTAACAATGCATGTTATATTGATAATAATATAAGTAATAAGTATAGTTATTACAGTTCTAGCGATAATAACTGCATAATATGGGTAATAATGTACGTTATATTGCTAATAATATATATAATAAGTATAATTATTACATTTCTAGCGATAATAACTGCATTATATGGGTAATAATGCATGTTATATTGATAATATCGGGAGTAATAAGTATAATTACTATATTTCTAGCGATAATAATAGTACAATATGGCTAATAGTGCATGTTATATTGATAATAATAAAAGTAATAAGTATATTTATTACAGTTCTATCGATAGAAAGTGCATAATATGGGTAATAATGCATGTTATATTGATGATAATAAAAGTAATACGTATATTTATTATAGTTCTAGCGATAATAACTGCATAATATGGCTAATAATGCATGTTATATTGATAATAATAAAAGTAATAAGTATATTTATTATACTTCTATCGATAATAACTGCATAGTATGGGTAATAATGCACGTTATATTGATGATAATAAAAGTAGTAACTATATTTATTAGAGTTCTACCGATTATAACTGCATAATCTGGGTAATAATTCATGTTATACTGAGAATAATATAAGTAATAAGTATAATTATTACAGTTCTAGCGATAATACTAGTAAAATATGGCTAAGAGTGCCTGTTATATTGATAATAATAAAAGTAATAAGTATATTTATTATACTTCTGTCGATAATAACTGCATAATATGGGTAACAATGCAAGTTATATTGCTAATAATATAAGTAATGAGTACAATTATTACAGTTCTAGCGATAATAACTGCATTATATGGGTAATAATGCATGTTACATTGATAATAATATAAGTAATAAGTATAATTATTACAGTTCTAGCGATAATAACTGCATTATATGGGTAATAATGCATGTTACATTGATAATATTGGGAGTAATAAGTATATTTATTATAGTTCTGGCGATCATAACTGCATAATATGTTTAATAATGCATGTTATATTGATAATATTATAAGTAATAAGTATAATTATTACAGTTCTAGCGATAATACCTCCATTATATGGGTAATAATGCATGTTATATTGATGATAATGAAAGTAATACGTATATTTATTATAGTTCTAGCGATAACAACTGCATTATATGGGTAATAAGGCATGTTATATTGATAACATCGGGAGTAATAAGTATAATTATTATAGTTCTAGCGATAATAATAGTAAAATATGGCTAATAGTGCATGATATATTGATAATAGTAAAAGTAGTATGTGTATTTATTACAGTTCTATCGATAATAACTGCATAATATGGGTAATAATGCATGTTATATTGATAATAATATAAGTAATAAGTATAATTATTACAGTTCTAGCGATAATACCTCCATTATATGGGTAATAATGCATGTTATATTGATGATAATGAAAGTAATACGTATATTTATTATAGTTCTAGCGATAATAACTGCATAATATGGGTAATAATGCATGTTATATTGAGAATAATATAAGTAATAAGTATAATTATTACAGTTCTGGCGATAATAACTGCATTATATGGGTAATAATGCATGTTATATTGATAATATCGGGAGTAATAAGTATAATTATTATAGTTCTAGCGGTAATAATAGTAAAACATGGCAAATAGTGCATGTTATATTGATAATAATAAAACTAATAAATATACTTATTACTGTTCTAGCGATAATACCTGCATAATATGGGTAATAATGCATGTTATATTGATAGTAATGAAAGTAATACGTATATTTATTATAGTTCTTGCGATAATAACTGCATAATATGGGTAATAATGCATGTTATATTGATAATAATATAAGTAATAAGTATAAATATTACAGTTCTAGCGATAATAACTGCATAATATGGGTAATAATGAACGTTACATTGCTAATAATATAAGTAATGAGTATAATTATTACAGTTCTAGCGATAATAACTGCATTATATGGGTAATAAGGCATGTTATATTGATAGCATCGGGAGTAATAAGTATAGTTATTATAGTTCTAGCGATAATAATAGTAAAATATGGCTAATAGTGCATGATATATTGATAATAGTAAAAGTAATAAGTGTATTTATTACAGTTCTATCGATAATAACTGCATAATATGGCTAATAATGCATGTTATATTGATAATAATATAAGTAATAAGTATAATTATTACAGTTCTAGCGATAATACCTCCATTATATGGGTAATAATGCATGTTATATTGATGATAATGAAAGTAATACGTATATTTATTATAGTTCTAGCGATAATAACTGCATAATGTGGGTAATAATGCATGTTATGTTGATGATGATGAAAGTAATAAGTATATTTATTATAGTTCCAGCGATAACAACTGCATAATATGGGTAATAGTGCATGTTATATTGGTAATAATAAAAGTAATAAGTATATTTATTATAGTTCCACCGATAATAACTGCATAATATGGGTAATAATGCATGTTATATTGATGATAACAAAAGTAATAAGTATAATTAATACAGTTCTAGCGATAATAACTGCATTATGTGGGTAATAATGCGTGTTATATTGATAATATCGGGAGTTATAAGTATAATTATTATAGTTCTAGCGATAATCACTGCATAATATGGGTAATAATGCATGTTATATTCATAATATCGGGAGTAATAAGTATATCTATTATAGTTCCAGCGATAATAACTGCACAATATTGGTAATAATCCATGTTATATTGATAATAATAAAAGTAATAAGTATATTTTATATAGTTCTATCGATAATAACTGAGTTATATGGGTAATAATGGATGTTATATTGATAATATCGGGAGTAATAAGTATAATTATTACAGTTCTAGCGATAATGCTAGTGAAATATGGCTAAGAGTGCATGTTATATTGATAATAATAAAAGTAGTAAGTATATTTATTATACTTCTATCGATAATAACTGCATAATATGGGTAATAATGAACGTTATATTGATGATAATAAATGCAATAGGAAAATTTATTATAGTTCTAGCGATAGTAACTGCATAATATGGATAATAATGCATGTTATATTGATAATAATAAAAGTAATAAGTACATTTATTATCGTTCTGGCGATAATAATAGTAAAATATGGCGAATAGTGCATGTTATATTGGTAATAATAAAAGTAATAAGTATGTTTATTATAGTTCTACCGATAATAACTGCATAGTATGGGTAATAATGCATGCTATAGTGATGATATGGGGAGTAATAAGTATAATTATTACAGTTCTAGCGATAATACTAGTGAAATATGGCTAAAAGTGCATGTTATATTGAGAATAATAAAAGTAATAAGTATATTTATTATAGTTCTATCGATAATAGCTGCATAATATGGGTAATAATGCATGTTATGTTGATGATGATGGAAGTAATAAGTGTATTTATTATAGTTCCAGCCATAACAACTGCATAATATGGGTAATAATGCATGTTATATTGATAATAATAAAAGTAATAAGTATATTTATTATAGTTCTGGCGATAATAATAGTAAAATATGGCTAATAGTGCATGTTATATTGATAATAATAAAAGTAATAAGTATATTTATTATAGTTCTACCGATAATAACTGCATAGTATGGGTAATGATGCATGCTATAGTGATAATATGGGGAGTAATAAGTATAATTATTACAGTTCTAGCGATAATACTAGTGAAATATGGCTAAAAGTGCATGTTATATTGAGAATAATAAAAGTAATAAGTATATTTATTATAGTTCTATCGATAATAGCTGCATAATATGGGTAATAATGCATGTTATGTTGATGATGATGAAAGTAATAAGTATATTTATTATAGTTCCAGCGATAACAACTGCATAATATGGGTAATAGTGCATGTTATATTGGTAATATCGGGAGTAATAAGTATATTTATTTTAATTCTAGTGATAATAACAGCATAATATCGGTAATAATGCATGTCATATTGATGATAATAAAAGTAATAAGAATATTTATTATAGTTCTAGCGATAATAACTGCATAATATGGGTTCTAATGCATGATATATTGATAATAATAAAAGTAATAAGTATATTTATTACAGTTCTAGCGATAATAACTGCATAATATGGTTAATAATGCATGTTATATTGATAATATCGGGAGTAATAAGTATATTTATTATAGTTCCAACGATAATAACTGCATAACATCCGTAATAATGCATGTTATATTGATGATAATAAAAGTAATAAAAATATTTATTATATTTCTAGCGATAATAACTGCATAATATGGGTAATAATGCATGTTATATTGATAATAATAGAAGTAATAAGTACATTTATTATAGTTCTGGCGATAATAATAGTAAAATATGGCTAATAGTGCATGTTATATTGATAATAATAAAAGCAATAGGAATATTTATTATAGTTCTACCGATAATAACTGCATAATATGGATAATAATGCATGTTATATTGATAATAATAAAAGTAATAAGTACATTTACTATAGTTCTGGCGATAATAATAGTAAAATATGGCTAATAGTGCATGTTATATCGATAACAATATAAGTAATAAGTATAATTATTACAGTTCTAGCGACAATAACTGCATTATATGGGTAATAATGCGTGTTATATTGATAATATCGGGAGTTATAAGTATGATCATTATAGTTCTAGCCATAATAATAGTAAAATATGGCTAATAGTGCATGTCATATTGATAATAATGAAAGTAATAAGTATATTTATTATAGTTCTACCGATAATAACTGCATAATATGGGTAGTAATGCATGTTATATTGATAATATCGGGAGTAATAAGTATATTTATTTTAATTCTAGCGATAATAACAGCATAATATCGGTAATAATGCATGTTATATTGATGATAATAAAAGTAATAAGAATATTTATCATAGTTCTAGCGATAATAACTGCATAATATGGGTAATAATGCATGTTATATTGATAATAATAAAAGTCATAAATATGTTTATTATAGTTCTATCGATAATAACGGCATAATATGGGTAATAATGCACGTTATATTGATGATAATAAAAGTAATAAGAATATTTATTATAGTTCTAGCGATAATAACTGCATAATATGGGCTCTAATGCATGCTATATTGATAATAACATAAGTAATAAGTATATTTATTATAGTTCTACCGATAATAACTGCATAATATGGGTAATAATGCATATTATATTGATGATAATAAAAGCAATAGGAATATTTATTATAGTTCTAGCGATAGTAACTGCATAATATGGGTAATAATGCATGTTATATTGATAATAATAAAAGTAATAAGTATAATTATTATAGTTCTAGCGATAATAACTGCATTATTTGGGTAATAATGGATGTTATATTGATAATATCGGGAGTAATAAGTATAATTATTTCAGTTCTAGCGATAATACTAGTAAAATATGGCAAAGAGTGCCTGTTATATTCAGAATAATAAAAGTAATAAGTATATTTATTATACTTCTGTCGATAATAACTGCATTATATGGGTAATAATGCAAGTTATATTGATGATATCGGGAGTAATCAGTATAATTATTATGGTTCTAGAGATAATAACTGCATAATATGGCTAATAATGCATGTTATATTGATAATAATAAAAGTAATAAGTATATTTATTACAGTTCTATCGATAATAACTGCATAATATGGGTAATAATGCATGTTATATTGATAATTACATAAGTAATAAGTATAATCATTACAGTTCTAGCGATAATAACTGCATTGTATGGGTATTAATGCACGTTATACTGCTAATAATATAAGTAATAAGTATAATTATTACGGTTCTAGCGATAATAACTGTATTATATGGGTAATAATGCATGTTATATTGATAATAATAAAAGTAATAAGTATATTTATTATAGTTGATGCGATAATAGCTGCATAATATGGGTAATAATGCACGTTATATTGATGGTAATAAAAGTAGTAAGTATATTTATTATAGTTCTACCGATTATACCTGCATAATATGGGTAATTATGCATGTTATATTGAGAATAATATAAGTAATAAGTATAATTATTACAGTTCTAGCGATAATACTGGTAAAATATGGCTAAGAGTGCCTGTTATATTGATAATAATAAAAGTAATAAGTATATTTATTATACTTCTGTCGATAATAACTGCATAATATGGGTAACAATGCAAGTTATATTGCTAATAATATAAGTAATGAGTACAATTATTACAGTTCTAGCGATAATAACTGCATAATATGGGTAATAATGCATGTTATATTGATAACAATATAAGTAATAAGTATAATTATTACAGTTCTTGCGATAATACCTCCATTATATGGGTAATAATGCATGTTATATTGATAATATCGGGAATAATAAGTATAATTATTATAGTTCTAGCGATAATAATAGTAAAATATGGCTAATAGTGCATGTTATATTGATAATAATAGAAGTAATAAGTATATTTATTACAGTTCTATCGATAGAAATTGCATAATATGGGTAATAATGCATGTTATATTGATGATAATAAAAGTAATACGTATATTTATTATAGTTCTAGCGATAATAACTGCATAATATGGCTAATAATGCATGTTATATTGATAATAATAAAAGTAATAAGTATATTTATTATAGTTCTATCGATAATAACTGCATAATATGGGTAATAATGCACATTATATTGATGATAATAAAAGTAGTAAGTATATTTACTAGAGTTCTACCGATTATAACTGCATAATATGGGTAATAATTCATGTTATATTGAGAATAATATAAGTAATAAGTATAATTATTACGGTTCTAGCGATAATAAATGTATTATATGGGTAATAATGCATGTTATATTGATAATATCGGGTGTAATAAATATAATATTAATAGTTCTTGCGATTATAATAGTAAAATATGGCTAATAGTGCATGTTCTATTGATAATAATAAAAGTAATAAGTATATTTATTACAGTTCTATCGATAATAACTGCAAAATATGGGTAACAATGCATGTTATATTGGGAATATTATAAGTAATAAGTATAAATATTACAGTTCTAGCGATCATAACTGCATAATATGCGTAATAATGCATGTTATATTGATAAGATCGGGTGTAATAAATATAATATTAATAGTTCTTGCGATTATAATAGTAAAATATGGCTAATAGTGCATGTTCTATTGATAATAATAAAAGTAATAAGTATATTTATTACAGTTCTATCGATAGAAACTGCATAATATGGGTAATAATGGATGTTATATTGATAATAACATAAGTAATAAGTATAATTATTACAGTTCTAGCGATAATAACTGCATTATTTGGGTTATAATGGATGTTATATTGATAATATCGGGAGTAATAAGTATAATTATTATAGTTCTAGCGATAATAATAGTAAAATATGGCTAAGAGTGCCTGTTATATTGATAATAATAAAAGTAATAAGTATATTTATTACACTTCTGTCGATAATAACTGCATAATATGGGTAACAATGCAAGTTATATTGCTAATAATATAAGTAATGAGTACAATTATTACAGTTCTAGCGATATTAACTGCATTATATGGGTAATAATGCATGTTATATTCATAATAATATAAGTAGTAAGTATAATTTTTACAGTTCTAGCGATAATAACTGCATTATATAGGTAAAAATGCATGTTATATTGATAATATTGGGAGTAATAAGTATATTTATTATGGTTCTAGAGATAATAACTGCATAATATGGGTAATAATGCATGTTATATTGATAACAATATAAGTGATAAGTATAATTATTACAGTTCTTGCGATAATACCTCCATTATATGGGTAATAATGCATGTTATATTGATAATATCGGGAGTAATAAGTTTAATTATTATAGTTCTAGCGATAATAATAGTAAAATATGGCTAATAGTGCATGTTATATTGATAATAATAAAAGTAATAAGTATATTTATTACAGTTCGATCGATAGAAATTGCATAATATGTGTAATAATGCATGTTATATTGATGATAATAAAAGTAATACGTATATTTATTATAGTTCTAGCGATAATAACTGCATAATATGGCTAATAATGCATGTTATATTGATAGTAATAAAAGTAATAAGTATATTTATTATAGTTCTATCGATAATAACTGCATAATATGGGTAATAATGCACGTTATATTGATGATAATAAAAGTAGTAAGTATAATTATTAGAGTTCTACCGATTATAACTGCATAATATGGGTAATAATTCATGTTATATTGAGAATAATATAAGTAATAAGTATAATTATTACAGTTCTAGCGATAATAACTGCATTATATGCGTAATAATGCATGTTATATTGATAAAATCGGGAATAATAAGTATAATTATTATAGTTCTAGCGATAATAATAGTAAAATATGGCTAATAGTGCATGTTATATTGATAATAATAAAAGTAATAAGTATATCTATTACAGTTCTATCGATAGAAATTGCATAATATGGGTAATAATGCATGTTATATTGATGATAATAAAAGTAATACGTATATTTATTATAGTTCTAGCGATAATAACTGCATAATATGGCTAATAATGCATGTTATATTGATAATAATAAAAGTAATAAGTATATTTATTATAGTTCTATCGATAATAACTGCATAATACGGGTAATAATGCACGTTATATTGATGATAATAAAAGTAGTAAGTATATTTATTAGAGTTCTACCGATTATAACTGCATAATATGGGTAATAATTCATGTTATATTGAGAATAATATAAGTAATAAGTATAATTATTACAGTTCTAGCGATAATAACTGCATTATTTGGGTAATAATGGATGTTATATTGACAATATCGGGAGTAATAAGTATAATTATTACAGTTCTAGCGATAATACTAGTAAAATATGGCTAAGAGTGCCTGTTATATTGATAATAATAAAAGTAATAAGTATATTTATTATACTTCTGTCGATAATAACTGCATTATATGGGTAATAATGCATGTTATATTGAGAATAATATAAGTAATAATTATAATTATTACAGTTCTAGCGATAATAACTGCATTATATGTGTAAGAATGCATGTTATATTGATAATATCGGGAGTAATAAGTATAATTACTATATTTCTAGCGATAATAATAGTACAATGTGGCTAATAGTGCATGTTATATTGATAATAATAAAAGTAATAAGTATATTTATTACCGTTCTATCGATAATAACTGCATAATATGGGTAATAATGCATGTTATATTGATGATAATAAAAGTAATACGTATATTTATTATAGTTATAGCGATAATAACTGCATAATATGTGTAATAATGCATGTTATATTGATAATAATATAAGTCATAAGTATAATTATTACAGTTCCAGCGATAATAACTGCATTGTATGGGTAATAATGCACGTTATATTGCTAATAATATAAGTAATAAGTATAATTATTACGGTTCTAGCGATAATAACTGTATTATATGGGTAAAAATGCTTGTTATATTGATAATATCGGGAGTAATAAATATAATATTAATAGTTCTTGTGATAATAATAGTAAAATATGGCTAATAGTGCATGTTCTATTGATAATAATAAAAGTAATAAGTATATTTATTACAGTTCTATCGATAATAACTGCATAATATGGGTAACAATGCATGTTATATAGAGAATAATATAAGTAATAAGTACAATTATTACAGTTCTAGCGATAATAACTGCATAATATGGGTAATAATGCACGTTACATTGCTAGTAATATAAATAATAAGTATAATTATTACAGTTCTAGCGATAATAACTGCATTATATGGGTAATAATGCATGTTATATTGATAATATCGGGAGTAATAAGTATAATTATAATAGTTCTAGCGATAATAATAGTAAAATAGGGCTAATAGTGCATGTTATATTGATAATAAGAAAGGTAATAAGTATATTTATTACAGTTCTATCGATAGAAACTGCATAATATGGGTAATAATGCATGTTATATTGATAATAACATAAGTAATAAGTATAATTATTACAGTTCTAGCGATAATAACTGCATTGTATGGGTAATAATGCACGTTATACTGCTAACAATATAAGTAATAAGTATAATTATTACGGTTCTAGCGATAATAACTGTATTATATGGGTAATAATGCATGTTATATTGATAATAATAAAAGTAATAAGTATATTTATTATAGTTCATGCGATAATAACTGCATAATATGGGTAATAATGCACGTTATATTGATGGTAATAAAAGTAGTAAGTATATTTATTATAGTTCTACCGATTATAACTGCATAATATGGGTAATTATGCATGTTATATTGAGAATAATATAAGTAATAAGTATAATTATTACAGTTCTAGCGATAATAACTGCATTATTTGGGTATTAATGGATGTTATATTGATAATATCGGGAGTAATCAGTATAATTATTACTGTTCTAGCGATAATACTAGTAAAATATGGCTAAGAGTGCCTCTTATATTGATAATAATAAAAGTAATAAGTATATTTATTATAGTTCTATCGATAATAACTGCATAATATGGGTAATAATGCACGTTATATTGATGATAATAAAAGTAGTAAGTATATTTATTATAGTTCTACCGATTATAACTGCATAATATGGGTAATAATGCATGTTATATTGAGAATAATATATGTAATAAGTATAATTACTATAGTTCTAGGGATAATAATAGTGCAATATGGCTAATAGTGCATGTTCTATTGATAATAATAAAAGTAATAAGTATATTTATTACAGTTCTATCGATAGAAAGTGCATAATATGGGTAATAATGCATGTTATATTGATGATAATAAAAGTAATACGTATATTTATTATAGTTCTAGCGATAATAACTGCATAATATGGCTAGTAATGCATGTTATATTGATAATAATAAAAGTAATAAGTATATTTATTATACTTCTATCGATAATAACTGCATAGTATGGGTAATAGTGCACGTTATATTGATGATAATAAAAGTAGTAACTATATTTATTAGAGTTCTACCGATTATAACTGCATAATCTGGGTAATAATTCATGTTATACTGAGAATAATATAAGTAATAAGTATAATTATTACAGTTCTAGCGATAATACTAGTAAAATATGGCTAAGAGTGCCTGTTATATTGATAATAATAAAAGTAATAAGTATATTTATTATACTTCTGTCGATAATAACTGCATAATATGGGTAACAATGCAAGTTATATTGCTAATAATATAAGTAATGAATACAATTATTACAGTTCTAGCGATAATAACTGCATTATATGGGTAATAATGCATGTTATATTGATAACAATATAAGTAATAAGTATAATTTTTACAGTTCTAGCGATAATAACTGCATTATATGGGTAAAAATGCATGTTATATTGATAATATTGGGAGTAATAAGTATATTTATTATGGTTCTAGAGATAATAACTGCATAATATGGGTAATAATGCATGTTATATTGATAACAATATAAGTAATAAGTATAATTATTACAGTTCTTGCGATAATACCTCCATTATATGGGTAATAATGCATGTTATATTGATAATATCGGGAGTAATAAGTATAATTATTATAGTTCTAGCGATAATAATAGTAAAATATGGCTAATAGTGCATGTTATATTGATAATAATAGAAGTAATAAGTATATTTATTACAGTTCTATCGATAGAAATTGCATAATATGGGTAATAATGCATGTTATATTGATGATAATAAAAGTAATACGTATATTTATTATAGTTCTAGCGATAATAACTGCATAATATGGCTAATAATGCATGTTATATTGATAATAATAAAAGTAATAAGTATATTTATTATAGTTCTATCGATAATAACTGCATAATATGGGTAATAATGCACGTTATATTGATGATAATAAAAGTAGTAAGTATATTTACTAGAGTTCTACCGATTATAACTGCATAATATGGGTAATAATTCATGTTATATTGAGAATAATATAAGTAATAAGTATAATTATTACAGTTCTAGCGATAATAACTGCATTATTTGGGTAATAATGGATGTTATATTGATAATATCGGGAGTAATAAGTATAATTATTACAGTTCTAGCGATAATACTAGTAAAATATGGCTAAGAGTGCCTGTTATATTGATAATAATAAAAGTAATAAGTATATTTATTATAGTTCTATCGATAATAACTGCATAATATGGGTAATAATGCACGTTATATTGATGATAATAAAAGTAGTAAGTATATTTATTATAGTTCTACCGATTATAACTGCATAATATGGGTAATAATGCATGTTACATTGAGAATAATATAAGTAATAAGTATAATTACTATAGTTCTAGGGATAATAATAGTGCAATATGGCTAATAGTGCATGTTCTATTGATAATAATAAAAGTAATAAGTATATATATTATAGTTCTGTCGATAATAACTGCATAATATGGGTAACAATGCATGTTATATTGAGAATAATATAAGTAATAAGTATAATTATTACAGTTCTAGCGGTAATTACTGCATTATATGCGTAATAATGCATGTTATATTGATAATATCGGGAGTAATAAGTATAATTATTATAGTTCTAGCGATAATAATAGTAAAATATGGCTAATACTGCATGTTATATTGATAATAATAAAAGTAATAAGTATATTTATTACAGTTCTATCGATAATAACTGCATAATATGGGTAATAATGCATGTTATATTGATGATAATAAAAGTAATACGTATATTTATTATAGTTATAGCGATAATAACTGCATAATATGTGTAATAATGCATGTTATATTGAAAATAATATAAGTAATAAGTATAATTATTACAGTTCTAGCGATAATAACTGCATTATTTGGGTAATAATGGATGTTATATTGATAATATCGGGAGTAATAAGTATAATTATTACAGTTCTAGCGATAATACTAGTAAAATATGGCTAAGAGTGCCTGTTATATTCATAATAATAAAAGTAATAAGTATATTTATTATACTTCTGTCGATAATAACTGCATTATATGGGTAATAATGCATGTTATATTGATAATAATATAAGTAATAAGTATAATTATTACACTTCGAGATATAATAACTGCATAATATGGGTAATAATGCACGTTACATTGCTAATAATATAAATAATAAGTATAATTATTACAGTTCTAGCGATAATAACTGCATTATATGGGTAATAATGCAGGTTATATTGATAATATCGGGAGTAATAAGTATAATTATTATAGTTCTAGCGATAGTAATAGTAAAATATGGCTAATAGTGCATGTTATATTGATAATAATAAAAGTAATAAGTATATTTATTATAGTTCTATCGATAATAACTGCATAATATGGGTAATAATGCACGTTATATTGATGATAATAAAAGTAGTAAGTATATTTATTATAGTTCTACCGATTATAACTGCATAATATGGGTAATAATTCATGTTATATTGAGAATAAAATAAGTAATAAGTATAATTATTACAGTTCTAGCGATAATAACTGCATTATTTGGGTAATAATGGATGTTATATTGATAATATCGGAAGTAATAAGTATAATTATTACAGTTCTAGCGATAATACTAGTAAAATATGGCTAAGAGTGCCTGTTATATTGATAATAATAAAAGTAATAAGTATATTTATTATACTTCTGTCGATAATAACTGCACAATATGGGTAACAATGCATGTTATATTGATGATAATAAAAGTAGTAAGTATATTTATTATAGTTCTACCGATTATAACTGCATAATATGGGTAATAATGCATGTTATATTGAGAATAATATAAGTAATAAGTATAATTACTATAGTTCTAGGGATAATAATAGTGCAATATGTCTAATAGTGCATGTTCTATTGATAATAATAAAAGTAATAAGTATATTTATTACAGTTCTATCGATAATAACTGCATAATATGGGTAATAATGCATGTTATATTGATGATAATAAAAGTAATACGTATATTTATTATAGTTATAGCGATAATAACTGCATAATATGTGTAATAATGCATGTTATATTGAAAATAATATAAGTAATAAGTATAATTATTACAGTTCTAGCGATAATAACTGCATTATTTGGGTAATAATGGATGTTATATTGATAATATCGGGAGTAATAAGTATAATTATTACAGTTCTAGCGATAATACTAGTAAAATATGGCTAAGAGTGCCTGTTATATTGATAATAATAAAAGTAATAAGTATATTTATTATAATTCTGTCGATAATAACTGCATAATATGGGTAACAATGCATGTTATATTGATGATAATAAAAGTAGTAAGTATATTTATTATAGTTCTACCGATTATAACTGCATAATCTGGGTAATAATTCATGTTACACTGAGAATAATATAAGTAATAAGTATAATTATTACAGTTCTAGCGATAATAACTGCATTATTTGGGTAATAATGGATGTTATATTGATAATATCGGGAGTAATAAGTATAATTATTACAGGTCTAGCGATAATACTAGTAAAATATGGCTAAGAGTGCCTGTTATATTGATAATAATAAAAGTAATAAGTATATTTATTATACTTCTGTCGATAATAACTGCATTATATGGGTAATAATGCATGTAATATTGATGATATCGAGAGTAATAAGTATAATTATTATAGTTCTAGCGATAATACTAGTAAAATATGGCTAAGAGTGCCTGTTATATTGATAATAATAAAAGTAATAAGTATATTTATTATACTTCTGTCGATAATAACTGCATAATATGGGTAACAATGCATGTTATATTGATGATAATAAAAGTAGTAAGTATATTTATTATAGTTCTACCGATTATAACTGCATAATCTGGGTAATAATTCATGTTATATTGATAATAATATATATAATAAGTATAATTATTACAGTTCTAGCGATAATAACTGCATTATATGGGTAATAATGCATGTTATATTGATAATATCGGGAGTAATAAGTATAATTATTACAGGTCTAGCGATAATACTAGTAAAATATGGCTAAGAGTGCCTGTTATATTGATAATAATAAAAGTAATAAGTATATTTATTATACTTCTGTCGATAATAACTGCATTATATGGGTAATAATGCATGTTATATTGATAATATCGGGAGTAATAAGTATAATTATTATAGTTCTAGCGATAATAATAGTAAAATATGGCTAATAGTGCATGTTATATTGATAATAATAAAAGTAATAAGTATATTTATTATAGTTCTATCGATAATAACTGCATAATATGGGAAATAATGCACGTTATATTGATGATAATAAAAGTAGTAAGTATATTTATTATAGTTCTACCGATTATAACTGCATAATATGGGTAATAATTCATGTTATATTGATAATAATATATATAATAAGTATAATTATTACAGTTCTAGCGATAATAACTGCATTATATGGGTAATAATGCATGTTATATTGATAATATCGGGAGTAATAAGTATAATTATTACAGTTCTAGCGATAATACTAGTAAAATATGGCTAAGAGTGCCTGTTATATTGATAATAATAAAAGTAATAAGTATATTTATTATACTTCTGTCGATAATAACTGCATTATATGGGTAATAATGCATGTTATATTGAGAATAATATAAGTAATAATTATAATTATTACAGTTCTAGCGATAATAACTGCATTATATGTGTAAGAATGCATGTTATATTGATAATATCGGGAGTAATAAGTATAATTACTATATTTCTAGCGATAATAATAGTACAATGTGGCTAATAGTGCATGTTATATTGATAATAATAAAAGTAATAAGTATATTTATTACCGTTCTATCGATAATAACTGCATAATATGGGTAATAATGCATGTTATATTGATGATAATAAAAGTAATACGTATATTTATTATAGTTATAGCGATAATAACTGCATAATATGTGTAATAATGCATGTTATATTGATAATAATATAAGTCATAAGTATAATTATTACAGTTCCAGCGATAATAACTGCATTGTATGGGTAATAATGCACGTTATATTGCTAATAATATAAGTAATAAGTATAATTATTACGGTTCAAGCGATAATAACTGTATTATATGGGTAAAAATGCTTGTTATATTGATAATATCGGGAGTAATAAATATAATATTAATAGTTCTTGTGATAATAATAGTAAAATATGGCTAATAGTGCATGTTCTATTGATAATAATAAAAGTAATAAGTATATTTATTACAGTTCTATCGATAATAACTGCATAATATGGGTAACAATGCATGTTATATAGAGAATAATATAAGTAATAAGTACAATTATTACAGTTCTAGCGATAATAACTGCATAATATGGGTAATAATGCACGTTACATTGCTAGTAATATAAATAATAAGTATAATTATTACAGTTCTAGCGATAATAACTGCATTATATGGGTAATAATGGATGTTATATTGATAATATCGGGAGTAATAAGTATAATTATTACAGGTCTAGCGATAATACTAGTAAAATATGGCTAAGAGTGCCTGTTATATTGATAATAATAAAAGTAATAAGTATATTTATTATACTTCTGTCGATAATAACTGCATTATATGGGTAATAATGCATGTAATATTGATGATATCGAGAGTAATAAGTATAATTATTATAGTTCTAGCGATAATACTAGTAAAATATGGCTAAGAGTGCCTGTTATATTGATAATAATAAAAGTAATAAGTATATTTATTATACTTCTGTCGATAATAACTGCATAATATGGGTAACAATGCATGTTATATTGATAATATCGGGAGTAATAAGTATAATTATTATAGTTCTAGCGATAATAATAGTAAAATATGGGTAATAATTCATGTTATATTGAGAATAATATAAGTAATAAGTATAATTATTACAGTTCTAGCGATAATAACTGCATTATATGGGTAATAATTAACGTTATATTGCTAATAATATAAGTAATAAATATAATTATTACAGTTCTAGCGATAATAACTGCATTATATGGGTAATAATGCACGTTATATTGCTAATAATATAAGTAATAAATGTAATTATTACAGTTCTAGCGATAATAATAGTAAAATATGGCTATTAGTGCCTGTTGTATTGATAGTAATAAAAGTAATAAGTGTAATTATTACAGTTCTAGCGATAATAACTGCATTATATGGGTAATAATGCATGTTATATAGATAATATTGGGAGTAATAAGTATATTTATTATAGTTCTCGCGATAATAACTGTATAATATGGGTAATAATGCATGTTATATTGATAGTAATATAAGTAATAAGTATAATTATTACAGTTCTAGCGATAATAACTGCATTATATGGGTAATAATTCACGTTATATTACTAATAATATAAGTAATAAATATAATTATTACAGTTCTAGCGATAATAACTGCATGATATGGGTAATAATGCACGTTATATTGCTAATAATATAAGTAATGAGTACAATTATTACAGTTCTAGCGATAATAACTGCATTATATGGGTAAAAATGCATGTTATATTGATAATATTGGGAGTAATAAGTATATTTATTATGGTTCTAGAGATAATAACTGCATAATGTGGGTAATAATGCATGTTATATTGATAACAATATAAGTAATAAGTATAATTATTACAGTTCTTGCGATAATACCTCCATTATATGGGTAACAATGCACGTTATATTGCTAATAGTATAGGTAATAAGTATAATTATTACAGTTCTAGCAATAATACCTCCATTATATGGGTAATAATGCATGTTATATTGATAATAATATAAGTAATAAGTATAATTATTACAGTTCTAGCGATAATAACTGCATTATATGGGTAATAATGCATGTTATATTGATAATATCGGGAGTAATAAGTATAATTATTATAGTTCTAGCGATAATAATATTAAAATATGGCAAATAGTGCATGTTATATTGATAATAACATAAGTAATAAATATATTTATTACAGTTCTATCGATAATAACTGCCGAATGTGGGTAATAATGCCTGTTATATTGATGATAATAAAAGTACTACGTATATTTTTTATAGTTCTAGCGGTAATAACTGCATAATATGGGTAATAATGCATGTTATATTGATAATAATCTAAGTAATAAGTATAATTATTACAGTTCTAGCCATAATAACTGCATTATATGGGTAATAATGCACGTTATATTGCTAACAATATAAGTAATAAGTATAATTATTACAGTTCTAGCGATAATAACTGCATAATATGGGTAATAATGCATGTTATATTGAGAATAATATAAGTAATAAGTGTAATTATTACAGTTCTATCGATAATAACTGCATAATATGGGTAATAATGCATGTTATATTGATGATAATAAAAGTAATACGTATATTTATTATAGTTCCAGCGATAATAACTGCATAATATGGGTAATAATGCATGTTATATTGATAATAATATAAGTAATAAGTATAATTATTACAGTTCTAGTGATAATAACTGCATTATATGGGTAATAATGCACGTTATATTGCTAACAATATAAGTAATAAGTATAATTATTAAAGTTCTACCGATAATAACTGAGTTATATTTGTAAAAATGCATGTTATATTGATAATATTGGGAGTAATAAGTATATTTATTATGGTTCTAGAGATAATAATAGTAAAATATGGCAAATAGTGCATGTTATATTGATAATAATAAAAGTAATAAGTATATTTATTACAGTTCTATCGATAATAACTGCATAATATGGGTAATAATGCATGTTATATTGATGATAATAAAAGTAATACGTATATTTATTATAGTTCTAGCGATAATAACTGCATTATATGGGTAATAATGCACGTTATATTGCTAACAATATAAGTAATAAGTATAATTATTAAAGTTCTTCCGATAATAACTGAGTTATATTTGTAAAAATGCATGTTATATTGATAATATTGGGAGTAATAAGTATATTTATTATGGTTCTAGAGATAATAATAGTAAAATATGGCAAATAGTGCATGTTATATTGATAATAATAAAAGTAATAAGTATATTTATTACAGTTCTATCGATAATAACTGCATAATATGGGTAATAATGCATGTTATATTGATGATAATAAAAGTAATACGTATATTTATTATAGTTCTAGCGATAATAACTGCATTTATATGGGTAATAATGCACGTTATATTGCTAACAATATAAGTAATAAGTATAATTATTACAGTTCTAGCGATAACACCTGCATTATATGAGTAGAAATGCATGTTATATTGATAATATTGGGAGTAATAAGTATATTTATTATGGTTCTAGAGACAATAACTGCATAATATGGGTAATAATGTATGTTATATTGATAATAATATAAGTAATAAGTATAATTATTACAGTTCTAGCGATAATATCTCCATTATATGGGTAATAATGCATGTTATATTGACGATAATGACAGTAATACGTATATTTATTATAGTTCTAGCGATAATAACTGCATAATATGGGTAATAACGCATGTTATATTGAGAATAATATAAGTAATAAGTATAATTATTACAGTTCTGGCGATAATAACTGCACTATATGGGTAACAATGAACGTTATATTGCTAATAGTATAAGTAATAAGTATAATTATTACAGTTCTCGCGATTATAACTGCATAATATGCTTAATAATGCACGTTATATTGCTAATAATATAAGTAATGAGTACAATTATTACAGTTCTAGCGATAATAACTGCATTATATGGGTAATAATGCATGTTATATTGATAATAATATTAGTAATAAGTATAATTATTACAGTTCTAGCGATAATACCTCCATTATATGGGTAATAATGCATGTTATATTGATAATATCGGGAGTAATAAGCATAATTATTATAGTTCTAGCGATAATAATAGTAAAATATGGCAAATAGTGCATGTTATATTGATAATAATAAATGTAATAAGTATATTTATTACAGTTCTATCGATAATAACTGCATAATATGGGTAATAATGCATGTTATATTGATGATAGTAAAAGTAATACGTATATTTATTATAGTTCTAGCGATAATAACTGCATAATATGGGTAATAATGCATGTTATATTGATAATAATATAAGTAATAAGTATAATTATTACAGTTCTAGCGATAATAACTGCATTATATGGGTAATAATGCACGTTATATTGCTAACAATATAAGTAATAAGTATAATTATTACAGTTCTAGCGATAATAACTGCATAATATGGGTAATAATGCATGTTATATTGATGATAATAAAAGTAATACGTATATTTATTATAGTTCTAGCGATAATAACTGCATTATATGGGTAATAATGCACGTTATATTGCTAACAATATAAGTAATAAGTATAATTATTACAGTTCTAGCGATAACACCTGCATTATATGAGTAGAAATGCATGTTATATTGATAATATTGGGAGTAATAAGTATATTTATTATGGTTCTAGAGACAATAACTGCATAATATGGGTAATAATGTATGTTATATTGATAATAATATAAGTAATAAGTATAATTATTACAGTTCTAGCGATAATACCTCCATTATATGGGTAATAATGCATGTTATATTGATGATAATGAAAGTAATACGTATATTTATTATAGTTCTAGCGATAATAACTGCATAATATGGGTAATAACGCATGTTATATTGAGAATAATATAAGTAATAAGTATAATTATTACAGTTCTGGCGATAATAACTGCACTATATGGGTAACAATGAACGTTATATTGCTAATAGTATAAGTAATAAGTATAATTATTACAGTTCTCGCGATTATAACTGCATAATATGCTTAATAATGCACGTTATATTGCTAATAAAATAAGTAATGAGTACAATTATTACAGTTCTAGCGATAATAACTGCATTATATGGGTAATAATGCATGTTAAATTGATAATAATATTAGTAATAAGTATAATTATTACAGTTCTAGCGATAATACCTGCATTATATGGGCAATAATGCATGTTATATTGATATATATCGGGAGTAATAAGCATAATTATTATAGTTCTAGCGATAATAATAGTGAAATATGGCAAATAGTGCATGTTATATTGATAATAATAAATGTAATAAGTATATTTATTACAGTTCTATCGATAATAACTGCATAATATGGGTAATAATGCATGTTATATTGATGATAATAAAAGTAATACGTATATTTATTATAGTTCTAGCGATAATAACTGCATTATATGGGTAATAATGCATGTTATATTGATAATAATCTAAGTAATAAGTATAATTATTACAGTTCTAGCCATAATAACTGCATTATATGGGTAATAATGCACGTTATATTGCTAACAATATAAGTAATAAGTATAATTATTACAGTTCTAGCGATAATAACTGCATAATATGGGTAATAATGCATGTTATATTGAGAATAATATAAGTAATAAGTGTAATTATTACAGTTCTATCGATAATAACTGCATAATATGGGTAATAATGCATGTTATATTGATGATAATAAAAGTAATACGTATATTTATTATAGTTCCAGCGATAATAACTGCATAATATGGGTAATAATGCATGTTATATTGATAATAATATAAGTAATAAGTATAATTATTACAGTTCTAGTGATAATAACTGCATTATATGGGTAATAATGCACGTTATATTGCTAACAATATAAGTAATAAGTATAATTATTAAAGTTCTACCGATAATAACTGAGTTATATTTGTAAAAATGCATGTTATATTGATAATATTGGGAGTAATAAGTATATTTATTATGGTTCTAGAGATAATAATAGTAAAATATGGCAAATAGTGCATGTTATATTGATAATAATAAAAGTAATAAGTATATTTATTACAGTTCTATCGATAATAACTGCATAATATGGGTAATAATGCATGTTATATTGATGATAATAAAAGTAATACGTATATTTATTATAGTTCTAGCGATAATAACTGCATTATATGGGTAATAATGCACGTTATATTGCTAACAATATAAGTAATAAGTATAATTATTACAGTTCTAGCGATAACACCTGCATTATATGAGTAGAAATGCATGTTATATTGATAATATTGGGAGTAATAAGTATATTTATTATGGTTCTAGAGACAATACCTGCATAATATGGGTAATAATGTATGTTATATTGATAATAATATAAGTAATAAGTATAATTATTACAGTTCTAGCGATAATATCTCCATTATATGGGTAATAATGCATGTTATATTGACGATAATGACAGTAATACGTATATTTATTATAGTTCTAGCGATAATAACTGCATAATATGGGTAATAACGCATGTTATATTGAGAATAATATAAGTAATAAGTATAATTATTACAGTTCTGGCGATAATAACTGCACTATATGGGTAACAATGAACGTTATATTGCTAATAGTATAAGTAATAAGTATAATTATTACAGTTCTCGCGATTATAACTGCATAATATGCTTAATAATGCACGTTATATTGCTAATAATATAAGTAATGAGTACAATTATTACAGTTCTAGCGATAATAACTGCATTATATGGGTAATAATGCATGTTATATTGATAATAATATTAGTAATAAGTATAATTATTACAGTTCTAGCGATAATACCTCCATTATATGGGTAATAATGCATGTTATATTGATAATATCGGGAGTAATAAGCATAATTATTATAGTTCTAGCGATAATAATAGTAAAATATGGCAAATAGTGCATGTTATATTGATAATAATAAATGTAATAAGTATATTTATTACAGTTCTATCGATAATAACTGCATAATATGGGTAATAATGCATGTTATATTGATGATAGTAAAAGTAATACGTATATTTATTATAGTTCTAGCGATAATAACTGCATAATATGGGTAATAATGCATGTTATATTGATAATAATATAAGTAATAAGTATAATTATTACAGTTCTAGCGATAATAACTGCATTATATGGGTAATAATGCACGTTATATTGCTAACAATATAAGTAATAAGTATAATTATTACAGTTCTAGCGATAATAACTGCATAATATGGGTAATAATGCATGTTATATTGATGATAATAAAAGTAATACGTATATTTATTATAGTTCTAGCGATAATAACTGCATTATATGGGTAATAATGCACGTTATATTGCTAACAATATAAGTAATAAGTATAATTATTACAGTTCTAGCGATAACACCTGCATTATATGAGTAGAAATGCATGTTATATTGATAATATTGGGAGTAATAAGTATATTTATTATGGTTCTAGAGACAATAACTGCATAATATGGGTAATAATGTATGTTATATTGATAATAATATAAGTAATAAGTATAATTATTACAGTTCTAGCGATAATACCTCCATTATATGGGTAATAATGCATGTTATATTGATGATAATGAAAGTAATACGTATATTTATTATAGTTCTAGCGATAATAACTGCATAATATGGGTAATAACGCATGTTATATTGAGAATAATATAAGTAATAAGTATAATTATTACAGTTCTGGCGATAATAACTGCACTATATGGGTAACAATGAACGTTATATTGCTAATAGTATAAGTAATAAGTATAATTATTACAGTTCTCGCGATTATAACTGCATAATATGCTTAATAATGCACGTTATATTGCTAATAAAATAAGTAATGAGTACAATTATTACAGTTCTAGCGATAATAACTGCATTATATGGGTAATAATGCATGTTAAATTGATAATAATATTAGTAATAAGTATAATTATTACAGTTCTAGCGATAATACCTGCATTATATGGGCAATAATGCATGTTATATTGATATATATCGGGAGTAATAAGCATAATTATTATAGTTCTAGCGATAATAATAGTGAAATATGGCAAATAGTGCATGTTATATTGATAATAATAAATGTAATAAGTATATTTATTACAGTTCTATCGATAATAACTGCATAATATGGGTAATAATGCATGTTATATTGATGATAATAAAAGTAATACGTATATTTATTATAGTTCTAGCGATAATAACTGCATAATATGGGTAATAATGCATGTTATATTGATAATAATATAAGTAATAAGTATAATTATTACAGTTCTAGCGATAATAACTGCATTATATGGGTAATAATGCACGTTATATTGCTAACAATATAAGTAATAAGTATAATTATTACAGTTCTAGCGATAATAACTGCATAATATGGGTAATAATGCATGTTATATTTATAATAATATAAGTAATAAGTATAATTATCACAGTTCTAGCGATAATAACTGCATTATATGGGTAATAATGCACGTTATATTGCTAATAATATAAGTAATAAGTATAATTATTACAGTTCTAGCGATAATAACTGCATTTTATGGGTAATAATGCATGTTATATTGATAATATCGGGAGTAATAAGTATAATTATTATAGTTCTAGCGATAATAATAGTAAAATATGGCAAATAGTGCATGTTATATTGATAATAATAAAAGTAATAAGTATATTTATTACAGTTCTATCGATAATAACTGCATAATATGGGTAATAATGCATGTTATATTGATGATAATAAAAGTAATACGTATAATTATTATAGTCCCAGCGATAATAACTGCATAATATGGGTAATAATGCATGTTATATTGATGATAATAAAAGTAATACGTATATTTATTATAGTTCTAGCGATAATAACTGCATAATATGGGTAATAATGCATGTTATATTGATAATAATATAAGTAATAAGTATAATTATTACAGTTCTAGCGATAATAACTGCATTATATGGGTAATAATGCACGTTATATTGCTAACAATATAAGTAATAAGTATAATTATTAAAGTTCTACCGATAATAACTGAGTTATATGGGTAAAAATGCATGTTATATTGATAATATTGGGAGTAATAGGTATATTTATTATGGTTCTAGAGATAATAATAGTAAAATATTGCAAATAGTGCATGTTATATTGATAATAATAAAAGTAATAAGTATATTTATTACAGTTCTATCGATAATAACTGCATAATATGGGTAATAATGCATGTTATATTGATGATATTAAAAGTAATACGTATATTTATTATAGTTCTAGCGATAATAACTGCATTATATGGGTAATAATGCACGTTATATTGCTAACAATATAAGTAATAAGTATAATTATTACAGTTCTAGCGATAACACCTGCATTATATGAGTAGACATGCATGTTATATTGATAATATTGGGAGTAGTAAGTATATTTATTATGGTTCTAGAGACAATAACTGCATAATATGGGTAATAATGTATGTTATATTGATAATAATAAATGTAATAAGTATATTTATTACAGTTCTATCGATAATAACTGCATAATATGGGTAATAATGCATGTTATATTGCTAATAATATAAGTAAAGAGGACAATTATTACAGTTCTAGCGATAATAACTGCATTATATGGGTATTAATGCATGTTATATTGATAATAATATAAGTAATAAGTGTAATTATTACAGTTCTATCGATAATAACTGCATTATATGGGTAATAATGCACGTTATATTGCTAACAATATAAGTAATAAGTATAATTATTACAGTTCTAGCGATAATAACTGCATAATATGGGTAATAATGCATGTTATATTTATAATAATATAAGTAATAAGTATAATTATCACAGTTCTAGCGATAATAACTGCATTATATGGGTAATAATGCACGTTATATTGCTAATAATATAAGTAATAAGTATAATTATTACAGTTCTAGCGATAATAACTGCATTTTATGGGTAATAATGCATGTTATATTGATAATATCGGGAGTAATAAGTATAATTATTATAGTTCTAGCGATAATAATAGTAAAATATGGCAAATAGTGCATGTTATATTGATAATAATAAAAGTAATAAGTATATTTATTACAGTTCTATCGATAATAACTGCATAATATGGGTAATAATGCATGTTATATTGATGATAATAAAAGTAATACGTATAATTATTATAGTCCCAGCGATAATAACTGCATAATATGGGTAATAATGCATGTTATATTGATGATAATAAAAGTAATACGTATATTTATTATAGTTCTAGCGATAATAACTGCATAATATGGGTAATAATGCATGTTATATTGATAATAATATAAGTAATAAGTATAATTATTACAGTTCTAGCGATAATAACTGCATTATATGGGTAATAATGCACGTTATATTGCTAACAATATAAGTAATAAGTATAATTATTAAAGTTCTACCGATAATAACTGAGTTATATGGGTAAAAATGCATGTTATATTGATAATATTGGGAGTAATAGGTATATTTATTATGGTTCTAGAGATAATAATAGTAAAATATTGCAAATAGTGCATGTTATATTGATAATAATAAAAGTAATAAGTATATTTATTACAGTTCTATCGATAATAACTGCATAATATGGGTAATAATGCATGTTATATTGATGATATTAAAAGTAATACGTATATTTATTATAGTTCTAGCGATAATAACTGCATTATATGGGTAATAATGCACGTTATATTGCTAACAATATAAGTAATAAGTATAATTATTACAGTTCTAGCGATAATAACTGCATAATATGGGTAATAATGCATGTTATATTGATAATAATATAAGTAATAAGTATAATTATTACAGTTCTAGCGATAATAACTGCATTATATGGGTAATAATGCACGTTATATTGCTAACAATATAAGTAATAAGTATAATTATTACAGTTCTAGCGATAATAACTGCATAATATGGGTAATAATGCATGTTATATTTATAATAATATAAGTAATAAGTATAATTATCACAGTTCTAGCGATAATAACTGCATTATATGGGTAATAATGCACGTTATATTGCTAATAATATAAGTAATAAGTATAATTATTACAGTTCTAGCGATAATAACTGCATTTTATGGGTAATAATGCATGTTATATTGATAATATCGGGAGTAATAAGTATAATTATTATAGTTCTAGCGATAATAATAGTAAAATATGGCAAATAGTGCATGTTATATTGATAATAATAAAAGTAATAAGTATATTTATTACAGTTCTATCGATAATAACTGCATAATATGGGTAATAATGCATGTTATATTGATGATAATAAAAGTAATACGTATAATTATTATAGTCCCAGCGATAATAACTGCATAATATGGGTAATAATGCATGTTATATTGATGATAATAAAAGTAATACGTATATTTATTATAGTTCTAGCGATAATAACTGCATAATATGGGTAATAATGCATGTTATATTGATAATAATATAAGTAATAAGTATAATTATTACAGTTCTAGCGATAATAACTGCATTATATGGGTAATAATGCACGTTATATTGCTAACAATATAAGTAATAAGTATAATTATTAAAGTTCTACCGATAATAACTGAGTTATATGGGTAAAAATGCATGTTATATTGATAATATTGGGAGTAATAGGTATATTTATTATGGTTCTAGAGATAATAATAGTAAAATATTGCAAATAGTGCATGTTATATTGATAATAATAAAAGTAATAAGTATATTTATTACAGTTCTATCGATAATAACTGCATAATATGGGTAATAATGCATGTTATATTGATGATATTAAAAGTAATACGTATATTTATTATAGTTCTAGCGATAATAACTGCATTATATGGGTAATAATGCACGTTATATTGCTAACAATATAAGTAATAAGTATAATTATTACAGTTCTAGCGATAACACCTGCATTATATGAGTAGACATGCATGTTATATTGATAATATTGGGAGTTGTAAGTATATTTATTATGGTTCTAGAGACAATAACTGCATAATATGGGTAATAATGTATGTTATATTGATAATAATAAATGTAATAAGTATATTTATTACAGTTCTATCGATAATAACTGCATAATATGGGTAATAATGCATGTTATATTGCTAATAATATAAGTAAAGAGGACAATTATTACAGTTCTAGCGATAATAACTGCATTATATGGGTATTAATGCATGTTATATTGATAATAATATAAGTAATAAGTGTAATTATTACAGTTCTATCGATAATAACTGCATAATATGGGTAATAATGCATGTTATAATGATGATAATAAAAGTAATACGTATATTTATTATAGTCCCAGCGATAATAACTGCATAATATGGGTAATAATGCATGTTATATTGATAATAATATAAGTAATAAGTATAATTATTACAGTTCTAGCGATAATAACTGCATTATATGGGTAATAATGCACGTTATATTGCTAATAATATAAGTAATAAATATAATTATTACAGTTCTAGCGATAATAGCTGTATTATATGGGTAATAATGCACGTTATATTGCTAATAATATAAGTAGTAAGTATAATTATTACAGTTCTAGCGATAATAACTGCATTATATGTGTAATAATGCATGTTATATTGATAATATTGGGAGTAATAAGTATATTTATTATAGTTCTAGCGATAATAACTGCATTATATGGGTAATAATTCACGTTATATTGCTAATAATATAAGTAATAAATATAATTATTACAGTGCTAGCGATAATACCTCCATTATATGGGTAATAATGCATGTTATATTGATAAAGATATAAGTAATAAGTATAATTATTACAGTTCTAGCGATAATAACTGCATAATATGGGTAATAATGCACGTTATATTGCTAATAATATAAGTAATGAGTACAATTATTACAGTTCTAGCGATAATAACTGCATTATATGGGTATTAATGCATGTTATATTGATAATAATATAAGTAATAAGTGTAATTATTACAGTTCTATCGATAATAACTGCATAATATGGGTAATAATGCATGTTATAATGATGATAATAAAAGTAATACGTATATTTATTATAGTTCCAGCGATAATAACTGCATAATATGGGTAATAATGCATGTTATATTGATAATAATATAAGTAATAAGTATAATTATTACAGTTCTAGCGATAATAACTGCATTATATGGGTAATAATGCACGTTATATTGCTAACAATATAAGTAATAAGTATAATTATTAAAGTTCTAGCGATAATAACTGCATAATATGGGTAATAATGCATGTTATATTTATAATAATATAAGTAATAAGTATAATTATCACAGTTCTAGCGATAATAACTGCATTATATGGGTAATAATGCACGTTATATTGCTAATAATATAAGTAATAAGTATAATTATTACAGTTCTAGCGATAATAACTGCATTTTATGGGTAATAATGCATGTTATATTGATAATATCGGGAGTAATAAGTATAATTATTATAGTTCTAGCGATAATAATAGTAAAATATGGCAAATAGTGCATGTTATATTGATAATAATAAAAGTAATAAGTATATTTATTACAGTTCTATCGATAATAACTGCATAATATGGGTAATAATGCATGTTATATTGATGATAATAAAAGTAATACGTATAATTATTATAGTCCCAGCGATAATAACTGCATAATATGGGTAATAATGCATGTTATATTGATGATAATAAAAGTAATACGTATATTTATTATAGTTCTAGCGATAATAACTGCATAATATGGGTATTATTGCATGTTATATTGATAATAATATAAGTAATAAGTATAATTATTACAGTTCTAGCGATAATAACTGCATTATATGGGTATTAATGCACGTTATATTGCTAATAATATAAGTAATAAATATAATTATTACAGTTCTAGCGATAATAGCTGTATTATATGGGTAATAATGCACGTTATATTGCTAATAATATAAGTAGTAAGTATAATTATTACAGTTCTAGCGATAATAACTGCATTATATGTGTAATAATGCATGTTATATTGATAATATTGGGAGTAATAAGTATATTTATTATAGTTCTAGCGATAATAACTGCATTATATGGGTAATAATTCACGTTATATTGCTAATAATATAAGTAATAAATATAATTATTACAGTGCTAGCGATAATACCTCCATTATATGGGTAATAATGCATGTTATATTGATAAAGATATAAGTAATAAGTATAATTATTACAGTTCTAGCGATAATAACTGCATTATATGGGTAATAATGCACGTTATATTGCTAACAATATAAGTAATAAGTATAATTATTAAAGTTCTACCGATAATAACTGAGTTATATGGGTAAAAATGCATGTTATATTGATAATATTGGGAGTAATAGGTATATTTATTATGGTTCTAGAGATAATAATAGTAAAATATTGCGAATAGTGCATGTTATATTGATAATAATAAAAGTAATAAGTATATTTATTACAGTTCTATCGATAATAACTGCATAATATGGGTAATAATGCATGTTATATTGATGATATTAAAAGTAATACGTATATTTATTATAGTTCTAGCGATAATAACTGCATTATATGGGTAATAATGCACGTTATATTGCTAACAATATAAGTAATAAGTATAATTATTACAGTTCTAGCGATAACACCTGCATTATATGAGTAGAAATGCATGTTATATTGATAATATTGGGAGTAGTAAGTATATTTATTATGGTTCTAGAGACAATAACTGCATAATATGGGTAATAATGTATGTTATATTGATAATAATATAAGTAGTAAGTATAATTATTACAGTTCTAGCGATAATACCTCCATTATATGGGTAATAATGCATGTTATATTGATGATAATGAAAGTAATACGTATATTTATTATAGTTCTAGCGATAATAACTGCATAATATGGGTAATAACGCATGTTATATTGAGAATAATATAAGTAATAAGTATAATTATTACAGTTCTGGCGATAATAACTGCACTATATGGGTAACAATGAACGTCATATTGCTAATAGTATAAGTAATAAGTATAATTATTACAGTTCTCGCGATTATAACTGCATAATATGCTTAATAATGCATGTTATATTGATAGTAATATAAGTAATAAGTATAATTATTACAGTTCTAGCGATAATACCTGCATTATATGGGCAATAATGCATGTTATATTGATATATATCGGGAGTAATAAGCATAATTATTATAGTTCTAGCGATAATAATAGTGAAATATGGCAAATAGTGCATGTTATGTTGATAATAATAAAAGTAATAAGTATATTTATTACAGTTCTATCGATAATAACTGCATAATATGGGTAATAATGCATGTTATATTGATGATAATAAAAGTAATACGTATGTTTATTATAGTTCTAGCGATAATAACTGCATTATATGGGTAATAATGCACGTTATATTGCTAACAATATAAGTAATAAGTATAATTATTACAGTTCTAGCGATAATACCTGGATTATATGAGTGGAAATGCATGTTATATTGATAATATTGGGAGTAATAAGTATATTTATTATGGTTCTAGAGATAATAACTGCATAATATGGGTAATAATGTATGTTATATTGATAATAATATAAGTAATAAGTTTAATTATTACAGTTCTAGCGATAATACCTCCATTATATGGGTAATAATGCATGTTATATTGATAATAATATAAGTAATAAGTAAAATTCTCACAGTTCTAGCGATAATAACTGCATTATATGGGTAATAATGCACGTTATATTGCTAATAATATAAGTAATAAGTATAATTATTACAGTTCTAGCGATAATAACTGCATTATATGGGTAATAATGCATGTTATATTGATAATATCGGGAGTAATAAGTATAATTATTACAGTTCTAGCGATAATACCTCCATTATATGGGTAATAATGCGTGTTATATTGATGATAATAAAAGTAATACGTATATTTATTATAGTTCTAGCGATAATAACTGCATAATATGGGTAATAATGCATGTTATATTGAGAATAATATAAGTAATAAGTATAATTATTACAGTTCTAGCGTTAATAACTGCAATTTATGGGTAATAATGCACGTTATATTGCTAATAATATAAGTAATAAGTATAATTATTACAGTTCTAGCGATAATAACTGTATTATATGGTTAATAATGCATGTTATATTGATGATAATGAAAGTAGTAACTATATTTATTACAGTTCTAGCGATAATAACTGCACTATATGCGTAATAAGGCATGTTATATTGATAATATCGGGAGTAATAAGTATAATTATTATAGTTCTAGCGATAACAATAGTAAAATATGGCTAATAGTGCATGTTATATTGATAATAGTAAAAGTAATAAGTATAATTATTAAAGTTCTACCGATTATAACTGAGTTATATGGGTAAAAATGCATGTTATATTGATAATATTGGGAGTAATAGGTATATTTATTATGGTTCTAGAGATAATAATAGTAAAATATGGCAAATAGTGCATGTTATATTGATAATAATAAAAGTAATAAGTATATTTATTACAGTTCTATCGATAATAACTGCACAATATGGGTAATAATGCATGTTATATTGAGAATAATATAAGTAATAAGTATAATTATTACAGTTCTACCGATAATAACTGCATAATATGGGTAATAATGCATGTTATATTGATGATAATAAAAGTAATACGTATGTTTATTATAGTTCTAGCGATAATAACTGCATAATATGGGTAATAATGCATGTTATATTGATAATAATATAAGTAATAGGGGGTGTCCCACTTGGACGTCGACCGATTGGACGCGTTCCGTTTGGACGGTCCCGATTCGACGCGTTCCAATTCGAAGCGGTGCCGATTGGACGCGTCCCAATTCGAAGAGGTTAGATTTGGTTAGGTTAGGTTCTATAAGCCCTGCTTAGAATTGGAACGCGTCCAATCGGCACCGCTTCGAAATGGAACGAGTCGAATCGGGACCGTCCAATCGGGACGCGTCCAAACGGTCGGCGTCCAAGTGGGCATCACTCAAGTAATAAGTATAATTATTACAGTTCTAGTGATAACAACTGCATTATATGGGTAATAATGCACGTTATATTGCTAACAATATAAGTAATAAGTATAATTATTAAAGTTCTACCGATTATAACTGAGTTATATGGGTAAAAATGCATGTTATATTGATAATATTGGGAGTAATAGGTATATTTATTATGGTTCTAGAGATAATAATAGTAAAATATGGCAAATAGTGCATGTTATATTGATAATAATAAAAGTAATAAGTATATTTATTACAGTTCTATCGATAATAACTGCACAATATGGGTAATAATGCACGTTATATTGCTAACAATATAAGTAATAAGTATAATTATTACAGTTCTAGCGATAACACCTGCATTATATGAGTAGAAATGCATGTTATATTGATAATATTGGGAGTAGTAAGTATATTTATTATGGTTCTAGAGATAATAACTGCATTATATGGGTAATAATGCATGTTATATTGATAATAATATAAGTAATAAGTATAATTATTACAGTTCTAGCGATAATACCTCCATTATATGGGTAATAATGCATGTTATATTGATATATATCGGGAGTAATAAGCATAATTATAATAGTTCTAGCGATAATAATAGTAAAATAGGGCTAATAGTGCATGTTATATTGATAATAAGAAAGGTAATAAGTATATTTATTACAGTTCTATCGATAGAAACTGCATAATATGGGTAATAATGCATGTTATATTGATAATAACATAAGTAATAAGTATAATTATTACAGTTCTAGCGATAATAACTGCATTGTATGGGTAATAATGCACGTTATACTGCTAACAATATAAGTAATAAGTATAATTATTACGGTTCTAGCGATAATAACTGTATTATATGGGTAATAATGCATGTTATATTGATAATAATAAAAGTAATAAGTATATTTATTATAGTTCATGCGATAATAACTGCATAATATGGGTAATAATGCACGTTATATTGATGGTAATAAAAGTAGTAAGTATATTTATTATAGTTCTACCGATTATAACTGCATAATATGGGTAATTATGCATGTTATATTGAGAATAATATAAGTAATAAGTATAATTATTACAGTTCTAGCGATAATAACTGCATTATTTGGGTATTAATGGATGTTATATTGATAATATCGGGAGTAATCAGTATAATTATTACTGTTCTAGCGATAATACTAGTAAAATATGGCTAAGAGTACCTCTTATATTGATAATAATAAAAGTAATAAGTATATTTATTATAGTTCTATCGATAATAACTGCATAATATGGGTAATAATGCACGTTATATTGATGATAATAAAAGTAGTAAGTATATTTATTATAGTTCTACCGATTATAACTGCATAATATGGGTAATAATGCATGTTATATTGAGAATAATATATGTAATAAGTATAATTACTATAGTTCTAGGGATAATAATAGTGCAATATGGCTAATAGTGCATGTTCTATTGATAATAATAAAAGTAATAAGTATATTTATTACAGTTCTATCGATAGAAAGTGCATAATATGGGTAATAATGCATGTTATATTGATGATAATAAAAGTAATACGTATATTTATTATAGTTCTAGCGATAATAACTGCATAATATGGCTAGTAATGCATGTTATATTGATAATAATAAAAGTAATAAGTATATTTATTATACTTCTATCGATAATAACTGCATAGTATGGGTAATAGTGCACGTTATATTGATGATAATAAAAGTAGTAACTATATTTATTAGAGTTCTACCGATTATAACTGCATAATCTGGGTAATAATTCATGTTATACTGAGAATAATATAAGTAATAAGTATAATTATTACAGTTCTAGCGATAATACTAGTAAAATATGGCTAAGAGTGCCTGTTATATTGATAATAATAAAAGTAATAAGTATATTTATTATACTTCTGTCGATAATAACTGCATAATATGGGTAACAATGCAAGTTATATTGCTAATAATATAAGTAATGAGTACAATTATTACAGTTCTAGCGATAATAACTGCATTATATGGGTAATAATGCATGTTATATTGAGAATAATATAAGTAATAAGTATAATTATTACAGTTCTAGCGATAATAACTGCATTATATGTGTAAGAATGCATGTTATATTGATAATATCGGGAGTAATAAGTATAATTACTATATTTCTAGCGATAATAATAGTACAATATGGCTAATAGTGCATGTTATATTGATAATAATAAAAGTAATAAGTATATTTATTACAGTTCTATCGATAATAACTGCATAATATGGGTAATAATGCATGTTATATTGATGATAATAAAAGTAATACGTATATTTATTATAGTTCATGCGATAATAACTGCATAATATGGGTAATAATGCACGTTATACTGCTAATAATATAAGTAATAAGTATAATTATTACGGTTCTAGCGATAATAACTGTATTATATGGGTAATAATGCATGTTATATTGATAATAATAAAAGTAATAAGTATATTTATTATAGTTCATGCGACAATAACTGCATAATATGGGTAATAATGCACGTTATATTGATGGTAATAAAAGTAGTAAGTATATTTATTATAGTTCTACCGATTATAACTGCATAATATGGGTAATTATGCATGTTATATTGAGAATAATATAAGTAATAAGTATAATTATTACAGTTCTAGCGATAATACTAGTAAAATATGGCTAAGAGTGCCTGTTATATTGATAATAATAAAAGTAATAAGTATATTTATTATACTTCTGTCGATAATAACTGCATAATATGGGTAACAATGCAAGTTATATTGCTAATAATATAAGTAATGAATACAATTATTACAGTTCTAGCGATAATAACTGCATTATATGGGTAATAATGCATGTTATATTGATAACAATATAAGTAATAAGTATAATTTTTACAGTTCTAGCGATAATAACTGCATTATATGGGTAAAAATGCATGTTATATTGATAATATTGGGAGTAATAAGTATATTTATTATGGTTCTAGAGATAATAACTGCATAATATGGGTAATAATGCATGTTATATTGATAACAATATAAGTAATAAGTATAATTATTACAGTTCTTGCGATAATACCTCCATTATATGGGTAATAATGCATGTTATATTGATAATATCGGGAGTAATAAGTATAATTATTATAGTTCTAGCGATAATAATAGTAAAATATGGCTAATAGTGCATGTTATATTGATAATAATAGAAGTAATAAGTATATTTATTACAGTTCTATCGATAGAAATTGCATAATATGGGTAATAATGCATGTTATATTGATGATAATAAAAGTAATACGTATATTTATTATAGTTCTAGCGATAATAACTGCATAATATGGCTAATAATGCATGTTATATTGATAATAATAAAAGTAATAAGTATATTTATTATAGTTCTATCGATAATAACTGCATAATATGGGTAATAATGCACGTTATATTGATGATAATAAAAGTAGTAAGTATATTTACTAGAGTTCTACCGATTATAACTGCATAATATGGGTAATAATTCATGTTATATTGAGAATAATATAAGTAATAAGTATAATTATTACAGTTCTAGCGATAATAACTGCATTATTTGGGTAATAATGGATGTTATATTGATAATATCGGGGGTAATAAGTATAATTATTACAGTTCTAGCGATAATACTAGTAAAATATGGCTAAGAGTGCCTGTTATATTGATAATAATAAAAGTAATAAGTATATTTATTATAGTTCTATCGATAATAACTGCATAATATGGGTAATAATGCACGTTATATTGATGATAATAAAAGTAGTAAGTATATTTATTATAGTTCTACCGATTATAACTGCATAATATGGGTAATAATGCATGTTACATTGAGAATAATATAAGTAATAAGTATAATTACTATAGTTCTAGGGATAATAATAGTGCAATATGGCTAATAGTGCATGTTCTATTGATAATAATAAAAGTAATAAGTATATATATTATAGTTCTGTCGATAATAACTGCATAATATGGGTAACAATGCATGTTATATTGAGAATAATATAAGTAATAAGTATAATTATTACAGTTCTAGCGGTAATAACTGCATTATATGCGTAATAATGCATGTTATATTGATAATATCGGGAGTAATAAGTATAATTATTATAGTTCTAGCGATAATAATAGTAAAATATGGCTAATAGTGCATGTTATATTGATAATAATAAAAGTAATAAGTATATTTATTACAGTTCTATCGATAGAAAGTGCATAATATGGGTAATAATGCATGTTATTTTGATGATAATAAAAGTAATACGTATATTTATTATAGTTCTAGCGATAATAACTGCATAATATGGCTAATAATGCATGTTATATTGATAATAATAAAAGTAATAAGTATATTTATTATAGTTCTATCGATAATAACTGCACAGTATGGGTAATAATGCACGTTATATTGATGATAATAAGAGTAGTAAGTATATTTATTAGAGTTCTACCGATTATAACTGCATAATCTGGGTAATAATTCATGTTATACTGAGAATAATATAAGCAATAAGTATAATTATTACAGTTCTAGCGATAATAACTGCATTATTTGAGTAATAATGGATGTTATATTGATAATATCGGGAGTAATAAGTATAATTATTACAGTTCTAGCGATAATACTAGTAAAATATGGCTAAGAGTGCCTGTTATATTGATAATAATAAAAGTAATAAGTATATTTATTATACTTCTGTCGATAATAACTGCATTATATGGGTAAAAATGCATGTTATATTGATGATATCGGGAGTAATAAGTATAATTATTATAGTTCTAGCGATAATACTAGTAAAATATGGCTAATAGTGCATGTTATATTGATAATAATAAAAGTAATATTTATATTTATTACAGTTCTATCGATAATAACTGCATAATATGGGTAACAATGCATGTTATATTGAGAATAATATAAGTAATAAGTATAATTATTACAGTTCTAGCGATAATAACTGCATTATATGGGTAATAATGCATGTTATATTGATAATATCGGCAGTAATAAGTATAATTACTATATTTCTAGCGATAATAATAGTACAATATGGCTAATACTGCATGTTATATTGATAATAATAAAAGTAATAAGTATATTTATTACAGTTCTATCGATAATAACTGCATAATATGGGTAATAATGCATGTTATATTGATGATAATAAAAGTAATACGTATATTTATTATAGTTATAGCGATAATAACTGCATAATATGTGTAATAATGCATGTTATATTGAAAATAATATAAGTAATAAGTATAATTATTACAGTTCTAGCGATAATAACTGCATTATTTGGGTAATAATGGATGTTATATTGATAATATCGGGAGTAATAAGTATAATTATTACAGTTCTAGCGATAATACTAGTAAAATATGGCTAAGAGTGCCTGTTATATTCATAATAATAAAAGTAATAAGTATATTTATTATACTTCTGTCGATAATAACTGCATTATATGGGTAATAATGCATGTTATATTGATAATAATATAAGTAATAAGTATAATTATTACACTTCGAGATATAATAACTGCATAATATGGGTAATAATGCACGTTACATTGCTAATAATATAAATAATAAGTATAATTATTACAGTTCTAGCGATAATAACTGCATTATATGGGTAATAATGCAGGTTATATTGATAATATCGGGAGTAATAAGTATAATTATTATAGTTCTAGCGATAGTAATAGTAAAATATGGCTAATAGTGCATGTTATATTGATAATAATAAAAGTAATAAGTATATTTATTATAGTTCTATCGATAATAACTGCATAATATGGGTAATAATGCACGTTATATTGATGATAATAAAAGTAGTAAGTATATTTATTATAGTTCTACCGATTATAACTGCATAATATGGGTAATAATTCATGTTATATTGAGAATAATATAAGTAATAAGTATAATTATTACAGTTCTAGCGATAATAACTGCATTATTTGGGTAATAATGGATGTTATATTGATAATATCGGAAGTAATAAGTATAATTATTACAGTTCTAGCGATAATACTAGTAAAATATGGCTAAGAGTGCCTGTTATATTGATAATAATAAAAGTAATAAGTATATTTATTATACTTCTGTCGATAATAACTGCACAATATGGGTAACAATGCATGTTATATTGATGATAATAAAAGTAGTAAGTATATTTATTATAGTTCTACCGATTATAACTGCATAATATGGGTAATAATGCATGTTATATTGAGAATAATATAAGTAATAAGTATAATTACTATAGTTCTAGGGATAATAATAGTGCAATATGTCTAATAGTGCATGTTCTATTGATAATAATAAAAGTAATAAGTATATATATTATAGTTCTGTCGATAATAACTGCATAATATGGGTAACAATGCATGTTATATTGAGAATATTATAAGTAATGAGTATAATTATTACAGTTCCAGCGATAATAACTGCATAATATGGGTAATAATGCACGTTACATTGCCAATAATATAAATAATAAGTATAATTATTACAGTTCTAGCGATAATAACTGCATTATATGGGTAATAATACATGTTATATTGATAATATGGTTAGTTATAAGTATAATTATTATAGTTCTAGCGATAATAATAGTAAAATATGGCTAATAGTGCATGTTATATTGATAATAATAAAAGTAATTTGTATATTTATTACAGTTCTATCGACAGAAATTGCATAATATGGGTAATAATGCATGTTATATTGATGATAATAAAAGTAATACGTATATTTATTATAGTTCTAGCGATAATAACTGCATAATATGGCTAATAATGCATGTTATATTGATAACAATATAAGTAATAAGTATAATTAATACAGTTCTAGCGATAATAACTGCATTATTTGGGTAATAATGGATGTTATATTGATAATATCGGGAGTAATAAGTATAATTATTACAGTTCTAGCGATAATAACTGCATTATTTGGGTAATAATGGATGTTATATTGATAATATCGGGAGTAGTAAGTATAATTATTACAGTTCTAGCGATAATACTAGTAAAATATGGCTAAGAGTGCCTGTTATATTGATAATAATAAAAGTAATAAGTATATTTATTATACTTCTGTCGATAATAACTGCATAATATGGGTAACAATGCATGTTATATTGATGATAATAAAAGTAGTAAGTATATTTATTATAGTTCTACCGATTATAACTGCATAATCTGGGTAATAATTCATGTTACACTGAGAATAATATAAGTAATAAGTATAATTATTACAGTTCTAGCGATAATAACTGCATTATTTGGGTAATAATGGATGTTATATTGATAATATCGGGAGTAATAAGTATAATTATTACAGGTCTAGCGATAATACTAGTAAAATATGGCTAAGAGTGCCTGTTATATTGATAATAATAAAAGTAATAAGTATATTTATTATACTTCTGTCGATAACAACTGCATTATATGGGTAATAATGCATGTTATATTGATGATATCGAGAGTAATAAGTATAATTATTATAGTTCTAGCGATAATACTAGTAAAATATGGCTAAGAGTGCCTGTTATATTGATAATAATAAAAGTAATAAGTATATTTATTATACTTCTGTCGATAATAACTGCATAATATGGGTAACAATGCATGTTATATTGATGATAATAAAAGTAGTAAGTATATTTATTATAGTTCTACCGATTATAACTGCATAATCTGGGTAATAATTCATGTTACACTGAGAATAATATAAGTAATAAGTATAATTATTACAGTTCTAGCGATAATAACTGCATTATTTGGGTAATAATGGATGTTATATTGATAATATCGGGAGTAATAAGTATAATTATTACAGGTCTAGCGATAATACTAGTAAAATATGGCTAAGAGTGCCTGTTATATTGATAATAATAAAAGTAATAAGTATATTTATTATACTTCTGTCGATAATAACTGCATTATATGGGTAATAATGCATGTTATATTGATAATATCGGGAGTAATAAGTATAATTATTATAGTTCTAGCGATAATAATAGTAAAATATGGCTAATAGTGCATGTTATATTGATAATAATAAAAGTAATAAGTATATTTATTATAGTTCTATCGATAATAACTGCATAATATGGGAAATAATGCACGTTATATTGATGATAATAAAAGTAGTAAGTATATTTATTATAGTTCTACCGATTATAACTGCATAATATGGGTAATAATTCATGTTATATTGATAATAATATATATAATAAGTATAATTATTACAGTTCTAGCGATAATAACTGCATTATATGGGTAATAATGCATGTTATATTGATAATATCGGGAGTAATAAGTATAATTACTATATTTCTAGCGATAATAATAGTACAATATGGCTAATCGTGCATGTTATATTGATAATAATAAAAGTAATAAGTATATTTATTACAGTTCTATCGATAATAACTGCATAATATGGGTAATAATGCATGTTATATTGATGATAATAAAAGTAATACGTATATTTATTACAGTTATAGCGATAATAACTGCATAATATGTGTAATAATGCATGTTATATTGATAATAATATAAGTAATAAGTATAATTATTACAGTTCTAGCGATAATAACTGCATTGTATGGGTAATAATGCACGTTATATTGCTAACAATATAAGTAATAAGTATAATTATTATGGTTCTAGCGATAATAACTGTATTATATGGGTAATAATGCATGTTATATTGATAATATGGGGTGTAATAAATATAATATTAATAGTTCTTGCGATTATAATAGTAAAATATGGCTAATAGTGCATGTTCTATTGATAATAATAAAAGTAATAAGTATATTTATTACAGTTCTATCGATAGAAACTGCATAATATGGCTAATAATGGATGTTATATTGATAATAACATAAGTAATAAGTATAATTATTACAGTTCTAGCGATAATAACTGCATTGTATGGGTAATAATGCACGTTATATTGCTAATAATATAAGTAATAAGTATAATTATTACGGTTCTAGCGATAATAACTGTATTATATGGGTAATAATGCATGTTATATTTATAATAATAAAAGTAATAAGTATATTTATTATAGTTCTACCGATTATAACTGCATATAATGGGTAATTATGCATGTTATATTGAGTATAATATAAGTAATTAGTATAATTATTACAGTTCTAGCGATAATAACTGCATTATTTGGGTAATAATGGATGTTATATTGATAATATCGGGAGTAATAAGTATAATTATTACAGTTCTAGCGATAATACTAGTAAAATATGGCTAAGAGTGCCTGTTATACTGATAATAATAAAAGTAATAAGTTTATTTATTATAGTTCTATCGATAGAAAGTGCATAATATGGGTAATAATGCATGTTATATTGATGATAATAAAAGTAGTAAGTATATTTATTATAGTTCTACCGATTATAACAGCATAATATGGGTAATAATGCATGTTATATTGAGAATAATATAAGTAATAAGTATAATTACTATAGTTCTAGGGATAATAATAGTGCAATATGGCTAATAGTGCATGTTCTATTGATAACAATAAAAGTAATAAGTATATTTATTATAGTTCTGTCGATAATAACTGCATAATATGGGTAACAATGCATGTTATATTGAGAATAATATAAGTAATAAGTATAATTATTACAGTTCTAGCGATAATAACTGCATTATATGGGTAATAATGCATGTTATATTGATAATATCGGGAGTAATAAGTATAATTATTATAGTTCTAGCGATAATAATAGTAAAATATGGGTAATAATTCATGTTATATTGAGAATAATATAAGTAATAAGTATAATTATTACAGTTCTAGCGATAATAACTGCATTATATGGGTAATAATTAACGTTATATTGCTAATAATATAAGTAATAAATATAATTATTACAGTTCTAGCGATAATAACTGCATTATATGGGTAATAATGCACGTTATATTGCTAATAATATAAGTAATAAATGTAATTATTACAGTTCTAGCGATAATAATAGTAAAATGTGGCTATTAGTGCCTGTTGTATTGATAGTAATAAAAGTAATAAGTGTAATTATTACAGTTCTAGCGATAATAACTGCATTATATGGGTAATAATGCATGTTATATAGATAATATTGGGAGTAATAAGTATATTTATTATAGTTCTCGCGATAATAACTGTATAATATGGGTAATAATGCATGTTATATTGATAGTAATATAAGTAATAAGTATAATTATTACAGTTCTAGCGATAATAACTGCATTATATGGGTAATAATTCACGTTATATTACTAATAATATAAGTAATAAATATAATTATTACAGTTCTAGCGATAATAACTGCGTTATATGGGTAATAATGCATGTTATATTGATGATAATGAAAGTAATACGTATATTTATTATAGTTCTAGCGATAATAACTGCATAATATGGCTAATAATGCATGTTATATTGAGAATAATATAAGTGATAAGTATAATTATGACAGTTCTGGCGGTAATAACTGCATTATATGGGTAATAATGCGCGTTATATTGCTAGTAGTATAAGTAATAAGTATAATTATTACAGTTCTAGCGACAATAACTGCATGATATGGGTAATAATGCACGTTATATTGCTAATAATATAAGTAATGAGTACAATTATTACAGTTCTAGCGATAATAACTGCATTATATGGGTAAAAATGCATGTTCAATTGATAATATTGGGAGTAATAAGTATATTTATTATGGTTCTAGAGATAATAACTGCATAATGTGGGTAATAATGCATGTTATATTGATAACAATATAAGTAATAAGTATAATTATTACAGTTCTTGCGATAATACCTCCATTATATGGGTAACAATGCACGTTATATTGCTAATAGTATAGGTAATAAGTATAATTATTACAGTTCTAGCAATAATACCTCCATTATATGGGTAATAATGCATGTTATATTGATAATAATATAAGTAATAAGTATAATTATTACAGTTCTAGCGATAATAACTGCATTATATGGGTAATAATGCATGTTATATTGATAATATCGGGAGTAATAAGTATAATTATTATAGTTCTAGCGATAATAATATTAAAATATGGCAAATAGTGCATGTTATATTGATAATAACATAAGTAATAAATATATTTATTACAGTTCTATCGATAATAACTGCCGAATGTGGGTAATAATGCCTGTTATATTGATGATAATAAAAGCACTACGTATATTTTTTATAGTTCTAGCGGTAATAACTGCATAATATGGGTAATAATGCATGTTATATTGATAATAATCTAAGTAATAAGTATAATTATTACAGTTCTAGCCATAATAACTGCATTATATGGGTAATAATGCACGTTATATTGCTAACAATATAAGTAATAAGTATAATTATTACAGTTCTAGCGATAATAACTGCATAATATGGGTAATAATGCATGTTATATTGAGAATAATATAAGTAATAAGTGTAATTATTACAGTTCTATCGATAATAACTGCATAATATGGGTAATAATGCATGTTATATTGATGATAATAAAAGTAATACGTATATTTATTATAGTTCCAGCGATAATAACTGCATAATATGGGTAATAATGCATGTTATATTGATACTAATATAAGTAATAAGTATAATTATTACAGTTCTAGTGATAATAACTGCATTATATGGGTAATAATGCACGTTATATTGCTAACAATATAAGTAATAAGTATAATTATTAAAGTTCTACCGATAATAACTGAGTTATATTTGTAAAAATGCATGTTATATTGATAATATTGGGAGTAATAAGTATATTTATTATGGTTCTAGAGATAATAATAGTAAAATATGGCAAATAGTGCATGTTATATTGATAATAATAAAAGTAATAAGTATATTTGTTACAGTTCTATCGATAATAACTGCATAATATGGGTAATAATGCATGTTATATTGATGATAATAAAAGTAATACGTATATTTATTATAGTTCTAGCGATAATAACTGCATTATATGGGTAATAATGCACGTTATATTGCTAACAATATAAGTAATAAGTATAATTATTAAAGTTCTACCGATAATAACTGAGTTATATTTGTAAAAATGCATGTTATATTGATAATATTGGGAGTAATAAGTATATTTATTATGGTTCTAGAGATAATAATAGTAAAATATGGCAAATAGTGCATGTTATATTGATAATAATAAAAGTAATAAGTATATTTATTACAGTTCTATCGATAATAACTGCATAATATGGGTAATAATGCATGTTATATTGATGATAATAAAAGTAATACGTATATTTATTATAGTTCTAGCGATAATAACTGCATTTATATGGGTAATAATGCACGTTATATTGCTAACAATATAAGTAATAAGTATAATTATTACAGTTCTAGCGATAACACCTGCATTATATGAGTAGAAATGCATGTTATATTGATAATATTGGGAGTAATAAGTATATTTATTATGGTTCTAGAGACAATAACTGCATAATATGGGTAATAATGTATGTTATATTGATAATAATATAAGTAATAAGTATAATTATTACAGTTCTAGCGATAATACCTCCATTATATGGGTAATAATGCATGTTATATTGATGATAATGAAAGTAATACGTATATTTATTATAGTTCTAGCGATAATAACTGCATTATATGGGTAATAATGCATGTTATATTGATAATAATATTAGTAATAAGTATAATTATTACAGTTCTAGCGATAATACCTCCATTATATGGGTAATAATGCATGTTATATTGATAATATCGGGAGTAATAAGCATAATTATTATAGTTCTAGCGATAATAATAGTAAAATATGGCAAATAGTGCATGTTATATTGATAATAATAAATGTAATAAGTATATTTATTACAGTTCTATCGATAATAACTGCATAATATGGGTAATAATGCATGTTATATTGATGATAGTAAAAGTAATACGTATATTTATTATAGTTCTAGCGATAATAACTGCATAATATGGGTAATAATGCATGTTATATTGATAATAATATAAGTAATAAGTATAATTATTACAGTTCTAGCGATAATAACTGCATTATATGGGTAATAATGCACGTTATATTGCTAACAATATAAGTAATAAGTATAATTATTACAGTTCTAGCGATAATAACTGCATAATATGGGTAATAATGCATGTTATATTTATAATAATATAAGTAATAAGTATAATTATCACAGTTCTAGCGATAATAACTGCATTATATGGGTAATAATGCACGTTATATTGCTAATAATATAAGTAATAAGTATAATTATTACAGTTCTAGCGATAATAACTGCATTTTATGGGTAATAATGCACGTTATATTGCTAATAATATAAGTAATAAATATAATTATTACAGTTCTAGCGATAATAACTGTATTATATGGGTAATAATGCACGTTATATTGCTAATAATATAAGTAGTAAGTATAATTATTACAGTTCTAGCGATAATAACTGCATTATATGTGTAATAATGCATGTTATATTGATAATATTGGGAGTAATAAGTATATTTATTATAGTTCTAGCGATAATAGCTGCATTATATGGGTAATAATTCACGTTATATTGCTAATAATATAAGTAATAAATATAACTATTACAGTGCTAGCGATAATACCTCCATTATATGGGTAATAATGCATGTTATATTGATAAAGATATAAGTAATAAGTATAATTATTACAGTTCTAGCGATAATAACTGCATAATATGGGTAATAATGCACGTTATATTGCTAATAATATAAGTAATGAGTACAATTATTACAGTTCTAGCGATAATAACTGCATTATATGGGTATTAATGCATGTTATATTGATAATAATATAAGTAATAAGTGTAATTATTACAGTTCTATCGATAATAACTGCATAATATGGGTAATAATGCATGTTATAATGATGATAATAAAAGTAATACGTATATTTATTATAGTTCCAGCGATAATAACTGCATAATATGGGTAATAATGCATGTTATATTGATAATAATATAAGTAATAAGTATAATTATTACAGTTCTAGCGATAATAACTGCATTATATGGGTCGTAATGCACGTTATATTGCTAACAATATAAGTAATAAGTATAATTATTAAAGTTCTACCGATAATAACTGAGTTATATGGGTAAAAATGCATGTTATATTGATAATATTGGGAGTAATAGGTATATTTATTATGGTTCTAGAGATAATAATAGTAACATATGGCAAATAGTGCATGTTATATTGATAATAATAAAAGTAATAAGTATATTTATTACAGTTCTATCGATAATAACTGCATAATATGGGTAATAATGCATGTTATATTGATGATAATAAAAGTAATACGTATATTTATTATAGTTCTAGCGATAATAACTGCATTATATGGGTAATAATGCACGTTATATTGCTAACAATATAAGTAATAAGTATAATTATTACAGTTCTAGCGATAACACCTGCATTATATGAGTAGAAATGCATGTTATATTGATAATATTGGGAGTAATAAGTATATTTATTATGGTTCTAGAGACAATAACTGCATAATATGGGTAATAATGTATGTTATATTGATAATAATATAAGTAATAAGTATAATTATTACAGTTCTAGCGATAATACCTCCATTATATGGGTAATAATGCATGTTATATTGATGATAATGAAAGTAATACGTATATTTATTATAGTTCAAGCGATAATAACTGCATAATATGGGTAATAACGCATGTTATATTGAGAATAATATAAGTAATAAGTATAATTATTACAGTTCTGGCGATAATAACTGCACTATATGGGTAACAATGAACGTTATATTGCTAATAGTATAAGTAATAAGTATAATTATTACAGTTCTCGCGATTATAACTGCATAATATGCTTAATAATGCACGTTATATTGCTAATAAAATAAGTAATGAGTACAATTATTACAGTTCTAGCGATAATAACTGCATTATATGGGTAATAATGCATGTTATATTGATAATAATATTAGTAATAAGTATAATTATTACAGTTCTAGCGATAATACCTGCATTATATGGGCAATAATGCATGTTATATTGATATATATCGGGAGTAATAAGCATAATTATTATAGTTCTAGCGATAATAATAGTGAAATATGGCAAATAGTGCATGTTATATTGATAATAATAAATGTAATAAGTATATTTATTACAGTTCTATCGATAATAACTGCATAATATGGGTAATAATGCATGTTATATTGATGATAATAAAAGTAATACGTATATTTATTATAGTTCTAGCGATAATAACTGCATAATATGGGTAATAATGCATGTTATATTGATAATAATATAAGTAATAAGTATAATTATTACAGTTCTAGCGATAATAACTGCATTATATGGGTAATAATGCACGTTATATTGCTAACAATATAAGTAATAAGTATAATTATTACAGTTCTAGCGATAATAACTGCATAATATGGGTAATAATGCATGTTATATTTATAATAATATAAGTAATAAGTATAATTATCACAGTTCTAGCGATAATAACTGCATTATATGGGTAATAATGCACGTTATATTGCTAATAATATAAGTAATAAGTATAATTATTACAGTTCTAGCGATAATAACTGTATTTTATGGGTAATAATGCATGTTATATTGATAATATCGGGAGTAATAAGTATAATTATTATAGTTCTAGCGATAATAATAGTAAAATATGGCAAATAGTGCATGTTATATTGATAATAATAAAAGTAATAAGTATATTTATTACAGTTCTATCGATAATAACTGCATAATATGGGTAATAATGCATGTTATATTGATGATAATAAAAGTAATACGTATATTTATTATAGTTCCAGCGATAATAACTGCATAATATGGGTAATAATGCATGTTATATTGATGATAATAAAAGTAATACGTATATTTATTATAGTTCTAGCGATAATAACTGCATAATATGGGTATTATTGCATGTTATATTGATAATAATATAAGTAATAAGTATAATTATTACAGTTCTAGCGATAATAACTGCATTATATGGGTAATAATGCACGTTATATTGCTAATAGTATAAGTAATAAGTATAATTATTACAGTTCTCGCGATTATAACTGCATAATATGCTTAATAATGCACGTTATATTGCTAATAAAATAAGTAATGAGTACAATTATTACAGTTCTAGCGATAATAACTGCATTATATGGGTAATAATGCATGTTATATTGATAATAATATTAGTAATAAGTATAATTATTACAGTTCTAGCGATAATACCTGCATTATATGGGCAATAATGCATGTTATATTGATATATATCGGGAGTAATAAGCATAATTATTATAGTTCTAGCGATAATAATAGTGAAATATGGCAAATAGTGCATGTTATATTGATAATAATAAATGTAATAAGTATATTTATTACAGTTCTATCGATAATAACTGCATAATATGGGTAATAATGCATGTTATATTGATGATAATAAAAGTAATACGTATATTTATTATAGTTCTAGCGATAATAACTGCATAATATGGGTAATAATGCATGTTATATTGATAATAATATAAGTAATAAGTATAATTATTACAGTTCTAGCGATAATAACTGCATTATATGGGTAATAATGCACGTTATATTGCTAACAATATAAGTAATAAGTATAATTATTACAGTTCTAGCGATAATAACTGCATAATATGGGTAATAATGCATGTTATATTTATAATAATATAAGTAATAAGTATAATTATCACAGTTCTAGCGATAATAACTGCATTATATGGGTAATAATGCACGTTATATTGCTAATAATATAAGTAATAAGTATAATTATTACAGTTCTAGCGATAATAACTGTATTTTATGGGTAATAATGCATGTTATATTGATAATATCGGGAGTAATAAGTATAATTATTATAGTTCTAGCGATAATAATAGTAAAATATGGCAAATAGTGCATGTTATATTGATAATAATAAAAGTAATAAGTATATTTATTACAGTTCTATCGATAATAACTGCATAATATGGGTAATAATGCATGTTATATTGATGATAATAAAAGTAATACGTATATTTATTATAGTTCCAGCGATAATAACTGCATAATATGGGTAATAATGCATGTTATATTGATGATAATAAAAGTAATACGTATATTTATTATAGTTCTAGCGATAATAACTGCATAATATGGGTATTATTGCATGTTATATTGATAATAATATAAGTAATAAGTATAATTATTACAGTTCTAGCGATAATAACTGCATTATATGGGTAATAATGCACGTTATATTGCTAATAATATAAGTAATAAATATAATTATTACAGTTCTAGCGATAATAGCTGTATTATATGGGTAATAATGCACGTTATATTGCTAATAATATAAGTAGTAAGTATAATTATTACAGTTCTAGCGATAATAACTGCATTATATGTGTAATAATGCATGTTATATTGATAATATTGGGAGTAATAAGTATATTTATTATAGTTCTAGCGATAATAACTGCATTATATGGGTAATAATTCACGTTATATTGCTAATAATATAAGTAATAAATATAATTATTACAGTGCTAGCGATAATACCTCCATTATATGGGTAATAATGCATGTTATATTGATAAAGATATGAGTAATAAGTATAATTATTACAGTTCTAGCGATAATAACTGCATAATATGGGTAATAATGCACGTTATATTGCTAATAATATAAGTAATGAGTACAATTATTACAGTTCTAGCGATAATAACTGCATTATATGGGTATTAATGCATGTTATATTGATAATAATATAAGTAATAAGTGTAATTATTACAGTTCTATCGATAATAACTGCATAATATGGGTAATAATGCATGTTATAATGATGATAATAAAAGTAATACGTATATTTATTATAGTTCCAGCGATAATAACTGCATAATATGGGTAATAATGCATGTTATATTGATAATAATATAAGTAATAAGTATAATTATTAAAGTTCTACCGATAATAACTGAGTTATATGGGTAAAAATGCATGTTATATTGATAATATTGGGAGTAATAGGTATATTTATTATGGTTCTAGAGATAATAATAGTAAAATATTGCAAATAGTGCATGTTATATTGATAATAATAAAAGTAATAAGTATATTTATTACAGTTCTATCGATAATAACTGCATAATATGGGTAATAATGCATGTTATATTGATGATATTAAAAGTAATACGTATATTTATTATAGTTCTAGCGATAATAACTGCATTATATGGGTAATAATGGATGTTATATTGATAATATCGGGAGTAATAAGTATAATTATTACAGTTCTAGCGATAATAACTGCATTATTTGGGTAATAATGGATGTTATATTGATAATATCGGGAGTAGTAAGTATAATTATTACAGTTCTAGCGATAATACTAGTAAAATATGGCTAAGAGTGCCTGTTATATTGATAATAATAAAAGTAATAAGTATATTTATTATACTTCTGTCGATAATAACTGCATAATATGGGTAACAATGCATGTTATATTGATGATAATAAAAGTAGTAAGTATATTTATTATAGTTCTACCGATTATAACTGCATAATCTGGGTAATAATTCATGTTACACTGAGAATAATATAAGTAATAAGTATAATTATTACAGTTCTAGCGATAATAACTGCATTATTTGGGTAATAATGGATGTTATATTGATAATATCGGGAGTAATATGTATAATTATTACAGGTCTAGCGATAATACTAGTAAAATATGGCTAAGAGTGCCTGTTATATTGATAATAATAAAAGTAATAAGTATATTTATTATACTTCTGTCGATAATAACTGCATTATATGGGTAATAATGCATGTTATATTGATAATATCGGGAGTAATAAGTATAATTATTATAGTTCTAGCGATAATAATAGTAAAATATGGCTAATAGTGCATGTTATATTGATAATAATAAAAGTAATAAGTATATTTATTATAGTTCTATCGATAATAACTGCATAATATGGGAAATAATGCACGTGATATTGATGATAATAAAAGTAGTAAGTATATTTATTATAGTTCTACCGATTATAACTGCATAATATGGGTAATAATTCATGTTATATTGATAATAATATATATAATAAGTATAATTATTACAGTTCTAGCGATAATAACTGCATTATATGGGTAATAATGCATGTTATATTGATAATATCGGGAGTAATAAGTATAATTACTATATTTCTAGCGATAATAATAGTACAATATGGCTAATCGTGCATGTTATATTGATAATAATAAAAGTAATAAGTATATTTATTACAGTTCTATCGATAATAACTGCATAATATGGGTAATAATGCATGTTATATTGATGATAATAAAAGTAATACGTATATTTATTATAGTTATAGCGATAATAACTGCATAATATGTGTAATAATGCATGTTATATTGATAATAATATAAGTAATAAGTATAATTATTACAGTTCTAGCGATAATAACTGCATTGTATGGGTAATAATGCACGTTATATTGCTAACAATATAAGTAATAAGTATAATTATTACGGTTCTAGCGATAATAACTGTATTATATGGGTAATAATGCATGTTATATTGATAATATGGGGTGTAATAAATATAATATTAATAGTTCTTGCGATTATAATAGTAAAATATGGCTAATAGTGCATGTTCTATTGATAATAATAAAAGTAATAAGTATATTTATTACAGTTCTATCGATAGAAACTGCATAATATGGGTAATAATGGATGTTATATTGATAATAACATAAGTAATAAGTATAATTATTACAGTTCTAGCGATAATAACTGCATTGTATGGGTAATAATGCACGTTATATTGCTAATAATATAAGTAATAAGTATAATTATTACGGTTCTAGCGATAATAACTGTATTATATGGGTAATAATGCATGTTATATTTATAATAATAAAAGTAATAAGTATATTTATTATAGTTCTACCGATTATAACTGCATAATATGGGTAATTATGCATGTTATATTGAGTATAATATAAGTAATTAGTATAATTATTACAGTTCTAGCGATAATAACTGCATTATTTGGGTAATAATGGATGTTATATTGATAATATCGGGAGTAATAAGTATAATTATTACAGTTCTAGCGATAATACTAGTAAAATATGGCTAAGAGTGCCTGTTATACTGATAATAATAAAAGTAATAAGTTTATTTATTATAGTTCTATCGATAGAAAGTGCATAATATGGGTAATAATGCATGTTATATTGATGATAATAAAAGTAGTAAGTATATTTATTATAGTTCTACCGATTATAACAGCATAATATGGGTAATAATGCATGTTATATTGAGAATAATATAAGTAATAAGTATAATTACTATAGTTCTAGGGATAATAATAGTGCAATATGGCTAATAGTGCATGTTCTATTGATAACAATAAAAGTAATAAGTATATTTATTATAGTTCTGTCGATAATAACTGCATAATATGGGTAACAATGCATGTTATATTGAGAATAATATAAGTAATAAGTATAATTATTACAGTTCTAGCGATAATAACTGCATTATATGGGTAATAATGCATGTTATATTGATAATATCGGGAGTAATAAGTATAATTATTATAGTTCTAGCGATAATAATAGTAAAATATGGGTAATAATTCATGTTATATTGAGAATAATATAAGTAATAAGTATAATTATTACAGTTCTAGCGATAATAACTGCATTATATGGGTAATAATTAACGTTATATTGCTAATAATATAAGTAATAAATATAATTATTACAGTTCTAGCGATAATAACTGCATTATATGGGTAATAATGCACGTTATATTGCTAATAATATAAGTAATAAATGTAATTATTACAGTTCTAGCGATAATAATAGTAAAATATGGCTATTAGTGCCTGTTGTATTGATAGTAATAAAAGTAATAAGTGTAATTATTACAGTTCTAGCGATAATAACTGCATTATATGGGTAATAATGCATGTTATATAGATAATATTGGGAGTAATAAGTATATTTATTATAGTTCTCGCGATAATAACTGTATAATATGGGTAATAATGCATGTTATATTGATAGTAATATAAGTAATAAGTATAATTATTACAGTTCTAGCGATAATAACTGCATTATATGGGTAATAATTCACGTTATATTACTAATAATATAAGTAATAAATATAATTATTACAGTTCTAGCGATAATAACTGCGTTATATGGGTAATAATGCATGTTATATTGATGATAATGAAAGTAATACGTATATTTATTATAGTTCTAGCGATAATAACTGCATAATATGGCTAATAATGCATGTTATATTGAGAATAATATAAGTGATAAGTATAATTATGACAGTTCTGGCGGTAATAACTGCATTATATGGGTAATAATGCGCGTTATATTGCTAGTAGTATAAGTAATAAGTATAATTATTACAGTTCTAGCGACAATAACTGCATGATATGGGTAATAATGCACGTTATATTGCTAATAATATAAGTAATGAGTACAATTATTACAGTTCTAGCGATAATAACTGCATTATATGGGTAAAAATGCATGTTATATTGATAATATTGGGAGTAATAAGTATATTTATTATGGTTCTAGAGATAATAACTGCATAATGTGGGTAATAATGCATGTTATATTGATAACAATATAAGTAATAAGTATAATTATTACAGTTCTTGCGATAATACCTCCATTATATGGGTAATAATGCACGTTATATTGCTAACAATATAAGTAATAAGTATAATTATTAAAGTTCTACCGATAATAACTGAGTTATATGGGTAAAAATGCATGTTATATTGATAATATTGGGAGTAATAGGTATATTTATTATGGTTCTAGAGATAATAATAGTAAAATATTGCAAATAGTGCATGTTATATTGATAATAATAAAAGTAATAAGTATATTTATTACAGTTCTATCGATAATAACTGCATAATATGGGTAATAATGCATGTTATATTGATGATATTAAAAGTAATACGTATATTTATTATAGTTCTAGCGATAATAACTGCATTATATGGGTAATAATGGATGTTATATTGATAATATCGGGAGTAATAAGTATAATTATTACAGTTCTAGCGATAATAACTGCATTATTTGGGTAATAATGGATGTTATATTGATAATATCGGGAGTAGTAAGTATAATTATTACAGTTCTAGCGATAATACTAGTAAAATATGGCTAAGAGTGCCTGTTATATTGATAATAATAAAAGTAATAAGTATATTTATTATACTTCTGTCGATAATAACTGCATAATATGGGTAACAATGCATGTTATATTGATGATAATAAAAGTAGTAAGTATATTTATTATAGTTCTACCGATTATAACTGCATAATCTGGGTAATAATTCATGTTACACTGAGAATAATATAAGTAATAAGTATAATTATTACAGTTCTAGGGATAATAACTGCATTATTTGGGTAATAATGGATGTTATATTGATAATATCGGGAGTAATAAGTATAATTATTACAGGTCTAGCGATAATACTAGTAAAATATGGCTAAGAGTGCCTGTTATATTGATAATAATAAAAGTAATAAGTATATTTATTATACTTCTGTCGATAATAACTGCATTATATGGGTAATAATGCATGTTATATTGATGATATCGAGAGTAATAAGTATAATTATTATAGTTCTAGCGATAATACTAGTAAAATATGGCTAAGAGTGCCTGTTATATTGATAATAATAAAAGTAATAAGTATATTTATTATACTTCTGTCGATAATAACTGCATAATATGGGTAACAATGCATGTTATATTGATGATAATAAAAGTAGTAAGTATATTTATTATAGTTCTACCGATTATAACTGCATAATCTGGGTAATAATTCATGTTACACTGAGAATAATATAAGTAATAAGTATAATTATTACAGTTCTAGCGATAATAACTGCATTATTTGGGTAATAATGGATGTTATATTGATAATATCGGGAGTAATAAGTATAATTATTACAGGTCTAGCGATAATACTAGTAAAATATGGCTAAGAGTGCCTGTTATATTGATAATAATAAAAGTAATAAGTATATTTATTATACTTCTGTCGATAATAACTGCATTATATGGGTAATAATGCATGTTATATTGATAATATCGGGAGTAATAAGTATAATTATTATAGTTCTAGCGATAATAATAGTAAAATATGGCTAATAGTGCATGTTATATTGATAATAATAAAAGTAATAAGTATATTTATTATAGTTCTATCGATAATAACTGCATAATATGGGAAATAATGCACGTTATATTGATGATAATAAAAGTAGTAAGTATATTTATTATAGTTCTACCGATTATAACTGCATAATATGGGTAATAATTCATGTTATATTGATAATAATATATATAATAAGTATAATTATTACAGTTCTAGCGATAATAACTGCATTATATGGGTAATAATGCATGTTATATTGATAATATCGGGAGTAATAAGTATAATTACTATATTTCTAGCGATAATAATAGTACAATATGGCTAATCGTGCATGTTATATTGATAATAATAAAAGTAATAAGTATATTTATTACAGTTCTATCGATAATAACTGCATAATATGGGTAATAATGCATGTTATATTGATGATAATAAAAGTAATACGTATATTTATTATAGTTATAGCGATAATAACTGCATAATATGTGTAATAATGCATGTTATATTGATAATAATATAAGTAATAAGTATAATTATTACAGTTCTAGCGATAATAACTGCATTGTATGGGTAATAATGCACGTTATATTGCTAACAATATAAGTAATAAGTATAATTATTACGGTTCTAGCGATAATAACTGTATTATATGGGTAATAATGCATGTTATATTGATAATATGGGGTGTAATAAATATAATATTAATAGTTCTTGCGATTATAATAGTAAAATATGGCTAATAGTGCATGTTCTATTGATAATAATAAAAGTAATAAGTATATTTATTACAGGTCTATCGATAGAAACTGCATAATATGGGTAATAATGGATGTTATATTGATAATAACATAAGTAATAAGTATAATTATTACAGTTCTAGCGATAATAACTGCATTGTATGGGTAATAATGCACGTTATATTGCTAATAATATAAGTAATAAGTATAATTATTACGGTTCTAGCGATAATAACTGTATTATATGGGTAATAATGCATGTTATATTTATAATAATAAAAGTAATAAGTATATTTATTATAGTTCTACCGATTATAACTGCATAATATGGGTAATTATGCATGTTATATTGAGTATAATATAAGTAATTAGTATAATTATTACAGTTCTAGCGATAATAACTGCATTATTTGGGTAATAATGGATGTTATATTGATAATATCGGGAGTAATAAGTATAATTATTACAGTTCTAGCGATAATACTAGTAAAATATGGCTAAGAGTGCCTGTTATACTGATAATAATAAAAGTAATAAGTTTATTTATTATAGTTCTATCGATAGAAAGTGCATAATATGGGTAATAATGCATGTTATATTGAGAATAATATAAGTAATAAGTATAATTATTACAGTTCTAGCGATAATAACTGCATTATATGGGTAATAATGCATGTTATATTGATAATATCGGGAGTAATAAGTATAATTATTATAGTTCTAGCGATAATAATAGTAAAATATGGGTAATAATTCATGTTATATTGAGAATAATATAAGTAATAAGTATAATTATTACAGTTCTAGCGATAATAACTGCATTATATGGGTAATAATTAACGTTATATTGCTAATAATATAAGTAATAAATATAATTATTACAGTTCTAGCGATAATAACTGCATTATATGGGTAATAATGCACGTTATATTGCTAATAATATAAGTAATAAATGTAATTATTACAGTTCTAGCGATAATAATAGTAAAATATGGCTATTAGTGCCTGTTGTATTGATAGTAATAAAAGTAATAAGTGTAATTATTACAGTTCTAGCGATAATAACTGCATTATATGGGTAATAATGCATGTTATATAGATAATATTGGGAGTAATAAGTATATTTATTATAGTTCTCGCGATAATAACTGTATAATATGGGTAATAATGCATGTTATATTGATAGTAATATAAGTAATAAGTATAATTATTACAGTTCTAGCGATAATAACTGCATTATATGGGTAATAATTCACGTTATATTACTAATAATATAAGTAATAAATATAATTATTACAGTTCTAGCGATAATAACTGCGTTATATGGGTAATAATGCATGTTATATTGATGATAATGAAAGTAATACGTATATTTATTATAGTTCTAGCGATAATAACTGCATAATATGGCTAATAATGCATGTTATATTGAGAATAATATAAGTGATAAGTATAATTATGACAGTTCTGGCGGTAATAACTGCATTATATGGGTAATAATGCGCGTTATATTGCTAGTAGTATAAGTAATAAGTATAATTATTACAGTTCTAGCGACAATAACTGCATGATATGGGTAATAATGCACGTTATATTGCTAATAATATAAGTAATGAGTACAATTATTACAGTTCTAGCGATAATAACTGCATTATATGGGTAAAAATGCATGTTATATTGATAATATTGGGAGTAATAAGTATATTTATTATGGTTCTAGAGATAATAACTGCATAATGTGGGTAATAATGCATGTTATATTGATAACAATATAAGTAATAAGTATAATTATTACAGTTCTTGCGATAATACCTCCATTATATGGGTAATAATGCACGTTATATTGCTAACAATATAAGTAATAAGTATAATTATTAAAGTTCTACCGATAATAACTGAGTTATATGGGTAAAAATGCATGTTATATTGATAATATTGGGAGTAATAGGTATATTTATTATGGTTCTAGAGATAATAATAGTAAAATATTGCAAATAGTGCATGTTATATTGATAATAATAAAAGTAATAAGTATATTTATTACAGTTCTATCGATAATAACTGCATAATATGGGTAATAATGCATGTTATATTGATGATATTAAAAGTAATACGTATATTTATTATAGTTCTAGCGATAATAACTGCATTATATGGGTAATAATGGATGTTATATTGATAATATCGGGAGTAATAAGTATAATTATTACAGTTCTAGCGATAATAACTGCATTATTTGGGTAATAATGGATGTTATATTGATAATATCGGGAGTAGTAAGTATAATTATTACAGTTCTAGCGATAATACTAGTAAAATATGGCTAAGAGTGCCTGTTATATTGATAATAATAAAAGTAATAAGTATATTTATTATACTTCTGTCGATAATAACTGCATAATATGGGTAACAATGCATGTTATATTGATGATAATAAAAGTAGTAAGTATATTTATTATAGTTCTACCGATTATAACTGCATAATCTGGGTAATAATTCATGTTACACTGAGAATAATATAAGTAATAAGTATAATTATTACAGTTCTAGCGATAATAACTGCATTATTTGGGTAATAATGGATGTTATATTGATAATATCGGGAGTAATAAGTATAATTATTACAGGTCTAGCGATAATACTAGTAAAATATGGCTAAGAGTGCCTGTTATATTGATAATAATAAAAGTAATAAGTATATTTATTATACTTCTGTCGATAATAACTGCATTATATGGGTAATAATGCATGTTATATTGATGATATCGAGAGTAATAAGTATAATTATTATAGTTCTAGCGATAATACTAGTAAAATATGGCTAAGAGTGCCTGTTATATTGATAATAATAAAAGTAATAAGTATATTTATTATACTTCTGTCGATAATAACTGCATAATATGGGTAACAATGCATGTTATATTGATGATAATAAAAGTAGTAAGTATATTTATTATAGTTCTACCGATTATAACTGCATAATCTGGGTAATAATTCATGTTACACTGAGAATAATATAAGTAATAAGTATAATTATTACAGTTCTAGCGATAATAACTGCATTATTTGGGTAATAATGGATGTTATATTGATAATATCGGGAGTAATAAGTATAATTATTACAGGTCTAGCGATAATACTAGTAAAATATGGCTAAGAGTGCCTGTTATGTTGATAATAATAAAAGTAATAAGTATATTTATTATACTTCTGTCGATAATAACTGCATTATATGGGTAATAATGCATGTTATATTGATAATATCGGGAGTAATAAGTATAATTATTATAGTTCTAGCGATAATAATAGTAAAATATGGCTAATAGTGCATGTTATATTGATAATAATAAAAGTAATAAGTATATTTATTATAGTTCTATCGATAATAACTGCATAATATGGGAAATAATGCACGTTATATTGATGATAATAAAAGTAGTAAGTATATTTATTATAGTTCTACCGATTATAACTGCATAATATGGGTAATAATTCATGTTATATTGATAATAATATATATAATAAGTATAATTATTACAGTTCTAGCGATAATAACTGCATTATATGGGTAATAATGCATGTTATATTGATAATATCGGGAGTAATAAGTATAATTACTATATTTCTAGCGATAATAATAGTACAATATGGCTAATCGTGCATGTTATATTGATAATAATAAAAGTAATAAGTATATTTATTACAGTTCTATCGATAATAACTGCATAATATGGGTAATAATGCATGTTATATTGATGATAATAAAAGTAATACGTATATTTATTATAGTTATAGCGATAATAACTGCATAATATGTGTAATAATGCATGTTATATTGATAATAATATAAGTAATAAGTATAATTATTACAGTTCTAGCGATAATAACTGTATTATATGGGTAATAATGCATGTTATATTGATAATATGGGGTGTAATAAATATAATATTAATAGTTCTTGCGATTATAATAGTAAAATATGGCTAATAGTGCATGTTCTATTGATAATAATAAAAGTAATAAGTATATTTATTACAGTTCTATCGATAGAAACTGCATAATATGGGTAATAATGGATGTTATATTGATAATAACATAAGTAATAAGTATAATTATTACAGTTCTAGCGATAATAACTGCATTGTATGGGTAATAATGCACGTTATATTGCTAATAATATAAGTAATAAGTATAATTATTACGGTTCTAGCGATAATAACTGTATTATATGGGTAATAATGCATGTTATATTTATAATAATAAAAGTAATAAGTATATTTATTATAGTTCTACCAATTATAACTGCATAATATGGGTAATTATGCATGTTATATTGAGTATAATATAAGTAATTAGTATAATTATTACAGTTCTAGCGATAATAACTGCATTATTTGGGTAATAATGGATGTTATATTGATAATATCGGGAGTAATAAGTATAATTATTACAGTTCTAGCGATAATACTAGTAAAATATGGCTAAGAGTGCCTGTTATACTGATAATAATAAAAGTAATAAGTTTATTTATTATAGTTCTATCGATAGAAAGTGCATAATATGGGTAATAATGCATGTTATATTGATGATAATAAAAGTAGTAAGTATATTTATTATAGTTCTACCGATTATAACAGCATAATATGGGTAATAATGCATGTTATATTGAGAATAATATAAGTAATAAGTATAATTACTATAGTTCTAGGGATAATAATAGTGCAATATGGATAATAGTGCATGTTCTATTGATAACAATAAAAGTAATAAGTATATTTATTATAGTTCTGTCGATAATAACTGCATAATATGGGTAACAATGCATGTTATATTGAGAATAATATAAGTAATAAGTATAATTATTACAGTTCTAGCGATAATAACTGCATTATATGGGTAATAATGCATGTTATATTGATAATATCGGGAGTAATAAGTATAATTATTATAGTTCTAGCGATAATAATAGTAAAATATGGCTATTAGTGCCTGTTGTATTGATAGTAATAAAAGTAATAAGTGTAATTATTACAGTTCTAGCGATAATAACTGCATTATATGGGTAATAATGCATGTTATATAGATAATATTGGGAGTAATAAGTATATTTATTATAGTTCTCGCGATAATAACTGTATAATATGGGTAATAATGCATGTTATATTGATAGTAATATAAGTAATAAGTATAATTATTACAGTTCTAGCGATAATAACTGCATTATATGGGTAATAATTCACGTTATATTACTAATAATATAAGTAATAAATATAATTATTACAGTTCTAGCGATAATAACTGCGTTATATGGGTAATAATGCATGTTATATTGATGATAATGAAAGTAATACGTATATTTATTATAGTTCTAGCGATAATAACTGCATAATATGGCTAATAATGCATGTTATATTGAGAATAATATAAGTGATAAGTATAATTATGACAGTTCTGGCGGTAATAACTGCATTATATGGGTAATAATGCGCGTTATATTGCTAGTAGTATAAGTAATAAGTATAATTATTACAGTTCTAGCGACAATAACTGCATGATATGGGTAATAATGCACGTTATATTGCTAATAATATAAGTAATGAGTACAATTATTACAGTTCTAGCGATAATAACTGCATTATATGGGTAAAAATGCATGTTATATTGATAATATTGGGAGTAATAAGTATATTTATTATGGTTCTAGAGATAATAACTGCATAATGTGGGTAATAATGCATGTTATATTGATAACAATATAAGTAATAAGTATAATTATTACAGTTCTTGCGATAATACCTCCATTATATGGGTAACAATGCACGTTATATTGCTAATAGTATAGGTAATAAGTATAGTTATTACAGTTCTAGCAATAATACCTCCATTATATGGGTAATAATGCATGTTATATAGATAATAATATAAGTAATAAGTATAATTATTACAGTTCTAGCGATAATAACTGCATTATATGGGTAATAATGCATGTTATATTGATAATATCGGGAGTAATAAGTATAATTATTATAGTTCCAGCGATAATAATATTAAAATATGGCAAATAGTGCATGTTATATTGATAATAACATAAGTAATAAATATATTTATTACAGTTCTATCGATAATAACTGCCGAATGTGGGTAATAATGCCTGTTATATTGATAATAATCTAAGTAATAAGTATAATTATTACAGTTCTAGCCATAATAACTGCATTATATGGGTAATAATGCACGTTATATTGCTAACAATATAAGTAATAAGTATAATTATTACAGTTCTAGCGATAATAACTGCATAATATGGGTAATAATGCATGTTATATTGAGAATAATATAAGTAATAAGTGTAACTATTACAGTTCTATCGATAATAACTGCATAATATGGGTAATAATGCATGTTATATTGATGATAATAAAAGTACTACGTATATTTTTTATAGTTCTAGCGGTAATAACTGCATAATATGGGTAATAATGCATGTTATATTGATAATAATCTAAGTAATAAGTATAATTATTACAGTTCTAGTGATAATAACTGCATTATATGGGTAATAATGCACGTTATATTGCTAACAATATAAGTAATAAGTATAATTATTACAGTTCTAGCGATAATAACTGCATAATATGGGTAATAATGCATGTTATATTGAGAATAATATAAGTAATAAGTGTAATTATTACAGTTCTATCGATAATAACTGCATAATATGGGTAATAATGCATGTTATATTGATGATAATAAAAGTAATACGTATATTTATTATAGTTCCAGCGATAATAACTGCATAATATGGGTAATAATGCATGTTATATTGATAATAATATAAGTAATAAGTATAATTATTACAGTTCTAGTGATAATAACTGCATTATATGGGTAATAATGCACGTTATATTGCTAACAATATAAGTAATAAGTATAATTATTAAAGTTCTACCGATAATAACTGAGTTATATTTGTAAAAATGCATGTTATATTGATAATATTGGGAGTAATAAGTATATTTATTACAGTTCTATCGATAATAACTGCATAATATGGGTAATAATGCATGTTATATTGATGATAATAAAAGTAATACGTATATTTATTATAGTTCTAGCGATAATAACTGCATTATATGGGTAATAATGCACGTTATATTGCTAACAATATAAGTAATAAGTATAATTATTAAAGTTCTACCGATAATAACTGAGTTATATTTGTAAAAATGCATGTTATATTGATAATATTGGGAGTAATAAGTATATTTATTATGGTTCTAGAGATAATAATAGTAAAATATGGCAAATAGTGCATGTTATATTGATAATAATAAAAGTAATAAGTATATTTATTACAGTTCTATCGATAATAACTGCATAATATGGGTAATAATGCATGTTATATTGATGATAATAAAAGTAATACGTATATTTATTATAGTTCTAGCGATAATAACTGCATTTATATGGGTAATAATGCACGTTATATTGCTAACAATATATGTAATAAGTATAATTATTACAGTTCTAGCGATAACACCTGCATTATATGAGTAGAAATGCATGTTATATTGATAATATTGGGAGTAATAAGTATATTTATTATGGTTCTAGAGACAATAACTGCATAATATGGGTAATAATGTATGTTATATTGATAATAATATAAGTAATAAGTATAATTATTACAGTTCTAGCGATAATACCTCCATTATATGGGTAATAATGCATGTTATATTGATGATAATGAAAGTAATACGTATATTTATTATAGTTCTAGCGATAATAACTGCATAATATGGGTAATAACGCATGTTATATTGAGAATAATATAAGTAATAAGTATAATTATTACAGTTCTGGCGATAATAACTGCACTATATGGGTAACAATGAACGTTATATTGCTAATAGTATAAGTAATAAGTATAATTATTACAGTTCTCGCGATTATAACTGCATAATATGCTTAATAATGCACGTTATATTGCTAATAATATAAGTAATGAGTACAATTATTACAGTTCTAGCGATAATAACTGCATTATATGGGTAATAATGCATGTTATATTGATAATAATATTAGTAATAAGTATAATTATTACAGTTCTAGCGATAATACCTCCATTATATGGGTAATAATGCATGTTATATTGATAATATCGGGAGTAATAAGCATAATTATTATAGTTCTAGCGATAATAATAGTAAAATATGGCAAATAGTGCATGTTATATTGATAATTATAAATGTAATAAGTATATTTATTACAGTTCTATCGATAATAACTGCATAATATGGGTAATAATGCATGTTATATTGATAATAATATAAGTAATAAGTATAATTATTACAGTTCTAGCGATAATAACTGCATTATATGGGTAATAATGCACGTTATATTGCTAACAATATAAGTAATAAGTATAATTATTACAGTTCTAGCGATAATAACTGCATAATATGGGTAATAATGCATGTTATATTTATAATAATATAAGTAATAAGTATAATTATCACAGTTCTAGCGATAATAACTGCATTATATGGGTAATAATGCACGTTATATTGCTAATAATATAAGTAATAAATATAATTATTACAGTTCTAGCGATAATAACTGTATTATATGGGTAATAATGCACGTTATATTGCTAATAATATAAGTAGTAAGTATAATTATTACAGTTCTAGCGATAATAACTGCATTATATGTGTAATAATGCATGTTATATTGATAATATTGGGAGTAATAAGTATATTTATTATAGTTCTAGCGATAATAACTGCATTATATGGGTAATAATTCACGTTATATTGCTAATAATATAAGTAATAAATATAATTATTACAGTGCTAGCGATAATACCTCCATTATATGGGTAATAATGCATGTTATATTGATAAAGATATAAGTAATAAGTATAATTATTACAGTTCTAGCGATAATAACTGCATAATATGGGTAATAATGCACGTTATATTGCTAACAATATAAGTAATAAGTATAATTATTAAAGTTCTACCGATAATAACTGAGTTATATTTGTAAAAATGCATGTTATATTGATAATATTGGGAGTAATAAGTATATTTATTACAGTTCTATCGATAATAACTGCATAATATGGGTAATAATGCATGTTATATTGATGATAATAAAAGTAATACGTATATTTATTATAGTTCTAGCGATAATAACTGCATTATATGGGTAATAATGCACGTTATATTGCTAACAATATAAGTAATAAGTATAATTATTAAAGTTCTACCGATAATAACTGAGTTATATTTGTAAAAATGCATGTTATATTGATAATATTGGGAGTAATAAGTATATTTATTATGGTTCTAGAGATAATAATAGTAAAATATGGCAAATAGTGCATGTTATATTGATAATAATAAAAGTAATAAGTATATTTATTACAGTTCTATCGATAATAACTGCATAATATGGGTAATAATGCATGTTATATTGATGATAATAAAAGTAATACGTATATTTATTATAGTTCTAGCGATAATAACTGCATTTATATGGGTAATAATGCACGTTATATTGCTAACAATATAAGTAATAAGTATAATTATTACAGTTCTAGCGATAACACCTGCATTATATGAGTAGAAATGCATGTTATATTGATAATATTGGGAGTAATAAGTATATTTATTATGGTTCTAGAGACAATAACTGCATAATATGGGTAATAATGTATGTTATATTGATAATAATATAAGTAATAAGTATAATTATTACAGTTCTAGCGATAATACCTCCATTATATGGGTAATAATGCATGTTATATTGATGATAATGAAAGTAATACGTATATTTATTATAGTTCTAGCGATAATAACTGCATAATATGGGTAATAACGCATGTTATATTGAGAATAATATAAGTAATAAGTATAATTATTACAGTTCTGGCGATAATAACTGCACTATATGGGTAACAATGAACGTTATATTGCTAATAGTATAAGTAATAAGTATAATTATTACAGTTCTCGCGATTATAACTGCATAATATGCTTAATAATGCACGTTATATTGCTAATAATATAAGTAATGAGTACAATTATTACAGTTCTAGCGATAATAACTGCATTATATGGGTAATAATGCATGTTATATTGATAATAATATTAGTAATAAGTATAATTATTACAGTTCTAGCGATAATACCTCCATTATATGGGTAATAATGCATGTTATATTGATAATATCGGGAGTAATAAGCATAATTATTATAGTTCTAGCGATAATAATAGTAAAATATGGCAAATAGTGCATGTTATATTGATAATTATAAATGTAATAAGTATATTTATTACAGTTCTATCGATAATAACTGCATAATATGGGTAATAATGCATGTTATATTGATAATAATATAAGTAATAAGTATAATTATTACAGTTCTAGCGATAATAACTGCATTATATGGGTAATAATGCACGTTATATTGCTAACAATATAAGTAATAAGTATAATTATTACAGTTCTAGCGATAATAACTGCATAATATGGGTAATAATGCATGTTATATTTATAATAATATAAGTAATAAGTATAATTATCACAGTTCTAGCGATAATAACTGCATTATATGGGTAATAATGCACGTTATATTGCTAATAATATAAGTAATAAATATAATTATTACAGTTCTAGCGATAATAACTGTATTATATGGGTAATAATGCACGTTATATTGCTAATAATATAAGTAGTAAGTATAATTATTACAGTTCTAGCGATAATAACTGCATTATATGTGTAATAATGCATGTTATATTGATAATATTGGGAGTAATAAGTATATTTATTATAGTTCTAGCGATAATAACTGCATTATATGGGTAATAATTCACGTTATATTGCTAATAATATAAGTAATAAATATAATTATTACAGTGCTAGCGATAATACCTCCATTATATGGGTAATAATGCATGTTATATTGATAAAGATATAAGTAATAAGTATAATTATTACAGTTCTAGCGGTAATAACTGCATAATATGGGTAATAATGCACGTTATATTGCTAATAATATAAGTAATGAGTACAATTATTACAGTTCTAGCGATAATAACTGCATTATATGGGTATTAATGCATGTTATATTGATAATAATATAAGTAATAAGTGTAATTATTACAGTTCTATCGATAATAACTGCATAATATGGGTAATAATGCATGTTATAATGATGATAATAAAAGTAATACGTATATTTATTATAGTTCCAGCGATAATAACTGCATAATATGGGTAATAATGCATGTTATATTGATAATAATATAAGTAATAAGTATAATTATTACAGTTCTAGCGATAATAACTGCATTATATGGGTAATAATGCACGTTATATTGCTAACAATATAAGTAATAAGTATAATTATTAAAGTTCTACCGATAATAACTGAGTTATATGGGTAAAAATGCATGTTACATTGATAATATTGGGAGTAATAGGTATATTTATTATGGTTCTAGAGATAATAATAGTAAAATATTGCAAATAGTGCATGTTATATTGATAATAATAAAAGTAATAAGTATATTTATTACAGTTCTATCGATAATAACTGCATAATATGGGTAATAATGCATGTTATATTGATGATATTAAAAGTAATACGTATATTTATTATAGTTCTAGCGATAATAACTGCATTATATGGGTAATAATGCACGTTATATTGCTAACAATATAAGTAATAAGTATAATTATTACAGTTCTAGCGATAACACCTGCATTATATGAGTAGAAATGCATGTTATATTGATAATATTGGGAGTAGTAAGTATATTTATTATGGTTCTAGAGACAATAACTGCATAATATGGGTAATAATGTATGTTATATTGATAATAATATAAGTAATAAGTATAATTATTACAGTTCTAGCGATAATACCTCCATTATATGGGTAATAATGCATGTTATATTGATGATAATGAAAGTAATACGTATATTTATTATAGTTATAGCGATAATAACTGCATAATATGGGTAATAACGCATGTTATATTGAGAATAATATAAGTAATAAGTATAATTATTACAGTTCTGGCGATAATAACTGCACTATATGGGTAACAATGAACGTCATATTGCTAATAGTATAAGTAATAAGTATAATTATTACAGTTCTCGCGATTATAACTGCATAATATGCTTAATAATGCATGTTATATTGATAATAATATAAGTAATAAGTATAATTATTACAGTTCTAGCGATAATACCTGCATTATATGGGCAATAATGCATGTTATATTGATATATATCGGGAGTAATAAGCATAATTATTATAGTTCTAGCGATAATAATAGTGAAATATGGCAAATAGTGCATGTTATGTTGATAATAATAAAAGTAATAAGTATATTTATTACAGTTCTATCGATAATAACTGCATAATATGGGTAATAATGCATGTTATATTGATGATAATAAAAGTAATACGTATGTTTATTATAGTTCTAGCGATAATAACTGCATTATATGGGTAATAATGCACGTTATATTGCTAACAATATAAGTAATAAGTATAATTATTACAGTTCTAGCGATAATACCTGGATTATATGAGTGGAAATGCATGTTATATTGATAATATTGGGAGTAATAAGTATATTTATTATGGTTCTAGAGATAATAACTGCATAATATGGGTAATAATGTATGTTATATTGATAATAATATAAGTAATAAGTTTAATTATTACAGTTCTAGCGATAATACCTCCATTATATGGGTAATAATGCATGTTATATTGATAATAATATAAGTAATAAGTAAAATTCTCACAGTTCTAGCGATAATAACTGCATTATATGGGTAATAATGCACGTTATATTGCTAATAATATAAGTAATAAGTATAATTATTACAGTTCTAGCGATAATAACTGCATTATATGGGTAATAATGCATGTTATATTGATAATATCGGGAGTAATAAGTATAATTATTACAGTTCTAGCGATAATACCTCCATTATATGGGTAATAATGCGTGTTATATTGATGATAATAAAAGTAATACGTATATTTATTATAGTTCTAGCGATAATAACTGCATAATATGGGTAATAATGCATGTTATGTTGAGAATAATATAAGTAATAAGTATAATTATTACAGTTCTAGCGATAATAACTGCAATTTATGGGTAATAATGCACGTTATATTGCTAATAATATAAGTAATAAGTATAATTATTACAGTTCTAGCGATAATAACTGTATTATATGGTTAATAATGCATGTTATATTGATGATAATGAAAGTAGTAACTATATTTATTACAGTTCTAGCGATAATAACTGCACTATATGCGTAATAAGGCATGTTATATTGATAATATCGGGAGTAATAAGTATAATTATTATAGTTCTAGCGATAACAATAGTAAAATATGGCTAATAGTGCATGTTATATTGATAATAGTAAAAGTAATAAGTATAATTATTAAAGTTCTACCGATTATAACTGAGTTATATGGGTAAAAATGCATGTTATATTGATAATATTGGGAGTAATAGGTATATTTATTATGGTTCTAGAGATAATAATAGTAAAATATGGCAAATAGTGCATGTTATATTGATAATAATAAAAGTAATAAGTATATTTATTACAGTTCTATCGATAATAACTGCACAATGTGGGTAATAATGCATGTTATATTGAGAATAATATAAGTAATAAGTATAATTATTACAGTTCTATCGATAATAACTGCATAATATGGGTAATAATGCATGTTATATTGATGATAATAAAAGTAATACGTATGTTTATTATAGTTCTAGCGATAATAACTGCATAATATGGGTAATAATGCATGTTATATTGATAATAATATAAGTAATAGGGGGCGTCCCACTTGGACGTCGACCGATTGGACGCGTTCCGTTTGGACGGTCCCGATTCGACGCGTTCCAATTCGAAGCGGTGCCGATTGGACGCGTCCCAATTCGAAGAGGTTAGATTTGGTTAGGTTAGGTTCTATAAGCCCTGCTTAGAATTGGAACGCGTCCAATCGGCACCGCTTCGAAATGGAACGAGTCGAATCGGGACCGTCCAATCGGGACGCGTCCAAACGGTCGGCGTCCAAGTGGGCATCACTCAAGTAATAAGTATAATTATTACAGTTCTAGTGATAATAACTGCATTATATGGGTAATAATGCACGTTATATTGCTAACAATATAAGTAATAAGTATAATTATTAAAGTTCTACCGATTATAACTGAGTTATATGGGTAAAAATGCATGTTATATTGATAATATTGGGAGTAATAGGTATATTTATTATGGTTCTAGAGATAATAATAGTAAAATATGGCAAATAGTGCATGTTATATTGATAATAATAAAAGTAATAAGTATATTTATTACAGTTCTATCGATAATAACTGCACAATATGGGTAATAATGCATGTTATATTGATGATAATAAAAGTAATACGTATATTTATTATAGTTCTAGCGATAGTAACTGCATTATATGGGTAATAATGCACGTTATATTGCTAACAATATAAGTAATAAGTATAATTATTACAGTTCTAGCGATAATACCTGGATTATATGAGTGGAAATGCATGTTATATTGATAATATTGGGAGTAATAAGTATATTTATTATGGTTCTAGAGATAATAACTGCATTATATGGGTAATAATGCATGTTATATTGATAATAATATAAGTAATAAGTATAATTATTACAGTTCTAGCGATAATACCTCCATTATATGGGTAATAATGCATGTTATATTGATATATATCGGGAGTAATAAGCATAATTATTATAGTTCTAGCGATAATAATAGTAAAATATGGCAAATAGTGCATGTTATGTTGATAATAATAAAAGTAATAAGTATATTTATTACAGTTCTATCGATAATAACTGCATAATATGGGTAATAATGCATGTTATATTGATGATAATAAAAGTAATACGTATGTTTATTATAGTTCTAGCGATAATAACTGCATTATATGGGTAATAATGCACGTTATATTGCTAACAATATAAGTAATAAGTATAATTATTACAGTTCTAGCGATAATAACTGCATAATATGGGTAATAATGCATGTTATATTGATAATAATATAAGTAATAAGTAAAATTCTCACAGTTCTAGCGATAATAACTGCATTATATGGGTAATAATGCACGTTATATTGCTAATAATATAAGTAATAAGTATAATTATTACAGTTCTCGCGATTATAACTGCATAATATGCTTAATAATGCATGTTATATTGATAATAATATAAGTAATAAGTATAATTATTACAGTTCTAGCGATAATACCTGCATTATATGGGCAATAATGCATGTTATATTGATATATATCGGGAGTAATAAGCATAATTATTATAGTTCTAGCGATAATAATAGTGAAATATGGCAAATAGTGCATGTTATGTTGATAATAATAAAAGTAATAAGTATATTTATTACAGTTCTATCGATAATAACTGCATAATATGGGTAATAATGCATGTTATATTGATGATAATAAAAGTAATACGTATGTTTATTATAGTTCTAGCGATAATAACTGCATTATATGGGTAATAATGCACGTTATATTGCTAACAATATAAGTAATAAGTATAATTATTACAGTTCTAGCGATAATACCTGGATTATATGAGTGGAAATGCATGTTATATTGATAATATTGGGAGTAATAAGTATATTTATTATGGTTCTAGAGATAATAACTGCATAATATGGGTAATAATGTATGTTATATTGATAATAATATAAGTAATAAGTTTAATTATTACAGTTCTAGCGATAATACCTCCATTATATGGGTAATAATGCATGTTATATTGATGACAATGAAAGTAATACGTATGTTTATTATAGTTCTAGCGATAATAACTGCATTATATGGGTAATAATGCACGTTATATTGCTAACAATATAAGTAATAAGTATAATTATTACAGTTCTAGCGATAATAACTGCATAATATGGGTAATAATGCATGTTATATTGATAATAATATAAGTAATAAGTAAAATTCTCACAGTTCTAGCGATAATAACTGCATTATATGGGTAATAATGCACGTTATATTGCTAATAATATAAGTAATAAGTATAATTATTACAGTTCTAGCGATAATAACTGCATTATATGGGTAATAATGCATGTTATATTGATAATATCGGGAGTAATAAGTATAATTATTACAGTTCTAGCGATAATACCTCCATTATATGGGTAATAATGCGTGTTATATTGATGATAATAAAAGTAATACGTATATTTATTATAGTTCTAGCGATAATAACTGCATAATATGGGTAATAATGCATGTTATGTTGAGAATAATATAAGTAATAAGTATAATTATTACAGTTCTAGCGATAATAACTGCAATTTATGGGTAATAATGCACGTTATATTGCTAATAATATAAGTAATAAGTATAATTATTACAGTTCTAGCGATAATAACTGTATTATATGGTTAATAATGCATGTTATATTGATATATATCGGGAGTAATAAGCATAATTATTATAGTTCTAGCGATAATAATAGTAAAATATGGCAAATAGTGCATGTTATGTTGATAATAATAAAAGTAATAAGTATATTTATTACAGTTCTATCGATAATAACTGCATAATATGGGTAATAATGCATGTTATATTGATGATAATAAAAGTAATACGTATGTTTATTATAGTTCTAGCGATAATAACTGCATTATATGGGTAATAATGCACGTTATATTGCTAACAATATAAGTAATAAGTATAATTATTACAGTTCTAGCGATAATAACTGCATAATATGGGTAATAATGCATGTTATGTTGAGAATAATATAAGTAATAAGTATAATTATTACAGTTCTAGGATTATAACTGCATTATATGGGTAATAATGCATGTTATATTGATAATATCGGGAGTAATAAGTATAATTTTTATAGTTCTAGCGATAATAATAGCAAAATATGGCAAATAGTGCATGTTATATTGATAATAATAAAAGTAATAAGTATATTTATTATCGTTCTATCGATAATAACTGCATAATATGGGTAATAATGCATGTTATATTGATGATAATGAAAGTAGTAAGTATAATTATTACAGTTCTAGCGATAATAACTGCATTATATGGGTAATAATGCATGTTACATTGATAATATTGGGAGTAAGAAGTGTATTTATTATAGTTCTAGCGATAATAACTGCATAATATGGGTAATAATGCATGTTATATTGATAATAATATAAGTAATAAGTATAATTATTACAGTTCTAGCGATAATACCTCCATTATATGGGTAATAATGCGTGTTATATTGATGATAATAAAAGTAATACGTATATTTATTATAGTTCTAGCGATAATAACTGCATAATATGGGTAATAATGCATGTTATATTGATAACAATATAAGTAATAAGTATAATTATTACAGTTCTAGCGATAATAACTGCATTATATGGGTAATAATGCATGTTATATTGAGAATAATATAAGTAATAAGTATAATTATTACAGTTCTAGCGATAATAACTGCAATTTATGGGTAATAATGCACGTTATATTGCTAATAATATAAGTAATAAGTATAATTATTACAGTTCTAGCGATAATAACTGTATTATATGGTTAATAATGCATGTTATATTGATGATAATGAAAGTAGTAAGTATATTTATTACAGTTCTAGCGATAATAACTGCACTATATGCGTAATAAGGCATGTTATATTCATAATATCGGGAGTAATAAGTATAATTATTATAGTTCTAGCGATAACAATAGTAAAATATGGCTAATAGTGCATGTTATATTGATAATAGTAAAAGTAATAAGTATATTTATTACAGTTCTATCGATAATAACTGCATAATATGGGTAATAATGCATGTTATATTGATGATAATAAAAGTAATACGTATATTTATTATAGTTCTAGCGATAATAACTGCATTATATGGGTAATAATGCACGTTATATTGCTAATAATATAAGTAATAAGTATAATTATTACAGTTCTAGCGATTATAACTGCATTATATGGGTAATAATGCATGTTATATTGATAATATCGGGAGTAATAAGTATAATTTTTATAGTTCTAGCCATAATAATAGTAAAATATGGCAAATAGTGCATGTTACATTGATAATAATAAAAGTAATATGTATATTTATTACAGTTCTATCGATAATAACTGCATAATATGGGTAATAATGCATGTTATATTGATGATAATAAAAGTAATACGTATATTTATTATAGTTCCAGCGATAATAACTGCATAATATGGGTAATAATGCATGTTATATTAATAATAATATAAGTAATAAGTATAATTATTACAGTTCTAGTGATAATAACTGCATAATATGGGTAATAATGCATGTTATATTGATAACAATATAAGTAATAAGTATAATTATTACAGTTCTAGCGATAATAACTGCATTATATGGGTAATAATGCATGTTATATTGAGAATAATATAAGTAATAACTATAATTATTACAGTTCTAGCGATAATAACTGCAATTTATGGGTAATAATGCACGTTATATTGCTAATAATATAAGTAATAAGTATAATTATTACAGTTCTAGCGATAATAACTGTATTATATGGTTAATAATGCATGTTATATTGATGATAATGAAAGTAGTAAGTATATTTATTATAGTTCTAGCGATAATAACTGCACTATATGCGTAATAAGGCATGTTATATTAATAATATCGGGAGTAATAAGTATAATTATTATAGTTCTAGCGCTAACAATAGTAAAATATGGCTAATAGTGCATGTTATATTGATAATAGTAAAAGTAATAAGTATATTTATTACAGTTCTATCGATAATAACTGCATAATATGGGTAATAATGCATGTTATATTCATGATAATAAAAGTAATACGTATATTTATTATAGTTCTAGCGATAATAACTGCATTATATGGGTAATAATGCACGTTATATTGCTAATAATATAAGTAATAAGTATAATTATTACAGTTCTTGCGATTATAACTGCATTATATGGGTAATAATGCATGTTATATTGATAATATCGGGAGTAATAAGTATAATTTTTATAGTTCTAGCGATAATAATAGTAAAATATGGCAAATAGTGCATGTTATATTGATAATAATAAAAGTAATAAGTATATTTATTATCGTTCTATCGATAATTACTGCATAATATGGGTAATAATGCATGTTACATTGATGATAATGAAAGTAGTAAGTATATTTATTACAGTTCTAGCGATAATAACTGCATTATATGCGTAATAAGGCATGTTATATTGATAATATCGGGAGTAATAAGTATAATTATTATAGTTCTAGCGATAATAATAGTAAAATATGGCTAATAGTGCATGTTATATTGATAATAGTGAAAGTAATAAGTATATTTATTACAGTTCTATCGATAATAACTGCATAATATGGGTAATAATGCATGTTATATTGATGATAATAAAAGCAATACGTATATTTATTATAGTTCTAGCGATAAAAACTGCATAATATGGGTAATAATGCATGTTATATTGATAATAATATAAGTAATAAGTATAATTATTACAGTTCTAGCGATAATAACTGCATTATATGGGTAATAATGCATGTTACATTGATAATATTGGGAGTAATAAGTGTATTTATTATAGTTCTAGCGATAATAACTGCATAATATGGGTAATAATGCATGTTATATTGATAATAATATAAGTAATAAGTATAATTATTACAGTTCTAGCGATAATACCTCCATGATATGGGTAATAATGCGTGTTATATTGATGATAATAAAAGTAATACGTATATTTATTATAGTTCTAGCGATAATAACTGCATAATATGGGTAATAATGCATGTTATATTGATGATAATAAAAGTAATACGTATATTTATTATAGTTCTAGCGATAAAAACTGCATAATATGGGTAATAATGCATGTTATATTGATAACAATATAAGTAATAAGTATAATTATTACAGTTCTAGCGATAATAACTGCATTATATGGGTAATAATGCATGTTATATTGAGAATAATATAAGTAATAAGTATAATTATTACAGTTCTAGCGATAATAACTGCAATTTATGGGTAATAATGCACGTTATATTGCTAATAATATAAGTAATAAGTATAATTATTACAGTCCTAGCGATAATAACTGTATTATATGGGTAATAATGCATGTTATATTGATAATATCGGGAGTAATAAGTACAATTATTATTGTTCTAGCGATAATAATAGTACAATATGGCTAATAGTGCATGTTATATTGATAATAATAAAAGTAATAAGTATATTTATTATCGTTCTATCGATAATAACTGCATAATATGGGTAATAATGCATGTTATATTGATGATAATGAAAGTAGTAAGTATATTTATTACAGTTCTAGCGATAATAACTGCATTATATGCGTAATAAGGCATGTTATATTCATAATATCGGGAGTAATAAGTATAATTATTATAGTTCTAGCGACAATAATAGTAAAATATGGCTAATAGTGCATGTTATATTGATAATAGTAAAAGTAATAAGTAAATTTATTACAGTTCTATCGATAATAACTGCATAATATGGGTAATAATGCATGTTATATTGCTAACAATATAAGTAATAAGTATAATTATTACAGTTCTAGCGATAATAACTGTATTATATGGGCAATAATGCATGTTATATTGATAATATCGGGAGTAATAAGTACAATTATTATAGGTCTAGCGATAATAATAGTACAATATGGCTAATAGTGCATGTTATATTGATAATAATGAAAGTAATAAGTATATTTATTATCGTTCTACCGATAATAACTGCATAATATGGGTAATAATGCATGTTATATTGATGATAATAAAAGCAATACGTATATTTATTATAGTTCTAGCGATAAAAACTGCATAATATGGGTAATAATGCATGTTATATTGATAATAATATAAGTAATAAGTATAATTATTACAGTTCTAGCGATAATAACTGCATTATATGGGTAATAATGTATGTTACATTGATAATATTGGGAGTAATAAGTGTATTTATTATAGTTCTAGCGATAATAACTGCATAATATGGGTAATAATGCATGTTATATTGATAATAATATAAGTAATAAGTATAATTATTACAGTTCTAGCGATAATACCTCCATTATATGGGTAATAATGCGTGTTATATTGATGATAATAAAAGTAATACGTATATTTATTATAGTTCTAGCGATAATAACTGCATAATATGGGTAATAATGCATGTTATATTGATGATAATAAAAGTAATACGTATATTTATTATAGTTCTAGCGATAAAAACTGCATAATATGGGTAATAATGCATGTTATATTGATAACAATATAAGTAATAAGTATAATTATTACAGTTCTAGCGATAATAACTGCATTATATGGGTAATAATGCATGTTATATTGAGAATAATATAAGTAATAAGTATAATTATTACAGTCCTAGCGATAATAACTGTATTATATGGGTAATAATGCATGTTATATTGATAATATCGGGAGTAATAATTACAATTATTATTGTTCTAGCGATAATAATAGTACAATATGGCTAATAGTGCATGTTATATTGATAATAATAAAAGTAATAAGTATATTTATTATCGTTCTATCGATAACAACTGCATAATATGGGTAATAATGCATGTTATATTGATGATAATGAAAGTAGTAAGTATATTTATTACAGTTCTAGCGATAATAACTGCATTATATGCGTAATAAGGCATGTTATATTGATAATATCGGGAGTAATAAGTATAATTATTATAGTTCTAGCGACAATAATAGTAAAATATGGCTAATAGTGCATGTTATATTGATAGTAGTAAAAGTAATAAGTACATTTATTACAGTTCTATCGATAATAACTGCATAATATGGGTAATAATGCATGTTATATTGCTAACAATATAAGTAATAAGTATAATTATTACAGTTCTAGCGATAATAACTGTATTATATGGGCAATAATGCATGTTATATTGATAATATCGGGAGTAATAAGTACAATTATTATAGGTCTAGCGATAATAATAGTACAATATGGCTAATAGTGCATGTTATATTGATAATAATGAAAGTAATAAGTATATTTATTATCGTTCTATCGATAATAACTGCATAATATGGGTAATAATGCATGTTATATTGATGATAATAAAAGTAGTAAGTATATTTATTACAGTTCTAGCGATAATAACTGCACTATATGCGTAATAAGGCATGTTATATTCATAATATCGGGAGTAATAAGTATAATTATTATAGTTCTAGCGATAACAATAGTAGAATATGGCTAATAGTGCATGTTATATTGATAATAGTAAAAGTAATAAGTATATTTATTACAGTTCTATCGATAATAACTGCATAATATGGGTAATAATGCATGTTATATTGATGATAATAAAAGTAATACGTATATTTATTATAGTTCTAGCGATAATAACTGCATTATATGGGTAATAATGCACGTTATATTGCTAATAATATAAGTAATAAGTATAATTATTACAGTTCTAGCGATTATAACTGCATTATATGGGTAATAATGCATGTTATATTGATAATATCGGGAGTAATAAGTATAATTTTTATAGTTCTAGCCATAATAATAGTAAAATATGGCAAATAGTGCATGTTACATTGATAATAATAAAAGTAATAAGTATATTTATTACAGTTCTATCGATAATAACTGCATAATATGGGTAATAATGCATGTTATATTGATGATAATAAAAGTAATACGTATATTTATTATAGTTCTAGCGATAAAAACTGCATAATATGGGTAATAATGCATGTTATATTGATAACAATATAAGTAATAAGTATAATTATTACAGTTCTAGCGATAATAACTGCATAATATGGGTAATAATGCATGTTATAATGATGATAATAAAAGTAATACGTATATTTATTATAGTTCCAGCGATAATAACTGCATAATATGGGTAATAATGCATGTTATATTGATAATAATATAAGTAATAAGTATAATTATTACAGTTCTAGCGATAATAACTGTATTATATGGTTAATAATGCATGTTATATTGATGATAATGAAAGTAGTAAGTATATTTATTACAGTTCTAGCGATAATAACTGCACTATATGCGTAATAAGGCATGTTATATTGATAATATCGGGAGTAGTAAGTACAATTATTATAGTTCTAGCGATAATAATAGTACAATATGGCTAATAGTGCATGTTATATTGATAATAATAAAAGTAATAAGTATATTTATTATCGTTCTATCGATAAAAACTGCATAATATGGGTAATAATGCATGTTATATTGATAACAATATAAATAATAAGTATAATTATTACAGTTCTAGCGATAATAACTGCATAATATGGGTAATAATGCATGTTATAATGATGATAATAAAAGTAATACGTATATTTATTATAGTTCTAGCGATAATAACTGCATAATATGGGTAATAATGCATGTTATATTGATGATAATAAAAGTAATACGTATATTTATTATAGTTCTAGCGATAAAAACTGCATAATATGGGTAATAATGCATGTTATATTGATAACAATATAAGTAATAAGTATAATTATTACAGTTCTAGCGATAATAACTGCATTATATGGGTAATAATGCATGTTATAATGATGATAATAAAAGTAATACGTATATTTATTATAGTTCCAGCGATAATAACTGCATAATATGGGTAATAATGCATGTTATATTGATAATAATATAAGTAATAAGTATAATTATTACAGTTCTAGCGATAATAACTGTATTATATGGGTAATAATGCATGTTATATTGATGATAATGAAAGTAGTAAGTATATTTATTACAGTTCTAGCGATAATAACTGCACTATATGCGTAATAAGGCATGTTATATTGATAATATCGGGAGTAGTAAGTACAATTATTATAGTTCTAGCGATAATAATAGTACAATATGGCTAATAGTGCATGTTATATTGATAATAATAAAAGTAATAAGTATATTTATTATCGTTCTATCGATAATAACTGCATAATATGGTTAATAATGCATGTTATATTGATGATAATGAAAGTAGTAAGTATATTTATTACAGTTCTAGCGATAATAACTGCACTATATGCGTAATAAGGCATGTTATATTGATAATATCGGGAGTAATAAGTATAATTATTATAGTTCTAGCGATAACAATAGTAAAATATGGCTAATAGTGCATGTTACATTGATAATAATAAAAGTAATATGTATATTTATTACAGTTCTATCGATAATAACTGCATAATATGGGTAATAATGCATGTTATATTGATGATAATAAAAGTAATACGTATATTTATTATAGTTCTAGCGATAAAAACTGCATAATATGGGTAATAATGCATGTTATATTGATAACAATATAAGTAATAAGTATAATTATTACAGTTCTAGCGATAATAACTGCATAATATGGGTAATAATGCATGTTATAATGATGATAATAAAAGTAATACGTATATTTATTATAGTTCCAGCGATAATAACTGCATAATATGGGTAATAATGCATGTTATATTGATAATAATATAAGTAATAAGTATAATTATTACAGTTCTAGTGATAATAACTGCATAATATGGGTAATAATGCACGTTATATTGCTAATAATATAAGTAATAAGTATAATTATTACAGTTCTAGCGATAATAACTGTATTATATGGTTAATAATGCATGTTATATTGATGATAATGAAAGTAGTAAGTATATTTATTATAGTTCTAGCGATAATAACTGCACTATATGCGTAATAAGGCATGTTATATTAATAATATCGGGAGTAATAAGTATAACTATTATAGTTCTAGCGCTAACAATAGTAAAATATGGCTAATAATGCATGTTATATTGATGATAATAAAAGTAATACGTATATTTATTATAGTTCTAGCGATAATAACTGCATTATATGGGTAATAATGCACGTTATATTGCTAATAATATAAGTAATAAGTATAATTATTACAGTTCTAGCGATTATAACTGCATTATATGGGTAATAATGCATGTTATATTGATAATATCGGGAGTAATAAGTATAATTTTTATAGTTCTAGCCATAATAATAGTAAAATATGGCAAATAGTGCATGTTACATTGATAATAATAAAAGTAATATGTATATTTATTACAGTTCTATCGATAATAACTGCATAATATGGGTAATAATGCATGTTATATTGATGATAATAAAAGTAATACGTATATTTATTATAGTTCTAGCGATAAAAACTGCATAATATGGGTAATAATGCATGTTATATTGATAACAATATAAGTAATAAGTATAATTATTACAGTTCTAGCGATAATAACTGCATAATATGGGTAATAATGCATGTTATAATGATGATAATAAAAGTAATACGTATATTTATTATAGTTCCAGCGATAATAACTGCATAATATGGGTAATAATGCATGTTATATTGATAATAATATAAGTAATAAGTATAATTATTACAGTTCTAGTGATAATAACTGCATAATATGGGTAATAATGCACGTTATATTGCTAATAATATAAGTAATAAGTATAATTATTACAGTTCTAGCGATAATAACTGTATTATATGGTTAATAATGCATGTTATATTGATGATAATGAAAGTAGTAAGTATATTTATTATAGTTCTAGCGATAATAACTGCACTATATGCGTAATAAGGCATGTTATATTAATAATATCGGGAGTAATAAGTATAATTTTTATAGTTCTAGCGATAATAATAGTAAAATATGGCAAATAGTGCATGTTATATTGATAATAATAAAAGTAATAAGTATATTTATTATCGTTCTATCGATAATAACTGCATAATATGGGTAATAATGCATGTTACATTGATGATAATGAAAGTAGTAAGTATATTTATTACAGTTCTAGCGATAATAACTGCACTATATGCGTAATAAGGCATGTTATATTGATAATATCGGGAGTAATAAGTATAATTATTATAGTTCTAGCGATAACAATAGTAAAATATGGCTAATAGTGCATGTTACATTGATAATAATAAAAGTAATATGTATATTTATTACAGTTCTATCGATAATAACTGCATAATATGGGTAATAATGCATGTTATATTGATGATAATAAAAGTAATACGTATATTTATTATAGTTCTAGCGATAAAAACTGCATAATATGGGTAATAATGCATGTTATATTGATAACAATATAAGTAATAAGTATAATTATTACAGTTCTAGCGATAATAACTGCATAATATGGGTAATAATGCATGTTATAATGATGATAATAAAAGTAATACGTATATTTATTATAGTTCCAGCGATAATAACTGCATAATATGGGTAATAATGCATGTTATATTGATAATAATATAAGTAATAAGTATAATTATTACAGTTCTAGTGATAATAACTGCATAATATGGGTAATAATGCACGTTATATTGCTAATAATATAAGTAATAAGTATAATTATTACAGTTCTAGCGATAATAACTGTATTATATGGTTAATAATGCATGTTATATTGATGATAATGAAAGTAGTAAGTATATTTATTATAGTTCTAGCGATAATAACTGCACTATATGCGTAATAAGGCATGTTATATTAATAATATCGGGAGTAATAAGTATAACTATTATAGTTCTAGCGCTAACAATAGTAAAATATGGCTAATAATGCATGTTATATTGATGATAATAAAAGTAATACGTATATTTATTATAGTTCTAGCGATAATAACTGCATTATATGGGTAATAATGCACGTTATATTGCTAATAATATAAGTAATAAGTATAATTATTACAGTTCTAGCGATTATAACTGCATTATATGGGTAATAATGCATGTTATATTGATAATATCGGGAGTAATAAGTATAATTTTTATAGTTCTAGCCATAATAATAGTAAAATATGGCAAATAGTGCATGTTACATTGATAATAATAAAAGTAATATGTATATTTATTACAGTTCTATCGATAATAACTGCATAATATGGGTAATAATGCATGTTATATTGATGATAATAAAAGTAATACGTATATTTATTATAGTTCTAGCGATAAAAACTGCATAATATGGGTAATAATGCATGTTATATTGATAACAATATAAGTAATAAGTATAATTATTACAGTTCTAGCGATAATAACTGCATAATATGGGTAATAATGCATGTTATAATGATGATAATAAAAGTAATACGTATATTTATTATAGTTCCAGCGATAATAACTGCATAATATGGGTAATAATGCATGTTATATTGATAATAATATAAGTAATAAGTATAATTATTACAGTTCTAGTGATAATAACTGCATAATATGGGTAATAATGCACGTTATATTGCTAATAATATAAGTAATAAGTATAATTATTACAGTTCTAGCGATAATAACTGTATTATATGGTTAATAATGCATGTTATATTGATGATAATGAAAGTAGTAAGTATATTTATTATAGTTCTAGCGATAATAACTGCACTATATGCGTAATAAGGCATGTTATATTAATAATATCGGGAGTAATAAGTATAATTTTTATAGTTCTAGCGATAATAATAGTAAAATATGGCAAATAGTGCATGTTATATTGATAATAATAAAAGTAATAAGTATATTTATTATCGTTCTATCGATAATAACTGCATAATATGGGTAATAATGCATGTTACATTGATGATAATGAAAGTAGTAAGTATATTTATTACAGTTCTAGCGATAATAACTGCATTATATGCGTAATAAGGCATGTTATATTGATAATATCGGGAGTAATAAGTATAATTATTATAGTTCTAGCGATAATAATAGTAAAATATGGCTAATAGTGCATGTTATACTGATAATAGTGAAAGTAATAAGTATATTTATTACAGTTCTATCGATAATAACTGCATAATATGGGTAATAATGCATGTTATATTGATGATAATTAAAGCAATACGTATATTTATTATAGTTCTAGCGATAAAAACTGCATAATATGGGTAATAATGCATGTTATATTGATAATAATATAAGTAATGAGTATAATTATTACAGTTCTAGCGATAATAACTGCATTATATGGGTAATAATGCATGTTACATTGATAATATTCGGAGTAATAAGTGTATTTATTATAGTTCTAGCGATAATAACTGCATAATATGGGTAATAATGCATGTTATATTGATAATAATATAAGTAATAAGTATAATTATTACAGTTCTAGCGATAATACCTCCATTATATGGGTAATAATGCGTGTTATATTGATGATAATAAAAGTAATACGTATATTTATTATAGTTCTAGCGATAATAACTGCATAATATGGGTAATAATGCATGTTATATTGATGATAATAAAAGTAATACGTATATTTATTATAGTTCTAGCGATAAAAACTGCATAATATGGGTAATAATGCATGTTATATTGATAACAATATAAGTAATAAGTATAATTATTACAATTCTAGCGATAATAACTGCATTATATGGGTAATAATGCATGTTATATTGAGAATAATATAAGTAATAAGTATAATTATTACAGTTCTAGCGATAATAACTGTATTATATGGGCAATAATGCATGTTATATTGATAATAATATAAGTAATAAGTATAATTATTACAGTTCTAGTGATAATAACTGCATAATATGGGTAATAATGCACGTTATATTGCTAATAATATAAGTAATAAGTATAATTATTACAGTTCTAGCGATAATAACTGTATTATATGGTTAATAATGCATGTTATATTGATGATAATGAAAGTAGTAAGTATATTTATTACAGTTCTAGCGATAATAACTGCACTATATGCGTAATAAGGCATGTTATATTGATAATACCGGGAGTAATAAGTATAATTTTTATAGTTCTAGCGATAATAATAGTAAAATATGGCAAATAGTGCATGTTATATTGATAATAATAAAAGTAATAAGTATATTTATTATCGTTCTATCGATAATAACTGCATAATATGGGTAATAATGCATGTTACATTGATGATAATGAAAGTAGTAAGTATATTTATTACAGTTCTAGCGATAATAACTGCATTATATGCGTAATAAGGCATGTTATATTGATAATATCGGGAGTAATAAGTATAATTATTATAGTTCTAGCGATAATAATAGTAAAATATGGCTAATAGTGCATGTTATACTGATAATAGTGAAAGTAATAAGTATATTTATTACAGTTCTATCGATAATAACTGCATAATATGGGTAATAATGCATGTTATATTGATGATAATTAAAGCAATACGTATATTTATTATAGTTCTAGCGATAAAAACTGCATAATATGGGTAATAATGCATGTTATATTGATAATAATATAAGTAATGAGTATAATTATTACAGTTCTAGCGATAATAACTGCATTATATGGGTAATAATGCATGTTACATTGATAATATTCGGAGTAATAAGTGTATTTATTATAGTTCTAGCGATAATAACTGCATAATATGGGTAATAATGCATGTTATATTGATGATAATAAAAGTAATACGTATATTTATTATAGTTCTAGCGATAAAAACTGCATAATATGGGTAATAATGCATGTTATATTGATAACAATATAAGTAATAAGTATAATTATTACAGTTCTAGCGATAATAACTGCATTATATGGGTAATAATGCATGTTATATTGAGAATAATATAAGTAATAAGTATAATTATTACAGTTCTAGCGATAATAACTGTATTATATGGGCAATAATGCATGTTATATTGATAATATCGGGAGTAATAAGTACAATTATTATTGTTCTAGCGATAATAATAGTACAATATGGCTAATAGTGCATGTTATATTGATAATAATAAAAGTAATAAGTATATTTATTATCGTTCTATCGATAATAACTGCATAATATGGGTAATAATGCATGTTATATTGATGATAATGAAAGTAGTAAGTATATTTATTACAGTTCTAGCGATAATAACTGCACTATATGCGTAATAAGGCATGTTATATTGATAATACCGGGAGTAATAAGTATAATTATTATAGTTCTAGCGATAACAATAGTAAAATATGGCTAATAGTGCATGTTATATTGATAATAGTAAAAGTAATAAGTATATTTATTACAGTTCTATCGATAATAACTGCATAATATGGGTAATAATGCATGTTATATTGATGATAATAAAAGTAATACGTATATTTATTATAGTTCTAGCGATAATAACTGCATTATATGGGTAATAATGCACGTTATATTGCTAATAATATAAGTAATAAGTATAATTATTACAGTTCTAGCGGTTATAACTGCATTATATGGGTAATAATGCATGTTATATTGATAATATCGGGAGTAATAAGTATAATTTTTATAGTTCTAGCGATAATAATAGTAAAATATGGCAAATAGTGCATGTTACATTGATAATAATAAAAGTAATAAGTATATTTATTACAGTTCTATCGATAATAACTGCATAATATGGGTAATAATGCACGTTATATTGCTAATAATATAAGTAATAAGTATGATTATTACAGTCCTAGCGATAATAACTGTATTATATTTGTAATAATGCATGTTATATTGATAATATCGGGAGTAATAAGTACAATTATTATTGTTCTAGCGATAATAATAGTACAATATGGCTAATAGTGCATGTTATATTGATAATAATAATAGTAATAAGTATATTTATTATCGTTCTATCGATAATAACTGCATAATATGGGTAATAATGCATGTTATATTGATGATAATGAAAGTAGTAAGTATATTTATTACAGTTCTAGCGATAATACCTCCATTATATGGGTAATAATGCATGTTATATTGATAATAGTAAAAGTAATAAGTACATTTATTACAGTTCTATCGATAATAACTGCATAATATGGGTAATAATGCATGTTATATTGCTAACAATATAAGTAATAAGTATAATTATTACAGTTCTAGCGATAATAACTGTATTATATGGGCAATAATGCATGTTATATTGATAATATCGGGAGTAATAAGTACAATTATTATAGTTCTAGCGATAATAATAGTAAAATATGGCAAATAGTGCATGTTATATTGATAATAATAAAAGTAATAAGTATATTTATTATCGTTCTATCGATAATAACTGCATAATATGGGTAATAATGCATGTTATATTGATGATAATGAAAGTAGTAAGTATAATTATTACAGTTCTAGCGATAATAACTGCATTATATGGGTAATAATGCATGTTACATTGATAATATTGGGAGTAAGAAGTGTATTTATTATAGTTCTAGCGATAATAACTGCATAATATGGGTAATAATGCATGTTATATTGATAATAATATAAGTAATAAGTATAATTATTACAGTTCTAGCGATAATACCTCCATTATATGGGTAATAATGCGTGTTATATTGATGATAATAAAAGTAATACGTATATTTATTATAGTTCTAGCGATAATAACTGCATAATATGGGTAATAATGCATGTTATATTGATAACAATATAAGTAATAAGTATAATTATTACAGTTCTAGCGATAATAACTGCATTATATGGGTAATAATGCATGTTATATTGAGAATAATATAAGTAATAAGTATAATTATTACAGTTCTAGCGATAATAACTGCAATTTATGGGTAATAATGCACGTTATATTGCTAATAATATAAGTAATAAGTATAATTATTACAGTTCTAGCGATAATAACTGTATTATATGGTTAATAATGCATGTTATATTGATGATAATGAAAGTAGTAAGTATATTTATTACAGTTCTAGCGATAATAACTGCACTATATGCGTAATAAGGCATGTTATATTCATAATATCGGGAGTAATAAGTATAATTATTATAGTTCTAGCGATAACAATAGTAGAATATGGCTAATAGTGCATGTTATATTGATAATAGTAAAAGTAATAAGTATATTTATTACAGTTCTATCGATAATAACTGCATAATATGGGTAATAATGCATGTTATATTGATGATAATAAAAGTAATACGTATATTTATTACAGTTCTAGCGATAATAACTGCATTATATGCGTAATAAGGCATGTTATATTGATAATATCGGGAGTAATAAGTATAATTATTATAGTTCTAGCGATAATAATAGTAAAATATGGCTAATAGTGCATGTTATACTGATAATAGTGAAAGTAATAAGTATATTTATTACAGTTCTATCGATAATAACTGCATAATATGGGTAATAATGCATGTTATATTGGTGATAATTAAAGCAATACGTATATTTATTATAGTTCTAGCGATAAAAACTGCATAATATGGGTAATAATGCATGTTATATTGATAATAATATAAGTAATGAGTATAATTATTACAGTTCTAGCGATAATAACTGCATTATATGGGTAATAATGCATGTTATATTGAGAATAATATAAGTAATAAGTATAATTATTACAGTTCTAGCGATAATAACTGTATTATATGGGCAATAATGCATGTTATATTGATAATAATATAAGTAATAAGTATAATTATTACAGTTCTAGTGATAATAACTGCATAATATGGGTAATAATGCACGTTATATTGCTAATAATATAAGTAATAAGTATAATTATTACAGTTCTAGCGATAATAACTGTATTATATGGTTAATAATGCATGTTATATTGATGATAATGAAAGTAGTAAGTATATTTATTACAGTTCTAGCGATAATAACTGCACTATATGCGTAATAAGGCATGTTATATTGATAATACCGGGAGTAATAAGTATAATTTTTATAGTTCTAGCGATAATAATAGTAAAATATGGCAAATAGTGCATGTTATATTGATAATAATAAAAGTAATAAGTATATTTATTATCGTTCTATCGATAATAACTGCATAATATGGGTAATAATGCATGTTACATTGATGATAATGAAAGTAGTAAGTATATTTATTACAGTTCTAGCGATAATAACTGCATTATATGCGTAATAAGGCATGTTATATTGATAATATCGGGAGTAATAAGTATAATTATTATAGTTCTAGCGATAATAATAGTAAAATATGGCTAATAGTGCATGTTATACTGATAATAGTGAAAGTAATAAGTATATTTATTACAGTTCTATCGATAATAACTGCATAATATGGGTAATAATGCATGTTATATTGATGATAATTAAAGCAATACGTATATTTATTATAGTTCTAGCGATAAAAACTGCATAATATGGGTAATAATGCATGTTATATTGATAATAATATAAGTAATGAGTATAATTATTACAGTTCTAGCGATAATAACTGCATTATATGGGTAATAATGCATGTTACATTGATAATATTCGGAGTAATAAGTGTATTTATTATAGTTCTAGCGATAATAACTGCATAATATGGGTAATAATGCATGTTATATTGATGATAATAAAAGTAATACGTATATTTATTATAGTTCTAGCGATAAAAACTGCATAATATGGGTAATAATGCATGTTATATTGATAACAATATAAGTAATAAGTATAATTATTACAGTTCTAGCGATAATAACTGCATTATATGGGTAATAATGCATGTTATATTGAGAATAATATAAGTAATAAGTATAATTATTACAGTTCTAGCGATAATAACTGTATTATATGGGCAATAATGCATGTTATATTGATAATATCGGGAGTAATAAGTACAATTATTATTGTTCTAGCGATAATAATAGTACAATATGGCTAATAGTGCATGTTATATTGATAATAATAAAAGTAATAAGTATATTTATTATCGTTCTATCGATAATAACTGCATAATATGGGTAATAATGCATGTTATATTGATGATAATGAAAGTAGTAAGTATATTTATTACAGTTCTAGCGATAATAACTGCACTATATGCGTAATAAGGCATGTTATATTGATAATACCGGGAGTAATAAGTATAATTATTATAGTTCTAGCGATAACAATAGTAAAATATGGCTAATAGTGCATGTTATATTGATAATAGTAAAAGTAATAAGTATATTTATTACAGTTCTATCGATAATAACTGCATAATATGGGTAATAATGCATGTTATATTGATGATAATAAAAGTAATACGTATATTTATTATAGTTCTAGCGATAATAACTGCATTATATGGGTAATAATGCACGTTATATTGCTAATAATATAAGTAATAAGTATAATTATTACAGTTCTAGCGGTTATAACTGCATTATATGGGTAATAATGCATGTTATATTGATAATATCGGGAGTAATAAGTATAATTTTTATAGTTCTAGCGATAATAATAGTAAAATATGGCAAATAGTGCATGTTACATTGATAATAATAAAAGTAATAAGTATATTTATTACAGTTCTATCGATAATAACTGCATAATATGGGTAATAATGCACGTTATATTGCTAATAATATAAGTAATAAGTATGATTATTACAGTCCTAGCGATAATAACTGTATTATATTTGTAATAATGCATGTTATATTGATAATATCGGGAGTAATAAGTACAATTATTATTGTTCTAGCGATAATAATAGTACAATATGGCTAATAGTGCATGTTATATTGATAATAATAATAGTAATAAGTATATTTATTATCGTTCTATCGATAATAACTGCATAATATGGGTAATAATGCATGTTATATTGATGATAATGAAAGTAGTAAGTATATTTATTACAGTTCTAGCGATAATACCTCCATTATATGGGTAATAATGCATGTTATATTGATAATAGTAAAAGTAATAAGTACATTTATTACAGTTCTATCGATAATAACTGCATAATATGGGTAATAATGCATGTTATATTGCTAACAATATAAGTAATAAGTATAATTATTACAGTTCTAGCGATAATAACTGTATTATATGGGCAATAATGCATGTTATATTGATAATATCGGGAGTAATAAGTACAATTATTATAGTTCTAGCGATAATAATAGTAAAATATGGCAAATAGTGCATGTTATATTGATAATAATAAAAGTAATAAGTATATTTATTATCGTTCTATCGATAATAACTGCATAATATGGGTAATAATGCATGTTATATTGATGATAATGAAAGTAGTAAGTATAATTATTACAGTTCTAGCGATAATAACTGCATTATATGGGTAATAATGCATGTTACATTGATAATATTGGGAGTAAGAAGTGTATTTATTATAGTTCTAGCGATAATAACTGCATAATATGGGTAATAATGCATGTTATATTGATAATAATATAAGTAATAAGTATAATTATTACAGTTCTAGCGATAATACCTCCATTATATGGGTAATAATGCGTGTTATATTGATGATAATAAAAGTAATACGTATATTTATTATAGTTCTAGCGATAATAACTGCATAATATGGGTAATAATGCATGTTATATTGATAACAATATAAGTAATAAGTATAATTATTACAGTTCTAGCGATAATAACTGCATTATATGGGTAATAATGCATGTTATATTGAGAATAATATAAGTAATAAGTATAATTATTACAGTTCTAGCGATAATAACTGCAATTTATGGGTAATAATGCACGTTATATTGCTAATAATATAAGTAATAAGTATAATTATTACAGTTCTAGCGATAATAACTGTATTATATGGTTAATAATGCATGTTATATTGATGATAATGAAAGTAGTAAGTATATTTATTACAGTTCTAGCGATAATAACTGCACTATATGCGTAATAAGGCATGTTATATTCATAATATCGGGAGTAATAAGTATAATTATTATAGTTCTAGCGATAACAATAGTAGAATATGGCTAATAGTGCATGTTATATTGATAATAGTAAAAGTAATAAGTATATTTATTACAGTTCTATCGATAATAACTGCATAATATGGGTAATAATGCATGTTATATTGATGATAATAAAAGTAATACGTATATTTATTATAGTTCTAGCGATAATAACTGCATTATATGGGTAATAATGCACGTTATATTGCTAATAATATAAGTAATAAGTATAATTATTACAGTTCTAGCGATTACAACTGCATTATATGGGTAATAATGCATGTTATATTGATAATATCGGGAGTAATAAGTATAATTTTTATAGTTCTAGCCATAATAATAGTAAAATATGGCAAATAGTGCATGTTACATTGATAATAATAAAAGTAATAAGTATATTTATTACAGTTCTATCGATAATAACTGCATAATATGGGTAATAATGCATGTTATATTGATGATAATAAAAGTAATACGTATATTTATTATAGTTCTAGCGATAAAAACTGCATAATATGGGTAATAATGCATGTTATATTGATAACAATATAAGTAATAAGTATAATTATTACAGTTCTAGCGATAATAACTGCATAATATGGGTAATAATGCATGTGAGTGATGCCCACTTGGACGCCGACCGTTTGGACGCGTCCCGATTGGACGGTCCCGATTCGACTCGTTCCAATTCGAAGCGGTGCCGATTGGACGCGTTCCAATTCTAAGCAGGGCTTATAGAACCTAACCTAACCAAATCTAACCTCTTCGAATTGCGACGCGTCCAATCGGCACCGCTTCGAATTGGAACGCGTCGAATCGGGACCGTCCAAACGGAACGCGTCCAATCGGTCGACGTCCAAGTGGGACACCCCCATGCATGTTATAATGATGATAATAAAAGTAATACGTATATTTATTATAGTTCCAGCGATAATAACTGCATAATATGGGTAATAATGCACGTTATATTGCTAATAATATAAGTAATAAGTATAATTATTACAGTTCTAGCGATAATAACTGTATTATATGGTTAATAATGCATGTTATATTGATGATAATGAAAGTAGTAAGTATATTTATTACAGTTCTAGCGATAATAACTGCACTATATGCGTAATAAGGCATGTTATATTGATAATATCGGGAGTAGTAAGTACAATTATTATAGTTCTAGCGATAATAATAGTACAATATGGCTAATAGTGCATGTTATATTGATAATAATAAAAGTAATAAGTATATTTATTATCGTTCTATCGATAATAACTGCATAATATGGGTAATAATGCATGTTATATTGATGATAATGAAAGTAGTAAGTATATTTATTACAGTTCTAGCGATAATAACTGCACTATATGCGTAATAAGGCATGTTATATTGATAATATCGGGAGTAATAAGTATAATTATTATAGTTCTAGCGATAACAATAGTAAAATATGGCTAATAGTGCTTGTTATATTGATAATAGTAAAAGTAATAAGTATATTTATTACAGTTCTATCGATAATAACTGCATAATATGGGTAATAATGCATGTTATATTGATGATAATAAAAGTAATACGTATATTTATTATAGTTCTAGCGATAATAACTGCATAATATGGGTAATAATGCATGTTATATTGATAATAATATAAGTAATAAGTATAATTATTACAGTTCTAGCGATAATACCTCCATTATATGGGTAATAATGCGTGTTATATTGATGACAATAAAAGTAATACGTATATTTATTTTAGTTCTAGCGATAATAACTGCATAATATGGGTAATAATGCATGTTATATTGAGAATAATATAAGTAATAAGTATAATTATTACAGTTCTAGCGATAATAACTGCAATTTATGGGTAATAATGCACGTTATATTGCTAATAATATAAGTAATAAGTATAATTATTACAGTTCTAGCGATAATAACTGTATTATATGGTTAATAATGCATGTTATATTGATAATATCGGGAGTAATAAGTACAATTATTAATGTTCTAGCGATAATAATAGTACAATATGGCTAATAGTGCGTGTTATATTGATAATAATAAAAGTAATAAGTATATTTATTATCGTTCTATCGATAATAACTGCATAATATGGGTAATAATGCATGTTATATTGATGATAATGAAAGTAGTAAGTATATTTACTAGAGTTCTAGCGATAATAACTGCATTATATGCGTAATAAGGCATGTTATATTGATAATATCGGGAGTAATAAGTATAATTATTATAGTTCTGGCGACAATAATAGTAAAATATGGCTAATAGTGCATGTTATATTGATAATAGTAAAAGTAATAAGTACATTTATTACAGTTCTATCGATAATAACTGCATAATATGTGTAATAATGCATGTTATATTGATGATAATAAAAGTAATACGTATATTTATTATAGTTCTAGCGATAAAAACTGCATAATATGGGTAATAATGCATGTTATATTGATAATAATATAAGTAATAAGTATAATTATTACAGTTCTAGCGATAATAACTGCATGATATGGGTAATAATGCATGTTATATTGATAATAATATAAGTAATAAGTATAATTATTACAGTTCTAGCGATAATACCTCCATTATATGGGTAATAATGCATGTTATATTGATAATAGTAAAAGTAATAAGTACATTTATTGCAGTTCTATCGGTAATAACTGCATAATATGGGTAATAATGCATGTTATATTGCTAACAATATAAGTAATAAGTATAATTATTACAGTTCTAGCGATAATAACTGTATTATATGGGCAATAATGCATGTTATATTGATAATATCGGGAGTAATAAGTACAATTATTATAGTTCTAGCGATAATAATAGTACAATATGGCTAATAGTGCATGTTATATTGATAATAATAAAAGTAATAAGTATATTTATTATCGTTCTATCGATAATAACTGCATAATATGGGTAATAATGCATGTTATATTGATGATAATGAAAGTAGTAAGTATATTTATTACAGTTCTAGCGATAATAACTGCACTATATGGGTAATAAGGCATGTTATATTGATAATACCGGGAGTAATAAGTATAATTATTATAGTTCTAGCGATAACAATAGTAAAATATGGCTAATAGTGCATGTTATATTGATAATAGTAAAAGTAATAAGTATATTTATTACAGTTCTATCGATAATAACTGCATAATATGGGTAATAATGCATGTTATATTGATGATAATAAAAGTAATACGTATATTTATTATAGTTCTAGCGGTTATAACTGCATTATATGGGTAATAATGCATGTTATATTGATAATATCGGGAGTAATAAGTATAATTTTTATAGTTCTAGCGATAATAATAGTAAAATATGGCAAATAGTGCATGTTACATTGATAATAATAAAAGTAATAAGTATATTTATTACAGTTCTATCGATAATAACTGCATAATATGGGTAATAATGCACGTTATATTGCTAATAATATAAGTAATAAGTATGATTATTACAGTCCTAGCGATAATAACTGTATTATATTTGTAATAATGCATGTTATATTGATAATATCGGGAGTAATAAGTACAATTATTATTGTTCTAGCGATAATAATAGTACAATATGGCTAATAGTGCATGTTATATTGATAATAATAAAAGTAATAAGTATATTTATTATCGTTCTATCGATAATAACTGCATAATATGGGTAATAATGCATGTTATATTGATGATAATGAAAGTAGTAAGTATATTTATTACAGTTCTAGCGATAATACCTCCATTATATGGGTAATAATGCATGTTATATTGATAATAGTAAAAGTAATAAGTACATTTATTACAGTTCTATCGATAATAACTGCATAATATGGGTAATAATGCATGTTATATTGCTAACAATATAAGTAATAAGTATAATTATTACAGTTCTAGCGATAATAACTGTATTATATGGGCAATAATGCATGTTATATTGATAATATCGGGAGTAATAAGTACAATTATTATAGTTCTAGCGATAACAATAGTAAAATATGGCTAATAGTGCATGTTATATTGATAATAGTAAAAGTAATAAGTATATTTATTACAGTTCTATCGATAATAACTGCATAATATGGGTAATAAAGCATGTTATATTGATGATAATAAAAGTAATACGTATATTTATTATAGTTCTAGCGATAATAACTGCATTATATGGGTAATAATGCACGTTATATTGCTAATAATATAAGTAATAAGTATAATTATTACAGTTCTAGCGGTTATAGCTGCCTTATATGGGTAATAATGCATGTTATATTGATAATATCGGGAGTAATAAGTATAATTTTTAAAGTTCTAGCGATAATAATAGTAAAATATGGCAAATAGTGCATGTTACATTGATAATAACAAAAGTAATAAGTATATTTATTACAGTTCTATCGATAATAACTGCATAATATGGGTAATAATGCATGTTATATTCATGATAATAAAAGTAATACGTATATTTATTATAGTTCTAGCGATAAAAACTGCATAATATGGGTAATAATGCATGTTATATTGATAACAATATAAGTAATAAGTATAATTATTACAGTTCTAGCGATAATAACTGCAATTTATGGGTAATAATGCACGTTATATTGCTAATAATATAAGTAATAAGTATGATTATTACAGTCCTAGCGATAATAACTGTATTATATTTGTAATAATGCAATTTATATTGATAATATCGGGAGTAATAAGTACAATTATTATTGTTCTAGCGATAATAGTAGTACAATATGGCTAATAGTGCATGTTATATTGATAATATCGGGAGTAATAAGTACAATTATTATTGTTCTAGCGATAATAATAGTACAATATGGCTAATAGTGCATGTTATATTGATAATAATAAAAGTAATAAGTATATTTATTATCGTTCTATCGATAATAACTGCATAATATGGGTAATAATGCATGTTATATTGATGATAATGAAAGTAGTAAGTATATTTATTACAGTTCTAGCGATAATACCTCCATTATATGGGTAATAATGCATGTTATATTGATAATAGTAAAAGTAATAAGTACATTTATTACAGTTCTATCGATAATAACTGCATAATATGGGTAATAATGCATGTTATATTGCTAACAATATAAGTAATAAGTATAATTATTACAGTTCTAGCGATAATAACTGTATTATATGGGCAATAATGCATGTTATATTGATAATATCGGGAGTAATAAGTACAATTATTATAGTTCTAGCGATAACAATAGTAAAATATGGCTAATAGTGCATGTTATATTGATAATAGTAAAAGTAATAAGTATATTTATTACAGTTCTATCGATAATAACTGCATAATATGGGTAATAAAGCATGTTATATTGATGATAATAAAAGTAATACGTATATTTATTATAGTTCTAGCGATAATAACTGCATTATATGGGTAATAATGCACGTTATATTGCTAATAATATAAGTAATAAGTATAATTATTACAGTTCTAGCGGTTATAGCTGCCTTATATGGGTAATAATGCATGTTATATTGATAATATCGGGAGTAATAAGTATAATTTTTAAAGTTCTAGCGATAATAATAGTAAAATATGGCAAATAGTGCATGTTACATTGATAATAATAAAAGTAATAAGTATATTTATTACAGTTCTATCGATAATAACTGCATAATATGGGTAATAATGCATGTTATATTCATGATAATAAAAGTAATACGTATATTTATTATAGTTCTAGCGATAAAAACTGCATAATATGGGTAATAATGCATGTTATATTGATAATAATATAAGTAATAAGTATAATTATTACAGTTCTAGCGATAATAACTGCATTATATGGGTAATAATGCACGTTATATTGCTAATAATATAAGTAATGAGTACAATTATTACAGTTCTAGCGATAATAACTGCATTATATGGGTAATAATGCATGTTATATTGATAATAATGTAAGTAATAAGTATAATTATTACAGTTCTAGCGATAACAACTGCATTATATGGGTAATAATGCACGTTATATTGCTAACAATATAAGTAATAAGTATAATTATTACAGTTCTAGCGATAATAACTGCATTATATGGGTTATAATGCATGTTATATTGATGATAATGAAAGTAATACGTATATTTATTATAGTTCTAGCGATAATAACTGCACAATATGGGTAATAATGCATGTTATATTGATGATAATTAAAGTAATACGTATATTTATTATAGTTCTAGCGATAATAACTACATAATATGGGTAATAATGCATGTTATATTGAGAATAATATGAGTAATAAGTATAATTATTACAGTTCTAGCGATAATAACTGCATTATATGGGTAATAATGCTTGTTATATTGATAATATCGGGAGTAATAAGTATAATTATTATAGTTCTAGCGATAACAATAGTAAAATATGGCTAATAGTGCATGTTATATTGATAATAGTAAAAGTAATAAGTATATTTATTACAGTTCTATCGATAATAACTGCATAATATGGGTAATAATGCATGTTATATTGATGATAATAAAAGTAATACGTATATTTATTATAGTTCTAGCGATAATAACTGCATTATATGGGTAATAATGCATGTTATATTGATAATAATAAAAGTAATAAGTATATTTATTATCGTTCTATAGATAATAACTTTTTAATATGGGTAATAATGCATGTTATATTGATGATAATGAAAGTAATACGTATATTTATTATAGTCCTAGCGATAATAACTGCATAATATGGGTAATAATGCATGTTATATTGATAATAATATAAGTAATAAGTATATTTATTACAGTTCTATCGATAATAACTTCTTAATATGGGTAATAATGCATGTTATATTGATGATAATGAAAGTAGTAAGTATATTTATTACAGTTCTAGCGATAATAACTACATAATATGGGTAATAATGCATGTTATATTGATAATAATATAAGTAATAAGTATAATTATTACAGTCCTAGCGATAATAACTGTATTATATGGGTAATAATGCATGTTATATTGATAATATCGGGTGTAATAAGTACAATTATTATTGTTCTAGCGATAATAATAGTACAATATGGCTAATAGTGCATGTTATATTGATAATAATAAAAGTAATAAGTATATTTATTATCGTTCTATCGATAATAACTGCATAATATGGGTAATAATGCATGTTATATTGATGATAATGAAAGTAGTAAGTATATTTATTAAAGTTCTAGCGATAATAACTGCATTATATGCGTAATAAGGCATGTTATATTGATAATATCGGGAGTAATAAGTATAATTATTATAGTTCTAGCGACAATATTAGTAAAATATGGCTAATAGTGCATGTTATATTGATAATAGTAAAAGTAATAAGTACATTTATTACAGTTCTATCGATAATAACTGCATAATATGGGTAATAATGCATGTTATATTGATGATAATAAAAGTGATACGTATATATATTATCGTTCTATCGATAATAACTGCATAATATGGGTAATAATGCACGTTATATTGCAATAATATAAGTAATAAGTATAATTATTACAGTTCTAGCCATAACAACTGCATTATATGGGTAATAATGCATGTTACATTGATAATATTGGGAGTAATAGGTATATTTATTATAGTTCTAGCGATGATAACTGCATAATATGGGTAATAATGCATGTTATATTGATGACAATAAAAGTAATACGTATATTTATTATAGTTCTAGCGATAATAACTGCATAATATGGGTAATAATGCATGTTATATTGAGAATAATATGAGTAATAAGTATAATTATTACAGTTCTGGCGATAATAACTGCATTATATGGGTAATAATGCACGTTATATTGCTAATAGTATAAGTAATGAGTATAATTATTACGAGTGATGCCCACTTGGACGCCGACCGTTTGGACGCGTCCCGATTGGACGGTCCCGATTCGACTCGTTCCATTTCGAAGCGGTGCCGATTGGACGCGTTCCAATTCTAAGCAGGGCTTATAGAACCTAACCTAACCAAATCTAACCTCTTCGAATTGGGACGCGTCGAATCGGCACCGCTTCGAATTGGAACGCGTCGAATCGGGACCGTCCAAACGGAACGCGTCCAATCGGTCGACGTCCAAGTGGGACACCCCCATTATTACAGTTCTAGCGATAATAACTGCGTTATGTGGGTAATAATGCATGTTATATTGATAATATTGGGAGCAATAAGTATAATTATTACAGTTCTAGCCATAATGATAGTAGAATATGGCTAATAGTGCAGGTTACATTGATAATAGTAAAAGTAATAAGTATATTTATTACAGTTCTATCCAAAATAACTGCATAATATGGATTATAATGCATGTTATATTGATGATAATATAAGTAATAAGTATAATTATTACAGTTCTAGCGATAATAACTGCATTATATGGGTAATAATGCTTGTTATATTGATAATATCGGGAGTAATAAGTATAATTATTATAGTTCTAGCGATAATAATAGTAAAATATGGCAAATAGTGCAATTTATGTTGATAATAATAAAAGTAATAAGTATATTTATTACAGTTCTATCGATAATAACTGCATAATATGGGTAATAATGCATGTTATATTGATGACAATAAAAGTAATACGTATATTTATTATAGTTCTAGCGATAATAACTGCATAATATGGGTAATAATGCATGTTATTTTGATAATAATATAAGTAATAAATATAATTATTACCGTTCTGGCGATAATAACTGCATTATATGGGTAATAATGCACGTTATATTGATGATAATGAAAGTAGTAAGTATATTTATTACAGTTCTAGCGATAATAACTACATAATATGGGTAATAATGCATGTTATATTGAGAATAATATGAGTAATAAGTATAATTATTATAGTTCTAGCGATAATAATAGTAAAATATGGCAAATAGTGCATGTTATATTGATAATAATAAAAGTAATAAGTATATTTATTACAGTTCTAGCGATAATAACTGCGTTATGTGGGTAATAATGCATGTTATATTGATAATATTGGGAGCAATAAGTATAATTATTATAGTTCTAGCGATAATAATAGTAAAATATGGCAAATAGTGCATGTTATGTTGATAATAATAAAAGTAATAAGTATATTTATTACAGTTCTATCGATAATAACTGCATAATATGGGTAATAATGCATGTTATATTGATGATAATAAAAGTAATACGTATATTTATTATAGTTCTAGCGATAAAAACTGCATAATATGGGTAATAATGCATGTTGTATTGATAACAATATAAGTAATAAGTATAATTATTACAGTTCTAGCGATAATAACTGCATTATATGGGTAATAATGCGTGTTATATTGAGAATAATATAAGTAATAAGTATAATCATTACAGTTCTAGCGATAATAACTGCAATTTATGGGTAATAATGCACGTTATATTGCTAATAATATAAGTAATAAGAATAATTATTACAGTCCTAGCGATAATAACTGTATTATATGGGTAATAATGCATGTTACATTGATAATATTGGGAGTAATAAGTATATTTATTATAGTTCCAGCGATAATAACTGCATAATATGGGTAATAATGCATGTTATATTGATGATAATGAAAGTAGTAAGTATATTTATTACAGTTCTAGCGATAATAACTGCATTATATGCGTAATAAGGCATGTTATATTGATAATATCGGGAGTAATAAGTATAATTATTATAGTTCTAGCGACAATAATAGTAAAATATGGCTAATAGTGCATGTTATATTGATAATAGTAAAAGTAATAAGTACATTTATTACAGTTCTATCGATAATAACTGCATAATATGGGTAATAATGCATGTTATATTGATAATATCGGGAGTAATAAGTACAATTATTATTGTTCTAGCGATAATAATAGTACAATATGGCTAATAGTGCATGTTATATTGATGATAATGAAAGTAGTAAGTATATTTATTACAGTTCTAGCGATAACAACTGCATTATATGCGTAATAAGGCATGTTATATTGATAATATCGGAAGTAATAAGTATAATTATTATAGTTCTAGCGATAGTAATAGTAAAATGTGGCTAATAGTGCATGATATATTGATAATAGTAAAAGTAATAAGTATATTTATTACAGTTCTATCGATAATAACTGCATAATATGGGTAATAAAGCATGTTATATTGATGATAATGAAAGTAATACGTATATTTATTATAGTCCTAGCGATAATAACTGCATAATATGGGTAATAATGCATGTTATATTGAGAATAATATAAGTAATAAATATAATTATTACCGTTCTGGCGATAATAACTGCATTATATGGGTAATAATGCACGTTATATTGCTAATAGTATAAGCAATAAGTATAATTATTACAGTTCTAGCGATAATACCTCCATTATATGGGTAATAATGCATGTTATATTGATAATAATATAAGTAATAAGTATAGATATTACAGTTCTAGCCATAATAACTGCATAATATGGGTAATAATGCATGTTATATTCATGATAATAAAAGTAATACGTATATTTATTATAGTTCTAGCGATAAAAACTGCATAATATGGGTAATAATGCATGTTATATTGATAACAATATAAGTAATAAGTATAATTATTACAGTTCTAGCGATAATAACTGCATTATATGGGTAATAATGCATGTTATATTGAGAATAATATAAGTAATAAGTATAATTATTACAGTTCTAGCGATAATAACTGCAATTTATGGGTAATAATGCACGTTATATTGCTAATAATATAAGTAATAAGTATGATTATTACAGTCCTAGCGATAATAACTGTATTATATTTGTAATAATGCATGTTATATTGATAATATCGGGAGTAATAAGTACAATTATTATTGTTCTAGCGATAATAGTAGTACAATATGGCTAATAGTGCATGTTATATTGATAATAATAAAAGTAATAAGTATATTTATTATCGTTCTATCGATAATAACTGCATAATATGGGTAATAATGCATGTTATATTGATGATAATGAAAGTAGTAAGTATATTTATTACAGTTCTAGCGATAATAACTGCATTATATGGGTAATAATGCACGTTATATTGCTAATAATATAAGTAGTAAATATAATTATTACAGTTCCAGCGATAATAATAGTAAAATATGGCTATTAGTGCCTGTTATATTGCTAATAATATAAGTAATAAATATAATTATTACAGTTCTAGCGATAATAACTGCATTATGTGGGTAATAATGCACGTTATATTGCTAATAATATGAGTAGTAAATATAATTATTACAGTTCCAGCGATAGTAATAGTAAAATATGGCTATTAGTGCCTGTTATATTGATAATAATAACAGTAATAAGTATAATTATTACAGTTCTAGCGATAATAACTGCATTATATGGGTAATAATGCATGTTATATTGATAATATTGGGAGTAATAAGTATAATTATTATAGTTCTAGCGATAATAGCTGCATAATATGGGTAATAATGCATGTTATATTGCTAATAATATAAGTAAAAAGTATAATTATTACCGTCCTAGCGATAATAACTGTATTATATGGGTAATAATGCATGTTATATTGATAATATCGGTAGTAATAAGTACAATTATTATATTTCTAGCGATAATAATAGTACAATATGGCTAATAGTGCATGTTATATTGATGATAATGAAAGTAGTAAGTATATTTATTACAGTTCTAGCGATAACAACTGCATTATATGCGTAATAAGGCATGTTATATTGATAATATCGGAAGTAATAAGTATAATTATTATAGTTCTAGCGATAGTAATAGTAAAATGTGGCTAATAGTGCATGATATATTGATAATAGTAAAAGTAATAAGTATATTTATTACAGTTCTATCGATAATAACTGCATAATATGGGTAATAATGCATGTTATATTGATGATAATGAAAGTAATACGTATATTTATTATAGTCCTAGCGATAATAACTGCATAATATGGGTAATAATGCATGTTATATTGAGAATAATATAAGTAATAAATATAATTATTACCGTTCTGGCGATAATAACTGCATTATATGGGTAATAATGCACGTTATATTGCTAATAGTATAAGCAATAAGTATAATTATTACAGTTCTAGCGATAATACCTCCATTATATGGGTAATAATGCATGTTATATTGATAATAATATAAGTAATAAGTATAGATATTACAGTTCTAGCCATAATAACTGCATAATATGGGTAATAATGCATGTTATATTCATGATAATAAAAGTAATACGTATATTTATTATAGTTCTAGCGATAAAAACTGCATAATATGGGTAATAATGCATGTTATATTGATAACAATATAAGTAATAAGTATAATTATTACAGTTCTAGCGATAATAACTGCATTATATGGGTAATAATGCATGTTATATTGAGAATAATATAAGTAATAAGTATAATTATTACAGTTCTAGCGATAATAACTGCAATTTATGGGTAATAATGCACGTTATATTGCTAATAATATAAGTAATAAGTATGATTATTACAGTCCTAGCGATAATAACTGTATTATATTTGTAATAATGCATGTTATATTGATAATATCGGGAGTAATAAGTACAATTATTATTGTTCTAGCGATAATAGTAGTACAATATGGCTAATAGTGCATGTTATATTGATAATAATAAAAGTAATAAGTATATTTATTATCGTTCTATCGATAATAACTGCATAATATGGGTAATAATGCATGTTATATTGATGATAATGAAAGTAGTAAGTATATTTATTACAGTTCTAGCGATAATAACTGCATTATATGGGTAATAATGCACGTTATATTGCTAATAATATAAGTAGTAAATATAATTATTACAGTTCCAGCGATAATAATAGTAAAATATGGCTATTAGTGCCTGTTATATTGCTAATAATATAAGTAATAAATATAATTATTACAGTTCTAGCGATAATAACTGCATTATGTGGGTAATAATGCACGTTATATTGCTAATAATATGAGTAGTAAATATAATTATTACAGTTCCAGCGATAGTAATAGTAAAATATGGCTATTAGTGCCTGTTATATTGATAATAATAACAGTAATAAGTATAATTATTACAGTTCTAGCGATAATAACTGCATTATATGGGTAATAATGCATGTTATATTGATAATATTGGGAGTAATAAGTATAATTATTATAGTTCTAGCGATAATAGCTGCATAATATGGGTAATAATGCATGTTATATTGCTAATAATATAAGTAAAAAGTATAATTATTACCGTCCTAGCGATAATAACTGTATTATATGGGTAATAATGCATGTTATATTGATAATATCGGTAGTAATAAGTACAATTATTATATTTCTAGCGATAATAATAGTACAATATGGCTAATAGTGCATGTTATATTGACAATAATAAAAGTAATAAGTATATTTATTATCGTTCTATCGATAATAACTGCATAATATGGGTAATAATGCACGTTATATTGCAATAATATAAGTAATAAGTATAATTATTACAGTTCTAGCCATAACAACTGCATTATATGTGTAATAATGCATGTTACATTGATAATATTGGGAGTAATAGGTAAATTTATTATAGTTCTAGCGATGATAACTGCATAATATGGGTAATAATGCATGTTATATTGATAATAATATAAGTAATAAGTATAATTATTACAGTTCTAGCGATAATAACTGCATTATATGGGTAATAATGCACGTTATATTGCTAATAATATAAGTAATGAGTACAATTATTACAGTTCTAGCGATAATAACTGCATTATATGGGTAATAATGCATGTTATATTGATAATAATGTAAGTAATAAGTATAATTATTACAGTTCTAGCGATAACAACTGCATTATATGGGTAATAATGCACGTTATATTGCTAACAATATAAGTAATAAGTATAATTATTACAGTTCTAGCGATAATAACTGCATTATATGGGTTATAATGCATGTTATATTGATGATAATGAAAGTAATACGTATATTTATTATAGTTCTAGCGATAATAACTGCACAATATGGGTAATAATGCATGTTATATTGATGATAATTAAAGTAATACGTATATTTATTATAGTTCTAGCGATAATAACTACATAATATGGGTAATAATGCATGTTATATTGAGAATAATATGAGTAATAAGTATAATTATTACAGTTCTAGCGATAATAACTGCATTATATGGGTAATAATGCTTGTTATATTGATAATATCGGGAGTAATAAGTATAATTATTATAGTTCTAGCGATAATAATAGTAAAATATGGCAAATAGTGCAATTTATGTTGATAATAATAAAAGTAATAAGTATATTTATTACAGTTCTATCGATAATAACTGCATAATATGGGTAATAATGCATGTTATATTGATGATAATAAAAGTAATACGTATATTTATTATAGTTCTAGCGATAATAACTGCATAATATGGGTAATAATGCATGTTATATTGATAACAATATAAGTAATAAGTATATTTATTACAGTTCTATCGATAATAACTTCTTAATATGGGTAATAATGCATGTTATATTGATGATAATGAAAGTAGTAAGTATATTTATTACAGTTCTAGCGATAATAACTGCATAATATGGCTAATAATGCATGTTATATTGATAATAATATAAGTAATAAGTATAATTATTACAGTCCTAGCGATAATAACTGTATTATATGGGTAATAATGCATGTTATATTGATAATATCGGGAGTAATAAGTACAATTATTATTGTTCTAGCGATAATAATAGTACAATATGGCTAATAGTGCATGTTATATTGATAATAATAAAAGTAATAAGTATATTTATTATCGTTCTATCGATAATAACTGCATAATATGGGTAATAATGCATGTTATATTGATGATAATGAAAGTAGTAAGTATATTTATTACAGTTCTAGCGATAATAACTGCACTATATGCGTAATAAGGCATGTTATATTGATAATATCGGGAGTAATAAGTATAATTATTATAGTTCTAGCGATAACAATAGTAAAATATGGCTAATAGTGCATGTTATATTGATAATAGTAAAAGTAATAAGTATATTTATTACAGTTCTATCGATAATAACTGCATAATATGGGTAATAATGCATGTTATATTGATGATAATAAAAGTAATACGTATATTTATTATAGTTCTAGCGATAATAACTGCATTATATGGGTAATAATGCATGTTATATTGATAATAATAAAAGTAATAAGTATATTTATTATCGTTCTATCGATAATAACTTTTTAATATGGGTAATAATGCATGTTATATTGATGATAATGAAAGTAATACGTATATTTATTATATTCCTAGCGATAATAACTGCATAATATGGGTAATAATGCATGTTATATTGATAATAATATAAGTAATAAGTATATTTATTACAGTTCTATCGATAATAACTTCTTAATATGGGTAATAATGCATGTTATATTGATGATAATGAAAGTAGTAAGTATATTTATTACAGTTCTAGCGATAATAACTGCATAATATGGCTAATAATGCATGTTATATTGATAATAATATAAGTAATAAGTATAATTATTACAGTCCTAGCGATAATAACTGTATTATATGGGTAATAATGCATGTTATATTGATAATATCGGGAGTAATAAGTACAATTATTATTGTTCTAGCGATAATAATAGTACAATATGGCTAATAGTGCATGTTATATTGATAATAATAAAAGTAATAAGTATATTTATTATCGTTCTATCGATAATAACTGCATAATATGGGTAATAATGCATGTTATATTGATGATAATGAAAGTAGTAAGTATATTTATTACAGTTCTAGCGATAATAACTGCATTATATGCGTAATAAGGCATGTTATATTGATAATATCGGGAGTAATAAGTATAATTATTATAGTTCTAGCGACAATAATAGTAAAATATGGCTAATAGTGCATGTTATATTGATAATAGTAAAAGTAATAAGTACATTTATTACAGTTCTATCGATAATAACTGCATAATATGGGTAATAATGCATGTTATATTGATGATAATAAAAGTGATACGTATATATATTATCGTTCTATCGATAATAACTGCATAATATGGGTAATAATGCACGTTATATTGCAATAATATAAGTAATAAGTATAATTATTACAGTTCTAGCCATAACAACTGCATTATATGGGTAATAATGCATGTTACATTGATAATATTGGGAGTAATAGGTATATTTATTATAGTTCTAGCGATGATAACTGCATAATATGGGTAATAATGCATGTTATATTGATGACAATAAAAGTAATACGTATATTTATTATAGTTCTAGCGATAATAACTGCATAATATGGGTAATAATGCATGTTATATTGAGAATAATATGAGTAATAAGTATAATTATTACAGTTCTGGCGATAATAACTGCATTATATGGGTAATAATGCACGTTATATTGCTAATAGTATAAGTAATGAGTATAATTATTACAGTTCTAGCGATAATAACTGCGTTATGTGGGTAATAATGCATGTTATATTGATAATATTGGGAGCAATAAGTATAATTATTACAGTTCTAGCCATAATGATAGTAGAATATGGCTAATAGTGCAGGTTACATTGATAATAGTAAAAGTAATAAGTATATTTATTACAGTTCTATCCAAAATAACTGCATAATATGGATTATAATGCATGTTATATTGATGATAATATAAGTAATAAGTATAATTATTACAGTTCTAGCGATAATAACTGCATTATATGGGTAATAATGCTTGTTATATTGATAATATCGGGAGTAATAAGTATAATTATTATAGTTCTAGCGATAATAATAGTAAAATATGGCAAATAGTGCAATTTATGTTGATAATAATAAAAGTAATAAGTATATTTATTACAGTTCTAGCGATAATAACTGCGTTATGTGGGTAATAATGCATGTTATATTGATAATATTGGGAGCAATAAGTATAATTATTATAGTTCTAGCGATAATAATAGTAAAATATGGCAAATAGTGCATGTTATGTTGATAATAATAAAAGTAATAAGTATATTTATTACAGTTCTATCGATAATAACTGCATAATATGGGTAATAATGCATGTTATATTGATGATTATAAAAGTAATACGTATATTTATTATAGTTCTAGCGATAAAAACTGCATAATATGGGTAATAATGCATGTTGTATTGATAACAATATAAGTAATAAGTATAATTATTACAGTTCTAGCGATAATAACTGCATTATATGGGTAATAATGCGTGTTATATTGAGAATAATATAAGTGATAAGTATAATTATTACAGTTCTAGCGATAATAACTGCAATTTATGGGTAATAATGCACGTTATATTGCTAATAATATAAGTAATAAGAATAATTATTACAGTCCTAGCGATAATAACTGTATTATATGGGTAATAATGCATGTTATATTGATAATATCGGGAGTAATAAGTACAATTATTATTGTTCTAGCGATAATAATAGTACAATAAGGCTAATAGTGCATGATATATTGATAATAGTAAAAGTAATAAGTATATTTATTACCGTTCTATCGATAATAACTGCATAATATGGGTAATAATGCATGTTATATTGATGATAATGAAAGTAATAAGTATAATTATTACAGTTCTAGGGATAATACCTCCATTATATGGGTAATAATGCGTGTTATATTGATGATAATAAAAGTAATACGTATATTTATTATAGTTCTAGCGATAATAACTGCATAATATGGGTAATAATGCATGTTATATTGATGACAATAAAAGTAATACGTATATTTATTATAGTTCTAGCGATAATAACTGCATAATATGGGTAATAATGCATGTTATTTTGATAATAATATAAGTAATAAGTATATTTATTACAGTTCTATCGATAATAACTTCTTAATATGGGTAATAATGCATGTTATATTGATGATGATGAAAGTAGTAAGTATATTTATTACAGTTCTAGCGATAATAACTACATAATATGGGTAATAATGCATGTTGTATTGAGAATAATATGAGTAATAAGTATAATTATTATAGTTCTAGCGATAATAATAGTAAAATATGGCAAATAGTGCATGTTATATTGATAATAATAAAAGTAATAAGTATATTTATTACAGTTCTAGCGATAATAACTGCGTTATGTGGGTAATAATGCATGTTATATTGATAATATTGGGAGCAATAAGTATAATTATTATAGTTCTAGCGATAATAATAGTAAAATATGGCAAATAGTGCATGTTATGTTGATAATAATAAAAGTAATAAGTATATTTATTACAGTTCTATCGATAATAACTGCATAATATGGGCAATAATGCATGTTATATTGATGATTATAAAAGTAATACGTATATTTATTATAGTTCTAGCGATAAAAACTGCATAATATGGGTAATAATGCATGTTGTATTGATAACAATATAAGTAATAAGTATAATTATTACAGTTCTAGCGATAATAACTGCATTATATGGGTAATAATGCGTGTTATATTGAGAATAATATAAGTGATAAGTATAATTATTACAGTTCTAGCGATAATAACTGCAATTTATGGGTAATAATGCACGTTATATTGCTAATAATATAAGTAATAAGAATAATTATTACAGTCCTAGCGATAATAACTGTATTATATGGGTAATAATGCATGTTATATTGATAATATCGGGAGTAATAAGTACAATTATTATTGTTCTAGCGATAATAATAGTACAATAAGGCTAATAGTGCGTGATATATTGATAATAGTAAAAGTAATAAGTATATTTATTACCGTTCTATCGATAATAACTGCATAATATGGGTAATAATGCATGTTATATTGATGATAATGAAAGTAATAAGTATAATTATTACAGTTCTAGGGATAATACCTCCATTATATGGGTAATAATGCGTGTTATATTGATGATAATAAAAGTAATACGTATATTTATTATAGTTCTATCGATAATAACTGCATAATATGGGTAATAATGCATGTTATATTGATAATATCGGGAGTAATAAGTACAATTATTATTGTTCTAGCGATAATAATAGTACAATATGGCTAATAGTGCATGTTATATTGATGATAATGAAAGTAGTAAGTATATTTATTACAGTTCTAGCGATAACAACTGCATTATATGCGTAATAAGGCATGTTATATTGATAATATCGGAAGTAATAAGTATAATTATTATAGTTCTAGCGATAGTAATAGTAAAATGTGGCTAATAGTGCATGATATATTGATAATAGTAAAAGTAATAAGTATATTTATTACAGTTCTATCGATAATAACTGCATAATATGGGTAATAATGCATGTTATATTGATGATAATGAAAGTAATACGTATATTTATTATAGTCCTAGCGATAATAACTGCATAATATGGGTAATAATGCATGTTATATTGAGAATAATATAAGTAATAAATATAATTATTACCGTTCTGGCGATAATAACTGCATTATATGGGTAATAATGCACGTTATATTGCTAATAGTATAAGTAATAAGTATAATTTTTACAGTTCTAGCGATAATAATTGCATTATATGGGTAATAATGCATGTTACATTGATAATATTGGGAGTAATAAGTATATTTATTATAGTTCCAGCGATAATAACTGCATAATATGGGTAATAATGCATGTTATATTGATGATAATGAAAGTAGTAAGTATATTTATTACAGTTCTAGCGATAATAACTGCATTATATGCGTAATAAGGCATGTTATATTGATAATATCGGGAGTAATAAGTATAATTATTATAGTTCTAGCGACAATAATAGTAAAATATGGCTAATAGTGCATGTTATATTGATAATAGTAAAAGTAATAAGTACATTTATTACAGTTCTATCGATAATAACTGCATAATATGGGTAATAATGCATGTTATATTGATGATAATAAAAGTAATACGTATATTTATTATAGGTCTAGCGATAATAACTGCATTATATGGGTAATAATGCACGTTATATTGCTAATAATATAAGTAATAAGTATAATTATTACAGTCCTAGCGATAATAACTGTATTATATGGGTAATAATGCATGTTATATTGATAATATCGGGAGTAATAAGTACAATTATTATATTTCTAGCGATAATAATAGTACAATATGGCTAATAGTGCATGTTATATTGACAATAATAAAAGTAATAAGTATATTTATTATCGTTCTATCGATAATAACTGCACAATATGGGTAATAATGCACGTTATATTGCAATAATATAAGTAATAAGTATAATTATTACAGTTCTAGCCATAACAACTCCATTATATGGGTAATAATGCATGTTACATTGATAATATTGGGAGTAATAGGTATATTTATTATAGTTCTAGCGATGATAACTGCATAATATGGGTAATAATGCATGTTATATTGATAATAATGTAAGTAATAAGTATAATTATTACAGTTCTAGCGATAACAACTGCATTATATGGGTAATAATGCACGTTATATTGCTAACAATATAAGTAATAAGTATAATTATTACAGTTCCAGCGATAATAACTGCATTATATGGGTAATAATGCATGTTATATTGATGATAATGAAAGTAATACGTATATTTATTATAGTTCTAGCGATAATAACTGCACAATATGGGTAATAATGCATGTTATATTGATGATAATTAAAGTAATACGTATATTTATTATAGTTCTAGCGATAATAACTACATAATATGGGTAATAATGCATGTTACATTGAGAATAATATGAGTAATAAGTATAATTATTACAGTTCTGGCGATAATAACTGCATTATATGGGTAATAATGCACGTTATATTGCTAATAGTATATGTAATGAGTATAATTATTACAGTTCTAGCGATAATAACTGCGTTATGTGGGTAATAATGCATGTTATATTGAAAATATTGGGAGCAAGAAGTATAATTATTATAGTTCTAGCGATAATAATAGTAAAATATGGCAAATAGTGCATGTTATGTTGATAATAATAAAAGTAATAAGTATATTTATTACAGTTCTATCGATAATAACTGCGTAATATGGGTAATAATGCATGTTATATTGATGATAATGAAAGTAGTAAGTATATTTATTACAGTTCTAGCGATAATAACTGCATTATATGCGTAATAAGGCATGTTATATTGATAATATCGGTAGTAATAAGTTTAATTATTATAGTTCTAGCGACAATAATAGTAAAATATGGCTAATAGTGCATGTTATATTGATAATAGTAAAAGTAATAAGTACATTTATTACAGTTCTATCGATAATAACTGCATAATATGGGTAATAATGCATGTTATATTGATGATAATAAAAGTAATACGTATATTTATTATAGTTCTAGCGATAATAACTGCATTATATGGGTAATAATGCACGTTATATTGCTAATAATATAAGTAATAAGTATAATTATTACAGTCCTAGCGATAATAACTGTATTATATGGGTAATAATGCATGTTATATTGATAATATCGGGAGTAATAAGTACAATTATTATTGTTCTAGCGATAATAATAGTACAATATGGCTAATAGTGCATGTTATATTGATAATAAATAAAGTAATAAGTATATTTATTATCGTTCTATCGATAATAACTGCATAATATGGGTAATAATGCATGTTATATTGATGATAATGAAAGTAGTAAGTATATTTATTACAGTTCTAGCGATAATAACTGCATTATATGGGTAATAATGCACGTTATATTGCTAACAATATAAGTAATAAGTATAATTATTACAGTTCTAGCGATAATAACTGCATTATATGGGTAATAATGCATGTTATATTGATGATAATGAAAGTAATACGTATATTTATTATAGTTCTAGCGATAATAACTGCACAATATGGGTAATAATGCATGTTATATTGATGATAATTAAAGTAATACGTATATTTATTATAGTTCTAGCGATAATAACTACATAATATGGGTAATAATGCATGTTATATTGAGAATAATATGAGTAATAAGTATAATTATTACAGTTCTGGCGATAATAACTGCATTATATGGGTAATAATGCACGTTATATTGCTAATAGTATAAGTAGTGAGTATAATTATTACAGTTCTAGCGATAATAACTGCGTTATGTGGGTAATAATGCATGTTATATTGATAATATTGGGAGCAATAAGTATAATTATTATAGTTCTAGCCATAATGATAGTAGAATATGGCTAATAGTGCAGGTTACATTGATAATAGTAAAAGTAATAAGTATATTTATTACAGTTCTATCCAAAATAACTGCATAGTATGGGTTATAATGCATGTTATATTGATGATAATATAAGTAATAAGTATAATTATTACAGTTCTAGCGATAATAACTGCATTATATGGGTAATAATGCATGTTATATTGATGATAATTAAAGTAATACGTATATTTATTATAGTTCTAGCGATGATAACTGCATTATATGGGTAATAATGCACGTTATATTGCTAATAATATAAGTAATGGGTACAATTATTACAGTTCTAGCGATAATAACTGCATTATATGGGTAATAATGCATGTTATATTGATAATAATGTAAGTAATAAGTATGATTATTACAGTTCTAGCGATAACAACTGCATTATATGGGTAATAATGCACGTTATATTGCTAACAATATAAGTAATAAGTATAATTATTACAGTTCCGGCGATAATAACTGCATTATATGGGTAATAATGCATGTTATATTGATGATAATGAAAGTAATACGTATATTTATTATAGTTCTAGCGATAATAACTGCACAATATGGGTAATAATGCATGTTATATTGATGATAATTAAAGTAATACGTATATTTATTATAGTTCTAGCGATAATAACTACATAATATGGGTAATAATGCATGTTATATTGAGAATAATATGAGTAATAAGTATAATTATTACAGTTCTGGCGATAATAACTGCATTATATGGGTAATAATGCACGTTATATTGCTAATAGTATATGTAATGAGTATAATTATTACAGTTCAAGCGATAATAACTGCGTTATGTGGGTAATAATGCATGTTATATTGATAATATTGGGAGCGATAAGTATAATTATTATAGTTCTAGCGATAATAATAGTAAAATATGGCAAATAGTGCATGTTATGTTGATAATAATAAAAGTAATAAGTATATTTATTACAGTTCTATCGATAATAACTGCGTAATATGGGTAATAATGCATGTTATATTGATGATAATGAAAGTAGTAAGTATATTTATTACAGTTCTAGCGATAATAACTGCATTATATGCGTAATAAGGCATGTTATATTGATAATATCGGGAGTAATAAGTATAATTATTATAGTTCTAGCGACAATAATAGTAAAATATGGCTAATAGTGCATATTATATTGATAATAGTAAAAGTAATAAGTATGTTTATTATCGTTCCATCGATAATAACTGCATAATATCGGTAATAATGCATGTTATATTGATGATAATGAAAGTAGTAAGTATATTTATTACAGTTCTAGCGATAATAACTGCATTATATGGGTAATAATGCACGTTATATTGCTAACAATATAAGTAATAAGTATAATTATTACAGTTCTAGCGATAATAACTGCATTATATGGGTAATAATGCATGTTATATTGATGATAATGAAAGTAATACGTATATTTATTATAGTTCTAGCGATAATAACTGCACAATATGGGTAATAATGCATGTTATATTGATGATAATTAAAGTAATACGTATATTTATTACAGTTCTAGCGATAATAACTACATAATATGGGTAATAATGCATGTTATATTGAGAATAATATGAGTAATAAGTATAATTATTACAGTTCTGGCGATAATAACTGCATTATATGGGTAATAATGCACGTTATATTGCTAATAGTATAAGTAATGAGTATAATTATTACAGTTCTAGCGATAATAACTGCGTTATGTGGGTAATAATGCATGTTATATTGATAATATTGGGAGCAATAAGTATAATTATTATAGTTCTAGCCATAATGATAGTAGAATATGGCTAATAGTGCAGCTTACATTGATAATAGTAAAAGTAATAAGTATATTTATTACAGTTCTATCCAAAATAACTGCATAGTATGGGTTATAATGCATGTTATATTGATGATAATATAAGTAATAAGTATAATTATTACAGTTCTAGCGATAATAACTGCATTATATGGGTAATAATGCATGTTATATTGATGATAATTAAAGTAATACGTATATTTATTATAGTTCTAGCGATAATAACTGCATTATATGGGTAATAATGCACGTTATATTGCTAATAATATAAGTAATGGGTACAATTATTACAGTTCTAGCGATAATAACTGCATTATATGGGTAATAATGCATGTTATATTGATAATAATGTAAGTAATAAGTATGATTATTACAGTTCTAGCGATAACAACTGCATTATATGGGTAATAATGCACGTTATATTGCTAACAATATATGTAATAAGTATAATTATTACAGTTCCGGCGATAATAACTGCATTATATGGGTAATAATGCATGTTATATTGATGATAATGAAAGTAATACGTATATTTATTATGGTTCTAGCGATAATAACTGCACAATATGGGTAATAATGCATGTTATATTGATGATAATTAAAGTAATACGTATATTTATTATAGTTCTAGCGATAATAACTACATAATATGGGTAATAATGCATGTTATATTGAGAATAATATGAGTAATAAGTATAATTATTACAGTTCTGGCGATAATAACTGCATTATATGGGTAATAATGCACGTTATATTGCTAATAGTATATGTAATGAGTATAATTATTACAGTTCTAGCGATAATAACTGCGTTATGTGGGTAATAATGCATGTTATATTGATAATATTGGGAGCAATAAGTATAATTATTATAGTTCTAGCGATAATAATAGTAAAATATGGCAAATAGTGCATGTTATGTTGATAATAATAAAAGTAATAAATATATTTATTACAGTTCTATCGATAATAACTGCATAATATGGGTAATAATGCATGTTATATTGATGATAATGAATGTAGTAAGTATATTTATTACAGTTCTAGCGATAATAACTGCATTATATGCGTAATAAGGCATGTTATATTGATAATATCGGGAGTAATAAGTATAATTATTATAGTTCTAGCGACAATAATAGTAAAATATGGCTAATAGTGCATGTTATATTGATAATAGTAAAAGTAATAAGTACATTTATTACAGTTCTATCGATAATAACTGCATAATATGGGTAATAATGCATGTTATATTGATGATAATAAAAGTAATACGTATATTTATTATAGTTCTAGCGATAATAACTGCATTATATGGGTAATAATGCACGTTATATTGCAAACAATATAAGTAATACGTATATTTATTATAGTTCTAGCGATAATAACTGCACAATATGGGTAATAATGCATGTTATATTGATGATAATTAAAGTAATACGTATATTTATTATAGTTCTAGCGATAATAACTACATAATATGGGTAATAATGCATGTTATATTGAGAATAATATGAGTAATAAGTATAATTATTACAGTTCTGGCGATAATAACTGCATTATATGGGTAATAATGCACGTTATATTGCTAATAGTATAAGTAATGAGTATAATTATTACAGTTCTAGCGATAATAACTGCGTTATGTGGGTAATAATGCATGTTATATTGATAATATTGGGAGCAATAAGTATAATTATTATAGTTCTAGCCATAATGATAGTAGAATATGGCTAATAGTGCAGGTTGCATTCATAATAGTAAAAGTAATAAGTATATTTATTACAGTTCTATCCAAATTAACTGCATAATATGGGTTATAATGCATGTTATATTGATGATAATATAAGTAATAAGTATAATTATTACAGTTCTAGCGATAATAACTGCATTATATGGGTAATAATGCATGTTATATTGATAATATCGCGAGTAATAAGTATAATTATTATAGTTCTAGCGATAATAATAGTAAAATATGGCAAATAGTGCATGTTATATTGATAATAATAAAAGTAATAAGTATATTTATTACAGTTCTATCGACAATAACTGCATAATATGGGTAATAATGCATGTTATATTGATGATAATAAAAGTAATACGTATATTTATTATAGTTCTAGCGATAATAACTGCATAATATGGGTAATAATGCATGTTATATCGATAATAATATAAGTAATAAGTATAATTATTACAGTTCTAGCGATAATAACTGCATTATATGGGTAACAATGCACGTTACATTGCTAACAATATAAGTAATAAGTATAATTATTACAGGTCTAGCGATAATAACTGCATTATATGGGTAAGAATGCACGTTATATTGCTAATAGTATAAGTAATAAGTATAATTATTACAGTTCAAGCGATAATACCTCCATTATATGGGTAATAATGCATGTTATATTGATAATGATATAAGTAATAAGTATAATTATTACAGTTCTAGCGATAATAACTGCATTATATGGGTAATAATGCACGTTATATTGCTAGCAATATAAGTAATAAGTATAATTATTACAGTTCCAGCGATAATAACTGCATTATATGGGTAATAATGCATGTTATATTGATGATAATGAAAGTAATACGTATATTTATTATAGTTCTAGCGATAATAACTGCACAATATGGGTAATAATGCATGTTATATTGATGATAATTAAAGTAATACGTATATTTATTATAGTTCTAGCGATAATAACTACATAATATGGGTAATAATGCATGTTATATTGAGAATAATATGAGTAATAAGTATAATTATTACAGTTCTGGCGATAATAACTGCATTATATGGGTAATAATGCACGTTATATTGCTAATAGTATATGTAATGAGTATAATTATTACAGTTCTAGCGATAATAACTGCGTTATGTGGGTAATAATGCATGTTATATTGATAATATTGGGAGCAATAAGTATAATTATTATAGTTCTAGCGATAATAATAGTAAAATATGGCAAATAGTGCATGTTATGTTGATAATAATAAAAGTAATAAGTATATTTATTACAGTTCTATCGATAATAACTGCGTAATATGGGTAATAATGCATGTTATATTGATGATAATGAAAGTAGTAAGTATATTTATTACAGTTCGAGCGATAATAACTGCATTATATGCGTAATAAGGCATGTTATATTGATAATATCGGGAGTAATAAGTATAATTATTATAGTTCTAGCGACAATAATAGTAAAATATGGCTAATAGTGCATGTTATATTGATAATAGTAAAAGTAATAAGTATGTTTATTATCGTTCTATCGATAATAACTGCATAATATGGGTAATAATGCATGTTATATTGATGATAATGAAAGTAGTAAGTATATTTATTACAGTTCTAGCGATAATAACTGCATTATATGGGTAATAATGCACGTTATATTGCTAACAATATAAGTAATAAGTATAATTATTACAGTTCTAGCGATAATAACTGCATTATATGGGTAATAATGCATGTTATATTGATGATAATGAAAGTAATACGTATATTTATTATAGTTCTAGCGATAATAACTGCACAATATGGGTAATAATGCATGTTATATTGATGATAATTAAAGTAATACGTATATTTATTACAGTTCTAGCGATAATAACTACATAATATGGGTAATAATGCATGTTATATAGAGAATAATATGAGTAATAAGTATAATTATTACAGTTCTGGCGATAATAACTGCATTATATGGGTAATAATGCACGTTATATTGCTACTAGTATAAGTAATGAGTATAATTATTACAGTTCTAGCGATAATAACTGCGTTATGTGGGTAATAATGCATGTTATATTGATAATATTGGGAGCAATAAGTATAATTATTATAGTTCTAGCCATAATGATAGTAGAATATGGCTAATAGTGCAGCTTACATTGATAATAGTAAAAGTAATAAGTATATTTATTACAGTTCTATCCAAAATAACTGCATAGTATGGGTTATAATGCATGTTATATTGATGATAATATAAGTAATAAGTATAATTATTACAGTTCTAGCGATAATAACTGCATTATATGGGTAATAATGCATGTTATATTGATGATAATTAAAGTAATACGTATATTTATTATAGTTCTAGCGATAATAACTGCATTATATGGGTAATAATGCACGTTATATTGCTAATAATATAAGTAATGGGTACAATTATTACAGTTCTAGCGATAATAACTGCATTATATGGGTAATAATGCATGTTATATTGATAATAATGTAAGTAATAAGTATGATTATTACAGTTCTAGCGATAATAACTGCATTATATGGGTAATAATGCATGTTATATTGATGATAATGAAAGTAATACGTATATTTATTATGGTTCTAGCGATAAGAACTGCACAATATGGGTAATAATGCATGTTATATTGATGATAATTAAAGTAATACGTATATTTATTATAGTTCTAGCGATAATAACTACATAATATGGGTAATAATGCATGTTATATTGAGAATAATATGAGTAATAAGTATAATTATTACAGTTCTGGCGATAATAACTGCATTATATGGGTAATAATGCACGTTATATTGCTAATAGTATATGTAATGAGTATAATTATTACAGTTCTAGCGATAATAACTGCGTTATGTGGGTAATAATGCATGTTATATTGATAATATTGGGAGCAATAAGTATAATTATTATAGTTCTAGCGATAATAATAGTAAAATATGGCAAATAGTGCATGTTATGTTGATAATAATAAAAGTAATAAATATATTTATTACAGTTCTAGCGATAATAACTGCATTATACGCGTAATAAGGCATGTTATATTGATAATATCGGGAGTAATAAGTATAATTATTATAGTTCTAGCGACAATAATAGTAAAATATGGCTAATAGTGCATGTTATATTGATAATAGTAAAAGTAATAAGTACATTTATTACAGTTCTATCGATAATAACTGCATAATATGGGTAATAATGCATGTTATATTAATGATAATAAAAGTAATACGTATATTTATTATAGTTCTAGCGATAATAACTGCATTATATGGGTAATAATGCACGTTATATTGCTAATAATATAAGTAATAAGTATAATTATTACAGTCCTAGCGATAATAACTGTATTATATGGGTAATAATGCATGTTATATTGATAATATCGGGAGTAATAAGTACAATTATTATTGTTCTAGCGATAATAATAGTACAATATGGCTAATAGTGCATGTTATATTGATAATAATAAAAGTAATAAGTATATTTATTATCGTTCTATCGATAATAACTGTATAATATGGGTAATAATGCATGTTATATTGATGATAATGAAAGTAGTAAGTATATTTATTACAGTTCTAGCGATAATAACTGCATTATATGGGTAATAATGCACGTTATATTGCAAACAATATAAGTAATACGTATATTTATTATAGTTCTAGCGATAATAACTGCACAATGTGGGTAATAATGCATGTTATATTGATGATAATTAAAGTAATACGTATATTTATTATAGTTCTAGCGATAATAACTACATAATATGGGTAATAATGCATGTTATATTGAGAATAATATGAGTAATAAGTATAATTATTACAGTTCTGGCGATAATAACTGCATTATATGGGTAATAATGCACGTTATATTGCTAATAGTATAAGTAATGAGTATAATTATTACAGTTCTAGCGATAATAACTGCGTTATGTGGGTAATAATGCATGTTATATTGATAATATTGGGAGCAATAAGTATAATTATTATAGTTCTAGCCATAATGATAGTAGAATATGGCTAATAGTGCAGGTTGCATTCATAATAGTAAAAGTAATAAGTATATTTATTACAGTTCTATCCAAATTAACTGCATAATATGGGTTATAATGCATGTTATATTGATGATAATATAAGTAATAAGTATAATTATTACAGTTCTAGCGATAATAACTGCATTATATGGGTAATAATGCATGTTATATTGATAATATCGGGAGTAATAAGTATAATTATTATAGTTCTAGCGATAATAATAGTAAAATATGGCAAATAGTGCATGTTATATTGATAATAATAAAAGTAATAAGTATATTTATTACAGTTCTATCGACAATAACTGCATAATATGGGTAATAATGCATGTTATAATGATGATAATGAAAGTAATACGTATATTTATTATAGTTCTAAAGATAATAACTGCATAATATGGCTAATAATGCATGTTATATTGATAGTGATATAAGTAATAAGTATAATTATTACAGTTCTAGCGATAATAACTGCATAATATGGGTAATAATGCACGTTATGCTGCAAATAATATAAGAAATGAGTACAATTATTACAGTTCTAGCGATAATAACTGCATTATATGGGTAATAATGCATGTTATATCGATAATAATATAAGTAATAAGTATAATTATTACAGTTCTCGCGATAATAACTGCATTATATGGGTAATAATGCATGTTATATTGATAATAATATAAGTAATCAGTATAATTATTACAGTTCTAGCGATAATAACTGCATTATATGGGTAATAATGCATGTTATATTGATAATATCGTGAGTAATAAGTTTAATTATTATAGTTCTAGCGATAATAATAGTAAAATATGGCAAATAGTGCATGTTATATTGATAATGATAAAACTAATAAATATATTTATTACAGTTCTATCGATAATAACTGCATAATATGGGTAATAATGCATGTTATATTGATGATAATGAAAGTAATACGTATATTTATTATAGTTCTAGCGATTATAACTGCATAATATGGCTAATAATGCGTGTTATATTGATAGTGATATAAGTAATAAGTATAATTATTACAGTTCTAGCGATAATAACAGCATTATATGGGTAATAATGCATGCTACATTGATAATATTGGGAGTAATAAGTATAATTATTATAGTTCTAGCGATAATAATAGTAAAATATAGCAAATAGTACATGATATATTGATAATAGTAAAAGTAATGAGTATAATTATTAGAGTTCTAGCGATAATAACTGCGTTATGTGGGTAATAATGCATGTTATATTGATGATAATAAAAGTAATACGTATATTTATTATAGTTCTAGCGATAATAACTGCATTATATGGGTAATAATGCACGTTATATTGCTAATAGTATAAGTAATAAGTATAATTATTACAATTCTAGCGATAATACCTAAATTATATGGGTAATCATGCATGTTATATTGATAATAATATAAGTAATAAGTATAATTATTACATTTCTAGCGATAATAACTGCATAATATGGGTAATAATGCACGTTATATTGCTAATAATATAAGTAATGAGTATAATTATTACAGTTCTAGCGATAATAACTGCATTATATGGGTAATAAGGCATGTTATATTGATAACATCGGGAGTAATAAGTATAATTATTACAGTTCTAGCGATAATAACTGCATTATATGGGTAATAATGCACGTTATATTGCTAATAATATAAGTAATAGGTATAACTATTACAGTTCTAGCGATAATAACTGCATTACATGGGTAATAATGCACGTTATATTGATAATAATATAAGTAATGAGTACAATTATTACAGTTCTAGCGATAATAACTGCGTTATGTGGGTAATAATGCATGTTATATTGATAATATTGGGAGTAATAAGTATAATTATTATAGTTCTAGCCATAATGATAGTAGAATATGGCTAATAGTGCAGGTTACATTGATAATAATAAAAGTAATAGGTATATTTATTACAGTTCTATCCAAAATAACTGCATAATATGGGTTATAATGCATGTTATATTGATGATAATATAAGTAATAAGTATAATTATTACAGTTCTAGCGATAATAACTGCATTATATGGGTAATAATGCACGTTATATTGATAATATCGTCAGTAATAAGTATAATTATTACAGTTCTAGCGATAATAACTGCATTATATGGGTTATAATGCATGTTATATTGATAATAATGTAAGTAATAAGTATAATTATTACAGTTCTAGCGATAACAACTGCATTATATGAATAATAATGCACGTTATATTGCTAACAATATAAGTAATAAGTATAATTATTACAGTTCTAGCGATAATAACTGCATTATATGGGTAATAATGCATGTTATATTGATGATAATGAAAGTAATACGTATATTTATTATAGTTCTAGCGATAATAACTGCACAATATGGGTAATAATGCATGTTATATTGATGATAATTAAAGTAATACGTATATTTATTATAGTTCTAGCGATAATAACTACATAATATGGGTAATAATGCATGTTATATTGAGAATAATATGAATAATAAGTATAATTATTACAGTTCTGGCGATAATAACTGCATTATATGGGTAATAATGCACGTTATATTGCTAATAGTATAAGTAATGAGTATAATTATTACAGTTCTAGCGATAATAACTGCGTTATGTGGGTAATAATGCATGTTATATTGATAATATTGGGAGTAATAAGTATAATTATTATAGTTCTAGCCATAATGATAGTAGAATATGGCTAATAGTGCAGGTTACATTGATAATAATAAAAGTAATAAGTATATTTATTACAGTTCTATCCAAAATAACTGCATAATATGGGTTATAATGCATGTTATATTGATGAAAATATAAGTAATAAGTATAATTATTACAGTTCTAGCGATAACAACTGCATTATATGGGTAATAATGCATGTTATATTGATAATATCGTCAGTAATAAGTATAATTATTATAGTTCTAGCGATAATAATAGTAAAATATGGCAAATAGTGCATGTTATATTGATAATAATAAAAGTAATAAGTATATTTATTACAGTCCTATCCATAATAACTGCATAATATGGGTAATAATGGATGTTATGTTGATAATAATCTAAGTAATAAGTATAATTATTACAGTTCTATCGATAATAACTGCATAATATGGGTAATAATGCATGTTATATTGATGATAATGAAAGTAATACGTATATTTATTATAGTTCTAGCGATAATAACTGCATAATATGGCTAATAATGCATGTTATATTGATAGTGATATAAGTAATAAGTATAATTATTATAGTTCTAGCGATAATAACTGCATAATATAGGTAATAATGCATGTTATATTGAGAATAATATAAGTAATCAGTATAATTATTACAGTTCTAGCGATAATACCTCCATTATATGGGTAATAATGCATGTTATATTGATGGTAATGAAAGTAATACGTATATTTATTATAGTTCTAGCGATAATAACTGCATAATATGGGTAATAATGCATGTTATATTGAGAATAATAAAAGTAATAAGTATAATTATTACAGTTCCGGCGATAATAACTGCATTATATGGGTAATAATGCACGTTATATTGCTAATATTACAAGTAATAAGTAGAATTGTTACAGTTCTTGCGATAATACCTCCATTATATGGATAATAATGCATGTTATATTGATAATAATATAAGTAATAAGTATAATTATTACAGTTCTAGCGATAATAACTGCATTATATGGGTAATAATGCACGTTATATTGCTAATAATATAAGTAATAGGTATAATTATTACAGTTCTAGCGATAATAACTGCATTATATGGGTAATAATGCACGTTATATTGATAATAATATAAGTAATGAGTATAATTATTACAGTTCTAGCGATAATAACTGCGTTATGTGGGTAATAATGCATGTTATATTGATAATATTGGGAGTAATAAGTATAATTATTATAGTTCTAGCCATAATGATAGTAGAATATGGCTAATAGTGCAGGTTACATTGATAATAATAAAAGTAATAAGTATATTTATGACAGTTCTATCCAAAATAACTGCATAATATGGGTTATAATGCATGTTATATTGATGATAATATAAGTAATAAGTATAATTATTACAGTTCTAGCGATAATAACTGCATTATATGGGTAATAATGCATGTTATATTGATAATATCGTCAGTAATAAGTATAATTATTATAGTTCTAGCGATAATAATAGTAAAATATGGCAAATAGTGCATGTTATATTGATAATAATAAAAGTAATAAGTATATTTATTACAGTCCTATCCATAATAACTGCATAATATGGGTAATAATGGATGTTATGTTGATAATAATCTAAGTAATAAGTATAATTATTACAGTTCTATCGATAATAACTGCATAATATGGGTAATAATGCATGTTATATTGATGACAATGAAAGTAATACGTATATTTATTATAGTTCTAGCGATAATAACTGCATAATATGGCTAATAATGCATGTTATATTGATAGTGATATAAGTAATAAGTATAATTATTACAGTTCTAGCGATAATAACTGCATAATATGGGTAATAATGCACGTTATATTGCTAGTAATATAAGTAATGAGTACAATTATTACAGTTCTAGCGATAATAACTGCATTATCTGGGTAATAATGCATGTTATATCGATAATAATATAAGTAATAAGTATAATTATTACAGTTCTAGCGATAATAACTGCATTATATGGGTAATAATGCATGTTATATTGATAATATTGGGAGTAATACGTATATTTATTATAGTTCTAGCGATAATAACTGCATAATATGGGTAATAATGCATGTTATATTCATAATAATATAAGTAATAAGTATAATTATTACAGTTCTAGCGATAATAACTGCATTATATGGGTAATAATGCACTTTATATTGCTAATAATATAAGCAATAAGTATAATTATTACAGTTCTAGCGATAATAACTGCATTGTATGGGTAATAATGCATGTTATATTGATAATATCGGGAGTAATAAGTATAATTATTATAGTTCTAGCGATAATAATAGTAAAATATGGCAAATAGTGCATGTTATGTTGATAATAATAAAAGTAATAAGTATATTTATTACAGTTCTATCGATAATAACTGCATAATATGGGTAATAATGCATGTTATATTGATGATAATAAAAGTAATACGTATATATATTACAGTTCTAGCGATAATAACTGCATAATATGGGTAATAATGCATGTTATATTGATAATAATATAAGTAATAAGTATATTTATTACAGTTCTATCGATAATAACTGCATTATATGGGTAATAATGCACGTTATATTGCTAACAATATAAGTAATAAGTATAATTATTACAGGTCTAGCGATAATAACTGCATTATATGGGTAACAATGCACGTTATATTGCTAATAGTATAAGTAATAAGTATAATTATTACAGTTCAAGCGATAATACCTCCATTATATGGGTAATAATGCATGTTATATTGATAATGATATAAGTAATAAGTATAATTATTACAGTTCTAGCGATAATAACTGCATAATATGGGTAATAATGCACGTTATACTGCAAATAATATAAGTAATGAGTACAATTATTACAGTTCTAGCGATAATAACTGCATTATATGGGTAATAATGCATGTTATATCGATAATAATATAAGTAATAAGTATAATTATTACAGTTCTAGCGATAATAACTGCATTATATGGGTAATAATGCATGTTATATTGATAATAATATAAGTAATCAGTATAATTATTACAGTTCTAGCGATAATAACTGCATTATATGGGTAATAATGCATGTTATATTGATAATATCGGGAGTAATAAGTTTAATTATTATAGTTCTAGCGATAATAATAGTAAAATATGGCAAATAGTGCATGTTATATTGATAATGATAAAACTAATAAATATATTTATTACAGTTCTATCGATAATAACTGCATAATATGGGTAATAATGCATGTTATATTGATGATAATGAAAGTAATACGTATATTTATTATAGTTCTAGCGATAATAACTGCATAATATGGGTAATAATGCATGTTATATTGAGAATAATATGAGCAATAAGTATAATTATTACAGTTCTGGCGATAATAACTGCATTATATGGGTAATAATGCACGTTATATTGCTAATAATATAAGTAATAAGTATAATTATTACAGTTCTAGCGATAATAACTGCATAATATGGGTAATAATGCATGTTATAGTGATGATAATAAAAGTAAGACGTATATTTATTATAGTTCTAGCGATAATAACTGCATAATATGGGTAATAATGCATGTTATATTGAGAATAATATGAGCAATAAGTATAATTATTACAGTTCTGGCGATAATAACTGCATTATATGGGTAATAATGCACGTTATATTGCTAATAATATAAGTAATAAGTATAATTATTACAGTTCTAGCGATAATAACTGCATTATATGGGTAATAATGCATGTTATATTGATAATATCGGGAGTAATAAGTATAATTATTATAGTTCTAGCGATAATAATAGTAACATATGGCAAATAGTGCATGTTATATTGATAATAATAAAACTAATAAATATATTTATTACAGTTCTATCGATAATAACTGCATAATATGGGTAATAATGCATGTTATATTGATGATAATAAAAGTAATACGTATATTTATTATAGTTCTAGCGATAATAACTGCATAATATGGGTAATAATGCATGTTATATTGATAATAGTATAAGTAATAAGTATAATTATTACAGTTCTAGCGATAATAACTGCATTATATGGGTAATAATGCACGTTATATTGCTAATAATATAAGTAATAAGTATAATTATTACAGTTCTAGCGATAATAACTGCATTATATGGGTAATAATGCAGGTTATATTGATAATATCGGGAGTAATAAGTATAATTATTATAGTTCTACCGATAATAATAGTAAAATATGGCAAATAGTGCATGTTACATTGATAATAATAAAACTAATAAATATATTTATTACAGTTCTATCGATAATAACTGCATAATATGGGTAATAATGCATGTTATATTGATGATAATAAAAGTAATACGTATATTTATTATAGTTCTAGCGATAATAACTGCATAATATGGGTAATAATGCATGTTATATTGAGAATAATATAAGTAATAAGTATAATTATTACAGTTCTGGCGATAATAACTGCATTATATGGGTAACGATGCATGTTATATTGATAATGATATAAGTAATAAGTATAATTATTACAGTTCTAGCGATAATAACTGCATAATATGGGTAATAATGCACGTTATATTGCTAATAATATAAGTAATGAGTACAATTATTACAGTTCTAGCGATAATAACTGCATTATATGGGTAATAATGCATGTTATATTGATAACAATATAAGTAATAAGTAAAATTATTACAGTTCTAGCGATAATAACTGCATTATATGGGTAATAATGCATGTTATATTGATAATATCGGGAGTAATAAGTATAATTATTATAGTTCTAGCGATAATAATAGTAAAATATGGCAAATAGTGCATGTTATATTGATAATAATAAAAGTAATAAGTATATTTATTACAGTTCTATCGATAATAACTGCATAATATGGGTAATAATGCATGTTATATTGATGATAATAAAAGTAATACGTATATTTATTATAGTTCTAGCGATAATAACTGCATAATATGGGTAATAATGCATGTTATATTGATAATAATATGAGTAATAAGTATAATTATTACAGTTCTAGCGATAATAACTGCATTATATGGGTAATAATGCACGTTATATTGCTAACAATATAAGTAATAAGTATAATTATTACAGTTCTAGCGATAATAACTGCATTATATGGGTAATAATGCATGTTACATTGATAATATTGGGAGTAATAAGTATATTTATTATAGTTCTGGCGATCATAACTGCATAATATGGGTAATAATGCATGTTATATTGATAATATTATAAGTAATAAGTATAATTATTACAGTTATAGCGATAATAACTGCATTATATGGGTAATAATGCACGTTATATTGCTAACAATATAAGTAATAAGTATAATTATTACAGTTCTAGCGATAATAACTGCATTATATGGGTAAAAATGCATGTTATATTGATAATATTGGGAGTAATGAGTATATTTATTATGGTTCTAGAGATAATAACTGCAAAATATGGGTAATAATGCATGTTATATTGATAATAATATAAGTAATAAGTATAATTATTACAGTTCTAGCGATAATACCTCCATTATATGGGTAATAATGCATGTTATATTGATGATAATGAAAGTAATACGTATATTTATTATAGTTCTAGCGATAATAACTGCATAATATGGGTAATAATGCATGTTATATTGATGATAATAAAAGTAATACGTATATTTATTATAGTTCTAGCGATAATAACTGCATAATATGGGAAATAATGCATGTTATATTGAGAATAATATAAGTAATAAGTATAATTATTACAGTTCTGGCGATAATAACTGCATTATATGGGTAACGATGCACGTTATACTGCTAATAGTATAAGTAATAAGTATAATTATTACAGTTCTAGCAATAATACCTCCATTATATGGGTAATAATGCATGTTATGTTGATAATAATATAAGTAATAAGTATAATTATTACAGTTCTAGCGATAATAACTGCATTATATGGGTAATAATGCATGTTATATTGAGAATAATATAAGTAATAAGTATAATTATTACAGTTCTGGCGATAATAACTGCATTATATGGGTAATAATATACGTTATATTGCTAATAGTATAAGTAATAAGTATAATTATTACAGTTCTAGCGATAATAACTGCATTATATGGGTAAAAATGCATGTTATATTGATAATATTGGGAGTAATGAGTATATTTATTATGGTTCTAGAGATAATAACTGCATAATATGGGTAATAATGCATGTTATATTGATAATAATATAAGTAATAAGTATAATTATTACAGTTCTAGCGATAATACCTCCATTATATGGGTAATAATGCATGTTATATTGAGAATAATATAAGTAATAAGTATAATTATTACAGTTCTAGCGATAATAACTGCATTATATGGGTAATAAGGCATGTAATATTGATAACATCGGGAGTAATAGGTATAATTATTATAGTTCTAGCGATAATAATAGTAAAATATGGCTAATAGTGCATGATATATTGATAATAGTAAATGTAGTAAGTGTATTTATTACAGTTCTATCGATAATAACTGCATAATATGGGTAATAATGCATGTTATATTGATAATAATATAAGTAATAAGTATAATTATTACAGTTCTAGCGATAATACCTCCATTATATGGGTAATAATGCATGTTATATTGATGATAATGAAAGTAATACGTATATTTATTATAGTTCTAGCGATAATAACTGCATAATATGGGTAATAATGCATGTTATATTGATGATAATAAAAGTAATACGTATATTTATTATAGTTCTAGCGATAATAACTGCATAATATGGGTAATAATGCATGTTATATTGAGAATAATATAAGTAACAAGTATAATTATTACAGTTCTGGCGATAATAACTGCATTATATGGGTAACGATGCACGTTATACTGCTAATAGTATAAGTAATAAGTATAATTATTACAGTTCTAGCAATAATACCTCCATTATATGGGTAATAATGCATGTTATGTTGATAATAATATAAGTAATAAGTATAATTATTACAGTTCTAGCGATAATAACTGCATTATATGGGTAATAATGCATGTTATATTGAGAATAATATAAGTAATAAGTATAATTATTACAGTTCTGGCGATAATAACTGCATTATATGGGTAATAATATACGTTATATTGCTAATAGTATAAGTAATAAGTATAATTATTACAGTTCTAGCGATAATAACTGCATTATATGGGTAAAAATGCATGTTATATTGATAATATTGGGAGTAATGAGTATATTTATTATGGTTCTAGAGATAATAACTGCATAATATGGGTAATAATGCATGTTATATTGATAATAATATAAGTAATAAGTATAATTATTACAGTTCTAGCGATAATAACTGCATTATATGGGTAAAAATGCACGTTATATTGCTAATAGTATAAGTAATAAGTATAATTATTACAGTTCTGGCGATAATACCTCTATTATATGGGTAATAATGCATGTTATATTGATAATGATATAAGTAATAAGTATAATTATTACAGTTCTAGCGATAATAACTGCATAATATGGGTAATAATGCACGTTATATTGCTAATAATATAAGTAATGAGTACAATTATTACAGTTCTAGCGATAATAACTGCATAATATGGGTAATAATGCATGTTATATTGATGATAATAAAAGTAATACGTATATTTATTATAGTTCTAGCGATAATAACTGCATAATATGGGTAATAATGCATGTTATATTGAGAATAATATAAGTAATAAGTATAATTATTACAGTTCTGGCGATAATAACTGCATTATATGGGTAACGATGCACGTTATACTGCTAATAGTATAAGTAATAAGTATAATTATTACAGTTCTAGCAATAATACCTCCATTATATGGGTAATAATGCATGTTATGTTGATAATAATATAAGTAATAAGTATAATTATTACAGTTCTAGCGATAATAACTGCATTATATGGGTAATAATGCATGTTATATTGAGAATAATATAAGTAATAAGTATAATTATTACAGTTCTGGCGATAATAACTGCATTATATGGGTAATAATATACGTTATATTGCTAATAGTATAAGTAATAAGTATAATTATTACAGTTCTAGCGATAATAACTGCATTATATGGGTAAAAATGCATGTTATATTGATAATATTGGGAGTAATGAGTATATTTATTATGGTTCTAGAGATAATAACTGCATAATATGGGTAATAATGCATGTTATATTGATAATAATATAAGTAATAAGTATAATTATTACAGTTCTAGCGATAATAACTGCATTATATGGGTAAAAATGCACGTTATATTGCTAATAGTATAAGTAATAAGTATAATTATTACAGTTCTGGCGATAATACCTCTATTATATGGGTAATAATGCATGTTATATTGATAATGATATAAGTAATAAGTATAATTATTACAGTTCTAGCGATAATAACTGCATAATATGGGTAATAATGCACGTTATATTGCTAATAATATAAGTAATGAGTACAATTATTACAGTTCTAGCGATAATAACTGCATTATATGGGTAATAATGCATGTTATATTGATGATAATGAAAGTAATACGTATATTTATTATAGTTCTAGCGATAATAACTGCATAATATGGGTAATAATGCATGTTATATTGATGATAATAAAAGTAATACGTATATTTATTATAGTTCTAGCGATAATAACTGCATAATATGGGTAATAATGCATGTTATATTGAGAATAATATAAGTAATAAGTATAATTATTACAGTTCTGGCGATAATAACTGCATTATATGGGTAACGATGCACGTTATACTGCTAATAGTATAAGTAATAAGTATAATTATTACAGTTCTAGCAATAATACCTCCATTATATGGGCAATAATGCATGTTATGTTGATAATAATATAAGTAATAAGTATAATTATTACAGTTCTAGCGATAATAACTGCATTATATGGGTAATAATGCATGTTATATTGAGAATAATATAAGTAATAAGTATAATTATTACAGTTCTGGCGATAATAACTGCATTATATGGGTAATAATATACGTTATATTGCTAATAGTATAAGTAATAAGTATAATTATTACAGTTCTAGCGATAATAACTGCATTATATGGGTAAAAATGCATGTTATATTGATAATATTGGGAGTAATGAGTATATTTATTATGGTTCTAGAGATAATAACTGCATAATATGGGTAATAATGCATGTTATATTCATAATAATATAAGTAATAAGTATAATTATTACAGTTCTAGCGATAATAACTGCATTATATGGGTAAAAATGCACGTTATATTGCTAATAGTATAAGTAATAAGTATAATTATTACAGTTCTGGCGATAATACCTCTATGATATGGGTAATAATGCATGTTATATTGATAATGATATAAGTAATAAGTATAATTATTACAGTTCTAGCGATAATAACTGCATAATATGGGTAATAATGCACGTTATATTGCTAATAATATAAGTAATGAGTACAATTATTACAGTTCTAGCGATAATAACTGCATTATATGGGTAATAATGCATGTTATATTGATGATAATGAAAGTAATACGTATATTTATTATAGTTCTAGCGATAATAACTGCATAATATGGGTAATAATGCATGTTATATTGATGATAATAAAAGTAATACGTATATTTATTATAGTTCTAGCGATAATAACTGCATAATATGGGTAATAATGCATGTTATATTGAGAATAATATAAGTAATAAGTATAATTATTACAGTTCTGGCGATAATAACTGCATTATATGGGTAACGATGCACGTTATACTGCTAATAGTATAAGTAATAAGTATAATTATTACAGTTCTAGCAATAATACCTCCATTATATGGGTAATAATGCATGTTATGTTGATAATAATATAAGTAATAAGTATAATTATTACAGTTCTAGCGATAATAACTGCATTATATGGGTAATAATGCATGTTATATTGAGAATAATATAAGTAATAAGTATAATTATTACAGTTCTGGCGATAATAACTGCATTATATGGGTAATAATATACGTTATATTGCTAATAGTATAAGTAATAAGTATAATTATTACAGTTCTAGCGATAATAACTGCATTATATGGGTAAAAATGCATGTTATATTGATAATATTGGGAGTAATGAGTATATTTATTATGGTTCTAGAGATAATAACTGCATAATATGGGTAATAATGCATGTTATATTGATAATAATATAAGTAATAAGTATAATTATTACAGTTCTAGCGATAATAACTGCATTATATGGGTAAAAATGCACGTTATATTGCTAATAGTATAAGTAATAAGTATAATTATTACAGTTCTGGCGATAATACCTCTATTATATGGGTAATAATGCATGTTATATTGATAATGATATAAGTAATAAGTATAATTATTACAGTTCTAGCGATAATAACTGCATAATATGGGTAATAATGCACGTTATATTACTAATAATATAAGTAATGAGTACAATTATTACAGTTCTAGCGATAATAACTGCATTATATGGGTAATAATGCATGTTATATTGATGATAATGAAAGTAATACGTATATTTATTATAGTTATAGCGATAATAACTGCATAATATGGGTAATAATGCATGTTATATTGATGATAATAAAAGTAATACGTATATTTATTATAGTTCTAGCGATAATAACTGCATAATATGGGTAATAATGCATGTTATATTGAGAATAATATAAGTAATAAGTATAATTATTACAGTTCTGGCGATAATAACTGCATTATATGGGTAACGATGCACGTTATACTGCTAATAGTATAAGTAATAAGTATAATTATTACAGTTCTAGCAATAATACCTCCATTATATGGGTAATAATGCATGTTATGTTGATAATAATATAAGTAATAAGTATAATTATTACAGTTCTAGCGATAATAACTGCATTATATGGGTAATAATGCATGTTATATTGAGAATAATATAAGTAATAAGTATAATTATTACAGTTCTGGCGATAATAACTGCATTATATGGGTAATAATATACGTTATATTGCTAATAGTATAAGTAATAAGTATAATTATTACAGTTCTAGCGATAATAACTGCATTATATGGGTAAAAATGCATGTTATATTGATAATATTGGGAGTAATGAGTATATTTATTATGGTTCTAGAGATAATAACTGCATAATATGGGTAATAATGCATGTCATATTGATAATAATATAAGTAATAAGTATAATTATTACAGTTCTAGCGATAATAACTGCATTATATGGGTAAAAATGCACGTTATATTGCTAATAGTATAAGTAATAAGTATAATTATTACAGTTCTGGCGATAATACCTCTATTATATGGGTAATAATGCATGTTATATTGATAATGATATAAGTAATAAGTATAATTATTACAGTTCTAGCGATAATAACTGCATAATATGGGTAATAATGCACGTTATATTGCTAATAATATAAGTAATGAGTACAATTATTACAGTTCTAGCGATAATAACTGCATTATATGGGTAATAATGCATGTTATATTGATAATAATATAAGTAATAAGTATAATTATTACAGTTCTAGCGATAATAACTGCATTATATGGGTAATAATGCATGTTATATTGATAATATCGGGAGTAATAAGTATAATTATTATAGTTCTAGCGATAATAATAGTAAAATATGGCAAATAGTGCATGTTATATTGATAATAATAAAAGTAATAAGTATATTTATTACAGTTCTATCGATAATAACTGCATAATATGGGTAATAATGCATGTTATATTGATGATAATAAAAGTAATACGTATATTTATTATAGTTCTAGCGATAATAACTGCATAATATGGGTAATAATGCATGTTATATTGATAATAATATGAGTAATAAGTATAATTATTACAGTTCTAGCGATAATAACTGCATTATATGGGTAATAATGCACGTTATATTGCTAACAATATAAGTAATAAGTATAATTATTACAGTTCTAGCGATAATAACTGCATTATATGGGTAATAATGCATGTTACATTGATAATATTGGGAGTAATAAGTATATTTATTATAGTTCTGGCGATCATAACTGCATAATATGGGTAATAATGCATGTTATATTGATAATATTATAAGTAATAAGTATAATTATTACAGTTCTAGCGATAATAACTGCATTATATGGGTAATAATGCACGTTATATTGCTAACAATATAAGTAATAAGTATAATTATTACAGTTCTAGCAATAATACCTCCATTATATGGGTAATAATGCATGTTATGTTGATAATAATATAAGTAATAAGTATAATAATTACAGTTCTAGCGATAATAACTGCATTATATGGGTAATAATGCATGTTATATTGAGAATAATATAAGTAATAAGTATAATTATTACAGTTCTGGCGATAATAACTGCATTATATGGGTAATAATATACGTTATATTGCTAATAGTATAAGTAATAAGTATAATTATTACAGTTCTAGCGATAATAACCGCATTATATGGGTAAAAATGCATGTTATATTGATAATATTGGGAGTAATGAGTATATTTATTATGGTTCTAGAGATAATAACTGCATAATATGGGTAATAATGCATGTTGTATTGATAATAATATAAGTAATAAGTATAATTATTACAGTTCTAGCGATAATAACTGCATTATATGGGTAAAAATGCACGTTATATTGCTAATAGTATAAGTAATAAGTATAATTATTACAGTTCTAGCGATAATACCTCTATTATATGGGTAATAATGCATGTTATATTGATAATGATATAAGTAATAAGTATAATTATTACAGTTCTAGCGATAATAACTGCATAATATGGGTAATAATGCACGTTATATTGCTAATAATATAAGTAATGAGTACAATTATTACAGTTCTAGCGATAATAACTGCATTATATGGGTAATAATGAATGTTATATTGATAACAATATAAGTAATAAGTATAATTATTACAGTTCTAGCGATAATAACTGCATTATATGGGTAATAATGCATGTTATATTGATGATAATAAAAGTAATACGTATATTTATTATAGTTCTAGCGATAATAACTGCATAATATGGGTAATAATGCATGTTATATTGAGAATAATATAAGTAATAAGTATAATTATTACAGTTCTGGCGATAATAACTGCATTATATGGGTAATAATATACGTTATATTGCTAATAGTATAAGTAATAAGTATAATTATTACAGTTCTAGCGGTAATAACTACATTATATGGGTAATAATGCACGTTATATTGCTAATAATATAAGTAATAAGTATAATTATTACAGTTCTAGCGATAATAACTGCATTATATGGGTAAAAATGCATGTTATATTGATAATATTGGGAGTAATGAGTATATTTATTATGGTTCTAGAGATAATAACTGCATAATATGGGTAATAATGCATGTTATATTGATAATAATATAAGTAATAAGTATAATTATTACAGTTCTAGTGATAATAACTGCATTATATGGGTAAAAATGCACGTTATATTGCTAATAGTATAAGTAATAAGTATAATTATTACAGTTCTAGCGATAATACCTCTATTATATGGGTAATAATGCATGTTATATTGATAATGATATAAGTAATAAGTATAATTATTACAGTTCTAGCGATAATAACTGCATAATATGGGTAATAATGCACGTTATATTGCTAATAATATAAGTAATGAGTACAATTATTACAGTTCTAGCGATAATAACTGCATTATATGGGTAATAATGCATGTTATATTGATAACAATATAAGTAATAAGTATAATTATTACAGTTCTAGCGATAATAACTGCATTATATGGGTAATAATGCATGTTATATTGATAATATCGGGAGTAATAAGTACAATTATTATAGTTCTAGCGATAATAATAGTAAAATATGGCAAATAGTGCATGTTATATTGATAATAATAAAAGTAATAAGTATATTTATTACAGTTCTATCGATAATAACTGCATAATATGGGTAATAATGCATGTTATATTGATGATAATAAAAGTAATACGTATATTTATTATAGTTCTAGCGATAATAACTGCATAATATGCGTAATAATGCACGTTATATTGCTAATAATATAAGTAATAAGTATAATTATTACAGTTCTAGCGATAATAACTGCATTATATGGGTAAAAATGCATGTTATATTGATAATATTGGGAGTAATGAGCATATTTATTATGGTTCTAGAGATAATAACTGCATAATATGGGTAATAATGCATGTTATATTGAGAATAATATAAGTAATAAGTATAATTATTACAGTTCTAGCGATAATAACTGCATTATATGGGTAATAAGGCATGTAATATTGATAACATCGGGAGTAATAGGTATAATTATTATAGTTCTAGCGATAATAATAGTAAAATATGGCTAATAGTGCATGATATATTGATAATAGTAAATGTAGTAAGTGTATTTATTACAGTTCTATCGATAATAACTGCATAATATGGGTAATAATGCATGTTATATTGATAATAATATAAGTAATAAGTATAATTATTACAGTTCTAGCGATAATACCTCCATTATATGGGTAATAATGCATGTTATATTGATGATAATGAAAGTAATACGTATATTTATTATAGTTCTAGCGATAATAACTGCATAATATGGGTAATAATGCATGTTATATTGAGAATAATATAAGTAATAAGTATAATTATTACAGTTCTGGCGATAATAACTGCATTATATGGGTAACGATGCACGTTATACTGCTAATAGTATAAGTAATAAGTATAATTATTACAGTTCTAGCAATAATACCTCCATTATATGGGTAATAATGCATGTTATGTTGATAATAATATAAGTAATAAGTATAATTATTACAGTTCTAGCGATAATAACTGCATTATATGGGTAATAATGCATGTTATATTGAGAATAATATAAGTAATAAGTATAATTATTACAGTTCTGGCGATAATGACTGCATTATATGGGTAATAATATACGTTATATTGCTAATAGTATAAGTAATAAGTATAATTATTACAGTTCTAGCGATAATAACTGCATAATATGGGTAAAAATGCATGTTATATTGATAATATTGGGAGTAATGAGTATATTTATTATGGTTCTAGAGATAATAACTGCATAATATGGGTAATAATGCATGTTATATTGATAATAATATAAGTAATAAGTATAATTATTACAGTTCTAGCGATAATAACTGCATTATATGGGTAAAAATGCACGTTATATTGCTAATAGTATAAGTAATAAGTATAATTATTACAGTTCTGGCGATAATACCTCTATTATATGGGTAATAATGCATGTTATATTGATAATGATATAAGTAATAAGTATAATTATTACAGTTCTAGCGATAATAACTGCATAATATGGGTAATAATGCACGTTATATTGCTAATAATATAAGTAATGAGTACAATTATTACAGTTCTAGCGATAATAACTGCATTATATGGGTAATAATGCATGTTATATTGATAATAATATAAGTAATAAGTATAATTATTACAGTTCTAGCGATAATAACTGCATTATATGGGTAATAATGCATGTTATATTGATAATATCGGGAGTAATAAGTATAATTATTATAGTTCTAGCGATAATAATAGTAAAATATGGCAAATAGTGCATGTTATATTGATAATAATAAAAGTAATAAGTATATTTATTACAGTTCTATCGATAATAACTGCATAATATGGGTAATAATGCATGTTATATTGATGATAATAAAAGTAATACGTATATTTATTATAGTTCTAGCGATAATAACTGCATAATATGGGTAATAATGCATGTTATATTGATAATAATATGAGTAATAAGTATAATTATTACAGTTCTAGCGATAATAACTGCATTATATGGGTAATAATGCACGTTATATTGCTAACAATATAAGTAATAAGTATAATTATTACAGTTCTAGCGATAATAACTGCATTATATGGGTAATAATGCATGTTACATTGATGATATTGGGAGTAATAAGTATATTTATTATAGTTCTGGCGATCATAACTGCATAATATGGGTAATAATGCATGTTATATTGATAATATTATAAGTAATAAGTATAATTATTACAGTTCTAGCGATAATAACTGCATTATATGGGTAATAATGCACGTTATATTGCTAACAATATAAGTAATAAGTATAATTATTACAGTTCTAGCGATAATAACTGCATTATATGGGTAAATATGCATGTTATATTGATAATATTGGGAGTAATGAGTATATTTATTATGGTTCTAGAGATAATAACTGCAAAATATGGGTAATAATGCATGTTATATTGATAATAATATAAGTTTAAGTATAATTATTACAGTTCTAGCGATAATACCTCCATTATATGGGTAATAATGCATGTTATATTGATGATAATGAAAGTAATACGTATATTTATTATAGTTCTAGCGATAATAACTGCATAATATGGGTAATAATGCATGTTATATTGATGATAATAAAAGTAATACGTATATTTATTATACTTCTAGCGATAATAACTGCATAATATGGGTAATAATGCATGTTATATTGAGAATAATATAAGTAATAAGTATAATTATTACAGTTCTGGCGATAATAACTGCATTATATGGGTAACGATGCACGTTATACTGCTAATAGTATAAGTAATAAGTATAATTATTACAGTTCTAGCAATAATACCTCCATTATATGGGTAATAATGCATGTTATGTTGATAATAATATAAGTAATAAGTATAATTATTACAGTTCTAGCGATAATAACTGCATTATATGGGTAATAGTGCATGTTATATTGAGAATAATATAAGTAATAAGTATAATTATTACAGTTCTGGCGATAATAACTGCATTATATGGGTAATAATATACGTTATATTGCTAATAGTATAAGTAATAAGTATAATTATTACAGTTCTAGCGATAATAACTGCATTATATGGGTAAAAATGCATGTTATATTGATAATATTGGGAGTAATGAGTATATTTATTATGGTTCCTGAGATAATAACTGCATAATATGGGTAATAATGCATATTATATTGATAATAATATAAGTAATAAGTATAATTATTACAGTTCTAGCGATAATAACTGCATTATATGCGTAAAAATGCACGTTATATTGCTAATAGTATAAGCAATAAGTATAATTATTACAGTTCTAGCGATAATACCTCTATTATATGGGTAATAATGCATGTTATATTGATAATGATATAAGTAATAAGTATAATTATTACAGTTCTAGCGATAATAACTGCATAATATGGGTAATAATGCACGTTATATTGCTAATAATATAAGTAATGAGTACAATTATTACAGTTCTAGCGATAATAACTGCATTATATGGGTAATAATGCATGTTATATTGATAACAATATAAGTAATAAGTATAATTATTACAGTTCTAGCGATAATAACTGCATTATATGGGTAATAATGCATGTTATATTGATGATAATAAAAGTAATACGTATATTTATTATAGTTCTAGCGATAATAACTGCATAATATGGGTAATAATGCATGTTATATTGAGAATAATATAAGTAATAAGTATAATTATTACAGTTCTGGCGATAATAACTGCATTATATGGGTAATAATATACGTTATATTGCTAATAGTATAAGTAATAAGTATAATTATTACAGTTCTAGCGGTAATAACTACATTATATGGGTAATAATGCACGTTATATTGCTAATAATATAAGTAATAAGTATAATTATTACAGTTCTAGCGATAATAACTGCATTATATGTGTAAAAATGCATGTTATATTGATAATATTGGGAGTAATGAGTATATTTATTATAGTTCTAGAGATAATAACTGCATAATATGGGTAATAATGCATGTTATATTGATAATAATATAAGTAATAAGTATAATTATTACAGTTCTAGCGATAACAACTGCATTATATGGGTAAAAATGCACGTTATATTGCTAATAGTATAAGTAATAAGTATAATTATTACAGTTCTAGCGATAATACCTCTATTATATGGGTAATAATGCATGTTATATTGATAATGATATAAGTAATAAGTATAATTATTACAGTTCTAGCGATAATAACTGCATAATATGGGTAATAATGCACGTTATATTGCTAATAATATAAGTAATGAGTACAATTATTACAGTTCTAGCGATAATAACTGCATTATATGGGTAATAATGCATGTTATATTGATAACAATATAAGTAATAAGTATAATTATTACAGTTCTAGCGATAATAACTGCATTATATGGGTAATAATGCATGTTATATTGATAATATCGGGAGTAATAAGTACAATTATTATAGTTCTAGCGATAATAATAGTAAAATATGGCAAATAGTGCATGTTATATTGATAATAATAAAAGTAATAAGTATAATTATTACAGTTCTGGCGATAATAACTGCATTATATGGGTAATAATGCACGTTATATTGCTAATAGTATATGTAATGAGTATAATTATTACAGTTCTAGCGATAATAACTGCGTTATGTGGGTAATAATGCATGTTATATTGAAAATATTGGGAGCAATAAGTATAATTATTATAGTTCTAGCGATAATAATAGTAAAATATGGCAAATAGTGCATGTTATGTTGATAATAATAAAAGTAATAAGTATATTTATTACAGTTCTATCGATAATAACTGCGTAATATGGGTAATAATGCATGTTATATTGATGATAATGAAAGTAGTAAGTATATTTATTACAGTTCTAGCGATAATAACTGCATTATATGCGTAATAAGGCATGTTATATTGATAATATCGGTAGTAATAAGTTTAATTATTATAGTTCTAGCGACAATAATAGTAAAATATGGCTAATAGTGCATGTTATATTGATAATAGTAAAAGTAATAAGTACATTTATTACAGTTCTATCGATAATAACTGCATAATATGGGTAATAATGCATGTTATATTGATGATAATAAAAGTAATACGTATATTTATTATAGTTCTAGCGATAATAACTGCATTATATGGGTAATAATGCACGTTATATTGCTAATAATATAAGTAATAAGTATAATTATTACAGTCCTAGCGATAATAACTGTATTATATGGGTAATAATGCATGTTATATTGATAATATCGGGAGTAATAAGTACAATTATTATTGTTCTAGCGATAATAATAGTACAATATGGCTAATAGTGCATGTTATATTGATAATAAATAAAGTAATAAGTATATTTATTATCGTTCTATCGATAATAACTGCATAATATTGGTAATAATGCATGTTATATTGATGATAATGAAAGTAGTAAGTATATTTATTACAGTTCTAGCGATAATAACTGCATTATATGGGTAATAATGCACGTTATATTGCTAACAATATAAGTAATAAGTATAATTATTACAGTTCTAGCGATAATAACTGCATTATATGGGTAATAATGCATGTTATATTGATGATAATGAAAGTAATACGTATATTTATTATAGTTCTAGCGATAATAACTGCACAATATGGGTAATAATGCATGTTATATTGATGATAATTAAAGTAATACGTATATTTATTATAGTTCTAGCGATAATAACTACATAATATGGGTAATAATGCATGTTATATTGAGAATAATATGAGTAATAAGTATAATTATTACAGTTCTGGCGATAATAACTGCATTATATGGGTAATAATGCACGTTATATTGCTAATAGTATAAGTAGTGAGTATAATTATTACAGTTCTAGCGATAATAACTGCGTTATGTGGGTAATAATGCATGTTATATTGATAATATTGGGAGCAATAAGTATAATTATTATAGTTCTAGCCATAATGATAGTAGAATATGGCTAATAGTGCAGGTTACATTGATAATAGTAAAAGTAATAAGTATATTTATTACAGTTCTATCCAAAATAACTGCATAGTATGGGTTATAATGCATGTTATATTGATGATAATATAAGTAATAAGTATAATTATTACAGTTCTAGCGATAATAACTGCATTATATGGGTAATAATGCATGTTATATTGATGATAATTAAAGTAATACGTATATTTATTATAGTTCTAGCGATGATAACTGCATTATATGGGTAATAATGCACGTTATATTGCTAATAATATAAGTAATGGGTACAATTATTACAGTTCTAGCGATAATAACTGCATTATATGGGTAATAATGCATGTTATATTGATAATAATGTAAGTAATAAGTATGATTATTACAGTTCTAGCGATAACAACTGCATTATATGGGTAATAATGCACGTTATATTGCTAACAATATAAGTAATAAGTATAATTATTACAGTTCCGGCGATAATAACTGCATTATATGGGTAATAATGCATGTTATATTGATGATAATGAAAGTAATACGTATATTTATTATGGTTCTAGCGATAATAACTGCACAATATGGGTAATAATGCATGTTATATTGATGATAATTAAAGTAATACGTATATTTATTATAGTTCTAGCGATAATAACTACATAATATGGGTAATAATGCATGTTATATTGAGAATAATATGAGTAATAAGTATAATTATTACAGTTCTGGCGATAATAACTGCATTATATGGGTAATAATGCACGTTATATTGCTAATAGTATATGTAATGAGTATAATTATTACAGTTCTAGCGATAATAACTGCGTTATGTGGGTAATAATGCATGTTATATTGATAATATTGGGAGCAATAAGTATAATTATTATAGTTCTAGCGATAATAATAGTAAAATATGGCAAATAGTGCATGTTATATTGATAATAATATAAGTAATAAGTATAATTATTACATTTCTAGCGATAATAACTGCATAATATGGGTAATAATGCACGTTATATTGCTAATAATATAAGTAATAAGTATAATTATTACAGTTCTAGCGATAATAACTGCATTATATGGGCAATAATGCATGTTATATTGATAATATCGGGAGTAATAAGTATAATTATTACAGTTCTAGCGATAATAACTGCATTATATGAGTAATAATGCACGTTATATTGCTAACAATATAAGCAATAAGTATAATTATTACAGTTCTAGCGATAATAACTGCATTATATGGGTAATAATGCATGTTATATTGGTAATATCGGGAGTAATAAGTATAATTATTATAGTTCTAGCGATAATAATAGTAAAATATGGCAAATAGTGCATGTTATATTGATAATAATAAAAGTAATAAGTATATTTATTACAGTTCTATCGACAATAACTGCATAATATGGGTAATAATGCATGTTATATTGATGATAATAAAAGTAATACGTATATTTATTATAGTTCTAGCGATAATAATTGCATAATATGGGTAATAATGCATGTTATATCGATAATAATATAAGTAATAAGTATAATTATTACAGTTCTAGCGATAATAACTGCATTATATGGGTAATAATGCACGTTATATTGCTAACAATATAAGTAATAAGTATAATTATTACAGGTCTAGCGATAATAACTGCATTATATGGGTAAGAATGCACGTTATATTGCTAATAGTATAAGTAATAAGTATAATTATTACAGTTCAAGCGATAATACCTCCATTATATGGGTAATAATGCATGTTATATTGATAATGATATAAGTAATAAGTATAATTATTACAGTTCTAGCGATAATAACTGCATTATATGGGTAATAATGCACGTTATATTGCTAACAATATAAGTAATAAGTATAATTATTACAGTTCCAGCGATAATAACTGCATTATATGGGTAATAATGCATGTTATATTGATGATAATGAAAGTAATACGTATATTTATTATAGTTCTAGCGATAATAACTGCACAATATGGGTAATAATGCATGTTATATTGATGATAATTAAAGTAATACGTATATTTATTACAGTTCTAGCGATAATAACTACATAATATGGGTAATAATGCATGTTATATTGAGAATAATATGAGTAATAAGTATAATTATTACAGTTCTGGCGATAATAACTGCATTATATGGGTAATAATGCACGTTATATTGCTAATAGTATAAGTAATGAGTATAATTATTACAGTTCTAGCGATAATAACTGCGTTATGTGGGTAATAATGCATGTTATATTGATAATATTGGGAGCAATAAGTATAATTATTATAGTTCTAGCCATAATGATAGTAGAATATGGCTAATAGTGCAGCTTACATTGATAATAGTAAAAGTAATAAGTATATTTATTACAGTTCTATCCAAAATAACTGCATAGTATGGGTTATAATGCATGTTATATTGATGATAATATAAGTAATAAGTATAATTATTACAGTTCTAGCGATAATAACTGCATTATATGGGTAATAATGCATGTTATATTGATGATAATTAAAGTAATACGTATATTTATTATAGTTCTAGCGATAATAACTGCATTATATGGGTAATAATGCACGTTATATTGCTAATAATATAAGTAATGGGTACAATTATTACAGTTCTAGCGATAATAACTGCATTATATGGGTAATAATGCATGTTATATTGATAATAATGTAAGTAATAAGTATGATTATTACAGTTCTAGCGATAACAACTGCATTATATGGGTAATAATGCACGTTATATTGCTAACAATATATGTAATAAGTATAATTATTACAGTTCCGGCGATAATAACTGCATTATATGGGTAATAATGCATGTTATATTGATGATAATGAAAGTAATACGTATATTTATTATGGTTCTAGCGATAATAACTGCACAATATGGGTAATAATGCATGTTATATTGATGATAATTAAAGTAATACGTATATTTATTATAGTTCTAGCGATAATAACTACATAATATGGGTAATAATGCATGTTATATTGAGAATAATATGAGTAATAAGTATAATTATTACAGTTCTGGCGATAATAACTGCATTATATGGGTAATAATGCACGTTATATTGCTAATAGTATATGTAATGAGTATAATTATTACAGTTCTAGCGATAATAACTGCGTTATGTGGGTAATAATGCATGTTATATTGATAATATTGGGAGCAATAAGTATAATTATTATAGTTCTAGCGATAATAATAGTAAAATATGGCAAATAGTGCATGTTATGTTGATAATAATAAAAGTAATAAATATATTTATTACAGTTCTATCGATAATAACTGCATAATATGGGTAATAATGCATGTTATATTGATGATAATGAATGTAGTAAGTATATTTATTACAGTTCTAGCGATAATAACTGCATTATATGCGTAATAAGGCATGTTATATTGATAATATCGGGAGTAATAAGTATAATTATTATAGTTCTAGCGACAATAATAGTAAAATATGGCTAATAGTGCATGTTATATTGATAATAGTAAAAGTAATAAGTACATTTATTACAGTTCTATCGATAATAACTGCATAATATGGGTAATAATGCATGTTATATTGATGATAATAAAAGTAATACGTATATTTATTATAGTTCTAGCGATAATAACTGCATTATATGGGTAATAATGCACGTTATATTGCAAACAATATAAGTAATACGTATATTTATTATAGTTCTAGCGATAATAACTGCACAATATGGGTAATAATGCATGTTATATTGATGATAATTAAAGTAATACGTATATTTATTATAGTTCTAGCGATAATAACTACATAATATGGGTAATAATGCATGTTATATTGAGAATAATATGAGTAATAAGTATAATTATTACAGTTCTGGCGATAATAACTGCATTATATGGGTAATAATGCACGTTATATTGCTAATAGTATAAGTAATGAGTATAATTATTACAGTTCTAGCGATAATAACTGCGTTATGTGGGTAATAATGCATGTTATATTGATAATATTGGGAGCAATAAGTATAATTATTATAGTTCTAGCCATAATGATAGTAGAATATGGCTAATAGTGCAGGTTGCATTCATAATAGTAAAAGTAATAAGTATATTTATTACAGTTCTATCCAAATTAACTGCATAATATGGGTTATAATGCATGTTATATTGATGATAATATAAGTAATAAGTATAATTATTACAGTTCTAGCGATAATAACTGCATTATATGGGTAATAATGCATGTTATATTGATAATATCGCGAGTAATAAGTATAATTATTATAGTTCTAGCGATAATAATAGTAAAATATGGCAAATAGTGCATGTTATATTGATAATAATAAAAGTAATAAGTATATTTATTACAGTTCTATCGACAATAACTGCATAATATGGGTAATAATGCATGTTATATTGATGATAATAAAAGTAATACGTATATTTATTATAGTTCTAGCGATAATAACTGCATAATATGGGTAATAATGCATGTTATATCGATAATAATATAAGTAATAAGTATAATTATTACAGTTCTAGCGATAATAACTGCATTATATGGGTAACAATGCACGTTATATTGCTAACAATATAAGTAATAAGTATAATTATTACAGGTCTAGCGATAATAACTGCATTATATGGGTAAGAATGCACGTTATATTGCTAATAGTATAAGTAATAAGTATAATTAGTACAGTTCAAGCGATAATACCTCCATTATATGGGTAATAATGCATGTTATATTGATAATGATATAAGTAATAAGTATAATTATTACAGTTCTAGCGATAATAACTGCATTATATGGGTAATAATGCACGTTATATTGCTAGCAATATAAGTAATAAGTATAATTATTACAGTTCCAGCGATAATAACTGCATTATATGGGTAATAATGCATGTTATATTGATGATAATGAAAGTAATACGTATATTTATTATAGTTCTAGCGATAATAACTGCACAATATGGGTAATAATGCATGTTATATTGATGATAATTAAAGTAATACGTATATTTATTATAGTTCTAGCGATAATAACTACATAATATGGGTAATAATGCATGTTATATTGAGAATAATATGAGTAATAAGTATAATTATTACAGTTCTGGCGATAATAACTGCATTATATGGGTAATAATGCACGTTATATTGCTAATAGTATATGTAATGAGTATAATTATTACAGTTCTAGCGATAATAACTGCGTTATGTGGGTAATAATGCATGTTATATTGATAATATTGGGAGCAATAAGTATAATTATTATAGTTCTAGCGATAATAATAGTAAAATATGGCAAATAGTGCATGTTATGTTGATAATAATAAAAGTAATAAGTATATTTATTACAGTTCTATCGATAATAACTGCGTAATATGGGTAATAATGCATGTTATATTGATGATAATGAAAGTAGTAAGTATATTTATTACAGTTCGAGCGATAATAACTGCATTATATGCGTAATAAGGCATGTTATATTGATAATATCGGGAGTAATAAGTATAATTATTATAGTTCTAGCGACAATAATAGTAAAATATGGCTAATAGTGCATGTTATATTGATAATAGTAAAAGTAATAAGTATGTTTATTATCGTTCTATCGATAATAACTGCATAATATGGGTAATAATGCATGTTATATTGATGATAATGAAAGTAGTAAGTATATTTATTACAGTTCTAGCGATAATAACTGCATTATATGGGTAATAATGCACGTTATATTGCTAACAATATAAGTAATAAGTATAATTATTACAGTTCTAGCGATAATAACTGCATTATATGGGTAATAATGCATGTTATATTGATGATAATGAAAGTAATACGTATATTTATTATAGTTCTAGCGATAATAACTGCACAATATGGGTAATAATGCATGTTATATTGATGATAATTAAAGTAATACGTATATTTATTACAGTTCTAGCGATAATAACTACATAATATGGGTAATAATGCATGTTATATAGAGAATAATATGAGTAATAAGTATAATTATTACAGTTCTGGCGATAATAACTGCATTATATGGGTAATAATGCATGTTATATTGATGATAATTAAAGTAATACGTATATTTATTATAGTTCTAGCGATAATAACTGCATTATATGGGTAATAATGCACGTTATATTGCTAATAATATAAGTAATGGGTACAATTATTACAGTTCTAGCGATAATAACTGCATTATATGGGTAATAATGCATGTTATATTGATAATAATGTAAGTAATAAGTATGATTATTACAGTTCTAGCGATAATAACTGCATTATATGGGTAATAATGCATGTTATATTGATGATAATGAAAGTAATACGTATATTTATTATGGTTCTAGCGATAATAACTGCACAATATGGGTAATAATGCATGTTATATTGATGATAATTAAAGTAATACGTATATTTATTATAGTTCTAGCGATAATAACTACATAATATGGGTAATAATGCATGTTATATTGAGAATAATATGAGTAATAAGTATAATTATTACAGTTCTGGCGATAATAACTGCATTATATGGGTAATAATGCACGTTATATTGCTAATAGTATATGTAATGAGTATAATTATTACAGTTCTAGCGATAATAACTGCGTTATGTGGGTAATAATGCATGTTATATTGATAATATTGGGAGCAATAAGTATAATTATTATAGTTCTAGCGATAATAATAGTAAAATATGGCAAATAGTGCATGTTATGTTGATAATAATAAAAGTAATAAATATATTTATTACAGTTCTAGCGATAATAACTGCATTATACGCGTAATAAGGCATGTTATATTGATAATATCGGGAGTAATAAGTATAATTATTATAGTTCTAGCGACAATAATAGTAAAATATGGCTAATAGTGCATGTTATATTGATAATAGTAAAAGTAATAAGTACATTTATTACAGTTCTATCGATAATAACTGCATAATATGGGTAATAATGCATGTTATATTGATGATAATAAAAGTAATACGTATATTTATTATAGTTCTAGCGATAATAACTGCATTATATGGGTAATAATGCACGTTATATTGCTAATAATATAAGTAATAAGTATAATTATTACAGTCCTAGCGATAATAACTGTATTATATGGGTAATAATGCATGTTATATTGATAATATCGGGAGTAATAAGTACAATTATTATTGTTCTAGCGATAATAATAGTACAATATGGCTAATAGTGCATGTTATATTGATAATAATAAAAGTAATAAGTATATTTATTATCGTTCTATCGATAATAACTGTATAATATGGGTAATAATGCATGTTATATTGATGATAATGAAAGTAGTAAGTATATTTATTACAGTTCTAGCGATAATAACTGCATTATATGGGTAATAATGCACGTTATATTGCAAACAATATAAGTAATACGTATATTTATTATAGTTCTAGCGATAATAACTGCACAATGTGGGTAATAATGCATGTTATATTGATGATAATTAAAGTAATACGTATATTTATTATAGTTCTAGCGATAATAACTACATAATATGGGTAATAATGCATGTTATATTGAGAATAATATGAGTAATAAGTATAATTATTACAGTTCTGGCGATAATAACTGCATTATATGGGTAATAATGCACGTTATATTGCTAATAGTATAAGTAATGAGTATAATTATTACAGTTCTAGCGATAATAACTGCGTTATGTGGGTAATAATGCATCTTATATTGATAATATTGGGAGCAATAAGTATAATTATTATAGTTCTAGCCATAATGATAGTAGAATATGGCTAATAGTGCAGGTTGCATTCATAATAGTAAAAGTAATAAGTATATTTATTACAGTTCTATCCAAATTAACTGCATAATATGGGTTATAATGCATGTTATATTGATGATAATATAAGTAATAAGTATAATTATTACAGTTCTAGCGATAATAACTGCATTATATGGGTAATAATGCATGTTATATTGATAATATCGGGAGTAATAAGTATAATTATTATAGTTCTAGCGATAATAATAGTAAAATATGGCAAATAGTGCATGTTATATTGATAATAATAAAAGTAATAAGTATATTTATTACAGTTCTATCGACAATAACTGCATAATATGGGTAATAATGCATGTTATAATGATGATAATGAAAGTAATACGTATATTTATTATAGTTCTAAAGATAATAACTGCATAATATGGCTAATAATGCATGTTATATTGATAGTGATATAAGTAATAAGTATAATTATTACAGTTCTAGCGATAATAACTGCATAATATGGGTAATAATGCACGTTATGCTGCAAATAATATAAGAAATGAGTACAATTATTACAGTTCTAGCGATAATAACTGCATTATATGGGTAATAATGCATGTTATATCGATAATAATATAAGTAATAAGTATAATTATTACAGTTCTCGCGATAATAACTGCATTATATGGGTAATAATGCATGTTATATTGATAATAATATAAGTAATCAGTATAATTATTACAGTTCTAGCGATAATAACTGCATTATATGGGTAATAATGCATGTTATATTGATAATATCGTGAGTAATAAGTTTAATTATTATAGTTCTAGCGATAATAATAGTAAAATATGGCAAATAGTGCATGTTATATTGATAATGATAAAACTAATAAATATATTTATTACAGTTCTATCGATAATAACTGCATAATATGGTAATAATGCATGTTATATTGATGATAATGAAAGTAATACGTATATTTATTATAGTTCTAGCGATTATAACTGCATAATATGGCTAATAATGCGTGTTATATTGATAGTGATATAAGTAATAAGTATAATTATTACAGTTCTAGCGATAATAACAGCATTATATGGGTAATAATGCATGCTACATTGATAATATTGGGAGTAATAAGTATAATTATTATAGTTCTAGCGATAATAATAGTAAAATATAGCAAATAGTACATGATATATTGATAATAGTAAAAGTAATGAGTATAATTATTAGAGTTCTAGCGATAATAACTGCGTTATGTGGGTAATAATGCATGTTATATTGATGATAATAAAAGTAATACGTATATTTATTATAGTTCTAGCGATAATAACTGCATTATATGGGTAATAATGCACGTTATATTGCTAATAGTATAAGTAATAAGTATAATTATTACAATTCTAGCGATAATACCTAAATTATATGGGTAATCATGCATGTTATATTGATAATAATATAAGTAATAAGTATAATTATTACATTTCTAGCGATAATAACTGCATAATATGGGTAATAATGCACGTTATATTGCTAATAATATAAGTAATGAGTATAATTATTACAGTTCTAGCGATAATAACTGCATTATATGGGTAATAAGGCATGTTATATTGATAACATCGGGAGTAATAAGTATAATTATTACAGTTCTAGCGATAATAACTGCATTATATGGGTAATAATGCACGTTATATTGCTAATAATATAAGTAATAGGTATAACTATTACAGTTCTAGCGATAATAACTGCATTACATGGGTAATAATGCACGTTATATTGATAATAATATAAGTAATGAGTACAATTATTACAGTTCTAGCGATAATAACTGCGTTATGTGGGTAATAATGCATGTTATATTGATAATATTGGGAGTAATAAGTATAATTATTATAGTTCTAGCCATAATGATAGTAGAATATGGCTAATAGTGCAGGTTACATTGATAATAATAAAAGTAATAGGTATATTTATTACAGTTCTATCCAAAATAACTGCATAATATGGGTTATAATGCATGTTATATTGATGATAATATAAGTAATAAGTATAATTATTACAGTTCTAGCGATAATAACTGCATTATATGGGTAATAATGCACGTTATATTGATAATATCGTCAGTAATAAGTATAATTATTACAGTTCTAGCGATAATAACTGCATTATATGGGTTATAATGCATGTTATATTGATAATAATGTAAGTAATAAGTATAATTATTACAGTTCTAGCGATAACAACTGCATTATATGGGTAATAATGCACGTTATATTGCTAACAATATAAGTAATAAGTATAATTATTACAGTTCTAGCGATAATAACTGCATTATATGGGTAATAATGCATGTTATATTGATGATAATGAAAGTAATACGTATATTTATTATAGTTCTAGCGATAATAACTGCACAATATGGGTAATAATGCATGTTATATTGATGATAATTAAAGTAATACGTATATTTATTATAGTTCTAGCGATAATAACTACATAATATGGGTAATAATGCATGTTATATTGAGAATAATATGAATAATAAGTATAATTATTACAGTTCTGGCGATAATAACTGCATTATATGGGTAATAATGCACGTTATATTGCTAATAGTATAAGTAATGAGTATAATTATTACAGTTCTAGCGATAATAACTGCGTTATGTGGGTAATAATGCATGTTATATTGATAATATTGGGAGTAATAAGTATAATTATTATAGTTCTAGCCATAATGATAGTAGAATATGGCTAATAGTGCAGGTTACATTGATAATAATAAAAGTAATAAGTATATTTATTACAGTTCTATCCAAAATAACTGCATAATATGGGTTATAATGCATGTTATATTGATGATAATATAAGTAATAAGTATAATTATTACAGTTCTAGCGATAATAACTGCATTATATGGGTAATAATGCATGTTATATTGATAATATCGTCAGTAATAAGTATAATTATTATAGTTCTAGCGATAATAATAGTAAAATATGGCAAATAGTGCATGTTATATTGATAATAATAAAAGTAATAAGTATATTTATTACAGTCCTATCCATAATAACTGCATAATATGGGTAATAATGGATGTTATGTTGATAATAATCTAAGTAATAAGTATAATTATTACAGTTCTATCGATAATAACTGCATAATATGGGTAATAATGCATGTTATATTGATGATAATGAAAGTAATACGTATATTTATTATAGTTCTAGCGATAATAACTGCATAATATGGCTAATAATGCATGTTATATTGATAGTGATATAAGTAATAAGTATAATTATTATAGTTCTAGCGATAATAACTGCATAATATAGGTAATAATGCATGTTATATTGAGAATAATATAAGTAATCAGTATAATTATTACAGTTCTAGCGATAATACCTCCATTATATGGGTAATAATGCATGTTATATTGATGGTAATGAAAGTAATACGTATATTTATTATAGTTCTAGCGATAATAACTGCATAATATGGGTAATAATGCATGTTATATTGAGAATAATAAAAGTAATAAGTATAATTATTACAGTTCCGGCGATAATAACTGCATTATATGGGTAATAATGCACGTTATATTGCTAATATTACAAGTAATAAGTAGAATTGTTACAGTTCTTGCGATAATACCTCCATTATATGGATAATAATGCATGTTATATTGATAATAATATAAGTAATAAGTATAATTATTACAGTTCTAGCGATAATAACTGCATTATATGGGTAATAATGCACGTTATATTGCTAATAATATAAGTAATAGGTATAATTATTACAGTTCTAGCGATAATAACTGCATTATATGGGTAATAATGCACGTTATATTGATAATAATATAAGTAATGAGTATAATTATTACAGTTCTAGCGATAATAACTGCGTTATGTGGGTAATAATGCATGTTATATTGATAATATTGGGAGTAATAAGTATAATTATTATAGTTCTAGCCATAATGATAGTAGAATATGGCTAATAGTGCAGGTTACATTGATAATAATAAAAGTAATAAGTATATTTATGACAGTTCTATCCAAAATAACTGCATAATATGGGTTATAATGCATGTTATATTGATGATAATATAAGTAATAAGTATAATTATTACAGTTCTAGCGATAATAACTGCATTATATGGGTAATAATGCATGTTATATTGATAATATCGTCAGTAATAAGTATAATTATTATAGTTCTAGCGATAATAATAGTAAAATATGGCAAATAGTGCATGTTATATTGATAATAATAAAAGTAATAAGTATATTTATTACAGTCCTATCCATAATAACTGCATAATATGGGTAATAATGGATGTTATGTTGATAATAATCTAAGTAATAAGTATAATTATTACAGTTCTATCGATAATAACTGCATAATATGGGTAATAATGCATGTTATATTGATGATAATGAAAGTAATACGTATATTTATTATAGTTCTAGCGATAATAACTGCATAATATGGCTAATAATGCATGTTATATTGATAGTGATATAAGTAATAAGTATAATTATTACAGTTCTAGCGATAATAACTGCATAATATGGGTAATAATGCACGTTATATTGCTAGTAATATAAGTAATGAGTACAATTATTACAGTTCTAGCGATAATAACTGCATTATCTGGGTAATAATGCATGTTATATCGATAATAATATAAGTAATAAGTATAATTATTACAGTTCTAGCGATAATAACTGCATTATATGGGTAATAATGCATGTTATATTGATAATATTGGGAGTAATACGTATATTTATTATAGTTCTAGCGATAATAACTGCATAATATGGGTAATAATGCATGTTATATTCATAATAATATAAGTAATAAGTATAATTATTACAGTTCTAGCGATAATAACTGCATTATATGGGTAATAATGCACTTTGTATTGCTAATAATATAAGCAATAAGTATAATTATTACAGTTCTAGCGATAATAACTGCATTGTATGGGTAATAATGCATGTTATATTGATAATATCGGGAGTAATAAGTATAATTATTATAGTTCTAGCGATAATAATAGTAAAATATGGCAAATAGTGCATGTTATGTTGATAATAATAAAAGTAATAAGTATATTTATTACAGTTCTATCGATAATAACTGCATAATATGGGTAATAATGCATGTTATATTGATGATAATAAAAGTAATACGTATATATATTACAGTTCTAGCGATAATAACTGCATAATATGGGTAATAATGCATGTTATATTGATAATAATATAAGTAATAAGTATATTTATTACAGTTCTATCGATAATAACTGCATTATATGGGTAATAATGCACGTTATATTGCTAACAATATAAGTAATAAGTATAATTATTACAGGTCTAGCGATAATAACTGCATTATATGGGTAACAATGCACGTTATATTGCTAATAGTATAAGTAATAAGTATAATTATTACAGTTCAAGCGATAATACCTCCATTATATGGGTAATAATGCATGTTATATTGATAATGATATAAGTAATAAGTATAATTATTACAGTTCTAGCGATAATAACTGCATAATATGGGTAATAATGCACGTTATACTGCAAATAATATAAGTAATGAGTACAATTATTACAGTTCTAGCGATAATAACTGCATTATATGGGTAATAATGCATGTTATATCGATAATAATATAAGTAATAAGTATAATTATTACAGTTCTAGCGATAATAACTGCATTGTATGGGTAATAATGCATGTTATATTGATAATATCGGGAGTAATAAGTATAATTATTATAGTTCTAGCGATAATAATAGTAAAATATGGCAAATAGTGCATGTTATGTTGATAATAATAAAAGTAATAAGTATATTTATTACAGTTCTATCGATAATAACTGCATAATATGGGTAATAATGCATGTTATATTGATGATAATAAAAGTAATACGTATATATATTACAGTTCTAGCGATAATAACTGCATAATATGGGTAATAATGCATGTTATATTGATAATAATATAAGTAATAAGTATATTTATTACAGTTCTATCGATAATAACTGCATTATATGGGTAATAATGCACGTTATATTGCTAACAATATAAGTAATAAGTATAATTATTACAGGTCTAGCGATAATAACTGCATTATATGGGTAACAATGCACGTTATATTGCTAATAGTATAAGTAATAAGTATAATTATTACAATTCTAGCGATAATACCTAAATTATATGGGTAATCATGCATGTTATATTGATAATAATATAAGTAATAAGTATAATTATTACATTTCTAGCGATAATAACTGCATAATATGGGTAATAATGCACGTTATATTGCTAATAATATAAGTAATGAGTATAATTATTACAGTTCTAGCGATAATAACTGCATTATATGGGTAATAAGGCATGTTATATTGATAACATCGGGAGTAATAAGTATAATTATTACAGTTCTAGCGATAATAACTGCATTATATGGGTAATAATGCACGTTATATTGCTAATAATATAAGTAATAGGTATAACTATTACAGTTCTAGCGATAATAACTGCATTACATGGGTAATAATGCACGTTATATTGATAATAATATAAGTAATGAGTACAATTATTACAGTTCTAGCGATAATAACTGCGTTATGTGGGTAATAATGCATGTTATATTGATAATATTGGGAGTAATAAGTATAATTATTATAGTTCTAGCCATAATGATAGTAGAATATGGCTAATAGTGCAGGTTACATTGATAATAATAAAAGTAATAGGTATATTTATTACAGTTCTATCCAAAATAACTGCATAATATGGGTTATAATGCATGTTATATTGATGATAATATAAGTAATAAGTATAATTATTACAGTTCTAGCGATAATAACTGCATTATATGGGTAATAATGCACGTTATATTGATAATATCGTCAGTAATAAGTATAATTATTACAGTTCTAGCGATAATAACTGCATTATATGGGTTATAATGCATGTTATATTGATAATAATGTAAGTAATAAGTATAATTATTACAGTTCTAGCGATAACAACTGCATTATATGGGTAATAATGCACGTTATATTGCTAACAATATAAGTAATAAGTATAATTATTACAGTTCTAGCGATAATAACTGCATTATATGGGTAATAATGCATGTTATATTGATGATAATGAAAGTAATACGTATATTTATTATAGTTCTAGCGATAATAACTGCACAATATGGGTAATAATGCATGTTATATTGATGATAATTAAAGTAATACGTATATTTATTATAGTTCTAGCGATAATAACTACATAATATGGGTAATAATGCATGTTATATTGAGAATAATATGAATAATAAGTATAATTATTACAGTTCTGGCGATAATAACTGCATTATATGGGTAATAATGCACGTTATATTGCTAATAGTATAAGTAATGAGTATAATTATTACAGTTCTAGCGATAATAACTGCGTTATGTGGGTAATAATGCATGTTATATTGATAATATTGGGAGTAATAAGTATAATTATTATAGTTCTAGCCATAATGATAGTAGAATATGGCTAATAGTGCAGGTTACATTGATAATAATAAAAGTAATAAGTATATTTATTACAGTTCTATCCAAAATAACTGCATAATATGGGTTATAATGCATGTTATATTGATGATAATATAAGTAATAAGTATAATTATTACAGTTCTAGCGATAATAACTGCATTATATGGGTAATAATGCATGTTATATTGATAATATCGTCAGTAATAAGTATAATTATTATAGTTCTAGCGATAATAATAGTAAAATATGGCAAATAGTGCATGTTATATTGATAATAATAAAAGTAATAAGTATATTTATTACAGTCCTATCCATAATAACTGCATAATATGGGTAATAATGGATGTTATGTTGATAATAATCTAAGTAATAAGTATAATTATTACAGTTCTATCGATAATAACTGCATAATATGGGTAATAATGCATGTTATATTGATGATAATGAAAGTAATACGTATATTTATTATAGTTCTAGCGATAATAACTGCATAATATGGCTAATAATGCATGTTATATTGATAGTGATATAAGTAATAAGTATAATTATTATAGTTCTAGCGATAATAACTGCATAATATAGGTAATAATGCATGTTATATTGAGAATAATATAAGTAATCAGTATAATTATTACAGTTCTAGCGATAATACCTCCATTATATGGGTAATAATGCATGTTATATTGATGGTAATGAAAGTAATACGTATATTTATTATAGTTCTAGCGATAATAACTGCATAATATGGGTAATAATGCATGTTATATTGAGAATAATAAAAGTAATAAGTATAATTATTACAGTTCCGGCGATAATAACTGCATTATATGGGTAATAATGCACGTTATATTGCTAATATTACAAGTAATAAGTAGAATTGTTACAGTTCTTGCGATAATACCTCCATTATATGGATAATAATGCATGTTATATTGATAATAATATAAGTAATAAGTATAATTATTACAGTTCTAGCGATAATAACTGCATTATATGGGTAATAATGCACGTTATATTGCTAATAATATAAGTAATAGGTATAATTATTACAGTTCTAGCGATAATAACTGCATTATATGGGTAATAATGCACGTTATATTGATAATAATATAAGTAATGAGTATAATTATTACAGTTCTAGCGATAATAACTGCGTTATGTGGGTAATAATGCATGTTATATTGATAATATTGGGAGTAATAAGTATAATTATTATAGTTCTAGCCATAATGATAGTAGAATATGGCTAATAGTGCAGGTTACATTGATAATAATAAAAGTAATAAGTATATTTATGACAGTTCTATCCAAAATAACTGCATAATATGGGTTATAATGCATGTTATATTGATGATAATATAAGTAATAAGTATAATTATTACAGTTCTAGCGATAATAACTGCATTATATGGGTAATAATGCATGTTATATTGATAATATCGTCAGTAATAAGTATAATTATTATAGTTCTAGCGATAATAATAGTAAAATATGGCAAATAGTGCATGTTATATTGATAATAATAAAAGTAATAAGTATATTTATTACAGTCCTATCCATAATAACTGCATAATATGGGTAATAATGGATGTTATGTTGATAATAATCTAAGTAATAAGTATAATTATTACAGTTCTATCGATAATAACTGCATAATATGGGTAATAATGCATGTTATATTGATGATAATGAAAGTAATACGTATATTTATTATAGTTCTAGCGATAATAACTGCATAATATGGCTAATAATGCATGTTATATTGATAGTGATATAAGTAATAAGTATAATTATTACAGTTCTAGCGATAATAACTGCATAATATGGGTAATAATGCACGTTATATTGCTAGTAATATAAGTAATGAGTACAATTATTACAGTTCTAGCGATAATAACTGCATTATCTGGGTAATAATGCATGTTATATCGATAATAATATAAGTAATAAGTATAATTATTACAGTTCTAGCGATAATAACTGCATTATATGGGTAATAATGCATGTTATATTGATAATATTGGGAGTAATACGTATATTTATTATAGTTCTAGCGATAATAACTGCATAATATGGGTAATAATGCATGTTATATTCATAATAATATAAGTAATAAGTATAATTATTACAGTTCTAGCGATAATAACTGCATTATATGGGTAATAATGCACTTTGTATTGCTAATAATATAAGCAATAAGTATAATTATTACAGTTCTAGCGATAATAACTGCATTGTATGGGTAATAATGCATGTTATATTGATAATATCGGGAGTAATAAGTATAATTATTATAGTTCTAGCGATAATAATAGTAAAATATGGCAAATAGTGCATGTTATGTTGATAATAATAAAAGTAATAAGTATATTTATTACAGTTCTATCGATAATAACTGCATAATATGGGTAATAATGCATGTTATATTGATGATAATAAAAGTAATACGTATATATATTACAGTTCTAGCGATAATAACTGCATAATATGGGTAATAATGCATGTTATATTGATAATAATATAAGTAATAAGTATATTTATTACAGTTCTATCGATAATAACTGCATTATATGGGTAATAATGCACGTTATATTGCTAACAATATAAGTAATAAGTATAATTATTACAGGTCTAGCGATAATAACTGCATTATATGGGTAACAATGCACGTTATATTGCTAATAGTATAAGTAATAAGTATAATTATTACAGTTCAAGCGATAATACCTCCATTATATGGGTAATAATGCATGTTATATTGATAATGATATAAGTAATAAGTATAATTATTACAGTTCTAGCGATAATAACTGCATAATATGGGTAATAATGCACGTTATACTGCAAATAATATAAGTAATGAGTACAATTATTACAGTTCTAGCGATAATAACTGCATTATATGGGTAATAATGCATGTTATATCGATAATAATATAAGTAATAAGTATAATTATTACAGTTCTAGCGATAATAACTGCATTATATGGGTAATAATGCATGTTATATTGATAATAATATAAGTAATCAGTATAATTATTACAGTTCTAGCGATAATAACTGCATTATATGGGTAATAATGCATGTTATATTGATAATATCGGGAGTAATAAGTTTAATTATTATAGTTCTAGCGATAATAATAGTAAAATATGGCAAATAGTGCATGTTATATTGATAATGATAAAACTAATAAATATATTTATTACAGTTCTATCGATAATAACTGCATAATATGGGTAATAATGCATGTTATATTGATGATAATGAAAGTAATACGTATATTTATTATAGTTCTAGCGATAATAACTGCATAATATGGGTAATAATGCATGTTATATTGAGAATAATATGAGCAATAAGTATAATTATTACAGTTCTGGCGATAATAACTGCATTATATGGGTAATAATGCACGTTATATTGCTAATAATATAAGTAATAAGTATAATTATTACAGTTCTAGCGATAATAACTGCATAATATGGGTAATAATGCATGTTATAGTGATGATAATAAAAGTAAGACGTATATTTATTATAGTTCTAGCGATAATAACTGCATAATATGGGTAATAATGCATGTTATATTGAGAATAATATGAGCAATAAGTATAATTATTACAGTTCTGGCGATAATTTCTGCATTATATGGGTAATAATGCACGTTATATTGCTAATAATATAAGTAATAAGTATAATTATTACAGTTCTAGCGATAATAACTGCATTATATGGGTAATAATGCATGTTATATTGATAATATCGGGAGTAATAAGTATAATTATTATAGTTCTAGCGATAATAATAGTAACATATGGCAAATAGTGCATGTTATATTGATAATAATAAAACTAATAAATATATTTATTACAGTTCTATCGATAATAACTGCATAATATCGGTAATAATGCATGTTATATTGATGATAATAAAAGTAATACGTATATTTATTATAGTTCTAGCGATAATAACTGCATAATATGGGTAATAATGCATGTTATATTGATAATAGTATAAGTAATAAGTATAATTATTACAGTTCTAGCGATAATAACTGCATTATATGGGTAATAATGCACGTTATATTGCTAATAATATAAGTAATAAGTATAATTATTACAGTTCTAGCGATAATAACTGCATTATATGGGTAATAATGCACGTTATATTGATAATATCGGGAGTAATAAGTATAATTATTATAGTTCTACCGATAATAATAGTAAAATATGGCAAATAGTGCATGTTACATTGATAATAATAAAACTAATAAATATATTTATTACAGTTCTATCGATAATAACTGCATAATATGGGTAATAATGCATGTTATATTGATGATAATAAAAGTAATACGTATATTTATTATAGTTCTAGCGATAATAACTGCATAATATGGGTAATAATGCATGTTATATTGAGAATAATATAAGTAATAAGTATAATTATTACAGTTCTGGCGATAATAACTGCATTATATGGGTAACGATGCATGTTATATTGATAATGATATAAGTAATAAGTATAATTATTACAGTTCTAGCGATAATAACTGCATAATATGGGTAATAATGCACGTTATATTGCTAATAATATAAGTAATGAGTACAATTATTACAGTTCTAGCGATAATAACTGCATTATATGGGTAATAATGCATGTTATATTGATAACAATATAAGTAATAAGTATAATTATTACAGTTCTAGCGATAATAACTGCATTATATGGGTAATAATGCATGTTATATTGATAATATCGGGAGTAATAAGTATAATTATTATAGTTCTAGCGATAATAATAGTAAAATATGGCAAATAGTGCATGTTATATTGATAATAATAAAAGTAATAAGTATATTTATTACAGTTCTATCGATAATAACTGCATAATATGGGTAATAATGCATGTTATATTGATGATAATAAAAGTAATACGTATATTTATTATAGTTCTAGCGATAATAACTGCATAATATGGGTAATAATGCATGTTATATTGATAATAATATGAGTAATAAGTATAATTATTACAGTTCTAGCGATAATAACTGCATTATATGGGTAATAATGCACGTTATATTGCTAACAATATAAGTAATAAGTATAATTATTACAGTTCTAGCGATAATAACTGCATTATATGGGTAATAATGCATGTTACATTGATAATATTGGGAGTAATAAGTATATTTATTATAGTTCTGGCGATCATAACTGCATAATATGGGTAATAATGCATGTTATATTGATAATATTATAAGTAATAAGTATAATTATTACAGTTCTAGCGATAATAACTGCATTATATGGGTAATAATGCACGTTATATTGCTAACAATATAAGTAATAAGTATAATTATTACAGTTCTAGCGATAATAACTGCATTATATGGGTAAAAATGCATGTTATATTGATAATATTGGGAGTAATGAGTATATTTATTATGGTTCTAGAGATAATAACTGCAAAATATGGGTAATAATGCATGTTATATTGATAATAATATAAGTAATAAGTATAATTATTACAGTTCTAGCGATAATACCTCCATTATATGGGTAATAATGCATGTTATATTGATGATAATGAAAGTAATACGTATATTTATTATAGTTCTAGCGATAATAACTGCATAATATGGGTAATAATGCATGTTATATTGATGATAATAAAAGTAATACGTATATTTATTATAGTTCTAGCGATAATAACTGCATAATATGGGAAATAATGCATGTTATATTGAGAATAATATAAGTAATAAGTATAATTATTACAGTTCTGGCGATAATAACTGCATTATATGGGTAACGATGCATGTTATACTGCTAATAGTATAAGTAATAAGTATAATTATTACAGTTCTAGCAATAATACCTCCATTATATGGGTAATAATGCATGTTATGTTGATAATAATATAAGTAATAAGTATAATTATTACAGTTCTAGCGATAATAACTGCATTATATGGGTAATAATGCATGTTATATTGAGAATAATATAAGTAATAAGTATAATTATTACAGTTCTGGCGATAATAACTGCATTATATGGGTAATAATATACGTTATATTGCTAATAGTATAAGTAATAAGTATAATTATTACAGTTCTAGCGATAATAACTGCATTATATGGGTAAAAATGCATGTTATATTGATAATATTGGGAGTAATGAGTATATTTATTATGGTTCTAGAGATAATAACTGCATAATATGGGTAATAATGCATGTTATATTGATAATAATATAAGTAATAAGTATAATTATTACAGTTCTAGCGATAATACCTCCATTATATGGGTAATAATGCATGTTATATTGAGAATAATATAAGTAATAAGTATAATTATTACAGTTCTAGCGATAATAACTGCATTATATGGGTAATAAGGCATGTAATATTGATAACATCGGGAGTAATAGGTATAATTATTATAGTTCTAGCGATAATAATAGTAAAATATGGCTAATAGTGCATGATATATTGATAATAGTAACTGTAGTAAGTGTATTTATTACAGTTCTATCGATAATAACTGCATAATATGGGTAATAATGCATGTTATATTGATAATAATATAAGTAATAAGTATAATTATTACAGTTCTAGCGATAATACCTCCATTATATGGGTAATAATGCATGTTATATTGATGATAATGAAAGTAATACGTATATTTATTATAGTTCTAGCGATAATAACTGCATAATATGGGTAATAATGCATGTTATATTGATGATAATAAAAGTAATACGTATATTTATTATAGTTCTAGCGATAATAACTGCATAATATGGGTAATAATGCATGTTATATTGAGAATAATATAAGTAACAAGTATAATTATTACAGTTCTGGCGATAATAACTGCATTATATGGGTAACGATGCACGTTATACTGCTAATAGTATAAGTAATAAGTATAATTATTACAGTTCTAGCAATAATACCTCCATTATATGGGTAATAATGCATGTTATGTTGATAATAATATAAGTAATAAGTATAATTATTACAGTTCTAGCGATAATAACTGCATTATATGGGTAATAATGCATGTTATATTGAGAATAATATAAGTAATAAGTATAATTATTACAGTTCTGGCGATAATAACTGCATTATATGGGTAATAATATACGTTATATTGCTAATAGTATAAGTAATAAGTATAATTATTACAGTTCTAGCGATAATAACTGCATTATATGGGTAAAAATGCATGTTATATTGATAATATTGGGAGTAATGAGTATATTTATTATGGTTCTAGAGATAATAACTGCATAATATGGGTAATAATGCATGTTATATTGATAATAATATAAGTAATAAGTATAATTATTACAGTTCTAGCGATAATAACTGCATTATATGGGTAAAAATGCACGTTATATTGCTAATAGTATAAGTAATAAGTATAATTATTACAGTTCTGGCGATAATACCTCTATTATATGGGTAATAATGCATGTTATATTGATAATGATATAAGTAATAAGTATAATTATTACAGTTCTAGCGATAATAACTGCATAATATGGGTAATAATGCACGTTATATTGCTAATAATATAAGTAATGAGTACAATTATTACAGTTCTAGCGATAATAACTGCATTATATGGGTAATAATGCATGTTATATTGATGATAATGAAAGTAATACGTATATTTATTATAGTTCTAGCGATAATAACTGCATAATATGGGTAATAATGCATGTTATATTGATGATAATAAAAGTAATACGTATATTTATTATAGTTCTAGCGATAATAACTGCATAATATGGGTAATAATGCATGTTATATTGAGAATAATATAAGTAATAAGTATAATTATTACAGTTCTGGCGATAATAACTGCATTATATGGGTAACGATGCACGTTATACTGCTAATAGTATAAGTAATAAGTATAATTATTACAGTTCTAGCAATAATACCTCCATTATATGGGTAATAATGCATGTTATGTTGATAATAATATAAGTAATAAGTATAATTATTACAGTTCTAGCGATAATAACTGCATTATATGGGTAATAATGCATGTTATATTGAGAATAATATAAGTAATAAGTATAATTATTACAGTTCTGGCTATAATAACTGCATTATATGGGTAATAATATACGTTATATTGCTAATAGTATAAGTAATAAGTATAATTATTACAGTTCTAGCGATAATAACTGCATTATATGGGTAAAAATGCATGTTATATTGATAATATTGGGAGTAATGAGTATATTTATTATGGTTCTAGAGATAATAACTGCATAATATGGGTAATAATGCATGTTATATTGATAATAATATAAGTAATAAGTATAATTATTACAGTTCTAGCGATAATAACTGCATTATATGGGTAAAAATGCACGTTATATTGCTAATAGTATAAGTAATAAGTATAATTATTACAGTTCTGGCGATAATACCTCTATTATATGGGTAATAATGCATGTTATATTGATAATGATATAAGTAATAAGTATAATTATTACAGTTCTAGCGATAATAACTGCATAATATGGGTAATAATGCACGTTATATTGCTAATAATATAAGTAATGAGTACAATTATTACAGTTCTAGCGATAATAACTGCATTATATGGGTAATAATGCATGTTATATTGATGATAATGAAAGTAATACGTATATTTATTATAGTTCTAGCGATAATAACTGCATAATATGGGTAATAATGCATGTTATATTGATGATAATAAAAGTAATACGTATATTTATTATAGTTCTAGCGATAATAACTGCATAATATGGGTAATAATGCATGTTATATTGAGAATAATATAAGTAATAAGTATAATTATTACAGTTCTGGCGATAATAACTGCATTATATGGGTAACGATGCACGTTATACTGCTAATAGTATAAGTAATAAGTATAATTATTACAGTTCTAGCAATAATACCTCCATTATATGGGTAATAATGCATGTTATGTTGATAATAATATAAGTAATAAGTATAATTATTACAGTTCTAGCGATAATAACTGCATTATATGGGTAATAATGCATGTTATATTGAGAATAATATAAGTAATAAGTATAATTATTACAGTTCTGGCGATAATAACTGCATTATATGGGTAATAATATACGTTATATTGCTAATAGTATAAGTAATAAGTATAATTATTACAGTTCTAGCGATAATAACTGCATTATATGGGTAAAAATGCATGTTATATTGATAATATTGGGAGTAATGAGTATATTTATTATGGTTCTAGAGATAATAACTGCATAATATGGGTAATAATGCATGTTATATTCATAATAATATAAGTAATAAGTATAATTATTACAGTTCTAGCGATAATAACTGCATTATATGGGTAATAATGCACGTTATATTGATAATATCGTCAGTAATAAGTATAATTATTACAGTTCTAGCGATAATAACTGCATTATATGGGTTATAATGCATGTTATATTGATAATAATGTAAGTAATAAGTATAATTATTACAGTTCTAGCGATAACAACTGCATTATATGGGTAATAATGCACGTTATATTGCTAACAATATAAGTAATAAGTATAATTATTACAGTTCTAGCGATAATAACTGCATTATATGGGTAATAATGCATGTTATATTGATGATAATGAAAGTAATACGTATATTTATTATAGTTCTAGCGATAATAACTGCACAATATGGGTAATAATGCATGTTATATTGATGATAATTAAAGTAATACGTATATTTATTATAGTTCTAGCGATAATAACTACATAATATGGGTAATAATGCATGTTATATTGAGAATAATATGAATAATAAGTATAATTATTACAGTTCTGGCGATAATAACTGCATTATATGGGTAATAATGCACGTTATATTGCTAATAGTATAAGTAATGAGTATAATTATTACAGTTCTAGCGATAATAACTGCGTTATGTGGGTAATAATGCATGTTATATTGATAATATTGGGAGTAATAAGTATAATTATTATAGTTCTAGCCATAATGATAGTAGAATATGGCTAATAGTGCAGGTTACATTGATAATAATAAAAGTAATAAGTATATTTATTACAGTTCTATCCAAAATAACTGCATAATATGGGTTATAATGCATGTTATATTGATGATAATATAAGTAATAAGTATAATTATTACAGTTCTAGCGATAATAACTGCATTATATGGGTAATAATGCATGTTATATTGATAATATCGTCAGTAATAAGTATAATTATTATAGTTCTAGCGATAATAATAGTAAAATATGGCAAATAGTGCATGTTATATTGATAATAATAAAAGTAATAAGTATATTTATTACAGTCCTATCCATAATAACTGCATAATATGGGTAATAATGGATGTTATGTTGATAATAATCTAAGTAATAAGTATAATTATTACAGTTCTATCGATAATAACTGCATAATATGGGTAATAATGCATGTTATATTGATGATAATGAAAGTAATACGTATATTTATTATAGTTCTAGCGATAATAACTGCATAATATGGCTAATAATGCATGTTATATTGATAGTGATATAAGTAATAAGTATAATTATTATAGTTCTAGCGATAATAACTGCATAATATAGGTAATAATGCATGTTATATTGAGAATAATATAAGTAATCAGTATAATTATTACAGTTCTAGCGATAATACCTCCATTATATGGGTAATAATGCATGTTATATTGATGGTAATGAAAGTAATACGTATATTTATTATAGTTCTAGCGATAATAACTGCATAATATGGGTAATAATGCATGTTATATTGAGAATAATAAAAGTAATAAGTATAATTATTACAGTTCCGGCGATAATAACTGCATTATATGGGTAATAATGCACGTTATATTGCTAATATTACAAGTAATAAGTAGAATTGTTACAGTTCTTGCGATAATACCTCCATTATATGGATAATAATGCATGTTATATTGATAATAATATAAGTAATAAGTATAATTATTACAGTTCTAGCGATAATAACTGCATTATATGGGTAATAATGCACGTTATATTGCTAATAATATAAGTAATAGGTATAATTATTACAGTTCTAGCGATAATAACTGCATTATATGGGTAATAATGCACGTTATATTGATAATAATATAAGTAATGAGTATAATTATTACAGTTCTAGCGATAATAACTGCGTTATGTGGGTAATAATGCATGTTATATTGATAATATTGGGAGTAATAAGTATAATTATTATAGTTCTAGCCATAATGATAGTAGAATATGGCTAATAGTGCAGGTTACATTGATAATAATAAAAGTAATAAGTATATTTATGACAGTTCTATCCAAAATAACTGCATAATATGGGTTATAATGCATGTTATATTGATGATAATATAAGTAATAAGTATAATTATTACAGTTCTAGCGATAATAACTGCATTATATGGGTAATAATGCATGTTATATTGATAATATCGTCAGTAATAAGTATAATTATTATAGTTCTAGCGATAATAATAGTAAAATATGGCAAATAGTGCATGTTATATTGATAATAATAAAAGTAATAAGTATATTTATTACAGTCCTATCCATAATAACTGCATAATATGGGTAATAATGGATGTTATGTTGATAATAATCTAAGTAATAAGTATAATTATTACAGTTCTATCGATAATAACTGCATAATATGGGTAATAATGCATGTTATATTGATGATAATGAAAGTAATACGTATATTTATTATAGTTCTAGCGATAATAACTGCATAATATGGCTAATAATGCATGTTATATTGATAGTGATATAAGTAATAAGTATAATTATTACAGTTCTAGCGATAATAACTGCATAATATGGGTAATAATGCACGTTATATTGCTAGTAATATAAGTAATGAGTACAATTATTACAGTTCTAGCGATAATAACTGCATTATCTGGGTAATAATGCATGTTATATCGATAATAATATAAGTAATAAGTATAATTATTACAGTTCTAGCGATAATAACTGCATTATATGGGTAATAATGCATGTTATATTGATAATATTGGGAGTAATACGTATATTTATTATAGTTCTAGCGATAATAACTGCATAATATGGGTAATAATGCATGTTATATTCATAATAATATAAGTAATAAGTATAATTATTACAGTTCTAGCGATAATAACTGCATTATATGGGTAATAATGCACTTTGTATTGCTAATAATATAAGCAATAAGTATAATTATTACAGTTCTAGCGATAATAACTGCATTGTATGGGTAATAATGCATGTTATATTGATAATATCGGGAGTAATAAGTATAATTATTATAGTTCTAGCGATAATAATAGTAAAATATGGCAAATAGTGCATGTTATGTTGATAATAATAAAAGTAATAAGTATATTTATTACAGTTCTATCGATAATAACTGCATAATATGGGTAATAATGCATGTTATATTGATGATAATAAAAGTAATACGTATATATATTACAGTTCTAGCGATAATAACTGCATAATATGGGTAATAATGCATGTTATATTGATAATAATATAAGTAATAAGTATATTTATTACAGTTCTATCGATAATAACTGCATTATATGGGTAATAATGCACGTTATATTGCTAACAATATAAGTAATAAGTATAATTATTACAGGTCTAGCGATAATAACTGCATTATATGGGTAACAATGCACGTTATATTGCTAATAGTATAAGTAATAAGTATAATTATTACAGTTCAAGCGATAATACCTCCATTATATGGGTAATAATGCATGTTATATTGATAATGATATAAGTAATAAGTATAATTATTACAGTTCTAGCGATAATAACTGCATAATATGGGTAATAATGCACGTTATACTGCAAATAATATAAGTAATGAGTACAATTATTACAGTTCTAGCGATAATAACTGCATTATATGGGTAATAATGCATGTTATATCGATAATAATATAAGTAATAAGTATAATTATTACAGTTCTAGCGATAATAACTGCATTATATGGGTAATAATGCATGTTATATTGATAATAATATAAGTAATCAGTATAATTATTACAGTTCTAGCGATAATAACTGCATTATATGGGTAATAATGCATGTTATATTGATAATATCGGGAGTAATAAGTTTAATTATTATAGTTCTAGCGATAATAATAGTAAAATATGGCAAATAGTGCATGTTATATTGATAATGATAAAACTAATAAATATATTTATTACAGTTCTATCGATAATAACTGCATAATATGGGTAATAATGCATGTTATATTGATGATAATGAAAGTAATACGTATATTTATTATAGTTCTAGCGATAATAACTGCATAATATGGGTAATAATGCATGTTATATTGAGAATAATATGAGCAATAAGTATAATTATTACAGTTCTGGCGATAATAACTGCATTATATGGGTAATAATGCACGTTATATTGCTAATAATATAAGTAATAAGTATAATTATTACAGTTCTAGCGATAATAACTGCATAATATGGGTAATAATGCATGTTATAGTGATGATAATAAAAGTAAGACGTATATTTATTATAGTTCTAGCGATAATAACTGCATAATATGGGTAATAATGCATGTTATATTGAGAATAATATGAGCAATAAGTATAATTATTACAGTTCTGGCGATAATTTCTGCATTATATGGGTAATAATGCACGTTATATTGCTAATAATATAAGTAATAAGTATAATTATTACAGTTCTAGCGATAATAACTGCATTATATGGGTAATAATGCATGTTATATTGATAATATCGGGAGTAATAAGTATAATTATTATAGTTCTAGCGATAATAATAGTAACATATGGCAAATAGTGCATGTTATATTGATAATAATAAAACTAATAAATATATTTATTACAGTTCTATCGATAATAACTGCATAATATGGGTAATAATGCATGTTATATTGATGATAATAAAAGTAATACGTATATTTATTATAGTTCTAGCGATAATAACTGCATAATATGGGTAATAATGCATGTTATATTGATAATAGTATAAGTAATAAGTATAATTATTACAGTTCTAGCGATAATAACTGCATTATATGGGTAATAATGCACGTTATATTGCTAATAATATAAGTAATAAGTATAATTATTACAGTTCTAGCGATAATAACTGCATTATATGGGTAATAATGCACGTTATATTGATAATATCGGGAGTAATAAGTATAATTATTATAGTTCTACCGATAATAATAGTAAAATATGGCAAATAGTGCATGTTACATTGATAATAATAAAACTAATAAATATATTTATTACAGTTCTATCGATAATAACTGCATAATATGGGTAATAATGCATGTTATATTGATGATAATAAAAGTAATACGTATATTTATTATAGTTCTAGCGATAATAACTGCATAATATGGGTAATAATGCATGTTATATTGAGAATAATATAAGTAATAAGTATAATTATTACAGTTCTGGCGATAATAACTGCATTATATGGGTAACGATGCATGTTATATTGATAATGATATAAGTAATAAGTATAATTATTACAGTTCTAGCGATAATAACTGCATAATATGGGTAATAATGCACGTTATATTGCTAATAATATAAGTAATGAGTACAATTATTACAGTTCTAGCGATAATAACTGCATTATATGGGTAATAATGCATGTTATATTGATAACAATATAAGTAATAAGTATAATTATTACAGTTCTAGCGATAATAACTGCATTATATGGGTAATAATGCATGTTATATTGATAATATCGGGAGTAATAAGTTTAATTATTATAGTTCTAGCGATAATAATAGTAAAATATGGCAAATAGTGCATGTTATATTGATAATGATAAAACTAATAAATATATTTATTACAGTTCTATCGATAATAACTGCATAATATGGGTAATAATGCATGTTATATTGATGATAATGAAAGTAATACGTATATTTATTATAGTTCTAGCGATAATAACTGCATAATATGGGTAATAATGCATGTTATATTGATAATAATATGAGTAATAAGTATAATTATTACAGTTCTAGCGATAATAACTGCATTATATGGGTAATAATGCACGTTATATTGCTAACAATATAAGTAATAAGTATAATTATTACAGTTCTAGCGATAATAACTGCATTATATGGGTAATAATGCATGTTACATTGATAATATTGGGAGTAATAAGTATATTTATTATAGTTCTGGCGATCATAACTGCATAATATGGGTAATAATGCATGTTATATTGATAATATTATAAGTAATAAGTATAATTATTACAGTTCTAGCGATAATAACTGCATTATATGGGTAATAATGCACGTTATATTGCTAACAATATAAGTAATAAGTATAATTATTACAGTTCTAGCGATAATAACTGCATTATATGGGTAAAAATGCATGTTATATTGATAATATTGGGAGTAATGAGTATATTTATTATGGTTCTAGAGATAATAACTGCAAAATATGGGTAATAATGCATGTTATATTGATAATAATATAAGTAATAAGTATAATTATTACAGTTCTAGCGATAATACCTCCATTATATGGGTAATAATGCATGTTATATTGATGATAATGAAAGTAATACGTATATTTATTATAGTTCTAGCGATAATAACTGCATAATATGGGTAATAATGCATGTTATATTGATGATAATAAAAGTAATACGTATATTTATTATAGTTCTAGCGATAATAACTGCATAATATGGGAAATAATGCATGTTATATTGAGAATAATATAAGTAATAAGTATAATTATTACAGTTCTGGCGATAATAACTGCATTATATGGGTAACGATGCATGTTATACTGCTAATAGTATAAGTAATAAGTATAATTATTACAGTTCTAGCAATAATACCTCCATTATATGGGTAATAATGCATGTTATGTTGATAATAATATAAGTAATAAGTATAATTATTACAGTTCTAGCGATAATAACTGCATTATATGGGTAATAATGCATGTTATATTGAGAATAATATAAGTAATAAGTATAATTATTACAGTTCTGGCGATAATAACTGCATTATATGGGTAATAATATACGTTATATTGCTAATAGTATAAGTAATAAGTATAATTATTACAGTTCTAGCGATAATAACTGCATTATATGGGTAAAAATGCATGTTATATTGATAATATTGGGAGTAATGAGTATATTTATTATGGTTCTAGAGATAATAACTGCATAATATGGGTAATAATGCATGTTATATTGATAATAATATAAGTAATAAGTATAATTATTACAGTTCTAGCGATAATACCTCCATTATATGGGTAATAATGCATGTTATATTGATAATATCGGGAGTAATAAGTATAATTATTATAGTTCTACCGATAATAATAGTAAAATATGGCAAATAGTGCATGTTACATTGATAATAATAAAACTAATAAATATATTTATTACAGTTCTATCGATAATAACTGCATAATATGGGTAATAATGCATGTTATATTGATGATAATAAAAGTAATACGTATATTTATTATAGTTCTAGCGATAATAACTGCATAATATGGGTAATAATGCATGTTATATTGAGAATAATATAAGTAATAAGTATAATTATTACAGTTCTGGCGATAATAACTGCATTATATGGGTAACGATGCATGTTATATTGATAATGATATAAGTAATAAGTATAATTATTACAGTTCTAGCGATAATAACTGCATAATATGGGTAATAATGCACGTTATATTGCTAATAATATAAGTAATGAGTACAATTATTACAGTTCTAGCGATAATAACTGCATTATATGGGTAATAATGCATGTTATATTGATAACAATATAAGTAATAAGTATAATTATTACAGTTCTAGCGATAATAACTGCATTATATGGGTAATAATGCATGTTATATTGATAATATCGGGAGTAATAAGTATAATTATTATAGTTCTAGCGATAATAATAGTAAAATATGGCAAATAGTGCATGTTATATTGATAATAATAAAAGTAATAAGTATATTTATTACAGTTCTATCGATAATAACTGCATAATATGGGTAATAATGCATGTTATATTGATGATAATAAAAGTAATACGTATATTTATTATAGTTCTAGCGATAATAACTGCATAATATGGGTAATAATGCATGTTATATTGATAATAATATGAGTAATAAGTATAATTATTACAGTTCTAGCGATAATAACTGCATTATATGGGTAATAATGCACGTTATATTGCTAACAATATAAGTAATAAGTATAATTATTACAGTTCTAGCGATAATAACTGCATTATATGGGTAATAATGCATGTTACATTGATAATATTGGGAGTAATAAGTATATTTATTATAGTTCTGGCGATCATAACTGCATAATATGGGTAATAATGCATGTTATATTGATAATATTATAAGTAATAAGTATAATTATTACAGTTCTAGCGATAATAACTGCATTATATGGGTAATAATGCACGTTATATTGCTAACAATATAAGTAATAAGTATAATTATTACAGTTCTAGCGATAATAACTGCATTATATGGGTAAAAATGCATGTTATATTGATAATATTGGGAGTAATGAGTATATTTATTATGGTTCTAGAGATAATAACTGCAAAATATGGGTAATAATGCATGTTATATTGATAATAATATAAGTAATAAGTATAATTATTACAGTTCTAGCGATAATACCTCCATTATATGGGTAATAATGCATGTTATATTGATGATAATGAAAGTAATACGTATATTTATTATAGTTCTAGCGATAATAACTGCATAATATGGGTAATAATGCATGTTATATTGATGATAATAAAAGTAATACGTATATTTATTATAGTTCTAGCGATAATAACTGCATAATATGGGAAATAATGCATGTTATATTGAGAATAATATAAGTAATAAGTATAATTATTACAGTTCTGGCGATAATAACTGCATTATATGGGTAACGATGCATGTTATACTGCTAATAGTATAAGTAATAAGTATAATTATTACAGTTCTAGCAATAATACCTCCATTATATGGGTAATAATGCATGTTATGTTGATAATAATATAAGTAATAAGTATAATTATTACAGTTCTAGCGATAATAACTGCATTATATGGGTAATAATGCATGTTATATTGAGAATAATATAAGTAATAAGTATAATTATTACAGTTCTGGCGATAATAACTGCATTATATGGGTAATAATATACGTTATATTGCTAATAGTATAAGTAATAAGTATAATTATTACAGTTCTAGCGATAATAACTGCATTATATGGGTAAAAATGCATGTTATATTGATAATATTGGGAGTAATGAGTATATTTATTATGGTTCTAGAGATAATAACTGCATAATATGGGTAATAATGCATGTTATATTGATAATAATATAAGTAATAAGTATAATTATTACAGTTCTAGCGATAATACCTCCATTATATGGGTAATAATGCATGTTATATTGAGAATAATATAAGTAATAAGTATAATTATTACAGTTCTAGCGATAATAACTGCATTATATGGGTAATAAGGCATGTAATATTGATAACATCGGGAGTAATAGGTATAATTATTATAGTTCTAGCGATAATAATAGTAAAATATGGCTAATAGTGCATGATATATTGATAATAGTAAATGTAGTAAGTGTATTTATTACAGTTCTATCGATAATAACTGCATAATATGGGTAATAATGCATGTTATATTGATAATAATATAAGTAATAAGTATAATTATTACAGTTCTAGCGATAATACCTCCATTATATGGGTAATAATGCATGTTATATTGATGATAATGAAAGTAATACGTATATTTATTATAGTTCTAGCGATAATAACTGCATAATATGGGTAATAATGCATGTTATATTGATGATAATAAAAGTAATACGTATATTTATTATAGTTCTAGCGATAATAACTGCATAATATGGGTAATAATGCATGTTATATTGAGAATAATATAAGTAACAAGTATAATTATTACAGTTCTGGCGATAATAACTGCATTATATGGGTAACGATGCACGTTATACTGCTAATAGTATAAGTAATAAGTATAATTATTACAGTTCTAGCAATAATACCTCCATTATATGGGTAATAATGCATGTTATGTTGATAATAATATAAGTAATAAGTATAATTATTACAGTTCTAGCGATAATAACTGCATTATATGGGTAATAATGCATGTTATATTGAGAATAATATAAGTAATAAGTATAATTATTACAGTTCTGGCGATAATAACTGCATTATATGGGTAATAATATACGTTATATTGCTAATAGTATAAGTAATAAGTATAATTATTACAGTTCTAGCGATAATAACTGCATTATATGGGTAAAAATGCATGTTATATTGATAATATTGGGAGTAATGAGTATATTTATTATGGTTCTAGAGATAATAACTGCATAATATGGGTAATAATGCATGTTATATTGATAATAATATAAGTAATAAGTATAATTATTACAGTTCTAGCGATAATAACTGCATTATATGGGTAAAAATGCACGTTATATTGCTAATAGTATAAGTAATAAGTATAATTATTACAGTTCTGGCGATAATACCTCTATTATATGGGTAATAATGCATGTTATATTGATAATGATATAAGTAATAAGTATAATTATTACAGTTCTAGCGATAATAACTGCATAATATGGGTAATAATGCACGTTATATTGCTAATAATATAAGTAATGAGTACAATTATTACAGTTCTAGCGATAATAACTGCATTATATGGGTAATAATGCATGTTATATTGATGATAATGAAAGTAATACGTATATTTATTATAGTTCTAGCGATAATAACTGCATAATATGGGTAATAATGCATGTTATATTGATGATAATAAAAGTAATACGTATATTTATTATAGTTCTAGCGATAATAACTGCATAATATGGGTAATAATGCATGTTATATTGAGAATAATATAAGTAATAAGTATAATTATTACAGTTCTGGCGATAATAACTGCATTATATGGGTAACGATGCACGTTATACTGCTAATAGTATAAGTAATAAGTATAATTATTACAGTTCTAGCAATAATACCTCCATTATATGGGTAATAATGCATGTTATGTTGATAATAATATAAGTAATAAGTATAATTATTACAGTTCTAGCGATAATAACTGCATTATATGGGTAATAATGCATGTTATATTGAGAATAATATAAGTAATAAGTATAATTATTACAGTTCTGGCTATAATAACTGCATTATATGGGTAATAATATACGTTATATTGCTAATAGTATAAGTAATAAGTATAATTATTACAGTTCTAGCGATAATAACTGCATTATATGGGTAAAAATGCATGTTATATTGATAATATTGGGAGTAATGAGTATATTTATTATGGTTCTAGAGATAATAACTGCATAATATGGGTAATAATGCATGTTATATTGATAATAATATAAGTAATAAGTATAATTATTACAGTTCTAGCGATAATAACTGCATTATATGGGTAAAAATGCACGTTATATTGCTAATAGTATAAGTAATAAGTATAATTATTACAGTTCTGGCGATAATACCTCTATTATATGGGTAATAATGCATGTTATATTGATAATGATATAAGTAATAAGTATAATTATTACAGTTCTAGCGATAATAACTGCATAATATGGGTAATAATGCACGTTATATTGCTAATAATATAAGTAATGAGTACAATTATTACAGTTCTAGCGATAATAACTGCATTATATGGGTAATAATGCATGTTATATTGATGATAATGAAAGTAATACGTATATTTATTATAGTTCTAGCGATAATAACTGCATAATATGGGTAATAATGCATGTTATATTGATGATAATAAAAGTAATACGTATATTTATTATAGTTCTAGCGATAATAACTGCATAATATGGGTAATAATGCATGTTATATTGAGAATAATATAAGTAATAAGTATAATTATTACAGTTCTGGCGATAATAACTGCATTATATGGGTAACGATGCACGTTATACTGCTAATAGTATAAGTAATAAGTATAATTATTACAGTTCTAGCAATAATACCTCCATTATATGGGTAATAATGCATGTTATGTTGATAATAATATAAGTAATAAGTATAATTATTACAGTTCTAGCGATAATAACTGCATTATATGGGTAATAATGCATGTTATATTGAGAATAATATAAGTAATAAGTATAATTATTACAGTTCTGGCGATAATAACTGCATTATATGGGTAATAATATACGTTATATTGCTAATAGTATAAGTAATAAGTATAATTATTACAGTTCTAGCGATAATAACTGCATTATATGGGTAAAAATGCATGTTATATTGATAATATTGGGAGTAATGAGTATATTTATTATGGTTCTAGAGATAATAACTGCATAATATGGGTAATAATGCATGTTATATTCATAATAATATAAGTAATAAGTATAATTATTACAGTTCTAGCGATAATAACTGCATTATATGGGTAAAAATGCACGTTATATTGCTAATAGTATAAGTAATAAGTATAATTATTACAGTTCTGGCGATAATACCTCTATTATATGGGTAATAATGCATGTTATATTGATAATGATATAAGTAATAAGTATAATTATTACAGTTCTAGCGATAATAACTGCATAATATGGGTAATAATGCACGTTATATTGCTAATAATATAAGTAATGAGTACAATTATTACAGTTCTAGCGATAATAACTGCATTATATGGGTAATAATGCATGTTATATTGATGATAATGAAAGTAATACGTATATTTATTATAGTTCTAGCGATAATAACTGCATAATATGGGTAATAATGCATGTTATATTGATGATAATAAAAGTAATACGTATATTTATTATAGTTCTAGCGATAATAACTGCATAATATGGGTAATAATGCATGTTATATTGAGAATAATATAAGTAATAAGTATAATTATTACAGTTCTGGCGATAATAACTGCATTATATGGGTAACGATGCACGTTATACTGCTAATAGTATAAGTAATAAGTATAATTATTACAGTTCTAGCAATAATACCTCCATTATATGGGTAATAATGCATGTTATGTTGATAATAATATAAGTAATAAGTATAATTATTACAGTTCTAGCGATAATAACTGCATTATATGGGTAATAATGCATGTTATATTGAGAATAATATAAGTAATAAGTATAATTATTACAGTTCTGGCGATAATAACTGCATTATATGGGTAATAATATACGTTATATTGCTAATAGTATAAGTAATAAGTATAATTATTACAGTTCTAGCGATAATAACTGCATTATATGGGTAAAAATGCATGTTATATTGATAATATTGGGAGTAATGAGTATATTTATTATGGTTCTAGAGATAATAACTGCATAATATGGGTAATAATGCATGTTATATTGATAATAATATAAGTAATAAGTATAATTATTACAGTTCTAGCGATAATAACTGCATTATATGGGTAAAAATGCACGTTATATTGCTAATAGTATAAGTAATAAGTATAATTATTACAGTTCTGGCGATAATACCTCTATTATATGGGTAATAATGCATGTTATATTGATAATGATATAAGTAATAAGTATAATTATTACAGTTCTAGCGATAATAACTGCATAATATGGGTAATAATGCACGTTATATTGCTAATAATATAAGTAATGAGTACAATTATTACAGTTCTAGCGATAATAACTGCATTATATGGGTAATAATGCATGTTATATTGATGATAATGAAAGTAATACGTATATTTATTATAGTTCTAGCGATAATAACTGCATAATATGGGTAATAATGCATGTTATATTGATGATAATAAAAGTAATACGTATATTTATTATAGTTCTAGCGATAATAACTGCATAATATGGGTAATAATGCATGTTATATTGAGAATAATATAAGTAATAAGTATAATTATTACAGTTCTGGCGATAATAACTGCATTATATGGGTAACGATGCACGTTATACTGCTAATAGTATAAGTAATAAGTATAATTATTACAGTTCTAGCAATAATACCTCCATTATATGGGTAATAATGCATGTTATGTTGATAATAATATAAGTAATAAGTATAATTATTACAGTTCTAGCGATAATAACTGCATTATATGGGTAATAATGCATGTTATATTGAGAATAATATAAGTAATAAGTATAATTATTACAGTTCTGGCGATAATAACTGCATTATATGGGTAATAATATACGTTATATTGCTAATAGTATAAGTAATAAGTATAATTATTACAGTTCTAGCGATAATAACTGCATTATATGGGTAAAAATGCATGTTATATTGATAATATTGGGAGTAATGAGTATATTTATTATGGTTCTAGAGATAATAACTGCATAATATGGGTAATAATGCATGTTATATTGATAATAATATAAGTAATAAGTATAATTATTACAGTTCTAGCGATAATAACTGCATTATATGGGTAATAATGCATGTTATATTGATAATATCGGGAGTAATAAGTATAATTATTATAGTTCTAGCGATAATAATAGTAAAATATGGCAAATAGTGCATGTTATATTGATAATAATAAAAGTAATAAGTATATTTATTACAGTTCTATCGATAATAACTGCATAATATGGGTAATAATGCATGTTATATTGATGATAATAAAAGTAATACGTATATTTATTATAGTTCTAGCGATAATAACTGCATAATATGGGTAATAATGCATGTTATATTGATAATAATATGAGTAATAAGTATAATTATTACAGTTCTAGCGATAATAACTGCATTATATGGGTAATAATGCACGTTATATTGCTAACAATATAAGTAATAAGTATAATTATTACAGTTCTAGCGATAATAACTGCATTATATGGGTAATAATGCATGTTACATTGATAATATTGGGAGTAATAAGTATATTTATTATAGTTCTGGCGATCATAACTGCATAATATGGGTAATAATGCATGTTATATTGATAATATTATAAGTAATAAGTATAATTATTACAGTTCTAGCGATAATAACTGCATTATATGGGTAATAATGCACGTTATATTGCTAACAATATAAGTAATAAGTATAATTATTACAGTTCTAGCAATAATACCTCCATTATATGGGTAATAATGCATGTTATGTTGATAATAATATAAGTAATAAGTATAATTATTACAGTTCTAGCGAAAATAACTGCATTATATGGGTAATAATGCATGTTATATTGAGAATAATATAAGTAATAAGTATAATTATTACAGTTCTGGCGATAATAACTGCATTATATGGGTAATAATATACGTTATATTGCTAATAGTATAAGTAATAAGTATAATTATTACAGTTCTAGCGATAATAACTGCATTATATGGGTAAAAATGCATGTTATATTGATAATATTGGGAGTAATGAGTATATTTATTATGGTTCTAGAGATAATAACTGCAAAATATGGGTAATAATGCATGTTATATTGATAATAATATAAGTTTAAGTATAATTATTACAGTTCTAGCGATAATACCTCCATTATATGGGTAATAATGCATGTTATATTGATGATAATGAAAGTAATACGTATATTTATTATAGTTCTAGCGATAATAACTGCATAATATGGGTAATAATGCATGTTATATTGATGATAATAAAAGTAATACGTATATTTATTATACTTCTAGCGATAATAACTGCATAATATGGGTAATAATGCATGTTATATTGAGAATAATATAAGTAATAAGTATAATTATTACAGTTCTGGCGATAATAACTGCATTATATGGGTAACGATGCACGTTATACTGCTAATAGTATAAGTAATAAGTATAATTATTACAGTTCTAGCAATAATACCTCCATTATATGGGTAATAATGCATGTTATGTTGATAATAATATAAGTAATAAGTATAATTATTACAGTTCTAGCGATAATAACTGCATTATATGGGTAATAGTGCATGTTATATTGAGAATAATATAAGTAATAAGTATAATTATTACAGTTCTGGCGATAATAACTGCATTATATGGGTAATAATATACGTTATATTGCTAATAGTATAAGTAATAAGTATAACTATTACAGTTCTAGCGATAATAACCGCATTATATGGGTAAAAATGCATGTTATATTGATAATATTGGGAGTAATGAGTATATTTATTATGGTTCTAGAGATAATAACTGCATAATATGGGTAATAATGCATGTTATATTGATAATAATATAAGTAATAAGTATAATTATTACAGTTCTAGCGATAATAACTGCATTATATGGGTAAAAATGCACGTTATATTGCTAATAGTATAAGTAATAAGTATAATTATTACAGTTCTAGCGATAATACCTCTATTATATGGGTAATAATGCATGTTATATTGATAATGATATAAGTAATAAGTATAATTATTACAGTTCTAGCGATAATAACTGCATAATATGGGTAATAATGCACGTTATATTGCTAATAATATAAGTAATGAGTACAATTATTACAGTTCTAGCGATAATAACTGCATTATATGGGTAATAATGCATGTTATATTGATAACAATATAAGTAATAAGTATAATTATTACAGTTCTAGCGATAATAACTGCATTATATGGGTAATAATGCATGTTATATTGATGATAATAAAAGTAATACGTATATTTATTATAGTTCTAGCGATAATAACTGCATAATATGGGTAATAATGCATGTTATATTGAGAATAATATAAGTAATAAGTATAATTATTACAGTTCTGGCGATAATAACTGCATTATATGGGTAATAATATACGTTATATTGCTAATAGTATAAGTAATAAGTATAATTATTACAGTTCTAGCGGTAATAACTACATTATATGGGTAATAATGCACGTTATATTGCTAATAATATAAGTAATAAGTATAATTATTACAGTTCTAGCGATAATAACTGCATTATATGGGTAAAAATGCATGTTATATTGATAATATTGGGAGTAATGAGTATATTTATTATGGTTCTAGAGATAATAACTGCATAATATGGGTAATAATGCATGTTATATTGATAATAATATAAGTAATAAGTATAATTATTACAGTTCTAGCGATAATAACTGCATTATATGGGTAAAAATGCACGTTATATTGCTAATAGTATAAGTAATAAGTATAATTATTACAGTTCTAGCGATAATACCTCTATTATATGGGTAATAATGCATGTTATATTGATAATGATATAAGTAATAAGTATAATTATTACAGTTCTAGCGATAATAACTGCATAATATGGGTAATAATGCACGTTATATTGCTAATAATATAAGTAATGAGTACAATTACTACAGTTCTAGCGATAATAACTGCATTATATGGGTAATAATGCATGTTATATTGATAACAATATAAGTAATAAGTATAATTATTACAGTTCTAGCGATAATAACTGCATTATATGGGTAATAATGCATGTTATATTGATAATATCGGGAGTAATAAGTACAATTATTATAGTTCTAGCGATAATAATAGTAAAATATGGCAAATAGTGCATGTTATATTGATAATAATAAAAGTAATAAGTATATTTATTACAGTTCTATCGATAATAACTGCATAATATGGGTAATAATGCATGTTATATTGATGATAATAAAAGTAATACGTATATTTATTATAGTTCTAGCGATAATAACTGCATAATATGCGTAATAATGCACGTTATATTGCTAATAATATAAGTAATAAGTATAATTATTACAGTTCTAGCGATAATAACTGCATTATATGGGTAAAAATGCATGTTATATTGATAATATTGGGAGTAATGAGCATATTTATTATGGTTCTAGAGATAATAACTGCATAATATGGGTAATAATGCATGTTATATTGAGAATAATATAAGTAATAAGTATAATTATTACAGTTCTAGCGATAATAACTGCATTATATGGGTAATAGTGCATGTTATATTGAGAATAATATAAGTAATAAGTATAATTATTACAGTTCTGGCGATAATAACTGCATTATATGGGTAATAATATACGTTATATTGCTAATAGTATAAGTAATAAGTATAATTATTACAGTTCTAGCGATAATAACTGCATTATATGGGTAAAAATGCCTGTTATATTGATAATATTGGGAGTAATGAGTATATTTATTATGGTTCCTGAGATAATAACTGCATAATATGGGTAATAATGCATATTATATTGATAATAATATAAGTAATAAGTATAATTATTACAGTTCTAGCGATAATAACTGCATTATATGCGTAAAAATGCACGTTATATTGCTAATAGTATAAGCAATAAGTATAATTATTACAGTTCTAGCGATAATACCTCTATTATATGGGTAATAATGCATGTTATATTGATAATGATATAAGTAATAAGTATAATTATTACAGTTCTAGCGATAATAACTGCATAATATGGGTAATAATGCACGTTATATTGCTAATAATATAAGTAATGAGTACAATTATTACAGTTCTAGCGATAATAACTGCATTATATGGGTAATAATGCATGTTATATTGATAACAATATAAGTAATAAGTATAATTATTACAGTTCTAGCGATAATAACTGCATTATATGGGTAATAATGCATGTTATATTGATGATAATAAAAGTAATACGTATATTTATTATAGTTCTAGCGATAATAACTGCATAATATGGGTAATAATGCATGTTATATTGAGAATAATATAAGTAATAAGTATAATTATTACAGTTCTGGCGATAATAACTGCATTATATGGGTAATAATATACGTTATATTGCTAATAGTATAAGTAATAAGTATAATTATTACAGTTCTAGCGGTAATAACTACATTATATGGGTAATAATGCACGTTATATTGCTAATAATATAAGTAATAAGTATAATTATTACAGTTCTAGCGATAATAACTGCATTATATGTGTAAAAATGCATGTTATATTGATAATATTGGGAGTAATGAGTATATTTATTATGGTTCTAGAGATAATAACTGCATAATATGGGTAATAATGCATGTTATATTGATAATAATATAAGTAATAAGTATAATTATTACAGTTCTAGCGATAACAACTGCATTATATGGGTAAAAATGCACGTTATATTGCTAATAGTATAAGTAATAAGTATAATTATTACAGTTCTAGCGATAATACCTCTATTATATGGGTAATAATGCATGTTATATTGATAATGATATAAGTAATAAGTATAATTATTACAGTTCTAGCGATAATAACTGCATAATATGGGTAATAATGCACGTTATATTGCTAATAATATAAGTAATGAGTACAATTATTACAGTTCTAGCGATAATAACTGCATTATATGGGTAATAATGCATGTTATATTGATAACAATATAAGTAATAAGTATAATTAATACAGTTCTAGCGATAATAACTGCATTATATGGGTAATAATGCATGTTATATTGATAATATCGGGAGTAATAAGTACAATTATTATAGTTCTAGCGATAATAATAGTAAAATATGGCAAATAGTGCATGTTATATTGATAATAATAAAAGTAATAAGTATAATTATTACAGTTCTAGCGATAATACCTCCATTATATGGGTAATAATGCATGTTATATTGATAATGATATAAGTAATAAGTATAATTATTACAGTTCTAGCGATAATAACTGCATAATATGGGTAATAATGCACGTTACATTGCTAATAATATAAGTAATGAGTACAATTATTACAGTTCTAGCGATAATAACTGCATTATATGGGTAATAATGCATGTTATATTGATAACAATATAAGTAATAAGTATAATTATTACAGTTCTAGCGATAATAACTGCATTATATGGGTAATAATGCATGTTATATTGATGATAATAAAAGTAATACGTATATTTATTATAGTTCTAGCGATAATAACTGCATAATATGCGTAATAATGCACGTTATATTGCTAATAATATAAGTAATAAGTATAATTATTACAGTTCTAGCGATAATAACTGCATTATATGGGTAAAAATGCATGTTATATTGATAATATTGGGAGTAATGAGCATATTTATTATGGTTCTAGAGATAATAACTGCATAATATGGGTAATAATGCATGTTATATTGAGAATAATATAAGTAATAAGTATAATTATTACAGTTCTAGCGATAATAACTGCATTATATGGGTAATAAGGCATGTAATATTGATAACATCGGGAGTAATAGGTATAATTATTATAGTTCTAGCGATAATAATAGTAAAATATGGCTAATAGTGCATGATATATTGATAATAGTAAATGTAGTAAGTGTATTTATTACAGTTCTATCGATAATAACTGCATAATATGGGTAATAATGCATGTTATATTGATAATAATATAAGTAATAAGTATAATTATTACAGTTCTAGCGATAATACCTCCATTATATGGGTAATAATGCATGTTATATTGATGATAATGAAAGTAATACGTATATTTATTATAGTTCTAGCGATAATAACTGCATAATATGGGTAATAATGCATGTTATGTTGATAATAATATAAGTAATAAGTATAATTATTACAGTTCTAGCGATAATAACTGCATTATATGGGTAATAATGCATGTTATATTGAGAATAATATAAGTAATAAGTATAATTATTACAGTTCTGGCGATAATAACTGCATTATATGGGTAATAATATACGTTATATTGCTAATAGTATAAGTAATAAGTATAATTATTACAGTTCTAGCGATAATAACTGCATTATATGGGTAAAAATGCATGTTATATTGATAATATTGGGAGTAATGAGTATATTTATTATGGTTCTAGAGATAATAACTGCATAATATGGGTAATAATGCATGTTATATTGATAATAATATAAGTAATAAGTATAATTATTACAGTTCTAGCGATAATAACTGCATTATATGGGTAAAAATGCACGTTATATTGCTAATAGTATAAGTAATAAGTATAATTATTACAGTTCTAGCGATAATACCTCTATTATATGGGTAATAATGCATGTTATATCGATAATGATATAAGTAATAAGTATAATTATTACAGTTCTAGCGATAATAACTGCATAATATGGGTAATAATGCACGTTATATTGCTAATAATATAAGTAATGAGTACAATTATTACAGTTCTAGCGATAATAACTGCATTATATGGGTAATAATGCATGTTATATTGATAATAATATAAGTAATAAGTATAATTATTACAGTTCTAGCGATAATAAGTGCATTATATGGGTAATAATGCATGTTATATTGATAATATCGGGAGTAATAAGTATAATTATTATAGTTATAGCGATAATAATAGTAAAATATGGCAAATAGTGCATGTTATATTGATAATAATAAAAGTAATAAGTATATTTATTACAGTTCTATCGATAATAACTGCATAATATGGGTAATAATGCATGTTATATTGATGATAATGAAAGTAATACGTATATTTATTATAGTTCTAGCGATAATAACTGCATAATATGGGTAATAATGCATGTTATATTGATGATAATAAAAGTAATACGTATATTTATTATACTTCTAGCGATAATAACTGCATAATATGGGTAATAATGCATGTTATATTGAGAATAATATAAGTAATAAGTATAATTATTACAGTTCTGGCGATAATAACTGCATTATATGGGTAACGATGCACGTTATACTGCTAATAGTATAAGTAATAAGTATAATTATTACAGTTCTAGCAATAATACCTCCATTATATGGGTAATAATGCATGTTATGTTGATAATAATATAAGTAATAAGTATAATTATTACAGTTCTAGCGATAATAACTGCATTATATGGGTAATAGTGCATGTTATATTGAGAATAATATAAGTAATAAGTATAATTATTACAGTTCTGGCGATAATAACTGCATTATATGGGTAATAATATACGTTATATTGCTAATAGTATAAGTAATAAGTATAATTATTACAGTTCTAGCGATAATAACTGCATTATATGGGTAAAAATGCATGTTATATTGATAATATTGGGAGTAATGAGTATATTTATTATGGTTCTAGAGATAATAACTGCATAATATGGGTAATAATGCATGTTATATTGATAATAATATAAGTAATAAGTATAATTATTACAGTTCTAGCGATAATAACTGCATTATATGGGTAAAAATGCACGTTATATTGCTAATAGTATAAGTAATAAGTATAATTATTACAGTTCTAGCGATAATACCTCTATTATATGGGTAATAATGCATGTTATATCGATAATGATATAAGTAATAAGTATAATTATTACAGTTCTAGCGATAATAACTGCATAATATGGGTAATAATGCACGTTATATTGCTAATAATATAAGTAATGAGTACAATTATTACAGTTCTAGCGATAATAACTGCATTATATGGGTAATAATGCATGTTATATTGATAATAATATAAGTAATAAGTATAATTATTACAGTTCTAGCGATAATAAGTGCATTATATGGGTAATAATGCATGTTATATTGATAATATCGGGAGTAATAAGTATAATTATTATAGTTATAGCGATAATAATAGTAAAATATGGCAAATAGTGCATGTTATATTGATAATAATAAAAGTAATAAGTATATTTATTACAGTTCTATCGATAATAACTGCATAATATGGGTAATAATGCATGTTATATTGATGATAATGAAAGTAATACGTATATTTATTATAGTTCTAGCGATAATAACTGCATAATATGGGTAATAATGCATGTTATATTGATGATAATAAAAGTAATACGTATATTTATTATACTTCTAGCGATAATAACTGCATAATATGGGTAATAATGCATGTTATATTGAGAATAATATAAGTAATAAGTATAATTATTACAGTTCTGGCGATAATAACTGCATTATATGGGTAACGATGCACGTTATACTGCTAATAGTATAAGTAATAAGTATAATTATTACAGTTCTAGCAATAATACCTCCATTATATGGGTAATAATGCATGTTATGTTGATAGTAATATAAGTAATAAGTATAATTATTACAGTTCTAGCGATAATAACTGCATTATATGGGTAATAGTGCATGTTATATTGAGAATAATATAAGTAATAAGTATAATTATTACAGTTCTGGCGATAATAACTGCATTATATGGGTAATAATATACGTTATATTGCTAATAGTATAAGTAATAAGTATAATTATTACAGTTCTAGCGATAATAACTGCATTATATGGGTAAAAATGCATGTTATATTGATAATATTGGGAGTAATGAGTATATTTATTATGGTTCTAGAGATAATAACTGCATAATATGGGTAGTAATGCATGTTATATTGATAATAATATAAGTAATAAGTATAATTATTACAGTTCTAGCGATAATAACTGCATTATATGGGTAAAAATGCACGTTATATTGCTAATAGTATAAGCAATAAGTATAATTATTACAGTTCTAGCGATAATACCTCTATTATATGGGTAATAATGCATGTTATATTGATAATGATATAAGTAATAAGTATAATTATTACAGTTCTAGCGATAATAACTGCATAATATGGGTAATAATGCACGTTATATTGCTAATAATATAAGTAATGAGTACAATTATTACAGTTCTAGCGATAATAACTGCATTATATGGGTAATAATGCATGTTATATTGATAACAATATAAGTAATAAGTATAATTATTACAGTTCTAGCGATAATAACTGCATTATATGGGTAATAATGCATGTTATATTGATGATAATAAAAGTAATACGTACATTTATTATAGTTCTAGCGATAATAACTGCATAATATGGGTAATAATGCATGTTATATTGAGAATAATATAAGTAATAAGTATAATTATTACAGTTCTGGCGATAATAACTGCATTATATGGGTAATAATATACGTTATATTGCTAATAGTATAAGTAATAAGTATAATTATTACAGTTCTAGCGGTAATAACTACATTATATGGGTAATAATGCACGTTATATTGCTAATAATATAAGTAATAAGTATAATTATTACAGTTCTAGCGATAATAACTGCATTATATGGGTAAAAATGCATGTTATATTGATAATATTGGGAGTAATGAGTATATTTATTATGGTTCTAGAGATAATAACTGCATAATATGGGTAGTAATGCATGTTATATTGATAATAATATAAGTAATAAGTATAATTATTACAGTTCTAGCGATAATAACTGCATTATATGGGTAAAAATGCACGTTATATTGCTAATAGTATAAGTAATAAGTATAATTATTACAGTTCTAGCGATAATACCTCTATTATATGGGTAATAATGCATGTTATATTGATAATGATATAAGTAATAAGTATAATTATTACAGTTCTAGCGATAATAACTGCATAATATGGGTAATAATGCACGTTATATTGCTAATAATATAAGTAATGAGTACAATTATTACAGTTCTAGCGATAATAACTGCATTATATGGGTAATAATGCATGTTATATTGATAACAATATAAGTAATAAGTATAATTATTACAGTTCTAGCGATAATAACTGCATTATATGGGTAATAATGCATGTTATATTGATAATATCGGGAGTAATAAGTATAATTATTATAGTTCTAGCGATAATAATAGTAAAATATGGCAAATAGTGCATGTTATATTGATAATAATAAAAGTAATAAGTATATTTATTACAGTTCTATCGATAATAACTGCATAATATGGGTAATAATGCATGTTATATTGATGATAATAAAAGTAATACGTATATTTATTATAGTTCTAGCGATAATAACTGCATAATATGCGTAATAATGCACGTTATATTGCTAATAATATAAGTAATAAGTATAATTATTACAGTTCTAGCGATAATAACTGCATTATATGGGTAAAAATGCATGTTATATTGATAATATTGGGAGTAATGAGTATATTTATTATGGTTCTAGAGATAATAACTGCATAATATGGGTAATAATGCATGTTATATTGAGAATAATATAAGTAATAAGTATAATTATTACAGTTCTAGCGATAATAACTGCATTATATGGGTAATAAGGCATGTAATATTCATAACATCGGGAGTAATAGGTATAATTATTATAGTTCTAGCGATAATAATAGTAAAATATGGCTAATAGTGCATGATATATTGATAATAGTAAATGTAGTAAGTGCATTTATTACAGTTCTATCGATAATAACTGCATAATATGGGTAATAATGCATGTTATATTGATAATAATATAAGTAATAAGTATAATTATTACAGTTCTAGCGATAATACCTCCATTATATGGGTAATAATGCATGTTATATTGATGATAATGAAAGTAATACGTATATTTATTATAGTTCTAGCGATAATAACTGCATAATATGGGTAATAATGCATGTTATGTTGATAATAATATAAGTAATAAGTATAATTATTACAGTTCTAGCGATAATAACTGCATTATATGGGTAATAATGCATGTTATATTGAGAATAATATAAGTAATAAGTATAATTATTACAGTTCTGGCGATAATAACTGCATTATATGGGTAATAATATACGTTATATTGCTAATAGTATAAGTAATAAGTATATGTATTACAGTTCTAGCGATAATAACTGCATTATATGGGTAAAAATGCATGTTATATTGATAATATTGGGAGTAATGAGTATATTTATTATGGTTCTAGAGATAATAACTGCATAATATGGGTAATAATGCATGTTATATTGATAATAATATAAGTAATAAGTATAATTATTACAGTTCTAGCGATAATAACTGCATTATACGGGTAAAAATGCACGTTATATTGCTAATAGTATAAGAAATAAGTATAATTATTACAGTTCTAGCGATAATACCTCTATTATATGGGTAATAATGCATGTTATATTGATAATGATATAAGTAATAAGTATAATTATTACAGTTCTAGCGATAATAACTGCATAATATGGGTAATAATGCACGTTATATTGCTAATAATATAAGTAATGAGTACAATTATTACAGTTCTAGCGATAATAACTGCATTATATGGGTAATAATGCATGTTATATTGATAATAATATAAGTAATAAGTATAATTATTACAGTTCTAGCGATAATAAGTGCATTATATGGGTAATAATGCATGTTATATTGATAATATCGGGAGTAATAAGTATAATTATTATAGTTCTAGCGATAATAATAGTAAAATATGGCAAATAGTGCATGTTATATTGATAATAATAAAAGTAATAAGTATATTTATTACAGTTCTATCGATAATAACTGCATAATATGGGTAATAATGCATGTTATATTGATGATAATAAAAGTAATACGTATATTTATTATAGTTCTAGCGATAATAACTGCATAATATGGGTAATAATGCATGTTATATTGATAATAATATGAGTAATAAGTATAATTATTACAGTTCTAGCGATAATAACTGCATTATATGGGTAATAATGCACGTTATATTGCTAACAATATAAGTAATAAGTATAATTATTACAGTTCTAGCGATAATAACTGCATTATGTGGGTAATAATGCATGTTACATTGATAATATTGGGAGTAATAAGTATATTTATTATAGTTCTGGCGATCATAACTGCATAATATGGGTAATAATGCATGTTATATTGATAATATTATAAGTAATAAGTATAATTATTACAGTTCTAGCGATAATAACTGCATTATATGGGTAATAATGCACGTTATATTGCTAACAATATAAGTAATAAGTATAATTATTACAGTTCTAGCGATAATAACTGCATTATATGGGTAAAAATGCATGTTATATTGATAATATTGGGAGTAATGAGTATATTTATTATGGTTCTACAGATAATAACTGCAAAATATGGGTAATAATGCATGTTATATTGAGAATAATATAAGTAATAAGTATAATTATTACAGTTCTAGCGATAATAACTGCATTATATGGGTAATAAGGCATGTAATATTCATAACATCGGGAGTAATAGGTATAATTATTATAGTTCTAGCGATAATAATAGTAAAATATGGCTAATAGTGCATGATATATTGATAATAGTAAATGTAGTAAGTGCATTTATTACAGTTCTATCGATAATAACTGCATAATATGGGTAATAATGCATGTTATATTGATAATAATATAAGTAATAAGTATAATTATTACATTTCTAGCGATAATACCTCCATTATATGGGTAATAATGCATGTTATATTGATGATAATGAAAGTAATACGTATATTTATTACAGTTCTAGCGATAATAACTGCATTATATGGGTAATAATGCATGTTATATTGAGAATAATATAAGTAATAAGTATAATTATTACAGTTCTAGCGATAATAACTGCATTATATGGGTAATAATATACGTTATATTGCTAATAGTATAAGTAATAAGTATAATTATTACAGTTCTAGCGATAATAACTGCATTATATGGGTAAAAATGCATGTTATATTGATAATATTGGGAGTAGTGAGTATATTTATTATGGTTCTAGAGATAATAACTGCATAATATGGGTAATAATGCATGTTATATTGATAATAATATAAGTAATAAGTATAATTATTACAGTTCTAGCGATAATAACTGCATTATATGGGTAAAAATGCACGTTATATTGCTAATAGTATAAGTAATAAGTATAATTATTACAGTTCTAGCGATAATACCTCTATTATATGGGTAATAATGCATGTTATATTGATAATGATATAAGTAATAAGTATAATTATTACAGTTCTAGCGATAATAAGTGCATTATATGGGTAATAATGCATGTTATATTGATAATATCGGGAGTAATAAGTATAATTATTATAGTTCTAGCGATAATAATAGTAAAATATGGCAAATAGTGCATGTTATATTGATAATAATAAAAGTAATAAGTATATTTATTACAGTTCTATCGATAATAACTGCATAATATGGGTAATAATGCATGTTATATTGATGATAATAAAAGTAATACGTATATTTATTATAGTTCTAGCGATAATAACTGCATAATATGGGTAATAATGCATGTTATATTGATAATAATATGAGTAATAAGTATAATTATTACAGTTCTAGCGATAATAACTGCATTATATGGGTAATAATGCACGTTATATTGCTAACAATATAAGTAATAAGTATAATTATTACAGTTCTAGCGATAATAACTGCATTATATGGGTAATAATGCATGTTACATTGATAATATTGGGAGTAATAAGTATATTTATTATAGTTCTGGCGATCATAACTGCATAATATGGGTAATAATGCATGTTATATTGATAATATTATAAGTAATAAGTATAATTATTACAGTTCTAGCGATAATAACTGCATTATATGGGTAATAATGCACGTTATATTGCTAACAATATAAGTAATAAGTATAATTATTACAGTTCTAGCGATAATAACTGCATTATATGGGTAAAAATGCATGTTATATTGATAATATTGGGAGTAATGAGTATATTTATTATGGTTCTACAGATAATAACTGCAAAATATGGGTAATAATGCATGTTATATTGAGAATAATATAAGTAATAAGTATAATTATTACAGTTCTAGCGATAATACCTCCATTATATGGGTAATAATGCATGTTATATTGATAATATCGGGAGTAATAAGTATAATTATTATAGTTCTAGCGATAATAACTGCATAATATGGGTAATAATGCATGTTATATTGATGATAATGAAAGTAATACGTATATTTATTATAGTTCTAGCGATAATAACTGCATAATATGGCTAATAATGCATGTTATATTGATAGTGATATAAGTAATAAGTATAATTATTACAGTTCTAGCGATAACAACTGCATAATATGGGTTATAATGCACGTTATATTGATGATAATATAAGTAATAAGTATAATTATTACAGTTATAGCGATAATAACTGCATTATATGGGTAATAATGCATGTTGTATTGATAATATCGGGAGTAATAAGTATAATTATTATAGTTATAGCGATAATAATAGTAAAATATGGCAAATAGTGCATGTTATATTGATAATAATAAAAGTAATAAGTATATTTATTACAGTCCTATCCATAATAACTGCATAATATGGGTAATAATGGATGTTATATTGATAATAATCTAAGTAATAAGTATAATTATTACAGTTCTGGCGATAATAACTGCATTATATGGGTAATAATGCACGTTATATTGCTAACAATATAAGTAATAAGTATAATTATTACAGTTCTAGCGATAATAACTTCTTAATATGGGTAATAATGCATGTTATATTGATGATACTGAAAGTAGTAAGTATATTTATTACAGTTCTAGCGATAATAACTGCATTATATGGGTAATAATGCATGTTATATTGATAATATCGGGAGTAATAAGTATAATTATTACAGTTCTAGCGATAATAACTGCATTATATGGGTAATAAGGCATGTTATATTGATAACATCGGGAGTAATAAGTATAATTATTATAGTTCTAGCGATAATAATAGTAAAATATGGCTAATAGTGCATGTTATATTGATAATAATAAAACTAATAAATATATTTATTACAGTTCTATCGATAATAACTGCATAATATGGGTAATAATGCAAGTTATATTGATAATAATGAAAGTAATACGTATATTTATTATAGTTCGTGCGATAATAACTGCATAATATGGGTAATAATGCATGTTATATTGAGAATAATATAAGTAATAAGTATAATTATTACAGTTCTGGCGATAATAACTGCATTATATGGGTAACAATGCACGTTATATTGCTAATAGTGTAAGTAATAAGTATAATTATTACAGTTCTAGCAATAATACCTCTATTATATGGGTAATAATGCATGTTATGTTGATAATAATATAAGTAATAAGTATAATTATTACAGTTCTAGCGATAATAACTGCATTATATGGGTAATAATGCATGTTATATTGAGAATAATATAAGTAATAAGTATAATTATTACAGTTCTGGCGATAATAACTGCATTATATGGGTAATAATGCGTGTTACATTGATAATATTGGGAGTAATAAGTATATTTATTATAGTTCTGGCGATCATAACTGCATAATGTGGGTAATAATGTATGTTATATTGAGAATAATATAAGCAATAAGTATAATTATTACAGTTCTATCGATAATAACTGCATAATATGGGTAATAATGCATGTTATATTGATGATAATAAAAGTAATACGTATATTTATTATAGTTCTGGCGATAATAACTGCATTATACGGGTAATAATGCACGTTATATTGCTAATAGTATAAGTAATAAGTATAATTATTACAGTTCTGGCGATAATAACTGCATTATATGGGTAACAATGCACGTTATATTGCTAATAGTGTAAGTAATAAGTATAATTATTACAGTTCTAGCAATAATACCTCTATTATATGGGTAATAATGCATGTTATGTTGATAATAATATAAGTAATAAGTATAATTATTACAGTTCTAGCGATAATAACTGCATTATATGGGTAATAATGCATGTTATATTGAGAATAATATAAGTAATAAGTATAATTATTACAGTTCTGGCGATAATAACTGCATTATATGGGTAATAATGCACGTTATATTGCTAATAGTATAAGTAATAAGTATAATTATTACAGTTCTAGCGATAATACCTCCATTATATGGGTAATAATGCATGTTATATTGATAATAATATAAGTAATAAGTATAAATATTACAGTTCTAGCGATAATAACTGCATAATATGGCTAATAATGCATGTTATATTGATAATAATATGAGTAATAAGTATAATTATTACAGTTCTAGCGATAATAACTGCATTATATGAGTAAAAATGCACGTTATATTGCTAATAGTATAAGTAATAAGTATAATTATTACAGTTCCAGCGATAATACCTCTATTATATGGGTAATAATGCATGTTATATTGATAATGATATAAGTAATAAGTATAATTATTACAGTTCTAGCGATAATAACTGCATAATATGGGTAATAATGCACGTTATATTGCTAATAATATAAGTAATGAGTACAATTATTACAGTTCTAGCGATAATAACTGCATTATATGGGTAATAATGCATGTTATATTGCTAACAATATAAGTAATAAGTATAATTATTACAGTTCTAGCGATAATAACTGCATTATATGGGTAATAATGCACGTTATATTGCTAATAATATAAGTAATAAGTATAATTATTACAGTTCTAGCGATAATAACTGCATTATATGGGTAACAATGCACGTTTTATTGCTAATAGTATAAGTAATAAGTATAATTATTACAGTTCTAGCGATAATACCTCTATTATATGGGTAATAATGCATGTTATATTGATGATAATGAAAGTAATACGTATATTTATTATAGTTCTAGCGATAATAACTGCATAATGTGGGTAATAATGCATGTTATATTGAGAATAATATAAGTAATAGGTATAATTATTACAGTTCTAGCGATAATAACTGCATTATATGGGTAATAATGCACGTTATATTGCTAACAATATAAGTAATAAGTATAATTATTACAGTTCTGGCGATAATAACTGCATTATATGGGTAATAATGCATGCTATATTGATAATATCGGGAGTAATAAGTATAATTATTATAGTTCTAGCGATAATAATAGTAAAATATGGCAAATAGTGCATGTCATATTGATAATAATAAAACTAACAAATATATTTATTACAGTTCTATCGATAATAACTGCATTATATGGATAATAATGCAAGTTATATTGATGATAATAGAAGTAATACGTATATTTATTATAGTTCTAGCGATAATACCTGCATAATATGGGTAATAATGCATGTTATATTGATAATAATTAAAGTAATACGTATATTTATTATAGTTCTTGCGATAATAACTGCATAATATGGGTAATAATGCATGTTATATTGATAATAATATGAGTAATAAGTATAATTATTACAGTTCTAGCGATAATAACTGCATTATATGGGTAATAATGCACGTTATATTGCTAATAGTATAAGTAATAAGTATAATTATTACAGTTCTTGCGATAATACCTCCATTATATGGGTAATAATGCTTGTTATATTGATAATAATATAAGTAATAAGTATAATTATTACAGTTCTAGCGATAATAACTGCATTATATGGGTAATAATGCACGTTATATTGCTAACAAAATAAGTAATAAGTATAATTATTACAGTTCTAGCGATAATAACTGCATTATATGGGTAAAAATGCACGTTATATTGCTAATAGTATAAGTAATAAGTATAATTATTACAGTTCTAGCGATAATACCTCTATTATATGGGTAATAATGCATGTTATATTGATAATGATATAAGTAATAAGTATAATTATTACAGTTCTAGCGATAATAACTGCATAATATGGGTAAGAATGCACGTTATATTGCTAATAATATAAGTAATGAGTACAATTATTACAGTTCTAGCGATAATAACTGCATTATATGGGTAACAATGCACGTTTTATTGCTAATAGTATAAGTAATAAGTATAATTATTACAGTTCTAGCGATAATACCTCTATTATATGGGTAATAATGCATGTTATATTGATAATGATATAAGTAATAAGTATAATTATTACAGTTCTAGCGATAATAACTGCATAATATGGGTAATAATGCACGTTATATTGCTAATAATATAAGTAATGAGAACAATTATTACAGTTCTAGCGATAATAACTGCATAATATGGGTAATAATGCATGTTATATTGAGAATAATATAAGTAATAAGTATAGTTATTACAGTTCTGGCGATAATAACTGCATTATATGGGTAATAATGCATGTTATATTGATAATATCGGGAGTAATAAGTATAATTATTATAGTTCTAGCGATAATAATAGTAAAATATGGCAAATAGTGCATGTCATATTGATAATAATAAAACTAATAAATATATTTATTACAGTTCTATCGATAATAACTGCATTATATGGATAATAATGCAAGTTATATTGATGATAATAGAAGTAATACGTATATTTATTATAGTTCTAGCGATAATACCTGCATAATATGGGTAATAATGCATGTTATATTGATAATAATTAAAGTAATACGTATATTTATTATAGTTCTTGCGATAATAACTGCATAATATGGGTAACAATGCATGTTATATTGATAATAATACGAGTAATAAGTATAATTATTACAGTTCTAGCGATAATAACTGCATTATATGGGTAATAATGCACGTTATATTGCTAACAATATAAGTAATAAGTATAATTATTACAGTTCTAGCGATAATAACTGCATTATATGGGTAATAATGCATGTTACATTGATAATATTGGGAGTAATAAGTATATTTATTATAGTTCCGGCGATCATAACTGCATAATGTGGGTAATAATGCATGTTATATTGAGAATAATATAAGTAATAAGTATAATTATTACAGGTCTATCGATAATAACTGCATAATATGGGTAATAATGCATGTTATATTGATGATAATAAAAGTAATACGTATATTTATTATAGTTCTGGCGATAATAACTGCATTATATGGGTAATAATGCACGTTATATTGCTAATAGTATAAGTAATAAGTATAATTATTACAGTTCTTGCGATAATACCTCCATTATATGGGTAATAATGCTTGTTATATTGATAATAATATAAGTAATAAGTATAATTATTACAGTTCTAGCGATAATAACTGCATTATATGGGTAATAATGCATGTTACATTGATAATATTGGGAGTAATAAGTATATTTATTATAGTTCCGGCGATCATAACTGCATAATGTGGGTAATAATGCATGTTATATTGAGAATAATATAAGTAATAAGTATAATTATTACAGGTCTATCGATAATAACTGCATAATATGGGTAATAATGCATGTTATATTGATGATAATAAAAGTAATACGTATATTTATTATAGTTCTGGCGATAATAACGGCATTATATGGGTAATAATGCACGTTATATTGCTAATAGTATAAGTAATAAGTATAATTATTACATTTCTTGCGATAATACCTCCATTATATGGGTAATAATGCACGTTATATTGCTAATAGTATAAGTAATAAGTATAATTATTGCATTTCTTGCGATAATACCTCCATTATATGGGTAATAATGCATGTTATATTGATAATAATATAAGTAATAAGTATAATTATTACAGTTCTAGCGATAATAACTGCATTATATGGGTAATAATGCACGTTATATTGCTAATAATATAAGTAATAAGTATAATTATTACAGTTCTTGCGATAATACCTCCATTATATGGGTAATAATGCTTGTTATATTGATAATAATATAAGTAATAAGTATAATTATTACAGTTCTAGCGATAATAACTGCATTATATGGGTAATAATGCATGTTACATTGATAATATTGGGAGTAATAAGTATATTTATTATAGTTCCGGCGATCATAACTGCATAATGTGGGTAATAATGCATGTTATATTGATAATAATAAAAGTAATAAGTACATTTATTACAGTTCTATCGATAATAACTGCATAATATGGGTAATAATGCATGTTATATTGATGATAATAAAAGTAATACGTATATTTATTATAGTTCTAGCGATAATAACTGCATAATATGGGTAATAATGCATGTTATATTGATAATAATATGAGTAATAAGTATAATTATTACAGTTCTAGCGATAATAACTGCATTATATGGGTAATAATGCACGTTATATTGCGAACAATATAAGTAATAAGTATAATTATTACAGTTCTAGCGATAATAACTGCATTATATGGGTAATAATGCACGTTATAAGGCTAATAATATAAGTAATAAGTATAATTATTACAGTTCTAGCGATAATAACTGCATTATATGGGTAATAATGCATGTTATATTGATAATATCGGGAGTAATAAGTATAATTATTATAGTTCTAGCGATAATAACTGCATTATATGGGTAACAATGCACGTTTTATTGCTAATAGTATAAGTAATAAGTATACTTATTACAGTTCTAGCGATAATACCTCTATTATATGGGTAATAATGCATGTTATATTGATGATAATGAAAGTAATACGTATATTTATTATAGTTCTAGCGATAATAACTGCATAATGTGGGTAATAATGCATGTTATATTGAGAATAATATAAGTAATAAGTATAATTATTACAGTTCTAGCGATAATAACTGCATTATATGGGTAATAATGCACGTTATATTGCTAACAATATAAGTAATAAGTATAATTATTACAGTTCTAGCGATAATAACTGCATTATATGGGTAAAAATGCACGTTATATTGCTAATAGTATAAGTAATAAGTATAATTATTACAGTTCTAGCGATAATACCTCTATTATATGGGTAATAATGCATGTTATATTGATAATGATATAAGTAATAAGTATAATTATTACAGTTCTAGCGATAATAACTGCATAATATGGGCAATAATGCACGTTATATTGCTAATAATATAAGTAATGAGTACAATTATTACAGTTCTAGCGATAATAACTGCATAATATGGGTAATAATGCATGTTATATTGAGAATAATATAAGTAATAAGTATAATTATTACAGTTCTGGCGATAATAACTGCATTATATGGGTAATAATGCATGTTATATTGATAATATCGGGAGTAATAAGTATAATTATTATAGTTCTAGCGATAATAATAGTAAAATATGGCAAATAGTGCATGTTATATTGATAATAATAAAACTAATAAATATATTTATTACAGTTCTATCGATAATAACTGCATTATATGGGTAATAATGCAAGTTATATTGATGATAATAAAAGTAATACGTATATTTATTATAGCTCTAGCGATAATACCTGCATAATATGGGTAATAATGCATGTTATATTGATAATAATGAAAGTAATACGTATATTTATTATAGTTCTTGCGATAATAACTGCATAATATGGGTAATAATGCATGTTATATTGAGAAAAATATAAGTAATAAGTATAATTATTACAGTTCTCTCGATAATAACTGCATTATATGGGTAACAATGCACGTTATATTGCTAATAGTGTAAGTAATAAGTATAATTATTACAGTTCTAGCAATAATACCTCCATTATATGGGTAATAATGCATGTTATGTTGATAATAATATAAGTAATAAGTATAATTATTACAGTTCTAGCGATAATAACTGCATTATATGGGTAATAATGCATGTTATATTGATGATAATGAAAGTAATACGTATATTTATTATAGTTCTATCGATAATAACTGCATAATGTGGGTAATAATGCATGTTATATTGAGAATAATATAAGTGATAAGTATAATTATTACAGTTCTGGCGATAATAACTGCATTATATGGGTAATAATGCACGTTATATTGCTAATAGTATAAGTAATAAGTATAATTATTACAGTTCTTGCGATAATACCTCCATTATATGGGTAATAATGCATGTTATATTGATAATAATATAAGTAATAAGTATAATTATTACAGTTCTAGCGATAATAACTGCATTATATGGGTAATAATGCACGTTATATTGCTAACAATATAAGTAATAAGTATAATTATTACAGTTCTAGCGATAATAACTGCATTATATGGGTAATAATGCACGTTATATTGCTAATAATATAAGTAATAAGTATAATTATTACAGTTCTAGCGATAATAACTGCATTATATGGGTAATAATGCATGTTATATTGATAATATCGGGAGTAATACGTATAATTATTATAGTTCTAGCGATAATAACTGCATTATATGGGTAACAATGCACGTTTTATTGCTAATAGTATAAGTAATAAGTATAATTATTACAGTTCTAGCGATAATACCTCTATTATATGGGTAATAATGCATGTTATATTGATGATAATGAAAGTAATACGTATATTTATTATAGTTCTAGCGATAATAACTGCATAATGTGGGTAATAATGCATGTTATATTGAGAATAATATAAGTAATAGGTATAATTATTACAGTTCTAGCGATAATAACTGCATTATATGGGTAATAATGCACGTTATATTGCTAACAATATAAGTAATAAGTATAATTATTACAGTTCTAGCGATAATACCTCTATTATATGGGTAATAATGCATGTTATATTGATAATGATATAAGTAATAAGTATAATTATTACAGTTCTAGCGATAATAACTGCATTATATGGGTAATAATGCATGTTACATTGATAATATTGGGAGTAATAAGTATATTTATTATAGTTCCGGCGATCATAACTGCATAATGTGGGTAATAATGCATGTTATATTGAGAATAATATAAGTAATAAGTATAATTATTACAGGTCTATCGATAATAACTGCATAATATGGGTAATAATGCATGTTATATTGATGATAATAAAAGTAATACGTATATTTATTATAGTTCTGGCGATAATAACTGCATTATATGGGTAATAATGCACGTTATATTGCTAATAGTATAAGTAATAAGTATAATTATTACAGTTCTTGCGATAATACCTCCATTATATGGGTAATAATGCTTGTTATATTGATAATAATATAAGTAATAAGTATAATTATTACAGTTCTAGCGATAATAACTGCATTATATGGGTAATAATGCATGTTACATTGATAATATTGGGAGTAATAAGTATATTTATTATAGTTCCGGCGATCATAACTGCATAATGTGGGTAATAATGCATGTTATATTGAGAATAATATAAGTAATAAGTATAATTATTACAGGTCTATCGATAATAACTGCATAATATGGGTAATAATGCATGTTATATTGATGATAATAAAAGTAATACGTATATTTATTATAGTTCTGGCGATAATAACGGCATTATATGGGTAATAATGCACGTTATATTGCTAATAGTATAAGTAATAAGTATAATTATTACATTTCTTGCGATAATACCTCCATTATATAGGTAATAATGCACGTTATATTGCTAATAGTATAAGTAATAAGTATAATTATTGCATTTCTTGCGATAATACCTCCATTATATGGGTAATAATGCATGTTATATTGATAATAATATAAGTAATAAGTATAATTATTACAGTTCTAGCGATAATAACTGCATTATATGGGTAATAATGCACGTTATATTGCTAATAATATAAGTAATAAGTATAATTATTACAGTTCTTGCGATAATACCTCCATTATATGGGTAATAATGCTTGTTATATTGATAATAATATAAGTAATAAGTATAATTATTACAGTTCTAGCGATAATAACTGCATTATATGGGTAATAATGCATGTTACATTGATAATATTGGGAGTAATAAGTATATTTATTATAGTTCCGGCGATCATAACTGCATAATGTGGGTAATAATGCATGTTATATTGATAATAATAAAAGTAATAAGTACATTTATTACAGTTCTATCGATAATAACTGCATAATATGGGTAATAATGCATGTTATATTGATGATAATAAAAGTAATACGTATATTTATTATAGTTCTAGCGATAATAACTGCATAATATGGGTAATAATGCATGTTATATTGATAATAATATGAGTAATAAGTATAATTATTACAGTTCTAGCGATAATAACTGCATTATATGGGTAATAATGCACGTTATATTGCGAACAATATAAGTAATAAGTATAATTATTACAGTTCTAGCGATAATAACTGCATTATATGGGTAATAATGCACGTTATAAGGCTAACAATATAAGTAATAAGTATAATTATTACAGTTCTAGCGATAATAAGTGCATTATATGGGTAATAATGCATGTTATATTGATAATATCGGGAGTAATAAGTATAATTATTATAGTTCTAGCGATAATAACTGCATTATATGGGTAACAATGCACGTTTTATTGCTAATAGTATAAGTAATAAGTATACTTATTACAGTTCTAGCGATAATACCTCTATTATATGGGTAATAATGCATGTTATATTGATGATAATGAAAGTAATACGTATATTTATTATAGTTCTAGCGATAATAACTGCATAATGTGGGTAATAATGCATGTTATATTGAGAATAATATAAGTAATAAGTATAATTATTACAGTTCTAGCGATAATAACTGCATAATATGGGTAATAATGCATGTTATATTGAGAATAATATAAGTAATAAGTATAGTTATTACAGTTCTGGCGATAATAACTGCATTATATGGGTAATAATGCATGTTATATTGATAATATCGGAAGTAATAAGTATAATTATTATAGTTCTAGCGATAATAATAGTAAAATATGGCAAATAGTGCATGTCATATTGATAATAATAAAACTAATAAATATATTTATTACAGTTCTATCGATAATAACTGCATTATATGGATAATAATGCAAGTTATATTGATGATAATAGAAGTAATACGTATATTTATTATAGTTCTAGCGATAATACCTGCATAATATGGGTAATAATGCATGTTATATTGATAATAATTAAAGTAATACGTATATTTATTATAGTTCTTGCGATAATAACTGCATAATATGGGTAATAATGCATGTTATATTGATAATAATACGAGTAATAAGTATAATTATTACAGTTCTAGCGATAATAACTGCATTATATGGGTAATAATGCACGTTATATTGCTAACAATATAAGTAATAAGTATAATTATTACAGTTCTAGCGATAATAACTGCATTATATGGGTAATAATGCATGTTACATTGATAATATTGGGAGTAATAAGTATATTTATTATAGTTCCGGCGATCATAACTGCATAATGTGGGTAATAATGCATGTTATATTGAGAATAATATAAGTAATAAGTATAATTATTACAGGTCTATCGATAATAACTGCATAATATGGGTAATAATGCATGTTATATTGATGATAATAAAAGTAATACGTATATTTATTATAGTTCTGGCGATAATAACTGCATTATATGGGTAATAATGCACGTTATATTGCTAATAGTATAAGTAATAAGTATAATTATTACAGTTCTTGCGATAATACCTCCATTATATGGGTAATAATGCTTGTTATATTGATAATAATATAAGTAATAAGTATAATTATTACAGTTCTAGCGATAATAACTGCATTATATGGGTAATAATGCATGTTACATTGATAATATTGGGAGTAATAAGTATATTTATTATAGTTCCGGCGATCATAACTGCATAATGTGGGTAATAATGCATGTTATATTGAGAATAATATAAGTAATAAGTATAATTATTACAGGTCTATCGATAATAACTGCATAATATGGGTAATAATGCATGTTATATTGATGATAATAAAAGTAATACGTATATTTATTATAGTTCTGGCGATAATAACGGCATTATATGGGTAATAATGCACGTTATATTGCTAATAGTATAAGTAATAAGTATAATTATTACATTTCTTGCGATAATACCTCCATTATATGGGTAATAATGCACGTTATATTGCTAATAGTATAAGTAATAAGTATAATTATTGCATTTCTTGCGATAATACCTCCATTATATGGGTAATAATGCATGTTATATTGATAATAATATAAGTAATAAGTATAATTATTACAGTTCTAGCGATAATAACTGCATTATATGGGTAATAATGCACGTTATATTGCTAATAATATAAGTAATAAGTATAATTATTACAGTTCTTGCGATAATACCTCCATTATATGGGTAATAATGCTTGTTATATTGATAATAATATAAGTAATAAGTATAATTATTACAGTTCTAGCGATAATAACTGCATTATATGGGTAATAATGCATGTTACATTGATAATATTGGGAGTAATAAGTATATTTATTATAGTTCCGGCGATCATAACTGCATAATGTGGGTAATAATGCATGTTATATTGATAATAATAAAAGTAATAAGTACATTTATTACAGTTCTATCGATAATAACTGCATAATATGGGTAATAATGCATGTTATATTGATGATAATAAAAGTAATACGTATATTTATTATAGTTCTAGCGATAATAACTGCATAATATGGGTAATAATGCATGTTATATTGATAATAATATGAGTAATAAGTATAATTATTACAGTTCTAGCGATAATAACTGCATTATATGGGTAATAATGCACGTTATATTGCGAACAATATAAGTAATAAGTATAATTATTACAGTTCTAGCGATAATAACTGCATTATATGGGTAATAATGCACGTTATAAGGCTAATAATATAAGTAATAAGTATAATTATTACAGTTCTAGCGATAATAACTGCATTATATGGGTAATAATGCATGTTATATTGATAATATCGGGAGTAATAAGTATAATTATTATAGTTCTAGCGATAATAACTGCATTATATGGGTAACAATGCACGTTTTATTGCTAATAGTATAAGTAATAAGTATACTTATTACAGTTCTAGCGATAATACCTCTATTATATGGGTAATAATGCATGTTATATTGATGATAATGAAAGTAATACGTATATTTATTATAGTTCTAGCGATAATAACTGCATAATGTGGGTAATAATGCATGTTATATTGAGAATAATATAAGTAATAAGTATAATTATTACAGTTCTAGCGATAATAACTGCATTATATGGGTAATAATGCACGTTATATTGCTAACAATATAAGTAATAAGTATAATTATTACAGTTCTAGCGATAATAACTGCATTATATGGGTAAAAATGCACGTTATATTGCTAATAGTATAAGTAATAAGTATAATTATTACAGTTCTAGCGATAATACCTCTATTATATGGGTAATAATGCATGTTATATTGATAATGATATAAGTAATAAGTATAATTATTACAGTTCTAGCGATAATAACTGCATAATATGGGCAATAATGCACGTTATATTGCTAATAATATAAGTAATGAGTACAATTATTACAGTTCTAGCGATAATAACTGCATAATATGGGTAATAATGCATGTTATATTGAGAATAATATAAGTAATAAGTATAATTATTACAGTTCTGGCGATAATAACTGCATTATATGGGTAATAATGCATGTTATATTGATAATATCGGGAGTAATAAGTATAATTATTATAGTTCTAGCGATAATAATAGTAAAATATGGCAAATAGTGCATGTTATATTGATAATAATAAAACTAATAAATATATTTATTACAGTTCTATCGATAATAACTGCATTATATGGGTAATAATGCAAGTTATATTGATGATAATAAAAGTAATACGTATATTTATTATAGCACTAGCGATAATACCTGCATAATATGGGTAATAATGCATGTTATATTGATAATAATGAAAGTAATACGTATATTTATTATAGTTCTTGCGATAATAACTGCATAATATGGGTAATAATGCATGTTATATTGAGAAAAATATAAGTAATAAGTATAATTATTACAGTTCTCTCGATAATAACTGCATTATATGGGTAACAATGCACGTTATATTGCTAATAGTGTAAGTAATAAGTATAATTATTACAGTTCTAGCAATAATACCTCCATTATATGGGTAATAATGCATGTTATGTTGATAATAATATAAGTAATAAGTATAATTATTACAGTTCTAGCGATAATAACTGCATTATATGGGTAATAATGCATGTTATATTGAGAATAATATAAGTAATAAGTATAATTATTACAGTTCTGGCGATAATAACTGCATTATATGGGTAATAATGCACGTTATATTGCTAATAGTATAAGTAATAAGTATAATTATTACAGTTCTAGCGATAATACCTCCATTATATGGGTAATAATGCATGTTATATTGATAATAATATAAGTAATAAGTATAAATATTACAGTTCTAGCGATAATAACTGCATAATATGGGTAATAATGCACGTTACATTGCTAATAATATAAGTAATGAGTATAATTATTACAGTTCTAGCGATAATAACTGCATTATATGGGTAATAAGGCACGTTATATTGATAACATCGGGAGTAATAAGTATAATTATTATAGTTCTAGCGATAATAATAGTAAAATATGGCTGATAGTGCATGATATATTGATAATAGTAAAAGTAATAAGTGTATTTATTACAGTTCTATCGATAATAACTGCTTAATATGCGTAATAATGTATGTTATATTGATAATAATATAAGTAATAAGTATAATTATTACAGTTCTAGCGATAATACCTCCATTATATGGGTAATAATGCATGTTATATTGATGATAATGAAAGTAATACGTATATTTATTATAGTTCTATCGATAATAACTGCATAATGTGGGTAATAATGCATGTTATATTGAGAATAATATAAGTGATAAGTATAATTATTACAGTTCTGGCGATAATAACTGCATTATATGGGTAATAATGCACGTTATATTGCTAATAGTATAAGTAATAAGTATAATTATTACAGTTCTTGCGATAATACCTCCATTATATGGGTAATAATGCATGTTATATTGATAATAATATAAGTAATAAGTATAATTATTACAGTTCTAGCGATAATAACTGCATTATATGGGTAATAATGCACGTTATATTGCTAACAATATAAGTAATAAGTATAATTATTACAGTTCTAGCGATAATAACTGCATTATATGGGTAATAATGCACGTTATATTGCTAATAATATAAGTAATAAGTATAATTATTACAGTTCTAGCGATAATAACTGCATTATATGGGTAATAATGCATGTTATATTGATAATATCGGGAGTAATACGTATAATTATTATAGTTCTAGCGATAATAACTGCATTATATGGGTAACAATGCACGTTTTATTGCTAATAGTATAAGTAATAAGTATAATTATTACAGTTCTAGCGATAATACCTCTATTATATGGGTAATAATGCATGTTATATTGATGATAATGAAAGTAATACGTATATTTATTATAGTTCTAGCGATAATAACTGCATAATGTGGGTAATAATGCATGTTATATTGAGAATAATATAAGTAATAGGTATAATTATTACAGTTCTAGCGATAATAACTGCATTATATGGGTAATAATGCACGTTATATTGCTAACAATATAAGTAATAAGTATAATTATTACAGTTCTAGCGATAATACCTCTATTATATGGGTAATAATGCATGTTATATTGATAATGATATAAGTAATAAGTATAATTATTACAGTTCTAGCGATAATAACTGCATAATATGGGTAATAATGCACGTTATATTGCTAATAATATAAGTAATGAGTACAATTATTACAGTTCTAGCGATAATAACTGCATAATATGGGTAATAATGCATGTTATATTGAGAATAATATAAGTAATAAGTATAATTATTACAGTTCTGGCGATAATAACTGCATTATATGGGTAATAATGCATGTTATATTGATAATATCGGGAGTAATAAGTATAATTATTATAGTTCTAGCGATAATAACTGCATTATATGGGTAATAATGCATGTTACATTGATAATATTGGGAGTAATAAGTATATTTATTATAGTTCCGGCGATCATAACTGCATAATGTGGGTAATAATGCATGTTATATTGAGAATAATATAAGTAATAAGTATAATTATTACAGGTCTATCGATAATAACTGCATAATATGGGTAATAATGCATGTTATATTGATAATATCGGGAGTAATAAGTATAATTATTATAATTCTAGCGATAATAACTGCATTATATGGGTAACAATGCACGTTTTATTGCTAATAGTATAAGTAATAAGTATAATTATTACAGTTCTAGCGATGATAACTGCATAATATGGGTAATAATGCATGTTATATTGAGAATAATATAAGTAATAAGTATAATTATTACAGTTCTGGCGATAATAACTGCATTATATGGGTAATAATGCATGTTATATTGATAATATCGGGAGTAATAAGTATAATTATTATAGTTCTAGCGATAATAATAGTAAAATATGGCAAATAGTGCATGTCATATTGATAATAATAAAACTAATAAATATATTTATTACAGTTCTATCGATAATAACTGCATTATATGGGTAATAATGCAAGTTATATTGATGATAATAGAAGTAATACGTATATTTATTATAGTTCTAGCGATAATACCTGCATAATATGGGTAATAATGCATGTTATATTGATAATAATATGAGTAATAAGTATAATTATTGCAGTTCTAGCGATAATAACTGCATTATATGGGTAATAATGCATGTTACATTGATAATATTGGGAGTAATAAGTATATTTATTATAGTTCCGGCGATCATAACTGCATAATGTGGGTAATAATGCATGTTATATTGAGAATAATATAAGTAATAAGTATAATTATTACAGGTCTATCGATAATAACTGCATAATATGGGTAATAATGCATGTTATATTGATAATATCGGGAGTAATAAGTATAATTATTATAATTCTAGAGATAATAACTGCATTATATGGGTAACAATGCACGTTTTATTGCTAATAGTATAAGTAATAAGTATAATTATTACAGTTCTAGCGATAATACCTCTATTATATGGGTAATAATGCATGTTATATTGATGATAATGAAAGTAATACGTATATTTATTATAGTTCTAGCGATAATAACTGCATAATGTGGGTAATAATACATGTTATATTGGGAATAATATAAGTAATAGGTATAATTATTACAGTTCTAGCGATAATAACTGCATTATATGGGTAATAATGCATGTTATATTGATAATAATATAAGTAATAAGTATAATTATTACAGTTCTAGCGATAATAACTGCATTATATGGGTAAAAATGCACGTTATATTGCTAATAGTATAAGTAATAAGTATAATTATTACAGTTCTAGCGATAATACCTCTATTATATGGGTAATAATGCATGTTATATTGATGATAATGAAAGTAATACGTATATTTATTATAGTTCTAGCGATAATAACTGCATAATGTGGGTAATAATGCATGTTATATTGAGAATAATATGAGTAATAAGTATAATTATTGCAGTTCTAGCGATAATAACTGCATTATATGGGTAATAATGCATGTTACATTGATAATATTGGGAGTAATAAGTATATTTATTATAGTTCCGGCGATCATAACTGCATAATGTGGGTAATAATGCATGTTATATTGAGAATAATATAAGTAATAAGTATAATTATTACAGGTCTATCGATAATAACTGCATTATATGGGTAATAATGCATGTTATATTGATGATAATAAAAGTAATACGTATATTTATTATAGTTCTGGCGATAATAACTGCATTATATGGGTAATAATGCACGTTATATTGCTAATAGTATAAGTAATAGGTATAATTATTACATTTCTTGCGATAATACCTCCATTATATGGGTAATAATGCATGTTATATTGATAATAATATAAGTAATAAGTATAATTATTACAGTTCTAGCGATAATAACTGCATTATATGGGTAATAATGCACGTTATATTGCTAATAATATAAGTAATAAGTATAATTATTACAGTTCTTGCGATAATACCTCCATTATATGGGTAATAATGCTTGTTATATTGATAATAATATAAGTAATAAGTATAATTATTACAGTTCTAGCGATAATAACTGCATTATATGGGTAATAATGCATGTTACATTGATAATATTGGGAGTAATAAGTATATTTATTATAGTTCCGGCGATCATAACGGCATAATGTGGGTAATAATGCATGTTATATTGATAATAATAAAAGTAATAAGTACATTTATTACAGTTCTATCGATAATAACTGCATAATATGGGTAATAATGCATGTTATATTGATGATAATAAAAGTAATACGTATATTTATTATAGTTCTAGCGATAATAACTGCATAATATGGGTAATAATGCATGTTATATTGATAATAATATGAGTAATAAGTATAATTATTACAGTTCTAGCGATAATAACTGCATTATATGGGTAATAATGCACGTTATATTGCGAACAATATAAGTAATAAGTATAATTATTACAGTTCTAGCGATAATAACTGCATTATATGGGTAATAATGCACGTTATATTGCTAATAATATAAGTAATAAGTATAATTATTACAGTTCTAGCGATAATAACTGCATTATATGGGTAATAATGCATGTTATATTGATAATATCGGGAGTAATAAGTATAATTATTATAGTTCTAGCGATAATAACTGCATTATATGGGTAACAATGCACGTTTTATTGCTAATAGTATAAGTAATAAGTATACTTATTACAGTTCTAGCGATAATACCTCTATTATATGGGTAATAATGCATGTTATATTGATGATAATGAAAGTAATACGTATATTTATTATAGTTCTAGCGATAATAACTGCATAATGTGGGTAATAATGCATGTTATATTGAGAATAATATAAGTAATATGTATAATTATTACAGTTCTAGCGATAATAACTGCATTATATGGGTAATAATGCACGTTATATTGCTAACAATATAAGTAATAAGTATAATTATTACAGTTCTAGCGATAATAACTGCATTATATGGGTAAAAATGCACGTTATATTGCTAATAGTATAAGTAATAAGTATAATTATTACAGTTCTAGCGATAATATCTCCATTATATGGGTAATAATGCATGTTATATTGATAATGATATAAGTAATAAGTATAATTATTACAGTTCTAGCGATAATAACTGCATAATATGGGTAATAATGCACGTTATATTGCTAATAATATAAGTAATAAGTATAATTATTACAGTTCTGGCGATAATAACTGCATTATATGGGTAATAATGCATGTTATATTGATAATATCGGGAGTAATAAGTATAATTATTATAGTTCTAGCGATAATAATAGTAAAATATGGCAAATAGTGCATGTTATATTGATAATAATAAAACTAATAAATATATTTATTACAGTTCTATCGATAATAACTGCATTATATGGGTAATAATGCAAGTTATATTGATGATAATAAAAGTAATACGTATATTTATTATAGCTCTAGCGATAATACCTGCATAATATGGGTAATAATGCATGTTATATTGATAATAATGAAAGTAATACGTATATTTATTATAGTTCTTGCGATAATAACTGCATAATATGGGTAATAATGCATGTTATATTGAGAATAATATAAGTAATAAGTATAATTATTACAGTTCTCTCGATAATAACTGCATTATATGGGTAACAATGCACGTTTTATTGCTAATAGTATAAGTAATAAGTATAATTATTACAGTTCTAGCGATAATACCTCTATTATATGGGTAATAATGCATGTTATATTGATGATAATGAAAGTAATACGTATATTTATTATAGTTCTAGCGATAATAACTGCATAATGTGGGTAATAATACATGTTATATTGGGAATAATATAAGTAATAGGTATAATTATTACAGTTCTAGCGATAATAACTGCATTATATGGGTAATAATGCATGTTATATTGATAATAATATAAGTAATAAGTATAATTATTACAGTTCTAGCGATAATAACTGCATTATATGGGTAAAAATGCACGTTATATTGCTAATAGTATAAGTAATAAGTATAATTATTACAGTTCTAGCGATAATACCTCTATTATATGGGTAATAATGCATGTTATATTGATGATAATGAAAGTAATACGTATATTTATTATAGTTCTAGCGATAATAACTGCATAATGTGGGTAATAATGCATGTTATATTGAGAATAATATGAGTAATAAGTATAATTATTGCAGTTCTAGCGATAATAACTGCATTATATGGGTAATAATGCATGTTACATTGATAATATTGGGAGTAATAAGTATATTTATTATAGTTCCGGCGATCATAACTGCATAATGTGGGTAATAATGCATGTTATATTGAGAATAATATAAGTAATAAGTATAATTATTACAGGTCTATCGATAATAACTGCATTATATGGGTAATAATGCATGTTATATTGATGATAATAAAAGTAATACGTATATTTATTATAGTTCTGGCGATAATAACTGCATTATATGGGTAATAATGCACGTTATATTGCTAATAGTATAAGTAATAGGTATAATTATTACATTTCTTGCGATAATACCTCCATTATATGGGTAATAATGCATGTTATATTGATAATAATATAAGTAATAAGTATAATTATTACAGTTCTAGCGATAATAACTGCATTATATGGGTAATAATGCACGTTATATTGCTAATAATATAAGTAATAAGTATAATTATTACAGTTCTTGCGATAATACCTCCATTATATGGGTAATAATGCTTGTTATATTGATAATAATATAAGTAATAAGTATAATTATTACAGTTCTAGCGATAATAACTGCATTATATGGGTAATAATGCATGTTACATTGATAATATTGGGAGTAATAAGTATATTTATTATAGTTCCGGCGATCATAACGGCATAATGTGGGTAATAATGCATGTTATATTGATAATAATAAAAGTAATAAGTACATTTATTACAGTTCTATCGATAATAACTGCATAATATGGGTAATAATGCATGTTATATTGATGATAATAAAAGTAATACGTATATTTATTATAGTTCTAGCGATAATAACTGCATAATATGGGTAATAATGCATGTTATATTGATAATAATATGAGTAATAAGTATAATTATTACAGTTCTAGCGATAATAACTGCATTATATGGGTAATAATGCACGTTATATTGCGAACAATATAAGTAATAAGTATAATTATTACAGTTCTAGCGATAATAACTGCATTATATGGGTAATAATGCACGTTATATTGCTAATAATATAAGTAATAAGTATAATTATTACAGTTCTAGCGATAATAACTGCATTATATGGGTAATAATGCATGTTATATTGATAATATCGGGAGTAATAAGTATAATTATTATAGTTCTAGCGATAATAACTGCATTATATGGGCAACAATGCACGTTTTATTGCTAATAGTATAAGTAATAAGTATACTTATTACAGTTCTAGCGATAATACCTCTATTATATGGGTAATAATGCATGTTATATTGATGATAATGAAAGTAATACGTATATTTATTATAGTTCTAGCGATAATAACTGCATAATGTGGGTAATAATGCATGTTATATTGAGAATAATATAAGTAATATGTATAATTATTACAGTTCTAGCGATAATAACTGCATTATATGGGTAATAATGCACGTTATATTGCTAACAATATAAGTAATAAGTATAATTATTACAGTTCTAGCGATAATAACTGCATTATATGGGTAAAAATGCACGTTATATTGCTAATAGTATAAGTAATAAGTATAATTATTACAGTTCTAGCGATAATATCTCCATTATATGGGTAATAATGCATGTTATATTGATAATGATATAAGTAATAAGTATAATTATTACAGTTCTAGCGATAATAACTGCATAATATGGGTAATAATGCACGTTATATTGCTAATAATATAAGTAATAAGTATAATTATTACAGTTCTGGCGATAATAACTGCATTATATGGGTAATAATGCATGTTATATTGATAATATCGGGAGTAATAAGTATAATTATTATAGTTCTAGCGATAATAATAGTAAAATATGGCAAATAGTGCATGTTATATTGATAATAATAAAACTAATAAATATATTTATTACAGTTCTATCGATAATAACTGCATTATATGGGTAATAATGCAAGTTATATTGATGATAATAAAAGTAATACGTATATTTATTATAGCTCTAGCGATAATACCTGCATAATATGGGTAATAATGCATGTTATATTGATAATAATGAAAGTAATACGTATATTTATTATAGTTCTTGCGATAATAACTGCATAATATGGGTAATAATGCATGTTATATTGAGAATAATATAAGTAATAAGTATAATTATTACAGTTCTCTCGATAATAACTGCATTATATGGGTAACAATGCACGTTATATTGCTAATAGTGTAAGTAATAAGTATAATTATTACAGTTCTAGCAATAATACCTCCATTATATGGGTAATAATGCATGTTATGTTGATAATAATATAAGTAATAAGTATAATTATTACAGTTCTAGCGATAATAACTGCATTATATGGGTAATAATGCATGTTATATTGAGAATAATATAAGTAATAAGTATAATTATTACAGTTCTGGCGATAATAACTGCATTATATTTGTAATAATGCACGTTATATTGCTAATAGTATAAGTAATAAGTATAATTATTACAGTTCTAGCGATAATACCTCCATTATATGGGTAATAATGCATGTTATATTGATAATAATATAAGTAATAAGAATAAATATTACAGTTCTAGCGATAATAACTGCATAATATGGGTAATAATGCACGTTACATTGCTAATAGTATAAGTAATGAGTATAATTATTACAGTTCTAGCGATAATAACTGCATTATATGGGTAATAAGGCATGTTATATTGATAACATCGGGAGTAATAAGTATAATTATTATAGTTCTAGCGATAATAATAGTAAAATATGGCTGATAGTGCATGATATATTGATAATAGTAAAAGTAATAAGTGTATTTATTACAGTTCTATCGATAATAACTGCATAATATGCGTAATAATGTATGTTATATTGATAATAATATAAGTAATAAGTATAATTATTACAGTTCTAGCGATAATACCTCCATTATATGGGTAATAATGCATGTTATATTGATGATAATGAAAGTAATACGTATATTTATTATAGTTCTATCGATAATAACTGCATAATGTGGGTAATAATGCATGTTATATTGAGAATAATATAAGTGATAAGTATAATTATTACAGTTCTGGCGATAATAACTGCATTATATGGGTAATAATGCACGTTATATTGCTAATAGTATAAGTAATAAGTATAATTATTACAGTTCTTGCGATAATACCTCCATTATATGGGTAATAATGCATGTTATATTGATAATAATATAAGTAATAAGTATAATTATTACAGTTCTAGCGATAATAACTGCATTATATGGGTAATAATGCACGTTATATTGCTAACAATATAAGTAATAAGTATAATTATTACAGTTCTAGCGATAATAACTGCATTATATGGGTAATAATGCACGTTATATTGCTAATAATATAAGTAATAAGTATAATTATTACAGTTCTAGCGATAATAACTGCATTATATGGGTAATAATGCATGTTATATTGATAATATCGGGAGTAATACGTATAATTATTATAGTTCTAGCGATAATAACTGCATTATATGGGTAACAATGCACGTTTTATTGCTAATAGTATAAGTAATAAGTATAATAATTACAGTTCTAGCGATAATACCTCTATTATATGGGTAATAATGCATGTTATATTGATGATAATGAAAGTAATACGTATATTTATTATAGTTCTAGCGATAATAACTGCATAATATGGGTAATAATGCATGTTATATTGATAATAATATGAGTAATAAGTATAATTATTGCAGTTCTAGCGATAATAACTGCATTATATGAGTAATAATGCACGTTATATTGCTAACAATATAAGTAATAAGTAAAATTATTACAGTTCTAGCGATAATAACTGCATTATATGGGTAATAATGCATGTTACATTGATAATATTGGGAGTAATAAGTATATTTATTATAGTTCCGGCGATCATAACTGCATAATGTGGGTAATAATGCATGTTATATTGAGAATAATATAAGTAATAAGTATAATTATTACAGGTCTATCGATAATAACTGCATAATATGGGTAATAATGCATGTTATATTGATAATATCGGGAGTAATAAGTATAATTATTATAATTCTAGAGATAATAACTGCATTATATGGGTAACAATGCACGTTTTATTGCTAATAGTATAAGTAATAAGTATAATTATTACAGTTCTAGCGATAATACCCCTATTATATGGGTAATAATGCATGTTATATTGATGATAATGAAAGTAATACGTATATTTATTATAGTTCTAGCGATAATAACTGCATAATGTGGGTAATAATACATGTTATATTGAGAATAATATAAGTAATAGGTATAATTATTACAGTTCTAGCGATAATAACTGCATTATATGGGTAATAATGCATGTTATATTGATAATAATATAAGTAATAAGTATAATTATTACAGTTCTAGCGATAATAACTGCATTATATGGGTAAAAATGCACGTTATATTGCTAATAGTATAAGTAATAAGTATAATTATTACAGTTCTAGCGATAATACCTCTATTATATGGGTAATAATGCATGTTATATTGATGATAATGAAAGTAATACGTATATTTATTATAGTTCTAGCGATAATAACTGCATAATGTGGGTAATAATGCATGTTATATTGAGAATAATATGAGTAATAAGTATAATTATTACAGTTCTAGCGATAATAACTGCATTATATGGGTAATAATGCATGTTACATTGATAATATTGGGAGTAATAAGTATATTTATTATAGTTCCGGCGATCATAACTGCATAATGTGGGTAATAATGCATGTTATATTGAGAATAATATAAGTAATAAGTATAATTATTACAGGTCTATCGATAATAACTGCATTATATGGGTAATAATGCATGTTATATTGATGATAATAAAAGTAATACGTATATTTATTATAGTTCTGGCGATAATAACTGCATTATATGGGTAATAATGCACGTTATATTGCTAATAGTATAAGTAATAGGTATAATTATTACATTTCTTGCGATAATACCTCCATTATATGGGTAATAATGCATGTTATATTGATAATAATATAAGTAATAAGTATAATTATTACAGTTCTAGCGATAATAACTGCATTATATGGGTAATAATGCACGTTATATTGCTAATAATATAAGTAATAAGTATAATTATTACAGTTCTTGCGATAATACCTCCATTATATGGGTAATAATGCTTGTTATATTGATAATAATATAAGTAATAAGTATAATTATTACAGTTCTAGCGATAATAACTGCATTATATGGGTAATAATGCATGTTACATTGATAATATTGGGAGTAATAAGTATATTTATTATAGTTCCGGCGATCATAACTGCATAATGTGGGTAATAATGCATGTTATATTGATAATAATAAAAGTAATAAGTACATTTATTACAGTTCTATCGATAATAACTGCATAATATGGGTAATAATGCATGTTATATTGATGATAATAAAAGTAATACGTATATTTATTATAGTTCTAGCGATAATAACTGCATAATATGGGTAATAATGCATGTTATATTGATAATAATATGAGTAATAAGTATAATTATTACAGTTCTAGCGATAATAACTGCATTATATGGGTAATAATGCACGTTATATTGCGAACAATATAAGTAATAAGTATAATTATTACAGTTCTAGCGATAATAACTGCATTATATGGGTAATAATGCACGTTATATTGCTAATAATATAAGTAATAAGTATAATTATTACAGTTCTAGCGATAATAACTGCATTATATGGGTAATAATGCATGTTATATTGATAATATCGGGAGTAATAAGTATAATTATTATAGTTCTAGCGATAATAACTGCATTATATGGGTAACAATGCACGTTTTATTGCTAATAGTATAAGTAATAAGTATACTTATTACAGTTCTAGCGATAATACCTCTATTATATGGGTAATAATGCATGTTATATTGATGATAATGAAAGTAATACGTATATTTATTATAGTTCTAGCGATAATAACTGCATAATGTGGGTAATAATGCATGTTATATTGAGAATAATATAAGTAATATGTATAATTATTACAGTTCTAGCGATAATAACTGCATTATATGGGTAATAATGCACGTTATATTGCTAACAATATAAGTAATAAGTATAATTATTACAGTTCTAGCGATAATAACTGCATTATATGGGTAAAAATGCACGTTATATTGCTAATAGTATAAGTAATAAGTATAATTATTACAGTTCTAGCGATAATATCTCCATTATATGGGTAATAATGCATGTTATATTGATAATGATATAAGTAATAAGTATAATTATTACAGTTCTAGCGATAATAACTGCATAATATGGGTAATAATGCACGTTATATTGCTAATAATATAAGTAATAAGTATAATTATTACAGTTCTGGCGATAATAACTGCATTATATGGGTAATAATGCATGTTATATTGATAATATCGGGAGTAATAAGTATAATTATTATAGTTCTAGCGATAATAATAGTAAAATATGGCAAATAGTGCATGTTATATTGATAATAATAAAACTAATAAATATATTTATTACAGTTCTATCGATAATAACTGCATTATATGGGTAATAATGCAAGTTATATTGATGATAATAAAAGTAATACGTATATTTATTATAGCTCTAGCGATAATACCTGCATAATATGGGTAATAATGCATGTTATATTGATAATAATGAAAGTAATACGTATATTTATTATAGTTCTTGCGATAATAACTGCATAATATGGGTAATAATGCATGTTATATTGAGAATAATATAAGTAATAAGTATAATTATTACAGTTCTCTCGATAATAACTGCATTATATGGGTAACAATGCACGTTATATTGCTAATAGTGTAAGTAATAAGTATAATTATTACAGTTCTAGCAATAATACCTCCATTATATGGGTAATAATGCATGTTATGTTGATAATAATATAAGTAATAAGTATAATTATTACAGTTCTAGCGATAATAACTGCATTATATGGGTAATAATGCATGTTATATTGAGAATAATATAAGTAATAAGTATAATTATTACAGTTCTGGCGATAATAACTGCATTATATTTGTAATAATGCACGTTATATTGCTAATAGTATAAGTAATAAGTATAATTATTACAGTTCTAGCGATAATACCTCCATTATATGGGTAATAATGCATGTTATATTGATAATAATATAAGTAATAAGAATAAATATTACAGTTCTAGCGATAATAACTGCATAATATGGGTAATAATGCACGTTACATTGCTAATAGTATAAGTAATGAGTATAATTATTACAGTTCTAGCGATAATAACTGCATTATATGGGTAATAAGGCATGTTATATTGATAACATCGGGAGTAATAAGTATAATTATTATAGTTCTAGCGATAATAATAGTAAAATATGGCTGATAGTGCATGATATATTGATAATAGTAAAAGTAATAAGTGTATTTATTACAGTTCTATCGATAATAACTGCATAATATGCGTAATAATGTATGTTATATTGATAATAATATAAGTAATAAGTATAATTATTACAGTTCTAGCGATAATACCTCCATTATATGGGTAATAATGCATGTTATATTGATGATAATGAAAGTAATACGTATATTTATTATAGTTCTATCGATAATAACTGCATAATATGGGTAATAATGCATGTTATATTGAGAATAATATAAGTGATAAGTATAATTATTACAGTTCTGGCGATAATAACTGCATTATATGGGTAATAATGCACGTTATATTGCTAATAGTATAAGTAATAAGTATAATTATTACAGTTCTTGCGATAATACCTCCATTATATGGGTAATAATGCATGTTATATTGATAATAATATAAGTAATAAGTATAATTATTACAGTTCTAGCGATAATAACTGCATTATATGGGTAATAATGCACGTTATATTGCTAACAATATAAGTAATAAGTATAATTATTACAGTTCTAGCGATAATAACTGCATTATATGGGTAATAATGCACGTTATATTGCTAATAATATAAGTAATAAGTATAATTATTACAGTTCTAGCGATAATAACTGCATTATATGGGTAATAATGCATGTTATATTGATAATATCGGGAGTAATACGTATAATTATTATAGTTCTAGCGATAATAACTGCATTATATGGGTAACAATGCACGTTTTATTGCTAATAGTATAAGTAATAAGTATAATAATTACAGTTCTAGCGATAATACCTCTATTATATGGGTAATAATGCATGTTATATTGATGATAATGAAAGTAATACGTATATTTATTATAGTTCTAGCGATAATAACTGCATAATATGGGTAATAATGCATGTTATATTGATAATAATATGAGTAATAAGTATAATTATTGCAGTTCTAGCGATAATAACTGCATTATATGAGTAATAATGCACGTTATATTGCTAACAATATAAGTAATAAGTAAAATTATTACAGTTCTAGCGATAATAACTGCATTATATGGGTAATAATGCATGTTACATTGATAATATTGGGAGTAATAAGTATATTTATTATAGTTCCGGCGATCATAACTGCATAATGTGGGTAATAATGCATGTTATATTGAGAATAATATAAGTAATAAGTATAATTATTACAGGTCTATCGATAATAACTGCATAATATGGGTAATAATGCATGTTATATTGATAATATCGGGAGTAATAAGTATAATTATTATAATTCTAGCGATAATAACTGCATTATATGGGTAACAATGCACGTTTTATTGCTAATAGTATAAGTAATAAGTATAATTATTACAGTTCTAGCGATAATACCTCTATTATATGGGTAATAATGCATGTTATATTGATGATAATGAAAGTAATACGTATATTTATTATAGTTCTAGCGATAATAACTGCATAATGTGGGTAATAATACATGTTATATTGAGAATAATATAAGTAATAGGTATAATTATTACAGTTCTAGCGATAATAACTGCATTATATGGGTAATAATGCATGTTATATTGATAATAATATAAGTAATAAGTATAATTATTACAGTTCTAGCGATAATAACTGCATTATATGGGTAAAAATGCACGTTATATTGCTAATAGTATAAGTAATAAGTATAATTATTACAGTTCTAGCGATAATACCTCTATTATATGGGTAATAATGCATGTTATATTGATGATAATGAAAGTAATACGTATATTTATTATAGTTCTAGCGATAATAACTGCATAATGTGGGTAATAATGCATGTTATATTGAGAATAATATAAGTAATAGGTATAATTATTACAGTTCTAGCGATAATAACTGCATTATATGGGTAATAATGCAAGTTATATTGATGATAATATGAGTAATAAGTATAATTATTACAGTTCTAGCGATAATAACTGCATTATATGGGTAATAATGCATGTTACATTGATAATATTGGGAGTAATAAGTATATTTATTATAGTTCCGGCGATCATAACTGCATAATGTGGGTAATAATGCATGTTATATTGAGAATAATATAAGTAATAAGTATAATTATTACAGGTCTATCGATAATAACTGCATTATATGGGTAATAATGCATGTTATATTGATGATAATAAAAGTAATACGTATATTTATTATAGTTCTGGCGATAATAACTGCATTATATGGGTAATAATGCACGTTATATTGCTAATAGTATAAGTAATAAGTATAATTATTACAGTTCTTGCGATAATACCTCCATTATATGGGTAATAATGCTTGTTATATTGACAATAATATAAGTAATAAGTATAATTATTACAGTTCTAGCGATAATAACTGCATTATATGGGTAATAATGCACGTTACATTGATAATATTGGGAGTAATAAGTATATTTATTATAGTTCCGGCGATCATAACTGCATAATGTGGGTAATAATGCATGTTATATTGAGAATAATATAAGTAATAAGTATAATTATTACAGGTCTATCGATAATAACTGCATAATATGGGTAATAATGCATGTTATATTGATGATAATAAAAGTAATACGTATATTTATTATAGTTCTGGCGATAATAACTGCATTATATGGGTAATAATGCACGTTATATTGCTAATAGTATAAGTAATAAGTATAATTATTACATTTCTTGCGATAATACCTCCATTATATGGGTAATAATGCACGTTATATTGCTAATAGTATAAGTAATAGGTATAATTATTACATTTCTTGCGATAATACCTCCATTATATGGGTAATAATGCATGTTATATTGATAATATCGGGAGTAATAAGTATAATTATTATAGTTCTAGCGATAATAACTGCATTATATGGGTAACAATGCACGTTTTATTGCTAATAGTATAAGTAATAAGTATACTTATTACAGTTCTAGCGATAATACCTCTATTATATGGGTAATAATGCATGTTATATTGATGATAATGAAAGTAATACGTATATTTATTATAGTTCTAGCGATAATAACTGCATAATGTGGGTAATAATGCATGTTATATTGAGAATAATATAAGTAATATGTATAATTATTACAGTTCTAGCGATAATAACTGCATTATATGGGTAATAATGCACGTTATATTGCTAACAATATAAGTAATAAGTATAATTATTACAGTTCTAGCGATAATAACTGCATTATATGGGTAAAAATGCACGTTATATTGCTAATAGTATAAGTAATAAGTATAATTATTACAGTTCTAGCGATAATACCTCCATTATATGGGTAATAATGCATGTTATATTGATAATGATATAAGTAATAAGTATAATTATTACAGTTCTAGCGATAATAACTGCATAATATGGGTAATAATGCACGTTATATTGCTAATAATATAAGTAATAAGTATAATTATTACAGTTCTGGCGATAATAACTGCATTATATGGGTAATAATGCATGTTATATTGATAATATCGGGAGTAATAAGTATAATTATTATAGTTCTAGCGATAATAATAGTAAAATATGGCAAATAGTGCATGTTATATTGATAATAATAAAACTAATAAATATATTTATTACAGTTCTATCGATAATAACTGCATTATATGGGTAATAATGCAAGTTATATTGATGATAATAAAAGTAATACGTATATTTATTATAGCTCTAGCGATAATACCTGCATAATATGGGTAATAATGCATGTTATATTGATAATAATGAAAGTAATACGTATATTTATTATAGTTCTTGCGATAATAACTGCATAATATGGGTAATAATGCATGTTATATTGAGAATAATATAAGTAATAAGTATAATTATTACAGTTCTCTCGATAATAACTGCATTATATGGGTAACAATGCACGTTATATTGCTAATAGTGTAAGTAATAAGTATAATTATTAGAGTTCTAGCAATAATACCTCCATTATATGGGTAATAATGCATGTTATGTTGATAATAATATAAGTAATAAGTATAATTATTACAGTTCTAGCGATAATAACTGCATTATATGGGTAATAATGCATGTTATATTGAGAATAATATAAGTAATAAGTATAATTATTACAGTTCTGGCGATAATAACTGCATTATATTTGTAATAATACACGTTATATTGCTAATAGTATAAGTAATAAGTATAATTATTACAGTTCTAGCGATAATACCTCCATTATATGGGTAATAATGCATGTTATATTGATAATAATATAAGTAATAAGTATAAATATTACAGTTCTAGCGATAATAACTGCATAATATGGGTAATAATGCACGTTACATTGCTAATAATATAAGTAATGAGTATAATTATTACAGTTCTAGCGATAATAACTGCATTATATGGGTAATAAGGCATGTTATATTGATAACATCGGGAGTAATAAGTATAATTATTATAGTTCTAGCGATAATAATAGTAAAATATGGCTGATAGTGCATGATATATTGATAGTAGTAAAAGTAATAAGTGTATTTATTACAGTTCTATCGATAATAACTGCATAATATGCGTAATAATGTATGTTATATTGATAATAATATAAGTAATAAGTATAATTATTACAGTTCTAGCGATAATACCTCCATTATATGGGTAATAATGCATGTTATATTGATGATAATGAAAGTAATACGTATATTTATTATAGTTCTATCGATAATAACTGCATAATGTGGGTAATAATGCATGTTATATTGAGAATAATATAAGTGATAAGTATAATTATTACAGTTCTGGCGATAATAACTGCATTATATGGGTAATAATGCACGTTATATTGCTAATAGTATAAGTAATAAGTATAATTATTACAGTTCTTGCGATAATACCTCCATTATATGGGTAATAATGCATGTTATATTGATAATAATATAAGTAATAAGTATAATTATTACAGTTCTAGCGATAATAACTGCATTATATGGGTAATAATGCACGTTATATTGCTAACAATATAAGTAATAAGTATAATTATTACAGTTCTAGCGATAATAACTGCATTATATGGGTAATAATGCACGTTATATTGCTAATAATATAAGTAATAAGTATAATTATTACAGTTCTAGCGATAATAACTGCATTATATGGGTAATAATGCATGTTATATTGATAATATCGGGAGTAATACGTATAATTATTATAGTTCTAGCGATAATAACTGCATTATATGGGTAACAATGCACGTTTTATTGCTAATAGTATAAGTAATAAGTATAATAATTACAGTTCTAGCGATAATACCTCTATTATATGGGTAATAATGCATGTTATATTGATGATAATGAAAGTAATACGTATATTTATTATAGTTCTAGCGATAATAACTGCATAATGTGGGTAATAATGCATGTTATATTGAGAATAATATAAGTAATAGGTATAATTATTACAGTTCTAGCGATAATAACTGCATTATATGGGTAATAATGCACGTTATATTGCTAACAATATAAGTAATAAGTATAATTATTACAGTTCTAGCGATAATACCTCTATTATATGGGTAATAATGCATGTTATATTGATAATGATATAAGTAATAAGTATAATTATTACAGTTCTAGCGATAATAACTGCATAATATGGGTAATAATGCACGTTATATTGCTAATAATATAAGTAATGAGTACAATTATTACAGTTCTAGCGATAATAACTGCATAATATGGGTAATAATGCATGTTATATTGAGAATAATATAAGTAATAAGTATAATTATTACAGTTCTGGCGATAATAACTGCATTATATGGGTAATAATGCATGTTATATTGATAATATCGGGAGTAATAAGTATAATTATTATAGTTCTAGCGATAATAACTGCATTATATGGGTAATAATGCATGTTACATTGATAATATTGGGAGTAATAAGTATATTTATTATAGTTCCGGCGATCATAACTGCATAATGTGGGTAATAATGCATGTTATATTGAGAATAATATAAGTAATAAGTATAATTATTACAGGTCTATCGATAATAACTGCATAATATGGGTAATAATGCATGTTATATTGATAATATCGGGAGTAATAAGTATAATTATTATAATTCTAACGATAATAACTGCATTATATGGGTAACAATGCACGTTTTATTGCTAATAGTATAAGTAATAAGTATAATTATTACAGTTCTAGCGATAATAACTGCATAATATGGGTAATAATGCATGTTATATTGAGAATAATATAAGTAATAAGTATAATTATTACAGTTCTGGCGATAATAACTGCATTATATGTGTAATAATGCATGTTATATTGATAATATCGGGAGTAATAAGTATAATTATTATAGTTCTAGCGATAATAATAGTAAAATATGGCAAATAGTGCATGTCATATTGATAATAATAAAACTAACAAATATATTTATTACAGTTCTATCGATAATAACTGCATTATATGGGTAATAATGCAAGTTATATTGATGATAATAGAAGTAATACGTATATTTATTATAGTTCTAGCGATAATACCTGCATAATATGGGTAATAATGCATGTTATATTGATAATAATTAAAGTAATACGTATATTTATTATAGTTCTTGCGATAATAACTGCATAATATGGGTAATAATGCATGTTATATTGATAATAATATGAGTAATAAGTATAATTATTACAGTTCTAGCGATAATAACTGCATTATATGAGTAATAATGCACGTTATATTGCTAATAGTATAAGTAATAAGTATAATTATTACAGTTCTTGCGATAATACCTCCATTATATGGGTAATAATGCTTGTTATATTGACAATAATATAAGTAATAAGTATAATTATTACAGTTCTAGCGATAATAACTGCATTATATGGGTAATAATGCACGTTATATTGCTAATAATATAAGTACTAAGTATAATTATTACAGTTCTTGCGATAATACCTCCATTATATGGGTAATAATGCTTGTTATATTGATAATAATATAAGTAATAAGTATAATTATTACAGTTCTAGCGATAATAACTGCATTATATGGGTAATAATGCATGTTACATTGATAATATTGGGAGTAATAAGTATATTTATTATAGTTCCGGCGATCATAACTGCATAATGTGGGTAATAATGCATGTTATATTGATAATAATAAAAGTAATAAGTACATTTATTACAGTTCTATCGATAATAACTGCATAATATGGGTAATAATGCATGTTATATTGATAATATCGGGAGTAATAAGTATAATTATTATAGTTCTAGCGATAATAACTGCATTATATGGGTAATAATGCATGTTACATTGATAATATTGGGAGTAATAAGTATATTTATTATAGTTCCGGCGATCATAACTGCATAATGTGGGTAATAATGCATGTTATATTGAGAATAATATAAGTAATAAGTATAATTATTACAGGTCTATCGATAATAACTGCATTATATGGGTAATAATGCATGTTATATTGATGATAATAAAAGTAATACGTATATTTATTATAGTTCTGGCGATAATAACTGCATTATATGGGTAATAATGCACGTTATATTGCTAATAGTATAAGTAATAAGTATAATTATTACAGTTCTTGCGATAATACCTCCATTATATGGGTAATAATGCTTGTTATATTGACAATAATATAAGTAATAAGTATAATTATTACAGTTCTAGCGATAATAACTGCATTATATGGGTAATAATGCACGTTACATTGATAATATTGGGAGTAATAAGTATATTTATTATAGTTCCGGCGATCATAACTGCATAATGTGGGTAATAATGCATGTTATATTGAGAATAATATAAGTAATAAGTATAATTATTACAGGTCTATCGATAATAACTGCATAATATGGGTAATAATGCATGTTATATTGATGATAATAAAAGTAATACGTATATTTATTATAGTTCTGGCGATAATAACTGCATTATATGGGTAATAATGCACGTTATATTGCTAATAGTATAAGTAATAAGTATAATTATTACATTTCTTGCGATAATACCTCCATTATATGGGTAATAATGCACGTTATATTGCTAATAGTATAAGTAATAGGTATAATTATTACATTTCTTGCGATAATACCTCCATTATATGGGTAATAATGCATGTTATATTGATAATATCGGGAGTAATAAGTATAATTATTATAGTTCTAGCGATAATAACTGCATTATATGGGTAACAATGCACGTTTTATTGCTAATAGTATAAGTAATAAGTATACTTATTACAGTTCTAGCGATAATACCTCTATTATATGGGTAATAATGCATGTTATATTGATGATAATGAAAGTAATACGTATATTTATTATAGTTCTAGCGATAATAACTGCATAATGTGGGTAATAATGCATGTTATATTGAGAATAATATAAGTAATATGTATAATTATTACAGTTCTAGCGATAATAACTGCATTATATGGGTAATAATGCACATTATATTGCTAACAATATAAGTAATAAGTATAATTATTACAGTTCTAGCGATAATAACTGCATTATATGGGTAAAAATGCACGTTATATTGCTAATAGTATAAGTAATAAGTATAATTATTACAGTTCTAGCGATAATACCTCCATTATATGGGTAATAATGCATGTTATATTGATAATGATATAAGTAATAAGTATAATTATTACAGTTCTAGCGATAATAACTGCATAATATGGGTAATAATGCACGTTATATTGCTAATAATATAAGTAATAAGTATAATTATTACAGTTCTGGCGATAATAACTGCATTATATGGGTAATAATGCATGTTATATTGATAATATCGGGAGTAATAAGTATAATTATTATAGTTCTAGCGATAATAATAGTAAAATATGGCAAATAGTGCATGTTATATTGATAATAATAAAACTAATAAATATATTTATTACAGTTCTATCGATAATAACTGCATTATATGGGTAATAATGCAAGTTATATTGATGATAATAAAAGTAATACGTATATTTATTATAGCTCTAGCGATAATACCTGCATAATATGGGTAATAATGCATGTTATATTGATAATAATGAAAGTAATACGTATATTTATTATAGTTCTTGCGATAATAACTGCATAATATGGGTAATAATGCATGTTATATTGAGAATAATATAAGTAATAAGTATAATTATTACAGTTCTCTCGATAATAACTGCATTATATGGGTAACAATGCACGTTATATTGCTAATAGTGTAAGTAATAAGTATAATTATTACAGTTCTAGCAATAATACCTCCATTATATGGGTAATAATGCATGTTATGTTGATAATAATATAAGTAATAAGTATAATTATTACAGTTCTAGCGATAATAACTGCATTATATGGGTAATAATGCATGTTATATTGAGAATAATATAAGTAATAAGTATAATTATTACAGTTCTGGCGATAATAACTGCATTATATTTGTAATAATACACGTTATATTGCTAATAGTATAAGTAATAAGTATAATTATTACAGTTCTAGCGATAATACCTCCATTATATGGGTAATAATGCATGTTATATTGATAATAATATAAGTAATAAGTATAAATATTACAGTTCTAGCGATAATAACTGCATAATATGGGTAATAATGCACGTTACATTGCTAATAATATAAGTAATGAGTATAATTATTACAGTTCTAGCGATAATAACTGCATTATATGGGTAATAAGGCATGTTATATTGATAACATCGGGAGTAATAAGTATAATTATTATAGTTCTAGCGATAATAATAGTAAAATATGGCTGATAGTGCATGATATATTGATAATAGTAAAAGTAATAAGTGTATTTATTACAGTTCTATCGATAATAACTGCATAATATGCGTAATAATGTATGTTATATTGATAATAATATAAGTAATAAGTATAATTATTACAGTTCTAGCGATAATACCTCCATTATATGGGTAATAATGCATGTTATATTGATGATAATGAAAGTAATACGTATATTTATTATAGTTCTATCGATAATAACTGCATAATGTGGGTAATAATGCATGTTATATTGAGAATAATATAAGTGATAAGTATAATTATTACAGTTCTGGCGATAATAACTGCATTATATGGGTAATAATGCACGTTATATTGCTAATAGTATAAGTAATAAGTATAATTATTACAGTTCTTGCGATAATACCTCCATTATATGGGTAATAATGCATGTTATATTGATAATAATATAAGTAATAAGTATAATTATTACAGTTCTAGCGATAATAACTGCATTATATGGGTAATAATGCACGTTATATTGCTAACAATATAAGTAATAAGTATAATTATTACAGTTCTAGCGATAATAACTGCATTATATGGGTAATAATGCACGTTATATTGCTAATAATATAAGTAATAAGTATAATTATTACAGTTCTAGCGATAATAACTGCATTATATGGGTAATAATGCATGTTATATTGATAATATCGGGAGTAATACGTATAATTATTATAGTTCTAGCGATAATAACTGCATTATATGGGTAACAATGCACGTTTTATTGCTAATAGTATAAGTAATAAGTATAATAATTACAGTTCTAGCGATAATACCTCTATTATATGGGTAATAATGCATGTTATATTGATGATAATGAAAGTAATACGTATATTTATTATAGTTCTAGCGATAATAACTGCATAATGTGGGTAATAATGCATGTTATATTGAGAATAATATAAGTAATAGGTATAATTATTACAGTTCTAGCGATAATAACTGCATTATATGGGTAATAATGCACGTTATATTGCTAACAATATAAGTAATAAGTATAATTATTACAGTTCTAGCGATAATACCTCTATTATATGGGTAATAATGCATGTTATATTGATAATGATATAAGTAATAAGTATAATTATTACAGTTCTAGCGATAATAACTGCATAATATGGGTAATAATGCACGTTATATTGCTAATAATATAAGTAATGAGTACAATTATTACAGTTCTAGCGATAATAACTGCATAATATGGGTAATAATGCATGTTATATTGAGAATAATATAAGTAATAAGTATAATTATTACAGTTCTGGCGATAATAACTGCATTATATGGGTAATAATGCATGTTATATTGATAATATCGGGAGTAATAAGTATAATTATTATAGTTCTAGCGATAATAACTGCATTATATGGGTAATAATGCATGTTACATTGATAATATTGGGAGTAATAAGTATATTTATTATAGTTCCGGCGATCATAACTGCATAATGTGGGTAATAATGCATGTTATATTGAGAATAATATAAGTAATAAGTATAATTATTACAGGTCTATCGATAATAACTGCATAATATGGGTAATAATGCATGTTATATTGATAATATCGGGAGTAATAAGTATAATTATTATAATTCTAACGATAATAACTGCATTATATGGGTAACAATGCACGTTTTATTGCTAATAGTATAAGTAATAAGTATAATTATTACAGTTCTAGCGATAATAACTGCATAATATGGGTAATAATGCATGTTATATTGAGAATAATATAAGTAATAAGTATAATTATTACAGTTCTGGCGATAATAACTGCATTATATGTGTAATAATGCATGTTATATTGATAATATCGGGAGTAATAAGTATAATTATTATAGTTCTAGCGATAATAATAGTAAAATATGGCAAATAGTGCATGTCATATTGATAATAATAAAACTAACAAATATATTTATTACAGTTCTATCGATAATAACTGCATTATATGGGTAATAATGCAAGTTATATTGATGATAATAGAAGTAATACGTATATTTATTATAGTTCTAGCGATAATACCTGCATAATATGGGTAATAATGCATGTTATATTGATAATAATTAAAGTAATACGTATATTTATTATAGTTCTTGCGATAATAACTGCATAATATGGGTAATAATGCATGTTATATTGATAATAATATGAGTAATAAGTATAATTATTACAGTTCTAGCGATAATAACTGCATTATATGAGTAATAATGCACGTTATATTGCTAATAGTATAAGTAATAAGTATAATTATTACAGTTCTTGCGATAATACCTCCATTATATGGGTAATAATGCTTGTTATATTGACAATAATATAAGTAATAAGTATAATTATTACAGTTCTAGCGATAATAACTGCATTATATGGGTAATAATGCACGTTATATTGCTAATAATATAAGTACTAAGTATAATTATTACAGTTCTTGCGATAATACCTCCATTATATGGGTAATAATGCTTGTTATATTGATAATAATATAAGTAATAAGTATAATTATTACAGTTCTAGCGATAATAACTGCATTATATGGGTAATAATGCATGTTACATTGATAATATTGGGAGTAATAAGTATATTTATTATAGTTCCGGCGATCATAACTGCATAATGTGGGTAATAATGCATGTTATATTGATAATAATAAAAGTAATAAGTACATTTATTACAGTTCTATCGATAATAACTGCATAATATGGGTAATAATGCATGTTATATTGATGATAATAAAAGTAATACGTATATTTATTATAGTTCTAGCGATAATAACTGCATAATATGGGTAATAATGCATGTTATATTGATAATAATATGAGTAATAAGTATAATTATTACAGTTCTAGCGATAATAACTGCATTATATGGGTAATAATGCACGTTATATTGCGAACAATATAAGTAATAAGTATAATTATTACAGTTCTAGCGATAATAACTGCATTATATGGGTAATAATGCACGTTATATTGCTAATAATATAAGTAATAAGTATAATTATTACAGTTCTAGCGATAATAACTGCATTATATGGGTAATAATGCATGTTATATTGATAATATCGGGAGTAATAAGTATAATTATTATAGTTCTAGCGATATTAACTGCATTATATGGGTAACAATGCACGTTTTATTGCTAATAGTATAAGTAATAAGTATACTTATTACAGTTCTAGCGATAATACCTCTATTATATGGGTAATAATGCATGTTATATTGATGATAATGAAAGTAATACGTATATTTATTATAGTTCTAGCGATAATAACTGCATAATGTGGGTAATAATGCATGTTATATTGAGAATAATATAAGTAATATGTATAATTATTACAGTTCTAGCGATAATAACTGCATTATATGGGTAATAATGCACGTTATATTGCTAACAATATAAGTAATAAGTATAATTATTACAGTTCTAGCGATAATAACTGCATTATATGGGTAAAAATGCACGTTATATTGCTAATAGTATAAGTAATAAGTATAATTATTACAGTTCTAGCGATAATACCTCCATTATATGGGTAATAATGCATGTTATATTGATAATGATATAAGTAATAAGTATAATTATTACAGTTCTAGCGATAATAACTGCATAATATGGGTAATAATGCACGTTATATTGCTAATAATATAAGTAATAAGTATAATTATTACAGTTCTGGCGATAATAACTGCATTATATGGGTAATAATGCATGTTATATTGATAATATCGGGAGTAATAAGTATAATTATTATAGTTCTAGCGATAATAATAGTAAAATATGGCAAATAGTGCATGTTATATTGATAATAATAAAACTAATAAATATATTTATTACAGTTCTATCGATAATAACTGCATTATATGGGTAATAATGCAAGTTATATTGATGATAATAAAAGTAATACGTATATTTATTATAGCTCTAGCGATAATACCTGCATAATATGGGTAATAATGCATGTTATATTGATAATAATGAAAGTAATACGTATATTTATTATAGTTCTTGCGATAATAACTGCATAATATGGGTAATAATGCATGTTATATTGAGAATAATATAAGTAATAAGTATAATTATTACAGTTCTCTCGATAATAACTGCATTATATGGGTAACAATGCACGTTATATTGCTAATAGTGTAAGTAATAAGTATAATTATTACAGTTCTAGCAATAATACCTCCATTATATGGGTAATAATGCATGTTATGTTGATAATAATATAAGTAATAAGTATAATTATTACAGTTCTAGCGATAATAACTGCATTATATGGGTAATAATGCATGTTATATTGAGAATAATATAAGTAATAAGTATAATTATTACAGTTCTGGCGATAATAACTGCATTATATTTGTAATAATGCACGTTATATTGCTAATAGTATAAGTAATAAGTATAATTATTACAGTTCTAGCGATAATACCTCCATTATATGGGTAATAATGCATGTTATATTGATAATAATATAAGTAATAAGTATAAATATTACAGTTCTAGCGATAGTAACTGCATAATATGGGTAATAATGCACGTTACATTGCTAATAATATAAGTAATGAGTATAATTATTACAGTTCTAGCGATAATAACTGCATTATATGGGTAATAAGGCATGTTATATTGATAACATCGGGAGTAATAAGTATAATTATTATAGTTCTAGCGATAATAATAGTAAAATATGGCTGATAGTGCATGATATATTGATAATAGTAAAAGTAATAAGTGTATTTATTACAGTTCTATCGATAATAACTGCATAATATGCGTAATAATGTATGTTATATTGATAATAATATAAGTAATAAGTATAATTATTACAGTTCTAGCGATAATACCTCCATTATATGGGTAATAATGCATGTTATATTGATGATAATGAAAGTAATACGTATATTTATTATAGTTCTATCGATAATAACTGCATAATGTGGGTAATAATGCATGTTATATTGAGAATAATATAAGTGATAAGTATAATTATTACAGTTCTGGCGATAATAACTGCATTATATGGGTAATAATGCACGTTATATTGCTAATAGTATAAGTAATAAGTATAATTATTACAGTTCTAGCGATAATAACTGCATTATATGGGTAATAATGCATGTTATATTGATAATATCGGGAGTAATACGTATAATTATTATAGTTCTAGCGATAATAACTGCATTATATGGGTAACAATGCACGTTTTATTGCTAATAGTATAAGTAATAAGTATAATAATTACAGTTCTAGCGATAATACCTCTATTATATGGGTAATAATGCATGTTATATTGATGATAATGAAAGTAATACGTATATTTATTATAGTTCTAGCGATAATAACTGCATAATGTGGGTAACAATGCATGTTACATTGATAATATTGGGAGTAATAAGTATATTTATTATAGTTCCGGCGATCATAACTGCATAATGTGGGTAATAATGCATGTTATATTGAGAATAATATAAGTAATAAGTATAATTATTACAGGTCTATCGATAATAACTGCATAATATGGGTAATAATGCATGTTATATTGATAATATCGGGAGTAATAAGTATAATTATTATAATTCTAGCGATAATAACTGCATTATATGGGTAACAATGCACGTTTTATTGCTAATAGTATAAGTAATAAGTATAATTATTACAGTTCTAGCGATAATAACTGCATAATATGGGTAATAATGCATGTTATATTGAGAATAATATAAGTAATAAGTATAATTATTACAGTTCTGGCGATAATAACTGCATTATATGTGTAATAATGCATGTTATATTGATAATATCGGGAGTAATAAGTATAATTATTATAGTTCTAGCGATAATAATAGTAAAATATGGCAAATAGTGCATGTCATATTGATAATAATAAAACTAACAAATATATTTATTACAGTTCTATCGATAATAACTGCATTATATGGGTAATAATGCAAGTTATATTGATGATAATAGAAGTAATACGTATATTTATTATAGTTCTAGCGATAATACCTGCATAATATGGGTAATAATGCATGTTATATTGATAATAATTAAAGTAATACGTATATTTATTATAGTTCTTGCGATAATAACTGCATAATATGGGTAATAATGCATGTTATATTGATAATAATATGAGTAATAAGTATAATTATTACAGTTCTAGCGATAATAACTGCATTATATGAGTAATAATGCACGTTATATTGCTAACAATATAAGTAATAAGTATAATTATTACAGTTCTAGCGATAATAACTGCATTATATGGGTAATAATGCATGTTACATTGATAATATTGGGAGTAATAAGTATATTTATTATAGTTCCGGCGATCATAACTGCATAATGTGGGTAATAATGCATGTTATATTGAGAATAATATAAGTAATAAGTATAATTATTACAGGTCTATCGATAATAACTGCATAATATGGGTAATAATGCATGTTATATTGATAATATCGGGAGTAATAAGTATAATTATTATAATTCTAGCGATAATAACTGCATTATATGGGTAACAATGCACGTTTTATTGCTAATAGTATAAGTAATAAGTATAATTATTACAGTTCTAGCGATAATACCTCTATTATATGGGTAATAATGCATGTTATATTGATGATAATGAAAGTAATACGTATATTTATTATAGTTCTAGCGATAATAACTGCATAATGTGGGTAATAATGCATGTTATATTGAGAATAATATAAGTAATAGGTATAATTATTACAGTTCTAGCGATAATAACTGCATTATATGGGTAATAATGCATGTTATATTGATAATAATATAAGTAATAAGTATAATTATTACAGTTCTAGCGATAATAACTGCATTATATGGGTAAAAATGCACGTTATATTGCTAATAGTATAAGTAATAAGTATAATTATTACAGTTCTAGCGATAATACCTCTATTATATGGGTAATAATGCATGTTATATTGATGATAATGAAAGTAATACGTATATTTATTATAGTTCTAGCGATAATAACTGCATAATGTGGGTAATAATGCATGTTATATTGAGAATAATATAAGTAATAGGTATAATTATTACAGTTCTAGCGATAATAACTGCATTATATGGGTAATAATGCAAGTTATATTGATGATAATATGAGTAATAAGTATAATTATTACAGTTCTAGCGATAATAACTGCATTATATGGGTAATAATGCATGTTACATTGATAATATTGGGAGTAATAAGTATAATTATTATAGTTCTAGCGATAATAATAGTAAAATATGGCAAATAGTGCATGTCATATTGATAATAATAAAACTAACAAATATATTTATTACAGTTCTATCGATAATAACTGCATTATATGGGTAATAATGCAAGTTATATTGATGATAATAGAAGTAATACGTATATTTATTATAGTTCTAGCGATAATACCTGCATAATATGGGTAATAATGCATGTTATATTGATAATAATTAAAGTAATACGTATATTTATTATAGTTCTTGCGATAATAACTGCATAATATGGGTAATAATGCATGTTATATTGATAATAATATGAGTAATAAGTATAATTATTACAGTTCTAGCGATAATAACTGCATTATATGAGTAATAATGCACGTTATATTGCTAACAATATAAGTAATAAGTATAATTATTACAGTTCTAGCGATAATAACTGCATTATATGGGTAATAATGCATGTTACATTGATAATATTGGGAGTAATAAGTATATTTATTATAGTTCCGGCGATCATAACTGCATAATGTGGGTAATAATGCATGTTATATTGAGAATAATATAAGTAATAAGTATAATTATTACAGGTCTATCGATAATAACTGCATAATATGGGTAATAATGCATGTTATATTGATAATATCGGGAGTAATAAGTATAATTATTATAATTCTAGCGATAATAACTGCATTATATGGGTAACAATGCACGTTTTATTGCTAATAGTATAAGTAATAAGTATAATTATTACAGTTCTAGCGATAATACCTCTATTATATGGGTAATAATGCATGTTATATTGATGATAATGAAAGTAATACGTATATTTATTATAGTTCTAGCGATAATAACTGCATAATGTGGGTAATAATGCATGTTATATTGAGAATAATATAAGTAATAGGTATAATTATTACAGTTCTAGCGATAATAACTGCATTATATGGGTAATAATGCATGTTATATTGATAATAATATAAGTAATAAGTATAATTATTACAGTTCTAGCGATAATAACTGCATTATATGGGTAAAAATGCACGTTATATTGCTAATAGTATAAGTAATAAGTATAATTATTACAGTTCTAGCGATAATACCTCTATTATATGGGTAATAATGCATGTTATATTGATGATAATGAAAGTAATACGTATATTTATTATAGTTCTAGCGATAATAACTGCATAATGTGGGTAATAATGCATGTTATATTGAGAATAATATAAGTAATAGGTATAATTATTACAGTTCTAGCGATAATAACTGCATTATATGGGTAATAATGCAAGTTATATTGATGATAATATGAGTAATAAGTATAATTATTACAGTTCTAGCGATAATAACTGCATTATATGGGTAATAATGCATGTTACATTGATAATATTGGGAGTAATAAGTATATTTATTATAGTTCCGGCGATCATAACTGCATAATGTGGGTAATAATGCATGTTATATTGAGAATAATATAAGTAATAAGTATAATTATTACAGTTCTAGCGATAATAACTGCATTATATGGGTAATAATGCATGTTACATTGATAATATTGGGAGTAATAAGTATATTTATTATAGTTCCGGCGATCATAACTGCATAATGTGGGTAATAATGCATGTTATATTGAGAATAATATAAGTAATAAGTATAATTATTACAGGTCTATCGATAATAACTGCATAATATGGGTAATAATGCATGTTATATTGATGATAATAAAAGTAATACGTATATTTATTATAGTTCTGGCGATAATAACTGCATTATATGGGTAATAATGCACGTTATATTGCTAATAGTATAAGTAATAAGTATAATTATTACAGTTCTTGCGATAATACCTCCATTATATGGGTAATAATGCTTGTTATATTGATAATAATATAAGTAATAAGTATAATTATTACAGTTCTAGCGATAATAACTGCATTATATGGGTAATAATGCACGTTATATTGCTAATAATATAAGTAATAAGTATAATTATTACAGTTCTAGCGATAATAACTGCATTATATGGGTAATAATGCATGTTACATTGATAATATTGGGAGTAATAAGTATATTTATTATAGTTCCGGCGATCATAACTGCATTATATGGGTAACAATGCACGTTTTATTGCTAATAGTATAAGTAATAAGTATAATTATTACAGTTCTAGCGATAATACCTCTATTATATGGGTAATAATGCATGTTATATTGATGATAATGAAAGTAATACGTATATTTATTATAGTTCTAGCGATAATAACTGCATAATGTGGGTAATAATGCATGTTATATTGAGAATAATATAAGTAATAGGTATAATTATTACAGTTCTAGCGATAATAACTGCATTATATGGGTAATAATGCATGTTATATTGATAATAATATAAGTAATAAGTATAATTATTACAGTTCTAGCGATAATAACTGCATTATATGGGTAAAAATGCACGTTATATTGCTAATAGTATAAGTAATAAGTATAATTATTACAGTTCTAGCGATAATACCTCTATTATATGGGTAATAATGCATGTTATATTGATGATAATGAAAGTAATACGTATATTTATTATAGTTCTAGCGATAATAACTGCATAATGTGGGTAATAATGCATGTTATATTGAGAATAATATAAGTAATAGGTATAATTATTACAGTTCTAGCGATAATAACTGCATTATATGGGTAATAATGCAAGTTATATTGATGATAATATGAGTAATAATTATAATTATTACAGTTCTAGCGATAATAACTGCATTATATGGGTAATAATGCATGTTACATTGATAATATTGGGAGTAATAAGTATATTTATTATAGTTCCGCCGATCATAACTGCATAATGTGGGTAATAATGCATGTTATATTGAGAATAATATAAGTAATAAGTATAATTATTACAGTTCTAGCGATAATAACTGCATTATATGGGTAATAATGCACGTTATATTGCTAACAATATAAGTAATAAGTATAATTATTACAGTTCTAGCGATAATAACTGCATTATATGGGTAATAATGCATGTTACATTGATAATATTGGGAGTAATAAGTATATTTATTACAGTTCCGGCGATCATAACTGCATAATGTGGGTAATAATGCATGTTATATTGAGAATAATATAAGTAATAAGTATAATTATTACAGGTCTATCGATAATAACTGCATAATATGGGTAATAATGCATGTTATATTGATGATAATAAAAGTAATACGTATATTTATTATAGTTCTGGCGATAATAACTGCATTATATGGGTAATAATGCACGTTATATTGCTAATAGTATAAGTAATAAGTATAATTATTACAGTTCTTGCGATAATACCTCCATTATATGGGTAATAATGCTTGTTATATTGATAATAATATAAGTAATAAGTATAATTATTACAGTTCTAGCGATAATAACTGCATTATATGGGTAATAATGCATGTTACATTGATAATATTGGGAGTAATAAGTATATTTATTATAGTTCCGGCGATCATAACTGCATAATGTGGGTAATAATGCATGTTATATTGAGAATAATATAAGTAATAAGTATAATTATTACAGGTCTATCGATAATAACTGCATAATATGGGTAATAATGCATGTTATATTGATGATAATAAAAGTAATACGTATATTTATTATAGTTCTGGCGATAATAACTGCATTATATGGGTAATAATGCACGTTATATTGCTAATAGTATAAGTAATAAGTATAATTATTACAGTTCTTGCGATAATACCTCCATTATATGGGTAATAATGCATGTTATATTGATAATAATATAAGTAATAAGTATAATTATTACAGTTCTAGCGATAATAACTGCATTATATGGGTAATAATGCACGTTATATTGCTAATAATATAAGCAATGAGTACAATTATTACAGTTCTAGCGATAATAACTGCATTATATGGGTAATAATGCACGTTATATTGCTAACAATATAAGTAATGAGTACAATTATTACAGTTCTAGCGATAATAACTGCATAATATGGGTAATAATGCATGTTATATTGAGAATAATATAAGTAATAAGTATAATTATTACAGTTCTGGCGATAATAACTGCATTATATGGGTAATAATGCATGTTATATTGATAATATCGGGAGTAATAAGTATAATTATTATAGTTCTAGCGATAATAACTGCATTATATGGGTAATAATGCATGTTATATTGAGAATAATATAAGTAATAAGTATAACTATTACAGTTCTGGCGATAATAACTGCATAATATGGGTAATAATGCACGTTATATTGCTAATAATATAAGCAATGAGTACAATTATTACAGTTCTAGCGATAATAACTGCATTATATGGGTAATAATGCATGTTATATTGATAATAATATAAGTAATAAGTATAATTATTACAGTTCTAGCGATAATACCTCCATTATATGGGTAATAATGCATGTTATATTGATGATAATGAAAGTAATACGTATATTTATTATAGTTCTAGCGATAATAACTGCATAATGTGGGTAATAATGCATGTTATATTGAGAATAATATAAGTGATAAGTATAATTATTACAGTTCTGGCGATAATAACTGCATTATATGGGTAATAATGCACGTTATATTGCTATAGTATAAGTAATAAGTATAATTATTACAGTTCTTGCGATAATACCTCCATTATATGGGTAATAATGCATGTTATATTGATAATAATATAAGTAATAAGTATAATTATTACAGTTCTAGCGATAATAACTGCATTATATGGGTAACAATGCACGTTATATTGCTAATAATATAAGTAATATGTATAATTGTTACAGTTCTAGCGATAATAACTGCATTATATGGGTAATAATGCATGTTATATTGATAATATCGGGAGTAATAAGTATAATTATTACAGTTCTAGCGATAATAACTGCATTATATGGGTAATAATGCATGTTACATTGATAATATTGGGAGTAATAAGTATATTTATTATAGTTCCGGCGATCATAACTGCATAATGTGGGTAATAATGCATGTTATATTGAGAATAATATAAGTAATAAGTATAATTATTACAGGTCTATCGATAATAACTGCATAATATGGGTAATAATGCATGTTATATTGATGATAATAAAAGTAATACGTATATTTATTATAGTTCTGGCGATAATAACTGCATTATATGGGTAATAATGCACGTTATATTGCTAATAGTATAAGTAATAAGTATAATTATTACAGTTCTTGCGATAATACCTCCATTATATGGGTAATAATGCATGTTATATTGATAATAATATAAGTAATAAGTATAATTATTACAGTTCTAGCGATAATAACTGCATTATATGGGTAATAATGCACGTTATATTGCTAATAATATAAGTAATAAGTATAATTATTACAGTTCTAGCGATAATAACTGCATTATATGGGTAATAATGCATGTTATATTGATAATATCGGGAGTAATAAGTATAATTATTATAGTTCCGGCGATCATAACTGCATAATGTGGGTAATAATGCATGTTATATTGAGAATAATATAAGTAATAAGTATAATTATTACAGGTCTATCGATAATAACTGCATAATATGGGTAATAATGCATGTTATATTGATGATAATAAAAGTAATACGTATATTTATTATAGTTCTGGCGATAATAACTGCATTATATGGGTAATAATGCACGTTATATTGCTAATAGTATAAGTAATAAGTATAATTATTACAGTTCTTGCGATAATACCTCCATTATATGGGTAATAATGCTTGTTATATTGATAATAATATAAGTAATAAGTATAATTATTACAGTTCTAGCGATAATACCTCCATTATATGGGTAATAATGCTTGTTATATTGATAATAATATAAGTAATAAGTATAATTATTACAGTTCTAGCGGTAATAACTGCATAATGTGGGTAATAATGCATGTTATATTGAGAATAATATAAGTGATAAGTATAATTATTACAGTTCTGGCGATAATAACTGCATTATATGGGTAATAATGCACGTTATATTGCTAATAGTATAAGTAATAAGTATAATTATTACAGTTCTTGCGATAATACCTCCATTATATGGGTAATAATGCATGTTATATTGATAATAATATAAGTAATAAGTATAATTATTACAGTTCTAGCGATAATAACTGCATTATATGGGTAACAATGCACGTTATATTGCTAATAATATAAGTAATATGTATAATTATTACAGTTCTAGTGATAATAACTGCATTATATGGGTAATAATGCATGTTATATTGATAATATCGGGAGTAATAAGTATAATTATTATAGTTCTAGCGATAATAACTGCATTATATGGGTAACAATGCACGTTTTATTGCTAATAGTATAAGTAATAAGTATAATTATTACAGTTCTAGCGATAATACCTCTATTATATGGGTAATAATGCATGTTATATTGATGATAATGAAAGTTATACGTATATTTATTATAGTTCTAGCGATAATAACTGCATAATGTGGGTAATAATGCATGTTATATTGAGAATAATATAAGTAATAAGTATAATTATTACAGTTCTGGCGATAATAACTGCATAATATGGGTAATAATGCACGTTATATTGCTAATAATATAAGCAATGAGTACAATTATTACAGTTCTAGCGATAATAACTGCATTATATGGGTAATAATGCACGTTATATTGCTAACAATATAAGTAATGAGTACAATTATTACAGTTCTAGCGATAATAACTGCATAATATGGGTAACAATGCACGTTATATTGCTAATAATATAAGTAATAAGTATAATTATTACAGTTCTGGCGATAATAACTGCATTATATGGGTAATAATGCATGTTATATTGATAATATCGGGAGTAATAAGTATAATTATTATAGTTCTAGCGATAATAACTGCATTATATGGGTAATAATGCATGTTATATTGAGAATAATATAAGTAATAAGTATAACTATTACAGTTCTGGCGATAATAACTGCATAATATGGGTAATAATGCACGTTATATTGCTAATAATATAAGCAATGAGTACAATTATTACAGTTCTAGCGATAATAACTGCATTATATGGGTAATAATGCATGTTATATTGATAATAATATAAGTAATAAGTATAATTATTACAGTTCTAGCGATAATACCTCCATTATATGGGTAATAATGCATGTTATATTGATGATAATGAAAGTAATACGTATATTTATTATAGTTCTAGCAATAATAACTGCATAATGTGGGTAATAATGCATGTTATATTGAGAATAATATAAGTGATAAGTATAATTATTACAGTTCTGGCGATAATAACTGCATTATATGGGTAATAATGCACGTTATATTGCTATAGTATAAGTAATAAGTATAATTATTACAGTTCTTGCGATAATACCTCCATTATATGGGTAATAATGCATGTTATATTGATAATAATATAAGTAATAAGTATAATTATTACAGTTCTAGCGATAATAACTGCATTATATGGGTAACAATGCACGTTATATTGCTAATAATATAAGTAATATGTATAATTGTTACAGTTCTAGCGATAATAACTGCATTATATGGGTAATAATGCATGTTATATTGATAATATCGGGAGTAATAAGTATAATTATTACAGTTCTAGCGATAATACCTCCATTATATGGGTAATAATGCATGTTATATTGATGATAATGAAAGTAATACGTATATTTATTATAGTTCTAGCGATAATAACTGCATAATGTGGGTAATAATGCATGTTATATTGAGAATAATATAAGTGATAAGTATAATTATTACAGTTCTGGCGATAATAACTGCATTATATGGGTAATAATGCACGTTATATTGCTAATAGTATAAGTAATAAGTATAATTATTACAGTCCTAGCGATAATAACTGCATTATATGGGTAACAATGCACGTTATATTGCTAATAATATAAGTAATATGTATAATTATTACAGTTCTAGCGATAATAACTGCATTATATGGGTAATAATGCATGTTATATTGATAATATCGGGAGTAATAAGTATAATTATTATAGTTCTAGCAATAATAACTGCATTATATGGGTAACAATGCACGTTTTATTGCTAATAGTATAAGTAATAAGTATAATTATTACCGTTCTAGCGATAGTACCTCTATTATATGGGTAATAATGCATGTTATATTGATGATAATGAAAGTTATACGTATATTTATTATAGTTCTAGCGATAATAACTGCATAATGTGGGTAATAATGCATGTTATATTGAGAATAATATAAGTAATAAGTATAATTATTACAGTTCTGGCGACAATAACTGCATAATGTGGGTAATAATGCACGTTATATTGCTAATAATATAAGCAATGAGTACAATTATTACAGTTCTAGCGATAATAACTGCATTATATGGGTAATAATGCATGTTATATTGATAATAATATAAGTAATAAGTATAATTATTACAGTTCTAGCGATAATACCTCCATTATATGGGTAATAATGCATGTTATATTGATGATAATGAAAGTAATACGTATATTTATTATAGTTCTAGCGATAATAACTGCATAATGTGGGTAATAATGCATGTTATATTGAGAATAATATAAGTGATAAGTATAATTATTACAGTTCTGGCGATAATAACTGCATTATATGGGTAATAATGCACGTTATATTGCTAATAGTATAAGTAATAAGTATAATTATTACAGTTCTTGCGATAATACCTCCATTATATGGGTAATAATGCATGTTATATTGATAATAATATAAGTAATAAGTATAATTATTACAGTTCTAGCGATAATAACTGCATTATATGGGTAAAAATGCATGTTATATTGATAATATTGGGAGTAATGAGTATATTTATTATGGTTCTAGAGATAATAACTGCATAATATGGGTAATAATGCATGTTATATTGATAATAATATAAGTAATAAGTATAATTATTACAGTTCTAGCGATAATACCTCCATTATATGGGTAATAATGCATGTTATATTGATGATAATGAAAGTAATACGTATATTTATTATAGTTCTAGCGATAATAACTGCATAATATGGGTAATAATGCATGTTATATTGAGAATAATATAAGTAATAAGTATAACTATTACAGTTCTAGCGATAATACCTCCATTATATGGGTAATAATGCATGTTATATTGATGATAATGAAAGTAATACGTATATTTATTATAGTTCTAGCGATAATACCTGCATAATATGGGTAATAATGCATGTTATATTGATAATAATGAAAGTAATACGTATATTTATTATAGTTCTTGCGATAATAACTGCATAATATGGGTAATAATGCACGTTATATTGCTAATAATATAAGTAATGAGTACAATTATTACAGTTCTAGCGATAATAACTGCATAATATGGGTAATAATGCATGTTATATTGAGAATAATATAAGTAATAAGTATAATTATTACAGTTCTGGCGATAATAACTGCATTATATGGGTAATAATGCATGTTATATTGATAATATCGGGAGTAATAAGTATAATTATTATAGTTCTAGCGATAATAATAGTAAAATATGGCAAATAGTGCATGTTATATTGATAATGATAAAACTAATAAATATATTTATTACAGTTCTATCGATAATAACTGCATAATATGGGTAATAATGCAAGTTATCTTGATGATAATAAAAGTAATACGTATATTTATTATAGTTCTAGCGATAATACCTGCATAATATGGGTAATAATGCATGTTATATTGATAATAATGAAAGTAATACGTATATTTATTATAGTTCTTGCGATAATAACTGCATAATATGGGTAATAATGCATGTTATATTGAGAATAATATAAGTAATAAGTATAATTATTACAGTTCCAGCGATAATAACTGCATTATATAGGTAACAATGCACGTTATATTGCTAATAGTGTAAGTAATAAGTATAATTATTACAGTTCTAGCAATAATACCTCTATTATATGGGTAATAATGCATGTTATGTTGATAATAATATAAGTAATAAGTAGAATTATTACAGTTCTAGCGATAATAACTGCATTATATGGGTAATAATGCATGTTATATTGAGAATAATATAAGTAATAAGTATAATTATTACAGTTCTGGCGATAATAACTGCATAATATGGGTAATAATGCACGTTATATTGCTAATAATATAAGCAATGAGTACAATTATTACAGTTCTAGCGATAATAACTGCATTATATGGGTAATAATGCATGTTATATTGATAATAATATAAGTAATAAGTATAATTATTACAGTTCTAGCGATAATACCTCCATTATATGGGTAATAATGCATGTTATATTGATGATAATGAAAGTAATACGTATATTTATTATAGTTCTAGCGATAATAACTGCATAATGTGGGTAATAATGCATGTTATATTGAGAATAATATAAGTGATAAGTATAATTATTACAGTTCTGGCGATAATAACTGCATTATATGGGTAATAATGCACGTTATATTGCTAATAGTATAAGTAATAAGTATAATTATTACAGTTCTTGCGATAATACCTCCATTATATGGGTAATAATGCATGTTATATTCATAATAATATAAGTAATAAGTATAATTATTACAGTTCCAGCGATAATAACTGCATTATATGGGTAACAATGCACGTTATATTGCTAATAGTATAAGTACTAAGTATAATTATTACAGTTCTAGCGATAATACCTCTATTATATGGGTAATAATACATGTTATATTGATGATAATGAAAGTTATACGTATATTTATTATAGTTCTAGCGATAATAACTGCATAATGTGGGTAATAATGCATGTTATATTGAGAATAATATAAGTAATAAGTATAATTATTACAGTTCTAGCGATAATACCTCTATTATATGGGTAATAATGCATGTTATGTTGATAATAATATAAGTAATAAGTATAATTATTACAGTTCTAGCGATAATAACTGAATTATATGGGTAATAATGCAAGTTATCTTGATGATAATAAAAGTAATACGTATATTTATTATAGTTCTAGCGATAATACCTGCATAATATGGGTAATAATGCATGTTATATTGATAATAATGAAAGTAATACGTATATTTATTATAGTTCTTGCGATAATAACTGCATAATATGGGTAATAATGCATGTTATATTGAGAATAATATAAGTAATAAGTATAATTATTACAGTTCTGGCGATAATAACTGCATTATATGGGTAACAATGCACGTTATATTGCTAATAGTGTAAGTAATAAGTATAATTATTACAGTTCTAGCAATAATACCTCTATTATATGGGTAATAATGCATGTTATATTGATAATAATATAAGTAATAAGTATAATTATTACAGTTCTAGCGATAATAACTGCATTATATGGGTAATAATGCATGTTATATTGAGAATAATATAAGTTATAAGTATAATTATTACAGTTCTGGCGATAATAACTGCATTATATGGGTAATAATGCACGTTATATTGCTAATAGTATAAGTAATAAGTATAATTATTACAGTTCTAGCGATAATACCTCCATTATATGGGTAAAAATGCACGTTATATTGCTAATAGTATAAGTAATAAGTATAATTATTACAGTTCTAGCGATAATACCTCTATTATATGGGTAATAATGCATGTTATATTGATAATGATATAAGTAATAAGTATAATTATTACAGTTCTAGCGATAATAACTGCATAATATGGGTAATAATGCACGTTATATTGCTAATAATATAAGTAATGAGTACAATTATTACAGTTCTAGCGATAATAACTGCATAATATGGGTAATAATGCACGTTATATTGCTAACAATATAAGTAATAAGTATAATTATTACAGTTCTAGCGATAATAACTGCATTATATGGGTAAAAATGCACGTTATATTGCTAATAGTATAAGTAATAAGTATAATTATTACAGTTCTAGCGATAATACCTCTATTATATGGGTAATAATGCATGTTATATTGATAATGATATAAGTAATAAGTATAATTATTACAGTTCTAGCGATAATAACTGCATTGTATGGGTAATAATGCACGTTATATTGCTAATAATATAAGTAATGAGTACAATTATTACAGTTCTAGCGATAAAAACTGCATAATATGGGTAATAATGCATGTTATATTGAGAATAATATAAGTAATAAGTATAATTATTACAGTTCTGGCGATAATAACTGCATTATATGGGTAATAATGCATGTTATATTGATAATATCGGGAGTAATAAGTATAATTATTATAGTTCTAGCGATAATAACTGCATTATATGGGTAACAATGCACGTTTTATTGCTAATAGTATAAGTAATAAGTATAATTATTACAGTTCTAGCGATAATACCTCTATTATATGAGTAATAATGCATGTTATATTGATGATAATGAAAGTTATACGTATATTTATTATAGTTCTAGCGATAATAACTGCATAATGTGGGTAATAATGCATGTTATATTGAGAATAATATAAGTAATAAGTATAATTATTACAGTTCTAGCGATAATAACTGCATTATATGGGTAAAAATGCACGTTATATTGCTAATAGTATAAGTAATAAGTATAATTATTACAGTTCTAGCGATAATACCTCTATTATATGGGTAATAATGCATGTTATATTGATAATGATATAAGTAATAAGTATAATTATAACAGTTCTAGCGATAATAACTGCATAATATGGGTAATAATGCACGTTATATTGCTAATAATATAAGTAATGAGTACAATTATTACAGTTCTAGCGATAAAAACTGCATAATATGGGTAATAATGCATGTTATATTGAGAATAATATAAGTAATAAGTATAATTATTACAGTTCTGGCGATAATAACTGCATTATATGGGTAATAATGCATGTTATATTGATAATATCGGGAGTAATAAGTATAATTATTATAGTTCTAGCGATAATAACTGCATTATATGGGTAACAATGCACGTTTTATTGCTAATAGTATAAGTAATAAGTATAATTATTACAGTTCTAGCGATAATACCTCTATTATATGGGTAATAATGCATGTTATATTGATGATAATGAAAGTTATACGTATATTTATTATAGTTCTAGCAATAATAACTGCATAATGTGGGTAATAATGCATGTTATATTGAGAATAATATAAGTAATAAGTATAATTATTACAGTTCTAGCGATAATAACTGCATTATATGGGTAATAATGCACGTTATATTGCTAACAATATAAGTAATAAGTATAATTATTACAGTTCTAGCGATAATAACTGCATTATATGGGTAAAAATGCACGTTATATTGCTAATAGTATAAGTAATAAGTATAATTATTACAGTTCTAGCGATAATACCTCTATTATATGGGTAATAATGCATGTTATATTGATAATAATATAAGTAATAAGGATAAATATTACAGTTCTAGCGATAATAACTGCATAATATGGCTAATAATGCATGTTATATTGCTAACAAAATAAGTAATAAGTATAATTATTACAGTTCTAGCGATAATAACTGCATTATATGGGTAATAATGCACGTTATATTGCTAATAATATAAGTAATAAGTATAATTATTACAGTTCTAGCGATAATAACTGCATTATATGGGTAATAATGCATGTTATATTGATAATATCGGGAGTAATAAGTATAATTATTATAGTTCTAGCGATAATAACTGCATTATATGGGTAATAATGCATGTTATATTGATAATATCGGGAGTAATAAGTATAATTATTATAGTTCTAGCGATAATAACTGCATTATATGGGTAACAATGCACGTTTTATTGCTAATAGTATAAGTAATAAGTATAATTATTACAGTTCTAGCGATAATACCTCTATTATATGGGTAATAATGCATGTTATATTGATGATAATGAAAGTTATACGTATATTTATTATAGTTCTAGCGATAATAACTGCATAATATGGGTAATAATGCATGTTATATTGGGAATAATATAAGTAATAAGTATAATTATTACAGTTCTAGCGATAATAACTGCATTATATGGGTAATAATGCACGTTATATTGCTAACAATATAAGTAATAAGTATAATTATTACAGTTCTAGCGATAATAACTGCATTATATGGGTAAAAATGCACGTTATATTGCTAATAGTATAAGTAATAAGTATAATTATTACAGTTCTAGCGATAATACCTCTATTATATGGGTAATAATGCATGTTATATTGATAATGATATAAGTAATAAGTATAATTATTACAGTTCTAGCGATAATAACTGCATAATATGGGTAATAATGCACGTTATATTGCTAATAATATAAGTAATGAGTACAATTATTACAATTCTAGCGATAATAACTGCATAATATGGGTAATAATGCATGTTATATTGAGAATAATATAAGTAATAAGTATAATTATTACAGTTCTGGCGATAATAACTGCATTATATGGGTAATAATGCATGTTATATTGATAATATCGGGAGTAATAAGTATAATTATTATAGTTCTAGCGAGAATAATAGTAAAATATGGCAAATAGTGCATGTTATATTGATAATAATAAAACTAATAAATATATTTATTACAGTTCTATCGATAATAACTGCATAATATGGGTAATAATGCAAGTTATCTTGATGATAATAAAAGTAATACGTATATTTATTATAGTTCTAGCGATAATACCTGCATAATATGGGTAATAATGCATGTTATATTGATAACAATGAAAGTAATACGTATACTTATTATAGTTCTTGCGATAATAACTGCATAATATGGGTAATAATGCATGTTATATTGAGAATAATATAAGTAATAAGTATAATTATTACAGTTCTGGCGATAATAACTGCATTATATGGGTAACAATGCACGTTATATTGCTAATAGTGTAAGTAATAAGTATAATTATTACAGTTCTAGCAATAATACCTCTATTATATGGGTAATAATGCATGTTATGTTGATAATAATATAAGTAATAAGTATAATTATTACAGTTCTAGCGATAATAACTGCATTATATGGGTAATAATGCATGTTATATTGAGAATAATATAAGTAATAAGTATAATTATTACAGTTCTGGCGATAATAACTGCATTATATGGGTAATAATGCACGTTATATTGCTAATAGTGTAAGTAATAAGTATAATTATTACAGTTCTAGCGATAATAACTGCATTATATGCGTAAAAATGCACGTTATATTGCTAATAGTATAAGTAATAAGTATAATTATTACAGTTCTAGCGATAATACCTCTATTATATGGGTAATAATGCATGTTATATTGATAATGATATAAGTAATAAGTATAATTATTACAGTTCTAGCGATAATAACTGCATAATGTGGGTAATAATGCATGTTATATTGAGAATAATATAAGTGATAAGTATAATTATTACAGTTCTGGCGATAATAACTGCATTATGTGGGTAATAATGCACGTTATATTGCTAATAGTATAAGTAATAAGTATAATTATTACAGTTCTTGCGATAATACCTCCATTATATGGGTAATAATGCATGTTATATTGATAATAATATAAGTAATAAGTATAAATATTACAGTTCTAGCGATAATAACTGCATAATATGGCTAATAATGCATGTTATATTGCTAACAAAATAAGTAATAAGTATAATTATTACAGTTCTAGCGATAATAACTGCATTATATGGGTAAAAATGCACGTTATATTGCTAATAGTATAAGTAATAAGTATAATTATTACAGTTCTAGCGCTAATACCTCTATTTTATGGGTAATAATGCATGTTATATTGATAATGATGTAAGTAATAAGTATAATTATTACAGTTCTAGCGATAATAACTGCATAATATGGGTAATAATGCACGTTATATTGCTAATAATATAAGTAATGAGTACAATTATTACAGTTCTAGCGATAAAAACTGCATAATATGGGTAATAATGCATGTTATATTGAGAATAATATAAGTAATAAGTATAATTATTACAGTTCTGGCGATAATAACTGCATTATATGGGTAATAATGCATGTTATATTGATAATATCGGGAGTAATAAGTATAATTATTATAGTTCTAGCGATAATAACTGCATTATATGGGTAATAATGCATGTTATATTGAGAATAATATAAGTAATAAGTATAATTATTACAGTTCTGGCGACAATAACTGCATAATATGGGTAATAATGCACGTTATATTGCTAATAATATAAGCAATGAGTACAATTATTACAGTTCTAGCGATAATAACTGCATTATATGGGTAATAATGCATGTTATATTGATAATAATATAAGTAATAAGTATAATTATTACAGTTCTAGCGATAATACCTCCATTATATGGGTAATAATGCATGTTATATTGATGATAATGAAAGTAATACGTATATTTATTATAGTTCTAGCGATAATAACTGCATAATGTGGGTAATAATGCATGTTATATTGAGAATAATATAAGTGATAAGTATAATTATTACAGTTCTGGCGATAGTAACTGCATTATATGGGTAATAATGCACGTTATATTGCTAATAGTATAAGTAATAAGTATAATTATTACAGTTCTTGCGATAATACCTCCATTATATGGGTAATAATGCATGTTATATTGATAATAATATAAGTAATAAGTATAATTATTATAGTTCTAGCGATAATAACTGCATTATATGGGTAATAATGCATGTTATATTGAGAATAATATAAGTAATAAGTATAATTATTACAGTTCTGGCGACAATAACTGCATAATATTGGTAATAATGCACGTTATATTGCTAATAATATAAGCAATGAGTACAATTATTACAGTTCTAGCGATAATAACTGCATTATATGGGTAATAATGCATGTTATATTGCTAACAAAATAAGTAATAAGTATAATTATTACAGTTCTAGCGATAATAACTGCATTATATGGGTAATAATGCACGTTATATTGCTAACAATATAAGTAATAAGTATAATTATTACAGTTCTAGCGATAATAACTGCATTATATGGGTAATAATGCACGTTATATTGCTAATAATATAAGTAATAAGTATAATTATTACAGTTCTAGCGATAATAACTGCATTATATGGGTAATAATGCATGTTATATTGATAATATCGGGAGTAATAAGTATAATTATTATAGTTCTAGCGATAATAACTGCATTATATGGGTAACAATGCACGTTTTATTGCTAATAGTATAAGTAATAAGTATAATTATTACAGTTCTGGCGATAATAACTGCATTATATGGGTAATAATGCATGTTATATTGAGAATAATATAAGTAATAAGTATAATTATTATAGTTCTGGCGACAATAACTGCATAATATGGGTAATAATGCACGTTATATTGCTAATAATATAAGCAATGAGTACAATTATTACAGTTCTAGCGATAATAACTGCATTATATGGGTAATAATGCATGTTATATTGATAATAATATAAGTAATAAGTATAATTATTACAGTTCTAGCGATAATACCTCCATTATATGGGTAATAATGCATGTTATATTGATGATAATGAAAGTAATACGTATATTTATTATAGTTGTAGCGATAATAACTGCATAATGTGGGTAATAATGCATGTTATATTGAGAATAATATAAGTGATAAGTATAATTATTACAGTTCTGGCGATAATAACTGCATTATATGGGTAATAATGCACGTTATATTGCTAATAGTATAAGTAATAAGTATAATTATTACAGTTCTTGCGATAATACCTCCATTATATGGGTAAAAATGCATGTTATATTGATAATAATATAAGTAATAAGTATAATTATTATAGTTCTAGCGATAATAACTGCATTATATGGGTAATAATGCATGTTATATTGAGAATAATATAAGTAATAAGTATAATTATTACAGTTCTGGCGACAATAACTGCATAATATGGGTAATAATGCACGTTATATTGCTAATAATATAAGCAATGAGTACAATTATTACAGTTCTAGCGATAATAACTGCATTATATGGGTAATAATGCATGTTATATTGCTAACAAAATAAGTAATAAGTATAATTATTACAGTTCTAGCGATAATAACTGCATTATATGGGTAAAAATGCACGTTATATTGCTAATAGTATAAGTAATAAGTATAATTATTACAGTTCTAGCGATAATACCTCTATTATATGGGTAATAATGCATGTTATATTGATAATGATATAAGTAATAAGTATAATTATTACAGTTCTAGCGATAATAACTGCATAATATGGGTAATAATGCACGTTATATTGCTAATAATATAAGTAATGAGTACAATTATTACAGTTCTAGCGATAATAACTGCATTATATGGGTAGTAATGCATGTTATATTGATAATAATATAAGTAATAAGTATAATTATTACAGTTCTAGCGATAATAACTGCATTATATGGGTAATAATGCATGTTATATTGATAATATCGGGAGTAATAAGTATAATTATTATAGTTCTAGCGATAATAATAGTAAAATATGGCAAATAGTGCATGTTATATTGATAATAATAAAAGTAATAAGTACATTTATTACAGTTCTATCGATAATAACTGCATAATATGGGTAATAATGCATGTTATATTGATGATAATAAAAGTAATACGTATATTTATTATAGTTCTAGCGATAATAACTGCATAATATGGGTAATAATGCATGTTATATTGATAATAATATGAGTAATAAGTATAATTATTACAGTTCGAGCGATAATAACTGCATTATATGGGTAATAATGCACGTTATATTGCTAACAATATAAGTAATAAGTATAATTATTACAGTTCTAGCGATAATAACTGCATTATATGGGTAATAATGCACGTTATATTGCTAATAATATAAGTAATAAGTATAATTATTACAGTTCTAGCGATAATAACTGCATTATATGGGTAATAATGCATGTTATATTGATAATATCGGGAGTAATAAGTATAATTATTATAGTTCTAGCGATAATAACTGCTTTATATGGGTAACAATGCACGTTTTATTGCTAATAGTATAAGTAATAAGTATAATTATTACAGTTCTAGCGATAATACCTCTATTATATGGGTAATAATGCATGTTATATTGATGATAATGAAAGTAATACGTATATTTATTATAGTTCTAGCGATAATAACTGCATAATGTGGGTAATAATGCACGTTATATTGCTAACAATATAAGTAATAAGTATAATTATTACAGTTCTAGCGATAATAACTGCATAATATGGGTAATAATGCATGTTATATTGAGAATAATATAAGTAATAAGTATAATTATTACAGTTCTGGCGATAATAACTGCATTATATGGGTAATAATGCATGTTATATTGATAATATCGGGAGTAATAAGTATAATTATTATAGTTCTAGCGATAATAATAGTAAAATATGGCAAATAGTGCATGTTATATTGATAATGATAAAACTAAAAAATATATTTATTACAGTTCTATCGATAATAACTGCATTATATGCGTAAAAATGCACGTTATATTGCTAATAGTATAAGTAATAAGTATAATTATTACAGTTCTAGCGATAATACCTCTATTATATGGGTAATAATGCATGTTATATTGATAATGATATAAGTAATAAGTATAATTATTACAGTTCTAGCGATAATAACTGCATAATGTGGGTAATAATGCATGTTATATTGAGAATAATATAAGTGATAAGTATAATTATTACAGTTCTGGCGATAATAACTGCATTATGTGGGTAATAATGCACGTTATATTGCTAATAGTATAAGTAATAAGTATAATTATTACAGTTCTTGCGATAATACCTCCATTATATGGGTAATAATGCATGTTATATTGATAATAATATAAGTAATAAGTATAAATATTACAGTTCTAGCGATAATAACTGCATAATATGGCTAATAATGCATGTTATATTGCTAACAAAATAAGTAATAAGTATAATTATTACAGTTCTAGCGATAATAACTGCATTATATGGGTAAAAATGCACGTTATATTGCTAATAGTATAAGTAATAAGTATAATTATTACAGTTCTAGCGCTAATACCTCTATTTTATGGGTAATAATGCATGTTATATTGATAATGATGTAAGTAATAAGTATAATTATTACAGTTCTAGCGATAATAACTGCATAATATGGGTAATAATGCACGTTATATTGCTAATAATATAAGTAATGAGTACAATTATTACAGTTCTAGCGATAAAAACTGCATAATATGGGTAATAATGCATGTTATATTGAGAATAATATAAGTAATAAGTATAATTATTACAGTTCTGGCGATAATAACTGCATTATATGGGTAATAATGCATGTTATATTGATAATATCGGGAGTAATAAGTATAATTATTATAGTTCTAGCGATAATAACTGCATTATATGGGTAATAATGCATGTTATATTGAGAATAATATAAGTAATAAGTATAATTATTACAGTTCTGGCGACAATAACTGCATAATATGGGTAATAATGCACGTTATATTGCTAATAATATAAGCAATGAGTACAATTATTACAGTTCTAGCGATAATAACTGCATTATATGGGTAATAATGCATGTTATATTGATAATAATATAAGTAATAAGTATAATTATTACAGTTCTAGCGATAATACCTCCATTATATGGGTAATAATGCATGTTATATTGATGATAATGAAAGTAATACGTATATTTATTATAGTTCTAGCGATAATAACTGCATAATGTGGGTAATAATGCATGTTATATTGAGAATAATATAAGTGATAAGTATAATTATTACAGTTCTGGCGATAGTAACTGCATTATATGGGTAATAATGCACGTTATATTGCTAATAGTATAAGTAATAAGTATAATTATTACAGTTCTTGCGATAATACCTCCATTATATGGGTAATAATGCATGTTATATTGATAATAATATAAGTAATAAGTATAATTATTATAGTTCTAGCGATAATAACTGCATTATATGGGTAATAATGCATGTTATATTGAGAATAATATAAGTAATAAGTATAATTATTACAGTTCTGGCGACAATAACTGCATAATATTGGTAATAATGCACGTTATATTGCTAATAATATAAGCAATGAGTACAATTATTACAGTTCTAGCGATAATAACTGCATTATATGGGTAATAATGCATGTTATATTGCTAACAAAATAAGTAATAAGTATAATTATTACAGTTCTAGCGATAATAACTGCATTATATGGGTAATAATGCACGTTATATTGCTAACAATATAAGTAATAAGTATAATTATTACAGTTCTAGCGATAATAACTTCATTATATGGGTAATAATGCACGTTATATTGCTAATAATATAAGTAATAAGTATAATTATTACAGTTCTAGCGATAATAACTGCATTATATGGGTAATAATGCATGTTATATTGATAATATCGGGAGTAATAAGTATAATTATTACAGTTCTGGCGATAATAACTGCATTATATGGGTAATAATGCATGTTATGTTGATAATAATATAAGTAATAAGTAGAATTATTACAGTTCTAGCGATAATAACTGCATTATATGGGTAATAATGCATGTTATATTGAGAATAATATAAGTAATAAGTATAATTATTACAGTTCTGGCGATAATAACTGCATAATATGGGTAATAATGCACGTTATATTGCTAATAATATAAGCAATGAGTACAATTATTACAGTTCTAGCGATAATAACTGCATTATATGGGTAATAATGCATGTTATATTGATAATAATATAAGTAATAAGTATAATTATTACAGTTCTAGCGATAATACCTCCATTATATGGGTAATAATGCATGTTATATTGATGATAATGAAAGTAATACGTATATTTATTATAGTTCTAGCGATAATAACTGCATAATGTGGGTAATAATGCATGTTATATTGAGAATAATATAAGTGATAAGTATAATTATTACAGTTCTGGCGATAATAACTGCATTATATGGGTAATAATGCACGTTATATTGCTAATAGTATAAGCAATAAGTATAATTATTACAGTTCTAGCGATAATACCTCTATTATATGGGTAATAATGCATGTTATGTTGATAATAATATAAGTAATAAGTATAATTATTACAGTTCTAGCGATAATAACTGAATTATATGGGTAATAATGCAAGTTATCTTGATGATAATAAAAGTAATACGTATATTTATTATAGTTCTAGCGATAATACCTGCATAATATGGGTAATAATGCATGTTATATTGATAATAATATAAGTAATAAGTATAATTATTACAGTTCCAGCGATAATAACTGCATTATATGGGTAACAATGCAAGTTATCTTGATGATAATAAAAGTAATACGTATATTTATTATAGTTCTAGCGATAATACCTGCATAATATGGGTAATAATGCATGTTATATTGATAATAATGAAAGTAATACGTATATTTATTATAGTTCTTGCGATAATAACTGCATAATATGGGTAATAATGCATGTTATATTGAGAATAATATAAGTAATAAGTATAATTATTACAGTTCTGGCGATAATAACTGCATTATATGGGTAACAATGCACGTTATATTGCTAATAGTGTAAGTAATAAGTATAATTATTACAGTTCTAGCAATAATACCTCTATTATATGGGTAATAATGCATGTTATATTGATAATAATATAAGTAATAAGTATAATTATTACAGTTCTAGCGATAATAACTGCATTATATGGGTAATAATGCATGTTATATTGAGAATAATATAAGTTATAAGTATAATTATTACAGTTCTGGCGATAATAACTGCATTATATGGGTAATAATGCACGTTATATTGCTAATAGTATAAGTAATAAGTATAATTATTACAGTTCTAGCGATAATACCTCCATTATATGGGTAAAAATGCACGTTATATTGCTAATAGTATAAGTAATAAGTATAATTATTACAGTTCTAGCGATAATACCTCTATTATATGGGTAATAATGCATGTTATATTGATAATGATATAAGTAATAAGTATAATTATTACAGTTCTAGCGATAATAACTGCATAATATGGGTAATAATGCACGTTATATTGCTAATAATATAAGTAATGAGTACAATTATTACAGTTCTAGCGATAATAACTGCATAATATGGGTAATAATGCAAGTTATATTGAGAATAATATAAGTAATAAGTATAATTATTACAGTTCTAGCGATAATAACTGCATAATATGGGTAATAATGCACGTTATATTGTTAATAATATAAGTAATGAGTACAATTATTACAGTTCTAGCGATAATAACTGCATAATATGGGTAATAATGCACGTTATATTGCTAACAATATAAGTAATAAGTATAATTATTGCAGTTCTAGCGATAATAACTGCATTATATGGGTAAAAATGCACGTTATATTGCTAATAGTATAAGTAATAAGTATAATTATTACAGTTCTAGCGATAATACCTCTTTTATATGGGTAATAATGCATGTTATATTGATAATGATATAAGTAATAAGTATAATTATTACAGTTCTAGCGATAATAACTGCATAATATGGGTAATAATGCACGTTATATTGCTAATAATATAAGTAATGAGTACAATTATTACAGTTCTAGCGATAAAAACTGCATAATATGGGTAATAATGCATGTTATATTGAGAATAATATAAGTAATAAGTATAATTATTACAGTTCTAGCGATAATAACTGCATAATGTGGGTAATAATGCATGTTATATTGAGAATAATATAAGTAATAAGTATAATTATTACAGTTCTAGCGATAATAACTGCATTATGTGGGTAAAAATGCACGTTATATAGCTAATAGTATAAGCAATAAGTATAATTATTACAGTTCTAGCGATAATACCTCTATTATATGGGTAATAATGCATGTTATGTTGATAATAATATAAGTAATAAGTATAATTATTACAGTTCTAGCGATAATAACTGAATTATATGGGTAATAATGCAAGTTATCTTGATGATAATAAAAGTAATACGTATATTTATTATAGTTCTAGCGATAATACCTGCATAATATGGGTAATAATGCATGTTATATTGATAATAATGAAAGTAATACGTATATTTATTATAGTTCTTGCGATAATAACTGCATAATATGGGTAATAATGCATGTTATATTGAGAATAATATAAGTAATAAGTATAATTATTACAGTTCTGGCGATAATAACTGCATTATATGGGTAACAATGCACGTTATATTGCTAATAGTGTAAGTAATAAGTATAATTATTACAGTTCTAGCAATAATACCTCTATTATATGGGTAATAATGCATGTTATATTGATAATAATATAAGTAATAAGTATAATTATTACAGTTCTAGCGATAATAACTGCATTATATGGGTAATAATGCATGTTATATTGAGAATAATATAAGTTATAAGTATAATTATTACAGTTCTGGCGATAATAACTGCATTATATGGGTAATAATGCACGTTATATTGCTAATAGTATAAGTAATAAGTATAATTATTACAGTTCTAGCGATAATACCTCCATTATATGGGTAAAAATGCACGTTATATTGCTAATAGTATAAGTAATAAGTATAATTATTACAGTTCTAGCGATAATACCTCTATTATATGGGTAATAATGCATGTTATATTGATAATGATATAAGTAATAAGTATAATTATTACAGTTCTAGCGATAATAACTGCATAATATGGGTAATAATGCACGTTATATTGCTAATAATATAAGTAATGAGTACAATTATTACAGTTCTAGCGATAATAACTGCATAATATGGGTAATAATGCATGTTATATTGAGAATAATATAAGTAATAAGTATAATTATTACAGTTCTAGCGATAATAACTGCATAATATGGGTAATAATGCACGTTATATTGTTAATAATATAAGTAATGAGTACAATTATTACAGTTCTAGCGATAATAACTGCATAATATGGGTAATAATGCACGTTATATTGCTAACAATATAAGTAATAAGTATAATTATTGCAGTTCTAGCGATAATAACTGCATTATATGGGTAAAAATGCACGTTATATTGCTAATAGTATAAGTAATAAGTATAATTATTACAGTTCTAGCGATAATACCTCTTTTATATGGGTAATAATGCATGTTATATTGATAATGATATAAGTAATAAGTATAATTATTACAGTTCTAGCGATAATAACTGCATAATATGGGTAATAATGCACGTTATATTGCTAATAATATAAGTAATGAGTACAATTATTACAGTTCTAGCGATAAAAACTGCATAATATGGGTAATAATGCATGTTATATTGAGAATAATATAAGTAATAAGTATAATTATTACAGTTCTGGCGATAATAACTGCATTATATGGGTAATAATGCATGTTATATTGATAATATCGGGAGTAATAAGTATAATTATTATAGTTCTAGCGATAATAACTGCATTATATGGGTAACAATGCACGTTTTATTGCTAATAGTATAAGTAATAAGTATAATTATTACAGTTCTAGCGATAATACCTCTATTATATGGGTAATAATGCATGTTATATTGATGATAATGAAAGTTATACGTATATTTATTATAGTTCTAGCGATAATAACTGCATAATGTGGGTAATAATGCATGTTATATTGAGAATAATATAAGTAATAAGTATAATTATTACAGTTCTAGCGATAATAACTGCATTATATGGGTAAAAATGCACGTTATATTGCTAATAGTATAAGTAATAAGTATAATTATTACAGTTCTAGCTATAATACCTCTATTATATGGGTAATAATGCATGTTATATTGATAATGATATAAGTAATAAGTATAATTATAACAGTTCTAGCGATAATAACTGCATAATATGGGTAATAATGCACGTTATATTGCTAATAATATAAGTAATGAGTACAATTATTACAGTTATAGCGATAAAAAGTGCATAATATGGGTAATAATGCATGTTATATTGAGAATAATATAAGTAATAAGTATAATTATTACAGTTCTGGCGATAATAACTGCATTATATGGGTAATAATGCATGTTATATTGATAATATCGGGAGTAATAAGTATAATTATTATAGTTCTAGCGATAATAACTGCATTATATGGGTAACAATGCACGTTTTATTGCTAATAGTATAAGTAATAAGTATAATTATTACAGTTCTAGCGATAATACCTCTATTATATGGGTAATAATGCATGTTATATTGATGATAATGAAAGTTATACGTATATTTATTATAGTTCTAGCGATAATAACTGCATAATGTGGGTAATAATGCATGTTATATTGAGAATAATATAAGTAATAAGTATAATTATTACAGTTCTAGCGATAATAACTGCATTATATGGGTAATAATGCACGTTATATTGCTAACAATATAAGTAATAAGTATAATTATTACAGTTATGGCGATAATAACTGCACTATATGGGTAATAATGCACGTTATATTGCTAATAGTATAAGTAATAAGTATAATTATTACAGTTCTTGCGATAATACCTCCATTATATGGGTAATAATGCATGTTATATTGATAATAATATAAGTAATAAGTATAATTATTACAGTTCCAGCGATAATAACTGCATTATATGGGTAACAATGCATGTTATATTGCTAATAGTATAAGTACTAAGTATAATTATTACAGTTCTAGCGATAATACCTCTATTATATGGGTAATAATGCATGTTATATTGATAATGATATAAGTAATAAGTATAATTATTACAGTTCTAGCGATAATAACTGCATAATATGGGTAATAATGCACGTTATATTGCTAATAATATAAGTAATGAGTACAATTATTACAGTTCTAGCGATAATAACTGCATAATATGGGTAATAATGCATGTTATATTGAGAATAATATAAGTAATAAGTATAATTATTACAGTTCTAGCGATAATAACTGCATAATATGGGTAATAATGCACGTTATATTGTTAATAATATAAGTAATGAGTACAATTATTACAGTTCTAGCGATAATAACTGCATAATATGGGTAATAATGCACGTTATATTGCTAACAATATAAGTAATAAGTATAATTATTACAGTTCTAGCGATAATAACTGCATTATATGGGTAAAAATGCACGTTATATTGCTAATAGTATAAGTAATAAGTATAATTATTACAGTTCTAGCGATAATACCTCTATTATAAGGGTAATAATGCATGTTATATTGATAATGATATAAGTAATAAGTATAATTATTACAGTTCTAGCGATAATAACTGCATAATATGGGTAATAATGCACGTTATATTGCTAATAATATAAGTAATGAGTACAATTATTACAGTTCTAGCGATAAAAACTGCATAATATGGGTAATAATGCATGTTATATTGAGAATAATATAAGTAATAAGTATAATTATTACAGTTCTGGCGATAATAACTGCATTATATGGGTAATAATGCATGTTATATTGATAATATCGGGAGTAATAAGTATAATTATTATAGTTCTAGCGATAATAACTGCATTATATGGGTAACAATGCACGTTTTATTGCTAATAGTATAAGTAATAAGTATAATTATTACAGTTCTAGCGATAATACCTCTATTATATGGGTAATAATGCATGTTATATTGATGATAATGAAAGTTATACGTATATTTATTATAGTTCTAGCGATAATAACTGCATAATGTGGGTAATAATGCATGTTATATTGAGAATAATATAAGTAATAAGTATAATTATTACAGTTCTAGCGATAATAACTGCATTATATGGGTAAAAATGCACGTTATATTGCTAATAGTATAAGTAATAAGTATAATTATTACAGTTCTAGCGATAATACCTCCATTATATGGGTAATAATGCATGTTATATTGATAATAATATAAGTAATAAGTATAATTATTACAGTTCCAGCGATAATAACTGCATTATATGGGTAACAATGCATGTTATATTGCTAATAGTATAAGTACTAAGTATAATTATTACAGTTCTAGCGATAATACCTCTATTATATGGGTAATAATGCATGTTATATTGATAATGATATAAGTAATAAGTATAATTATTACAGTTCTAGCGATAATAACTGCATAATATGGGTAATAATGCACGTTATATTGCTAATAATATAAGTAATGAGTACAATTATTACAGTTCTAGCGATAATAACTGCATAATATGGGTAATAATGCATGTTATATTGAGAATAATATAAGTAATAAGTATAATTATTACAGTTCTAGCGATAATAACTGCATTATATGGGTAATAATGCATGTTATATTGAGAATAATATAAGTAATAAGTATAATTATTACAGTTCTGGCGATAATAACTGCATAATATGGGTAATAATGCACGTTATATTGCTAATAATATAAGCAATGAGTACAATTATTACAGTTCTAGCGATAATAACTGCATAATATGGGTAATAATGCACGTTATATTGCTAACAATATAAGTAATAAGTATAATTATTACAGTTCTAGCGATAATAACTGCATTATATGGGTAAAAATGCACGTTATATTGCTAATAGTATAAGTAATAAGTATAATTATTACAGTTCTAGCGATAATACCTCTATTATAACGGGTAATAATGCATGTTATATTGATAATGATATAAGTAATAAGTATAATTATTACAGTTCTAGCGATAATAAATGCATAATATGGGTAATAATGCACGTTATATTGCTAATAATATAAGTAATGAGTACAATTATTACAGTTCTAGCGATAAAAACTGCATAAATATGGGTAATAATGCATGTTATATTGAGAATAATATAAGTAATAAGTATAATTATTACAGTTCTGGCGATAATAACTGCATTATATGGGTAATAATGCATGTTATATTGATAATATCGGGAGTAATAAGTATAATTATTATAGTTCTAGCGATAATAACTGCATTATATGGGTAACAATGCACGTTTTATTGCTAATAGTATAAGTAATAAGTATAATTATTACAGTTCTAGCGATAATACCTCTATTATATGGGTAATAATGCATGTTATATTGATGATAATGAAAGTTATACGTATATTTATTATAGTTCTAGCGATAATAACTGCATAATGTGGGTAATAATGCATGTTATATTGAGAATAATATAAGTAATAAGTATAATTATTACAGTTCTAGCGATAATAACTGCATTATATGGGTAAAAATGCACGTATATTGCTAATAGTATAAGTAATAAGTATAATTATTACAGTTCTAGCGATAATACCTCCATTATATGGGTAATAATGCATGTTATATTGATAATAATATAAGTAATAAGTATAATTATTACAGTTCCAGCGATAATAACTGCATTATATGGGTAACAATGCATGTTATATTGCTAATAGTATAAGTACTAAGTATAATTATTACAGTTCTAGCGATAATACCTCTATTATATGGGTAATAATGCATGTTATATTGATAATGATATAAGTAATAAGTATAATTATTACTGTTCTAGCGATAATAACTGCATAATATGGGTAATAATGCACGTTATATTGCTAATAATATAAGTAATGAGTACAATTATTACAGTTCTAGCGATAATAACTGCATAATATGGGTAATAATGCATGTTATATTGAGAATAATATAAGTAATAAGTAAATTATTACAGTTCTAGCGATAATAACTGCATTATATGGGTAATAATGCATGTTATATTGAGAATAATATAAGTAATAAGTATAATTATTACAGTTCTGGCGATAATAACTGCATAATATGGGTAATAATGCACGTTATATTGCTAATAATATAGCAATGAGTACAATTATTACAGTTCTAGCGATAATAACTGCATTATATGGGTAATAATGCATGTATATTGATAATAATATAAGTAATAAGTATAATTATTACAGTTCTAGCGATAATACCTCCATTATATGGGTAATAATGCATGTTATATTGATGATAATGAAAGTAATACGTATATTTATTATAGTTCTAGCGATAATAACTGCATAATGTGGGTAATAATGCATGTTATATTGAGAATAATATAAGTGATAAGTATATTATTACAGTTCTGGCGATAATAACTGCATTATATGGGTAATAATGCACGTTATATTGCTAATAGTATAAGCAATAAGTATAATTATTACAGTTCTAGCGATAATACCTCTATTATATGGGTAATAATGCATGTTATGTTGATAATAATATAAGTAATAAGTATAATTATTACAGTTGCTAGCGATAATAACTGAATTATAAGGGTAATAATGCAAGTTATCTTGATGATAATAAAAGTAATACGTATATTTATTATAGTTCTAGCGATAATACCTGCATAATATGGGTAATAATGCATGTTATATTGATAATAATATAAGTAATAAGTATAATTATTACAGTTCCCAGCGATAATAACTGCATTATATGGGTAACAATGCAAGTTATCTTGATGATAATAAAAGTAATACGTATATTTATTATAGTTCTAGCGATAATACCTGCATAATATGGGTAATAATGCATGTTATATTGATAATAATGAAAGTAATACGTATATTTATTATAGTTCTTGCGATAATAACTGCATAATATGGGTATAATGCATGTTATATTGAGAATAAATATAAGTAATAAGTATAATTATTACAGTTCTGGCGATAATAACTGCATTATATGGGTAACAATGCACGTTATATTGCTAATAGTGTAAGTAATAAGTATAATTATTACAGTTCTAGCAATAATACCTCTATATATGGGTAATAATGCATGTTATATTGATAATAATATAAGTAATAAGTATAATTATTACAGTTCTAGCGATAATAACTGCATTATATGGTAATAATGCATGTTATATTGAGAATAATATAAGTTATAAGTATAATTATTACAGTTCTGGCGATAATACTGCATTATATGGGTAATAATGCACGTTATATTGCTAATAGTATAAGTAATAAGTATAATTATTACAGTTCTAGCGATAATACCTCCAATATATGGGTAAAAATGCACGTTATATTGCTAATAGTATAAGTAATAAGTATAATTATTACAGTTCTAGCGATAATACCTCTATTATATGGGTAATAATGCATGTTATATTGATAATGATATAAGTAATAAGTATAATTATTACAGTTCTAGCGATAATAACTGCATAATATGGGTAATAATGCACGTTATATTGCTAATAATATAAGTAATGAGTACAATTATTACAGTTCTAGCGATAATAACTGCATAATATGGGTAATAATGCAAGTTATATGAGAATAATATAAGTAATAAGTATAATTATTACAGTTCTAGCGATAATAACTGCATAATATGGGTAATAATGCACGTTATATTGTGAATAATATAAGTAATGAGTACAATTATTACAGTTCTAGCGATAATAACTGCATAATATGGGTTATAATGCACGTTATATTGCTAACAATATAAGTAATAAGTATAATTATTGCAGTTCTAGCGATAATAACTGCATTATATGGGTAAAAATGCACGTTATATTGCTAATAGTATAAGTAATAAGTATAATTATTACCAGTTCTAGCGATAATACCTCTTTTATATGGGTAATAATGCATGTTATATTGATAATGATATAAGTAATAAGTATAATTATTACAGTTCTAGCGATAATAACTGCATAATATGGGTAATAATGCACGTTATATTGCTAATAATATAAGTAATGAGTACAATTATTACAGGTTCTAGCGATAAAAACTGCATAATATGGGTAATAATGCATGTTATATTGAGAATATATAAGTAATAAGTATAATTATTACAGTTCTAGCGATAATAGACT